>CM062816.1:1313843577-1315283577 GCA_031772625.1 Pinus tabuliformis | reverse complement strand
GAGGATTCGTTGAATAAATATGTAATGAAGGGAGGTTGAAACCATCATGTTAAAGAGGGGAGAAAGTATTATATTCATCACGAAGTATAGGTAGAAGTCCGAACCTGTAGAAAACGCGCTGAATTAGAGTTGTTTACCATTCTGAAGGTTATAAAGCAATCCTCTTTGAGATACATAACGGTATAGCACTACGATTATGTTAATAATAACAATGTCAACGTATGAGTAAAAGGGCCACGACATAGGGGAGACTCTACAGAATCGGTTGAAGGGTACTTTGATTTAAATGGTAGCATCCTCCATTAAACAAGAGATACTCATAGTAGTGAAGCTCAGGTATTTTTCTTATCGCAACTATGGTGAAATTTGTTTTTTACAGCATAAGGGAAATACAATAATTTTCTACAAACTATGGTAGAGTTATTTTTACAACTGTAAATTCTTCTTACACACAGGGTAACAGTAGATGAAAGTTTTTCTCATGGCAAACTGAACAGAGCCACAACAATTTGACCCTACCAAATACCATAAGGAATGCATAAAAATTTTTAGGGAAAAACAATGACTGAAATTCTTAGAGAAATTTAATCGACATAATGAGCTAGCAGTAAGGGAGTTTTCCTCCTCATTCAATGGAGAGAGGGCCATTGTAGGAAACTTGTGTTTTAGGGTCTCAAAAGACTCAATTTCTCAAGTAATAGGTATAAGCCCAGAAGGAGAAAAGTATTTTAAAACCAAGGAGTTCAAAGAGAAAACATGGACACATTTCATATCCAGGACAAGGGTATCATCAGTTGACTGGAAGTCAGGGATACCAAGGAGTTGGCTCATTCATCTATGGGATGAAATAGATTATTTTATTCAAAAATGTATAACCTATGAGGGAAGATACAACATTGTATTTCTTTATCATATCATATTGTTAATGCATCGAAGAGGAGATTGCATTAAAGGCTTACCTTATTTTCTTTTGCATAGCCTTACTAATATGTCTAAGACCATACAAAAATAGAGGAAAAAATAGGATAGGAGTCTATACCATTTTGGTTTGGTAAAAATCTCGATTGAATTTGAAGTACAAAAGATAAGTGTGACATGGAAGAAATTCTCGGTGACTAGTGAGTTTATGGCAGATGAGGAGCAAGCAAAGCAGTAGAATCCATAGGAGGAACAACAAAATTTAAAGGAAGGGTAGCAACATGCATAACTATTGATTTATGTAGATTCTATAGATGAAGAATTTTCAGAATATAGACTAAGTAACTATGTTCCATCTGGCAGTAGTATCATAATAAGGAGGATGGTAAGAGAGGAGGTTGAAAGGGCTGAACAGGATAAAATTTTCTCCACTTACACAAGAAGGTCCAGAAAGACTAAGGTTGGTCAGAAAGGGAAAACGGTGGAGGAGGATGATATTCTACAACAAGATGAGTATGAATACATACAAGGATTGGAAAGTAAAGACAAGGAAAAGGAGCAACAAGAACAAAAACTCTTAGGTAAAAAGAAAAGAAAACTAGAAAGGAAAGTTGAGAAATTATAGCAGTAGCTTATGGAATCAGAAGTTTTGGAAAGAGTGGTGAAAAGAGGAAATGAGACACTCAAAATAAAAAGCAAGAAGTTCCAATATGAGAATGAAAAATTGAAAAAGAAGTTTAAGAAACTCATAGCCTATAAAACGCAAATTTGTAGGAAGGCCTACAAACATTACAAGAAAAAAAAAGAAATTAAAACCAAGTATCAAATCTTCAAGACGAAGTATGAAGCAGAAATGAATATCAACACTTTAATTCAGGTAGCAGAGGCATAAACAGAGGTAGAAGGCAGAATTTGACAGGTTAGAACTCATTTGCATGGGGGCATTCAATATCCTATGTTTGGGGGAATGTTGGTAACAAATTATGACTGGCCATTCCACTTAAAATCCTCTTTTGATTATCATTTTTGACCATTTAACCTTCATATTCTAGCTATAATCCTTAGAAACTAAATGATATCATGTCATTATCGTTATCTTTAGCTTGAAATAATTTTTGAAATTATTATGTTGAAAATGACATTTTTCAGAAAATTACAAGAAGTTGTGACTTCCTGTAAATTCTCCATTGTTTGACATGTTGCATAGCAGGTGAGAGAATTTGAAGATTGTGAGCATGAAGTAAAATGTACACGGATGGTGGATTTCCTATCCACTTTTAGTTTTGAAGGAAATAAGTATCTAGTTAATACTGATCAAACCCAGCCACTTCAACAAAATTTCCAGATTTTGTGAAGAAAATAATTTCTATTTTGAGAATTTTTGCATAAATGAAGGAATTGATTTGATTTCTACCTTCTTTGATATAATTAATAGAATTCTGTTAGGATAATATGGAGGAGGAATAGCTTCTTTTGTTATAGGATTCATGATAAATAACATATGGGAGAAGACTATGTTTCCAGCTAGATTTTGAACATATGAAAGTACAGTTTGTGCATTTTTAATCTCCAGATTTAATACAAACTTCATTATCGAGTTTATGCTTCAAGATCCAACAATCATACTCTTCTGAATCATTTTTTTAGTGTGCTTGTGAAGTGTTGAAGGGCCCTCATCACTACACTGGTGCGCTCCATTTTCATGTTTCCTTACTAGTTGCATATTTAGATTTGAAAATTAGAAGTTATTTTATGTGATGTAGGAAAGGTTATGTTATTAAGTTATCAATTGAAAATGATTTGCATTCATTGTGAAAAGAACCTTGTAAAATGATTCAACCAATTCTTATCTTGAAAATTAGTATATATGTTTTTTGTCATACAATTTCTATATTTTCTTAGTGGTTTTGACTTTAAAGATAGTTCATGGTTTGATTTCCAAGTGATTCAGACTGTAATTGTTATGTTCAATTTGTAGTTTGATAAGTGATTCTTGTAAACAGATTCAACTGTTATTGGTTTGCAACATTACTCATCTTATTCACTATTTGATTTAGTTAGTTATTGAAATTACTTTGGATTGTTATGAATGGGAAAGGATTTTGTTGAGCAAGATTTATGTAAGGGAATGCTAGGATTTTACAATCAGAATTTCATCAGATTTGTTTTGTCCAAATTGATTCTTGAGTGATTGAAAAGACAATGAAGGATCTGTTGTAAGAGAGCACTGTTAATTTCATTTTACTAGGTTTCCATTAGAACCTTAGATCCTTCTAGATCTATATACTTTAGATGAGCACCTCTAAGTGTACTTTCCTCGGTTGATAAAGGAATTAAGAGTTTAACTTACCTTATTAAGTGAAGACCACACAGAAGTCTCGACATGTAATCCATGGATATGTATTTCCAAGTTCGACTAGGGGTAAGCAATGGATTATAGAGGCCTTACCACTGTTTTCTCAACCCTGAAATGCCCAGTGGCCCAATTGTAGTGTGCTTCCCAAATCATCTTGGTGCACTTGCTTGAAGGAACACAAGGTGTCCCATGTGGAATAACTGGGCATCCTAGAGGTGAAAATATAGAACTCACTGACCCTCCAAGAGAATTTGGTATGTTTGGCCAAATTCTAGGTCACTTTTTTAGAGAAGTGGCCAATCAGAAGTCTCGTGCCCAGAAGAGTTGAGCACGGTGGTTAATGCCATGATTGGTAGTTGGTTGAGGCAGTCTACAACATTATTGGTTCTTACCTTCTTGTACTTGATATTCAAATGGAACTGTTGCAAGTATGTGGACCACTTCTGATTGCGATCATTTTGCAACTTCCCTTGCATCTATATGAACTATAGGGTCAATGGTATGTGTGGATGCTTGTTTCCTTCCCCAAAATGTAACGCTTCATTGTTGGTAGGCCTACACAATGGAATACATCGCTTTGTCATAAGTGGGATACTTCTAGACAGTGTCTGAAAGTGCCTCACTGCGATATGCCACTAGATGCCCCTGTTGAGGAAGGACTACCCTAATATCATAGTCAGAGGCATCTGTCTTAATCTCAAATGGTTGTTGCAAGTGTGGTAATGTGAGAACTGGGGCAGAGAAAAGGCGATGTTTCAACTCTGCGAATGCCTTCTATTGAGATTCATAACAGAAGAATTTTTGTTTTTCTCCTCCCATGATGAATTGATTCAAGGGCCAAGTGATATTCAAGAGAACCCCAATACTAACTTGTGGTAGAAATTGGCATCTAGAAAGTTGTGGAGCTCTCTTAGATTGGTTTGTCCTGTCTAATCCTGAATGACTTGGATCTTGCATAGATCCACAGGCACCCCCCGTTAATCAATAATATATCCCAGATACTGAACCTGGGTCATGCCAAAAGTTTGTTTCTCCAAATTGGCACATAGCTTATGTTGCCGCAGTGTTTGGAGAACTTGTCAGATGTGGTGGAGGTGCTCTACCCAAATCTGGCTAAAGATCAGGATCTCATCTAAGCATACCACTATAAATGATTTGGTGAGTGGCTACAAGATGTCATCCATTAGCCTCATGAAGGTTGTAGGAGCATTTGTCAAATTGAAAGGAATAACCGACCATTTGAAAAGGCCCTCCTTGGCTTTGAACTGAGTCTTCCGCACATTATAGGGTTTGATTGGTACCCGGCAATATCCGGACTTCAAATATATATTACTAAAATATCCCCCCCCCCTCCCCCCCCGCATTGGTCCACAAGGTCATCAATGTGTGGGATCGGGTACCTATTCCAGACAGTGATAATGTTCAGTTCCCAATAGTCAATACAGAGTCTCCAATTCCCATCCTTCTTTTGTACCAACTTGATCAGGCTCCCATAGCACGATGAACTCGGCCAGATGTGACCTTTCTCCAACAGGTCTTGAATTTACCTCTTGATTTCGTCATTCTCCATAATGGATTGTCGAAAGATTGGCCCATTAAGAAAAAATGCACCTGGGTTCAGATCGATGGAGTGCTTGACCTGACAGTGCAGAGGGACCCCTACGGGGGAGGTCAAAATGTCCTCGTACTCCTCCACGACCTTGTCTATCTATTTTTCTCATGCATACAGGTCCTATATGGAGGTCGTGACCACCATATTCATCTTTCCCTGAGGGCATATCATCAGGAAAACAAATTTCCCGGTTTTGGAAATGAGGTTACTACATTGTTTCATGATAACCAAAGAGATGGTGATAAGCAGTGCTACCTTATCCTATACAACGTATTTCCCAAGGTAACACTAAAAGTGTGAGGCCTTGACTCATACACAACATATCGCTTCCACAAGTATGGTTGGCGTAATAATACATCACAAACAACAAGTGGAGAAATGTAACATAATACCTCATCTATGAAGGGCTTGATGTTGTATCGAAGGCGACACTCTCGCCTCACACAAAGATCCCATCCTTTGTGAAGCGACCCGATGGTGTACGGTTGCGGGTTTGTTGTGGTTGAAATCCTAGCCGCTTCATGATCTTTGCTGAAATGTACTTCTTTTGGCTCCCACTGTTGACAATGAACTGTAGCAGGGAACCCTTTACCCACATCTGGGAGTGGAAAAGGTGCTCCTCCTCCTCTAGATCTTTGGGTTCTTCCTTCTAGATATTTGTGGTGGAAACAGTGGCATTGGGCTCTGCATTGATAATCTACTTCCCTTTGTTATTTCCCTTGTCAGGTTCTGACTTAGAGTCGGAACATGCATCTGATTCCTAAGCCTTTAGCTCGGCCATTACTGACTACTTGGACTGACACTCGCTTGTGTTGTGAGTGCAGCTCTTATGGAACTCACACCACTTTTATATGTCCTTATTCGGCTTCGTGGTGTTGTTATTTGCTTGTTGCTTTAGAGGGTTGTCCTTGGCCACCCCACCTTGGCTTCGTCCTTTGTTATGCAGCTTGGGAGAACCTTCCCTTACTTCAGATTCGCAAACCCAAAGTCTCACTTCTTCCATTTAAACTTCTCCTCGATGTTAACAGTGTATCGGTACGTCGTGTCAAACGAGGAGATTTTCTAGAACTCCATCTCATGATAGATATACCTTTGTAGGGAACCGTGATACTTGAGTACCAAATGTTTCTCAGAATCCTTGATACCCAACTTCGTGTGAAGGGTATGAAAAACATTAGTAAACTCTGGCACATCTCGGTCCCTTCCCTACTGCAATGTGGTTCACTTTATGTAAATTTTCCTCGTAGCTCCTGACATGGTATTACTTCCCCTTGATGGTATCCTGGAAGAAATTCCAAGTGGGTGAGGCTGAAAATAGTGAGGTAGTAAGTTCATTCTTCTACTCACAATAGCTTTCACACCAATCCTTGACACGGGGGGCAACCTTGAGACAATAAAAAGTAATCTTTTCTCGGCTAGAAAAATCATGAACATAAAAATATCCTTCTAGAAGATTTAACCATTTATCTATGACATCTGCATCTATTTGGCCCTCAAATATGGGAATGTCAAAGTTTACTTGTACCTTAAAAGGAGTGGAGCCTCTAGAGTGGCTGTTGGATGTGGATGTGCCGTCGGTGGGAAACCATTGAAGGATCTGGGCAAAGTTATCCATCATCGCATTCCTTTGTTTCTCAAGGGCCTCCTTAAGAAATATTTTGATAGGATCTGATGCTCCCTCATCTTTCTTTTCTTCTCCCATGGGTGGTCATTGGGGTTTGTGAGGCTGATCTTGCAAAGGTTCAACGTGATCGAGCCCTAACTCCTTATATCTTGACCTTGTTGGGGAAATGCAAAGAAAATAGAGAAAGAGTAGACTGCTCTGATACCAATGATCCCTATTTAAATAGGAATGCAAAATATTACAGATATAACCATAAATACAGAGATGGAGTAGAAATAACACTTCATTTCATTAATATCAATTATTGAAATATGCTTACAAACAGAATAGAAATAATAGTATCTCAGGCGATGGTAGCTTATCTCTAAGAAGAAATGTGGTGGCTACATGCCTTTGAACTATGTTACAATGAGGCTGAAAGTCCTTTTTATTATTCAAAAACAATGAAAAACCCTAAACATCCAAAAACCTAACCCTAGGAGTTGAAGCGCCAAACTATGGGCCCCATTTGGGTAAATTGGTATATCAACTTCTCGGGGTCGTGACATTGACATACGATCTCCATTTGATGTGCCTAATACCTTGTTAGAAATATCTATAGGAGGACTACAAATTTTGAATGGCCAACATCGGTCTTCCAAAAAAGCGTTGTTTGGGGTCTCAAAACGCCTCCAGAAGTTTAGGACCCGAAAAACTACCAATAATAGTAAATTGTGCTACAAATAATGAAACTAAAAAACTGAAAGAAATAATGGTGGGGGTCCAAGTGGTATAGGTGGGTGGCCACCAATATCCACCTAGATCATATGGGTCATTGGTTGAAGAGATACTTGGCTTAGCCAATCTATGGTCGGGTGGAATGTGGTAGTCCCATCTCTAGTTGGTTCATTGCATTCATTAATGAGAAATTCATTCCCTTGATTTTCATGTGTAAATGTATTGATGTATATTTGTATTTTATGGCTGATATGTTTATGATATTTTTGTCCCTATTATGCTGGTTATATTTATGTTTTATAACAACAATTATGTATTTATCTCAGCATGTTTTTACTTGTAAATTAATGAATAATGTATTTATGGCCTAATAGCTGATAATGCAACAAATGAGATGAGGAAACAATGGTTTATAGTGATTCTTAGATAAGTATGAGATCCCTCCACTTAATTATGTTGTTTATAGGTGTAGGTTACATGCTTATGATATGTTTGACGAAATGTCTATCATCGCTAGTAGGGGTCTGGTTAAGGTCTTGTTCAACTTATTGTTTTGGCATCATTATTTTCCTATTCTTTTACTAATAGTAAGCTATCAATCCATTATGGGCAGTGACTTGGGCTCTTGGCCTGAAAAAGTGGCTTAAATCCCAAGGTTGCTGCCACATAACTGACAAATTGGGTCCCTGGTCGCTGGAATATAAGCCTTTTAGAGCAATTTTGGTATTATGAATGTTTTCATGTCTATAGCATGAGAGTGACTAAACCCTAAAATGGTCAAAAATTCATTAGGACCCAAGGGAAAGTTGTCTGAAGTGTTGTATTAGTTTATGTGGGTCCTAAACCTGATGTGGGATGATTGTCTATGATGTTTTCGTCGATTGCATTTCCTTAAGGTCACATAGGAGGTCGAATCCAATCATAGTATCCTCTCGTCGCATGTTTACCCCAGTTTCCTAGTTACTTGGATAGATGTGGGAGGAGGTTGTGATAGAGTGGTAGTAGAGCATGGTTCACCCCTCGGACTAGATGGGTGGCATTTGTTGGTCATGCATGCATGTCAATTGCATTTGTGTCTTTGGCACTTGTATTCCATGTGCTTGTTGCAATTACTGGATTATTTATTATTGCTATAGTAAGGTTTCCATGTTGGATTTGATGTTGATTTTGTGGAATACATTTTTCATGAGTATTTGACTGGTTACTATTTGTTATTTGACACTTACATGTTCATTTTATGTTTCCTCCTTACATACTTGTATGTTAGGCTACATTCCTGTAGATTTGATTACATGTATGAGTCTTGTATGTTGATTACAAGAATTGATTGCTTATGTTTGACTACATTTTTTTATGCATAGGTGTAGTTGATTAGGCATTTCTTGTGCATGTTGTTGGTTGCGTGTGGAATTGTGTACAACAGATTAATGGTTATTTTCATGCATGAGGTCATAGCGTGCATTGTTGATATGTTATTGCATTAAGGACTAGACCCTAACTAGAATGATGTTTATGTTTTGATACATTTATTTGCATTATACATGTATCATGCTAATTTGTTGATCTGGAAGACGAGGTATCCTCCTTGAATTATGCTAAGGTATGTTGATTTATTGTGATTTGGTTTATCTAACATATTATGCATTGTAGGAAAAAGATCAAATGGCTAGCAAGGTGGTAGACTACATAGAATCCCCCTATGCATCAGATGAGTAACGTGGTGTAGGGCATACTTCTGGTTTGGAAGATACATTGAGGAACCTTAAAGAAGAGATAAGGAGTTGTAAGGAAAATAAGGACTGGATCAGATAGGTATAAGATAATCAAGTGGAGGTTAGTGCAATAATTCTTTAGAGTTTTTCAGATTTGCAATCACAAGGGTGGCTTCAGATCAACCATGGACAGGAGGATAGAACTAATGAGGCATATGGCAGTAGGTCTCCTGGGAAAAACATGTTGGATAGATCTAATATAGTGAGAGATGGCAAGTCGTTAGACACTTCAGATAGGAGGGGTGATAAGTACATGTACTATTCTAATTCTAGTTCTGATAGACATCATGATTGTCATCGTTATCATCCTTACTAGAGGAGTGATAGAGGGTACTATTTGGATGAATTCAAGAAAGAAAAACCACATAATTTTGATGGAGATGTGAAGAAGTCAGAAGATGCAAAGGCTTGGATACTTGGGATGAAAAAATTATTTGTGTTGCATGAGTAGACATATAACATGAAGGAGAGAATAGCTATATTCAACTTGAAAGGTAAAGCATACATCTTGTGAGAAGATGTTATGTGGTTGAGAGACATCAAGACATATGACTTGAGTTGGCGGGAGTTCAAGAGGCCATTTAGGAAGAAGTACTTGTCAGAGAGGTAATAGGATAGTAAGGTGAAACAATTTTGTGAGCTAAGATGGGATCAATGATATATGAAGATTGCACGACCAATTTTTTGAAGCTATTGAGGTATGTACCATATCTTATTGATGAGAAGGCTAAATTTCAGAGATTTTTCGGTGGTTTTCTATTAGCATTTAGAGATCGTATTGAGTATGACGAGCCTTGATCACTTGAGCAAGGAATTGGGAAATTGAAGCATTTATATGAACAATCAAAGCATAAGAATTAACCTCAGCAAGGATGGAAGGGAAAAGACAAGGGTAGAGGTAAATGACAACCTAATATGGCACCACAAAAGAATTTTAATGCATCTAGAAAGGGACACGAGTCACAACAGCAACAACATAGATCTTGGGTTGTGTTATATTCTTTCCATGACTAGCCCACGTAGTTAACCGATGGGTTAGAAGGGGAGAGAAACCCCCCCTTCGTTCCGCTAATTGCATAGCAAGGGGGGGTCACAAGGGTTTGAGGGGTGCAAGTAACCCCATTCTATTAGGTCCGTGGCAGCACCCTGGAAAATTTTGTCTTTGGACCCTATATTAGGTTGGGCAGACCTACCTATGGTTTTGTGCATTATTTTTCGCACATGGTTTTGGATGTGATGGTTTTTGGTCCATGGTTTTGGACGCGATGGTTTTTCGGTCCATGGTATTGGATGATTTGGCATGTATAAATATGTATTGTAACATTGAAAGGAACGTAATGAAAAATCAAGCTAGTAGTCTCAGTTTTGCAATCCAGGGGAAAATCTCTGTGTATATGTGTTTTATGTGTTATGCTATTGCATTGTTTATTTTATGTGCTTTAGAATTCATATGCAGGTAATTTATGTACAGGGTTAAAACCTACATTTGGTATCAGATTTGTTTTGGCTTCAAGGGGGCGCCTTTGTTGCTGATCGGTTTCGCTCAGGCCTGTGGTAGACCCAGTTTAGTGGGAGATCTGCGGGATCGATTCTGGTGGTGAAAGAGGATGGTAAGTAGTGGAAAGATAAAGATCAAGAAATTTAATGGTCAGATTTTTGAGTTATGGAAACTCAAGATAGAGGATCTGTTGGTGGATAAAGATCAGTGCGTCAGAGTAGATCCAAGTACTAAACCAATGAGAGTGTCTGATGAAGAATGGAAGAAGTTGGATCGGAAGGCTAAGAGCACAATACAATTGTGTTTCTCAGATTCAATATTGTTGAATGTATTAGGTGAAGCTACGACGAAGGCTTTGTGGGACAAGTTAGGGAATTTGTAGTAATCTAAGTCTTTGGTGAATAAACTATTCCTACAGAAAAAGTTGTATAACCTGAGGATGAAAGATGGAGACTCGGTGACAGAACATCTGAATGCATTTAATACTGTGGTAAGTCAGTTATTATCTATTGATATTAAAATTTCTGATGAAGATAAGTGCATCAGTTTGTTGTGTTCTCTACCAGATTTGTGTGATAGTTTGGTTATTGCAATAGGTAGAAATGTAACTACCTTAAATTTTGATGAAATAGTCTCATCCTTGCTGACGGAGGAGATGAGATGGAAAAATATGGAGAGATAGAACTCTAATGCCTTGTCTGTATGAGGATGGTCCCAGAACAAAAACAAAAATAATTCATCGAGTGGGAGATCTAAATCTACACGAAAAACTATAAAGGTGGTGTGCTGGAAATGCGGAAAGGAAGGGCACTACAAAAGCGATTGTAAATATAAATATCCTGAAAAAGGGAATGGATCTGATGATGCTCCTTCTGCAAAGGCAAAAACCACCTCAGATAAGGTGGGGATGTGTACTTGGCTTCCTCAAGTACACATGTAGATCATGAGGCATGGTTGATTGATTCAGGTGCATCCTTTCACTTGACTGCCCATAGAGAGTGGTTCTGCGAGTATGAGAAATATGATGGTGGTGATGTCTTCTTGTGGGATGACAGGAAGGCTAGAACCATTGGTAGTGGAAAAGAAAGTTGAAGTTGAAAGGTACTAGGGTTAGAAGACTTTTGGGTGTTCTGCATATTCCTACATTAGATAGAAATCTAATTTCTATAAGCAAGTTTGATGATGCAGGTGTAAAATCAGTGTTCAAGAAGGATACCTGCAAGATGGTTCGGGGGGCACTAGTATTGATGCAGGGAGTTTGAATTGGAAATCTATACAAGATGCAAGGTAGCACTATTGTTGATGGGTGCAACAACTCTGTGGTTCCTGAAAGTGGAGCAGAAAATATAGTGGTCCCTGGAGAGAAGACCATGTTGTGGCATCAAAGGCTTGGACATATTGGAGAGAAGGGCCTTCAAATAGTTCATGGTAAAGTTATGGTAGAAGGTATGAGTAATAGCTCTCTAGATTTTGATTTCTGAGAAAATTGTGTATATGGGAAGAAAAATCGGGTGACTTTCCCCTCTGGTGGTAAGAGGGCGAAACAGATATTAGAGCTTGTGCACAATGATGTGTTTTGACCTGTGAAGGTTCCATCACTAGGTAAGTCTGTGCACTTTTGGACCTGTGAAGGTTCCATCAATAGGTAAGTTTGTGCACTATGTATCATTTATAGATGACTTCTCAAGGAATACATGGATATATTTCCTTAAGAAGAAATCTAAAGTCTTTGACATGTTTAAAGAATTTAAGGCTCTAGTGGAAAGCCAGAAAAAGCAGAAGATAAAGGTGCTGAGGACACATAACTATGGAGAGTTTTACAGTAAGGAATTTGAAGAATTTTGTAAGAAGTGTGGTATAGCATGACAAAAGACTACTCCATATACACCTCAGTAAAATGGAGTTGCAGAAAGAATGAACAAGACATTGATGGAAATGGCAAGAAGCATGCTCAGTGGTGCTGGATTAGGACAAGAATTCTAGGCAAAGGCAGTGGAGACAGCATGTTACCTAGTCAACAGATCACCTTCATCAGTGTTGGAGGATAAGACTCCACAAGAGGTATGGACTGGTAAGAAACTCTCTCTTTCACATCTAAGGGTATTTGGATGTGATGCATATGTACATGTTGCAAAGGAGAAACTAACCAAGTTGGATAGTAAATATGAAAAGTGCATCTTTATTGGGTATAAGGATGGCTTAAAGGGTTATAAGCTTTGGAACCCAGTAACAAGGAAGGTTGAGTACAGCCAAGATGTGGTGTTCAGAGAGGTCAGAGATGTTATTGAACATGAATTCCAACAAAAGGAACCTGAGAAGATAGAGTTTGAGCTAAAGGAGGAAGAATCAGACTCTATAGCATAGGAGGAATCAGAAGATGAAGAGCCATAAAATCCGGGTGTGAGAAGATCAGTTCAAGAAAGAAGGCAACTATAAAGGTATAGTCAATTTTCTTTTTGTTCAAATTTTGATTAATCTATTACTGATGATGATCCGAGAACTGTGAAGGAAGTAGTAGATCAGAGGATGGAAAACTCTAGAAAGAGGGCATGATTGATGAAATGGCATCTTTGCACAAAAATGAGGCTCGAGATCTGGTGGAGTTGCCGGCTGGAAGAAAACCCATTCGCAGCAAATGGGTGTTCAAGAAGAAGATAAATGCAGAAGGATAGGTGGAGAAATACAAAGCTCGGTTGGTAGCAAAAGGTTATTCCCAAGTGTTGGGAATTGATTTTGGTGATATTTTTTCTCTTGTTGGCAAGGTAACTTCTATTAGATTACTTTTATCTATTTCTACTGCTTTTGATTTTGAGGTAGAACAAATGGATGTGATGACAACATTTCTTCATGGGGATCTGGAAGAGGAGATCTACATGAAGCAAGTTGAAGGCTTTGTAGTGAAGGGTAAGAAAGAACTGGTATGCAAGTTAAAGAAGTCTCTGTATGGGTTAAAACAGTCACCAAGGATGTGGTATCAGAAATTTGATACATTTATACGGGGACTTGGCTTCACCAGAAGAAAAGAAAATCACTATGTGTATTTTAAATTAATTGATGACCATATTATTTATCTGCTCTTGTATGTGGATGATATGTTGCTAGTTGGAAATGACAAAGAAATTATCCAAGACCTAAAGACCCATTTGTCCTCCAAATTCGACATGAAAGATATTGGTGCTGCAAAATATATTTTGGGCATGGAAATTAAAAAGATCGGACAAAGAGGAAGCTCTGGTTAAACCAGAGGAAGTATGTCGAGACAATATTGCAGAGGTTTAATATGCAGGATAGTAGACTGGTAAAGGTTCCTATTCCTGTAGGTGTAAAGTTATCTACTGAACAGTGTCCCGAGACATAAGAAGAGGAAGACAACACGTCCCACGTTCCATATGGAAGTGCAGTTGCTAGCCTGATGTATGCAATGGTATGTACTAGACCATACATTGCACATGGAGTGGGAGTATTGAGTAGGTTTATGTCAAAACCAAGGAAGGAGCACTAGACAACAGTGAAGTGGGTTTTCAGATATTTGTGTGGCACTAGTGATTATGGTTTGTGCTACCAAGGAAGACCAGGATTGGATAGAGTGTTGGATATTCGTGGCTTTGTTGATGCAGACTGGGCTGGAGATCTCGATCAAAGAAGATCTAAAACTGGGTATGTGTTTAACCTATTTGGAGGTGCAGTCAATTGGATGAGTAAGAAACAATTTGTAGTGGCACTATCAACTACAGAGGCAGAATACATCGCAGCCACTCATGCAAGCAAGGAAGAAGTTTGGTTACAGAGATTGTGTTCAAGTATAGGGTTAGTACATGGAGCTATAAGGATAGACTGTGACAACCAAAGTGCAATTTCCTTGGCGAAGAACCCTGTATATCATTCAAAGACAAGGCATATTGATGTTCAATATCACTTTATGAGGGATATGATAGAAGACAAAAAGGTGTTGTTGGTAAAGGTGGACACTTTGAAGAATACTGTAGATGCATTGACAAAATTTGTGAGCCCTGAGAAGTTCTCTTGGTGCAGAGAAACAATGGGCATTGTAGGGCTCGTTAAATGACTAAGCTCTCTTGTGGCCCCCTGTGGACAGAAAACAACAAGTGCGAGAATGTTGGGCTGTGTTATATTCTTTCCATGACTAGCCCACGTAGTGAACTGGGGGGTTAGAAGGGTGGCAGAGCCTCCCCTTCGTTGCGTCGATTGTGTAGTGGAGGGGGTCATAGGGTGTTTGAGGGGTGCAGGTAACCCCACTCTATGGGGTCTGGGGCAACGCCCCAAAAAATTTTGTTTTTGGACCCTATATTACGTTGGGCGGACCTACCTATGGTTTTGTGCATGATTTTTCACACATGGTTTTGGACGCAATGGTTTACAGTCCATGGTTTTGGATGCAATGGTTTTTCATTCCATGGTATTGGATGCTTCAGCATGTACAAATACGTATTGTAACATTGAAAGGAACATAATGAAAAATCAAGTTGGTAGTCCCAATTTTGGGATCGAGGGAAAATCTCTGTGTATATGTGTTTTATGTGTTATGCTCTCACATTGTTTATTTTTTGTGTTTTAGAATTCGTATGCTAGTAATTTCTGTATAGTGTTAAAACCTACAATAGAGGTGAGGGCACTGGTTTGTTGGAATGCTGGACATGTGGTGAGGAACACTTTAGGAGAGCTTATCTTCAACATCAAGGTGGTAGGCCTAAGATACACCATGCGCACTAGGAATATACTGTTGGGGATGTTGGCTAGAATATTCCTCTGATTTATTCAGCGGTGGGCAATAGATAGGAAGAACACCAAGGATATATCATTTAGATGGACGATAATCTTTGTGATCAAGTTATTTCTAGTTTGATTGAACCTAGATCTAATTATAGCTATATTAGTCCTAGCTTATGTTAGTACTAGCTTGGTGGATAAGTGTGGTTTGTTTAAGGAATTTGATGCAGAGTCTTGGTTAGTGCAGTTGGCTATAAGTACAAAGAAGCAAGTTCATCAGTGGGTAAGATCTTATGCATTTGACTTGAATGGTATGTCTATCGCAACACATCTAAATGTATTACCATTGGGATCATACAATATGTTGTTGGGCATGGATTGGTTGTGTATTCATCGAACCTAGTTAGACAACTATGATAAAGCTATTAAGTGTGTTGATGACAATTGGGAACCAAGAGTCTTGCAGGGTAAGAATAAAGACACATCAGTTAGGATGGTGACAATTATGCAAGAAAAGCGTAGCTACAGGAGAGGGTGTATGTTATGTAGTACACATTTCTAGTGATAAGGGTAAGGAGGTTGAGGATGCAAATGTGTTGAGAAGTATCCAAGTTTTGCAACAGTTTTAGGATGCATTTCATAAGGAAACTATAGAGTTTCCACCTCACAGGGAGGTAGAATTTTCTATTTAGTGCCAGGGGTCGCTCTAACATCAAAAGAACTTTACAGGATGAACACAGTTGAGCTGGTTGATTTAAAGTTGCATTTGAAGGAAATGTTGGAGAAGGGATACATTACGAAAAGTGTATCACCTTGAGGCACATCGGTATTGTTTGTGAAGAGGAAAGATGGTACTCTCAAACTATGCATCGATGAGAGGCAGCTGAACAAAGTGACCATCAAGAATAGGTACCCTTTGACAACGATTGGCGACTTGTTCAATCAGTTGAAGGGAGTAGCAGTGTTCTTGAAGATTGATTTGAGATATGGATACCATTAGCCATGCATCAAAGATGAGGACATTTACAGGACTATGTTACAGACTAGGTATGGGAATTGTGAGTTTATTGTTGTTACAGATGGCCAGACTAATGCTCCATCTACATTTTTGTGTTTGATGAATAGTGTGTTGCATCCATATTTTGATAAGTTTGTTATTGTGTTCATTGATGATATATTGGTGTATTCTAAGAATAAGGAATAACAGGTCGAACATTTAGCAGCATTGTTGAGGTTGTTGCAAGAGCATTAGTTCTATACTAAGCTCAACAAGTGTAGTTTATTTTAGAGTGAGGTACACTACTTGGGACATTTTGTTTCCAAGGAGTTCATTGCAGTAGATCCATAAAAGGTAAGGGCCATCATGGAGTGGGTAGCTCCTAAGAGTGTGGATGAGGTTTGATCTGTCATGTGTCTGGTGGGCTATTATAGGAGGTTCATCGGGAACTTCTCACAGATTTCTTATCCTATCACATCATTGCAAAGGAAAAGTAAGAAGTTTGAATGGATAGAGAAGTGTGAGGCTAGCATTGATAAAATTAAGAAGTTGCTGACACATGCACCAGTGCTATAGATTGTAGATCCAAACAAAGAGTGTGTGGTATGCACAAACACTTGTAAGAGAGGGATTGGTGGAGTCCTTATGAAGGATGGGTAGGTGGTATGCTATGAGTATTGGAAACTAAATGAGCATGAGTACAAGTACCCAACACATGATCTTGAGTTAGAAATGATCATACGTGCATTAAAGTTGTGGAGGCATTATCTTCTTTGCTGGATGTTTGTACTTATCTGTGATCACATTGGATTGAGGTATTTGTTTGACCAACTAAATTTAAATGGTAAGAAGACTAGATAGTTGCCCACGATCAATGAATTTGATTTCAAGATCAGATACATGAAAGGTAAAGAGAACAGGGTGGAAGATGCTCTCAACAGTTGGATACAAGTGAATCACTTGGCAGCTATGAGCTCCTATGGGACAGATCTATAGGATAGGATATTGCAGGCAGGTCAGTGTAATGTTAGGTATATGGAAATTGTGCATAGGTCGCAATAAGGTGCTAGTAAAGGTACATGTGGTGGTACAAGTACAATTATAGGTAGAGGTGAAGGTACAGGAATAGGTATTTGTATAGGTTTATGTGGTAGCACAGGTATAAGAACAGGGACAGGTACATGTACATGTGTAGGTGCACATGGTACGGAGTGAAGTCTTGCAATGGATGGATTGGTCATATTCATAGACAAGATATATGTGCCCGATAATAGTGAGCTCAAGAAGGTAATATTGAGGGAGTTTGATGCGAAACCATATTCAGGTCACCCAGGTTATCAGAAAACACTGACAACAGCGGAGAGATTTTACTATTGGCCAAATTTGAGGAGGGATGTAACAAAGTTTGTGGGGAGGTGTTTTGACTGTCAACGAGTGAATGCAAAGTGTAAACATCTAGGTAGACTGCTATAGATGATTGCAATTCCATAATTAAAATGGGAGGTTATTTCCGTGGATTTCATCACATGGTTGTAGAAGACAATGAGACACCATGATTCCATCATAGTTATCGTGGACAGGTTGACAAAGGTTTCAAATTTTATTCTGGTGAAGTGTACATCCTCAGCTATTGATGTAGCACAGGTATTCATCAGAGGTGTGGTCAGGTTGCATGGTGTTCTGAACAATATTGTGTCAGCCAGGGATGCGAAGTTTACTTCCAAGTTCTGTAAGGATTTATTTGTAGGTTTGGGCATAGTGTTGGCCTTCAGTGAAACTTATCATCCGCAGACAGATTGACAAATAGAGAGGGTCAACAAGATATTGAAGGACATTTTGAGGATGTAAGTGATGCATCAAGAATGGAAGTGGGAAGATTATCTTCCTTTTCTATATTTTGCATACAACAAAGATTATCAAGAGTCATTGAGGATGAGTCCTTTTTAGACATTGTATGGACAGACTTGTACCACTCCTATCAGTTGGAGTGATCTGGTTAGCAGGTTATTGATTGGACTAGATATGTTGGTAGACATGGAACAAGAAATGCAGGTGATCAAGGAGAATCTGAAGGCAACACAGGATAGGAAGAATAGTTATGTAGATAGGAATAGGTTGTTCAAGGAGTTCCGAGTTCGGTAATAGGTGTACTTGTGCATCAAATAGAGGAAGAGCTACTTGTGGATTAGATCTTGTGCCAAGTTGGCACCAAAGTTTTGTGGACCCTTCAATATCATTAAGAGGATCGAGCGAGTAACCTATCAGATTACACTGACTATGACAGTGAAAGTCCATGATTTTTTCCATGTATCTTTGTTTAAGAAGTATGTTAAGGATGTTTATCATGTGATTGAATAGTCTGTATTACAAGTGGAACCAAATGGAGAATTCCAGCCGAATCCTTAATGATTATTGTATAAAAAGGACCTTATGCTTCGGAACCAAGAAATCAAGCAATTTAAAGTGAAATGGAAGCACTTTGAGCCTAATGAACCTACATGGGAGATGTCAGATCAGATGTGGGCTATGTATCATTACTTGTTTTCCGGTTGAGGCAAAGTAGCTTTGATATGGTGTTTTGGTATATGTTGTGATATAGTGTTTTGGTATATGTTTAGATATGATGTTCTGCTATATGTTTTGGTAAATGTTTTTGGTATATATTTTGGTGATATTTCTATATGTAAATATATATATGGATGTATATATCTCCATGAGCTATGTTTTAAATCTCCACTGAGTGGTACAAGAGTCATGTCGTTATGATTATGTTGTCATGTTACTATGTTATCACGAGGTTATGTTATCATGATGTTATTATCTCATGTGAGTTGGAAATAAGTAGGATGATCATCATAAATACTGTAATGAGATATGTTATAAAGCTCTAGTTTACGCTATGTTGTCATGATGTTTTTTTCTAGCAGCTCCCTCATTGTAAATAATGCATTGAGCTATGTTAGAAAGCTTCATGAGGAATATGTATTCTTTCAATGGGTTGTTGAGGTATATGTGTGATTGAACAATGAGGACATTGTACACCAAGGGGGAGTGTTATGTAACAACCGTGGTGAAAATTCCATTTAATAAAAGTTAAAAACAATAAACACGGTTGATAGGACACATATTCCAAGCTGAATATGGGGCAATACATCCTAGGGGGTGTTCATTTGGTTGTTTATGGGTAAGGAAATTGGAAAAGGCAATGGATAAGGCTTTAGAAAGGTAAAATGACATTTTTACCACAATTATTTATGGAAATAATGGGAATTAGGAGGTGAAAGGTCATATGTTTCATGTGAGCAGGACAATTAAGAAAGATAATGGAAAATGAAGAAAATAAAGGCCTCATTCATAAAAAGGATTTTAAGGATCAGCTGGTAACCTTTTGTCAGTTTAGCTTCAGAGAGCCTCTCATTATTCTCTCTCTCTCTCTCTCTCTCTCTCTCTCTCTCTCTCTCTCACACACACACACACACACACACACACTCACTCATTCACTCTTGGACGCTTAGAGTCCTTAGAGAACTTTTCCATTGGAGCAAGAAAGGAAAAGAAGGCAACAGGAAGTAATGATGAAGCATGGAAATGCAGGATCAAGCATCTACAGTAGCCCTCATTGTAGGTATCGGCTTGCATGTGTATTTTCCTTGCTAGACTTGGAATGCATGGTATTTCAGGTGGTTCGTTTCTATCATGTCATGGGTTTTCCTAGGTGTGATAATGTTCTTTAGCCTAGCCTTGTCATTTCTTGATAGCTTTGATGAGATGGGTTTCTCATATTTGGTTAATGTGGGATGGTTAGATGGATTCAAAGCTTAGTGGGGTGGATCTCCAAACTAAAAAATCTTATTGCCTAGTAGTCCATGAACCATACTATGGTTCACAGTAAGTCCACTCACCTAGTAACCCTGAACTAGACTCTGGGTTGTGGTAAAGCTAGATTGTGTGCCTCGATGGTCCTAGGAATAATTGTCGGTGAATGGTGGGATATCCGATAAATCCAAGAGGTAGATATATCTTCATTGGACCCAGTAGTCTCGGTATGGGATATATGGTAAAGCGTGGAGAGTGTGTCTCAGTGTAGGGCCTAGTGATCCCTGGAGAGGATTATGGATTATGGCAAAGCCTGAGAGACTAGAGGCACTCAAATTCATCACAGTGTAGGTGGAGAACTATGGTGGCATCCATGCTTCTTGGTGTTTTGGTGTGTTTTATGAGTCACACATTCAGGTTTGGAATATGGCAAGGTGGTGATTGGTGAAAAAGAGACTTGGCTCAGTGAATCTATGGTTGGGTGGAACGTGGTAGTCCCATCTTCAGTTGGTTTATTGCATTTATTAATGAGAAAAGAATTCCCTTGATTTTCATGTGTAAATGTATGGTTGATATGTTTATGATATTTCTGTCCCTATTATGCTGGTTATATGTATGTTTTATGAAAACAACTATGTATGGATCTCAGCTTGTTTTTACTTATAAGTTAATCAATAATCAGTCTATGGCCTAATAGATGATAATGTAGTAAATGACATGAGGGAACAATGGTTCATAGCGATTATCAAATAAGTATGAGATCACTACACTTAATTATGTTGTTTACACGTGTAGGTTATATGTTGATGATATGTTTGATGAAAGCTAGTAGGGGTCTGACTAATGTTAAATAGAAAGGCCATAATCAATCTCCTAAAATAAATTATCATCCCAACTTTCCTTCTTTTTAATAATAATTAAAAAAATGTACAAACTTAGTTAATTAAAAGAAGTATCAACTTAACATAGTTCATGGTATTTAGAAAACATATATAATTATGTGTGTTTGAAAACAGTGATTATGATAAAAATACTTCAATCTTTCTTTTTAATACCAAAAATGCTTTATGACTTGGTCCTTTAAAAAAATGATTTAATTTAAAATTGGTGTGGAGTCCTGAAGCGTGCCCTCACAAAATTCCCACTCACTTCTTCTCATTTTCCAAAGATAAAATACTCCAAATCCCATTCTGAAGCGCAAAAATTTCCATAACTTGCACTTTAGCAAAATCCTTGTCACTCTACCTCTCTTTCTTAAGCAATATAGGGTAACTTGGATTTGATACTTGTTGATGGGTTACATATATAACAAAATGTAAAATGGGAGGGTGAAGTCCGTTTATTCGCATGCCATGTACCTTTAATTGGTCCTGCAATATCCTTCTTCCCTATGTGTGTTTGTTGGTTGAGTGATGTCTTTAACTTTCGCTTGCTTTTGTTTATATATATGCCACCACTGTTTCCTTCGAACGATCAAAAATCTTTAAATTGGGCATCAGGCCAACCCTCCATTTGTGGAGGTGATGTCAACTTCAACCTAGCCGACTCTACCTTACCATTAGAGGAAAATTCTACTAAGGAAGAGGAATCACGCGAACAACCACTTTTGGCCAGAATTCGAGCAAAAAAAATTCAACAAATCTTGTAGAAGGGGTGTTTAAATCATGTTTTTGAAGGTGGAAATAGATTTATCACCATCAAGAACTCCTAGGGCACCCAAAATCTTGAAATTTAACAACTGTAACTTGGATTTACAAAAATATTTGCTGGAATTTATCAAAATTTTGCTCAAATTTTCATGATTTTCAGGGAAAAAAGTAGTCTGGCTAGACTATGACATTGTTACATCACCCATCACATACATTGCACGACTCACACATTACATCGTTTAGTGGGGCACACATCTTGTCAGGCACCCTCGTCATGTTTTCACGCAGCCAACTTGTCTAAGAGGTTGCCCATGTCCTCATCACAATTCATCAATCATGCGGGTAGACACTTTGACATTGTACAAGTGCCCATGCATATCCATGTGTCGACCCACCAACTCATTTCAACAAAACTGATCAAAACATCAAATTTCCTTTATGGGTGAATTTATTTTATGACGTTCACAAATCAAGTTGAACATGGAGAAGCCAAACACAAACACAAACACAAATAGTTTTACTCAATTCATTGACAATTCTATTAAACATAGAGAAGCCAAACACAGATAGTTTTACTAAATTCATTTAGAATTCTATTGAAACCAGTTTGAAGTTCTTTATGAAATGACATGAAATTCTATTTGTCATAAGAAAATAAAAATGAAATAAAGTTCTAAAGGCTAAGACCTCTTTGGCTTTCAAAAAAATTATATATTTCCTACATTAATGAAAAATAAACTAATGTTCTAAAGGCTAAAACCTATTTGGCTTTAAAAAGAATTATATATTTCCGACATTAATGGAAAGGTGTGAAATTACTAGCTTAAAACGGGGAAGATACTAATACAGGTTAAATTAGCTTTGGAAAGATGTTGGGTATCATATAGTTGATTTACATAGAACATGCTTTTCTTGAATAATATTTTTCATTTATATTGTTTTATTTTTATCTTTACAACTGTAATATGTTAATTTTTATTTATACCATACATACTTAAATTATAAAAAAAATTATATTCATAAATAGATAATAAAAGTGCAATATTTCAATAAAATATAAAAGTTAAATACACAATAAATCATATATAATTTAAAAATATATATATTTTAATCTAAGTTGACTAAATGTAATTAATATTTTAAACTTTAAATTTTGTTTTCATTTATTATTTTTAGTTGTGTTAAATATTTATTTATATTATATAAACATAAATTATGTAAATTTATATATTTATTAACATTTGCAATAGAAGTGCAACATTTCAGTTATATATATATATATATATATATATATATATATATATATATATATATATATATATATTATAATTATAATTATAATTTTATTTCTTTAATTTTATATCATTTTTTTTTAATAGACATCTCTTACTTTTTGGTTTTGTTTCTATACATTTAAATTACTCAAATTTATATATTTACACATAGTTGTAGTAAAAACGTAATATTTCATTCAAATTTATAAATTAAATTTAAGTAAACCAATATTCTAATCTTTAAATTATTGTTGTTTATTATTTTTAAATATGTAACAAAGTGACCATCAAAGAACAGGTACCCTTTGATGAGGATTGGTGACTTGTTCGATCAGCTTAAGTGAGTAGCAGTGTTCTTGAAGATTAATTTGAGATATGGATACCATGAGGCATGCACCAAAGAGGAGGACATTTACAGGACAACGTTGAGGTTGTTGCTGGAGCATTAGTTCTATACTAAGCTCAACAAGTGTAGTTTATTTTAGAGTGAGGTACACTACCTGGGACATGTTGTCTCCATGGAGTTCACTGCAATAGATCTATAGAAGGTAAGGGCCATGATGGAGTGGGTAGCTCCTAAGAGTGTGGATGAGGTGCTATTTGTCATGGGTCTGGCAGGCTATTATAGGAGGTTCATCAGGAACTTCTCACAGATTTCTTATCCTATCTCATCATTGCAAAGGAAAAGTAAGAAGTTTGAATGGATAGAGGAATGGGAGGCTATCATTCATAAACTTAAGAAGTTATTGACACATGCACTAGTGCTATAGATTGCAGATCTAAACAAAGAGTTTGTGGTATGCACAAATGCTTGTAAGAGAGGGATTGGTGGAGTCCTTTTGAAGGATGGGTAGGTGGTATGCTATGAGTCTTGGAAACTAACTGACCATGAGTATAAGCACCCAACAGATGATCTTCAGTTAGAAATGATCATACGTGCATTAAAGATCTGGAGGCACTATCTTTTTGGTAGGATGTTTGTACTTATTTGTGATCACATTGGGTTGAGGTATTTGTTTAACCAACTAAATCTGAATGGCAAGAAGGTTAGATGGTTGCCCATAATCAACGAGTTTGATTTCGAGATTAGATACATCAAAGATAAAGACAACATGGTGGTAAATGCTCTTAGCAGATGGATACAAGTGAATCCCTTGGCAGTTATGAGCTCCTATGGGACATATCTATAGGATAGGATCTTGCAGGCAAGTGAGTGTAATGTTAGGTATATGGAGATTGTGCATAGGTCACAAAAAGGTGTTGGTAAAGGTACATTGTTACCAGGAAAAGTGTTTATTTAGAACTGCTCTATCCCACTAAGGTGTGACAGCTACCTTAGAAACAAACAGAGAAAACTACTTTTGTATCTCCTTTATGAACTATAAACAAAGAGGAATAGGAAGAACCAACCTGTGTCTTGTGCTAGTCCTTTGATCCAATATCTCTCCTCTTTGACAGCTTCCAGCTACTTGCTCCCTTACTTGCCTAGCTTCACCAAGTACCTGTAAGATCACAGAAGAAGAAAACTATACAAAGACATGGATTATTATTCATAAATAACTTAGGATCAGATTGAAGTTAATCATACAAATGTAACAAGCATCAATGATACAAAAGCATGGAGGAGAAACTCAAATAGTTTTTATTGATATACAAGAAGATCCAGGAGGAGTTACAACCGATGATTCCTGACCCAGCATCAACCTCCCAGCAAAGAAGCCCCTCTTCACCTCCAACAAAGCATAGATCACCCAATTCTCTGATATGTGTCTCAAAACCAACAGCAATTCCTTACAATGTGCAAAATTCTAGCCTCTAGATCTCTGGGATGAGGGATCCATATATAGATGTATGCAAGGAGGATGAGTCAGCTTGTGATTTGATTAGTGGCTTCTCTTTGTCAGTTCTTGCTTCCACTTGGAGACTGAAAGCCTCTTACTCATCCTTGGTCGAATTCAGTGAGGCAAGTGTCATAGGAGAAGATTCTGGAAGCTTCCATTGTCTCTCCACCTCGCGGAATGACACTGCCATTTGTCATTTCCTGCTCAACGCACCCTGGTAGTGCATTTAGGTGCATTGCAACACACCTAGCTAGTGGATTTAGGTGCTATGCAACGCACTTAGCTGGTGGAGCAGCTGAAATGATCATGTTTTGACTTATTCTGAGCAGTTTCTGGTGGAGAACTTTTGGGAGAAGCTGTAATTTGTTGACCTTGTTCCTTTAGGGGATAGAACAACACTTTTAGGGACTTAGGAGCCCTTGGTTTATGGACATTTCATGCTTGGAGCTGCAAGGTACAAAAATACATGTGGTGGTATAATTATAGCTACAGGTAAAAGTGAAGGTACAATAATAGGTATTTGTATAAGTTTAGGTGGTAGTATAGGTATAGGAATAGGTATAGGTACATGTACAGGTGTAGGTGCACATGGTATGGAGTAAAGTCTTAGAGTGGATGGATTGGTCATATTCGTAGACAAGATATATGTGCTCGATAATAGTGAGCTCAAGAAGGTTATCTTGCGGGAATTTCATGCAAAACCATATTCAGGTCACCTAGGTTATCAAAAGACACTCACAATAGTGAAGAGATTTTACTATTCGCCAAATTTGGGAGGCATGTAAAAAAGTTTGTGGTGAGGTGTTTTGACTGTCAACGAGTGAAAGAAAAGTGTAAACGTCTAGGTAGACTGCTACAGCTGATTGCATTTCCATAATGAAAATGGGAGGTTATTTCCATGGATTTCGTCACAGGCTTGTAGAAGACAATGAGACACCATGATTCCATCATGGTTATCATGGACAGGTTGACAAAGGTTTCACATTTTATTCCAGTGAAGTCTACATCCTCAGCTAGTGATGTAGCACAAGTATTCATCAAAGATGTGGTCAGGTTGTATGGTGTTCTAAACAATATTGTGTCAGACAGGGATGTGAAGTTTACTTCCAAGTTCTAGAAGGATTTATTTGCAGGTTCGGGTACAGAGTTTGCCTTCAGTAAAACTTATCATCCGCAGAAAGATGGACAAACAGAGAGGGCCAACAAGATATTGGATGACATGTTGAGGATGTATGTGATGCATCAATAATGGAAGTGGGAAGATTATCTTCCTTTACTATATTTTACATACAACAACAATTATCGGGAGTCATTGAGGATGAGTCCTTTTTAGGCATTGTATGGGTAAACTTGTATCACTCTTATCAGTTGGAGTGATCTAGTTAGCAGGTTATTGATTGGACTAGATATGTTGGCAGACATGGAACAAGAAATGCAGGTGATCAAGAAGAATCTGAAGTCGACACGGGATAGAAAGAAGTGTTATGTAGATAGGAATAGGTTGTTCAATAAGTTCTGATTTGGGTAATAGGTGTACTTGCGCATTAAATCGAAGAAGAGATCCTTACAGATTAGATCTTGTGCTAAGCTGGCACCACAGTTTTGTGGACCCTTCAATATCATTGAGAGGATCAAGCCAGTAGCCTATCAGATTGCACTAACTATGACAATGAAAGTCCATGATGTTTTCCATGTATCTTTGTTTAAGAAGTATGTTAAGGATGTTGATCACGTGATTGACTAGTTCGCATTATAGGTGGAATCAAATGGAGAATTCTAGCGAGACCCTTAGTGATTATTGTAGAAAAAGGACCTCATGCCTTGGAACCAAGAAATCGAGTAAGTTAAAGTCAAATGGAAGCACTTCGGGACCGATGAAGCTACATGGGATATGTCAGATCAGATGTGGGCTATGTATCATTACTTGTTTTCCAGTTGAGGGAAAGTAGCTTTGATATGGTGTTTTGGAATATGTTGTGATATAGTGTTTTGGTATATGTTTTGATATGATGTTCTGCTATATGTTTTGGTAAATGTTTTTGGTATATATTTTGGTGATATTGCTACATGTACATATGTATATGGATGTAAATATCACCATGAGCTATGTTTGAAATCTCCACTGAGTGGTACATGTGTCATGTCATTATGATTATGTTGTGATGTTACTATGTTATCATGAGGTTATGTCATCACGATGTTATTATCTCATGTGGGTTGGAAATCAGTAGGATGATCATTGTAAATACTGTAATGAGATATGTTATAAAGCTCTAGTTTTCGCTATGTTGTCATGAAGTTTTTTGTTTGAGCATGTCCTTCATTGTAAATGTTGCATCGAGCTATGTTACAAGGCTTCATGAGGAATATGTATTCATTCAATGGGTTGTTGAGGTATATGTGTGATTGAACATCGAGCATGATGTGCACCAAGGTGGAGGGTTCTGTAACAACCGTGGTGAAATTTCCATGTAATAAAAGTTTAAAAAAATAACCACTATTGATAGGAAACATATTCCAAGCTGAGTATTGGACAATACATCCTAGGTGGTGTTCATTTGGTTGTTTATGGGTAAGGAAATTGGAAAAGGAAATGGCTAAGGCTTTAGAAAGATAAATGAAATTTTTACCACAATTATTTATGAAATAATGGAAATTAGGAGAAAAGGAGATGAAAGGTCATATGTTTCATGTGAGCAGGAAAGTTAAGAAAAATAATCCAAAATGAAAAAAATAGAGGCCTCATTCACAAAAAGGATTTTAAGGATCAGTTGGTAACCTTTTGTCAATTTAGCTTTAGAGAGCCTCTCATTATCTCTCTCTCTCTCTCTCTCTCTCTCTCTCTCTCTCTCACTCTTGGACACTTAGAGTCCTTGGAGCACTTTGGCATTGGAGCAAGAAACGAAAAGAAGACAAGAGGAAGAAATGATCAAGTAGGGAAATGCAGGATCAAGCATTTACAATAGGCTTCACTCTAGGTATCGACTTGCATGTGTATTTTCCTTGATAGACTTGGATTGCATGGTATTTCATGTGGTTCATTTCTATCATTTCATGGGTTTTCCTAAGTGTGATATTGTTCTTTAGCCTAGCCTTGTCATTTCCTGATAGCTTTGATGAGATGGGTTTCTCATATTTGGTTAATGTGGGATGGTCAGAAGGATTCAAAGATGAGTGGAGTGGATCTAGGAACTGACAAACACATCACCTAGTGGTCCCTGAATGAGACTATGGATGATGGTAAAGTCACTGGATTTCTAAACCCCCAACTAGACTTTGGGTTGTGGTAAAGCCAGATTGTGTGCCTCGATGGGCCTAAGAATAATTGTTAGTGAATGGCAGGATATACGGTAAATCCAAGAGGTGGATTTATCTTCATTGGGCCAAGTAACCCCGAGATGGGATATATGGTAAATCCTGGAGAGTGTGTCTCAATGTAGGGCCTAGTGATCCCTAGATAGGATAATGGATTATGGTAAAGCCTAAGAGACTAGGAGGCACTCAAATTCCTCACAGTGTAGGTGGAGAACTATGGTGGCATCCACGCTTCTTGGTGTTTTGGTGTGTTCTACGAGTCCCACATTCATGTTTTGAATATGACAAGGTGGTGATTGGTGAAAAAGAGACTTGGCTCAATGAATCTATGGTTGGGTGGAATGTGGTAGTCCCATATTCAGTTGGTTTATTGCATTCATTAATGAGAAATGAATTCCCTTGATTTTCATGTGTAAATTTACTGACGTATATGTGGATTTTATGGTTGATATTTTTATGATATTTCTGTCCTTATTATGTTGGTTATATGCATGTTTTATGACAACAACTATGTTTGGATCTCAGCATGTTTTTACTTATAAGTTAATCAATAATGTATTTATGGCCTAATAGATGCTAATGTAGTAAATGACATGAGGGAACAATTGTTCATAGCGATTATCAAATAAGTATGAGATCCCTACAATTAATTATGTTGTTTTCACTTGTAGGTTATATGTTGATGATATGTTTGACAAAAAAAAATTCATGGCTAGTAGGGGTCTGACTAATGTTAAATAGAAAGGCCATAATCAATCTCCTAAAATAATTATCATCTAACCTTTCCTTTTTTTTTAATAATAAGTAAAAAATGGACAAACTTAGTTAATTAAAAGAAGTAGCAACTTAACATATTTCATGGTATTTATAAAACATATATAATTATGTGTGTTTGAAAACAATGATTATGATAAAAATACTTCAATGTTTCTTTCCAATACCAAAAATTCCTTACGACGTGGTCGTTTTAAAAAACCAGATTTAATTTCAAATTGGTGTGGAGTCGTGAAGTGTGCCCTCCCAACACGCCCACTCACTTCTTCTCATTTTCCAAAGATAACATACTCGAAATCCCATTCTAAAGTCCAAAAATTTCCATAACCTGCGCTTTAGCAAAATCCTTGGCACTCTACCTCTGTTTCTCGAACAGTATAGGGTGATTTGGCTCTGATACCAGTTGATGGGTTACAAATACAACAATATGCAAAATGGGAGGGTGAAGTCCCTTTATTCGCATGCGATGTACCTTTAATTGGTCCTGCAATATCCTTCTTCCCTATGTGTGTTTGCTGGTTGAGTGATGTCTTTAACTTTCCCTTGCTTTTGTTTATATATACGCCACCGCTGTTTCCTTTGAACGATCACAACTCTTTAAATTGAGCATCAGGCCAACCCTACATTTGTGTAGGTGATCTCAACTTCAACCTAGCTGACTCTACCTTGTCATTAGAAGAAAAGTCTACTAAGGCAGAGGAATTGCTCGAATTACCACTTTTGCCTGGAATTCAGGCAAAAAAAAGTTCAACAAATCTTGCAGAAGGGGTGTTTAAATCATGCTTTTGAAGGTGGAAATAGATTTAGCACCATCAAAAACTCCTAGGGCACCCAAAATCTTGAAATTCAACAACAGTAACTTGGATTTACAAAAATCTTTGTTGGAATTTATCAAAATATTGCCGAAATTTTCATGATTTTCAGGGCAAAAAGTAGTCTGGTTAGACTACGATGTCGTTACATCTCCCATCACATACGCTGCACAACTCACACGTTACATCATTTAGTCGGGCACTCATCTCGTGAGGAACCCTCGTCATGCCATCGCGCAAACAACCTTTCTAGGAGGGTGCCCATGTCCTCATCGCAAGTCATCAATCATGCAGGCAGGCAGTTTTACATTCTATGAGTGCCCATGCACATCCATGTGTCGACCCACAAACTCATTTCAAAAAAACTGATCAAAACATCAAATTTCATTTATGGGTGAATTTATTTTATGACGTTCACAAATCAAGCTGAACATGGAGAAGCCAAACAAAAACACAAACACAAATAGTTTTACTCAATTCAGTGACAATTCTATTAAACATAGAGAAGCCAAACACAAATAGTTTTAGTAAATTCATTTAAAATACTATTGAAACCGGTTTGAAGTTCTTTGTGAAATCACATGAAATTCTATTTGTCAATAGAAAATAAAAATGAAATAAAGTTCTAAAGGCTAAGACCTCTTTGGCTTTCAAAAAAATTATATATTTCCTACATTAATGGAAAATAAAATAAAGTTTTAAAGAATAAAATAAAGTTCTAAAGGCTAAAACCTATTTGGCTTAATTTTTTTTTTATATATTTCCTACATTAATGGAAAGGTGTAATGACTAGTTTAAAACTGGGAAGATACTAATACAAGTTAAATTAGCTTTGGTAATATGTTGGGTATCATGTAGTTGATTTACATAGAACATGCTTTTCTTGAATAATATTTTCCATTTATTTCTTTTATTTTTATCTTTACAATAGTAACATGTTAATTTTTTATTTATACCATACATACTTAAATTATAAAAAAAATTATGTCTATGAATAGATAATAAAAATGTAATATTTCAATAAAATATGAAAGTTAAATATACAATAAATCATATGTAAATTAAAAAAGATATTTTAATCTAAGTTGACTAAATGTGATTAATATTTTAATCTTTAAATTTTGTTTTCATTTATTATTTTTCAATGTGTTAAATTTTTATTTGAACTATATAAATATAAATTATGTAAATATATATATTTATGAACATTTATAATAGAAGTGCAACATTTCAATAAAATATACACACATATATATATATATAAATTTTTCTTTTTCAAAATTTTATATCATTTTAATTTTTTAATAGATATATGTTACTTTTTGCTTTTGTCTATATACATTTAAATTATATAGATTTACAGTTATACTAGAAATGTAATTTTAATAAAATATAAAAATTAACAATATTTAAATATTTACATTAATTTAGGAATATTATATCTCTTCAATATTATTAACATTTTATTATATTTTACTCTCACTCGCATGCAAATGTTCACAAATAAACAATAAAACCACTACACTATGGTGCAACCAACTGTCCAAACTAGGAAATATATGTGATATTCTATCCATTATATTAATCAATCCATTATATTAATCAATATTTTGTGCAAAAAATAGTGTCTTCTATTATTATTTATTTATTGTTATTGAGTTTTAACTTTTAATTGGTAAAAATGAAAATCATCATTTTTTATTGAGCATATTTTTATCTTTAACTTCCATGTCTTTTGTGTAAAATTAAACAATGATTTCTCTTATGTGATAAGTTTGAAGTACTTCTGGAATTTTAATTTTTAATTTTGATTTTTTATTAAAGTTTAACTTTTTTCTTCTATGATTTTTTATTAAATTTTAACTCTTTCCTACCATGTTTTCTTCTTGAAAATTGATCAACATTTTCCGGGGAAGGATAGCGTCTTGAAATATAGATGCAGTATTATTCAGATGTTCGAGGGTTTGGTGAGGCAATTGGCCCGGACGAGGCAGGGTTGACCTTTTTGTATGGAAACAACTTGAATCGGATTAACCAGAAGCACGGATCGAATCACATGAAGTAGTGGTGGGACTATTGTAAATAGATTTTAAAAATTAAAATTTTAGCCTATTTTTATCATTTCCTGATAGCTTTGATGAGATGAGTTTCTCATATTCGATTAATGTGGGATGGTCAGATGGATTCGAAGCTTAGTGGGGTGGATCTCCAAATTAAAAAAAACATCACCTAGTAGTCCCTGAACCATAATGCAGATCACGGTAAGTCCACTCGCCTAGTAACCCCTGAACTATACTATGGGTTGTGGTAAAGCCAGATTGTGTGCCTCGATGGGCATAGTAATCATTGTCGGTGAATGGCGGGATATCCGATAAATCCAAGAGGTGGATTTATCTTCGTTGGTCCCAGTAGTCTCAGTATGGGATATATGGTAAAGCATGGAGAGTGTGTCTTAGTGTAGGGCCTAGTGATCCCTAGAGAGGATTATGGATTATGGCAAAGCTTGAGAGACTAGAGGCACTCAAATTCATAGAGTGTAGGTGGAGAACTCAGGTGGCATCCATGCTTCTTGGTGTTTTGGTGTGTTATAAGAGTCACACATTCAAGTTTGGAATATGGCAAGGTGGTGATTGGCAAAAAAGAGACCTGGGTCAGCCAATCTATGGTTGGGTGGAAGGTGGTAGTCCCATCTTCAGTTGGCTTATTGCATTTATTAATGAGAAATGAATTCCCTTGATTTTCATGTGTAAATGTACTGACGTATATGTGGATTTTATGGTTGATATGTTTATGATATTTATGTCCCTATTATGCTGATTACATGTATGTTTTATGACAATAACTATGTATGGATCTCATCATGTTTTTCCTTATAAGTTAATCAATAATCAGTCTATGGCCTAGTAGATGATAATGTAGTAAATGACATGAGGAAACAATGGTTCATAGTGATTATCAAATAAGTATGAGATCCCTACACTTAATTATGTTATTTACACTTCACTACAACAAAACCCTGTGATTAGCATCCCTTTTTGCTTCCTTTTTTGTGTCTAGAGCCCATTTTTGGTGCTATTTGTGTCCATTTATCAAATATAGTGCAAAAGTTGATGCAAAGTTTGCACCGAGTTTTGCACCAAATCTTACATCAATTTTAGCACCAGGTATTGTAATAGGTTTTTCACCAGGTTTTTTACACCAAGTTTTATGCCAGTTTTTATTTCAAGTTTTGTGTCATCCTTTGCACCATGTTTTTCATCAAATGTGGCACCTATTTTGTTTCACCAACTTTTGCATCATCTATTTCATCCACCTTTTGTGCCTACACTTGCATCAACTTTTGCATCATTTTTTAAATCATTTTTTGCATCCATTTTTGCATCCCCTTTGTGCCAAGTTTTGAATCGAGGTTTCTGTCTAGTTTTGCATCTAATTTTTCATCTACTTTTGTTGCATTGAATTTTACATCTTGTTTTGCATCCATACTTATATCCTATTTTTCATCTGTTATTGTGTCCACTATTGCATCCATTTTTCTTGTGCCATAATTTGCACCTAATTTGACACCTCCCTTTGCACCATTTTTTGTTTCTAAATTTGCATCCACGATTGCATCCTCATATACATCTAGGTTTCATCGACTTTTACATCTATTTTTTCATCCCTTTTTATATCCACTTTTGTGTCAAGATTTGCATCAGGTTTTCTGTCTCATATTGCATCTACTTTTGCATTGAATTTTGTTGCATCAACTTTTGCATCCTATTTTACATCCATTGTTGCACCCATGTTTACGCCCACTTTTACATCCCTTTTTGCATATTATTTTGCATCTTCATTTGCTTCTTTTTTTGCATCTATCATTACATCCACTTTCGTTGTGACACAATTTGTGCCATGTTTTTTACTTGCTGTTCTACCCACGTTTGATTCCAATTTTGCATCCATCTTCACATCCTATTTTGCATAAAATATTGCACTTATTTTTGCATACACTTTTGTGTTTGGTTTTGCGTCTCATTTTATATCTTATTTTGCATGTACTTCCATTGCATCCATATTTTGCATTCAATTTTGTTTATCCTTTTTCACCTGTGTTTGCATCCAATTTTACATCCCTTATAGCATCTTGTCTTGCATCTAAGTTTGCATCTTTTTTTGTGCCTATTATTACATCCACTTTCTCATCCAATTTTTTTGTGCTATGATTTGTGCCATATCTTATGCCTATCATTGCAACCCACATTTTCTTCCACTCTTGCATCCACATTTGCATCCTCTTTTGTGTCCAAGTTTGCATCAAATATTGTTTATGTTTTTTGCATCCCATTTTTAATCTACTTTTACATCCACTTTTGATTCGTCCAATTTTTCAACTAATTTTGTGTTCACTATTGAACCCATATTTTGCTCATGTTTACATCCATTTTTGCATCCAAGTTTTCCTCATTTTTTCATTCAAGTTTGTATCTTCTTTTTTTACATTCATTGTTGTATCCACATTTGTTTCACCACAATTCATGCTAAGTTTTATGCCTACTATTGTTCCCATGTTTTCTTCCACTTTTTCATCCATGTTTGAATCATATTTTGTGTTCAAGTTTGCATGAACTATTGCATCTACTTTTTCATCCACTTTTGTGTCAATTTTTCTATCTTGTTTTGCATCTACTTATGTTGTGTCCACTCTTCATCCAATTTTACGTCTATTTTTACCCCCTTTTTTTTTCACTTTTGATTCCCTTTTCCAACGCACATCATATTTTTTGCATTAATGATATTTCTTATGACATTGAAAATTATGAACAACTGATGACAATGTCAATAATTATAATGATGATGATAATGAAGATGATGATGATGACATGAATTGTGATTATTATGATAATTACAATGATGATAAAGATGATGGGGGTTACAATGACAATGATGATGACTATGCTAATGACCTTGGCCATTCTTCCCAATTTTTAAATGTTGTCATGGTCATAATCATAATAATTATCTTTGGCGTTGTATTCCAAGTCATCATCATCTGATCATCATTATCATTATTTTAATCTTGGTCATCATCAACAACAATAATGACATTAATGATGCTTATGATGTTCATGATGAAGATGACAACGATTATGAGAAAAATTATATTAGTTATGATGATGTGGATGATGACAATTATAATGATGATGATAATGGTAGTGATGATGATGATCATCGATCATCTCTAACAAATAAATTTTTTATTTCTCTTGCATATATCATGTGTACTAACAACCCTTTTCGAGCACTCGTAACATTTTTTGGGTTGATGATACTTCTTACGATACCTATAATTATGAATAATTGACAACAATGTCCATAATGATGATGATGATGATGATGATGATGAAGACATGAATGGTGACTATGAAGATAATGAAATGATGACAATAATGATGACGGTGATGGTGGTGATGATGACAATAATGAAGATGATGACCATCCCTCTAAACTAGGGAGGTACTCATAATGAGACAAAAAAGTACTCTCAAGTTGAAATATTCATATAAGAAGGGATCTATATTGATAAGCATCAATGATGATTTACATCATCATAGCCAACATTGTCAAAATAGCAAGGCCTTGACTAACAAGTTTATCTCTCCATTAGATTAGAGCACAATGTTGGGAGGCATAAATTTGGACACCACTACCTCTCTAGGAATTCACCCCACCAGGATGTTCACAAGGTATCTCCTCACATGATCATTTCCTAATCCACTATCATAATCTTTGACACTAGGAAATGTCAATCCTCATGACTATTCTTACCTTGGATTAATGTACTTCACTTATGGTGGTTACTGCTAGTCAAAGTCCAAATTGTCAAAGAATATTGGTCCCAGATGTTTATCCAATCCACCATTCTCCCTACTGGTGTCTTTATTAGGCTTATGATTGTTAGTACTGGCCATAGTACATGTCACATGGATAATATGGTGTCTACCTTCACTCCCTCTCAACCAGAGAGGAGACATCCAGTACAAGCATAAGATTTTCTCAAGAATACCCATCATTTTCATAGAGAATAACAACATTAATTTGTTTTCATCACATGATGCCTTTATGATTAAGCATTCATAGATTTGTGGCAAAATATTTCCCCTTTATTCTTTTGTGATGAAACAAAATCAAAAAGTGAAAGCCAAAATCATTAAAGATACACTATACCAATTTATCTAAGTCTAAACTCTAAGGTTGAAGTGAAAATTCATGAAAATTTTATATCTATGAGTTGTGCCAAATTTATGAAAACCTTATTCCCTAAGTCCTATATATAAGAAAAAGAAAAAGAAAGAAAAATAAGGCCCAATGAATTGTAACTCATGTATTCACTCCCTCTTTGGAAAATATATGAATATATACACTCCTAGTCACACTTGATCACATGTTTGTGATGGTTAAATCATGAAGTCCTCTTTTCCCCTTGCATTTTCACTTCATCATTTAAGCACCTAATTGAGGATATCAGGAATGTTTTTTTCGTAAGGGTTTCATGTCTACTCTTGGTTTACTTATGCCACACTACTATTAGTTTATGTGATAGAGTGAAATACATAAGTTTGTGGAGTTATTAGAATAGTGTATTAAGTTAGTCACCACATACACATGTATTACATCTCATTGATCCACATGTGTGGGTTGGAGACTCATTTCTTGACAACTTTAATGGAGACTACTTTATAGCTTTAATGGTATAGCTTAAAAAATATCTTGTTAAACATTGTGATTCATCCTTTCTTTTCCTCGAGACAGTTGATAATATTGAAGTCGCTCCCAATAATCCATGGAGATGGGGAGTATAAATTACTTGTGCTAGAAATAGAATTGAGAAATAAAGGTTTTCCATTTGCGATATTGGAGTCATAGACATTGTATACCTGGTACTAGTCCTCGATGTCAATTAACTAAAATTGTATTGTCATAATGTGAAAGGAGGTAAACATAGTGGTAACCTTGATGTCTTGATCACTTCAAATAATAACCATTCCACCCAAGTATCTCTAAGAATCAATCACTACTACTTGGAAATTCCTCCCCCATTTGTTAATTATATGAGGTAGAACCTCACTTAATATTTTTGTTTCTCATATCAACATTATTGATGGGTGCTTTGTGTATCATTTTTCTTTTAGGAGTCTTTGTTTTCCTCTACTATTGAGGGCCCGCATGTTCCATGAGACTATTTTCATCGAGAATTTACACAGAAAGGAAGTATAATGTGACTAAAAAACACATGTCTCAAGATTTGAGTGCTTGGAAAATTCCACTTCATGACTCCTATATTTCCTTAATCTGGGAGCAAATGGTGAACTTGATGGTCTTAAGGGAAATTGGCCAATGAAAATCTAAAAAAGAGGTGACTTTCGACTTTATCACATACAATTTAATATACTAAAAGAAATATCCATAACAATTTCATCAATCAATGAATCATTAAAAAAAATATCCAAAACAATTTCATCAAGCAATGAATCATTGCATTATAAAATACAATCTATAAACCTTTTGGGAATGTTTTGCTAAACCATGCTAAAAAAACAACATATTTAATATTAATATTTAACAATAATATGGACAATAACACATTTTGATAAATTAAATAACATGTTATGAAACCTAAAAAATTTCACTAATAGAAAACTATAAAGCATGCAACTAATGGAAGTGACCACTCAATGTCACCATAAGAAAATTAATCTATTAAGACCAAGATTAACGGGGACAAATATCTACAAAGGACAAAGGAAAATCTATTTTAACTTTATTGTTTTATTAGGTTCAAGATGAACATTTCAAGATATAATGAAGAACATACTTAGTTTTATTGCGTTAAGAAAACCCAAGCACATTCTATAGCTTAGCAAGGAAGAGATGTATAATACCCATCTCAGTGACACAACACATGGCATTAAGTTACTTTTTTATATATAATTTAAAATCCTATCATAAAGTCAGAAATTTAGCATGAATGGAATGTTTAAAATCTATTTTTATAAAACCAAAATATAATTTTTCTTATAGAAAAAGATTACCAAAAACTAAATATATTTTTTTGGAAAATAAAAAAAACATACTAAAACTAAATATATATTAAAAAATAAATAAACATAAGCAAACTAGAATTTGAATTTGACACTCTTGTTCACTTTCGGAAACTCATATGGTGGAATGTGATCTATTTATTCTCATCTTTAGCTTTTTCCTAAAAAATAAAGGCATACAAAAGCGGGAAAGATTCATAAAGCATGGGAAAGAATTTTCCTAAGCACAAAAGCATCTAAAAAGTGGAAAAGGCCATTTTTATATGAGGAAACATTATTCACCCAAAAGATTTTGCCTAAATTGAACTAATGAAGAATTTGGAAAATCTTCATAGCCTTCACTTTCCTATATATTGGAGGCTTGGCCATTGAAAAAATGATGGGAATTCTTGTATTGTCACACTGCTGAGATCTATCTTGAGAGGGAGAGTTTTGGAGCTAGGAGTTGGGGGAGGTGTTGTTGCAACTACATCTAATTGTTGTAACTTTCCTCCAACTCCTTTATTAATATAGATCAATTGTTCTTCCTTCCATATGTTTCTATTCATTCTTTACTTATTCTATTTAACTAATGAATGTATTGGATTTTGTTTTATATTTATTTCTTCAATAATATTTATATGTTTATGATAGTTTCAATTATCAAGATATTACGCTGTGAAGGTTTCTTTATTCTCTCTCTTATGTGTAGGACCAAGCTTTGGAGCTAGCTAGGAGGACTTCCTAGCTATACTAAAAACGACAAGAAGACCTACATGTGAGGACTCACAAGAATTCCTTCTCTTTTTATTAATATATACTCTACATCTTGATATACTAAGAATCTTGAGCCTTAGAACAACCTTTCTCTTACTCGGTCTGTCCTAAGTTTCTGGGATAAACTGAGAGGGTTTTATGTTCATCTAACTGTGCATTAAATCCTATAGCAAAATGATATTGAGAAACTTTAATATATTTCACTATGTAAATGAAATTAGTAAAATGAACCCATAGAGGGGGTCATAAATGGAAATAAAATTAAAAATCTAAACAAGAAGTCAAAAGTGGATTTAACTGTGGATGCAAAATTGGGAGTAGAATTGGATGTTAAACTAGCCATTAAAACAAGATGCAAACAATGACACAAAAAGGGTTGGAAGTAAAATTAGAAAAGGGTACAACACTAGACATAAAGAAGGGAACAAAATAGGGCATATGAAAGGATACCAAATTGGGTGTAAACAAGGATGCAAAAAAGGACACCAAAATGAGGATGCAAAGAATGGTGTAAGATTAGGATGCAAAATTGGGTGCAAAAAGGATGTAAGAAAAGACACAAAACAATATGCAAAATGGGACTAAAAAAGGGTGAAACCAAGGATGTCAAAAATGATGCATAACTATATGAAAATTCAAACTAAAAATCTAGGTGCAAAATCAGATGCAAATGTGGCAAAAAAAAGATGCAAATTTGGATGCCAAAAAGGATGCAAAATTAGATACCAAAAAAGATGCAAATTTGGACATAAAAAATGGTACAAAATTGGACACAAAAGAAGAAAAAATGGTGCAAAAATGGGCATAAAAATGGCTCAAATTTGGGTGCAAATTGAGATGCAACATTGGATGTAAAATGAGGTTCAACAAATAATTCAAAACGTGGTGCAAAAAGAAATACAAAAGTAAATGGAAAAAATGGCTCAAAATTGAACATAACAATAGACACAAAATGGGATGCAAAGGTGGATTCAACATATGGTTCAACATAGGATGCAAATTTAGATGCTCAAAAGGATGCAAAATTGGATGCAAGAAATGGCATTAAAAATATGCTAAATTGGATGCAACCAATGATGCAAAATTAGATGCAAAATATGGTGCAAAATAGGGAGATAAATAAAATGAAAAAGTGGATGCAAAAAATCGTGCAAAAATGCATGAAAAATTTGGCACTAAATCAGATTCAACATATGGTGCAAAATTGGATGGAAAAAATGGTGTAAAAAAGGCAGAAAAGCTAGCCCAAAAATAGATGTAAAAATAAGTACAAATTTAGAAGCAAAAAATGGCATAAGACTAGATGCAAAAATTGGCACAAACTAGATGTAAAAAAAGACACTAAATTAGATGCCAAAGATGGTGTAAAACTCGCTGCAAATTATGACACAAAACCAGAAGCAAAGAATGACACAAAAGAGGAAGAAAAAATGATGCAAAAAATGGCACAAAACTAGAAGCAAAACCTATTGTAAAACCAAATGAAAATCTTGTTGCAAAATATGACGCAAAAAATAATGGAAAATTTTGTGTGAAAAAGATGTAAAATTTGGTGCAAAAAAGGACGCTTTAAAATTTGTACAATAGAGCCAGATTTAGCGCCAGGCTGCTCATCCTAATTGAGAAAAATATGTACTAAAATCTGATGCTAAATTTGGCGCAAATTTCCTGTTTTGTTGTAGTGCTTGTAGGTTATATGTTGATGATATGTTTGATGAAATGTTTGTCATGGCTAGTAGGGGTCTGACTAATGTTAAATAGAAAGGCCATAATCAATCTCCTAAAATAAATTATCGTCTAAAATAATAATTAAAAAATGTACAAACTTAGTTAATTAAAAGAAGTAGCAACTTAACATAGTTCATGGTATTTAGAAAACATATATAATTATATGTGTTTGAAAACAATGATTATGATAAAAATACTTCAATCTTTCTTTTTAATACCAAAAATGATTTATGACTTGGTCCTTTTAAAAAACAAGATTTAATTTCAAATTGGTGTGGAGTCTTGAAGCGTTCCCTCACAAAATTCCCACTCACTTCTTCTCATTTCCCAAAGATAACATACTCGAAATCCCATTCTGAAGCGCAAAAATTTCCATAACCTACACTTTAGCAAAATCCTTGGCACTCTACCTCTGTTTCTTGAGTAGTATAGGGTAACTTGGATCTGATACCTGTTGATGGGTTACATATATAACAAAATGTAAAATGGGAGGGTGAAGTCCCTTTATTTGCATGCCATGTACCTAAAATTGGTCTTGCAATATCCTTCTTCCCTATGTGTGTTTGTTGGTTGAGTGATGTCTTTAACTTTCCCTTGCTTTTGTTTATATATACGCCACCACTGTTTCCTTCGAACAACCAAAGCTCTTTAAATTGGGCATTAGGCCAACCCTCCATTTATGGAGGTGATCTCAACTTCAATAGCCAAATCTACCTTGTCGTTAGAGGAGAAGTCTACTGAGGCAGAGGAATTGCGTGAACAACCACTTTTGGCCAGAATTCGAGCAAAAAAAATTCAACAAATCTTCCAGAAGGTGTGTTTAAATCATGTATTTGAAGGTGGAAATAGATTTAGCACCATCATAAACTCCTAGGGCACCCAGAATCTTGAAATTTAACAACTGTAACTTGGATTTACAAAAATATTTGCTGGAATTTATCAAAATTTTGCTGAAATTTTCATGATTTTCAGGGAAAATAGTCTGGCTAGACTACGACATTGTTACATCACCCATCACATACATTGCATGACTCACACGTTACATCGTTTAGTGGGGCACTCATCTTGTTAGGGACCCTGGTCATGTTGTCGCGTAGGCAACTTGTGTAAGACGCTACCCATGTCCTCATCGCAAGTCATCAATCATGCGGGTAGACACTTTTACATTGTACAAGTGCCCATGCATATCCATGTGTCGACCCACCAACTCATTTCGACAAAACTGATCAAAACATAAAATTTCATTTATGGGTGAATTTATTTTATGACGTTCACAAATCAAGCTGAACATGGAGAAGCCAAACACAAACACAAACACAAATAGTTTTACTCAATTCATTGACAATTCTATTAAACATAGAGAAGCCAAACACAGATAGTTTTACTAAATTCATTTAAAATTCTATTGAAACCGACTTGAAGTTCTTTATGAAATCACATGAAATTCTATTTTGTCATAAAGTTCTAAAGGCTAAGACCTCTTTGCCTTTCAAAAAAATTATATATTTCCTACATTAATGAAAAATAAACTAATGTTCTAAAGGTGAAAACCTATTTGGCTTTAAAAAAATTTATATATTTCCGACATTAATGGAAAGGTGTCAAATTACTAGCTTAAAACAGGGAAGATACTAATACAGGTTAAATTAGCTTTGGAAAGATGTTGGGTATCATATAGTTGATTTACATAGAACATGCTTTTCTTGAATAATATTTTTCATTTATATTGTTTTATTTTTATCTTTACAATTGTAATATGTTAATTTTTTATTTATACCCTACATACTTAAATTTAAAAAAAAAAAAATTATATTTATAAATAAATAATAAAAGTGTAATATTTCAATAAAATATAAAAGTTAAATATACAATAAATCATATATAAATTAAAAAGAAATATTTTAATCTAAGTTGACTAAATGTAATTAATATTTTAAACTTTAAATTTTGTTTCCATTTATTATTTTTGGTTGTATTAAATATTTATTTATACCATATAAACATAAATATGTAAATTTATATATTTATTAACATTTGCAATAGAAGTGCAACATTTCAATAATATTATATATATATATATATATATATATATATATATAATATATATATATATATATAATTATAATTATAATTTTATTTCTTTAATTTTATATCATTTTTTTTAATAGACATCTCTTACTTTTTGGTTTTGTTTCTATACATTTAAATTATTCAAATTTATATATTTATAAATAGTTATAGTAGAAATGTAATATTTCATTCAAATTTATAAATTAAATTTAAGTAAACCAATATTCTAATCTTTAAATTGTTGTTGTTTATTATTTTTAAATATGTATATGAATTCATGCCATAAACACTTAAATTATATAAATTTATATATCTATAAACAAATATACTAGAAATGTAATTTTAATAAAATATAAAAAATAACAATATTTAAATGTTTACATTAATTTACAAATATTAAATTATAAAAATTTATATATTTATAAACAAATATACTATAAATGTAACTTTAATAAACATATAAAAAATAACAATATTTTAATGTTTACGTTAATTTAGAGATAATAGATATTATATTAGACTATATATTATTCTTAACATTTTATTATATTTTAATGCCACTGGCATGTAAATATGTTCACAAATAAACAATAACAAAAAATAGTCTCTTTTATTGTTATTTATTATTACTGAATTTGAACTTTTAGTTGGTAAAAATGAAAATCATCATTTTTATTGATCATATTTTTATCTTTAAGTTCCATGTATTTTCTGTAAAATTAAACGATGATTTAGCTTTTTTCTTCCATGATCTTTTATTAAATTTTAAGTTTTTTCTACCATGTTTTCCCGAAAATTTATCAACGTTTTCCGGAGAAGGATAGCGTCATAAGTTTGAAATACAGACGGAATATTATTCAGATGTTCGAGGGTTTGGTGAGGCAATTCGCCCGGACGAGGCGGGGTTGACCTTTTTGTTGGGAAACAACTTGAACCGGATTAACCGGAAGCACGGATCGAATAATATGAAGTCGTGGTGGGAATATTGTAAATTGATTTTAAATATTAAAATTTTAAGGTTAAAATTAGTGATGAAACTTGTTTTTATTTTAGATTAGAAGCTTATATGTGAATTTGATAAAAATTCTCCTATTATGTTTGTACCATATTTTCTTCATGAGAAGGCTAAAGTTCACAGATTTTTCAATAATTTGGTATTAGCATTTAGAGATCTTATTGAGTATGACGAGCCTTGATCACTTGAGTAAGGAATTGGGAAATTGAAGCATTTATATGAACAGTCAAAGCGTAAGAATTAACCTCAGCAAGGATGGAAGGGAAGAGACAAGGGTAGAGGTGAATGGAAATCTAATATAACAAGGCCCTAGAATGGAGATAGGAAAGAAAATATGGCACTGCAAAAGAAGTTTAATGCTTCTAGATAGGGACACGGGTCACAACAACAAAAACATAGAGGTGAGGGCACTGGTTTTTTGAAATGCTAGACATGTGGTGAGGAACACATTAAGAGAGATTGTCTTTAGCATCAAGGTGGCAGGCCTAAGATACACCGTGCATAGTAGGCATATATTGTTGGGGATGTTGGCGAGAATACTCCTCTGATTTATTCAGCAATGGGAAATAGACAAGAAGAACACCAGGTATGTCTCATTTAGATGGATGATAAGCTTTGTGATCAAGTGTTCTCTAGTTTGATTGAACCTAGATCTAATTATAGCTATGTTAGTCCTAACTTGGTGGATAAGTGTGGTTTGTGTAAGGAATTGGATGTAGATTCTTGGTCAATGAAGTTGGCTATAGGTACAAAGAGGCAAGTTCATCATTCAGTAACATCTTACACATTTGACTTGAATGGTATGTCTATCGCAACACATCTAAATGTATTACCGTTGTGATCATACAATATGTTGTTGGGCATGGATTGGTTGTATCTTCATCGAATCTAGTTAGACAGCTATGATAAAGCTATTAAGTGTGTTGATGAAAATGGGGAACCAAGAGTCTTGCAGGGTAAGAAGAAAGACACATCAGTTAGGATGGTGACAATCATGCAAGAAAAGCGTAGCCATGGAAGAGGGTGTATGTTATTTACAGTACACATTTCTAGTGATAAGGGTAAGGAGGTTGAGGATGAAAATGTGTTGAGAAGGTAGCCAGTTTTGCAACAGTTTTAGGATGCATTTCCTGAGGAAATTACAGTGTTTCCACCTCACAGGGAGGTAGAAATTTCTATTGAGTTAGTGCCAGGGGTAGCTCTAGCATCAAAAGCACTTTATAGGATGAACACAACTGAGCTGGTTGATTTAAAGTTGCAGTTGAAAGAAATGTTGGACAAAGGATACATTAGAAGAAGTGTATCACCTTGGGGCACATCGGTATTGTTTGTGAAGAATAAAGATGGTACTCTCAAACTATGCATCGATGAGAGGCAGTTGAACAAAGTGACCATCAAGAGTAGGTACCCTTTGACGAGGATTGGTGACTTGTTCGATCAGCTGAAGTGAGTAGCAGTGTTCTTGAAGATTAATTTGAGATATGGATACCATCATGCATGCACCAAAGAGGAGGACATTTACAAGACAACGTTACAGACTAGGTATGGGCATTATGAGTTCATAGTTGTTCCATTTGGCCTGACTAATGCTCCATCTACATTTATGTGTTTGATGAATAGTGTGTTGTTTCCATATTTGGATAAGTTTGTTATTGTGTTCATTGATGATATATTGGTGTATTCTAAAAATAAGAAAGAACATGTCGAGCATTTAGCAGCAGTGTTGAGGTTGTTGCTGGAGCATTAGTTCTATACTAAGCTCAACAAGTGTAGTTTATTTTAGAGTGAGGTACACTACTTGGGACATGTTGTCTCCATGGAGTTCATTGCAATAGATCTATAGAAGGTAAGGGCCATCATGGAGTGGGTAGCTCCTAAGAGTGTGGATGAGGTGCTATTTGTCATGGGTCTGGCAGGCTATTATAGGAGGTTCATCAGGAACTTCTCGCAGATTTCTTATCCTATCACATCATTGCAAAGGAAAAGTAAGAAGTTTGAATGGATAGAGGAATGGGAGGCTAGCACTGATAAACTTAAGAAGTTATTGACACATGCACTAGTGCTATAGATTGCAGATCTAGACAAAGAGTTTGTGGTATGCACAAACGCTTGTAAGAGAGGGATTGGTGGAGTCTTTTTGAAGGATGGGTAGGTGGTATGCTATGAGTCTTGGAAACTAACTGACCACGAGTATAAGCACCCAATAGATGATATTGAGTTAGAAATGATCATATGTGCATTAAAGATGTGGAGGCACTATCTTTTTGGTAGGATGTTTGTACTTATTTGTAATCACATTGGGTTGAGGTATTTGTTTAACCAACTAAATCTGAATGGCAAGAAGGCTAGATGGTTGCCCATAATCAACGAGTTTGATTTTGAGATTAGATACATCAAAGATAAAGAGAACATGGTGGTAAATGCTCTTAGCAGATGTATACAAGTGAATCACTTGGCAGCTATGAGCTCCTATGGGACAGATCTATAGGATAGGATCTTGCAGGCAAGTGAGTGTAATGTTAGGTATATGGAGATTGTGCATAGGTCACAACAAGGTGTTGGTAAAGGTACATGTGGTGGTATAATTATAGCTACAAGTACAAGTGAAGGTACAAGAATAGGTATTTGTATAAGTTTAGGTGGCAGTATAGGTATAGGAATAGGTATAGGTACATGTACAGGTGTAGGTGCACATATTATGGAGTAAAGTCTTAGATTAGATGGATTGGTCATATTCATAGACAAGATATATGTGCCCGATAATAGTGAGCTGAAGAAGGTTATCTTGAGGGAATTTCATGCAAAACCATATTCAGGTCAGCCAGGTTATCAAAAGACACTCACAATAGTGAAGAGATTTTACTATTGGGCAAATTTGGGGAGGCATGTAACAAAGTTTGTGGCAAGGTGTTTTGACTGTCAACGAGTGAAAGCAAAGTGTTAACATCTAGGTAGACTGCTATAGCCGATTACATTTCCATAATGAAAATGGGAGGTTATTTCCATGGATTTCGTCACAGGGTTGTAGAAGACAATGAGACACCATGATTCCATCATGGTTATCATGGACAGGTTGACAAAGGTTTCACATTTTATTCCAGTGAAGTCTACATCCTCACCTAGTGATGTAGCACAAGTATTCATCAAAGATGTGGTCAAGTTGCATGGTGTTCTGAACAATATTGTGTCAAACAGGGATGTGAAGTTTACTTCCAAGTTCTGGAAGGATTTATTTGCAGGTTCGGGCACAGAGTTGGCCTTCAGTGAAACTTATCATCCGCAGATAGATCAACAAACAGAAAGGGCCAACAAGATATTGGAGGACATGTTGAGGATGTATGTGATGCATCAACAATGGAAGTAGGAAGATTATCTTCCTTTACTATATTTTACATACAACAATGATTATCAGTAGTCATTGAGGATGATTCCTTTTTAGGCATTGTATGGGTAAACTTGTATCACTCCTATCAGTTGGAGTGATCAGGTTAGCAGGTTATTGATTGGACTAGATATGTTGGCAGACATGGAACAAGAAATGCAGGTGATCAAGAAGAATATGAAGTCGACACAGGATAGGAAGAAGTGTTATGTAGATAGGAATAGGTTGTGCAAGAAGTTCTGAGTTTGGTAATAGGTGTACTTGCACATTAAATCGAAGAAGAGATCCTTACAGATTAGATCTTGTGCTAAGCTGGCACCACAATTTTGTGGACCCTTCAATATCATTGAGAGGATCAAGCCAGTAGCCAATCAGATTGCACTAACTATGACAATGAAAGTCCATGATGTTTTCCATGTATCTTTATTTAAGAAGTATGTTAAGGATGTTCATCACGTGATTGACTAGTCCATATTACAAGTGGAATCAGATGGAGAATTCTAGCCGGAGCCTTAGTGATTATTGTAGAAAAAGGACCTCATGCCTTGGAACCAAGAAATCAAGCAAGTTAAAGTCAAATGGAAGCACTTCGGGACCGATGAAGGTACATGGGAGATGTCAGATCAGATGTGGGCTATGTATCATTACTTGTTTTTCGGTTGAGGGAAAGCAGCTTTGATATGGTGTTTTCAAATATGTTGTAATATAGTGTTTTGGTATATGTTTTGATATGATGTTCTGTTATATGTTTTGGTAAATGTTTTTGGTATATATTTCGGTGATATTGCTATATGTACATATGTATATCGATGTAAATATCACCATGAGCTATGTTTTAAAGCTCCACTGAGTGGTACATGTGTCATGTCATTATGATTATGTTGTCATGTTACTATGTTATCATGAGGTTATGTTATCACAATGTTATTATTTCATGTGGGTTAGAAATCAGTAGGATGATCGTTGTAAATACTGTAATGAGATATGTTATAAAGCTCCAGTTTTTGCTATGTTGTCATGATGTTTTTCTTTTGAGCATGTCCTTCATTGTAAATGTTGCATCGAACTATGTTATAAAGCTTCATGAGGAATATGTACTATTTCAATGGGTTGTTGAGGTATATGTGTGATTGAACACCGAGCATGTTGTCCACCAAGGTGGAGGGTTCTGTAACAACTGTGGTGAAAATTTTATGTAATAGAAGTTAAAAACAATAACCACTATTGATAGGAAACATATTCCAAGTTGAATATTGGACAATACATCCTAGGTGGTGTTCATTTGGTTGTTTATGGGTAAGGAAATTGGAAAAGGCAATGGCTACGGCTTTAGAAAGGTAAAATGACATTTTCACCACAATTATTTATGAAAAATAATGGAAATTAGGAGAAAGGGAGGTGAAAGGTCATATGATTCATGTGAGCAGGAAAATCAAGAAAAATAATTGAAAATGAAAAAAATAGAGGCCTAATTCATAAAAAGGATATTAAGGATCAGTTGGTAACATTTTGTCAGTTTAGCTTCAGAGAGCCTCTCATTATTCTCTCTCTCTCTCTCTCTCTCTCTCTCTCTCTCTCTCTCACTCTTGGACACTTAGAGTCTTTGGAGCACTTTGGCATTGGAGCAGGAAAGGAAAATAAGACAAGAGGAAGAAATGATCAAGTAGGGAAATGCAGGATCAAGGATCTACAATGGGCTTCACTTTAGGTATCAACTTGCATGTGTATTTTCCTTGCTAGACTTGGACTGCATGGTATTTCATGTGGTTCATTTCTATCATGTCATGGGTTTTCCAAAGCGTGATATTGTTCTTTAGCCTAGCCTTGTCATTTCCTGATAGCTTTGATGAGATGGGTTTCTCATATTCAGTTATGTTGTGGTCACCAACAACCCCCCTTTTTCACTTGACATTAGCAATAACGTCAAGCAAAGAGGGGACCCTGAAGGAAAATCCCAAAAAATATTTTTTCTAAAGTTTTTTGTATTTCTCTCCCTAAGGCTCAAATCGCATCGCGAAGAAAGGCCGAAGCATAACTCGAGCGCGAAAAACAAATACTGCGAAATTGTGATGCGAAGTTCATCGCATCGCATGCCTCACCCGCGCCCCTTAAAAGAAAAACCTTCGAGCAATGCGATCGCCGATATGCGATATCGCAAATCGCAAGCATCACGCTATACGACGTAACCATTAAATGAGAACTTGCGATATTTGCGATTTGCGATTTGCGATGGCAGCGATCTGCGATCTGCGATCTGCGACCTGCGATCTGAAAAGACTTATCACACGATAGACCCATGCATTAAGCGCGCGCCTTGAAAGAATTTAATGACCGCATGCTTAAGTATCTAGGAATGATTGCGTTACATTTATCGAAGAGTCAAGTTATGATGAATGTCAGAATTATGCATTCATTAGAGATTAATGCTTCCACGTCAAGTCTTTTCATTTCACTTCCCCTTTGCGTAGACTGCAAGACACGCAACTGATATAAGTTTATATGCAGGAAACATCTGAGGGAAAGAGGAAAGCGCCAATCAGCAAAGAGAAAATGCCTCCGCAAACGGATGCCGCATGCAGCAGAACCGCGGATTCCAGACTATCAGCCAACCGGCACTGACGAAATTAGACTATCCAGGACTCAGAGTCAAAGGCGCACAAAAGCAGCGTATTCAGAAAAGATCCTGAAGCTCAGACTTAGTGAAGCAGAGAAAGAAGCGCATGAGAAGGAGGACGCGTCAGGAAAACCTGGAACAAAGAACGGAAGAAATTCTCGACTCGGGGAGTTGCCCATACAGCACGACTCCTAACCCACTCAGTCATTCGCACGACCGGAAACCGAAAACGGCAACAGCAAAATCAGTTCGAGAAGAAACTGTTACACGCTAAGTATACACGCGGCGAATACACCCAGCTAGAGAAAGGTTTTCGAAAATATCTTCTGGTCTGCCGGAAGGAAGTGCCAGCTCCTGCTATTTCCACTTTTATCTCCCGAGCGAAACAAGAAGGCGGCCAGCCGACTCTTCCCAGGAAAGCATTACACTGTTGACAGCACTAAAGAGAATATACAGAAACGGTCAGAAATTAGATTTTAAATTTAGAAATAAAGTTGCTTTTAGTAAAAGGGTAGTCATTTGAGGCCGATTCCCTAATTTCATGTAATTAAGATTGATTAGTTAGTAGTATTTAACCCTTCTCATGGTTTTTGGAGAAGGGTCCGGAAATCTGTCAAAAAACTTATCCTCAGAACATGCACTTCTGCACCCTCAGAGGAGGTTTTTGATGAATGGATGGATCGAGATTTATTTATGTTTGCATTTTAATATCTGTTACTGATGTTGCACTTCTGTACTCTGAGCAGATGTTAGAACAAGTAGAAATAAATCATTGTTACTTGAAGTTTATTAGTGAAGTTAGTCATAAATGGTACTTTTATCTCTTGGCTAGATTCTGCTAGTATTCCTAAAGTGATATGTGGCTGAGTTATTTGTATGTTATTGCATGAATGTCTACATTACCATTTGGCACTTCTGTACGGTGGGGTCATTTAGTTATGTTTAACATATAGAAAACTGATTATGCGATATGCTGTTCATAACTACTCTGCCTAACTTCTTATGCAGAATGGTTTATCTTTATTGATTTATATTCTGATATCAGTTGAATGATCTTTATTATCGGCTGCTGTTAGAAATCTTTCTAGATCGCATAACAAAAGAAAAACACCCCGGATTAGCGTAGATTAGATGTATTTTTCTTCATTAGATTACATTAGCATAGAGTTAATTTAGCAGTTAGAATTAAGACTAGTTTAGAAGAACCCCCCCTAGATTAATACCATCAGACTCTACACACACACACACACCCATCACATTGGGAAACTGGTCCCATTACCCCCAGTCGGACCCGCTACTCCAAACGGGCAAGGAGCCGCCAACCAGGTTCCGGACCGGGTGGGTATCCCCCTTGTTGTTGACCCGACCTCGGGGCCCTCAACATTTCTGGCGCTAGAAGGAGGGCCACGGCTATGAATGGCACATAATTCAAAATCCAAATACCATTCTAAGAGCAAATCACCCTCACCAACTTCCCTGACTTCCCCAATACGACTAAACTCGGAACTGGAAGTCGCTCGGACATCCACTGCTGCTACACATCCCGATACATCAGAACAACTTATTGTCGATCCCCCTGAAGTTCAAACCTTGATCCGTAAACTCCAGGGATTCTCTATTTTTAACCAAAAATCTAATAAATCTAAAGGCAGCTTGACTTCGCAATACAACCCTGCTCATCCCCTGACCCGATTGAAGAGTGAAAAGTTTCGCATTCAGCCAACTGAAATCCCTCTCCCCACTAGGAAAAGAACAAGGAAAGCATTTCAAGAGTCTGACAGAGAGACTTTTTCATCTGCCTCATCCATTTCAACTCACTCTCCGCGAAGTCAACCACCCACATCTCCACCTCAAATCACTCATCCATCTTCCGCAACCCTTCCTCCACAATCGTCAAAGATCATAACATCTCTATCTTCTCAACCTCAAAGATCATCTTCTACACTTTTATTAACCAGCAACTTAGCGATGGCACAATCTCCATGGAACAACCCTGGGGCGGTTTTAATGCCTCCACCCCTGAGTCCAATACCTGCCCATCCCGAGAAGTGGTTACCAAAGTTCAATCCAGAAACTGGAATGCTAGCTGAAGAACATATCAATAATTTCATGCTTTCTGTTAATCTCAACGGAGTTACCAACGAAGACGCCGTGGTCCGACTCTTCCCCTATACGATGCAAGGGACGGCCGGGTCATGGTACTTTTCGCTACCCTCTGGATCTATCACCAGCTGGGATATTTTTCAAAATCAATTTCTCTCCAAATTCGGCGATGATAGATCGACAGCGACACTGATCAACGATCTGTCCAATCTTAAAGCTGAGGCTCGGGAACCCATTAAAGATTTTAACTTACGGTTCAACAAGATCCTCAATAAAATCCCCGCTGCTTCCCAACCCAGCGAGGAAGTAAGATGCGAATGGTACATCACGGCCTTACCTTCAAACTTGGCCATCTTCGTAGATAGGGCAAGCAAGACAACCTTAGTCGAAAACTTGGCTGAGGCATTGGCAGTCGAGAGACGCGTAGTAGCCCTAGAAAAGAGATCTACAATCGAAGAGCGTAAATCTAAGAAAATCTCTTTCAAAGAAGAAACCAAGAAGAAGCAAACGAAGGATCCTTTCGACATGGAAGGATTACAAAAGGTATTAAAGGCCATGTCAAATGAGATGATTGATATCAGGAAACAAGTAGCAGAATCATCCCCAAGAAAGCCTTTTAGGAGTTTTAAGAGAAATCCTCCTATGGAGACGAAGCCACCCAGCGTGGTCTCTAACGTGGAATCTGAAGAAGAAGAAGAAGAGAACACCATTGAAATGCATACCGACGATGAAGAAGTGGTGGAACTGCAAGGAATGTGGGATTTCATCCTCCCACAAGAGGAAGATCAAGAAGCACTTCCGGTTAGCACAAGAAGCAGAAATCAACTTGATCCTCCCCAGACTACCCCAAAACAGAAGGGCGCAAGCCCTCCAGCAAAAGAAAAGGTCGCAACAAAGAAGACAACCCCTAAAGCGACCTCATTTAGCCCAGTCCAATCAGAGAAATCGCCTCCATCAAAGACACTAATAGTGTCGGATGAAATGGAGTATAACATCATCGACGACATGAAGAAGACTAGGGCTAATATCACCCTGTACGAGCTGAGCAAATTGAAACACCAACAGAAGATCATGATGAAAGAGTTACACGCCGTACCTACTGCGCCTCTACCTACAGCTATAGCTTCCCATAATATAGGAAGACCCCCAATCAACGCGATCAATAAAATCGATCCAAATGACATCGCTTTGATTGGAGGGAGGTCTAGATCTCACACTCCCCCTTTCCTCCTCACTTACGAGATCTTTAACAGAAACGTGCATAGATGCTTGGTTGATTCTGGTGCTTCAACCAATATTCTACCCAAGTCAATATGTGCCAAACTTAATGTTCAACCGCAAAAATCCGCAGTGCGCATAGTTCAACTTGATCGATCACAAGTCGAAGTGATAGGCGAACTTAATCAAGTGAACATAAGACTATCGTCCAACCCCAAGGTATGCCAGGTCATCGATATTCTAGTTGCTGACATCCCTGAATTTTATGGTCTAATTCTTAGCAGGGATTGGTCCGAGAAGCTCCACGGATATTTTTCGACTGACTGGTCGCACATGTGGTTACCCTTCAACGGGAAGCCAAATCAAATAAAGGTTGAACGAGAACTACACCAAAAGTACATAGTGACGGATCTGGAGGGAGAGAACGAAGCCATAGCATACAACAGCAACATCATAGGCAACTATTCGGTAGACTCTTTCCTTGGAAATTTCAATGCTCACGTATCACCATATTTAGAAAATTCAGTCGTGTCCCAAGTAGAAAACTTTTCCGAGACTGATGATTCAAAATGTGTTAGTTTCTTAGATAACCCTATAAATACTTCTTTATTTTGGAAATTATATTTTGATGGCTCTAAGTCCAACGAGGGAGCGAGAGCAGGATGCGTCTTGATTAGCCCAGACGGAAATAAGACCATGCTCACATGCAGACTGGAGTTCGATTGCACGAACAACACAGCGGAATACGAAGCCTTGGTGCAAGGCCTATACAAATCAATCGGTTCCAACGTCAAATATCTTCAAGTCTTTGGAGATTCCGAGATCGTCATCAAACAGGTACGTAACACCATACACTGCCTGTCTAGTCATTTAAATCACTACCAATCTTTAGTGCAAGATCTCACTGCGCATTTTACAACATTCAATATTTCATCAATCCCAAGACTTCACAATGCAAGCGCAGACCTGCTAGCAAACGTAGCCTCCAGACTCATTCCCTCCGAAGACTTTAGTCCAGATAGGTTTTCGATAGAATTAATTTTTAAACCGTCTATCCCTGACAACATCACCAACTGGAGAGTATTCAACGACGACCCAGACATCGTAACTTTCCTTACCTCTGAAGGATCCTACTCAAACCAGATAATCGACGAGGACTGTCATCACCACCAAATACAACAAAATGGCACTGATAACACTATACCCAAATCAGTGGTCAAATTAGAAGATTTGTATGACTTAAAAAGTCGGTTCAAAAGGTCAGCTAACGCCAAACTCTACAGTTCAACTCTGAACTACGAATCAGTGAACTTAGGAACCGATGAGAAACCCCAAAACGTCAATCTAGGCCAAGGCCTAGCTCCTGAAGAAAAATCAGCATACATCCGTCTTCTACGACAGTACAAGAACGTCTTTGCCTGGAACTACGATGAGCTGAAAACTTATAACACTTCTATCATTCAGCACACTATCCCTATGATCGACAACGAGAAGCCCGTCCAACAAAAGCTCAGAAAAATCCACCCCAACCTGGAAAATCAGATAAAAACTGAACTGAATAAGTTGTTGAGAGCCAGCATAATTTTCCCGGTCAGACATTCCAAATGGGTATCCAACATGGTACCTGTTAGGAAGAAAAACGGAGATATTAGAATCTGCATCGACTTCCGGAATCTCAACAAAGCCTGTCAGAAGGACAATTTTCCCCTCCCACCTATGGAGAAAATATTACAGGCTGTAGCAGGCTCAGAATTGATGTCTTTCCTGGATGGATTTTCAGGATATAATCAAGTACTGGTACACCCAGACGATCAGCTAAAAACCACCTTCCGAACTAAATGGGGTACCTACGCGTATCGAAAGATGCCGTTCGGTCTGATCAACGTCGGCGCTACTTTTCAAAGAGCTATGGATATTGCGTTCAAAGGGTTAGTCAATAAATCAGTAGTGATTTACCTGGATGATATAACTGTGTACTCCAAAAAACGAAGCGACCATCTCAAAGATTTGAAGCAAATCTTTCAAAGATGTTTAAGGTATGGAATCTCGCTTAACCCGAAGAAATATTTTTTCGCGCTGAGTGAAGGAAAATTGCTAGGGTTCATAGTGTCCAAATCAGGGCATTCACATCGAACCTGCCAGAATCAAAGAAATTTCCGAGATATCCATGCCCCATAACAAAAAGACCATGCAATCTTTCCTAGGACAGATCAATTTTGTGAAAAGATTTGTCCCAGATTTTTCACGTATTATTTCTCCTTTACAAAAAATGATAAAAAATAATTCAAACTTTAAATGCGGTCTAGACGAGCACGAAGCGTTTAACTTAATCAAACAAGCCATCATCGACGCTCCATCCCTAGCAACCCCAAATTTTTCAGAACCATTTGTCTTATACACATTCGCCTCAGAACATTCTTATGCTGCGATCTTGACCCAGGCAAACAAAGAAAAGGCAGAAGCCCCAATCGCATTCTTTAGCTCAAACTTACAAGGTGCTAAGTTGAAATATTCGGACGTAGAGAAACAGGCATATGCCGTCTTTAAAGCAGTCAAATATTTCAGACCATTCTTGCTAAAAGCCCATACCAAGGTCATAGTACCATTCCCGGCGGTAAGAAACCTCCTGATTCAGAAAGACGTGGGCGAAAAGAGAGCGAATTGGATCACCGCCTTACAAGAATACGACCTGGAAATCAAGCCGGCACACATCGTAAGAGGCCAAGGCTTCTGCAAGATGTTAGCTGGAGCATCGCAAATCCCCGAAGAATCGCCTGAAGAGGTACACGCGTATGAGGTAAGCCTAAACGACGCAAAATCATTTTATGCCAACATCATTTATTTCCTAAAGAACGGATATGCTCCATTTGACCTGGATCACATCAAAAAGAGAGCCCTAAGGTTAAAAGCTAAACAATACCAGCTCGTAAATGATGTCTTATTTAAAAGAAACTATGATTCTGTGCTTCTTAGATGTCTTGAGAAAACTGAAGACGAAAAGGTTTTGCAGGAACTCCACGATGGGCCAGCAGGTGGACACTATGCTGGAGAAGCCACCGCACACAAAATCTTACGTGCAGGATACTACTGGCCCACGCTGTTCAAAGACACGTATGATCCGGATTTAAACAGGAACGCAATAGATTATAGAGATAACCATAAATACAGAGGTACGATAACCATAAAAACAGAGATGCAGCGGAAATAATACTTCATTTCATTACTGTAAAATACTGAAATATGCTTACAAATAGAAATAACCCAGCTAGGGCGATGGTAGCTTATCGCTGAGAAGAGATGTGTCGGCTACATGCCTCTGAACTGTTTCGAACTGTGTTACAATGGGGCTCGAAGGCCTATTTATTGTTGAGAAACAATGAAAAACCCTTCACATCCCGAAACCTAACCCTAGAAGATGAAACGCCAAATTGTGGGCCCCGTTTGGGTAAATTGGTACATCAATTTCTCGGGGTCGTAACTTTGGCATACAATCTCCGTTTGACGCGTACGATAGCTCGTTAGAAAGATCTATCCGAGTACTACCACTTTGGGAGGCAACATCGGTCCAAGGACCCATGTTGCCCCAGATTCCCAAAAAAACGTCGTTTAGGGCCTCAAAACGGCTCCGGAAGTTCAGGACCCGAAAAACTGCCAAAAATAGTAAGTTGTGCTACAATTAAGGAAACTGAAAATGCTGAGAAAGACAATGGTGGGGGTCCAGGTGGACTTGGCAGGTGGCCACCGATATCCACCTGGATCATTGCTCCCCCCTTAGGAAGCAATGGTCCCCATTGCGTTGAGCTCCTCCATGAGATGAGGAAACTTCTGCTGAACTTGTTCCCTGGTGAGCCACTTGCCCTGCTGAAGGAGTTGGCCTGCTTTGACAACTCGATACAGTTGGATATTCTGTTGGCGAGTGTTCTTGATCTGTGTGTCCATGATCCGATTAGTTGCAGCTTGTTCCATGCAATCTGGATTTAATTCTGTGGGTTTGAGATGTTCTGCAATGTCGGATGTGTCTAGCAATGGTGGAAAGTATGGCCGAAGGCGGTCCACATTGAACACTGGGTGCAGGCCAAGGAATGGGGGAATGCTGAGCTCAAATGCATTGTCTCCCATCGCCTTAGTAATGGTGTAAGGACCATATCGGAGTGGTCTCAATTTCCGATAGGCTCCAGTAAGGCGTTCCTTTTGCAAATGCAACCAGACTTTGTCGCCCACCTGAAACTTGTGTGGCACCCGGTGTTGATCATGTCGCTGCTTGTACTTGGCATTTGATTTCTCAAGAATGTCATGGACCTGTTGGCGAATGTGTTGGATGCGCTCAATGAAGCTGGTGGCCTTATCTGTTTCGGACTGGACATCAGCTGAATTCATGTGAGTAGCTGCAAGTGGTATGGCCACATCGATGGGGCATAGTGGCTGGAATCCCAAACCCACCTGAAAAGGGCTATGGCCACTGGAGCTGTGAAGAGCTCGGTTGTAGCTGTGCTGAACATAGGGGAGGCTCTCGTCCCATGTGCGTGGATGCTTTGAGTTATACATGCGCAGAATGTGCACAATCATCCTATTGACAACCTCTGTCTGGCCATCAGTTTGAGGATGGAAGGCTGTGGACTTCGTGAGTTTGGTGTCCAGCATTGACCAGAGACTGGACCAAAATGTGCTGAGAAACCGACTGTCCCGATCTGAGATGATAGACTGTGGGATCCCGAAGTGCACCCACACTCGTTCAAAGAAGAGTTTAGCAGTGGCTTCTGCTGTGATATTCTTCTTGCAGGCCATCATAATGGCCATCTTCGAGAACCTGTCGACGACCACAAAAACACAGTCATTTCCATGCTTAGTGGAAGGAAGGCCTGACATGTAATCCATGGAGATGGATTCCCAAGGTCGACTAGGGGTAGGCAATGGGGTATAGATGTCGTGCTTCTTAATGGTCGGTTTGGCAATGGCACAGGCAGTACATGATCGAATGTACTTCCCAACATCCTGTCGAAGATTCGGCCAATAGAAATAATTTTGCAGTACTGCCACTGTTTTCTCGACCCCGAAATGCCTAGCAGCCTGACTGTAGTGTGCTTCCCAAATCATCTTGGCACGCTCGCTTGAAGGAACACAAAGGTGACCGAGGTGGCATAATAGGGCATCCTGGAGGTGAAAATCTGCAACATGCCGACCCTCCAAGAGTGTCTGGTATGTGTGGCCGAATTCTGGGTCGCTTTTGTAGAGAAGTGGCCAGTCAGAAGTCTCGTGCCCACAAGAGTTGAGCACGGTGGTTAGCGCCATGATCGGTGGCCGACTGAGGCAATCTGCAACATTATTGGTGCTGCCCTTTTTATACTTGATGTTCAAGTGAAACTGTTGCAGATATGTAGACCACTTCTGATGGCGATCATTCTGCAATTTCCCTTGGGTCTGTATGAACTGCAGAGGTCGGTGGTCTGTGTGGATGATCGTTTCCTTCCCCAAAATGTAATGCTTCCATTGTCGGCAGGCCTGTACAATGGAATACATCTCTTTATCATAAGTGGGGTACTTCCGGACTGTGTCTGAAAGTGTTTCACTGTGATATGCCACTGGATGTCCATGTTGAGTAAGGACTGCGCCAATAGCATAGTCAGAGGCATCTGTCTCGACCTCAAATGGTTGTTGTAAATCTGGTAACGCGAGCACTGGTGCCGTGCAGAGGCGATCCTTCAACTCCCTGAATGCCTTCTGTTGAGATTCAGACCAAAAGAATTTTGCTTTCGCCCCGCCCTTGGTGACTTAACTCAAGGGCCAAGAAATATGAGAAAACCCCAACACAAACTTGCGGTAGAAGTTGGCAAGACCTAGAAAGCTGCGGAGCTCTGTTAGAGTTGTTGGAGAGGGCCAATCCCGATTGACTTGGATCTTGGCTGGATCGACATGCACCCCCTGTTCATCAATGATGTATCCCAGATACTGAACCTCGGTCATGCCAAAAGTGCATTTCTCCAAATTGGCACATAGCTTGTGTTGCCACAGTGTTTGGAGAACCTGTCGGATGTGGTGGAGGTGCTCTTCCCAACTCTGGCTGAAGATCAGAATGTCATCCAAGTATACTACTACAAAGGAGTTGGTGAATGGCCACAAGATGTCATCCATTAGCCTCATAAAGGTTGCAGGAGCATTCGTCAATCCGAAAGGCATGACCAACCATTCGAAGAGGCCCTCCTTGGATTTGAAGGCAGTCTTCCACACATCGGAGGGTTCGATTGGTACCTGGTGATATCCTGACTTCAGATCGATCTTGCTGAAATATTTCGCCCCCTTTAGTTGGTCTAGGAGGTCGTCAATCCGCGGGATCGGGTACCTATTACGGACAGTGATCTTGTTCAGCGCCCGATAGTCAATACAGAGTCTCCACGTCCCATCCTTTTTCTGTACCAACACGATCGGGCTCCCACAGGGCGATGAACTCGGACGGATGTGACCTTTTTGCAAGGGCTCCTGAATCTGCCTCTTGATTTCATCGTTCTCCAGAACGGAGCGCCAATAAATTGGTCCATTGGGTAGTGGCGCACCTGGGGTCAGATCGATGGAGTGCTTGACTTGACAGTGCAGAGGAACCCCTGCCGGGGAGGTGAAGATGTCCTCGTACTCCTCCACAACCTTGTCCATCTGTAGTTGTCGTGCAGAGGGACCCCGTTTGGAGGCCGCGGCCACTGTCTTCTTCTTTCCTTGAGGGCGTATCATCAGGAAAACAAATTTCCTGGTTTTGGAAATGATCTTACTGCATTGTTTTGCAGTAATCAAAGAGATGGCGGCAGGTGGTGCTACCTCTGGTATCCTAAACAACTTATTTCCCAATGTAATAATAACAGCACGGGGCCTTGATTCATACATAGCATGTCGCTTCCACAAGTATGGTTGTCCTAGTAATACATCACAAACTTCAAGGGGAGCAATGTCACACAATACCTCATCCGTTAAGGGCTTGATGTTGTATGGAAGGCGACACTGCTGGCTCACACGAAGATCTCGTCCTTGGTGAAGCCACCCAATGGTGTATGGTTGTGGATGTGCTGTGGTCGGTAAGCCCAACCGCTTCACGACCTCTGCCGAAATGAGGTTCTTTTGACTCCCGCTATCAACAATGAACTGTATCGGGGAGCCCTTTACCCACATCTGGGAGTGGAAGAGACGCTCCTCCTCCTCTGGATCTTCGGGTTCATTTTTCTGGATCTTTGCGGTAGCAACAGTGGCACTGGGATCCGCATCAATGATCTGCTTCCCTTTTTCATACCCCTTATCGGGTTCTGACTCAGAGTCGGAACATGCATCTGATTCTGAAACCTTTAGCTCAGCCACCAGTGACTGCTTGGCCCGACACTCACTTGTGTTGTGAGTGGAGCTCTTATGGAACTCGCACCATTTTCCAGTGTCCTTTCTCGGCTTCGCAGTGTTGTTCTTTGCTTGCAGCTTCGGCTGGTTGTCTTGGGCTGTCCTGCCTTGGCTTTGTCCTTTTTTCTGTGGTTTAGGGGCACCTTTCCCCTGCTTTGGATTCGCAGATCCAAAGTCTCGCTTCTTTTGTTTAAACTTCTGCTCGACCTTGACGGCATATCGGTATGTTGCGCCGAGCGAGGGGATGTTTAGGAACTGTATTTCTTCCTGGATGTACTTGTGTAGGCAGCCACAGTATTTGAGTATCAAATGTTGCTCCGAATCCTTGATACCCAACTTTGTGCGAAGGGTATGGAAAAGATTGGTGAACTCCGACACGTCTTGGTCCCTTCCCTGCCGCAGCGTGGTCCACTTTATGTATTCATCCTCATAGCTTCCGACAGGGTAGTACTGCTCCTTGATGGCATCCCGGAACGAATCCCAGGTGGGTGCAGCTGAAAATAGTGAGCCAGTACTTTCATCCTTCTGCTCGCAGTAGGTTTCCCACCAGTCCTTGACGTGGGGGGCTGCTTTGAGAAGGGCAAAAACAATCTTTTCCCGACTCGAAAATTCATGAACAGAAAAATAACCCTCTAGCAGATTTAACCATTTATCTACGGCATCTGCGTCTATCTGACCCTCGAATATGGGGATTTCAAAATTAACTTGTACCTTAAAGGGTGTGGCGTTTCCAGAGTAGCTGCTGGAAGCCGATGCGTTGCTTCTGGGTAGCCGCTGAAGGATCTGGGCAAAGCTGTCCATCATCGCGTTCCGTTGTTGCTCGAGGGCTTCTTCGAGCAAGATTTTGATGGGATCTCCTGCCCCCTCGTCTTTCTTCTCGTCCGCCATGGGAGGCCGTCGGGATTTGCGAGGCTGGTCTTGCAAAGGTTCAACCAGTTCAAGCCCTAACTCCTTATATCCCGACCTTGTTGGGGACATGCAAAGAAAAACAGAGAAAAAGCAGACTGCTCTGATACCACTGATCCGGATTTAAACAGGAACGCAATAGATTATAGAGATAACCATAAATACAGAGATGCGATAACCATAAAAACAGAGATGCAGCGGAAATAATACTTCATTTCATTACTATAAAATACTGAAATATGCTTACAAATAGAAATAACCCAGCTAGGGCGATGGTAGTTTATCTCTGAGAAGAGATGTGTTAGCTACATGCCTCTAAACTGTTTCGAACTGTGTTACAATGGGGCTCGAAGGCCTATTTATTGTTGAGAAACAATGAAAAACCCTTCACATCCCGAAACCTAACCCTAGAAGATGAAACGCCAAATTGTGGGCCCCGTTTGGGTAAATTGGTACATCAATTTCCCGGGGTCGTAACTTTGGCATACAATCTCCGTTTGACGCGTACGATAGCTCGTTAGAAAGATCTATCCGAGTACTACCACTTTGGGAGGCAACATCGGTCCATGGACCGATGTTGCCCCAGATTCCCAAAAAAACGTCGTTTAGGGCCTCAAAACGGCTCCGAAAGTTCAGGACCCGAAAAACTGCCAAAAATAGTAAGTTGTGCTACAATTAAGGAAACTGAAAATGCTGAGAAAGACAATGGTGGGGGTCCAGGTGGACTTGGCAGGTGGCCACCAATATCCACCTGGATCATCGTACAATCACGTGAGAAAATGCCAAGTCTGCCAAACTGCTGCAGGAAAACAAAAGAAGTCATCCATGCCACTGCAGCCGGTTAACATCGAACAGCCGTTCAGCCAATGGGGCCTGGACATAATAGGTGAGATCGTTCCTCACTCCTCTAAACAACATAGGTATATCCTCACTGCAACCGACTATTTTACTAAATGGGTAGAGGCGGTTCCTCTCAAGAAAGCTAATCCTGAAAACATTGTTGAATTCATAGATCAGTTTATCATTACTAGGTTTGGATTGCCAATGGCCTTAATATTCGATAACGCTTCATATTTTTCTGGAAATACCATGACTGAGTTCGCACTCAAACGAGGGTTCAAACTGAAGTATTCTGCCAACTACTATCCGCAAGGTAATGGGTTGGCTGAATCAACGAACAAGAACCTGATCAGGATTATCAAAAAGACAGTTGACCAAAACCAAAAGAATTGGCACAAAGCGCTGGTAAACGCCTTATGGGCAGACAGAATTACCAAGAAAGCCTCTATCGGGACTTCTCCCTTTAATTTGGTTTACGAGAGAGAAGCAGTTCTTCCTACTCACTTACTCATTCCCTCTTTGTCCTTAGTACAATACATTGATGAAGTACCTACTTCTCCCTTACAGCTAAGGCAAATGGAGGTAATCAAGTTAGAAGAACGATGAGAACAGGCCAAGAAAACCCATGCTCACCACCAAGCGCTGATAAAATCCTCTTTTGACTCAAACATAAAGACCAGAAAAAACTTCCAGATGGGTGATTTAGTTTTGAAGTGGGATAAGGCTCATGAAGGAAAGGGCAAACATACGAAATTCCAGAAGCTATGGCTTGGTCCTTTTCAAATCATAGAAGTCATAGGCCCGTCGACTTTTTTGTTGCAGGACTTGACAGGCAAGAGAGATTCTCTGCCTGTAAACGGACAAATCCTCAAAATGTATTTCCCATAGAAGGTCATCCTTCTGTTTTTGTAAGATAGTTTTAAATTTTCATGTTAGTTTTCATTTTTCACAGATAGGGCTGGTTGTGAACGATCATAAATAGTATTCATGAAGAAACATACCATTTCTGTATCAGATTTTGATTTTACTTGTATAAATAGCAAAACTTTTCGAAAAAACTGACTTTTATTATTGACAAATAGAGTCAACTTTAACCTGAATATGATGTTAGTTTCAAACTTCACAAAGAAGCCTGGGATGAGAGTAACTTTTGGCAAAAAATTGTTTTATGCCAATGCTATGAAAGGAATCATCGATAGAAAAATAGGTATTCTCTGCAAAACTGCTGTTCTTAAAACTCTATTATTGTCGTCCAGAGCTTTCTTAAGGAAAAACAATGACTTCCTCCCTGCTAAGGAGAATCGCAGCATCCAAAGAGACAATCCAAGAAAACACTATATCTCAAAGAATAAGAGGTCTCATCACGAGCCGGCTTATCATGATCACAGATATTATAACTTGCTGACTTTGCCACTACTGTCTACCAAAACAAGGCAACGACTCAAGATTGTGCAATCGAAAGACAAGGGGTCTCATCACGAGCCAGCTTGTTCAGCAAAAGTGTAAATCAAGTAAATGACTGTGTCATAATTTGGCCACCAAACCAAGACATTGTTCTTTAGAGAATAAAAAAAAAAAAAAAAAAAAGTGTCAAAAGGATTTTTCTCTGGAATGTTGTAAATAACCTCAAGCAGGAAAAAGGATCATTGCTGGATAACATGGTAACCCTGTCGAGGCTATGGACGCTTGCGGGCAGCAGAGGCTCTACCTACGACAAATGAGGATACTTTACAAAGCCAGTACGCAGAGAAGACCTTATTTTGTCTTTGAGGAGACTGAATAATGACTAGGTATGAATACAAAAAATAACCCAGGGGAAACAAACAATCAGAATGAAATAAGAAGTTGTGACGAAGCATCATTGACAGGGTAAAAGGTAATACTCTATCTGTCCATAACAAAATTTAGGCATAAGAAAACTTTTATGTTTTGGAAGTGAAAATGCAATAGAACAAGCAGAGATAACTGGTTCTTCACAGTGAATCGCCATTGTTGTGGTCACCAACAACCCCCCTTTTTCACTTGACATTAGCAATAACGTCAAGCAAAGAGGGGACCCTGAAGGAAAATCCCAAAAAATATTTTTTTCTAAAGTTTTTTGTATTTCTCTCCCTAAGGCTCAAATCGCATCGCGAAGAAAGGCCGAAGCATAACTCGAGCGCGAAAAACAAATACTGCGAAATTGCGATGCGAAGTTCATCGCATCGCATGCCTCACACGCGCCCCTTAAAAGAAAAACCTTCGAGCAATGCGATCGCCGATATGCGATATCGCAAATCGCAAGCATCACGCTATACGACGTAACCATTAAACGAGAACTTGCGATATTTGCGATTTGCGATTTGCGATGGCAGCGATCTGCGATCTGCGACCTGCGATCTGAAAAGACTTATCACACGATAGACCCATGCATTAAGCGCGCGCCTTGAAAGAATTTAATGACCGCATGCTTAAGTATCTAGGAATGATTGCGTTACATTTATCGAAGAGTCAAGTTATGATGAACGTCAGAATTATGCATTCATTAGAGATTAATGCTTCCACGTCAAGTCTTTTCATTTCACTCCCCCTTTGCGTAGACTGTAAGACACGCAACTGATATAAGTTTATATGCAGGAAACATCTGAGGGAAAGAGGAAAGCGCCAATCAGCAAAGAGAAAATGCCTCCGCAAACGGATGCCGCATGCAGCAGAACCGCAGATTCCAGACTATCAGCCAACCGGCACTGACGAAATTAGACTATCCAGGACTCAGAGTCAAAGGCGCACAAAAGCAGCGTATTCAGAAAAGATCCTGAAGCTCAGACTTAGTGAAGCAGAGAAAGAAGCGCATGAGAAGGAGGACGCGTCAGGAAAACCTGGAACAAAGAACGGAAGAAATTCTCGACTCGGGGAGTTGCCCATACAGCACGACTCCTAACCCACTCAGTCATTCGCACGACCGGAAACCGAAAACGGCAACAGCAAAATCAGTTCGAGAAGAAACTGGGACACGCTAAGTATACACGCGGCGAATACACCCAGCTAGAGAAAGGTTTTCGAAAATATCTTCTGGTCTGCCAGAAGGAAGTGCCAGCTCCTGCTATTTCCACTTTTATCTCCCGAGCGAAACAAGAAGGCGGCCAGCCGACTCTTCCCAGGAAAGCATTACACTGTTGACAGCACTAAAGAGAATATATAGAAACGGTCAGAAATTAGATTTTAAATTTAGAAATAAAGTTGCTTTTAGTAAAAGGGCGGTCATTTGAGGTCGATTCCCTAATTTCATGTAATTAAGATTGATTAGTTAGTAGTATTTAACCCTTCTCATGGTTTTTGGAGAAGGGTCCGGAAATCTGTCAAAAAACTTATCCTCAGAACATGCACTTCTGCACCCTCAGAGGAGGTTTTTGATGAATGGATGGATCGAGATTTATTTATGTTTGCATTTTAATATCTGTTACTGATGTTGCACTTCTGTACTCTGAGCAGATGTTAGAACAAGTAGAAATAAATCATTGTTACTTGAAGTTTATTAGTGAAGTTAGTCATAAATGGTACTTTTATCTCTTGGCTAGATTCTGCTAGTATTCCTAAAGTGATATGTGGCTGAGTTCTTTGTATGTTATTGCATGAATGTCTGCATTACCATTTGGCACTTCTGTACGGTGGGGTCATTTATTTATGTTTAACATATAGAAAACTGATTATGCGATATGCTGTTCACAACTACTCTGCCTAACTTCTTATGCAGAATGGTTTATCTTTATTGATTTATATTCTGATATCAGTTGAATGATCTTTATTACCGACTGCTGTTAGAAATCTTTCTAGATTGCATAACAAAAGAAAAACACCCCGGGTTAGCGTAGATTAGATGTATTTTTCTTCATTAGATTACATTAGCATAGAGTTAATTTAGCAGTTAGAATTAAGACTAGTTTAGAAGAACCCCCCTAGATTAATACCATCAGACTCTACACACACACACACACCCATCACATTGGGAAACTGGTCCCATTACCCCCAGTCGGACCCGCTACTCCAAACGGGCAAGGAGCCGCCAACCAGGTTCCGGACCGGGTGGGTATCCCCCTTGTTGTTGACCCGACCTCGGGGCCCTCAACAAGTTAATTTGGGATGGTCAGATGGATTCAAAGCTGAGTGGGGTGGATCTAGGAACAGACAAACACATCGCCTAGTGGTCCCTAAACCAGATTGTGGATCAGGGTAAAGTCACTGGCCCTGTAACCCCTCAACTAGACTTTGGGTTGTGGTAAAGCCAGATTGTGTGCCTCGATGGGCCTAAGAATCATTGTCAGTGAATGGCAGGATATACGGTAAATCCAAGAGGTGGATTTATCTTCGTTGGGCCAAGTAATCTCGGGATGGGATATATGGTAAAGCCTGGAGAGTGTGTCTCAAATTAGGGCCTAGTGGTCCTTGGATAGGATTATGGATTATGGTAAAGCCTAAGAGACTAGGAGGCACTCAAATTCGTCACAGTGTAGATGGAGAACTATTGTGGCATCCATGCTTCTTGGTGTTTTGGTGCGTTCTATGAGTCCCACATTCATGTTTGGAATATGGCAAGGTGGTGATTGTTGAAAAAAAGACTTGGCTCAACCAATCTATGGTTGGGTGGAACGTGTTAGTCCCATCTTTAGTTGGTTTATTGCATTCATTAATGAGAAATGAATTCCCTTTATTTTCATGTGTAAATGTACTGACCTATATGTCGATTTTATGGTTGATATGTTTATGATATTTCTGTCTTTATTATGCTGGTTATATGTATGTTTTATGAAAACAACTATGTTTGGATCTCAACATGTTTTTACTTATAAGTTAATCAATAATGTATCTATCACATAATAGATGATAATGTAGTAAATGACATGAGGGAACAATTGTTCATAGCGATTATCAAATAAGTATGAGATCCCTACACTTAATTATGTTGTTTACACTTGTAGGTTATATGTTGATGATATATTTGACGAAATTTTTGTCATGGCTAGTAGGGTTCTAACTAATGTTAAATAGGAAGGCCATAATTAATCTCCTAAAATAAATTATCATCTAACCTTTCCTTTTTTCTAAATAATAAGTAAAAAATGTACAAACTCAGTTAATTCAAAGAAGTAGCAACTTAACATATTTCATGGTATTTATAAAACATATATAATTATGTGTGTTTGAAAACAATGATTGTGATAAAAATACTTCAATCTTTCTTTCCAATACCAAAAATGCCTTATGACTTGGTCCTTTTAAAAAACCAGATTTAATTTCAAATTTGTGTGGAGTCCTGAAGTGTGCCCTCCCAACACGCCCGCTCGCTTCTTGTCATTTTCCAAAAAAAACATACTCGAAATCCCATTCTAAAGCCCAAAAATTTCCATAACCTACGCTTTAGCAAAATCCTTGGCACTCTACCTATGTTTCTCGAGTAGTATAGGGTGACTTGGCTCTCGTACCAGTTGATGGGTTACAAATATAACAATATGAAAAATGGGAGGGTGAAGTCCCTTTATTCGCATGCAATGTACCTTTAATTGGTCCTGCAATATCCTTCTTCCCTATGTGTGTTTGTTGATTGAGTGATGTCTTTAACTTTCCCTTGCTTTTGTTTATATACACACCACCACCGTTTCCTTCGAACGATCACAACTCTTTAAATTGGCCATCAGGCCAACCCTAGATTGTGTAGGTGATCTCAACTTCAACCTAGCTGAATCTACCTTGTCGTTAGAAGAAAAGTCTACTGAGGCAGAGGAATTGCTCGAACTACCACTTTTGGCTGGAATTCAGGAAAAAAAAAATTCAACAAATCTTGCAAAAGGGGTGTTTAAATCATGTTTTTGAAGGCAGAAATCGATTTAGCACCATCAAAAACTCCTAGGGCACCCAAAATCTTGAAATTTAACAACTGTAACTTGGATTTACAAAAATCTTTGCTGGAATTTATCAAAATATTGCCGAAATTTTCATGATTTTCAGGCAAAAAGCAGTTTGGTTAGACTACGATGTTGTTACATCACCCATCACATATTTTGCTTGACTCACACGTTACATCGTTTAGTCAGGCACTCATCTTGTGAGGAACCCTCGTCATCCCATCGCGCAAATAACCTGTCTAAGAGGGTGCCCATGTCCTCATCGCAAGTCATCAATCATGCAGGCATGCACTTTTCAATTCTGCGAGTGCCCATGTCCTCATCGCAAGTCATCAATCATGCAGGCATGCTCTTTACATTCTGCGAGTGCCCATGCAAATCCATGTGTCGACCCACCAACTCATTTCAACAAAACTGATCAAAACATCGAATTTCATTTATGGGTGAATTTATTTTATGACATTCACAAATCAAGCTAAACAAGGAGAAGCCAAACACAAACACAAACACAAATAGTTTTACTCAATTCATTGAAAATTCTATTAAACATACAGAAGCCAAGCACAAATAGTTTTAATAAATTCATTTAAAATTCTATTGAAACAGGTTTGAAGTTCCTTATGAAATCACATGAAATTCTATTTTTCATAAGAAAATAAAAATGAAATAAAGTTCTAAAGGCTAAGACGTCTTTGGCTTTCAAAAAAATTATATATTTCCTACATTAATGGAAAATAAAATAGAGTTCTAAAGAATAAAATAAAGTTCTAAAGGCTAAAACCTATTTGGCTTAATTTTTTTTTTATATATATTCCCACATTAATGGAAAGGTGTCAAATGACTAGCTTAAAACTGGGAAGATACTAATACAAGTTAAATTAGCTTTGGAAAGATGTTGGGTATCATATAGTCTATTTACATAGAACATGCTTTTCTTGAATAATATTTTCCATTTATTTGTTTAATTTTTATCTTTACAATTGTAACATGTTAGATTTTTATTTATACCATATATACTTAAATTATAAAAAAAATTATATCCATGAATAGATAATAAAAATGTAATATTTCAATAAGATATGAACAAGAAAATCTACAATAAATCATATGTAAATTAAAAAAAAAAAAAAAAAAATTAATCTAAGTTGACTAAATGCTATTAATATTTTAATATTTAAATTTGGTTTTCATTTATTATTTTTCATTGTTTTCAATGTTGTTAAATTTTTATTTAAACTATATAAACATAGATTATGTAAATTTATATATTTATATATTTATGAACATTTGTAATAGAAGTGCAACATTTCAATAAAATATACACACACACACATATATATATATATATATATATAATTTTATTTTTCAAAATTTTATGTCATTTTAATTTTTTTTAATAGATATATGTTACTTTTTTCTTTTGTCTTTATACATTTAAATTATATAAATTTATATGTTTATAAATAATTATAATAGAAATGTAATATTTCATTCATATATAAATTAAATTTACATAAACAAATATTTTAATTTTTAAATTATTGTTATTTATTACTTTTAAATATATGTGTAAATTTATGCCATAAACACTTAAATTATATAAATTTATATATTTATAAACCATTATACTAAAAATATAATTTTAATCAAATATAAAAATTAACAATATTTAAATATTTAAATATTTACATCAATTTAGGGATATTATATCTCTTCTATATTATAGTATATATTATTCTTAACATTTTATTATATTTTACTCTCACTGGCATGCAAATGTTCACAAATAAACAATAACACCACTGCAATATGGTGCAACCAACTGTCCAAACTAGGAAATATATGTGATATTGTATCCATTATATTAATCAATATTTTGTTGCAAAAAATAGTCTCTTTTATTATTATTTATTATTATTGAATTTTAACTTTTAGTTGGTAAAAATGAAAATCATCAATTTTTATTGAGCATACTTTTATCTTTAAGTTCCATGTATTTTCTGTAAAATTAAACAATGATTTCTCTTCTGTGATAAGTTTGAGGTACTTCTGGAATCATCATTTTAATTTTTAATTTTGATTTTTTATTAACGTTTAACTTTCTTCTTCTATGATTTTTTATTAAATTTTAACTCTTTCCTACCATGTTTTCTTCTTGAAAATTGATCAACATTTTCCGCGGAAGGATAGCGTCTTGAAATACAGATGCAATATTATTCAGATGTTCGAGGGTTTGGTGAGGCAATTGGCCCGGACGAGGCGGGCTTGACCTTTTTGTTTGGAAACAACTTGAATCGGATTAACGAGAAGCACGGATCGAATCACATGAAGGAGTGGTGGGACTATTGTACATAGATTTTAAATATTAAAATTTTAGCCTAGCTTTATCATTTCCTGATAGCTTTGATGAGATGAGTTTCTCATATTCGGTTAATGTGGGATGGTCAGATGGATTCAGAGCTTAGTGGGGTGGATCTCCAAACTAAAAAAAACATCACCTAGTAGTCCCTGAACCATACTGCAGATCATGGTAAGTCCACTCGCCTAGTAACCCCTGAACTATACTCTGGGTTGTGGTGAAGCCAAATTGTGTGCCTCGATGGGCATAGTAATCATCGTTGGTGAATGGCGGGATATCCGGTAAATCCAAGAGGTGGATTTATCTTCGTTGGGCCCAGTAGTCTCAGTATGGGATATATGGTAAAGCATGGAGAGTGTGTCTCAGTGTAGTGCCTAGTCATACCTGGAGAGGATTATGGATTATGGCAAAGCTGGAGAGACTAGAGGCACTCAAATTCATCACAGTGTAGGTGGAGAACTCTGGTGGCATCCATGCTTCTTGCTGTTTTGGTGTGTTTTAAGAGTCACACATTCAAGTTTGGAATATGGCAAGGTGGTGATTGGCAAAAAAGAGACCTGGGTCAGCCAATCTATGGTCTGGCGGGCTATTATAGGAGGTTCAACAGGAACTTCTTGCAGATTTCTTATCCTATCACATCATTGTAAAGGAAAAGTAAGAAGTTTTAATGGATAGAGGAGTGGGAGGCTAGCATTGATAAACTTAAGAAGTTGTTGACACATGCACCAATGCTATAGATTGTAGATCTAGACAAAGAGTTTGTGGTATGCACAAATGCTTGTAAGAGAGGGATTGGTGGAGTCCTTATGAAGGATGGGTAGGTGGTATGCTATGAGGCTTGGAAACAGACTGAGCATGAGTATAAGCACCCAACAGATGATCTTGAGTTAGAAATGATCATACGTGCATTAAAGATGTGGAGGCACTATCTTTTTGGTAGGATGTTTGTGCTTATTTGTGATCACATTGGGTTGAGGTATTTGTTTAACCAACTAAATCTGAATGGAAAGAAGGCTAGATGGTTGCCCATAATCAACGAGTTTGATTTCTAGATTAGATACATCAAAGATAAAGAGAACATGGTAGCAGATGCTCTCAGCAAATGGGTACAAGTATATCACTTGGCAGTTATGAGCTCCTATGGGACAGATCTATATGATAGGATCTTGCAGGCAAGTGAGTGTAATGTTAGGTATATGGAGATTGTGCATAGGTCGAAACAAGGTGTTGGTAAAGGTACATGTGGTGGTACAAGTATAGCTATAGGTACAGGTGAAGGTACAAGAATAGGTATTTGTATAAGTTTAGGTGGTAGTATAGGTATAGGAATAGGTACAGGTACATGTACAGGTGTAGGTGCACATGGTATGGAGTAAAGTCTTACAGTGGATGGATTGGTCATATTCATAGACAAGATATATGTGCCCGATAATAGTGAGCTCAAGAAGGTTATCTTGAGGGAGTTTCATGCAAAACCATATTTAGGTCACCCAAGTTATCAAAAGACACTCACAATAGTGAAGAGATTTTACTATTGGCCAAATTTGAAGAGGCATGTAACAAACTTTGTGGCGAGGTGTTTTAACTGTCAGTGAGTGAAAGCAAAGTGTAAATGTCTAGGTAGACTGCTACAGCCGATTGCATTTCCATAATGAAAATGGGAGGTTATTTCCATGGATTTCATCATAGGGTTATACAAGACAATGAGACACCATGATTCCATCATGGTTATCATGGACAGGTTGACAAAGGTTTCACATTTTATTCCAGTGAATTCTACATCCTCAGTTAGTGACGTAGCACAAGTATTCATCGGAGATGTGGTCAGGTTGCATGTTGTTCTGAACCATATTGTGTCAGACAGGGATGTGAAGTTTACTTCCAAGTTTTGGAAGGATTTAATTGCATGTTCGGGCACAGAGTTGGCCTTCAGTAAAACTTATCATCAATAGATAGATGGACAAACAGAGAGGGCCAACAAGATATTGGAGGACATGTTGAGGATGTATGTGTTGCATCAACAATGGAAGTGGGAATATTATCTTCCTTTACTATATTTTACATACAACAACGATTATCAGGAGTCGTTGAGGATGAGTGATTTTTATGCATTTTATGGGTAAACTTGTATCACTCCTATCAGTTGGAGTGATCTGGTTAGCAGGTTATTGATTGAACTAGATATGCTGGCAGACATGGAACAAGAAATGTAGGTGATCAAGAAGAATCTGAAGGCAACACGGGATAGGAAGAAGAGTTATGTAGATAGGAAGAAGAGTTATGTAGATAGGAATAGGTTGTTCAAGAAGTTCCAAGTTCGGTAACAGGTGTACTTGCACATTAAATCGAAGAAGAGATCCTTATAGATTAGATCTTATGCTAACCTGGCATCACAGTTTTTTGGACCCTTCAATATCATTGAGAGGATCAAGCCAATAGCATATCAGATTGCACTAACTATGACAATGAAAGTCCATGATGTTTTCCATGTATCTTTGTTTAAGAAGTATGTTAAGGATGTTGATCATGTGATTGACTAGTTCGCATTATTGGTGGAATCAAATGGAGGATTCTAGCGAGAGCCTTAGCGATTATTGTAGAAAAAGGACCTCATGCCTTGGAACCAAGAAATCAAGTAAGTTAAAGTCAAATGGAAGCACTTCGGGACTGATGAAGCTACATGGGAGATGTTAGATCAGATGTGGGCTATGTATCATTACTTGTTTTCCAGTTGAGGGAAAGCAGCTTTGATATGATGTTTTGGAATATGTTGTGATATAGTGTTTTGGTATATGTTTTGATATGATGTTCTGCTATATGTTTTGGTAAATGCTTTTGGTATATATTTTGGTGATATTGCTATATGTACATATGTATATGGATGTAAATATCACCATGAGCTATGTTTTAAAGCTCCACTGAGTGGTACATGTGTCATGTCATTATGATTATGTTGTCATGTTACTATGTTATCATGAGGTTATGTTATCACGATGTTATTATTTCATGTGGGTTTGAAATCAGTAGGACGATCATCGTAAATACTTTAATGAGATATGTTATAAAGCTCCAGTTTTCGCTATGTTGTTATGAAGTTTTTCTTTTGAGCATGTCCTTCATTGTAAATGTTGCATCGAGCTATGCTATAAAGCTTCATGAGGAATATGTATTCTTTCAATGGGTTGTTGAGGTATATGTGTGATTGAACACCGAGCAAGTTGTCCACCAAGGTGGAGGGTTCTGTAACAACCATGGTGAAAATTCCTTGTAATAAAAGTTAAAAAGAAATAACCACTATTGATAGGAAACATATTCCAAGCTGAATATTGGACAATACATCCTAGGTGGTGTTCATTTGGTTGTTTATGGGGAAGGAAATTGGAAAAGGCAATGGCTAAGGCTTTAGAAAGGTAAAATGACATTTTTACCACAATTATTTATGAAAATAATGGAAATCAGGAGAAAAGGAGGTGAAAGGTCATATGTTTCATGTGAGTAGGAAAATTAAGAAAAATAATCCAAAATGAAAAAAATAGATGCCTCATTCATAAAAAGGATTTTAAGGATCAGTTGGTAACCTTTTGTCAATTTAGCTTTAGAGAGCCTCTCTCTCTCTCTCTCTCTCTCTCTCTTGGACACTTAGAGTCCTTGGAGCACTTTGGCATTGGAGCAAGAAACAAAAAGAAGACAAGAGGAATAAATGATCAAGTAGGGAAATGCAGGATCAAGCATCTACAACAGGCTTCACTTTAGGTATCGACTTGCACGTGTCTTTTCCTTTCTAGACTTGGATTGCATGGTATTTCATGTGGTCCATTTCTATCATTTCATGGGTTTTCCTAAGTGTGATGTTGTTCTTTATTCTAGCCTTGTCATTTCCTGATAGCTTTGATGAGATGGGTTTCTCATATTTGGTTAATGTGGGATGGTCAGAAGGATTCAAAGATGAGTGGAGTGGATCTAGGAACTGACAAACACATCACCTAGTGGTCCCTGAACCAGACTGTGGATCATGGTAAAGTCACTGGTTTTCTGAACCCTCAACTAGACTTTGGGTTCTGGTAAAGCCAGATTTTGTGCCTCGATGGGCCTAAGAATAATTGTCAGTGAATGGCAGGATATACAGTAAATCCAAGAGGTGGATTTATCTTCATTGGGCCAAGTAATCTCGGGATGGGATATATGGTAAAGCGTGGAGAGTGTGTCTCAATGTAGGGCCTAGTGATCCCTGGATAGGATTATGGATTATGGTAAAGCCTAAGAGACTAGGAGGCACTCAAATTCCTCACAGTGTAGGTTGAGAACTATGGTGGCATTCATGCTTCTTGGTGTTTTGGTGTGTTCTATGAGTCCCACATTCATGTTTGGAATATGGCAAGTGGTGATTGGTGAAAAAGTGACTTGGCTCAGTGAATCTATGGTTGGGTGGAACGTGGTAGTCCCATCTTCAGTTGGTTTATTGCATTCATTAATGAGAAATGAATTCCCTTGATTTTCATGTGTAAATGTACAAATGTATATGTGGATTTTATGGTTGATATGTTTATGATATTTCTATCCTTATTATGCTGGTTATATGCATGTTTTATGACAACAACTATGTTCGGATCTCAGCATGTTTTTACTTCTAGTTTGACAAAATTTTTGTCATGGCTAGTAGGGGTCTCACTAAAGTTAAATAGAAAGGCCATAATCAATCTCCTAAAATAATTATCATCTAACCTTTCCTTCTTTTTTTAGTAATAAGTAAAAAATGTACAAACTTAGTTAATTAAAAGAAGTAGCAACTTAACATATTTCATGGTATTTATAAAACATATATAATTATGTGTGTTTGAGAACAATGATTATGATAAAAATACTTCAATCTTTCTTTCCAATACCAAAAATGCCTTACGACTTGGTCCTTTTAAAAAACCAGATTTAATTTCAAATTGGTGTGGAGTCCTGAAGTTTGCCCTCCCAACACGCCCACTCACTTCTTCTCATTTTCCAAAGATAACATACTTGAAATCCCATTCTAAAGCCCAAAAATTTCCATAACCTGCGCTTTAGCAAAATCCTTGGCACTCTACCTCTGTTTCTCGAGCAGTATAGGGTGACTTGGATCTGATACCAGTTGATGGGTTACAAATATAACAATATGCAAAATGGGAGGGTGAAGTCCCTTTATTCGCATGCAATGTACCTTTAATTGGTCCTGCAATATCCTTCTTCCCTATGTGTGTTTGTTGGTTGAGTGATGTCTTTAACTTTCCCTTGTTTTTTGTTTATATATACGCCACCGCTGTTTCCTTCGAACGATCACAACTCTTTAAATTGGGCATCAAGCCAACCCTACATTTGTGTAGGTGATCTCAACTTCAACCTAGCTGACTCTACCTTGTCGTTAGAAGAAAATTCTACTAAGGCAGAGGAAATGCTCGAACTACCACTTTTTCCTGGAATTCAGGCAAAAAGAAATTCAACAAATCTTGCAGAAGGGGTGTTTAAATCATGCTTCTGAAGGTGGAAATATTTTTAGCACCATCAAAAACTCCTAGGGCACCCAAAATATTGAAATTCAACAATTGTAACTTCAATTTGCAAAAATATTTGCTGGAATTTATCAAAATATTGCCGAAATTTTCATGATTTTCAGAGCAAAATGTAGTCTGGTTAGACTACGATGTCGTTACATCACCCATCACATATGTTGCACAACTCACACGTTACATCATTTAGTCGGGCACTCATCTTGTGAGGAACCCTCGTCATGCCATTGCGCAAACAACCTGTCTAAGAGGGTGCCCAGGTCCTCTTCGCAAGTCATCAATCATGCAGGCGGGCAGTTTTACATTCTACGAGTGCCCATGAACATCCATGTGTCGACCCACAGCCTCATTTCAACAAAACTGATCAAAACATCGAATTTCATTTATGGGTGAATTTCTGTTATGACGTTCACAAATCAAGCTGAACATGGAGAAGCCAAACACAAACACAAACACAAATAGTTTTACTCAATTCAGTGACAGTTCTATTAAACATAGAGAAGCCAAACACACATAGTTTTAGTAAATTCATTTAAAATTCTATTGAAACCGGTTTGAAGTTCTTTATGAAATCACATGAAATTCTATTTGTCATAAGAAAATAAAAATGAAATAAAGTTCTAAAGCCTAAGACCTCTTTGGCTTCCAAAAAAATTATATATTTCCTACATTAATGGAAAATAAAATAAATTTTTAAAGAATAAAATAAAGTTCTAAAGGCTAGAACCTATTTGGCTTAATTTTTTTTTATATATTTTCTACATTAATGGAAATGTGTCAAATGACTAGTTTAAAACTGGGAAAATATTAATACAAGTTAAATTAGCTTTGGAAAGATGTTGGGTATCATATAGTTGATTTACATAGAACATGCTTTTCTTGAATAATATTTTCCATTTATTTGTTTTATTTTTATCTTTACAATTGTAACATGTTAATTTTTTATTTATACCATACATACTTAAATTATAAAAAAAAATTATATCCATGAATAGATAATAAAAATGTAATATTTCAATAAAATATGAAAGTTAAATATACAATAAATCATATGTAAATTAAAAAAAATATTCTAATCTAAGTTGACTAAATGCCATTAATATTTTAATCTTTAAATTTTGTTTTCATTTATTATTTTTCAATGTGCTAAATTTTTATTTAAATTATATAAACATAAATGATGTAAATTTATATATTTATGAACATTTGTAATAAAAGTGCAACATTTCAATAAAATATATACACATATATGTATATATATAAAATTTTATATCATTTTAATTTTTTTTAATAGACATATGTTACTTTTTGCTTTTGTCTATATACATTTAAATTATATAAATTTATATATTTATAAATAGTTATAATAGAAATGTAATATTTGATTCAAATATATAAATTAAATTTACATAAACAAATATTTTAATTTTTAACTTATTGTTATTTATTACTTTTAAATATATGTGTAAATTTATGCCATAAACACCTAAATTATATAAATTTATATATTTATAAACAGTTATACTAGAAATATAATTTTAATAAAATATAAAAATTAACAATATTTAAATATTTACATTAATTTAGGGATATTATATCTCTTCAATATTAGACTATATATTATTCTTAACATTTTATTATATTTTACTCTCACTGGCATGCACTTGTTCACAAATAAACAAACAATAACACCACTACAATATGGTGCAACCAACTGTCCAAACTAGGAAATATATGTGATATTCTATCCATTATATTAATCAATCCATTATATTAATCAATATTTTGTGCAAAAAATAGTCTCTTCTATTATTATTTATTTATTGTTATTGTTATTGAGTTTTAACTTTTAGTTGGTAAAAATGAAAATCATTTTTTATTGAGCATATTTTTATTTTAAGTTCCATGTCTTTTCTGTAAAATTAAACAATGATTTCTCTTCCGTGATAAGTTTGAAGTACTTCTGGAATCATCATTTTAATTTTTAATTTTGATTTTTTTTTTATTAAAGTTTAACTTTCTTCTTCTATGATTTTTTAGTAAATTTTAACTCTTTACCATGCTTTCCTCTCGAAAATTGATCAACGTTTTCCGGGGAAAGATAGCGTCTTGAAATACAGATGCAGTATTATTCAGATGTTCGAGGGTTTGGTGAGGCAATTGGGCCGGACGAGGCGGGGTTGACCTTTTTGTTTGGAAACAACTTGAATCGGATTAACCAGAAGCACGGATCGAATCACATGAAGTAGTGGTGGGACTATTTTAAATATTAAAATTTTAAGGTTAAAATTAGTGATGAAACTTGGTTTTATTTTAGATTAGAAACTTATATTTGAATTTGATAAAAATCTGAAAATTTCTCCTATTATATCTGTAAACCAAGCCACTCCGGTCCCAAATACCTGGAAACTCATCCTGGTTTTGGTTCTTGGTTTGCAAAGATGGTAAGTGTTAAACACCATGCACTTTTACTCCCATTTCCCGCTCAGGGTCACATAAATCCCTTCATGCAGCTGGCCAAGATTTTGATATCCAGAAAGGTTCTGGTCACCTTCGCTAACACAGATTTCAACCACCGGCGCCTCAATCCAAAGTCTACTGAGGAGATGAGATTCGAGAGTTTTCCCGATGGCCTTCCACCCGATCACGTTCGCACCCTCAAGCTAGACGAAGTCTGCGAGTCCCTGGTGAAACATGGCCCTCCCAACGTGGAAAGAATCATTGAAAATATGAAGCATTCCGAGATCGATGTTCCTCCCATCTCTTTCATTGTTGCAGATGGTGTTCTCTCTTTTATGCAGCAGATGGCCGACAAATATGGTATTCCAAGGGTTGCTTTCTGGACGCCCAGTGCTTGTGGTTTCTCTGCTTATTTCCATATGCCTTTGCTCATGGATGAAGGTTATATTCCCATCAAAGGTATGCAGTTTTAAGCGATTTTCAGTAACAAGCCCCATTAGCTCTTGTGTAGCATTTCAGTTAGAAAATAATGGGAAAGTGATCTTAAATGCATTTTGTGTAGGCCTGTTGATGTTTCTTAAACTAATGTTTCCTTTTAAATGAATTTTCTCTAGGTAAGGTTTCTTCCTCTTTTCTTTTTCATAAAAGATAACTCAGATTGTAGATTGTGATGGGTATGTAGAAAAACAATTAGTGCAAGCTAAAATAGAAAAATAGATAGGTGTTTTTATATTTTAGAGATGTTAGATTTTAATGTTGAGTTATGAATAGTATGTGTATGTTTAATTATGTTGATAGATATATTTATAATGGAAAGAGAGTGTATGATTTTAGTGTTTTGAATTCTTGTTAACCATGTTGCTACAATTGTGTTTCTTGTTAGCATCAATATTTTAAGTTGACACGTGTTTATCAACTATTTAAGTTTTTTTTTTTTCATGGAGAAAATATTGTAATTTTCATTAATTTGTGAAATTTACATGTTGTAAATTCCATAGGCATATGCAAGTACCATGATCGTGATCACTATGAAGTGTTTGTAAATACTGTAAAGTACTACAAAATGACCCTCTTATGGGTATATTGTTAGCAACTGATCATATACAAATTAATTACATATTTCAAAATTTCACCCTTTGTGATTGCTCTTCTGTATGACAAAAAGATATAAACAAAAAACTGATAAGTTAGGGCCTGTCTGCCCTCTGTAGTTCCTGTTCCATATATGGTCTGTGGAAGAAGCGATAGATCCGCTCAGGTGAGTGCTCCGTAATCAGCCATTCTCCTCGAGGACGATGTGTTGCTTCTTTTGATAGCTTGTCCGCATCTTCATTACGCTCCCTGTAGATATGAGTACATGAGACATGATCAAAATGAGTTTTGAGAAATAAAATATCATCCAAAATAGTTCTGAGTGTATATGCATGGCATGTTGTTAAGTTGTTGAACCAGTTTATAACTATCTTGGAATCTCCATATATTTGTAACTGTTTGCAATGTTTGTGTAAAGAAAAGTATAAGAGGTGTCGGAGTGTGAGCAGCTCCACAAAATTATTTGTGCCCTCTCCCAACCCCATGCAGATGTGAAAGAAATGTGATTCAGTTAGATGAAGGATTATGCCTCCACCACAACCCTGTTCTTGTGTTGCTCCATTGAAATCGACCCAGGGGTGTTCTTTGTTTATGATTTCCGGAGTGATGTTTCAGGTCCTGATTACTTGTTCCTCAGCCAGGATTTCCAAGTAACTCGTACATATTTTAGGTATGATCTGTGGCCAGACTATATTTTTCCCCGTAAAAATAATGTTGTTCTGGCACATCCATGTGTACTAGCAAACCAAAAGCAGAGGATTCCAAGCTCTCAGGATTGTTGCTAATTCCCACCACCTATTCCAGGCAGTAGGAATATCATCACCGATCCAGGTAAATGGGATTTTTAGTGTATGTAGGACTTGTGCCCAGATCTGTTGTGTTGTGGTACATGAGAGGAATAGGTGTTGGTTCGATTCCTCCTCTGCACGGCATAAAACACACCAAGTCGGTCCTTGATATGCCTGTTTCCTGAGATTGGATCCAGATGGTGTTTTGTCCATGATGATGTTCCACATCAGTAGTTGAGTGCGCGGTGGGGCTTTTAACTTCCATATATTACTCCACCAACTCTCCAGGCTATTTGGCTTGTGGTCAGCATGTATGATATCATAACCATCCTTAGGGGAGTAGTTCCCTTTCTTTGCAAAACCCCAGATCAGGTCATCCTCATCGTCCCTTAGTCGCACATGGGATTCGATTAGTGCCTGCAAGTATTTCCTCCACTACCTTTGCCATTGGTCTGGAATGTCCCATGCCTCCCCTGTTTTCCATGCTTGCTGATAAATGGTTGTGTTGTGAGGGTCCCCGAGATGTGCAATGTAGTGCACTCCATTGTGGTTGAGCAGAGTAATCAGATCTGGTGGAAGTTGGTAGGAGTTCCCACTACCAATCCATGGATCAATCCCAATGCGGATAGACCCACCATTTCCAATCCTCCATATGAGGCCCCTCCTTATGATGGGAAGGGTGTTTATTACAGCCCTCCAGATCACTGATATACCTTTCCTGTTCCATGTGGGTAGTCTTAGCCAATCCAGGGCAGAGCTCGGCCATATGTATTTGTAGGTGACCACCTCCAACCAAAGGCTCTTGTGCTTCAGGAGTAGCCAACCAAGTTTTGCTTCCAGTGCCTGAGCAAAAGCAGGGAGATGTTTTAAGCCCCAACCTCCCCATTTTTTAGGAGTTGTAATCCTACTCCATTTGACCCATGCATAGGGTTTTCCTTCCTTGTGACCCTTCCATAGAAAGTGACAGCAGACTCATTGAATCCTATGTAGTATACCTTGGGATATCCAGGCCAGAGACATCCAAAAAATCAGGGTTGCTTCCAGCACTGCTTTAATGAGCACCGATCTACCTGCTCTGGAGAGTACTTGATGGCAACAAATGTTTAATATTTTTTCCACCTTTGTAATCACCCAAGTCGAGTCTGCAATTTTATATCCATCTACTTTAATCCTAAAGCCCAAGTACTTCAATCCATCCTTTAGTATCAAAATTTGACATCATAGTATGAATGACGACACTCTAATATTATACGTTCTTAATTACATTACAAAATTTTCAGTAGTGAAAAGAGTGTCACAATCTCCTCCCCAATTAAGGAACATTGTCCTCAGTGTTCTACTATTTGTAGAACCATTCTATGCAAACAAAGGGATATGGCACATTCATTTCAATGATATTTTCCATGTCCGTAGTTTCTACTTTAAGAAAATTCATTTATTTTTCATGATCTAGTTACTTCTAAGCCTAATTGCATTCCAACACATTCCTTCATAGTTGTCCATTGCTTCACAAGGATTCCACATGGAGCAAGCTTAACTATTTTTTTTCTTCAACACCCCATGCATTTTTCATCTCAATGAGTATGCACATGAATATTTGAAAACCAATTCATTCAAGTCTCCCATTCCTTGCAGTCACACAACTTCCAATTTCATGTATCACATTCTCTCCCTCCCAAGTCCCTCAAGTGATCCATTCTTTGGAAAGGATTCCTTGCATAGTAAGAGTCTCAATACTTATGGAGTCTTACAACTAAGGCATCCCTATGGCTTGCTCTAAATATCACCAAATATTTTTCGTATCATAACTCATTGTGATCAATATATGTCATAGGGTCCCAATGTCGCCATAATGGCCTTGTACGTATTATTTTTAACTTCAAAACTAGTATATATCCTTCCTTGATAGATCATCATCTTCCCTACATAACAAACATATAGATTCCATGAGATTAATCATAATAATTTAAATAAGTAATTCTTCATTTTTCTTTTATTTTTCAAACTTACCTCATATAGGAACTAGATTTCATAAATATGAGATTGTTTGCATGATGTTTGACTCCTACATATGGTAGCACTCAACCTTCATTATCATAACCAAGGTTATTCAACTACAAGTTCTACTTTCAATCAATCAAGTAGTGGTAAGTTTTTGTAGATAAAATCCTTCCATTGAAATATTTATAACAACCCCTAAAGTGATATTATAATTATTATATACACAATAACTCAATCACTTTCAATTGATTTAAAAATAAATTGAAATGAAGCTATCGATGAATTATTTATTTACATCAGCATCATTCCAATAATTCCGTAATGCATTGAAAAATTTACTCCAACGACCAAAGGTTCAAAACTGAAAGATTCGTATCTCTACATTCATAAGTAATTAGCTTCCACTTTTTTTTGTAGGATGAGGGATTCATGCCACTCATTCCACTACTCAATAATTCCTAAAAATTATTAAAAGCTATTTCTTTTCATGATATTCAATCATGTAATTGATTCTCATACAAGCATTCATGCACTCACTGCATCAAGCATATGTATCATCATGATTCATAATATGATTCTCATGAACAAATCACGTGATAGTAACTCATGGATGCATCACAAATATTCTAGAAATATTTACACATTTAGGAATTCTTGCCTTTTCCATAACCCACTAATACTGAACAGAAAACTTACTTTCATATATCAACACTTCCATACAATTTTCGTGTTAAATAGGAAAAAAAATTCCTTCAACTACATCTACCTTACCAAAAAGCTCAACATTATATGATATGGTCACTTGTCTCAATCTTTCAAACTATTAGGCAAATACTCATGAACACCATTGTAGTCCGTACATTTTCTTCAAGCATCCCGCATTTTCATGCATTCTTTCAATGCATTACCAAAAATATATTATATCATGAGTGTATTATTCATTTGCTTAATTTTTGTTCAATGTGGCAGCTCATTTCATGCACACATTATTAATATTTTACCAAATACTTTTGTGTTGACAATTTTCTACCTTAAGCATACCCCTTCTTGGGCATCCATGAAATACATACATTTATTTAAAAAGAAAAATATATCAAATACAATTTATTTTCTTTCACCCAATTTCTTTACCTGTTTACCTCTTCTTGCTACTTTCCCTACTTAATTGGTTGTCGTCGCATGCATTCTTAGCTAAGATATTTTCAAGGAGTTCAATTGGGTTCTTAGCATAGTTGACGTTGGAACATTCAACAACCCCTAAAATGATCTCAACCTGACATATTAGTCACAACCATAACATTTCATTTGATTACACAATCTTCAATGAATATTAATAAAGTGAATTTTCACTACATATCCAATTTACACATTCAAACAATTCCTTCAATATTACACCAAAACATGTGCATATACATCTTGTGAGGAATGTTCCATAATTTCACATATTCGATGTCATTCATATACATTTATTTTTAAATTAAATTTTCAACCTCTCTTGTTTTCAATCGTTCACATGACAAGTATCATGAGCATAAGAATAAGCATATGACTTTCTTTCATGTGGTAATTAACAACAAGAGATCACTCTTTCACACTTTCCATATGAACATTCCATGTGACATGGAATTCATTAGTTAACCTTATTGTATTACGTAAATTTCATAAATAAAATATATTACCCAAGCAGAATTTTCAGTTAAGGGAAAACCCCTCCTTAATTAGTTTTCACAGTTGTGACTTCACTTTCCATCTAGTTCATATTGACCCAATCAAGCCCTTCTTTACTAATCATTTATCCACATTTTCCCTTTAATTCAACTCTACAAGGAAAAATTCTAAACTCATTAGGAATTTCAATCACATGAATAAACATATAGATTTTATTAAACAAAGAAATATTTTTTCTCAAAATATTAGCAAGCTCACAACCCAAATTTATTTCTTATAACACCTATGAAGTCTCTCCCCATTTCACACTTATGGATATAAAATATATCAACACACATTATATTAGTATAATTTTCTTAGAACACGATCATTCCTTCATTCACTTAATCAGGCATTCAGATAATGCCTTAGTGTGCAAAAAATTCAAGAGTAATAATCTATAATTATTAGAACACTTATTTAGAGAAAATCATTTACTAGTAACAAACCTCTTATGCTATCTTAGTCATAGGCTCTTCTTCTCCCATTTTGTTCAACAATGGTTCATTCTTAGGATAGGCCATGACTCCACAAAGAAACTATCTTACCAAGATCCAGGTATGATACATAACCAAGCAATATTGAACATAACCAAGGTCAAGGTATCAACCTTGGTAGTCTCCAACCAATAGTCTCACATCCCACCATCAACCCACTTGATGCAAGGTAGTGAACCCCTTTATCGGATCACAACAATCCATTGGGCGATGCCATTATCATTCCAAGGTCTCAAACTTTGGTTGCTCAAGGGTCTCTCAGATCCCTATGGCTTATAGGAGTTTCATGTTCCTTTTGGGCTCCAAGTACTCTCCGGGCTCCACACACAAACAATTTTCCCTACACTCCTCCCTCCGACATTCTCACCTTCCACCGGGTAAACTAAGGATAAGTGCACTCACAACATTATCACAGCATACATATCAACATGGATAAGTGCTACTTGTACCATTTTGTCATCAACACCTTATCTTCTATAGACCTTGATTCCATAAGGCTACATGCAACACCTTCATTGGCTTCCCAATCACATTGTCAAACGGTTCCTAGTTACATGTTCACCATTAACCACTATCATTCAATTGATTCATTTTATGATAAAAAAACTATTCTAAGTGTTTATGCATGCTCATACATTATTGTATGCAACTAGAGTATCTTCATGCATTTACAATATCATTATTTAATACATATTCAATAAATACACGTCTTTGAACTATTTTATTTCTTGCAATTTTATCATGCCTATGTTATTATTTACTACCATATGACAAATTCTCAAAACATTAAAGAAAATTATTAAAACTATCAAGTGATAAGTTAAGGGCTGCCCCGTCATAACCATGCCTCAATCACTTAGCCATAAACATTTGCAATTATGTTCGCTTATTTTAGGGAATCTAGTCAGCATCATGCATGTTTATCTTTTTGCACCAAACTCAAGTTAGTAATAAGGTAACATTATTGTATGCATAAATACAACAAAATAGTTTCACACAAGTACACATGCATGCAAGGATATTAATCTAAAACTTAAATTCCTTTCTATACTTGATCCCATCTAGGTTCAATGTCGAACCTTAGCTTTGATACTATGTTGCCACATGCCCAATTCCATTAATGACTTACATAGGTTACAAGGTACCTAAAATTTTCTTTTTCTTTTTACTACATTGACAGTAAGCTCTGATACCACTCTATGATATATCTTACGGAAATATAAGACTAACCCATGCAAATTTTTTTGTTTCTATCTTTGAGGTATTTTATCAATAACTTTGTATGCAATCAAATATGAAACCTTTTAGCCATTTATTCGAACAATTTTCATGCAACTTCAAGAGTGTTTAGGAGACCCAAATTCATTAGGGAATATATCCTAAATTTTGGCAATCTCATATTTGAAACTTGTAACAGATGTTCATTGAGATATCTTCTTTGTCTCCTCCATGTTTCAAGGTATCCAACAGCTCAAAATGAAATTTATAGCAATAATGTCAAGATGGCCTATTTGAAGCATGTTTTCAAGAGCATTCAAGAAGCCCAACTTCCTCATATCATTTTTCCTAAACATAATGAACCAATATCTGAAAATTCAACTATATGTTCAACAATATTTTCCTTTAATATGATTCAATTTTGCTTGTCAAACCTTACAAAAAATATTATAGCTTAACATCCAAGATGAATTGTTTAAAGTAGCATTCAGGAAACGCAACTTCCTCATATCATAAATACAAAAATATAGTGAAAAAATGTATAAAAATTGAACCAAATGGTATGTGAGATTTCCCCTTAATAAAGTCCAAGTTTCAACCTCTGGAACCTCCTAAAAAAAATTTATAGCAAAAATGTGAGGATGACCTCTTTATCTCCTAAATCACATTTTGGCTTCCTAGTTTAAACTCTAAGAATGAACCAAAAAATCTTCCTTGACATATTCAAATCAGAGGACAAATTTGGGACTTATAGCCTATAAAGGATATTAAAGAAAATCAGGCACGCACTTAACATGGAAAACATGCAATTACCAAAATTGCCATGCATTTATGATGCATCCCAATTCATTTAAATGCCAAGTGAATTCAAACCGACTGCACTTATCTAATTTAAAAATTTATTGTAATAACCAATTCCAAGATCAATAAATTAAATGACATAATAGAAATAAACAAGCATGCATGTCATTAAACCATCTATGCTATAAGTATCATTAACATATAAATAAATATTTATCTATTACAGCTAGAAAAATATTTGAAACTAAGATAGGGTGAGCAATGTTCATTCCCACCATAGGCTCAAATGTGCTACAATTTTTCTCATAGTTGGACACCCCCATGTGAGATCTTGATGCTTTGACGAGAACTTAACTTAGGGGTATTCAAAAAACTCAAATTCATATTATAATTTAGCACTAGACATAAAGGAAATTCTCCCTCACATATACACACAGGAAATTTTAGTGATCAACCTTTCCATCTTTGACGAGGCTCACATACAAAAATAACATGTAGGTATGCATAGTACAATGGGTTCCTCCTCTGATCTCTGTAGTCCCTTTACCCTCACCTCTTTATTTCTCTATCTACCTCACACAATCATGACCATTAGTAGTCCTCAGAGCCATCTAGTCCAAAGATAAGCACTACAACACATTAATTTACTATCATATAACATATCAATCATAAATCTTAACTAGTGATAATGTCTTAACCTCACTATATTATCTCATCAATCATGTTTCCAATTAAAATTTTCTAAGTGAGAGAGAGAGAGAGAGAGGTGTATGAGAGAGTAATAAAACAAAGAAAAACTAGAAGCCTAAGAACCAAGAAGAAGAACCACTTGATTTCTCCTCCCTCTTTTTTTTATAATCACACCTTGACCCTTCATCATTGCAAACATTCAACTTCTTGAGAAGGCTAACCATCACATGAAAGGGAAATATTCACCCAAGCTTTATTTTTCCTTTTAAGTCAAGTTTTCCTCGTCATCAAGGCATCATAATCTGTTGGTTGTCCCTTTTCATCATATGTAGCATTTTTATTAATAAAAATAAATAATACATCATACAATAGGGTTTGGAATCATAGCATCAATGTTGGTTCTCCAACACTATATATTCTTAATTACATTACAAATTTTGGGTTGATGAAAGGGATGTTGCATCTACAAGCCTACCCATGCATAAGAAATAAAAGAGGATACCTTGAATGAATTTTAGGTTTCCCACATCGATAAGATGAGTGGCATGGAACATTTGTGAGCCTCCATCCTTACACCTACCAAAACAATATATGGCTTCGAAGACAAGCCATCGAGAAACAAAACCATACACTAAAAGAATAATAAGGTAAATTCCATGTAAAATGAGAAAGGACTAATGAAGGTGAACAACGGGGTGGAGGCAATAAAAAAATGGGATCACTTAGTAAAAGGACAAAATAAATGGCAAATAAGTAGAGGGACTAGTCACCATTTAAAATTTCTATGACAACTTGCAAGAACAAGTTAGCAAAGTCACCCATACATAAGAAATAAGTGATGATCCATTGAAAGAATTTGGGGTTCCTGCTTCAATGAAATGAATGGCATGAAAAATTTGTAAGTTATCATCCTTACACCCACCAAAATATGATGATCGATGATAGAAGCCAGAAGATAATAAGACTAAACACTAAATTAAATACAAATCAAACACTATGTAGAAGCAGATGATGGAGATGATGGTGAGAAATCAATAGAGGAAACTAAACTTAAAGGTAATGATTGGTATAAAGTCATCAAAAAAGATAAGCAAGGAGATGACTTTGTCACCACTTTAACACCTTTCATATGAACTACAACACAAAATTAGCAAGCTTTCCCATGCACAAGGAAGAAGTAAGGAAAACTTGAATGAATTTGTTGTTTCCCACTTTAATAATATAAGTGACATGGAATATATTCATGCGATAATTCGTATACCTACCAAAAGTAAGTGGTTTCTGAAACAAGCTGCAAGGTAGTAAAATCAAACACTAAATGAAACCTAATGTAAATATTATGTGAGACAAGAACATAAAGATGAAGGTCAACAATGATGAAAAATACATAAAATCATAAGGAAACTCTTGGAAAAATGAAAAAAGAAATGACATATAAGGTGATGACTTTCACATTTTGATAATTTGAAAGCCAAAATTGGGAAGTGTACCCATGCTTAAAGAATAAGTGGGGAGACATGAATGAATTTTGGGGTTATCACTTCCATGACATAAATGGCATGGGATATTTGCAAGCTATCTTTCTCACCGAATAAAGACATGGGGTTTTTTAGACAAAAGACATGGAAAGAAGACTAAACACTAAATAAAACGTAAGGAAAACATAATATAAAATGACAAGAGAAAGACCGATTTTAACTACAAGGTGGAGGAATGAAACCAAAAGGGATCAGTTGATAAAATAAAACAAAATTGATAGATAATGATTAGTATTGATCTCCACTTAAATATTTTAGGATGACTTCAACCGTAGGTTGACAAGCCCTCTTATACACTAGGAGGGAGTGACGAGGTCTTGAGTGAAATAGGGTTTCCTTCTCCCATGAGATGATGACATGGAATATTTGTGAGACACCATATTTGCAAGCACAAAAGGCAAGGCTATATATTCACAAAAATACAACTTGTTTATCTCAGATACCATATTGCCTAGACTAAGCAGTGATTTGGAAACAATCTCACATATTATAAAGTAGCCATCAACATAGGCATTCATGACCTATGAAGTTTCAATGAAATGGTGAACTATTTAGTATTTCATTTTTATTCCCTTTTTAACAAAGTACGCCCTATTAATGCATTGAACTACAACCAAGTCTATTTAATTTGAGAATAGGTGCAATACAGAGCATTAGAAAACAAGGGAAGCTGCGAGGCAGCAAGTCCCTGCCTCAAGTTAAAACTAGTTACTTGTGCTGAAGCGAAAGAATCTAAGCTTTAATACAGTCATAGGATGCAAGTTTCAAGCTTGAAAATGTACATGTGGTCTGGGTTTGATTCTATGGCTGGTGATTCAATATCAATTCTGGCTGAATACCCGTAAGACAAAAAAAGATCATTCTCCTCCAATGTTGCTATCAAATTTGATGTATTCCCTAGCATAGCCAACAAAGCTTCTGCAATCCAAATGCCCATTATTGCATAACCCCTGTAGTCCATTTCTACAACATGAAGGACAAATGACCCACAAAAGGACAATGCTGAAGCATAATTTAAAGAAAAGACAAAAACCGCCATGATAATCCATAACTGCTTCTTTTTCTAAACCAAAAGAAATTTCCAAGGGAGCAAAGAAAAGCACAAACCAGATGGGCCAGCTCTCTGTCAAAAAAGCTGATCAAGTAGAGAACTGGCAGGAAGAATAGTCATTCCTCTGAACAACCCAATATTTTCTTGAAAGTCCAAGAAAACTTACATATGCAGAAGCCCCTTTTTACCCAAGTATTGCATTAACCCAAACGATCTACAATAGGTAATTTGAATACAAACACAATGTAGCAGAGAAAAAACTATAGTTCACAGAATTGAATTGGGATTCTATGAGCAATATAATCGACCATCTGATGTGAACATTTGTATAAAATTCAGTGCAGAAAGCGCTAAATAATAGTGGGCACTCGTAAATCAATCAAAGGGATAACGATCAATCACTTTCAACTCAGATTAGGGATTTCATTATCAGCAGCAGCAAGTTGTATCTGTTTCCATGCATATCTACTCATCATTCATTGAGTATTCAACATTAAACTAAACTATCTGTATAATTCTCTGTCAGTCCGTCATTTTATCCTACCAAATGACTGGTTTAACCAAGATTTATTGCATACGTTGTTTTGGCACATTAAAATACTTGCATAATTTGAAATGACGAGAACACCATCTGAAAAGGTCAAGAAAAGTTTTCGAAGCTTGATTATGGTATGGATAACGTTAACTTCTGCAAGTGGTAACGTTGTAAACAAGAATAGAGAATACAGTAAATAAAAGATTTTAGTAATTTCTCTGAAAAAACTGAAGAGATGTAATCAAGAATAGAGAATACAGTAAACAAAATATTTCAGTAATTGATCTGAAAAAAACAGAAGAGATCAATAAAACCTCCATGATTACATGAATACTCTTTGAAACCCGACATTGTTCCCCAACCCTGAACAAAAGAGATAAATAAAACTGGTTCGTGCAACACCCCTTTATATAATAGCTCCTTTTCCGGTCAGTCTCCCTCTTCCGAAATATGTCGTTAGTGGGAAAGTATCCTTAGAAATAAATCCATGTTTCGTTTTGTTTTGCATGGGCTCCGCATGTTGTCACCTGATAGATGCACGTTTATTCACATATTTTCCCGAACATGTTATTTATTCACATACTCCTAAATTTCTCAAAAATGGTTGCCATAACTGTAATGATGGCCTGGACTGATTGAATTAGAGGAGAGAGATTGATATAGCATCGGAGACAGGTGCGTTGCAGATTGTCATTCCTAGCCACATTCTTTCCCTCTGGTTGCAGATTGTCATTCCTGGCCGCCTTCTTTCCCTCTAGTTGAAGATTGTCATTCCTGGCCGCCTTCTTGCCCTGTGGTTGCAGATTGTCATTCGTGGCTGCCTTCTTTCCCTCTGGTTGCAGATTTTCATTCCTGGCCGCCTTCTTTCCACGAAAGAAAGAGCTAGTTTGGGATTGCCCCAACTGCTATAGTTACAATACATAAGAAATAGGTACAATATAGAAGCAGAGAATCCAAATTACTAATTTGTAATCGTTTTAGTGCTTCCTTTAAAGTTTCTTCTAAATGAGTGCATGCATAATTTACAAGCAGAGTTTGAATTCTCTTTGAAGTTAGATAATTCACCTTGCTTATGCCCATTTGACAAAAGTAAGTCAATGAAAAGTAAAGTGTATTGTCTGATTTTGTCCATTTGGAACACCATTCTAATTTCTGTCCATATGAAAGGTTGAAATCAAATAAATTTGATTGAATCCTGCAGATGTTAATCGTATACTAATATTGTTAAGGAGGTGTTTCAAGAAACTCATTTGGGTGTTTTAATTATTTAATTTTATCTGAAATATCAGTGTTTATAAAGTGACCCTCCGACTCTAACAGTCAGTGAAAAATGGCCTTAATACCAATAAAATTTTCATGTCATCACTATATATTCACAAGTTCATCAAAAGTGGACCAATGCAAGGAATCAACAAATGTGAAAATCGTGCCCTAACATGATCCAGAGTTACATAAAGCAAACAATAACTAAATTTGTGAATAAATGCAAGTTCAATCAACAAATAAATGCAGACAGGTAAAGTCTCCTTTAGTGAACCAAATAGAGCCCAAGGGTTAGCTCCATTGGTAGTGCTCTTTTGCTAAGTCCATAGAGGTCTTTGGATCGAATCTCATAGGCTCCTTTGGGGTTGACAGCCACTCCACCTTCCATCTAGAAATTCCAAGGAAGAAGGGAAGAGCTACACCAGCGCTGGCTTGGTACCAGCATCCCGTTCTTGACTTACGTGTGTGAGGGTGGGGTAAGATTATGAGAGAAAAAAGTGAACCAAACACTCCTTTGGGGTTGACAGCCACTCCACCTTCCATCTAGAAATTCCAAGGAAGAAGGGAAGAGCTACACCAGCGCTGGCTTGGTACCCCATTCTTGACTTACGTGTGTGAGGGTGGGGTAAGATTATGAGAGAAAAAAGTGAACCAAACACAAACAGAAATTCCAAGAAAGAAGGGGAAGAGCTACACCAACTCTGGCCTGGTACCAACATCCCATTCTCGACATAGTGTGTGAGAAGGGGGTGAGATTATGAAAGAAAAAGGCGAACCAAACCGAACAAAAGTAGGAAGACCCTTTGGTGAATTTTATAATAAGCAGAAGCAAAATGTAGTTGAATACCAAAAAATCTATTGAAATATAATTATTATTTATTTAATGCAGCTCTCAATACAATTATTTTTATTTAAAGCAGCTATGATAGTTAAGCTGTGGGTTCTCAAAGTATGTTTAGCACAAGGATTCATCATTCTGTATCCTGAACCCGGATTTCAAAGGAATTTGTCATTTCGATCATTCCTATTAAATCTTTAACTGAATTGCACAATGCACCGATATTAAGATCAGAGTCTCTCTCAGAAAATTACGCCAGGTAAAAGAAACGAACATAAATACTGACTTAAAATTTAAAGATTCACACCAGAACGCGAAAATTTTCGATTCTCAAACTGACTTGAAATTTTAAAGATTCTACAGAGGAACGTTTGAAGACTCACGCCAGAAAAAACGTGAACACGAATATTTTCGATTCTCAAATGGACATGAAAATTTAAAGATTCTTTCCAGTAAAATTAAAAGAATTTTGCCAGAAAAAACACAAATACAAATATTTTCGATTCTCAATCTGACTTGAGAATTTAAAGATTCTTCAGAGTAAAAAAATCGGTTCTCGTGAACTGAAAATTTAAAATTCTTTCCAGTAAAATTTAAAATTAAAGTCAAATGGACTGAGAAAGAAAATCTACAGGTGAATTTGTAAAACAACTTTAAAGGCAAGGCAAGGGCATTTTCAAAGCACCACAAAGTTACGTCCAAACCAGGAATTTAAATCATGCCGCAGTTCACCTTCTTTTCCATTACGCATACTCCAACTGTGATTCTGGAGGGGAATCGCCGGCATCCATCCCCATCTTTTCGCAATTCCACAAATTCGAAACAGAAACTTGAATCCTCTGTTGTTTCTGCAGCTGGTGCAGAGGAATGTTTTATGCTTGGCCTGTATCTTCTAGTACACCCAGTAGAAAAAGATGGTCGGTGGAAAACGAAGAAGCTCTGTCGCGTGCAATCCATAGATTCAGTCCAGAGATTTGAGCTCGGTCCAGAGCTTTGAGTTGCTTACTCTAATTGTGAATGAGAGAATGAGAGGTAGCACTTGACGGACAAGCATGGATAGGCATAACGAGGAAACGCAGACCTACCATTCCCCCAAAGTGACAATCGTTGTAGCATCCACTATTAATGCGTTGAAGAGGGTAATATTTCTATGTGGATAGCACTGCAATATAACATATGGTAGGGTAAAGATCACTGGAATTTAAGACAAGTGGTACTGCCATGCAAAGTTTTAAACACCTGTTCAAATATGCGAATTCTCTGTAGCCTTGCAACATAATTTTTTTGGTTTAAAATTATCTTCTTAATTCCCAAACATGAAATGCCAGCCAGACTAATGTTAGTATTAGTTAATTGAGAGTGAAACATTGGAGACCAATTGAAATTTATCCTAACTTTTAGTACATCATACCTCGATATGAGGTCAAATAAGATGTTTAAATTGTCGATTGGTTCTAATGGCGGTTAGATGAAGCTCATACGTTACTCAAAAAGTGTTTAAAGTTATTTTATAAAATATGACCCAAAAACATTAAGTTAAATTGATTAATTAACTTGGTTTCTGTGCAGGACTAATGAAATGAAACTATCGTGAACCGATTACAATAGTCCCTGCAGCCCCGAAGGGAATAGGAATTAATAATAATGTGTATATCTTTTTCTAATATCCTTGAATTATATTGAAAATTCCGTTGAGATTAAGATGGATCTTTTAGAAATAAAACGAGTGTAATTTTGATGCACTCACAAAAAGCCTTTGCATACCCCTCTGGATATCTTAAGGAACTATCCCAAATCACTGAGTTGTGATCATAAGATGATAAAGGAGTCATTGTGTAGACATTTTCTTGAAAAATATACATCCACTCACAAAACCAAAAAGTTCTCGATCTTTGTGAGGCACAAAGATCGATAGAAAATTAATGTCATATAAATCTTACATTTTATTGCAACAATGTAACATTAGAATTAAGCATCAAAGTGGAAGAATATATATGATTTCATGTTTATTCTACCATTAAAAAAAATATGGATTGATAATGTTTAATAGAGATTAAGAAAAAATCACGAGTAGCATCCGTACCTTGAACAAATTTACACAGTCTTGCATGACGCGTGGCAACCCTATTGAATGAATTATTCTTTAACTACCTTTTCAAGAATGGGACTTTGTGTATGCTGAGTGCCATGTGTGTAGTTGTAAAATATCATAAACCGCCTTGTGAGAGGAACACCAATCGAAAATTTCATGAAATTATGGAGTTAAAAAAGAGGACCGTTGAATTTCTGGAGGTTTTGTTTACGGCTATGGATGGAATAATTGATTCAAAATTTGTAAGAATTTTCCCCACTGTACAATTCAAATTTATAAATTTGAAAACAAAAGCGGGTAAGTACATCACACTCCCAACCCAATAAAACCATCAGAATCAGTCTCAATGTATTTCCTTAAAGGTTAAATATAAATATATATATATATATAAATATATATATATATATATAAAAGTCGTGATTAATTAAATATATCATCATGTTGGTATAATACACAAATATAGTTTGATTTTAATCCTCCACATGATTTTCCTTTCAACTAGTTTGATTATACTTTGTTTTAGCATCATGGATCATCCTCATTTATCATAATAAATTTGTTATTATAGGGATTGACAAATACCAAGATGGTGATCTCCCTACACATAAACATATGGTCCAATATAGATAATAAATATCACCATGATTTATCTGATATTGTTAGAAATATACACCTATCTAATTTACAATTATAATTTAAATTTTTAGGTAAAAACCATAAAATCATTTAAATATTTCTATGTGAAAATCCTTTATCACCATAAAATGTCTAGGTGAATACTTTCCCTACCACCTAAATAGAAAATCATTTAAATATTTGTATGTGAAGATCCTCGATCAACATAAAAATTCTAGGTGAATACTTTCCCTACCACCTAAATTGAGGTGTCTCATCATGTAAGAGCTATACAAACAAAAATTAAAATACAATGACGAGTATTTTTAATCTCAAATTGGAGGCTTTTGTGATTCATGATCAAAGCAAAGATCAATAAATCTAACAAGATTGTAGGGTTCATCATCAGGACAAACTGGAGAGTAAGATCAATAAATCTAGCAAGATTAATAAATCTAGCAAGGTCAATAAATACAATATTTATAGCAGAGATACAAAAGTAAAATTATAACCGCCACTAAAATAAATATTATAAAATTAAAATGGAAGTTAAAAAATTCTGACCAATAATACTAAAAGAAAACAATTTAATAATTTATTTATTATATTATTTTTATTTTTCTAATATTATCACTAATATTAACTAAGTATAGACCATTAAGTATTTTATCCTAATACTTATACATACTAATTCAAAACAATAATCAATATTAAATTAATATAAATTCATAAAAATATTAATAAATCAATAATATTTATTTATTAATATTTATCCATCTCAACAATAATATCTATATTCAGTTGTAAAAATAAATAATAATAACTGGAAATAAAATGCAATAAAAAAAATTAAAATAAAATATAAAGTTAAAATCATACTCGGTCAAAACCCATCCATAAACATTTATAAATATTAATATTAATTTAATATTGATTATTGTTTTGAATTAGTATCTATAAGTATTAGGATTAAGTGTTTTTGTTTTTATGCTATATAGTTAGTTAATATTAGTGATATTATTAGAAAAATAAAAAAATTTAATAAATAGATTACTAAACTGTTTTAATTATTATTATTATTTATTAGAATTCTTTAATGTTTCATATTAATTTTATAATAATTATTTTTGTGATTGTTATAATTCTATTATTGTATTTTTGTTATAAATATTAGATTTGTTGATCGTTCTTTCTAACTTTATTATGATGATGAACCTTAGTAGGGGTTCATCTTGATGATGAACCTCAATAGAAAGGCGTTGACCCTAATTTCTCAATGTAATTTTGAGAATGATATTTACTTAACTACTTTTAATGTTTACTACATATTTGTCAATTACAAAATTAAATAAAATATTGTCGAAAACCCTCATGAATATTCGTGAAATGAGAACAATGATGTGAAACCACTAAATTGGAACCACTCACCAAATGAAGTTAATAATCTACAATTGACATGTTCTTAATACTATAGAATCCACATGATCTAAAAGCTCTATATGCCTCATGCTCTAAAATCATCAGCCAAAAGATCTTGATAGAAAGTTGCCTAAAATGCACTATGAAACTAGAGTGTGTATGGCTCATGCTCTAAAATTAGGAGACAAAAGGTCTTGATAGGAAGCTACCTCAAATGCAGTATGAACAAGATTAGATCCATCTGACACACGATCTATCATGTGCCAAGAGGGATCAAATCCCTCGAGGTGCAAACCTTCTTTTTGGAGTGTAGAACTTGAGGAAATATTTACATCTCGAAGGATTTGACCCCTCTTGCCGAATGATAGATCCAGTGTTAGATGGATCTAAGTTGGCTCCAATTGAGCACATTAATGCCACATTTTTAGATTATCATTATTATCTATACGTTTGCCATTAGCTTCAAAATTCACATTATGTTTTCTTTGATTGATATGACCATATCATGCTCTTCTTTAATTTAGTTTGTGTTGCTTGCTTTGAATGGTTTATGCATTTATCTTTGGATTCTTTGACTGATTTGCGTGTTTATGTGTTTGGATTTGGATGGTAATGTTTGTGAATGTTATAGTTTTGTTATATTTTTATGTGTATGTAATTATCTATTAGTAATTAGATGGTGATGAAGAAGGGAGACAATCCTGTCAATAGTTTGCAGGAGGATTGATATTGTATATCCATTTCATTTACTTATAGGTATCACAACTTGTGACAACTAATTATTTCTTAATAGTGTCTCTCCAAGTATTGCTAAATATATCTTGAAGAGTAGTTCTAATAATTTATTTCGTCGAGATTACTCTTGAAATAATTTGTTTCTTTGCTAGTGTTTGAAATAATTTATTTCCTTCAAGAATATTTTGATGATTTTTTTTTTTTTTTTTTATCTATATTATATTTTGCAAAATCAAGAAATAATGTACTTTTGATTATTTTAATGAGTGGTCATATTTAGAAAATATTTACATTATTTGTTTCTTCAAACGATTATCACATCTCCTTCAAGAATATTTTGGCTTATTTTGAATGTTTATAAATATATCTTTTCCTATCATAAAGCTTTTGAATACATTGTTGTATGTAATTATCTATTAGTAATTTTGAATGTCTGTAGTTTTGAATGTATTTTGATTATGTATAATTGTCTATTAGTAATTAGTTGGTGATGAAGAAGCGAGACAATCTTCTGAAGGATTAATTTGCACTTTGCAAGAGGATTGATTTTGCATATCTATTTCACTTTAAGTCTAGGTATCACAAATTTTGACAACTAATTAGTTTTTAATAGTGTCCCTCGCTATCTATCCATTCTTTTCTCTATCAACATCTACATGGAAATTAATCGATATAGTGTAAGTAATAAAATAGGATTAGAAATCATCATCTACACTGAAATCAATGCATCTAGTGCAAGAAATCTTCTTTCCTCCCCCCCACCCCACTCCATATTATCAACTTCAACATTAAAAATATCTAATCTATCTAATGCAAGAAATCAAATAAGATTAAAAATCAACATTTACACTTAAATCAAAGCATCTAGTGCAAGCAATCAATTAAGATTGGAAATCAACATCTACACTAAAACCATTGCATCTAGTGAAAACAATCAAATAGGATTAGAAATCGCCATTTACACTTAAATCAATTAATCTATAGAAAGAAATCAATAAGGATTATAAATCGACATCTACACTAACACCAATGCAACTAGTGCAATCAATCAAATATAATTAGAAATGGACATCTACACTAAAATCAATTCATATAATGCAAGCAATCAAACAGGATTACAAATCATCATTTACATTGAAATCAATTCGTCTAGTCCAAGGAATATTGTTCCCTCTTTCCCCCCTCCATCTATATCTTTATCTCCCACCATCTTTCCTTCTTTGTCTCTCTATCTCACCCCCCAAACACTCTCTCTCCCACCCCACTTCCCCCCATATCTATCTATATCTACCTCATTCCTTCCCTCTCTCTATCTCTCTCTTCTTCCCTCTCTTCACTTCGCTTCTATATCTCTGTCTCCCTCTGCCTCTCTTTTGTCTTTCTATATCACTCTCAAAACATACACACTCTTTCCCCATATCTAGCTATCTCTCCCTCCCTCTTCCTCTCCCTATCCATCCCTCTTCCCCTTATCTCCCTCTCCCCCTTCTATTACTCTTTTCTCTTGCTCTCCTCTCTCCCTCTCTCTATCTCCCTTATCACTCCCTCTCTCCCTATCCACCTTTCTTTCTCTATGTCCTTCATTTTACCTCCCTCTCTCTCCCACTCCCACTCCAACTCCATCTCTCTCTCCCTCCTTCTCTCCTCTCTCTCACGTCCTCTCTCTCTTCCTTCTCTCTCCCTTCCTCTCCCACCTCCCTCTGACTCCCCTCCCTTATCTCTCTCTTCGCCCAATAGCTTTGTCACTATCTCCCTCCCTCGCTCCTTCTCTCACCCCTCCCTTCAATCTCTCTTTCTTTGTCTCTCTATCTCACCCCAAAACTTACACACTCTCTCTCCATCTCTCCTTTTTCACTCCCTCTCCCTCTCTACTTTTCTCTCTCCATTTCTTTTTTCTGCACTCCCTCTCTCCCCTCCAACTCCATCTCTTTGTCTGTCCCTCTCTATCCCTCCTTCTCTCTTCCTCTCTCTCAAGTCCTCTCTATGGTCCCTCCCCTCACTCCCTTTCTATCATACCTCCGTCTCTCTCCCCCCATCTCTCTCTCTCTCTCTGCCCTCCAACTTTGTCACCATCTCCCTCCCCCTCTCCTTCTCCTTCTCTCTCTCCCCGTCTCACTACTCTCTTTCTGTCTCTCTTCACTCGTACTCCTCCCCCTCCTTCATTTTATCTCCATCTCTTCCTTGTCACTCCCTCTATCTAACCACCTCTATCACTTTCTGTTTTTGTTCTTCCCTCCATATATATCTAGAGTTTATATATAACATGATATATTAATATATATTATAATATGACAAATTGGTTATTATATTAAATTTAATATTGTATTAATTCAAAGTTATTAAATTTAATAATATATTAATATATTAGCCCATGATCCAAACCGAGTATCCGAGTAGCTAAGTCGAGTAGCTAAGTTGAGTAGCCGGGGATCCAAACAGAGTAGCCAATTAGGATCAATGTAGCCAAGCCAAGCGGTCGATTAGCGCAGTTGAGTAACCAAGCCGAGTCGAGTATCCAAGTATCCAAGCCAAGCGTAGTATCCCAAATATTAATATAATATGATATTTAATATTAATATTAATATTAATGATTTAATATTATTATTAGAATTAATTCTTTTTTACTTGGAATAGTAACAAATTTTATTTAACGCAGTTGAGTAACCAAGCCGAGTCGAGTATCCAAGTATCCAAGCCAAGCCTAGTATCCCAAATATTAATATAATATGATATTTAATATTAATATTAATGATTTAATATTATTATTAGAATTAATTCTTTTTTACTTGGAATAGTAACAAATTTTATAATAAAACTACATTAATTTATTATTTTCAAATATTAGAATTTTGATGTGGAAATATTTGTCTTTAAAGATTTTAATATATAAATATGATATGGTTTTCCTTTTAAAGATTCATTTTAAAAATATTTAATTAAAAAAAATATTAAAAGATTTTGGATCAATATTTTTTATTGTTTGTGTTGAATTAACATTTTTCTTTTCATTTAAGAGATGGTATGGACTTTAGTAAATGTAAAAATAATTAAAATTTTACTCAATTTGGAAATTTAATGTAGAATATTTTTTTGCTAAAGGTAAATTTATGATCCATTCAAATTCACATATATGATAATCATATGATAATTTATTATCCATTAAAATTATATATAACAATACATAGTTATATTTTAATAATTAATCTTAGTAAAAAATTATATATAATTTAGATATTCAAGCTAATATTTTAATATTTTAAGAGACATTAACCAATTTTTAAATTTTTTTGAATACAACATATTTACCCATAAAAGCTATACTAATCTATAAAATGCGATCTAGAATGTACGTGGGAGACAACGTCACAATACTAACCCAAATCTTATCTCCTAGCAAAAGTAGAGTGTGGGTGAGGGACGATATCACAATACTACTCACCGGGATCTTATCTCCAAGCTAAGGTGAATTTTGAGGGAAGGTGAAGGGGGGTGTTAGGAATATGCCTACGAGCAAGGGGATTCAAACGAGGGTGTTAGAAATATGAGTAAGAGCACGTTTCCAACTCCATGCATCCATCTATCAATCAATCATGTGAGATAGAATCTAATGATGTTAAGGTCGATTGTTATGTTATTTTATTAAGTAGCTACGTTTGATGATTTTGTCATGTAATACCTGGAGTGCCTTAAGATTTGTAGCAAGAATGATATTTTGCAGTAGTGTAGGTCATGTTCAAATTGTTTATCACTCATCTCGTGGGTGCTCAACTGTTTGAACAGAGGAGAAGGAGATCCGCAATCAATGCAATTCCCAACTCATCTCTTGTATTCCAGGGATGACAGAACTGCGACTGAAAGATCTGCCCAGTTTCCTCACAGTCACAGACTCATCGGATTTCATGTTTCAACACGCGAAAAATGAGGCACAGAACACGCTCCAGGCTTCTCTGGTTTTGCTCAACACTTTCGATGATTTAGAGGGGCCCGTGTTGAGGGACCTCAACAACAAATTGTCAGGAAAAGTACTGTCCATCGGTCCTCTTTTACTCTCGGCAGGCGATACAGCGGTGAACACCAACTTATGGAAAGAGGAAACTCAGTGCCTTGATTGGTTGGACAAACAGAGATTATCGTCTGTGATGTATGTGTGCTTTGGGAGCATTGCAGTTCTCACAAATGAAGAGTTGATAGAGTTTGCATGGGGATTGGAGGCCAGCAACCAACCCTTCTTGTGGGCTATCCGACCCGACCTCGTTCAGGGGCAGTCTGCTGTGCTCCCTCGGGATTTCGTCGAGAGAAGCAAGGACCGTGGCTTCTTTGTCAGTTGGGCGCCGCAATATAGAGTGCTGTGTCACCCCTCGGTTGGGGGATTTCTGACGGAGTTGTCTATAATGCGATTTTTTGGAGATTCCAGTGACGGAATCCGGAGGAAGAAATTGAGGTTAAATTTTGATTTGTTGCCGTTAAAATGGTTTTTTAATTGCATATTTGGATTCAGCACCCTGAAAAACCCCTGGGACGCTTTGATTGTGCAGAAATTAACTATCAAACTTGCGATTCCAATAAATTGCTGCCGGATTTTGACCGGAAAACCCCACCGAAAAAGCTTCCAAAAAATCGCATTATGACACACAGCCGATGGAACTCCATAGTGGAAAGCACATAGTGGAGAGCATATGCGCGGGCATTCCCATGATCTGTTGGCCCTCCTTTTCGGAGCAGCAGACAAACAGGAGATTTGTTGATCATGTGTGGAAGATAGGATTCGAGATGCCCGAGGAGGTCTCGAAAGAAAACGTGCAGGCATTGGTGACGAGACTGATGAATCGAGAGGATGAGAAAGTAAAGATGATGAGGAAAAATATATTGGAGGTTAGGGATAGCGCAAGTGTAGCAAGCAAGGTCGGAGGATCTTCATACACGAATATGGAGAAGTTTCTTGACCAGATGTTGAACGGAGGAAACATATCTTAGTCGGATGCTAGGGATATACGATTTGTTTTGTTATGTGAATTACAATTATGTAGAGGATGTGTTCTTTGAAATGAATTTACATATAGAAAGCGTATACAATTGGGCTATTTTTACCGTTAATATTTTAGATGTAAAATATTTTAATGAGCTAAGACAATTATGTCGTGTGACTCGTCTGGTTTAAAGAACGAATCGGTTAAAAAAAATTATTTATTTTTTTAAATTTATATTAAAAAAACATTCTTTTAATATTAGTAAATCCATAGATCCATGCGACTATAAATTTAGTATCGGGAGGGATCAATTTTGTGAAAATGAGATATTTACACTAAGAGATTTGATTTTTTTTTAGCTTTTTGTAGAGATAGATATATGTTATACCAGTATGTTCATAGAATGTTTTAATAATAAGAAATTCTTATTTTATATCTTTCTCTCCCACACATAGATTTCTAAGCCCTTTCTACTTTGTGTGGCTTTGAATTCATATCTGCCATAGAAGCCAGTTTTTTATATATATATATATGTTTTTGATTGTACAGTCTTCTTTGATGAACATAATACAAATATATATAGCTTTTTTCGTGCTGAAAAAATAAGCAGATTACATTAAAATATTTTATTTATGATTCATACATTAAAATTTTAATACATGCAATTATTATCTCTCCATTGAATATTTTTTGTTATAAATAGTTTTTAAAATGGTATATATCAAAACGCTCTCTATGTAGACAACTCAATTTTTTTTGTTATTAATATTTTTTCTTATATACATATATTTAATTATTTTTATTATTAATATTTTTAAAAATGTTATACCCATATTTTGAATTAGAAAGTAATATTTCTCTCTTTATAGATGTAAGAATCTTTTATTCAACATGCATATTCAAATATTTTATGTATAACCCACATTAAATTTCTCTTTATTATTAATGTTTTTAAAATATTTTATATCAAATCCATCTTAAGAATGAAATAAATTACACATCTCCATAGTAATGGAGAATTAAAGTACAAGCGATAAGTACATATTAATGAAATACAAATTCTCTATATATGTTAGGATGTTAAAATCTTTTACTCAACATGCATATTGAAATATTTATGCATAATTCACATTAATTTTTTCTTTATTATTAATATTTTTTAAATCTATATATCAACTCCATCTTAAGAATGGAATAAATTAGGCATCTCCATATTAGTGGAATGTGAAAATATAAGAATTTTTTAATTTAGATTACTTTATTTTCTTTAGTATGAGCATTAACTTATTTTACTTATAGTTAACATGAAAATGTTTTTTTTGTTATTGATATATTTTCATCTTAATTATGTCAATAATATTATTTTCTATCAACTCTATATTAAGAAGTGAAGTACATTTCTCCCTCACTAAAAAGGAATTTATTCTCTATATATATAAACACACATTGAATATTTTTGTTATTAATATTTTTCAAGTATACATTTATTTAATTATTTTTATTATATAATTTTTTAAAATGTTATATATGCAATCCAACTTAATCATTGAACAAATTACAAATGATCTTCCTCATACCTAGAATGAAAAAGAACTTATGTCACACACCATTACAGATCTAATTTTTTTTTTTTACCACAGTATAAACGTGCATACATGTTCATTGGATCTTCGCATCGCAAACATGTTATATACATTATTATTGCCAAACAATGTAATAAGGAACACTTAATATTAAAACATTCAAATGTCTTATACTCTTACCCACTCATACTAAAGTCGATAAATGATTTACTGTACCAACAACTATCCATGCCCATGATTCATTAACGAATATACAATAGTTGGCTCATGATATGTCTCGGGTTAATCAAGCGGTTGACATTCAAAGGTATGTACAAAAGTTATATGAGCGGTACTTCAGTCATGAATGGTTTTATGGCAATTTCTATATATACGTGCTGGTTTATTTCACCGAGATTAGCTGAAGCCGCGAGTCTTGTCCGGCTCTGATACTCACCCAACTGGCCTGCTCTGCATCGTCCATTTGGCACGATGAACGGCCGGCCACCAGGTACCATGTGCCCTCCGCGTGCTCGATGCTCCAGGAACCATACGGTCTGACATTTCTCGAACTTACCATTTAACAGTCGTTTCCCGGTTCAACTACGAGTGATCCAACGGTGGAGACGAACCCGCCCAAATCAAGGGCTGTCGTCGAGCCATGAGGCGGTGGGTGCTTTAATGGTTTTAATGCATGGTTAACTCCTTTAGCTCATTTTCATTGTTGAGCGACCTCCTGTCGCTCACAGCTTTATGGCGCTCCGCCTTACTCAGAACTCCTTACCTCCAGGCAGTCTGGTACACAGCAGGATGTCTCTGCCTTCCAACACCAGATCAGGTATCGAATTTCCTATTATTCAAGTTTACCGCTCTTCTCGTTTCATGCTCATGTTCTTCACAGGCTTTTGAACTTCACAATTCAGGTTATGGTTACGATTCTTTTAGTTTTTGTATTCATCTTCTTCGGCGTTTTTAAAAAACTCACAGTTTTCTGGTTACGTTGATATTCTTAGGTGGAAGGTTCGGTTGTTAAACCAACGGCGTTGGAAAGCCTTCTCCGCTTCTCCGCCATCCCATGTCTGGGTAAGAATTTATGTATCTACTCGTAGACTCGTATGGCTTTTCCGTGGTAACGGGCTGGGCCATTGTCCATTTTGACAGGATATCGGGGTTTTGCTTATGCTTCGGAATCCCTCCGCCATGTACAGGGGTTTTCCTCCCATGGGGAAATTTACGTTTCTCTCTCATATTTTGTTGTTTGTAATTTATCTGGTTTCTCTGCCAGCATTCAGGCGAGAACCTCAGTTGAGAGGCGCTGTATGCCCAACTTGTGTTGTCTAATTTGTTTCCTTACAAAGGACTGTTAGCTTTGAAGGTGGACGAATGCTTCCGGTTGATTACTGTTTTATTTATATGATACTGTTTCGAATTTAGTTTTTGGTTAAAGAATTATTACTGGTTTACAAGGAAACTTTTATCTGACTCTAATACTGTTATTCGTTGTATACTGGGTGTACTTGCCTTCTCTATAGCTTCTATTGTGAATACAAGTTTTGAGCATTTATCCCTGTTTGTTTTTCCAGTGTATATTCGCTTCTATGGTTAATTCATTTTGTAATGTCGGTCTGGCAGTAGAAGCTCCTGCTGGCTATATATATTTAAGCATAGCTTCGGCGATTCTCTTCAGAGCCGGGGCACCTGTTATTGTTTATTACGCATGCATGGTGGTCACGGCCCTTCCTCCGTTCCTCGGGAACAGGGGTATTTCCGTCAGTTTGTTTTCTCTCAGCATGCTTAAATATTCTGTTAAATGTTGAAGCTATATATTTGATAATGGATTGTTACTTCAAAAATATATGCTTTGTTCCATAGACGATTCGAATGGCTTGCATTTTCTTTGGTAGAAGGTCTGGGTAATTCCGGGTATTTACTGTTGTTCTCGGTTCGAAATGTAAACTCAATGATTATGCACAGTGTTGAATTCTCTTGTTCAATTCCCATCTGGGTTACAGAGGATGGTGTTGGCTAGTTGAATTGTTTATGAATTAAACATTCAAGTACCACATTAATTGTCAACCAGGGAAAGTCTTTTTATTCCAAAGGCTACTGCGTACTGTATGTACTCAAAATCTAAAAGCATTGAAAAGCTGTAGTATACGTGATTCTTACGCTATGTCATTACAGTACTTGTTAAAGTAAAAGCAATTAATTAAAACTACAAATCTGGAAAGCGGAATGATGGACGCTCTGTTGGCAGAGGATTAGGACCCTATCCTCCAAGTGGGGACGTTCAACACCTGCCCCTGTAATCAGATTTACTAATGCACACTGCACTCTCATTCACCGGTGAGAAACAAACTCAAATGATTAATGAAACAGAGTACTAGCAAAACAGAGAATACCAGAGGCAATGCTATCAAATCCAAGCAGAGTACCAAAAAGAAACTATTGCACACTTACACACTTGACAAGAAAGTAAATGGGCGAATCTTGTGAGGAAGGTGGGCCCAGTCCCTCTCACAAGATTCCCCAGGAAAACGAAGACTGGATTAAGTGCTCAAAATAGTTTTATATTCATCTGCCAAAAAGATTAAATACAATAGAGTCCAGACTTGCTGATGTTCTCAGAATCTCTTCTTACAAACTGACCATAGACACTGACTAATCCCTTTTTCATGTAGATGTCTCCTCTTTATATAGGAGACATCTATTACAATAAAGTATTACAGCCCATTCAGTTAACCCATCTTATAAAAAATAAGCAATTCAGAACGTTGTTACAATAGTATGATAATACATTCTTTCTTGAGTTCTAGCTGTTACACAGCGGGTAACTGACTTCGACCGTCTTCTCGGGATCTTCATATTCCTTTGCCATTTCCCCATGCTGTTCCTGATTTAGGCCATGCTGACTGTGTTCTTCTTGCTTTAGATCTCCGCTTGATTATGCCACGTCAAGGTTCTTTAAATAGTTGCCATCTGTTATTCGCGGCTGTTACAAAATAGCTTGCTTTAGGTGATTGCTGTTGCTGACTGTAGCAACTACAAAGTTGTTGCTTCTGCTGTTGCAGCAACTGCGTAGTTGCTGTTTCTGGTGTTACAGCAACTGCGTAGTTGCTGTTTTTGGTGTTACAGCAACTATACATTATAATTCCTGCAAGCTTAAGGCAATTACTTGACAATTTAGTCAGCGTTTCCAAGGATAAGTATAAAGATATTCACGAATATGAAATAAACAATTAAACGTTGATATGCGGGAGGTTACTTCATACCTTGGGGTCATTATGTCATTGTAAAATAAAAGCTTTCAACTTATGACTGCAAAAGGATAATAATACGGCAAAAGATAAGGTCAAAAATAGGTCAATTGTGAGTCCCAACATCCCCCCCAACTGAAGAGATTGCATGTCCCCATGCAATGGCTACTCTGAGTCTGAGTCGGAGAACTGGGACGAACAATGCAGATTACTAAGGCAATAGCTGTAGGGAGTAACATCAAACTTGTCTCTAAAACCACAAACAGTTCGTATATGCTTCCATGCTGCTGCCTCTTCTCTGTTAGAAAGTCCAAACTGGCCCTTATACTGATCACCAGACAACCATAAAAGTGGGAACTTAAATTTATAACCCATCCAATTTTCAGCACAACGCTGCATGCATTCAACATACCGAGGTACCCTTGAAAGTGCTACTTGCAGATTTGATGGGTTATACAGGTGATATTCCTGCCTTTCTGCGAGGCAGTTATCCCAAAACAGTTTATTTGCTTTAACAGCCAAGGATGCTTTGGTCTTTACATACTGCTGACAGTCTGTTAGGACCTCTGTTTGCAGTCTCATAACATGATCCTTCATATCAGAATTGCTTATCATTTTTAAGTGTTGTGAAATGAAAGTGGCAGCGTTCTGTGGTTCAGCTCGAATCCACAGAAGACAATTCTGTTCGTTTTGGAGGCCTGAGACATAGGCATTTTGCCAGGTAAGTTGATTAGCCAAAAAGGAGATGAAGGCTCTCAATTGTATGTCACCCACTACCGGTATCATATTCATGTTCGTTTCTTCAGACACGGCCTCGTTGTGGAGGTATAATTCACATAGCAGGTTTTGGTCGCTTTTGGGTGCCTCCGCAAAGGTCTGCATAAACTGATCTGCTGTGACCACTTGATGAGGCCTCCCCTCTTTGATAGCCTTCAGCTGAATGAATGCAAGTCTTTCCCTTAAAAATGTAGCATAGTTAAAAGAGGGTTTCCTTGTGGCAAGCATCCTTTGACATAACTCAAACATCTGGGACATTCTGTGTTTCAGTTCCTTGATTTCTTCAGACTGGGCCCTACACTGTTGCAGTGCTTCCCAGTTCTTATAAGCATGATCAAACCAGGTCCCCTTTTGTTGTTCGAATGCTTTGCCTTGAGACTGCTGATATTCTCTCCACCATCTACCTTTTAATTCCTGAAAACTTTCTGTTTCTATACATGCATCACTAACAGTGGGAAGCTCTGTTTGCATACAGGCATCAATCAGAATCATCTGCTCTGTTGAAGTGGGCTGGGATGATCCGGCATCTCTCTCTTCATCTCTGACCAAAGTTTCTTCCTCCTGTTGGACTAATCCATTTTGCTCCAAATTGATTTTGGTGGACCAGGGTGAATCTGTCTCTTTTTCTTCATCTTCTCCTTGCTTCTTGCTGGACGAATTCAATTCTTCTTTATTACCTTCTGAAACTATTTGCTCTTCCTCCATAATAATCTGGGTAGGTCGTGATGAATCTGTATCTTTTTCTTCTTCTTCAAGCTCCTTAGCAACTTGAATAGGGCTAGGTGAGTCCAGTTTTTCTTCATTTTCTCCTATATCTTCTTCTATAACAATCTGGGTAGGCCGTGATGAGTCTGTATCTTTTTCTTCCTCCTCCATAATGCTCTGGGTATGCCGGGGTGAGTCTGTACCTTTTTCCTCATTTTCTTCTATATCTTCTTCTTGTTCCATAGCACCTTCAGTGTTTCTTTCTTCATTTCCTGGTTCTTGTGAAGCTTCTTCTTGCATAGCAGATTGGGTAGGCCGGGGTGAATCCTTATTTTACTCTTTCTTTTCTTCCTGCATAGTGTCGGGAAGCTCCTCTGTTTGTTCCTGTGCAGTCTCTGAGGAACTTACTGGTTCTTGTGTGTCAGTAAGCTCCTGGTCTTGTGCAGTTTCAGATGAACTTACTGGTTCTTGTGTGTCAGTAAGTTCTTGATCTTGTGCAGTTTCAGATGAACTTACTGGTTCTTGTGTGTCAGTAAGTTCTTGATCTTGGTCCTGCATGTTCTCTGGATGACCTGTTGGTTCTTGTGTAGCAACAGGTTTCACTGACTGCACTTCTTCTGAAGATCCTGTTGGTTCTTGTGTATCAACAGGTCTTTCTGACTGCACTTTTTCTGAAGATCCTGTTGGTTCTTGTGTAGCAACAGGTCTTTCTGCCTGCATTTCTTCTGCAGATCCTGTTGGTTCTTGTGTAGCAACAGGTCTCTCTATTTCAGCAGAGAATTGTGGGATTTCTACTTCAGCATCAGCAGACTCCTTTGTTTCATTTTCAGCATCGGAGGCTTCCTTTATTGGTTCTTGTACTACCTTATATCCTGCCTGAGCATATATCTCACCACAATTTGTACACATATATTCGTTATCTTTGCTTTTCTTTGCTGCAGACGCTACTCTTGCTAAAACATGCAGGCTAAATTCTTTCTGATATGCTTCCCTGACCCTTATTATCTCTTCCTGGTAATCCTGAATCTGAGATTTCAGAAACTCAATTTCTTCTTGCAGGGCGGGTATAGTAGGCTGATCCTGTGAGACAGTAGATTCCAGTGGGGGCAGAGGTTCTGCTACGTCAATTTGATCAATATTCCCCACAGGTGGTTCTTGTGTGTCACCTGGGGTAGTGGCTGTTTCTTGTGTTGCAGCCACTTGCTCACTATCATTCTGGGTGTCGGCAACTGGTTCTTGTGTATCAGCTGTCTTAAGATATGATGCCACGAAGCTATGAACGCTCTGCATCTCAGCCTCTGTGGGTGAGGGGGAGGGGTTTCGAGTAGTGGCTGGAGTGCGGATTTTTAAAGCAATGGGTGGTGAGCTGGAGGAATTAGGGGATCCAACTACTGCCGATTTTCGTTTTGGTAGAGAGGCAGGGAATTGAGGTGTTTTTCTCTTCCTGCTGGCTCTTAAGGTCGGAACATTAGTCGGGGTGGTAGGTGCTTTGGTTGAAACCCTCGTTCTTCTTCTTTTTACTGGGGTTTTCTTTGCCTGCTGCATTTTTCGTTTAAGCTGCGTAATTGGGATATTATCGTCGGAATCATCAGTAGAAATACTGAGTATGGGAGCGGGAGAATTGGTTCTTTTGGGAGACGTGGTTAATTCCGCTGCTGCTTGTTCATTCTCTGTAACATGCAGGGGTGTTTGCTGGGGTTGTTCGGGAATATGCTCTGTTTGCTGAGGGTTTTCCAAAGGGGTTTGTTCAGGGATGTCGTCCATTTGTTGAGGAGGCTCTTGGTCTCGCTGAGGTGTGTCCTCAGCTTGACGAGAAGTTTCCTCTTCTTGATGAGGACTTTCCTGCACAGGCTGTGGAATTCTTTCCTCCGGATGGGGATTAATGGGGGGTGGAGGGATGTTTAGAGCAAGAGCTCTGTTAATCAGCAATTGGATTAAGCGATGGTGTTTTAGGGAGAGAACTGGATGCTTCGCTTTCATAGCATATCGTGCCATATTTTTAAGACAAACCAGCAAATAATATGGCATGTTCAATAATTGATCATTTCTTAAATGATTTAACAGGACGAAGTCGTGCTGGTAGATTACCTGGTAACGACCTTCGCATGTCAGATATTGCTTGACGAATTCAGCGACTTTTGGCCATGGTTGAGGTAACGACCGCAATGCTACACCTCTGCCCTTGGTTTCTACTTCCTCGCCTGGTCGGAGAAAGTCTTGCTGTGCATTCAGAATCAGGTGCTTTCTGCTGAACCACCGTGTACCAGTGGCTGGGAGTCCGGTGACTTCAGCTATGATTTCTTCCGTGACCGGAACTTGAATTCCTTGGACGACAGAGAATCCTTCTGTCAAATTGCATGTGAATTCCAGGACTTGCTGCTCATCAAAGTCCGGAAGTCTCCTGAAATACTCTATCCATCCAGCTTGCAAGAAAATTTGGTAAATTTCCGGAAAGAGTTCCAGGACTGCTGTCGTGCCTGGTTCATGAGTAATGAGGGTTCCTCCCATGGCTGTTGTCTCGGTAAATCTTCAGAATTCAGAGCCGAGCTACCGATTTCAACTCAGAGTATACATCACAAATGGTAACATGCCATAGTTTTTACATACAACCGGGAGCATTAAGGGTGGCAGTGGTTGGCGTGGTTTGTCATTATGGGAATTGCTTCGGTAATCCCCCCCCTTCCTACGTGTAAATGATATGATTGGGAATGCAATCATTTGATGGACCTATCAACCTTTTATTATTTAATGCTCATTCATAAACGTGCGTACCTTCGTACTTTACCTTTTTGATCGCTGCGTCAAAAAGTCTTTTCTCGTCCGCTGTCAAATTATAATGATTACCGCGGATCTGAAAGCACGGGAATATGGGTGATTTGTAATGATAATGACGGGAAGTGATAGTAAGGTGCTGTAATCATCGCGAGAGGTGGTATATTTTGTGAGGGAAGGATATTTCGTGATCGGGAAGCAATATCGTGGCACCGGGACTGGTGTTGCAGCAACAGAAAATTACCGTTGGGGCAACAGGGATTAAGGGAAAATGTTTGTGAAAACGGGGAATGTGCTAGAATAATGGAACTAGTGTTACAACAACAGGAATAGTGTTGCAGCAACGGGAAATGGTGTTGCAGCAACGGGGAATGGTGTTGCAGCAACGGGAAGTGGTGTTGCAGCAACGGGAAATGGTGTTGCAGCAACGAGGAATGGTGTTGCAGCAACGGGGAATAGTGTTGCAGCAACGGGAAATGGTGTTGCAGCAACGAGAAATGGTGTTGCAGCAACAGGAATTCGGAGTCCACACAGTAATTCCTTTCGAGACTTTTGTTCTTAGCTACTTCCCCTTGCTAACATCTGGAAAATACCGAAATGTAATATCGCAATCCTTGGCAGGATTTATTAGTTTCTAAAAAAAATTGTCTAATCCTAAAAATTACATAAATAATAGAAATTCAAGTGTTTTGAGGGACAGCAAGTTCCCTTGGAAAAGAATATTGTTTTATTGCCATGCAAGTGGCTTTAAAGTCCTCTTTGGAAATCGGCCGCTGATATAACCGAAGTTGGTAGCCATTCACTAACAGTGGTGTTCTGCTTCAATCAATTGTTAATAGTCTAACCGTTCCATTCGGGAAAACAGTATCCACTTCGTACGGCCCTAGCCATTTTGTTCTTAGCTTCCCTTGAAAGTTCTCGAAACGTGAATCATAAAGTAGAGCCCAGTTACCTTTCTGGAACTACTTTTGCTTAATGGTTCTGTCATGCCATCTGCTCCTTTGTTTCTGTATCATAGTTGTTTCATGGACGGCATCCAGTCTTTTCTCGTCCAATTCCTGCAACTGCTGCAACCTGGCTGTCTGTGCATCAGTTAAATCAAGGTTAACAGCTAAGGCAGTTCTTAAGGTTTTAATTTCAAACTCTACAGGAAAAATAGCATTCTTTCCAAAAACCAATTCATAGGGTGAAAATCCTGTTGTGTTTCTCCAAGTGGTTCTGTAGGCCCAAAGAGCCTCGGGCAAGCGTTGGAACCAGTCCCTTCTATTCTCCTTTATTGTCTTTGTTAAGATAGCTTCTATGACCTTATTTGTGCTTTCCACCTGCCCATTTGCTTGGGGGTGGTAAGGTGTGGTCATCTTATGCTTGATATGATATTTTTGAAGCGTATCTTTGAAACCGTGAGAATTGAAAGGAGGTCCTCCATCAGTGACTAATTCTCTGGGTAGTCCAAATCTAACAAAGATTTCTTCAAATAAGAATGTTAGTACTGCTTCTTCATTAGCTTTAATGAGTGTTTTGGCCTCTACCCATTTAGTCATGTAATCTGTGCATACTAAAATGTAAACTCTTTGATTAGATGGAGGATTAATGGGACCTACGAAATCTAATGCCCATTTCTCAAAGGGTTCGAGAGTTACCTGGGGGTTGAGTGGCATTTCATCCCTATGGTTGGGCTGGCCCATTCTCTGACAGCTGTCACAAGCCTTCACATATTTTCTAGCATCTTTAAAAAGTGATGGCCAGTAATAACCCATTCTAAGTACCTTGTGAGCTGTTCTTTTATCTGCAAAATGTCCTCCACAAGGACCATCGTGACAAGCTTTCAGTATGTCATAAATCTCGTCTTCCCCAACGCATCTCCTGATTTCTTGATCTATTCCTGTGTGGAACAGACACCCGCTTATCCAGCTGTACCTAGCACTTTGCTGGATGATCTTCCTTCTTTCCCTGTGTGATAGGTGTGATGGTAATTTTCCTGCAACTAGATAATTGGCAATGTCTGCATACCAAGGTGAGTGAGCAGATACTGCAAATAGATACTCATCAGGAAAAGAATCATCTACTGGAACATTTTCATCAGTTTTTAAACGAGAAAGAAAATCAGCAACTACATTTTCTTTTCCCGGCCTATCTACAATTGTGATATCAAATTCCTGTAATAGTAATAACCACCTGGTGACTCGAGCATTTGTAATTGATTTGTTCATTAAATACTTGATGGCCGAGTGGTCAGTATGCACAAAGGTAGTATAGCTAGTAATATAATGCCGAAATTTATTAATAGCATAAATAACTGCTAAAAATTCTTTCTCAATTACTGTATAATTTAACTCAGCTGGTGTCATGTTTTTGCTGATGAAATAGATAGCATAGGGGAGATTGTTTTCTTCCTGTCCCAGGACAGCTCCAATTGCCGTATCTGAGGCATCAGAGGAAATATGAAAGGGTAATGCCCAATCAGGTCCTCTCAAAATAGGAGCTGTCGACAACTGATGCTTAAGTTTATTGAATGCATTCTCACAGTCATCAGTCCACTTGAATTCAGCATTTTTCATTAATAACACAAACAAAGGAGAAGCTATTTTAGAAAAATCCTTAATAAATCTTCTGTAGTATCCGGCATGTCCTAAAAAACTTCTCACCTCCGTTTGTGTTTTGGGGATAGGAAGGTTCTGAATCACCTGAATCTTAGCTGGGTCGACTTGGATTCCTAAAAATGAAATGAAATGACCTAATACAATGCCCTGATTCATCATCATGTGGCACTTTTCAGTGCTTAAAGCGAGGTTTGCTTCTATGCACCACTTAAGCACTTTTTCAAGGTTTTGCAGAGCATCTTCAAAGGTCACTCCATAAGGAGTAAAGTCTTCCATGAATATTTCTAATGAATCGTTTAACATATCAGAAAAGATTCCTATCACCGCTCTCTGAAATGTCGCTGGAGCATTACACAACCCAAATGGAAGTACTCTATAGGCAAAGGTTCCCCATGGGCTGGTAAATGTGGTTTTTTCATGATCCTGGGGTGCAATCCTGATTTGGTTGTATCCACTAAACCCATCCAAGAATGAGAAGAATTTCTTACCTGCTAAATTATCCAATACTTGATCAATAAAAGGTAAAGGGAAATGATCTTTCTGGGTTGCTTTATTTAATGATCTATAGTCTACACATACTCGCCATTTCCCATTCTTCTTTGGTACAATTACGAGTGGAGAAACCCACTCACTGTCAGATATTGGATATATGAATCCTGCATTTAAAAGTTTTTGGAGTTCCTCCTTCACAATTTCTCTGAGGTTAGGGTTCATTCTTCGCTGGGGTTGACAGACTGGCCGGGATCCCTCCTTAATGTATATACGGTGAGTACATAATTCAGGGGAGATCCCTTTCATGTCTGTGTAGTCCCATGCAAATGCCTCTTTGTTTGCTTGGAGTAACTTTATTAATTTTTGTTTTTCATCATCAGTCAAATCAGGATTTATATTCAGCGTTTTACCAGGTTCAATTTCAACTGTTGTGCTCTTGGAAGAGTTGCCTAATGCTGTCTGGCATAAGTTTTCATCTTTCATATTCTGCTGGGATTCAGGTTCTAGGATTGCAGCGAAGTGATTAAATGTTTCTGGATTAACCGAAGAGGGTTCAGAAATAAAACTGCTAATTAGTTCATCTTCAGTGGAGTTTTTAAAAGTCAAATCTTGCCCAATAGTTAATATCGGTTGGGTTTCCTCATCCTCATAGTCTACCCATATGGAATTTTCACTGTTAATCATGGGAGTGGCATGAGGATAGAGGGTCAGCTGTTTAGTCTCTTGTCCATTGGAGATGGTCATTGATCCAGATCTACAGCTGATGAAAGCATCTGCTGTAGCCAACCAAGGTCTCCCTAGAATCAACGGATGACCCCCCAACTTTGTTTTAGTTTGTAAGACCACAAAGTCAACCGGGTAGTTCTAGGATTCTACAGAGATTATAAGGTCTTCAATGACCCCTTCAGGTTTGATCTTAGAACGGTCAGCTAATTCTAAGATAGTAGGAGTTTCCCTGATAAAGTTTTTTAGCTGGAGCAATTGAGTTGTTTCGAGTGTCATGATATTTATTGCAGCTCCTAAGTCTACTAAGACTTTAGAGATAAAGGTTTTTCCAACCTGGACTGTTACTGTAGGGTGACCAGGGTCACCATACTTCACAGGATAATCTTTTTCAGTCATTAAGGCAGTTAATTCCCCCATCACATGAACTGTGAGGGGGTCTTTAGCCTTCCTTCCAGGTTTCTTTACACAAATGTCTCTAATAGTTCTAGCATATATAGGAACATCCCTTAGTGCTTGCAATAATGGGATTTTGACATACAAGTTCTGTAACTCTCCTAAAAGATTGAAGGTAGGTTGTTCAGGTGTTTTAGTGAGAGTCAGCCTTTCAGGGAATGGTGGATCTACTGTTTGGTCATTATTGTTAGGTGCTGATTCTGCTGTTTCAGCACTATGGTTAGCTAGTTTCTCTTTTCTAGCCTCTTCTTTGTCAGAGTCCGTAATATCATCTATAATAGGTTCGACTATTCTCCCTGAGCGAAGGTGAATATCATTACATTGCAGGGGAGAGATAGGCTGATTTTGAATGTCAATAACTTGCAGGGCTTTATTATTATTTGGATTGGGGTTAGGTTGTACAGGCAGTTGTGGTCTCATTGCCTGATTATTCGGAGGATTGTTAGATGGTAAGGAAAGAGATTGTTGTTGTTGAGGGAAGGGTATCTGTTGAGTTGCCCAGTTTGGGTTCCATTGATTAAAGTATGGTTGCTGGGGAGCCCAAGGATTCCACATAGTAGGGTCAGGAAAAGGAATATTTGGTTGCTGCATAAGTGGAAAGTTCATTGTGTTGAAGGGTGGGTATTGCATTTGATTCATGGGTGGGTAAAAAGGAGAATTATTATTCCAACGATTGAATGTTGTATTAGAGCTCGTACCTTGTCTTTGCAGCCATTGCCTCCTCTGTGTCATTAGGTACACTGCTTTAGCTTCTTCTTCAGTTGTCTGTAGTGTTGCTTTGATTCCAGGCAGAGAGGGGCATTTCTGTGTTTCATGATCCTTCTCGCAGATTGTGCATATAGGCATCCTATCCAGTGGGCATTCTCTAAGTGGATGTTTTTCTCTGCATTTTGAACAGAAAATTGCCAGAGCAGCTTCTGCTTCTGCCTGTTTCTTCTTGACCTGCAGAGCATCAATTTGTGAAGCAAAGGAACTTAGCATTTCAGTCTTAAATTCTTCTAATAAGTTACCTATCTCAGCTCTTGTTGCTCCTCCACTGGCTGACTTCTGAACCCTTGAATACACATTATCTCTGCTTTTTGATCTGCCTGCCGCTCCCCTTGAACACCGCATACAGAGCCTAATAATTTCGTCAAAGGGTTCTTTAGAAATGTCCCCTTTTCCAAGCATGTTCAGCATGTCCAGGCAATCATCTCTTACCCCTTTCAGCAGTATGGTCTTCAAAATGTCTTTGCTCATATTAGGATGATCAGACCGCTGCAGATTATACTGTAATCTTTCCACGAAATCTTCCAAATTTTCGTCCTCTTTCTGGACCATTTTAAACAATTCTTCCTTTCTTTCTCTTGTCCGGCAGTAGTCTTGATACTTAGCCAGAAATCCCTCTTTCATCTGGTCCCATGTGGTGATTGCCTAAGCTCCTAAGCTCATAAACCACCTCAATGCATTCCCTTTTAGTGTTGCTGGAAACAATTTCAACTTCTGATTAGGACTTATGTAATCATAGCTTCTACACAGTATGTCGAATTCAAAGAGGAATTCGTCCGGGTCTTCGGAGGATAACCCATGAAAATTGGGTAATGCCGAGAGTGGAATATTTTTCATGGGGGTTGTTCCTCTCGGGAGCTCCCCAATAGGGAACTCCAGGGTAGAGAGCGAGTTTTCCCCTCTCCCTTCTGTTCTGTTATCCTCCATCGGTCTTTTCCCTGAATCACTCGCTTTATCTTCTGTGTCTTCTGTTTCTTCAGGTTCCTCTACCGGTTCCTCAGTGTATTCTGGTGCTTCCAGCTTCGTTTTAGGTCCTATTACTTCCTCCGTCTGTTGGTCTGTTTGTGAGGAGTATTGGATCTGGGGTCTCCGGGAACTCGTCCTCTGTGATGCTTCGGCCTTAGAGATGATTTCGTCAATGTAAGTCTTCCTTCCTCCTTTGCCGCCTGTAAAATTAGGTTTCTTGCGTCCTCTCATACACCTGTTATTTTCACAAAGAAACCATTAATGCTTTTAGAATTCTTTAGTTGCCTTCCCCGGCAACGGCACCAAAATGTTGGCTAGTTGAATTGTTTATGAATTAAACATTCGAGTACCACATTAATTGTCAACCAGGGAAAGTCTTTTTATTCCAAAGGCTACTGCGTACTGTATGTACTCAAAATCTAAAAGCATTGAAAAGCTGTAGTATACGTGATTCTTACGCTATGTCATTACAGTACTTGTTAAAGTAAAAGCAATTAATTAAAACTACAAGTCTGGAAAGCGGAATGATGGACGCTCTGTTGGCAGAGGATCAGGACCCTATCCTCCAAGTGGGGACGTTTAGCACCTGCCCCTGTAATCAGATTTACTAATGCACACTGCACTCTCATTCACCGGTGAGAAACAAACTCAAATGATTAATGAAACAGAGTACTAGCAAAACAGAGAATACCAGAGGCAATGCTATCAAATCCAAGCAGAGTACCAAAAAGAAACTATTGCACACTTACACACTTGACAAGAAAGTAAATGGGCGAATCTTGTGAGGAAGGTGGGCCCAGTCCCTCTCACAAGATTCCCCAGGAAAACGAAGACTGGATTAAGTGCTCAAAACAGTTTTATATTCATCTGCCAAAAAGATTAAATACAATAGAGTCCAGACTTGCTGATGTTCTCAGAATCTCTTCTTACAAACTGACCATAGACACTGACTAATCCCTTTTTCATGTAGATGTCTCCTCTTTATAGAGGAGACATCTATTACAATAAAGTATTACAGCCCATTCAATTAACCCATCTTATCAAAAATAAGCAATTCAGAACGCTGTTACAACAGTATGATAATACATTCTTTCTTGAGTTCTAGCTGTTACACAGCGGGTAACTGACTTCGACCGTCTTCTCGGGATCTTCATATTCCTTTGCCATTTCCCCATGCTGTTCCTGATTTAGGCCATGCTGACTGTGTTCTTCTTGCTTTAGATCTCCGCTTGATTATGCCATGTCAAGGTTCTTTAAATAGTTGCCATCTGTTATTCGCGGCTGTTACAAAATAGCTTGCTTTAGGTGATTGTTGTTGCTGACTGTAGCAACTACGGAGTTGTTGCTTCTGGTGTTGCAGCAACTGCGTAGTTGCTATTTCTGGTGTTACAGCAACTGCATAGCTGCTGTTTTTGGTGTTACAGCAACTATACATTATAACTCCTGCAAGCTTAAGGCAATTACTTGACAATTTAGTCAGCGTTTCCAAGGATAAGTATAAAGATATTCACGAATATGAAATAAACAATTAAACATAGATATGCATGAGGTTACTTCATACCTTGGGGTCATTATGTCATTGTAAAATAAAAGCTTTCAACTTATGACTGCAAAAGGATAATAATACGGCAAAAGATAAGGTCAAAAATAGGTCAATTGTGAGTCCCAACAGATGGCTTACACAATAGTCTTTTTCCTGTTTTACATTCTTTCTATCGCTTATGCTACAGGGATTTTAATTCGACATGGTTTCGCTATTGTTCTTTAATTGAAAAATCTAGTTCCATCTCTGCCAGTTGCGCAGAGGCTAGATCCGAAAATGGTTAAATCTTTTTCCCATTGCCTTTACTTGCCTATCAAAGACCTTAAATGAATTCCACAGGTTGAAACGAATTCTTAAATGCTTTAGCAAGCCGTACTTGAGCAGAAGCAAACCCTTTTGTAGCGCTTGTCAACCTCCCGACCGTAGGAAGATCCTCCTCGATCTTCCACCCCCAAGCACTTCTGCAGATCTTCACTGTCTGCAAACCCTTTGGTTATGCCAGAGTCACGCTATCTGATCCTAACCAGACGTAGCAGTTCAGGAAGCCTCTCACTTCCAAGCGCATGCCATCTGGTGACTACCAGACATAGCATATCACCACTCCTCTGCCATCTGATCCTTACTAGACTTGGCATTCCCCTTTTTCCCCTTTTTCCCTGGGGTCTCAACCGTCACATGAAGGTAGTTAGGTTTTTCTCTTGTTTCAACTACCTCAACAGCTACTAACAACAAATAATCACATACTTAATTAAACAGTGGTAGCACAATTAATTATCATAATAATTAACAGCAGTAGCAACAGAGTTATTATAATTTACCAAACAGAGTTTTAGTTCACAGTTAAATTTACTGTCTTACTTAACATTTTCGCTTTACTAGGAGCATTACATCTCCCCCTCCTGAAGTTCAACATCGTCCCGATGTTGCTGTTCACCCAGAAACAATCCAGGATAAGCTTCTTTCATACTCTGCTCATCCTCCCAGGTGGCCTCATCTGGCCCAAAGTGCTGCCATTGCACTTTAACCTGGTTGATGACCTTTTTCCGCAGCTCGACCAGGAACTCTCCTTCCGGTTCCACCTGAAACACATAATATTCAGATTAGTTGTTTTCTAACATTCCATTTTGATTTATGTTTATCTTACAACATCTTCTTACCTGAATGTCCTGCCAACTTATTATGTGTCTAGGGTCATAAACATATTTCTTTAAAACGGATACATGGAAAACATTATGGACCCGGATATGGCTAGGTAGGGCTAGCTGATAAGCTACCGGTCCCACTCGTGCTAAAATCTGGAAGGGCCCACAAAAGCGAGGTGCCAATTTGGCACAAGCATTCCATTGTAGAGTACTTCTCCTTGCTCGGATTCTGACATATACATGTTCACCCACCTGATATTCTTTAAAGGTTCTTTTCCGATCTGCAAAATTTTTTTGTCTGTCCTGAGCTATTTTTAAATTAGCCCGGACTCTCTTGACCATAGCTTCCATCTCTTCCAACATTTCAGGACCCAGCATGAGTTTGTCTTCCGGTCCACCCCAACTGGATGGCGTACGGCATTTTCGGCCGTAAAGTACTTCGAATGGACTCATCCGCAAGGATGCATGATATCCATTGTTATAAGCAAACTCTACAAGGTGTAAGTACTCCTCCCATCGAGTAGGTTGTTGCATCACATATGACCTCAGCATGTCTTCCACCACCTGATTCACCCGCTCAGTCTGCCCGTCAGTTTGCGGATGATAAGCGGTGCTAAAATTCAATTGAGTCCCCAGACCTTCAAACAAGGTCTTCCAAAAGGCTGATGTGAATTTGACATCGCGATCGGATATTATAGTTTTTGGCAGCCCATGGAGTTTAAATATGTTCTGCATGAAAACATTTGCGATTTGAGCCGCACGATATGTAGATTGAACCGGTATGAAGTGAGCTGACTTACTGAGCTTGTCTACTACAACCATTATAGAGTCATTGTTCTTTTTGGACTTTGGTAACCCCGTAATAAAGTCCATGGTGATAGTCTCCCACATCTATTTTGGTATGGGTAATGGCTGTAGTAAATCCGCAGGGTGTTGATGTTCAGCCTTAACCTGTTGACATTCTAAGCATCGCGCCAGATATTCTACCACATCCCTTTTCATGCCTGGCCAATGATACTCCTTTCGAAGCGAGGTGATTAATTTTTGATAGCCCGGATGTCCCGCATAAGGGCTTTTATGATATTCATCCAGAATCTTTTCTTTAATATCGCTCTGATTGGGTACATAAATTCTTTTCTGGTAACACAGAATTCCGGCTGCATTCAAATCGTACCCTTGTTGTATTATGTGGGTATTTAAATTCTGCACCAGCTGCTTCTTTTGTAGGTAGATTCGATCTTGTGCAGCGGCCTCTTCAATTTCTTTGCCAAGGGTGGATTGTCCTTCACTAATACCAATTTCATAAATGCAATGCACTTTTCGACTCAGTGCATCAGCCACCCTGTTCTCTTTTCCTTTCAGGTGCTTAATTTCAAAATCGAAATTCCCCAAAAAGTCTACCCACCTAGCTTGCCTAGCGTTTAAAGTTGGTTGACTAAAGTAGCTAGTTAAACTATGGTGATCGGTCATTAGCAAGAATTTTCTTCCCACCAAATAATGGCGCCACATTTTCAGCGCATGAACTACTGCAGTTAATTCCAGATCATAGGCAGAATACTTCTGCTCATGCTCTTTCAATTTTCTGGATTCGTACGCGATCACTTTCCCTTCCTGCATTAGCACCCCTCCTACACCCTCTTTGCTTGCATCTGTGCAAACTACATACTCCTTTTCTGGGTCTGCAACACTCAGCACAGGTGCAGTGGTGAGCAGGCTTTTGAGCTGTTCAAAGCTCCGTTGACAATCTGCTGTCCACTTGAATATCTTTCCCTTCTTTTGCAAAGAGGTGATAGGATATGCAACCCTGGAGAAACCTTCCACAAACCGCCGGTAATATCCAGCCAGCCCCATGAAAGATCTGATATCTGCCATGTCCTTGGGTATTGGCCATTCCATTATAGTTTTGATCTTTTCGGGGTCCACAGCTATACCTTCTTTTGTAATGATATGTCCCAAATACTGGATCTGTTCTTTATAAAAATCACATTTGATAAATTTACCATATAGCTGATGTTCCCTTAGTGTTTGTAACACTACTCTGAGATGCTCCTCATGCTCTTTAATATTCCGGGAGTATATAAGTATATCATCAATAAAGATTAACATGAATTTGTCTAGGTACTAATGAAATACACTGTTCATCAAGCACAAAAATGTCGCAGGTGCATTGGTCAACCCGAAAGGCAGTACCACAAACTCGTAGTGCCCATAACGAGTTCAAAAAGCTGTTTTGGCTATGTCCTCATCCTTAATTCTGATTTGATGATAGCCCGACCTCAAGTCGATCTTTGAAAAGATTGTCGCCCCCTTCACCTGATCAAACAGTTCATCAATGCGGGGTAGTGGATATTTGTTTTTAACTGTCAATTTATTCAGCTGTCTATAATCTATGCACATACGGAGAGTTCCATCCTTTTTCCTAACAAAAAACACAGGGGCTCCCCAAGGAGATATGTTGGGACGAATATACTTCTTGTCCAACAACTCTTGCAGCTGCATCTTTAACTCAGTTAATTCCGGCACACTCATCCGGTATGGTGCTCGGGATACTGGGGCTACACCGGGTACCAATTCTATGGTGAAATCCAAATCTCTTTTGGGCGGCAGCCCTGGTATTTCTTCAGGAAATACATCTGTAAAATCTCGCACTACTGGTATACTCTCCACAGTCGCAATTTTATCTTCAGATCTAGCATACCCTACTTGTACTGCATATATTTGACATTTCTTCCGGATACTTTTAGCTAGCTGTGAGGCCGTAATTGGCCGGATTTGCATCGGTTTTTGGATACCTTGAATTTACTTTTCTTTTCCCAGTTCATCTCGATAAGAGATTGTTTTTGTCTTGCATTTTATTACAGACCACCGCTTTTCCAACCAATCCATCCCTATCAGCACATCATATGAACCAAGAGGGAGTACATTCAACTCTGTCATTACTGTCTAACCGGCTAACCTTAGTGGACAGTTGCTGACCTTAGCCAGCACTCGTCTTTTGGCCCCGGTGGCAAGCTGTACTAACCATGGATTCTTAAACTTAATAGTTTGCAAACTACAGTTTTCCACAACTTTGGGACTTACGTAGCTTAAAGTAGCTCCTGGGTCTACTAAAATGGAAACAGTTCGATCAAGTATCTTACCTTCAAACTCTATCATTGTTGGCTGGTAATCCGCTTGTCGATCCTCGAGTGCGGCATTTATTCTGGGTATGGACCGAGCCACATCTCCCACTGTGGAGGCTTCGTAAATCTGGGACACCTGATCGCTTTCCTTCCGGTGAGGGCAATTTTTAATATAATGGGGTCCGCCACAACCCCAGCACTGAACCGATGGCCTAACTGAGCCCTCATTATCAACTCTAACCGACTGTTCACTGTATTTAGATTCAGTAGGTGGCTTAAATCTGATCTGATTCCTTGATGGGTTTCTATTGCTGGCCCCTTTCGAGAATCCCTTGTGAAAATTGCTGCGAGTTCCCTTAACTCCTACAGTCATTCTGCTGCCCTTTTTATCCGCCCAGCGCTTTCCAGAATTTTCTCTTTTTTGTTTGTTCAGTTGATAACATATTCTAGCCTTCCGAATTGCTTCGTCCATCGTTTTCGAATTATCAAATTCGATTCTTTCCTACATTGCCTGGGGTAGGCTGCTAACAAACCGCTGCACCTTAGCCTTTTCCTTCCGAATGTACGGTACATAGCGAAGCAGAGATGTAAATTTAGTTATGAACTCATCTATGGTCTGTTGTCCAAGACGCAGAGCATGAAATTCTCGTGCTTTTTCATCATAGAAGCGTTCTGTCAGGTACTTTTCCTTGAAATATCTTTGAAAAGTCTCCCAAGTCACATCTTGCTCACTCACCCCCCACACCATCTTGACTTCTTCCCACCATAATGTAGCCTTGGCCTGCAGCTGGAAGATGGCCAGCCGTGCCTTAAGATGGTGATCATACTCGTACACTTGGAAATACTTGTTCATGTTGATTAGCCAAGCCTCTGCAGCTTCTTCTGATTCCCCATCGAAATGGGGTGGTTTAATCTTCCGAAACTCCCCTTGCAGTTCTATCCGCGGTCTCTTTGGAGTTTGATATTCAGAAGCGTTAACAGACTTCTCTCCTCGCGCCTCCGCCCTTTCCTCTGCTTCCTCCTGTTCAGTGTGATAGCTTTGTTCATCTGATACCCGTGTCTGCTCAGGCCTAGGATGAGACTGCTGTTGATGTTGTTTATCAGATAAACTTTTCAGGATCCTCTCTTGTTCCATGTTTAGTCTTGCGTTGTCCTCACGCAAACGGGCCATTTCGTCCTTCAGCTCCTGGACTGTCCTCAATATAGTCAAATCAGTGTTGCGGCCTTCCTCTCCCAGTTGTACCCATATCTCAGGATTCCCCTGAGGGTGAGCAACGTTATCTGGTCGATTCAAATTTCCATGAGGAGCGCTACTTGTTCTCCTCATTCTGCTGTCACCTGAACAAAATTAGCTCATTTCAACAGATGTAATTTTTATATTTCAATATACTCCTTGCTTGCTTGTTAGGATGCTACTTATGCATTGTTGTCTCTATTAAAATTAACCCGAGGTCACAGAGTTGTAACCTGGGCTCTGATACCACTTGTCACACACCATTACAGATCTAATTTTTTTTTTTACCACAGTATAAACATGCATACATGTTCATTGGATCTTCGCATCGCAAACATGTTATATACATTATTATTGCCAAACAATGTAATAAGGAACACTTAATATTAAAACATTCAAATGTCTTATACTCTTACCCAGTCATACTAAAGTCTATAAATGATTTACTGTACCAACAACTATCCATACCCATGATTCATTAACGAATAAACAATAGTTGGCTCATGATATGTCTCGGGTTAATCAAGCGGTTGACATTACAAAGGTATGTACAAAACTTATATGAGCAGTACTTCAGTCATGAATGGTTTTATGGCAATTTCTATATATACGTGCTGGTTTATTTCACCGAGATTAGCTGAAGCCGTGAGTCTTGTCCGGCTCTGATACTCACCCAACTGGCCTGCTCTGCATCGTCCATTTGGCACGATGAACGGCCGGCCACTAGGTACCATGTGCCCTCCGCGTGCTCGATGCTCCAGGAACCATACGGTCTGACATTTCTCAAACTTACCATTTAACAGTCGTTTCCCGGTTCAGCTACGAGTGATCCAACAGTGTAGACGAACCCGCCCAAATCAAGGGCTATCGTCGAGCCATGAGGCGGTGGGTGCTTTAATGGTTTTAATGCATGGTTAACTCCTTTAGCTCGTTTTCATTGTTGAGCGACCTCCTGTTGCTCACAGCTTTTCGGAGCTCTGCCTTACTCAAAACTTCTTACCTCCAGGCGGTGTGGTACACAGCAGGATGTCTCTGCCTTCCAACACCAGATCAGGTATCGAATTTCCTATTATTCAAGTTTACCGCTCTTCTCGTTTCATGCTCATGTTCTTCACAGGCTTTTGAACTTCACAGTTCAGGTTATGGTTACGATTCTTTTAGTTTCTGTATTCATCTTCTTCGGCGTTTTTAAAAAACTCACAGTTTTCTGGTTACGTTGATATTCTCAGGTGGAAGGTTCGGTTGTTAAACAACGGCGTTGGAAAGCCTTCTCCGCTTCTCCGCCATCCCATGTCCGGGTAAGAATTTATGTATCTACTCGTAGGCTCGTATGGCTTTTCCGTGGTAACGGGCTGAGCCGCTGTCCATTTTGACAGGATATCGGGGTTTTGCTTATGCTTCGGAATCCCTCCGCCATGTACAGGGGTTTTCCTCCCATGGGGAAATTTACGTTTCTCTCTCATATTTTGTTGTTTGTAATTTATCTGGTTTCTCCGCCAGCATTCAGGCGGGAACCTCAGTTGAGAGGCGTTGTATGCCCAACTTGTGTTGTATAATTTGTTTCCTTACAATGGACTGTTGGTCTTGAAGGCGGACGAATGCTTCCGGTTGATTACTGTTTTGTTTATATGATACTGTTTCGAATTTAGTTTTTGGTTAAAGAATTATTACTGGTTTACAAGGAAACCTTTATCTGACTCTAATACTGTTATTCGGTGTATACTGGGCGTACTTGCCTTCTCTGTAGCTTTTATTGTGAATATAAGTTTTGAGCATTTATCCCTGTTCGTTTTTCCAGTGTATATTCGCTTCTATGGTTAATTCATTTTGTAACGCCGGATCTGGCAATAGAAGCCCCTGCTGGCTATATATATTTAAGCATAGCTTCGGCGATTCTCTTCAGAGCCGGGGCACCTGTTATTGTTTATTACGCATGCATGGTGGTCACGGCCCTTCCTCCGTTCCTCGGGAACAGGGGTATTTCCGTCAGTTTGTTTTCTCTCTGCATGCTTAAATATTCTGTTAAATGTTGAAGCTGTATATTTGATAATGGATTGTTACTTCAAAAATATATGCTTTGTTCCGCAGACGATTCGAATGGCTTGCATTTTCTTTGGTAGAAGGTCTGGGTAATTCCGGGTATTTACTGTTGTTCTCGGTTCGAAATGTAAACTCAATGTTTATGCACAGTGTTGAATTCTCTTGTTCAATTCCCATCTGGGTTACAGAGGATGGCTTACACAATAGTCTTTTTCCTGTTTTACATTCTTTCTATCGCTTATGCTACAGGGATTTTAATTCGACATGGTTTCGCTATTGTTCTTTGATTGAAAAATCTAGTTCCATCTCTGCCAGTTGCGCAGAGGCTAGATCCTAAAAATGGTTAAATCTTTTTCCCATTACCTTTACTTGCCTATCAAAGACCTTAAATGAATTCCACAGGTTTAAACGAATTCTTAAATGCTTTAGCAAGCCGTACCTGAGCAGAAGCAAACCTTTTCGTAGCGCTTGTCAACCTCCCGACCGTAGGAAGATCCTCCTCGATCTTCCACCCCCAAGCACTTCTGCAGATCTTCACTGTCTGCAAACCCTCTGGTTATGCCAGAGTCACGCTATCTGATCCTAACCAGACGTAGCGGTTCAGGAAGCCTCTCACTTCCAAGCACATGCCATCTGGTCACTACCAGACATAGCATATCACCACTCCTCTGCCATCTGATCCTTACCAGACTTGGCATTCCCCTTTTCCCCCTTTTTCCCTGGGGTCTCAACCGTCACATGAAGGTAGTTAGGTTTTTCTCTTGTTTCAACTACCTCAACAGCTACTAACAACAATTAATCACATACTTAATTAAACAGTGGTAGCACAATTAATTATCATAATAATTAACAGCAGTAGCAACAGAGTTATTATAATTTACCAAACAGAGTTTTAGTTCACAGTTAAATTTACTGTCTTACTTAACATTATCGCTTTACTAGGAGCATTACAACTTATTAACGGAAGAAGAATTCTGTGGCACTTTATCTCTTTTATATATGTGTGATAGTAACCTCTTTTACTCAACATGCATATTGAAATATTTTATGTATAACTCGTATTAAAAGTTTATTTATTATTAATATTTTTGAAATCTTTTATATCAACTCCATCTTAAGAATTAAGTAAATTACATCTAGTTAAAAAATAAAAATTACACTATTTTCCTTTAATATCGACATTGAAACAATAAAATATTTTTTGTTTTAAATAAGGTAAGATGAACTAAGCATCAAGTAATATCAATATTATTATTTTTTGTCAATTCCATGTGAAGCAAGGAAGAAATTAAATATCTCCTTCATACGGAAAAAGATTTTTTGTTTTTTTTCTTTATACTTTTAGCTATTTATCTCTTTATATAAAGTCATGTAAATAAGGGTCCAAATTGGAATATATTATTTATCAATTTAGATCCATATTAACTCTGTATCTATCAAATATGCTAGAGGAATCAAATCTCTTGAGGTGGAAACTTTGTTTAAGAGTGAAAAAAATTTGATTCCTCTCTTTAGTGTGTAGATCTGAAGTTAAAATAAATCTAAGTTAATTACATTATTTGACTAAATTAAATATTAACTTAACTTTATCCCAGGAAAATTATACATATATATATATAAACAAATAATTAGCCATTTGAATCTCTGTTTTACCAAAATTACAAGAAAATCCCAATCGACTGTTTTACCAAAATTACAAGGAAATCCCAATCGACACCATTGTAGTGAGAAAAACATGGACACAATATTCCTCTCATGTGACCCTAAACTCTGCAAAAAAATTACGGTCAGAATCAGTCAAAAGTAGCGAAATCCGTTGAATACTTCTTCAGCCTTTGCGACAAAACGTCTATTAATAGTTAACTTATGGTAAATCCGGTCAATCTTTCTGTCATCTCCTTTGCGCAGTTTTTCTTTTTGGTCCAATTTATTGTAAAACCTTATCCTCTACACTTACAGGAATTATCATTAGCAAAACTTACATTCGCAACAGTTCTACCAAAAAGATTATTTTCGGGACCATGACTTGGTTGGCGTACACCGTGAATTTATTTGGCCTCGTCAAGAGTTCATGGATATGCTTTTCTAACCCTGCCTTTGAGGTGCAGAATGTATGGCCCTAAGGAAACATTCACTGGATTCTGCCGAAGGTCCCTGGCATATTTTAACAAGTTAGACATACAAATTCTTGTAAACATAACCCAAAACACTATTTTTGATATTAATAAATACCTATTTTTATTATTATTAAATTGAAATACAAATTTTTTTATTTATTAAAAATAATAAATATTTTATTATTTGTATCTAAAATATATAAAGAGTAAATTATATATATATATATATACTCTTTTTTATGATTTCGCTCAATTATGAGTTCCTATTGTCCAAACCTTTCTCCTACTGAGATGCTATTTGACATTCTAGTAGTCAAGTTCTATGATTAAACTAAATTGATTAGATTTTTTTAATACATTTCAGTTATGTTTTGAACCGTTTTTATAAAATTAAAATTCCAAAATATAAAACAAAATTTAATTAAATGAAATAATATTTAAAATAAATAAAATGAAATTTGATAAAATTACAATTAAAACGAAGGAAACGACACTCTAAATATGCTTCATGGTGTACCTAGAGTATGAGAAGAGACGGCATGGAGATGGGGCCATTTGGAGTGTCATGCCCCTACACTAATGGTACTTTTCCAACCGCACTATAAGAGGTGGGGCAGCACCAACCACTTTTTTTCACCAATACTTGCGATCGTGGACTACACCTACTTTTGATAGTTAGTTTATTTTCTTCTTTTACCAAGTATATTTTTTCATTATAACACAATGAAAACCATTAACATTCACCATAAACAGCATTAACAATAAATGCACAATAGTATAAAGGGAGGGGCAACTCCCTATAATGAGTTTGCCCACAATATTAATATTAATATATATATATATATATATATATATAAGTTACAATCTTGAAGAAACCCCAAATTTACACTTAGCCAAATTTTACATTCACCTGGCAAACTCAATTGCCCAGCTCGTCGGTGCACCCGCACATTCGCCGCACGACTTGCCCAACTCGTTGCTTACCCCTGAACACATTCGTTCAACGCCTTTTCGTTTGCCCAACTCAGGCTCCGCTACCCGTGTCACCGTGCCACCCTACCCGGGCACCTCCGCACGCCGGCCACACTTCCATTCACAAATCAACACTTTCGTTTACCTTTGCCAGACGCTCCCACCCGCAAGTCATTCTGCATGAGATTTCCAACCGACTCGTTCACCGTTTCGTTCGGCGGACACACACACCGTGTCACCCTACCCGAGATCCTTCGTTCACGCCTTCAGTTCACCCATTGTGCGGGTTCATAACATCTCCGCCCTGCTCCTCACCGTAGAACCACTGCTATGAACTTCGCACTTCTTCGTTGATCGAATGATCGATGCCTACATCCATCTCGCCGTTTGGTTATATATATGGTCGCCCGCCATGTGGGCGATCGGCCAACCCACCAACCATAACGCATCGGTTCACCTCTATAACATGTCGGCCCGCCTTGCCACCGCTATGTGTCGTGCCCCTTCGTTATTTGGCTCAAATCGGCTCGTGGGTTCGAGCTACCCGCTGACCCACTATAACTCTGCGACCTTAGCTCGTCACTCACACTTGCCTGTCCGCTCGCCAACCGCAGCTCGCCCTCGCACCCATGTCTCACCCTTCGCTAACTCACTGGTTCACCCATTTCCACCGTTCAAGCACGCCTGGTGGGTGCGCTCGTGACGCCAACTGCAAGGCGTTACATCCCCCCCCCACTTAATGTCATTTCCATCCTCGGCAATCCGACTATCCTCCATAGCTTCCACCTATCACCAAGGTGTCCATACCAATGCCACATAATCCATTAGTATGTGTCCTACAAACAATCATCTTCTTGATAATCCGTCTATACATTGCAAACATCCTTGCAACATATATCATACGATAGTCTCCATCATGTGTCATTCCATCATGTGAACTCCTCTGCATACTCCAGCCAACACAACATCTCAGTCGAAACCAAGACATCTATCTGACACAAACCCAGTGCACTGCATGCCCTCATGTCATCGAACTGATTGGGTAGCTAATATAACCGTAACGCTCAACCCATGAGAATCTACCTTCTCCATGCCACCGTTAGTTGTTCCTTCAGTATCATGTCACAATCTCAAACTCAACCAAGAATCTACTCAAAACCCATAATCAGTTCCATGGAATCTCCATCCCATCTGCAACATATCATGATGGTGATGCCAATGTGCTGCCTCGTAGTTGCATTCATTCCTGCATCATCTACCTGTCATCATAAAGAAGCCTCCTCCAAAGACCCTTGGTGCCTGCTCAAATGTTTAGGGACTCACTGCCATGAGCAGCTAACAATGAGCCCCATCTTCTAAGTCATCTAAGAAGATGTGGAGGGAGCAGAGCCTGAAGGCTCTCCCTCACTAATCAGCTCAATCCATCTGTCTGGATCTTCCACTTCCATCCTCTGTAGATATGCAACCCGATCCTCCACCTGGACATTCGGCCTCATATATTCTTCATCATCGTCATCCTCTACTGCCTCCAGCCTCCTAGATAAATCCAAGATGCTATCTGACAATGTCTTGATAACCTGTGACTGTTCCATAAGCTTTGTCTCTGCAATAGACATCTGCTTACAGACCTCATCCATACGCTTCTCATCCTCCATCTACATCACTGCCAACTTACACTCGGGTCTTGTTACTCCCACGGTTGGAACACCAATGGGTACATCTTCCCTTCTATCGTAAATGTACAACTTCTTCCAATTTGGAACAATCATCGCATCATAATGTTTCAAAAATTCCACTCCCAGCACAGCTTCATAGTCATCAATCTGCACTATAGTGAAGTCGACTTTCCCAGTCCACTCACTAAGTGTTGTGTCCACCTTTTTAGTCAAACCAATCACGGAATCAGGAGGAGAATTCACTATCTTTATTTGTGCCTGCACCGGTACAAATTTTAGCCGAATCCTTCTCGCAATATCTTCACTCATGAAGTTGTGAGTAGCACCACAATCCACCATAGTGAGCACATCAGCACTCCCAATCTTCATCCGAACATATTTCAAACTGTTCCTTTCCGGATCTCTTTGTGAGACCACTTCTGTAGCGGCTGCAGCTCCAAGAATCTACATCACCCCCACAGAAGTCTCTTCTTTCTTTGTAGTGGACTATGCCATTGCAGCCACTTTTAGTCTTGAAGGAAAATTCTTCACTGTATGTGGTTCCTCACATATCCAACACTTCAATGGTTTCTTCGTCTTCGTCTTATCATACGATTTCAAAGCATCATCTTTCGTAGTTTTCTCTTTGGCTTATCGAACTTCTTCTTTTTCTCATCAAAAGCTTTGTCATAATGCTCCACCAAATGATCTATAGCAGCAAAAGCGTCTTCAAGTATCTTTATCTTCTGTCTCTTCACATCATTCTGAGCCCAAGGTTTCAGTCCTATAACAGAGTTGAACACCTTCTCCCTCTCTACCATGTCCGAAAGTTCCAGAACTGCACTTGCAAACTCTCGCTGATATGCGTGCAGACTTCTTGTTTGCTTCATGTATTTTATCTTCATCCTTGCTTCCCATGTTTCATCCTATGGATTGAAGTGGGTCTGCAAAGCCTTATTCATATCATCCCACGAAGATATGTCGTCGGCACTGCCATTGGTAATCTGATCCATCTTCCTTTTCCACCACATATTAGCATCTTTCATCAAGAATTGAGCAGCTACGTTTACCTTAGTTTCCTCATTAGGTAATCCCAAGCATTACAAGTATTGTTCCATGTCCCATATAAAGTTACCAAGAGTCTTCGCACTCCTTGTACCATCATAAGAATCCGGTTCCTTGACTTTCACATGAGACAGTCCTCCACCTGAGTTATGTCTCATGGCCTTCTTCAAAACCACGATCTCGTCTCAAGCTTCGTCAAGAGCTTGCTACAAACCCAATATTTTTGCCAAACCTTGATCTCTTGCTTTCCCAATCTCCTTGAATTCCTATTCTAGTTATGTATACTTCAATTTTGTATACTCATATCGTTCCTTGAGTTCATTGAATTCTTTTTCATCTTCGCATTGCTTTCATGATCCTTCATGATCTCGACCATCTTTGAAGTCCAATCAGAATCCAATTCTTCCATTCGTTCCAATACTCTGTTCATGAAAGATTCACTTGCATTGTGGCTAGACTAACCTGTCACAACCTGAGGTTCCCTTGCCATCTCTGCCATCATCCTTCTTTGCGATCTTGTATAGACCATTTACCAAAGATACCACTGGTCACGAAGTGTAGATCAGCTTCTCTGCAAATCCTCCACCTCGCCCACCATCAGCTCTAATACCACCTATCATGCCCCTACACTGGTGGTACTCTTCCAACTGCACTATAAGAGGCGCGGCACCACCAACCACATTCTTTTCACCAATACTTGTGGTTGTGGACTACGCCTACTTTTGATACTTAGTTTATTTTCTTCTTTTACCAAGTATACGTTTAACATTCACCATAAACAACATTAACCATAAATGCACAATAGTATAAAGGGAGGGGCAACTCCCTATAATCATTCTGCCCACAATATCATATATATATATATATATATATATATATATATATATATATATATATATATATATAAGTTACAATCTTGAGCAAACCCCAAATTTACAGTTAGCCAAATTTTACATTGACCTGGAAAACTTGGTTGCTCGGCACATGGGCGCTCCCATACGGTTGCCGCACGACTTTCCCAACTCGTCATTATCCACTGAACGCATTCGTTCAGCTTGCCATGTTGTTTTCCCAACTCAGGCGCCGCTACCGTGTCACCATGCCACCCTACCCGAGCACCTCCGCATGCCGGCCACATCTTTGTTCACAAACCAACACTTCCGTTTACCCTTGCCAGGCACTCCCACCCGTGGGTCACCCTGCACGAGATCTCGAACCGACTCGTTCACCATTTCGTTCAGCAGGCACACACGCCATGTTGCCCTGCCCAAGCTCTTTCATTCACGCCTTCGGTTCACCCGTCGTGCAGGTTCATAACATCTCTGCCCTGCTCCTCACCACAGAACCATTGCTATGAACTTTGCACTTCTTCGTTGATCGATGCCTTCATCCATCTCGCTGTTTGGTTATATATATGGTTGCCCACTGTGTGGGGTGTTCAGCCAACCCACCAACCATAATGCGTCGGTTCACCTCTATAACATGTCGGCCCGCCTTGCGACCACCATGTTTCGTGCCCCTTCGTTATTTGGCTCAAGTTTGCTCGTGGGCTCAAGCTACCTGCTCGCCCGCTATAATTCCGTGGCGTTAGCTCGTCACTCACACTTGACCGTCCGCTTGCCAACCACAGTTCGCCTGTGTCTCGCCCTTCGCTAACTCGCTAGTTCGCCTATTTCCACCATTCAAGCATGCCCGGTGGGCGCGCCCATGCCACTCGACCGTCGTAACAGTCGCAGGGCATTACGCAGAGGGTGGGATCTCCTCTCCACTAACATGTAAACTCAAATAATATGTGTGTCAGTACAAGCCCCTTTTAAATTGTATCTTTGTAATGTTATATGTGTGTCTGACCAACCAAGATGTTATGTTATGAGCCGCACTTAAAACTTCCATAGAGTCAAGGAACCATGGAATATTTTTATTTTATTTTATTTTTTCTTTTCATATATTTTATATTATATGTATTATATTTTGTTTTATTTAATTATTTTATATATTTTCAATTTATTTTTCATATATATAAAATATATATGTATAAACTGTTTGTGATTTTTGTAAAATTAAATTAATAATTAGTTTAGTTAATTAAATGAATTAAATAACTAAAATTATAATTATAAAATAATTAATTTTCATTAACTAATATATTATTAATTTATTTAATCAAAACTAAATTAATTAAAATATATTAATTTATTAAAATTAATTTTATTTACAAATTACAAAAATATAACAAAATACACATTTATATATTTTATAGAATAAATTTTGACTGAGGATATCTTCCAAACCATACGTCAAAATGAAATGAAACTTGAATTACAGTAAAATTGGTTGCAAAATTAAAGCAATGAATCATCAAAATAAAAATCTAATCAAAGTGAAAATCTCGCAAGAGAAAGTAATCACAACAATTCAAGATATGATATCAACAAAATTAATCTGAAGGGTCTCATATTTTTTGTAAAAAGTAATCGGCGGTGTTGTGGCCACAAAATTGGTGACACACAGGGATGAAGCAGTTATCTATGGTTTAGATCATAGAAATACATTTATCAAAGACCGACATAAAAATTCTAGAATATTCTCTTATGCTACACCATTTCCAAAGATCCCACATAAGATTAATCAATGTCCATAAGCTCTTAAGAAATGAAAGTACCTGAATTTCCCAGTTCTCAAACAATGAATCAAAATGTAACGAATATTTATTAATCTTATCATATTTCTACTATTGGATAACAAAGAAAGCTAGGAGGCTTTTAAAAATTAGTATGCATCTATTAAATATTAAATTACCTCTTTTTCCCGACATTTCTTCTTTGTCAGTAGGTTTTTTAAGTACATCGATGAAGATGTCTTTGTACCATACAAGTATGGTCCTGCTACCAATGAGAATTCATAGCGGTAGCGAGGTTACTTTTACTTCCAACACATGTGCTTTTGACTCTCTTATATGCCTTTTCTTTTTATTAGAATATTTCACAAATTTCTTCTAACAATTGTGTGAAGAGAGCGGGGTGATATGAGAGGCTTTCTACTTGAAGAAATATTTTTGATACTAGTTAAGTTTAACCTCACTATTTTTTCTTAATCTACCATTGTAAAGGTTTTAAACATGGAGGGGTATGGAAGGGATTGAAAGTAAAGGCTAGAAAAAATTTATTCCTTTATAAAGGTGAACTTATACTACTTGAATCATGTCTTAATATTCCATATAGTAAATGATGGACGTGAGAGAATGTGAAAACTTGACAAAAATGACCTTTAGATTAATGAAATCCTGTTGAAAATATAGAGTAAAAATTTCCCCATGTAAGGTGACTAATGTTTAATAGAAAACATTCCCCGCATAGGTTTTGGAAATATCACAAAATACAATCCAAGTAAAAGTTGAAATCAAACCCTACAAAGAATCCAAATTATAAAGAAAGAAAAGGAAAATGGAAAAGGCCATGATTGAAAGAAACCCCAACAAGATAGCCTATGAAAACATGTGTCAACAAAAGCATGAATATGAAGAAAGCATGTGTGTTTTAATGAAGTTAAGATCTCAACAAGTTATGTCTCACAAAGTTGTGACTGATTAGTCTTTTATTGAAAGTGAGACCTAAATTTGGGGAGTAGTTATGACTAAAGTTAGATGAAGATGTCATTTTTGTTGCGAATATCTTGTTTCAAAAAAAATTTCAAATACAAAGAACAAGATATTAAATGAAAACAAGGTAAGGTGTAGAGACTCCATGATATAAATTATTTTCAATTTAATCATCATCGTAATTGCTTCGCCTAACTTGAAAACATGTAAAGAAAACTTGGGATATCTGAGATGGCAAGAGAATCAAATCTTCAACAAGGCCAACTAAACCTACAAAAACAGAGTTTAGATCATAAATTATTTAATAAAAACGAAATTAAAATCATAATGAAAACATATACAAGATTTAAGTAACCATATGGAAATATTTCCTTCTATAATCTTGTTTTTTTTTACCTTTTAAGACTTGATTTCCTCCAAATTTCATGTTTAAAGAAGTAGCTCCTTATGATTTAAACCAAATAGTAAGAAGAAGTTGCAACTTTATCAAATCTCACTTATGCTTATGATATTCAGATTTATTAAACCTAAACTAATGCAAGCGTTGAACTTATGAAAAACACTTACCAGAAAGGAACGTTTTCATGTTCAAGTTATGGGAAATTATTTAGAATCATCAAAAAATTCATATTTGTGTTAAAATAGTAACGTTGAAATGAAATAAATGAAAATTTTCTGGAATATGCTTCACTCGTTGGGAATAAAATTGAGAGGGGGGTGAATCAATATTTACAAATCAATAACTTTTGATTTGATAATCAGGTTTATATATGCTACTTGAGTAAAGGGAACTCACATGTTCACGCAACTGTTATTAAGGCAATCAACGTATATCTAGTGAACTTATGATTTAGTTAATTCATCTTATGTTGATCTTTAATCAGTGCATCAATACTTTATTAAACAATAACCATGTGTAGTAATAACAAAATAAACCATCACACATAAGCAACACAAATGAACACCAAGATTTAAGGTGGAAATCCAACGTAGGAGAAAACCACCTATTGCTACCGTCTTTGTCTTGTTTTAATATAGAGAAAATATGTTTACAATCTTGTACTGGTGCATACTCATAATAGTACATAGGCACCCACCTGCAGAAGGCTACAAAATTCTCTCCTTCTCCAGCTTCTACTAGAAGGGAGCTAGAAACAGCTGGCTCTTGTATTGGCTGATATGTTTACCATTATGTAGGTGCCAACCTACTAACATAAATTTTCTAAGGAAGGGTTTGAAAATGAAATTCATCAAACCTTGAAATTTAGAAGGTGCATTGGTAAGTCCAAAATGCATGACCAAAAGTTCATAATGACCCTCATGAGTTCTAAATGTTGTTTTCACAATGTCTTTAGTCTTTATTCTGATTTGATGATATCCTGAACGAAGATCCAACTTTGTGAAGTAAATTGATCCATGAAATTCATCCAATAATTCATCAATGAAAGGAATGGGAAATTTATATTTAATATTGAGCTTGTTGAGCTCCCTATAATTTAGACACATGGCCATGATCCACCTCTCTTGTGAACTAATACTACTAGAGTAGAGAAAGAACTTTGACTAGGCTGAATTATACCAACTTCTACATTTCTGCAACCATACATTCAATTTCACTCTTTTGGGCATAGGGATGTTTGTAAGGCCTGATGTTTGGAGGAGCACTTCATTTAATCAAATGAATAACATGATCCTAATCATATAAAGGTGGGAGGCCTTTGCGAGTCTTAGATACCTTGGAATGATTCTCAAAGACTTTTTGGATATTTGGAGAAATAGATGATTTCGATGTCAGAACCTCTAGTGAACATAATTGTGAAATTATGCCTCATTGTTCTTTCTTTACAAGCTTTGTCATTTTGTTAGAGTTGATTATTTTTCTCAGTTTCCCTGCAATATCCCTTAATTCAACTTTCTTTCCTTCTGAAAAAATTTCATGAAAAGTTCTTGAAAATTAAAAGCTATTGTACATAAGGACTGTAACCATTGGACTTCCAGTACAACATCAGCACCACCCATTGGAATGGAAAGCATTCGGCTATTCAATACATATTATCCCATGGATAGCTTGATATTATGGCACTTTCCAAAGAAATTTATGGTTCCTCCACTTGCAACCATCACTTGAGACTCTAGTGCTGGATATAGGAAGAAATTCAATTCCTTGGCTATCTTACAATGAATAAAATTATGGGTATTTCCTGAATCAATCAACATTATTACCTTTTTCTTCTCGATATTCCCTTCTATCTTGTTAGTTTGAGGAGTGGTAATTCCATCCAATGCATTACAGGATATGGTTAGATTCATTTCTTATTTCTCTATGGTTTGTTCCTAGTGTCTATCCCCTTCTTTTGACGTTTCTTGTTCCTTTTCTTCCTCCTCTTCACAATTTATGTAAAATAATTTCTTCTTAGCACACTTATGACCATTAGTGTATTTGCTATCACAGCTGTAAAAAGTCCCCTTTTCTCTTTTTTCTTCCAATTGTTGTGGTGTCAGCCTTGTAGGTTGTGTAAGGCTAGGGGCAACAACACTTCCATATTTATAATTGTGAGTGGTAGGCTTCCTTGTTGCCATAATTTTTCTTTGCATTTTTCTTTCCAACTCGAGTGCCTTCTCCAATGAATCAGGTTCCCAAAGGTGAACCTTATGTTGGATGTGATCCTTTAAAGTCCCTTTGAACACATCAATCATATGCTCCTATAGAATATCTTTTACCCTTATATTCAATTTTTGGAAATCCTCAATGTGCTCCATCACTAAACCCTTTTGTTTGAGATTTATCAATTGACCAAAAAAATGTGTTGCTTTTTGTATCCTCATAATGTGCTATCATTTCATCCATAAAAATTTTCCAAGTGAAAATTTGTTTATGAGCAAAGCCATCGATACCATACAAACTGATTTGGTTCCAAATATAAATTTTCAATGCATACCTTTTGTGTGTTTTGCACATTATGGAGATCACAATATTGCTCCATCTGTAGTATCCATGTTATGGGATCCTTGTCATCAAACATCCTCATATCGATCTTTGGAACATGGTGGGTCTTCGATCCAATGTTAGAGTCTATGAAACCATGATTAAAATTTATTTTGTTCTCATCATGCGTTTCCTCTACTACCATTTCACCAGTAGTAAGAATTTCTTGTAGAAAATTTGTCAAATATTCCATCTTAGCTTCCAAGCCTTTCTTTAAACCACCCATCTTAGCTTCCATGCCATCCATCTTAGCTTCCACATCATTCATCTTAGCTTCTATGCCTTTCTCTAAACCATCCATCTTAGCTTCTAAGTATTTTTTTAAGCCATCCATCTTAGCTTCAGTTACTTTTTGTGAGAGTGAATTTTGTTCCACTTGGTCTCGTAATTTTGATATATCATGTTGCATCTCTTCCTCTTATTCATGAGTCATGCTAGATATTTCAGGTTGCTTACTAGGTGTTTCCATTTTATTTCTTCGGGGCATCAACTATTGATAATTATGCTTCACTATGCCCTTTCAGTTTCTTCAAACTAGTTTTTAAAACCAAACTTATGCAAACTTTTAAAAAACTACACACCATTTTTTACTTTGTAGGAGCTCGATATTGTATCTGATGTATCTCTGAAATTTTGGATTTCCAAGGTTTGAAATTGTTCACTTTGGTAGCCCTATTAGTCCTCTTTCCGACGCCACAAGTATGATCGAAATTGGATTCTCCAAGAAAGCGTTATGCCCAATCTCCCAAGATGACTTGATTATACACTTTTTTCACTATATAGAACTTGTGTGAAGTGCCACATGTCACTGTTTCAACCTTCGGACCTGAAACCAATGCACAGAAAACTAAAATCCGTCTTCTTTCTGTAAATTCTTATGAAATTTCAATCTAATAATCAGAGAGAAAGTTATGATGATTTTCCCAAGGTCACCTGTTTGGTATGTAATCAGGAGCTTGCAAAAACCCTAACTTCCTTGGATCATATCTCCAAAATATAGCTAGAAAAGATCTAAAATTTCGACCCAAGGATCATCGAGATTTCATATCAGATGTGGTTTTTTTAGCTTCTAAAACATCACAGAAAAAAGTTATAGCAAAAGTTCCCTAATGACCTGTCTTGGAGCAGCGAAACCCTAGAATCAAAAAGCTCTGCTACCAAATGTTAGAAAACCATCTCACAAAAAGATAGAAAAGATAGATCAACGACTTAGAAATCAGCCTCTTCGAGGGGGAAACCTCCTTTACATTACACAAATGAACAATTCTTGGATGATACAAATGACAAAACCTCCTTTCTATATATAGGAGTCTAAGGGGTCACAATATAACCAAAGCTGACATAAAAATAATAATATAAGGGCACAAAAATAACAATAGTGGGCTTCTATGTGGCAGAATAATAATAGTATTTGGACAATAGGGGCACAAAAATAACAATAAGGGCTAAAATGAAAATAGTAATGTGGGAATCACTAGTATTATAGGGACCTAACATCTACTTTTAGAGAGACAACCACAACTTCAAGATTCTCACAGTAACTAGTTCTTTCTATAAGTTCTTTGGTTATTGTATCCTTTTCATTCACTTCATTTCTCAATGATGTCACTTCACCCTGTTGTCTTTGAAATTGATCTTCTATTTCCTTGTACTGCTTCTATTCTTTATTTCCTTCCTCCAACTAATTTTTTAACCTGGTAACTTCTTCTTTGACGATACACTCCCTTTTGTCAAATAGATCTTGTTGATCTCTAACTTTGTCTGTGAGCCTTTTAACTTCTACCTCTATATTTATTTCACTTTCACCCATAAGAGAAAATTCTTTTGTTTCACTATCACTTTCATTATCATCAATATTGCATGAACAGAGAAATGTATCAAGAGAAGACCAAAAATGTGTATTCTTTTGCTTATTCATCTTCAATCTGAAGTGATTCTGAATATGAATACTTACTTCCACATAATAGCCAATTGTCTCTCCTACAGTCACTATTCCTTTGAGATGCCTTCTTCTTTTGAGGTGCTTTCTTATTTTGCTTCTTTCCCATTGTTACAACGGATCTCCTTCAAGCAATCAAGCTTCTGCGGAAGGACCCGCTCAGATACCAATTGTTCGGAATAATACTAGAGAGGGGGGGGGGGTGAATCAGTGTTTACAAATCAATAACTTTTCATTTCATAATCATATTTATATATGCTACTTCAGTGAAGGGAACATGCGTGTGCACACAACTGTTATTAAGGTAACCAACGTATATCTAGTGAACTTATAATTCAGTTAATTCATCATATGTTGATCTTTAATCAGTGCATCAATACTTTATTAAACAGTAACCATGTGTAGTAATAAAATAATAAACCATCACACATAAGAAACACACATGAACACCAAGATTTAAGGTGGAAACCCAATGCAAGAGAAAAACCACCTGTTGTTGTCATCTCTATCTTCTTTTAATATAAAGAAATTTTGTTTACAATATTGCACTGGTGCACACTCATACCATTACATAGGCACTCACCTGCAGAAGGCTACAACCTTCTCTCATTCTCCAACTTCTATTGGAAGGGAGCTACAAGCCCCTGTCTCTTGTATTGGCTGATATGTTTACCAATATGTAGGCATCGGCCTACCACCTTCACTCATTATCCAGCTGCTACTGGAAGGGAGGTTCCTGATCTAATCACCAACCACTACTAGTATGAAGATTCGACTTCCTCACTGAAGGCTCCAACCCTCAGTATCCTCCAGGGACCACATTTCATAAATTTTCATACTAGATACTCCTGGTAAACAACAACACAGTATGTAGGCCTCGTTTCATCAAATTTTCATATGGGACCCATCTGTAACATTGAAGCTCAAAATCAATCACCACCGTAATACAACTATCAAATACAATTTGCATCAACCAATCACTAAAACTCAATCATCAATCTCTGATATAATTGAAACCCAATCATCACTTTCTGAATAAACCAATCATTGAACCTCTAACATAGTTGAATGAAACAATCACTAAACCTATGATGCAACTGGATCAACCATTCATTCAAAACCCAATCATCCAATACTTAATCAAAATACAACTAATCAACTGGAATAATGAGATCATTGTAACCAGAACACAGATTTGAACCCAAAAACTTGCATCATCAATGAGAACCAACTGCAACCTCAAAAATCATATGTCAGAATGTATACTCTACTTCAATGAAGCCAACATGCATGTATATGCTACTTCCTTTAACCAAACCTGCATATACCTCCAAAAATATTGAATCACAAAAACCTCTGAATCAAAACTATACCAACTAGTAACATTCTGAAGATCTACTATCAAATTACAGAGTTCTAAATAGACGATAGCAAAGATCACCCTTCTCACTTAATCAATCAATCAATCATACTCAGCCTCCTTATACATTCAGTTCTACTTTCAGATCTAATGAAGACAGCATTGATAGAAAACAATAAAACAACATCACTGATCAGATAGATCAGTCATCTCTCAACAACATGCTTTTCTTTTACTTGGAAGAGTCGAACTAGTGTGTATACGCACCTTCACCAAGGGGAACCAATGTATAGATCTCCAAATACTAACTTAAAACTTCACAACTATTCTAGACTTTTGTCATACCTAGATCATAGCATTTATAGGATAAAGGATGCGTTAGCATTCAGATCTAGCCCAACAATTATCAGATCATACAATGATAAGTCATTTCAGGTCTCATGATCATGATCCAACATTGTATCAAAAGGTACACATTATATTTCAGATCATATCATAACCATAGCCCCTCACAACATAACATATACTTTAGATAGAAGTATTCATGAAAAATCGTTTCACTTGCACACCTAGCCCTTTAATATTTTCCTTCTTATATAGTTTTAGCCTTTCTCCATACCTTGGACCAAAAAAAAATTTAGAACCTGTGGTATTCTTGGACGAGATCAAATATATGTTACTCTACTGAGTATTGTGGGCTAATACCATGGTATTTATCCTTGGTATTCTTTAACCTTAATTTACCTTAATTTTCCATCCCATATGCACTTTTCCTCTTGTGAAATTGCGTGCATATGTATACACTCTTTTTGCACAGCGAACCCACTTGTACATGCTCTTTTTGTACAGTGAACTGCGTCTACAACTAATATACCTGAAAACATTCGATTTCCTCAATATGTTGATTATGATCTATAGTCCTTTGTTCCATGATCCTTTTCTTCTGTACCATTACTCTATTATGTCTTAATAGACCTGTTATAATTTGATTTTCCATTATATATTACATATGAATTGATTCCTTTGAACTTCACTGCATTTTGTCACACCTGTAAACATAGTTTCCATGCATTCTATCACATCATGTTTATACTTTTATCAATTAGTTCATTCATCAAGTAGGTTTTCTTCAAGGACAAAACTAACACAACCTTCATGTATCAAACCTTTAACCATTATTTTGTTCCATCATTCTGTCACCTCTGATATCTCTATGTTCCATCATTCTGTCACCTCTGATATCTATCTAGTAGATTAATCTAGTTACCATATACAAGTTAGGTGTTCTTCTACAAGTGATTTTCCATCAAGGACGACACATGCATCATAATGCCAACAATCTCCCCCTTTGGACTTGATGGCAACCACTTTGGTTTTTTATCACCACAACCTATAAATAACATCAAGCTACTCTATAAAAACCACTCTCCAAGCACCAAGCTACTCTCCCCATTTGAAATCAACGGAAAAGGGATGACTGAAAAATGTTAAATAAAGAATTCTATATCTAAACTTTTGAATATGAACAATGATCATGCTCCCCCTAGGTACATGTTGCATTCTCTGATGAAACTCCCCCTTAGTACATGTTGAGATGCACTATACTTTCCATGCAACCCCTAAGCATATGCAGAGTCTGTAGAAACATTTTGAAAGAATAACATGAATCTATAACTCAACTATGTGAGTATGACCTTCCTATCACTAATGAATCATACATACATCAATCACCCAGCCAAGTGGGGATACACCAAGTTTGACTCATCCACCCAACCAAGCGGGTTTACATGTTTGACGTGATATTAAAAGTACATACATGAATAAATATGACAATTATTACATCATAGGTATTTACATGACCTATACATAAAATGACATACATGAAATTTATAACAAATACCAAAGATCTAAACAAGACCATGATAGTTATCAGCAACTATCATACACCATAGATGATCTGCACCATAAGAATTTGTCAACAACATTCAAAAAATCAACCTATATATGTCCATCATTAGTTTGTAAGATAAGTCAATGTACATTTCATATCATCAACCTATGAGAAAGTATGTCGTATATAGGTACCAACTCTTCTTCTTGATCTTATCAAGATCACCTTGCTCCATAACGTTCCATGAATCAACTAAGCATATGTCATATTGCCAAGTAGTAATACAAAAGCATTCACCTCATATCATATATATATGTGAAACCACCATACTCATCATCTGTGACAATAATATCATCATTGTCGTAACAAGAACTATATGATCTTTCCATAACTACCCTCAATATATCAACCATGTATCTTCAGTAGGGACTTTTCCACTATCCACATCTGATAAGAATCAACCGTGATAATCAAACCTATCATCTTAAAGTAAGAGGTCATCATCATTATGTAACTAAGTAGGCCATGTCTCCAAATAACCATGTCTTCATATAGATATGTCTTCATAGATATGTCTTCATAGATATGTCTTCATGAAACCTATAATAACACCATTATCTTGGTCAACCAACATTATTTACGAATGTGTGATTTAGGTAAGCATCCATGTATCAACATAATATGTATCCATCATAGAGATAGAAATATGTATCTAACAAACCATGAGCTCATAGTCATTTGTCAAGATTTCTTGATACCATCAAGAGCAATAATCCTCAACCAATATACCATGTGAGAGCCAAAAACTATATGAATGCTACACCATAACTGTACCATATGAAATTTATGTATCTTTGAAGGGATGATGACAACAACATAAAAGAAATGAGTGAAACTTATCAAATAATTAAGTTGTGTACTCAAGCTTTGTTCTTCTCATTGACATTATCAAGATCATTATGTAAGCAACATAGCATATGTACTATATGCATCATCAGAGAGTCATCCACAATCATCCATAATTCTAATATGAATAACAACTATGTGGCTCAAGCAAAGTATCATCTGACATTTAATCATATGCAACCCATGAGTGTAGCATAGCATGTTGTATCATTTAAACAATTCAACAACATAATCATCCTCACCATTGATAAGGATCATTATGTACCAAAGAATTCTAAACATAATGCTAACAATGCAATATTAGAAGCATATCATATTCTCCGCCTGAACGTGTGCCAATTGTTCATTGTCAGATCTGATCATTCCATATATCAGTAAGAATCATCAAGGAATCATCATCAACTAGTTATACACAAGTCGTCAAAAATTTATGAGGGTCAAAATCACTCCTAAGTAACATCCACTTACTTTAGTCATCAATCATCTAGACAAAAAAGATAATTGTTTGAACCATATTAGATCACTTTTTGGAGTTTTTCCCACTTCTTCTTCATCAAACCAACATATACGTGATTGTGAAGCTTCTAACTCACGTATATATGTGACTTTTATTTATACTATCAGAGTATGAGATTGGAACACTAAAATTTATACTTTCAGTTCCTTCTGAGTCTATTATGACTATACATGGTCCTGGAACTTTTGTTGAAGCATAAATTCCAAGAATATCATTACCATGATGGTTCTTCATCAGAGACTCCATCTTTCCCTTGTCTCTAGTAAAGTGATGAGCACATCCACTATCATCTTTGTCTTCAAATGAGAAGAGAGCAAGATCACACCTTATCTGATCTTACTTTTCTTGATTCTCGATGGATTCATATTTTTCAGATTTTCTGATATAAATCTACTTATTTGATTGCTTACCATATTCTCTACGATGATCCATAGACTTGTCCCTACATTCTTTTGCTATATGCCCAAACTTTTTACAAGCATAACATCTTATATGTTTCATATTCCTTCTATAGAAATCAATGGATTTGTGACCAAACGTATTGCAAGAAAAACAATATCCCTTAAAGTACATGGAAGCTGAAGATCTTTCTATGTGACGGTTATTAGCTTGAACCATTCTACGTCTGCATCTTGCTACAACATGTCCAAAATTATGACATATAAAACATTCGACATTATTCATCAAAGGAAAGAATCAATTAACACTTCCATAGTTAGGAGTAAATGATTTTCTTTGAAGACATTCTTTCCTTGGTTATTGATGCGGTTGATCTCTTATCTCCTTGTTGAGCATTTCAGATTTTGCATTAGAGTTCCTTGCTTCAGTTTGTGAGCTAGATTCACCTTTAACAGTTTCATGAAAGCCAAGACCAGATTTGATGTGAGGAGACCTTTGACTACTAAGAATATTATCCAAAATCTTAGTACTATCTTGAAATCATAAACGTTTATCATTTTCTTCTAGTTTATCTTCTAGGATATTTACCTCAACCTGATATTGCTCTTCCTTTTCAAGATACTACTTCTTCATGATTTCTTCAATTTTTATACATTCTTCCACTGTGACTTCAACCCCGCCCCTTAAAAAAATATTATTCAAAAAAAAGAATTATAAATGGGCAACGCTGAAATCCGATTCTCAGAATCGGATTTCAATCCTACCCACTTATATATATATATATATATATATATATATATATATATATATATATATATATATATATATATATATATATATATATATTAAAAAAATTGATAATTTTTTATTTTTTTTTAAGTGGGCAGGGCTGAAATCCAATTCTCATAATCAGATTTCAACCCCACCCTTCAATATTTTTATTTCTTTTTACGTGTTTTCATAAAAAAAATTAAGATTTTAACATTATTGTTCTAAATTTTTTAATTAATTATGTTTTTTTTTAATTTGATTTTTTTGTTTTTTTTATGTTTTTTTTTTTTTTAATTTTTAATTTAATTTTAGTAGTTTTTTAACTTTTGTTTTTTTTTTATTTTTGTTTTTAAATTATTTAAATTGTTTTTATTATTTTAGGTTTAATTTTTTTTTTTTTTTTTAATCAGATTTGCTTTTATTCTTATTTTTTTTAATATTTTAAAAATTGTTATATATATATATATATATACAATTTTTTCATCATTTACAAGATAATTTTTTTTTTTACATTTTTTATGGTTTCTTTTTCTTATATATATATATATATATATATATATATATATATATATATATATAATTTGTTTTTTTAAGTAATCAACATTTAAAAGACAATTCGATATAAAAAAAATTTAAAGTGTCAAAAATATGCTCCGAAAAAAATATATGTATTCTGCATCACCACTTTTCAAAATCGGTTGACATTTTTCCTACCTCAAAGAAATGGGTAATTGTATCAGTTCCTGTTTCAAAGTTTACATTGTTTTTTGTGCTTCCTCTCCTAGGGTTAGGTTTTTCGATGTTTGGGGTTTTCCATTGTTTCTCAATGAAAAACAGGCCTTCGAGCCTCATTGTAACAAAGTTTAGAGGCATGTAGCTGGCACATCTCTCCTCAGAGACAAGATACCATCACCTGAGCTAGTTTGTATGTAATCCTATTTCATTTCATTGATATTAACGAAATCGAGTTATATTTCTAATGCATATCTGTGTTTAAGTTTATATATGTATTTTTTTGCATTCCTGCATAAGTCTGGATCACTTAGGCTAGCTAATTAAAATTTATTTTATTTTATAATAACATAATATCTCATCCAACCATGATCCACCATGCTAACATTACACAGTCATCATTTATCTTTACAAAAATAGGGGTCAACATAACGGGTGTTACAAAAGGCAATCATGAGATGAAGGGGATAGTCTTATTACATAGCAAGGGAAGTATATTCACTAGTAGATGTCCAACCCTTGATAATTAAGCATATTTTCCATTTACGTTAAAGGGGGAGAGCATGTATACATTGGAAATTTAAAGCAAGACAAAGTGAGCAGACAATGGAACTTCAAAGTTATCAAAGTTTGTAGATGTTTCAACCATCAATTACCAATAATGTCTAGTTTCATTTCCACTAATGACAAAAGGAGATATTGTTGATTATGTATCCATTTTTATTATTTTCATTGATTTTAAGAGATGTCAAGTTATAGGGAGTTTTTTGCTTTAAGTATATAATGTTGAATATAAGTTGCAGGTTGTTTTATTTCAAGTCATGAATGTAGATCAATTGGATAGTCTATCTTTGCAAAGATTCGGCTTATAGTTTCCTTGATCAAAAGGCCATGCAAAGTGTTTAATTAGATAACCCTTTTAAATAGATTTCCAAGGATATATGCACCTTAGCCTAATTCACGAGGAATGAAGAGAAAACTTAGTTTACACAGTTGGATTCAAAACAAGGTTCTAGCTAGTAATGGTTCCAATTTTGGCCCCATCTCATCAAAACAATGCCAAGACAAAATAGAAGCCAAAAGTTGAGGAGGAACATGCTGATAGTTAACTAGAAGTGACCTATCAAGGTGTTGGTCATAGTACGTAGTCACAAGGGGCCAAAATTTAGCAACCAAGAGCTTATCAGACCACCAGTGAAAAAGCTTAAGAGGAAGAGTGTATTAGAAACTTTGATGGGAAATGGTCGAAAAAACCCAAGGTCATAGCTCCTGGTCACCCAGGAATTTATCAAACTGCCAAACAAGATCTAATTTGCATGCAACAAAGTGAAGGGATGATGAAGCAGTGACTAGTGCATGTGCCACATTGGACAAGAAGCAATGACGAAGCATGATAGGTGGATAATGACTTGGAATTTGTGATTATATGGACATATAAGGAAGGTGACATGTGGCATGTTGTACTACAACTTTTGGGTGTTGAATTGGCCCTTCTTCTAGTGACACATGGAAGGTACATGTCAGTAGAAGACACGTGGTAGGATCTGATTTCTTATATAGAATGATGTGGATAGAACATTACAAGTGACAAAGATGACACATGGAAAGTGTTAGGTCCCTATAATACTAGTGATTACCCCATTACTATTGCAGTTGTATTCCCTATTAATATTGTTGTGCCCCTATTGTCCCCATATTGTTATTACTGTGCCCCATAGAATCCCTCCATTATTATTTTTGTGGCTTTATATTATTATTGTTAGGTCGGCTGGGTTATATTATGACTCCTTAGACTCCTATATATAAAAAGGAGGTTATGTCATTTGAATCATCCGAGAATTGTTCATTTATGTAATGTAAAGGAGGTTTCCCCCTCGAAGAGGCTGAATTCTAAGGCGTTGATCTATATTCTCTATCTTTTTGTGAGCTGGTTTCATAACATTTGGGGATCAGAGCTTTGGATTCTAGGGTTTCACTTCTCCAAATAGGTCATCATGGAATTTTCACTATAACTTTTTTCTGTGACGTTTCAGAAGATAAAAACAAAACCCATTTGAGACGAAAACTCTCTAAACCTCAGGTCCGAATTTCAAAGATTTTTGCACTATATTTGTGGAGATATGATCTGAGGAACTTGGTCTTTTTGCAGACTCCTGAATTACATTCCAAACAGGTGACCTGGGGAAAATTGTCATAACTTTCTCTCTGAGCATCGGATTGAAATTCCATAATATGGTACAGAAAGAGGACGGATTTTAGTTTCCTGTATATATTTTTCAGATCCAAAGGTCAAAATAGTGACTCGTGGCATGTCGTACAAGTTTGCTCTACTGAACTAGTCTATAATCAGGTCACTATGGGAGATTTGGCATAACTCTTCTCTGGAGAATCCAATTTAGATCAGACTGGTGGCATTGGAAAGGGACGCAGAGGGCTACTACAGGTTGCAATTTTAGAACTAGATGATCTGAAATTACAGAAATACATCAGATTCAATATCAAGCTCCTACAAAGTGAAAAAAGGTGTGTAGTTTTTTTAAAATTTTTGCATAAGCTTGGTTTGAAAAATTATTTTAAAGGAATTCAAAGGGCCTAGTGAAGCATTATTATCAGTAATTGATGCCTCAAGGAAATATAATGCAAACACCTAGTAAGAAACCTGAAAGCTCTAGCATGACTCATGAAGAAGAGGAAGAAATGCAACATGGTATACCAAAATTACGAGACCAAGTGCAACAAGTGTCACTTGCACAAAAGGTAACAGAATCTAAGATGGATGGTTTAAAGAGAGATGTAGAAGCTAAGATGGATGGTTTAAAGAAAGGCATAGAAGCTAAGATGGATTGTTTAAAGAAAGGCATAGAAGCTAAGATGAATGACTTGGAAGCTAACATGGACGATTTGAGGACAAGCATGGAAGATTTGAAGATAGATTTCAAGACAGATTTGACAAAGTTTCTACAAGAAATGCTTACTAATGGTGAAAGGGTAGTAAAGGAAACTCATGATGAAAACAAAAGAAATGTTAATCATGATTTCATAGACTCTAATGTTGGACCGAAGACCCACCATATTCCAAATATCGATATGAGGAAGTTTGATGGCAAGGATCCCACAACATGGATATTATAGATGGAGCAATTTTTTTATCTCAATAATGTGCAAAACACACAAAAGGTACATATTGCAACTTTATATTTGCAACCAACTCAGTTTGTATGGTATCAATGGCTTTGCTCTCGTAAACAAATTATCACTTGGGCAATTTTTACAGAAGAATTGACAGCACATTATGAGGATACAAAAAGAAACACTTTTTCTAGCCAATTGATAAGTCTCAAACAAAAGGGTTCAATAATGGAGCACATTGAGGAGTTCCAAAAATTGAACATAAGGGTAAAAAATATTCCATAGGAGCATAGGATTGATGTGTTTATAGGGAATTTAAAGGATAATATCCAACATGATGTTCGCCTTTGGGAACCTGATTCATTAGAGAAGGCATTCAGGTTAGCAAGAAAAATGGAAAGAAAAATTATGGCAACCAGCAAGCATACCACTCACAACTATAAAGATGGAAGTGTTGTTGCCCCTAGTCTTCCACAACCTATAAGTTTGACACCAAAACAATTGGAAGAAAAAGGAGAAAAAGGGCTTTGTTACAGTTGTGATACCAAATACACTAAAGGTCATAAGTGTGCTAAGAAGAAATTATTCTACCTAGTTTAATTCAACCTAGTCAAAGTTCTTTCTTTGCTCCAGAAGGATCATGGCACATGTGTCTGGATAATAGGGAGCTCAACAAGCTCACTATTAAAGATAAGTTTCCCATTCCGGTCATTGATGAATTACTGGATGAATTGCATGGATCAATTTAATTCACCAAGTTGGATTTCGTTCAGGATATTATCAAATCAGAATGAAAACTGAAGACATTCTGAAAATAGCATTTAGAACTCATGAGGGTCATTATGAATTTTTGGTCATGCCTTTTGGCCTTACCAATGCACCTTCTACATTTCAAGGTTTGATGAATTCCATTTTCAAACCTTTCCTTAGAAAATATGTGTTAGTATTTTTTTATGATATACTAATCTACAGCAAGTCTTAGAAGGATCATGTTGAACATGTTGACAGGGTGCTACAACTATTGGAGGAGAAACAATTATATGCAAAAAGATCCAAATGTTTCTTTGGAGTATAAGAGGTGGAATGTCTGGGTCATATTGTATCTCATGAAGGAGTTAAGGTAGACCCTATCAAAATTAAAGCCATTAAGGAATAGAAAATCCCCACATCCATCAAGCATCTGCGAGGATTTCTCAGGTTGAAAGGGTATTAACGCAAGTTTGTTAAGAATTATGGGAGAATAGCAGCACCTCTAACAACATTATTGAAGAAAGATGCATTTTCATGGGCACTAGAAGCAACAAAGGCCTTCGAACATATTTAAGAGGCAATGTGCCAAGAACCAGTCTTAGATACACTAGAATTAACAAAAACCTTTATTGTGGAATGTGATGCTTCAAGAAATGGAATTGGTGTTGTTTTAATGCAAGATGAAGGACCCATTGCTTTTGAAAGTCGTCCAATCAAGGGAATGTTTTTACACAAAGCTATTTATGAGAAGGAAATGTTTTCAATACTACATGCACTTAAGAAATGGTGACCCTACCTAATGGGAAGACACTTCAAGGTAAAAATGGATCATGATAGCCTTAATACTTTTTAGAACAAAGATTATTCTCTAAAGAGCAACAAAAGTGGGTCACAAAGATGTTTGGTTATGACTTTGGAATCATCTAAAAAAAGGGAAGCAAAATGTGTTGGCAGATGCACTCTCAAGAAAGGATGAGGATGTGGAAGCATTGTTGTGCGCCATTTCTATTATCCAACCAGATTGGATAAACGAAGCAAGGGAGGAATGGAAGAATGATGAAGAAGTGTGGGAACTTATTCGAAAGTTACAACAAGATTCCAATACATCTGATACATTTAGCCGGAAAAATGATTCATTATGGTACAAAGATTGCTTATACCTCTGTAAGAATTCCCAACTCAAACAAAAGATTCTTATGGAATTGCACACTTCTCCCTTAGGAGTGTTAGAAAATTATATATTACGGAGCAATGGAACACATAAACTATTGCAGAAATATAAACATAGAAAATGCATAAAACAAGAGAGACACAGATATACGTGGTTCACCCAGTTTGGGCTACGTCCACCTCGAACAGCCAGTCCTTCCTTTCTATTATCCAACAAAATGAAGAGACACAACCTACAACAGATCCGCTGTAATATCCTCTATTTTCTCTCAGAATCTCACCTCTCTGCTTCTCACTCAGAGAATACACATATATTACACAGACTCAATACAATGCCCTCATACAAAGAGAGGGGTTGCCTTCTAGGGTAGAAAAACCTAAGCTAAACATAAGTTCTACCATCAAATCATCTACCTAATGAACGGCCCAGATTGACTAGAAATTACTATACTTTTACAAGGAAATTTTACATCTATTTTTAGCTTCGGGGGCTCCCCAAAGGTCGCAGCTGCCCCCCCTGAACCCCCTTGCAACGAATATTTTACAGGCGGCGTTGCCACCCCATTTCGAACTGGGGTCCAATGTGGCGATACCTTTGAATATAGAAGATAATTAGGCTCCACACCCAACAATCTCCCACTTGGAGACTGATTATGGCAACTCAACCACTGCTTCATTTGCTGGACAATGACTCCTCTTTGGACCTGGCTGTTTCTCCTCTTCATCGTCATCCTTGAAGGCCAATCAAAACTGAGCATATTCTCAGTTTCTCCCTGGTTACAACTTTTGTTAGCATATCTACAGGATTTTGGCTAGTGTGTATCTTTTCCAGCTTCAACTCTCCATCATCCAACACTGATCATATGAAATGGTACTTGAGCTGTATGTGTTTAGTCTTGGAATGAAATGCTAAGTTCTTTGCAATATGAATGGCACTTTGGATATCACTATATAATGTGCCCATATCATGCTCCTTACCCAATTCACCCATAAACCTTTGTAACCGAATCATTTCTTTACTAGCCTGTGTAGCAGCAACATACTCTGCTTCTGTTGTTGAAAGTGCAACAACACTTTAGATTTTTGAAACCCAACTGACAGCTATTCCACCAACAATAAATACATATACTGTAGTGCTCCTCTTGTTATCTTTGTCACCTACCATATCTGCATCAACATATCCCTGTAGAGAAATGTTTGAACCACCAAAGCATAATGCTTGATTTGTGGTACCTTTCAAATATCTGAGAATCCATTTCACTGTCATCCAATGTTCCTTTCCTGGATTGTTCATGTACTTGCTTACAACTCCCACTGCATGTGCAATATCAGGCCTTGTGCAGACCATTGCATATATTAAGCTTCCAACTACTGATGCATATGGAACTTTAGACATATAATCCATGTCTTCTTAGGTCTTTGGGCACATTTCCTTACTAAGTTTGAAATGGCTAGCAAAAGGTGTACTAACTGGTTCTACATTGTGCATATTAAATATTTTCAACACCTTTTGTATGTACTCATTCTGAGACAATGTTAATTTACGATTTTTCCTATCTCTAGTTATTCTCATACCAAGGATTTATTCTGCAGCTCCCAAATCCTTCATTGCAAATGAATTTGCAAATTTTCTTTTGAGCGCATTTATTTCCTACATGTTATACCCTACAACAAGCATGTCATCTACATACAATAACAATATAATATAGCTTCCATCATTTTGCTTTTTTAGATAAACACAATGATCAGAGTGACATCTAGTATAACCTTGTTCAGACATAAACTTGTCAAATTTTAGATACCACTGCCTTGGAGCCTGTTTTAAGCCATACAAGCTCTTCTTCAGCCTACACACTAGTTTCTCCTTCCCTTTCACTTCATATCGTTGTGGCTGTTTCATATATATCTCTTCCTCCAAATCCCCATGGAGAAAGGCTGTCTTTACATCTAACTGCTCAAGATGCAAATCTTCAACTACTACTAGACTTAAAATAGTTCTGATTGAAATCATTTTAACAACAGGAGAAAGTATTTCATAAAAATCAATACCTTTCTTCTGTTCAAACCCCTTCACCACAAGTCTAGCTTTGTACCTCTGTTTTCCTCCATCTTCTTCCTTCAGCCTATAAACCCATTTATTCTTCAACGTAGTTTTTCCTGCAGGCAACCTGACTAAGTCCCAAATCTGGTTATGCATTAAGGATTCCATCTCTTCTTCCATGGCTACATCCCACTTCTTCCTATGTTCAACCTGCATTGCTTCTTCATAACATTTGGGTTCACTAGAATCAATCAAAAATAAGTAATATAATGAAGGAGAGTATCGTTCAGGGGGTCTACTTATCCTGGTAGATCTTCTAACACCACTTTCAGGTGTTTGGGGTGCCTGTTGCTATTGTGGTGGTTGTTTTTGTTGATTATTATTATTTTCAGACACCTATACTTTTTCAATGATTTCATCAAGAACCGCGTATTCCTTGTTTTATTTTTCTTGTTCCTTTTCCTGCAACTGATTCTTATACAAGACCTTTTCATTGAATATTACATCTCCGCTCCTAATTATTTTGTGATTTTTGTAATCATATAAGTGATAACCAAAATCATTAACACCATATCCAATAAAGGTACATTTCTTTGACTTTGCCTCAAGCTTTGCTCTATTTTCTTTATCCATATGGACAAAGGCCTCACAATCAAAAGGCTTTGAAAAAGAGTAGTTTACATTTTTACCTGTCCATGCTTCCTTTGGAACACCACCATCCAAGGAACTTGAAGGCCCTCTGTTTATCAGATAAACAACAGTATCTACATCATCTGCCCAAAATTGGAAAGGCAATCCTACATGCAATATCATGCACCTTGCACGCTCCATGATTTTTCTGTTCATCCTTTCTGACACACCATTTTCTTGTGGTGTTCTTGGAACTGTCTTCTCTCTGCGAATTTCATGCTCTGAACAGTACCTATCAAACTCTTTGCTGCAATATTCACCTCCATTGTCTGATCTGAGACACTTTAATTTCATTCTTGTCTTAATCTCAACCAAAGCTTTCAATTACTTGAAAGTATCAAATACATCAGATTTATTCTTAATACAATAAATCCAAGTTTTTCTAGTTGCATCATAAATAAAAGTAACATAATAATGAGAGCCACTGAGAGATGATACCTGAGCAGGTCCCCATACATCTGTATGCACAAGCTCTAATTTTTCACTCTTCTTTTCTTTCCCAACTCTAAGAAATCTGACTTTCTTCTGTTTTCCATAAATGCAATTATCATAGAAGTCCAAATCAACATTCTTCAAACCCGGCAACAAATTCCTTGAGTGGAGAATCTTCATCCCCTTTTCACTCATGTGTCCCAGCCTATGATGCCATAATGTTGCATCTGCTCCTTTGGAAGTTAAAGCATTAACAGAGTTAGAAATACCATTGCATAAATACAATGTACCAACCTTTTCACCTTTTGCTATTACCAGGGCTCCTTTGCTAACATTCCGAGTTTTATCTATGAAAGTTGTCACACAACCTTCACCACCTAACTGTCCTGTTGAAATCAGATTTTTCTTTAGATCTGAAACATGCCTTACCTCCTTTAGTAGCCATTGGTTTCCATTCTGCTATTTTACAAGAACCTTACCCATTCCAACAATTTTACAGGGTTTATCATCACCCAAACGAACTTGTCCAAAATATCCTTGAACATAGTCATGAAAGTATTTCTTATCAGGTGTGGCATGGAATGAGGCCCTTGAATCTACCACCCAGGAATCAGTAATATTTTCGAAAGAAAGAATCAAAGCATCTTGTAACACCTCACCTATCACATCTTCTTCATGATTGTTTTCTTGTTGTGCATCTCCTTCTTTTCACTTCTGAGATCTACATTCTTTCTTTAAGTGTCCTTTCTTTTCGCATTTCCAGAACACTATCCTCGATCTAGACTTGGATCTACCTTTCCTTGATTTACTGTGATATCCTGAGCTCTTTCCTCTTTCCATTTTTCTTCCCCTAGACTCTGCACTCAAAGCATTACTCGATGTCTCATCGGAGATTTTCCATCGCATTTCCTTTCTAAGGATAGCACTGACAACATCACCAAACTTTAAAGTACTAGATCAAGAAACAGAGTTACTAATGGCCATTACTAAACCATTCCAACTTTCTGGTAATGAGCACAAGAATAACAGAGCCCTAACTTCATCATCAAAGTTTACCCCTACAGAACATAACTGACTTGTAACAGTATTAAAATCATTTAAATGGTTTGCAATAGATCCACCTTCCGACATATTCATATTAAATAACCATTTCATAAGAAATACCTTGTTTGAGGCCGAGGGTTTTTCATATAGTTTCTCCAATGCCTTAATCAAAATCTCTGTCATTGTTTCCTTTGAAATGTTGAAGGCGACCGTTGCTGTGAGGCACAACCGTACTATTCTGAGTGCCTTTCTATTGAGAAGGTTCCATTCTTCATCCGTCGTTCCCATCGGCATCTTTGTTTTTCTGCCCAATGGTAGGTACAGATCTTTTTGATACAGATAATCTTCCATCTACATCTTCCACAACAAGAAGTTTTGGTCGTTAAATTTCCCGACCCTAAACTTACCATCTTCCGGCATTGGTCCCACTCGAACGAGGAACCATTCTTTCCTGCGAGTTTATCAGCCAAATAGACCTTCAGCTCCGATACTAGTTGTTAGAAAATTATATATTACGGAGCAATGGAACACATAAAATATTGCAGAAATATAAACACATAAAATGCATAAAACAAGAGAGACATAGATATACGTGGTTCACCCAGTTTGGGCTACGTCCACCTCAAACAGCCAGTCCTTCCTTTCTATTATCCAGCAAAATGAAGAGACACAACCTATAGCAGATCCGCTGTAATATCCTCTATTTTCTCTCACAGTCTCACCTCTCTGCTTCTCACTCAGAGAATACACATATATTACACAGACTCAATACAATGCCCTCATACAAAGAGAGGGGCTTCCTTCTAGGGCAAAAAACCCTAAACTAAACATAAGTTCTACTGTCAAATCATCCGCCAAATAAACAGCCCAGATTGACTAGAAATTACTATACTTTTACAAGGCAATTTTACATCTGTTTTTAGCTTCAGGGGCGCTGCCCCCGAAACCCCCCGCTAGGGGGGGGGTCCCCAAAGGTTGCAGCCACACCCCCTGGACTCCCCTTGTAGCGAATATTTTACAGGCAGCATTGCCACCCCATTTCGAACTGGGGTCCAATGTGGCGATACCTTTCAATACAAAAGATAATTAGGCTCCAACCCAACAAGGAGGGCACTCAGGATTTTTAAAAACTTACCACAGGGTTAAGAAGGAATTTTTTTGGGATGGCCTTAAATCAGATATTCAAAATTTTGTGGCAGAATGTTTGGTTTGCCAACAAAATAAAGTTGAAACAATTAAGACCTCGGGTCTATTACAACCTTTATCCACTCCAAAAGAACGTTGGGAGGAGGTTTCAATGGATTTTATCACAAGTTTACCCAAGTCTGAGGGAAAGAGTGTCATCATGGTGGTAGTTGACAGACTTACTAAGTATGCACAATTTTGTGCATTATCACATCCTTTTAAAGCCAGTACAGTTTCTACTGCATTTATGGAAACAATTCAAAAGCTACATGGAAACCAAAATATTATTGTAAGTGACAGAGATCCCATTTTCACTGGAAATTTTTGGACAAAATTATTTTTTTGTCTTGGTACTCAGTTAGCTCATAGCTCATCTTATCATCCTCAATCTGATGGGAAAACTGAGATAGTAAACAAATGTTTGGAAGGATATCTTCGTTGCTTTGTATCTGATAAACAGACACAATGGGTCAAATGGTTGCCTCTGGCTGAATGGTGGTATAACACTTCCTTCCATACAACAAAAGAAATGACCCCATTTATGGCACTTTATGGATATCAGCCACCATCCATCACATCATATTTAAGAGAAAATTCTAAGGTTCAAGAAGTGGAACATCACATCGAACATCAACAACAAGTCCTCCAACTCTTAAAGGATAACCTCGTGTTAGCACAGAATAGAATGAAACAACAGGTAGATCAACATCGCAACGAAAGAAGTTTTGATGTAGGTGACTGGGTATTCCTACAGCTATAACCATATAAACAAATTTCCTTCAAGCAAGCTAAGAAGGATAATAAATTATGACCAAAGTATTATGGTCCGTACAAGGTGTTGCAAAAGATTGGTACTATGGCATACAAATTGGAGCTTCCTGCAGCTTCTCAAGTGCACACAGTTTTCCATATTTCATGTTTAAAGAAGGTTATAGGTGACAAGCTCCCAGTTCAAACAATATTGCCAAAACTTGACGAGGAAGGAAAAAATATATTGGAACCGGAAGCAGTCACAGAAGCAAGAACTCGACAGCTACTAAATCGATCAATTTTGGAGTATCTCATCAAGTGGAAGAACTTATCTGCTAAAGATTCCACATGGGAGGATGAGAATTTTATACAAAAGCATCTAGAACTACTCAAGCGTTGAGGACAACACTTTTTTGAAGGAGAGGGGAATGCTAGGTCCCTATAATACTAGTGATTACCCCATTACTATTGTAGTTGTATCCCTTATTAATATTGTTGTGCCCCTATTGTCCCCATATTGTTATTACTATGCCCCATAGAATCCCTCTATTATTATTTTTGTGGCTTTATATTATTATTGTTAGGTCGGTTGGGTTATATTGTGACTCCTTAGACTCCTATATATAGAAATGAGGTTTTGTTATTTGAATCATCCAAGAATTGTTCATTTATGTAATGTAAAGGAGTTTGACCCCTCGAAGAGGCTGAATTCGAAGGTGTTGATCTATCTTTTCTATATTTTTGTGAGCTGGTTTCATAACAGAAAGTGACATAGATGACACATGGAAGGTGATATGGATAACAAGTGGCACATGGTGATTGATACATGTGGAAATTTGGTGGCATAGACATTACATGGCAATGATGTGGAAAAGCCTTGAGATTCACACCAATAGACTATTTCGAAGGGCTTTGCTGCATTCAAAAATGTTGGTATTTTTTATAGCCTTTTGTGTGGGGCCATTATTCACTACCCACATCCCATCGGCATAGGAAAAATACATTGTGAATTCATCCAGTAGTAGAGCACCGAGTGACATACCAGTTGATGAGAAAAATTTTGTTAAGTGAAACATTGGACAACCCTATCTATGAGACCACACATATACAAGAATTATGCACTTATTTGTGAGTGAAAAATTGCTAGTCTTAGCCCCTATTCGTAGGATTTCGCATATGAGTGTATGTTGATGGTGTTAGAAATACATCAACCAATGGGGTATCCCCGATGTGAAGTCCCAATTAGACCTCATAGGATTTGGATTATTATTCGCAACCAAAAACATAGTGGGTTGCCATTGTCCTTAGGGATTTCCCTTGGCTGCAATTATTAACATAAGAGGTTTTACAAACATTCTTTGTAACATGTAAGTAAGATGACACTGTGAAGCATACAATTGTGATGTCTATAAGGTACTTTCATGACAAGTAGAAAGAGATTGAGAATCTAGAAGAAAATTAATAGTACTATTCTAAAAGAGACACACAAGCATAAGAGGATCGATAGTTAGCCTATCAAGTAGTTCACAAAACAACCATGGTCCTAAAACCAAATATAAAACAACTTCTATAAGATAAGTACCAAAGCCATTGAAATAGTTCAATTTAGTTAGTACATGTGAACAAAACATATACCACAAACATATAAAGAATAGTCTTACTATATTCACGATACATTCATGAAAATGCGTTGGCTCATTGAGATTCATATATTAAGTTGAAGTGTCAAGATATAAAAGTACAATGTTGCCGCAATAGCTCAATATTGGAACATTAAGTTACCACTTTCTCATCCAAATAAACATCTTCTCTCTTGTGCCAATACTAGAGAAGCCAAGGTGGGAAGTTCAAGTCTCCAAAATTCCTTTTTCTTGAGTTATGAGGGTGTATTTATAAAACATGAGGTGACTTTCCACCTCCTATGTGGTTATTGACATTGCTCTTGACTCTTGGGCTTCTACAATGAATTTTCAAATTCTTACATGACCTTTGAGCTTCTATACGACTTTAAAAATTTCTAGTGACTCTTCATATTCCATGTGGGACCCTTCTCATTCCACACATTTTACATTTTATCATTTTGGAGAATTACATAATTACATTCCACAAATAAAATGGTAGGACATATTGACACGTGATTGTTGAGATACCTCTTGGATTTGATGACATGGAACTTGATGATGATGTGGCATTTCCATGTTGCTCCTTTTGTTGATCTCCTTCCATATTCATGATGGATCTTGCATATGTTTCATATTCATCCTCCAAGGGGCTAATTGATATGGAGTCTTCATGTGATTTACATCATTGATATTCTATGGTGACTTAGTGCTCCTTCATCTTCTTGCTTGATGACTTCTCCATGGTTCTAGCTTCACAAGTTTCTTCTCACATGATCTCCTTCTCTTCCTCAGCATCATACTATCATGTCAAGGTATAGTACTTCCAAGTGGAATCAACTCATGACAAGATGATATCATTCCAGAAATATCATAGTCTAGTTTTCTTCATGAAAATGACTAACTCAGCTGGGATTGTGCACTAGACAGGGAGGAAATATTGAGGATTTCCCATTCTATTATTCCATGGGCTCGAAGTGATGGAATGAAGCTTAAGACTACACAATGTGTACTTTTGGATTCCCGGGAAAGATGAATGTGTGGTTGAGGATCTTAGTGAGGGAGTATTGAGCCATGAAGTTTCCTAATTCATAGTACATGAGAGAGAGAGACCTAGGGATTGTGCAACTCATGGAGGTAGGGAGGCAACTTGAGGCTTGGCACTACGCAATGCATAGAAGGAGACTAACAAGAAGGGTAAACTATATAGTTATGGAGGTCAAGGAATCAGGATTGAGCATCGAGATTGTGAAATGTGCAATTGTTGAAGGTAGTAACTACGCATTGCATCATTCTAGGAGGCAAGGGGGAGCTTGATCCTTGCTACTACGCAATGCATAGTTCAAGGAGTCCAAGTTGGGTCAAGCTGGCCAAGCATAAGCTCTTTTAGATTTTGCTAAGAATAGGATTAGTAAGGTAGAAGTGAGACCACAATTGAACTTATGAATGATCACACACACTGAGAAAAATTGATGACACACCATTGAACACCCAATACACAAGCACAACATTATCCCCTAAATATGAAGACAATACAACAACCCCCTCCAAGTGCGACACTTAGTGTACACTTTACAATGACTGTGACAAAAGTTATGCAAAAGTTCTCAAAACTTGGGGAATATGTTTCCTTATGATGAATATGACATAGTATTGTAGGAGAATGCATTAGAATTGCCCTTTAATAATGTAGAATTGACTCCCTTCGACTAGGTGAAAAACTTAAGATACACTTTGCGATGATAGTGAAGAAACTAGTACAAAAATGCATAAAACTTTGGGAAAGTGTCTAGTACATGTCTATATTGTAAATAGGACCCATTGGTACCAAATTTTTTTCTCACAATGAATGAAAAATCTGCTTTTACGATGTATGACACTCCCCATGTCAAAATATGACACTTGAGTCAATACGAGAAAAATACTAATGGCACTTGCAAAATTCAGACGACATTGAAAGCGGCACATGTCAGAGCGAGGATAACATGAAAATGACACTTATTAAAGAAAAATACATAGTCGTAAACATGAAAGTGACACTTGCGAAAGTGAAGGTGCACAAACACAACAGTTTGAAAAACTCACCAAAATAGAAGTACAACCACAACCAAAAGTGAGATACAATTAATGAATGTGTGCATGGATTATTGACATGTTCAACATTTCATTGGAACTTCCTTGATGGACTATTCTATGCCTATTCAAGCTTGTGTAAAAGAATGACCTCATGAACTTGTTACAGGTGAAAAATGTGTGAGAAAGTGACTTTGACACTTAGAAATAGAGAAGAACACTTAAACACTTATTACAAAATTAATTTATCATGAAGTGACTATGGAATAATATATCGTTAGATCCTTAGTAGCGTCAAAAATTCAGACGTAGAAAATTTTTTGGAGGGTTTTGATTGCAATGTCAATAGTTATCCACATACTAGTAGAACTCTAACTTCTCTATTCAAGTTTTATCCTTAAGTGTAAGGTCTATTTATTTCAGGAAGTATTCATTCATTGCATGGATTACCTTCACTTGCCCATTTGACTTAATTATGGATATAGTCTCCTTTATTCATTTTCCCAGTTAAACATATTCACAAAGATTTCCAAATCATAATTTTTTGATTCAAGAGAATGGTAATATAAAATTATAAGTTTAATATAATTAGAGTCTTAGTTTTCATCTCTGTTGTGACTCTACTACTCTAAGTCTTGAACAACACCCCGATAGAATCAGTACAAGAACACAAGAATTTCTTCGTTGCCAGCAAGCCTTAACATGACCCCCATGAAGTTACCTTTTTCACCTCTCTAAACATGAATCCTTTCTCTTATTTCATCCTTTATTTATTTATTTATAGAAGTATGCTTCGACACTTCTTGTTTCATTAGGAGGAAAATGGATCTTGACTTATTGAGAGAATAAGAGTTTATCCCCTCAAAGACCGTTATATATGCCTCTGATGTTGGTTTTCTTGCTATTTATTTTCCTCTTGCCCTTTTTCTACTTGATTAGATTGGCAAGAAGAACACCATTTAACCACAATACCGAGTCAAGGAATGAATATCCTATAATAGATATGGGCTTTATGATTCGACCAAAGGCTTTGTGATGAAATGGGTGATGTTTTCCATTCATACATCATTGAGTTAAAGATATGTAAACCTAAGATAGACAAGAGGATATCAGATAATCCAAGAAGTATTCATCATCACAATATCCCTTTTCAAGTTCTGTGACATCGTCGTTTCAGCCAAGTGAGAGATTTTTCATGCAAGTCCAAAGATAGACAAAACATCATATAAATACAAAAACAAAAGTAGAGTGAAAGTAAACCTTAAATAAAAATAAGCATGGGATACAAACATAAAAAACACACTGAATGCAAGGACTAGTGAACGGTGAAATGCAGGGTCATGCAATGTGATTAGAGAGCTAAAATATACCTAAAACTACTCTTAACCTAACAGGACAGAAGTTCAAGTCTAGGTGTAATGAAATTTTCATTGTAGCCACCATAACTGCTCTTGACCTTCAATCACAAAGATACAAGAAATTAAAATAAATATAAAACATTGTGCAAGAGTAAAGAAACAATTTAAAAATATTACATAATGAATTGAAGGTATTTCTTATTAATTAAAGAATGTTCCATTCTAACTAGCTTTAAGTAGTCTTGAGCTTTATCTTGTTGTTTGAAATGATGATCATACAACCTTTAAGTTTTTTAACAAAAGTACATTAATTAGTGTTTTCAATTTTTGCAAACATGAAGAAAGGTCGAAATTTGTTATTCGCAACAGTTCTTGCTAGGTTAGATTTCTCTAACCATTCAGCAATAGGATCATGAGATTTAGAACAACATATTTGAAAACTTGGATACTCTTGAGAAAATTCACTTTCAATTAACACATTTGAATCACATAGAGGATTTTCTAAGGGGAATTTGATGTGATCTGGTTCAGAATCCTCGTTAAGATGGTGAGAACTTGATATAACCATCATCTCATGCCAAAGTGCCTCAACTATCTGATAAGCATCTGAATCATGAAATAATAAACCATGAAGATCACTTGACTAAATAAAATAAATCAATGTACAACAACTTTGACCAGATTGGCGACTATAAGAACATCGATTCTCCATTGGTTTGCTTTGTATATAATTAGACACTATGTAAATAATATCCAAGCTTAAGGCATTTAAAAAAATCATCGATATTGTAAATTTATGAAACCAATTAGGATACCATGATGGTGAAATATTGGAAGAAAGGGTCGAGTCCAACCAAGTATTCATATAAACACAAGGGTTTTGATTCACAAAATGATTGAAGAATTTTCTATAATTCAAGAAGAGACATTGTTCAAAAAATATGATTAACTTCATAACATACACAACAAGGATACGAAGGTGATCGATCTCAATGTGCTTGACAAAGAAATTGTCCAACCCAAAATTACCTTTGGCTTAATAATCATAATTGCAGACTTTGAAAATGGGTAGATCCACAAAATATGTGCTCTAAAACACTCAATCTAACACAAGGGATCCACATAAAACGGGACTATCCAAACAAGAATATTTCATCTGATCATAAATGTTATCTTGAATATCGTCAAGATCAACTTGAAAATATCGAAAGTCCTTTAAGAATGAACTCACAAAAAATGGAAGACTATCAAGGAAAGAGTTATATGTGAAAATATGGATCCAATGTAGTTTGGAGATGTCAACAAGCTTGTGAGAACCTAACATAACCATCAACATGGGCTGAAGTGCCTCAACTTCATGACTGGTCTCTAAGATTTTTTAATAGTAAATGATCGAATTTTGGTGGCTTAGAAAAAGTAACATTTAAATATGCATGACTATCATTAGATGTATGAATGAAAACACTATTAATTCCAATTGTTTAGTCATACTTAAACACAACAAATTATTGATGGATATATCATTTAGAGACATCAATCGAAAAATGCATTGATCATTTTGAGTTGTAACATCTTCATCCTGACATATCAAAGACTTATAATTTAACAGATCATGAATAATAGATTCAACCTTTTCATCTTTTGATTGTATGATCACACCATTCTGTACCAAGTTACAATCAAAACTATATAAGGATCTAAATAATTTAGAGAAACTTCTAGCCTAATACACTTATCGCACATATATGGGTACAATGAGTAGTGTTCTAGAGGTGAGGAAGGATTAAAATAATTGGGAGGAGGAACACTAGTTGTAATACCAAATTGAGATTGTAAGAACAATGAATCAACATACATGCTTTGTCCCATGATATTACCTTAATCGACATAATGGTCAAAGATAGGCATACCAATGTAACATTTAGATTGATCCTGATTTTCTTCAACATGGTATATTAAATATTCAACAGGCTGAATACATACCTTTTCAGGTTTGTCATCTAAATATGCATGAATCAAAGGAAACGTAGAATCATTCTAAATAAAAAGAGCATCTCATCGCATAAATGTAGATTTCAAGCTATGGGAAACAAATTTCGAATCGATACCTCACAAATGAAAGCCTTCAAAAGAAGGAGAGATATCATATGATGTACTTAGATATAAAACGCCACATGTATAATTTGGAACAAGGATGCCATGCTGATGGTTGTCTAAAGTCTCAATTTGAATGAAGGATTTGAAATCATTTGACAAGTTATCAAGATTACAAGATGGAAATTAAGCTGAGAATATATAATCATAATATTGAAATAGAAAAGAAAGATTAAACATGTATTCAACACTTTTCTCCTCCACGTGTGAAATGCAACTACCTTGATCATTATTACTTGTTGTAAAAATAGGATGTACATCACTAAAAATTTAAGTAGGTTGATCAAGTGGATCGTGAAACAAGGAATCATGGGATGTTGATGGTAGAGGTTGAAAAGTATCCCTTTAACAAATTATGCTTTCAATTGGATCTGATTCAAGATTAGGATTATGTACATTAATGTGATGTTGAAAAGCTAAGGTATGAACTTTTACTTCAGCCTATGTGCAATTGCTAAATCGTTCCAAGTTCTCCCCAATAGGATCCATATAATGGGAAATGAGTGAAGGTTTAATGGACAGATCAACAATTCAACTTTCAAATTTCCCAACTTTAACATCATCACTAAGAGGCATCCAATTTGGTACTGGAAAGTGAGGAGGAGAAGGAACAAATGGAATATTAGGTTCCTCCTCACAAATTTCGGGTGTCATATGATCAACATAAGTTGTTAGACCAACATAATCTGGGGGTTTGTATTCAAAATGTTTCAAGAGAAGAATCAAGCTTTGAAACTTTTCATTGATAAAATCTAAATCAATCACCCCCTCTATAAATTCATAGCAAAGGTGAAGAAATCGATTAAGAAAATTCTCTATAGATTCACTACATGTCACTCTGAGAAGATAAATCATATTACACACATATTCTTAATAATATATGTCAACGGCTTGATGGATCTTCTTGAGGAATTGATTGAATGAATGAATAGAGGCAATTGGCAAGGTATGAAATAATTTCTTAACTTGACCTTCAAGAGTGACGGTGAATAATATACAAAAAATATATTCGTCATCAGTTTCATGAGACTTAAAAAAAAAATCACATATATGTTTGGCTATGAATGTACCACCCTCGCCATCAAACCCGAATTTAGACAAGTCATGAAACTCCTCTGTGGAGATGAAAAGTTCACTAGGTGATATGTTAGAAAAACACTCCAAGATTATGATTTGGGAAAGACCCATTTAAGATCAGAGATTCAAAACAGACTTAATGGGTGTAACTTCACATCTGGCCCTCCTTCTAGTGCCAACAATTGACAGTGTTGGAAATATGTCAACCAAGGGTGTCTCCTCGATGCGAAGTCCCAATAAGACCTCACTGCATTTGAAGCAGGAGCCCCAACTAGAAATACGGTTGGTTTTCATTGTCCTTAGGGATTTTCCTTGGCTGCCATTATTAAGGTAAGAGGATATACAAACATTCTTTGTAACAAGCAATCAAGATGACGCTGTGAGGCATACAATGTTGGAAACTAAGATAATACTGAGAGGGGGGTGAACCAGTATTGTAAGACTTTTACCAATTTGTCTAACTTAAAAATCTAGTTTCACAAGAATATTGTAAAAATAACTTTCAACATATATATGACAAGTGGCTATTTCAACAATCAATGGAAAATTCAAGGAACAAATAACTTCACAAACTGCTTCTCCATTTTATCAATATGGCAAGATACAACTTTCAAATAGAATTTTCTGGCTACAACTAGAAGGAATATACAAATTCATATATTATCAACTACAACTGATTAGAGCTACAACCCCACTTATTCTACAACACCCACTGGAAGGAGCACCAATGCCAAATTAGCAAGCTACAACTTGTCTCCACTTTCACACTTAGAAACATGATGCCTTCTCTACTTACAAAGCAATTGAACCTCTCAACCACCAAGAACTTTAACAATTCCTGATCATTAGAAACACCATACGAACACCTCATTGCAACAAAATCTCTATCTCAAAAAACAAATGTAAAATTCTGATTGATTATGCCTGCTTTTATGGATTTTTCTTTTTGTCAATTTTGGATTTGTTTATTTTTTGAATTTGTGCATGCTTCCTTATTTTTTCCTTTATCCTACTCATCTCATTCTTATGGACATGTTTTCCAAATTATTTAACATCAACATCCATTATCTGCAACTTAAACCATGTTTTTATGCTTGTTTCAGTCAATAGACCTTTTTAATAGATTTTAGTTGTGCTTTGTTAGTTTTCTCTGCAGTTAACTTTGGCTTGATTACCTAATCCACTACCAAATTGATAGTCCAGCCACATTTATCCTTTAACACCTTTTCACTTGGCTCCCTTCACCTACTTTCAGCTGTAGGACTAGTCTTCATGACCTTTAGCTTAAGCCCTGGGCACTCACAAGGCTACCAACTTAAATTATCAACCCGGGGTTCATAAAAACTTAAGAGGTTTCTGAATTATATGTTCAACATGAAACATGTCATTATTTCATTGATCTGAAGCAATGACATGAATATCATGAAATTGAACCTAAACTAATTTTCGAAATTGAAATACTTGAAATGGAAACATTAACCTATTGCGGGAAACAAAATACAATGAAAGAAAACCTATTATAATTACATAAAGTAAAGAACATGAAAAAAATATCCATCACTACATTCAAAACAGATTAAACCTAGTAACAAAGTTTATTAGGTGTTTCATAAAGTAATCATGAAAATCATCACTATGTCATTTAATTCATGAACCTACCTACTAACCCTTAATTGTTGGAATGTGTTGCAATGGTAAACAAGAAAGTCTTAAGTGGCTTTTGGTCTTCCTAAATCATGGTTTCATAGACTAAGGGTCATTATTCAAGGTTAAGTGGAAAAATTAAAGCTTTTGGAGCAAATTTGGCCAAGTCTACACAGTGCTACAGGATGTTACACAATTGCTACATGGTACTACAGGATTGCCCTCTTTTGGTACAGGATTAAATCCATCAGAATTATGAGGGTGGAAAAGGTTATATAGAGGTTATAAAGGGTAATGAAGTTCTATCAAGGCTGTATGAGGCTTTTTCCATTCTTAGCATCTCTCAGAGGCCCATCTCACACAAAAACAAATGCACACAGTGTCTTTCAATGACCTAAAAATGTACTTTTGGTGGCAAAGTTTTGAGGGCATTGTGTTGTGAGGTGAAAGAGGTTGATGATGGTACGAGGAATGTAGGATAAAAATTATAACCATTTAAATCCACAATAGCACTTGCACACCACAAAAATTTTATGGTTTTTATACATGCAAATACTAAAATACTGAATCTGTTAGCTAGTGTGTCCTCCAATTTATCTCACCAAATGACCAAGAAAATCAAATGAAAGTGAGATGCGGTGAATTTTATTATTAATTATGATGTATTAATACTAAAATACAAATATAATAACTCAAAAATACCCTTTTTAAAATGTGCTAAAAATAGCAGAAAATTACAACTCCAAAAACTACAAATTCAAGAATGAGTGTGCTAGTTAACCTACCAAATGTCTAACCTAATGAAGGGAAAATGATATGGGGTATTTTTTTTATTAAATTAATTATTTTTATGACTCAATACAAGTGGAATAAAATAAAAATAAGCTCACTAATCCCTTATAAGAATTAGCAAAAACTTACTACTATTTTGTTACAAGACACTTCTAGAAATTCTAGATTTGTGAACTAGTAAACCAATCCAAGTACCTCAATGATGAATTTTAATTTTCGAATCTATTATAAGGATGAATAATTCTTTTTAATCTCTAAATAAACTTAAAAATAACTTAATCCAATAATTTTACCAATATGACCTACAAGAAGAGAAGCATGAATAGTAAATGCAAAAATAAGAGATGCAAGTGAAAAAGGCATTCAAAGAAAAAAAAAATTAAAGTAGGGCTCTGAGACTATTAGCATAGGCAATCGCAAGGATAATAAGATTCCTATGAGGGAAACCAAGATCTAGAAGCTAAAAATGGTAACAAACTTCATTATTCTAGTCAATCCAAGTATATCCCTACTAAAAATGAAAGTAGAAATGCTAAATACCAAGTTTTCTTCACAAAAAGACTAAGAAATGCATTCCCAAAGAGGATAATTCGAATTGGTAGTTATAAAATTTATGAGGAAGCATCATTCTTGAAAGGAGATAGTGTTACAGATCCATTTGGGTACATCAATCCCATCATCCAAATCAGTGTTTTAGGGCTGATCAAACCCTAATTTCATTTGCTACATGACCTAAAAAATTCACCCCTTTGAATGCCTCCTTCCTAGATAGTTTCATGACTTGAAGACATCCAGAAATAGCCTCTGGAGGGGCCAATGCAGGTAAGCCCTTGTAAGGGTGTGCTGCGGAGCAGTTAAGTCCATGCCAGGGTACTCTGCAGAGCACTTAGGCTTCCTTTAACCTGCACTGGGCGAAATTGAGCGAAATTCACATAGGGTTTGGGGAATATTCTTATATTTTGGAGTCATCTAGAAGGTTCCATCACTTATCAACTCCTATGAGCTCGAAAATCGATAAGGAATGAGTTAAGATGCATCCTATCCTCTGATCCCTTCCTCAATGGAGCTAATTCTAAGTATGGAAAGCCATTCAATGCCACCATTTATGACAAAACCTCCTTCATCTCCCTATAAATTGACCACTCATCTAAGTGATCAGGGGCTAGATTATGTTGAATTGTAAGGAGATAATGTTGCTATGAGAATTGGCTTTGAAGCAAGTATTGTAATGCTACAAGTTTTTCATGCTTTTGATGTGATGTGGATGGGATCCAAGCTGGAGGAATGACTTTGAATCATACACAATGGTTCCAATTCCTTATTCTATTCAATAAAGTATTTGAACCTTTCTCCCATATGTTTGTATTGTCTTACAATGCTTATATGTGTGAAATGTATCTGATTCCATTCACTTATATTCAATAGATCTTTTTCTTTGATCGATCATTTGTTTTATGTTCGTGTTTATAGGTACTTCTCAAGCGTATTAAGTACGGGAAGGAGCGACAGGATCGATAAAAAGGAGATGAGAGGAAGGCGGAACTACAAGTAGGTCTTACCATCTTCTCATCTTATCTATTTCTTATAGGAAAAGACTAATATAGTTTAAACTATTGTTCTAGATATGGCTACTTATCTAGGGAATTAGTATTTATCCATAGATACCAAATTCTCCAAAACAAATTGGCGACCATACTAGGGAAGGATTCTCTTTCCTAGTAGCTTATCCACCTCCTAGGACACCCTTGTAGACCCTACTTTTGTTCTTTGATTATATTTCAGATCTTTTGCATTGAATTTTGGTCAAAAATTAAGGTTAGATGACTCTTGAGTGGCCTCTTAGGAATCAGTGTAGGCTTCGTCAACGGACAATGCTCTATAGAGCACCCTTAAGTGAGAGACAGTGCTCTGCAGTACAGTTAGGTCCTCTTCAACAAGCATTGATCCACCTTAGGGAAAATTTTCAGCTTTCGAATGTCTTTTTTAACAACTTTTCTCTACTTGTTTGTTGTTGATTGATCAATGAATGTTATGTCTCAGAGAACAAGTTTCTATCTCCTTGTCTAGCCCTACTTTGACTTGATTGATTAATGTTTCTTAAATGTTTTATTTATCATTATTTGTCTACAGTCAAAGTTACGATATATTTGATTAATCTTTGTTCAAAAGAAAGTGTCGTAAAGTCTTCTTTTCGTTCGAAACAGAACTGTCGTAAAAGTATTCGTTCTTATTAAAGATTGATTGATTATATGTGCATACATTTGTTTTTTTGTTCATCATAACATTAAGGGAATTGAAAAGAAAAACTTGCATCGTTCACATTGTAGTTTGTGAATGCTTGAAAGGAATAGCTAGGGAAATTGCATTAGATGTGCTCTTTGCTCTTTGTCAAAGATTTGATTGCTCTATCTCTACTAGCTAAGGTTTTCATTGTTCAAATGAATGAAAATAATGCTTATCATATTAGTTTCATTTTAGGAATTGCAAACATACATCACGTGGTTAACCTTGAAAGCCAAATTCTAAAGAATGTCAACTTAAAATTTATCTAAATTTACCTAATGGATCATTATCACCTAACGAAAAACATTTAATGGTTCTAGGCTAGAGACATGTTCCGACGTTGTAAAAGAAAGCAACTATCGCTAAATTGTTTGCAATACATCCTGAGTGTGATATCTCATTTCTTGTATGTGAGTATATCGTAGTTCATCCATGTACCTTTGGGTATATAGGGCAGTGTTACAATACATAAAATATATGGGAATGCTCTCACTGTGCGGTTTTGCATTAGACAATGCTTATATGGATTGGGCCTCCAGATGCATTCAAGTATATACGGGAGGACAAAAATAGGTTTATATCCATCCTTAGGTAACCAATTTAGCTCCCTTGTACAGTGTGATACACTGAACACAACATTTGGGGAGATTTCCTACCCGTACTTCTGCGTTCACCGGGAGGTATTCTGCAGTTCACAGTTGCTTGGTAAACCTTTTGCCTAGATTATCCTCATTTTGTTTTGTTATGTTACTTTGATCAAAATAAAATTAATTGACCGCGGATAACATCCTCCACGCTCACTCCTTAGTTGATCTTAGGTTGAAATATATGGCGACAAATATGGAGTCCACGGATCAAGGAATTCCTTTTGATGGGAATCCTAGTCCTTTTCCTCCTTTTGGAAATATTGCTGCTCCATATATGGCTACATTGTCCCTTCCGGGATTTACCATTGGCTTGCCAGTATGCTTCTTTTCAACCTCCTTGGTTCAAAATTTCATGATTTCTCTGCAATCGAGTACACCTCCAACTGGAAAAAATCAACCTCCAGTTGATCCTAAAGTTAACCCTTTGCCTTCTTCCTTGGTTGTTTCTTCCTCCCCTTCTTCCTCTTCACCTAGTGAAAGTATTGGTACTAGTAACCAGTTGGCTAAGAAGAAGAAGAAAGGGAAGAAGAAGAAGAAGAAGAAAATTCAACATAGGGGCAACCAAGAAACCATTTCTTTAAATGCAACATCTGATGAGAAACCGTCCATCAAGCCTCACAAAGTTCGATATCCATGCAAAATTTGTGCAAGAGACCATCTTCTTAGAAATTGTCCTGATATTCCTCAGATCTGAGAAGAATGGTCTTCTCGTTCACATCATCCTGTGTCATCAACTTCTGGATATCATGCTAGGGGCACACCATCAACTAGTGGTAGTAAAGTTCATGGAAAGAATGGTAAAGTTAAGTTTCACTGTAGGTTATGTGAAGGGAATCACCGCATTCACCTTTGTCCCTATCTGGATGAAGCCAAAAAAGTGTTGGATAACGATCCTGCTTCACCGCAACGACTTCCATCTGGTTACAGGAGACTCTCCCTTAACCCTTCAGTAGTTGATGAATTGACTGACTCAAATCAACCACCGATCAAACCCACTCTCTCTGAAAGTGAATACTATAAGTCTATACCTAACCCAAATCAACAAGTCAAGGAAACAGTTGACCCGATTTCACCTTCAATTAATCGTACCTTTCCTGAAGAGAGTGAATATGATACCACTCACGTTCCTTTTGTTTCTACAAATTCTAATGAGCTTGGAGGCAACCCTCCTGTTCCATCAAGACAAGAGAAAAATCCTCTCATTCTCGTAACATAAGGGGATAATACTCTCGTTTCTACGTCACCCCCTCCAAGTAGTCTGGTCACTTCCTTTGATTGGAATCAACTAGTAGGATTTCGTCTTCCTTCTTATGTGCCTCTCTAGATCATAGTACAGGTTTGTAATATGATTGTACCTGACACTATTACAAATGAGGGTGCATCAGTGAGTATCCTTTCCTCAACTGCTTGGCAAGTGCTCGGTTCACCGCCATTTGTGCTTGTTACCCAGAACCTGTTGGCTTTTAATAGAGGAACCAGTCAACCATTAGGGATCCTTCCTCAGTTGCCTATTACTTCGGGACAAAAAATCATTTATCTGAATGCGACGGTACTCCCAGGCCCTTTAGATTAAAATTTACTTCTTGGGCGTGACTATATTTATGACATGGGAGCTATTGTTTCAACACTCTTTCGAGTGATTTGTTTCCCGCATGATCGAAAACTGTCACCATTGACCAGCTTTCATTTCCTGGTCGAAATATGGCTTTGAGTCAACCATCTTCCCTAAATGGTCCTTTTGTACCAATGCTATCATCCCTGCCACATGTCAATTATGTGGCAACCCATTCCATGCCTACATCAATGGACGATCAATTCCATGATGTTGTACATTATGTACTCAGGGCATTGGAACCAGATCTCTCTAATGGATTCCTTGCTATGGATCCCTTCCAGAGCATTGTTCTCCCATCCGATGAGAACCTGTTGGAAGTCATGACCTCTTATGAGTCGTGATGGAGGAAAATGAGGATAGTTCTTTTACTGTGTCAACCCCGTTAAAAAATTAAACAGGACCATGAGGATAGTTCCTTGTCTTGTGTCAACCTTATTAAAAAATGAAACCAAGGGTATGAGGACAGTTCGTTGTCTTGTGTCAACCTCGTTAAAAAATGAAACAAGAAATATGAGGACAGCTCCTTGTCTTGTGACAACCTCGTTAAAAAATTAGACAACGAATATGAGTATAGTTCCTTGTATTGTGTTAACCTCGTTAAAAAATGAAACAATGAATATGAGGATAGTTCCTTCTCTTGTTTCAACCTCATTAACAAATGAAACCAAGGATATGAGTATAGCTACTTGTCTTGTGTCAACCTCGTTAAAAAATGAAACCAAGGATATGAGGATTTTTCCTAGTCTTGTGTCAACCTCGTTAAAAAATGAAACAAGGAGTGTGAGCAAAGTTCCTTGTCTTGTGTGAAAATAATTAAAAAATCAAACGAGGTCCCCAGAGCAAAGTTCCAAAACGAGTCTTTGATTAGATCTCGTAAAATCCCAGTCGAGTCTTTCAATTGATCTTGTAAACAAACCTTCATTCCATCCACCTGATAGCCACGAGTAGTCTATTTAGGTGAATGTAATGAAGCTTGGGGTGCATGCACGTAGTGGTAAAGTTAAGTTTCCCTGTAGGTTATGTGAAGGGAATCACCCCATTCACCTATTTCCATATCTCGATGAAGCCAAAAAGGTGTTGGATAACTGTCCTGCTTCACCGCAGCGACTTCCATCTGGTTACAGTAGACTCTCCCTTTCATCATGTTGGGGGCATGTAAACCAATCACAAGCATAGTTCTTCATTTCAAGCTCGTGTAAAAATGAAACTGAATTCAAGCATAGTTCTTTGTTTCAAGCTTGTGTAAACATGAAACTAAATCCAAGCATAGTTCCATATGGTTCAAGCTTGTGTAAAATGAACTCATCTCCATTTTAACCCTCATGGTTACCATTCTATCAGCCTTTTCCATCAAATGAGCCTTGGTTTTTTCTCCTTCCATCGTCACTATCTGCTTCGCTGATCATACGCTTTCACTTGGTTGTTTTACCCTTTTTGAGGAACATTTGCAATGAGTGGTCTTATTAGCCCACCTCTTCACATAAATAAACATGTTTTGAGAAGTTCCAACATCACGGGAACTAGTTGCTATCCTAGACACCACTCGTTCCTGAAAGTGGAGTCCTCTTTAAGCTCTTTTCAGACTCTCAAAATATGAAAAGATTGTTGAGCGCTTGTCCTTTCCAGCTAGTTAACAGATTGGAAATGACATCTCTCTTTTATTATTTTACTCTTTTTCAGGCTTGAGGGATTAATTTATGAAAAAAGAACCTGTGGAGTTTTCTTTTCGTCCCTTTTCAAACTCTCTAAACATGAAAAGGACTGATTTATCTTTGTCGTTAAACTCATCAAAATATCAAATAGTGATAAACTTGTCCATCTAGACATAACCGAGTTTCACCTTCGCTAGACTCGTAAAAACATCAAATAGCGATGGATTCACCTGAAGGGTAAAATTATACAACAAGCATATGTTATCCTCCTCAAGCTTGATAAAAATAAGAGGCACTGGTCAGCAATGACTAGGGAAAATGGGGTAAAGGGGAAAACCACTTTATGGTAGCAGGTTGCTCTTGAACATGAAACTTTCACTCCATCACCATGACTATTTGGGTTGGGATATTAGCTTGATGGTTATCACATCATTGGTCTATCATACCATCAATCACTTTGTTTTGGGTCAATTCTACCAATTCATTTTAGTGTCTCCAACATGATCAAGAGAAGTCATTCAGTCAAAATTCATCCTTTTAAATACCATAAACCTTCAATTTCATGACCGCCATTCCTAAACCTTGTGTCTTCAGTCAAATTCCATCCCAAAAATCACTACACTCATTTCGTGTCGTTGATGTGGGATACATCAAGGCCCTCCTACGACGAGACGCTTCTTGTCAACATCAACTTATTATCCAAGAAGTTGACTTAGAAACACCCTTCTAGTACCTTGAGGCTTGCGTACATCAATGGCAGGTTTCTCGCTTCCGGCGATAAGTTAAGATCAATGGCCTTCGATTGAAAGACTTTGTATTGTGTTGGACATCAAATCATAAATTCACACCATGTGGAATGTACTACAGTAGCTTGAGGATCATTATCATTATCGATGATTTCTCTCACATCTGTTAACAACTTACATCGTTGGCTGGTAATCAGATGGTGTCTTCCCATGTTTGACTTCAGATCACATATTCACATGGTTAGACTCGTACCTGAGAAAACGATTGAACGAGATAGAAGACAACAGATCTAGTTTCATCCATCTGGGGGCTGTGATTTCAAGAGTACTAAATCGTATGTACAATGGCTTCACATTGATGGTCATTTCGATCATGGGTCTATATCTATAAACAACTGCTTATGTAATGAAAGTTTATAAGCTAAGCATGGGTATGCCCTCCCCCAGTAATTCATGTGAAATCAAATATCATGATACATGTATTGTAATTGATGTAGGTCACCTTCCACTTTGATAACTCCTCATCACATCGTAAAGAATTTGATTCGACATTGAAATTTTTCTGACTTCATGATTTAGGGTTATGTTGTTACAAATCCATTTGGGCATATGAATCCCATCATCCATATCAGTGTTTTAGGGCTCATCAAACCATAATTTCAGTTGATACATTCCCTAAAAAAGTCACCCCTTTGAATGCCTCCTTCTGAGACAATTTCATGACTTGAATACATCGAGAAATAACCTCTAGAGGGACCAGCGCAGGTAAGCCCTTGTAAGGGTGCATTGCAGAGCAATTAAGTCCATGCCAGGGTGCTTTGCAAAGCACTTAGGCTTCCTTTCACCTGCGCTAGGTGAGATTGAGAGAAATTCACATAGGGTTTGGGGAATATTCTTATCTTTTGGATTCATCTAAAAGGTTCCCTCACTTATCAACTCCTATGAGCTCTAAAATGGATGAGGAATGAGTTAAGATTCATCCTATCCTCTCATCCCTTCCTCAATGGAACTAATTCTAAGTATGGAAGGCCATTCAATGCCACCATATATGAAAAAACCTCCTTCATCTCCGTATAAATTGACCACTCATCTAAGTGATCAGGGGTTGGATTATGTTGAATTTTAAGGAGATAATGTTGCTATGAGAATTGGCTTTGAAGCAATAATTGTAATGCTACAATTTTTTCATGCTTTTGATGTGATGTGCATGGGATCCAGCTGGAGGAATGACTTTGAGTCAGACACAATGGTTGTAATTCCTTCTTCTATTCAATAAAGTATTTGAACCTTTCTCCCATATGTTTGTATTTTCTTATAATGCTTATATGTGTGAAATGTATCTGATTCCATTCACTTATATTCAATTGATCTTTTTCTTTAATCGATTCTTTATTTTCTATTTGTGTTTATAGGTACTTCTCAAGTGCATTAAGTATGGGAAGGAGCGACAGGATCGATACAAAGGAGACGAGAGGAAAGCAGAACTACAAGTGGGTCTTCTCATATTCTCATCTTATCTATTGCTTATAGGAAAAGACTAAAATAATTTAAACTGTTGTTCTAGATATGGCTACTTATCTAGGGAATTGGTATTTATACATAGATACCAAATTCTCCAAAACAGGTAGCTCTCCTCTCCAAAATCCATCAAAAGGTGGATCTGGTTCCCAACGAGAGGAATATTCATTTGATGACAAGGAAAAGATTCGTAGATTTTCTCAATCACTAGAGCTCCAAAATCTATTAGGCACATAATATGTAATTATCTCAATATTTTGCAAAAAAAAAATACTAGGCACATAATATGTAATTATCTCTAAACCTTTCTAAGAACATATGAAAGATAAAAAACATTATTAAGTGTATAAGGAGAGATTTAATATAGCCTTTATGTGCATAATAAAGTTTAGATGAGCCTTAATTTGTGTCTAAATTGGAGGCCCATCATGCCACCTACTGAAATTCTTGCTCATCCTCTAAGCAACATATCCATCTTCTTGCCCTGTTGTTCTTCTTTGATGTCTTAGATAACTTTTTTAATGTCCCATATTGATGTGGATGTAGCTACCCCTATTGGATAATATCTGTGTTCATCTCAATTTCCCATAATTCTTTTTATTCTACAACTTGGTTTAATATTTCGGAAGTATCTATTGATTCTCCTCCTCTCATAACTTCAATAAACTATTATCAATGTGGAACAAGGGTTCTCTTTTATGCTACAGGATTCTAAATTTTTTTGAGTGACCGTGTTCATCGAAACAAAGGTATAATAATTTTTTTTTTAATGATGATAAGGAGGAGGGAGAATTCAACATGCAACCCAAGACACTTTATCCTTAATGACACAAATTGACTGATATTTCTTATTGAGATTTAAATATGTGTCAGCTATAGAGTATTCTTTTCAGAATTGAGACGGTTTTAAGGGTTTTCATACCATGTATTGGTGGGGAAAATTTGTACTTACCCTTTCCCTTACAATTATTTCCTCCTTATTAGGGTTTGAGGGAAATTTTATCCACTATAAAGCTTCTTTTGTCATCCTATGACTTTCCTATAGCACTTTTTGGTGACCCTGTAGGTTCCTATGCAATGGAGGTTGTTATAGCAAAATAAATTTTTTACTATCTTGTTTCAAGGTTGAGGAAAGAAAAATTACAACATGCACCCTTCCCCTATTCAACAAATTATGCTCAACCAATCCAACTAATTTTTCTTACTAAAATCCAAACTGTAAAATTGCAGAGTATTTTTTCTTGATAACTGAGGTGTTTCTGGAATGCTTATGTGAAATTTTGGAGAGAAGGAATTTTTACTTACCTTTCATTTTAATATTTCCTTTGTTCCCAAGGCTCTAGTGGTTGTTCTGGGCAAAATTTTCCTTCCTGTGCCACTCTATTAGCTTCCTATAGTAGACTTCCTCAATCTTGCAATAGGTTTTTCTGAGCCTATTCTGGTCCTATAGTACACAACCCGAATCTTGTAGCAACTAATATTTTCATGCCAAAAGGTGTTGGATCGACCTTTTTATTTTATTTTTTTATTTTTTATTAATTTTTTTATTATTATTTTTAAAATTTTTCTCTTTTTTTCATTGTATGCAAAATAAACTTAGAATGTTTTGAATTAATAGAGCTGACCCAACCTACCCCTTCACACTCTTTTTCCTCTATCATGACTAAATGATAACAATGCAATTTCTCAAGTTTTTTTCACTTTTCTCTTGTTCCTCTCCTACACATGTGGGTGTTTTGGTGGGAAAGTGAAGTTAAGTAGTAGATAAGGCTGAGGTTTCTCTTCTATTTTTGGCTATGATTTTTTTTTCCCTCATACACTTGTAACATTTTTGATGCAGGAGGCCAATTGAACAACAACTAAACAATAATTGAACAAAAACTAAACAATAATTGAACAACAATGGAACAACAATTGAACAACAACTGAACATCAATTGAACAACAACTGAACCACAATTGAACATACTGAACAACAACTAAATAGCAATTGAACATCAACTTTCCTACGTTGACTTCAGCGTTGACTTTCCCTTTTGAACATCACTTCACTCTATGCTATTGATATCCTCTCTCGAGATCTAATGGTCAGCAGTGACATCGCAGATCACAAATCACAGTTTCTCCAGACCAAGGTTCATTCACTTATGAATGATGCGATGCGATACGATCCAATGGTTAGCAATCAAAAATCATCCAACGGTCGATGCAACAAGGGACTTTGCGCGACACTTACCCACCTCACGGAGTCGATATGGTTTATATACCTTAATCTATAGAAATTTGGGTCCAAGTTTAGACTTATCCTACGATTACTTTAAGTCTTGATATCCCTTAGATAACGGAGTTCCTCAAATCCTTCAGCTAGTGGCTCTTCATCTAACACATGGTTTAAACACAGACTTAACCCCGTTGTTGACTATGACATAAGCAGTTGAAACCTAAATCGATGGTTAGGATGGTGTACGTAACTTCAATCACAATTCAAACCTTTTCGTGAATTTCTACCCTGCCTTTAATAGTAATGGTTGTGATTAACACTTAAATACTGAGATTAACAATTAAAACATGAAAACAAGGAAAATACCTGGATGCGCTTCAGAACGTAGATTCACAGAGTAAGCGAGATTTTCCACCAGGATCAACACACAGATGCACACTAAAACAAATTCATTCAATATAATAATTATTACAGAGTCTTGGCCCTCTCGGCTCAATCACAACGAATTAACAGACCTTTGTTTCAATCTAAAAACCCTCTCTATCACTCGACTCTCACCTCTCACTCAATCCTTAATCATCTCAACTAATCCCTCTTCATCACATTTTCTTCTTTTTATGAATCAAATCCTATCCTAACTGTACGAACAACTCAATTTCTATTTTCAAGCTCTATTACACACCTATGCTAACAACTTATCCTTCAATCTAAAATAAGACAATTTCCTAACTATTACAATAATGTATTACAGATCATTTTTAAGAGATCTAACCCTCTTGACTAAACTGACTTTTGACCACTCAAGTCAATGAAATTCAACTCTTCTAGCCACAACATGTGAACAAACCTTCACGTTGCTAGCTATGTCCATATGTTCCTACATCAGACTCCTGGGGAAGAAAAGAATCATCCCTCATACTTTCAGGGTTTACTCCATACTTCTGTAACTCTGCTATTGCCAAACAACTAGCATCATCCACTCGTTGTCCTTTCCATTTCACTAGATATTGATAATAAACTTGTCCTCTGGTTCTTTTGGATACTCTTTTCTCCAAAACAACTTCCACCTCTCTCTTAACTGTCTTTGGCATTTGTTCTTCCCAGTTCAAAGTTTGAACTTCATCTTCTATAGTTTCCTCCTATGGCTCTGTTTCTTTCTCTTTATATGGATACAGATCTGCAACATTGAATATAGGTGATATTCCAATCGCTTCTAGAAATTCTATTTCACAAGCATTAGTTGAAAACTTTCATACAATTCTACATGGTCCTATCTTTTTCATTTTCAATTTATTGTAAGTCTTACCAAGAAATATTTATTTTCTCAAATATACCATCACTAAATCTCCCACTTGGAATTCTTTCTCTTTTCTTTTCATATATGTGCTCTCTTTGTATTTTCCACTGCTTTCCTGCAATCTTCCTTTAACATCTTCTTGTAGTCTTTGCATCTGCTCTGCAAACTCTTTAGCTTTTGCACTTCTTGTTTCCCGTTTACCCAAATTTCTGAGCTCATACACACCTCTTGGATTCATCCCAAAAACAATCTAAAATGGACTCATTGCAGTACTTCAGTTTGCAGTGTCATTATAATAAAAGTCAACCTGAATTAGTGCTAAATCCCACTTCTTAGGATTTTGATACACTAAACTTCTCAATATGTTTCCCAAGCTTCGGTTTACTACTTCGGTCTGTCCATCTGTTTGAGGATGGTATGCTGAACTAAAATTGAGGTTAGCTCCTAGTTTCTTCCAAAGAGTTCTCCAGAAATTCCCTACAAACTTTGTATCTCTATCAGACACAATACTTACAACAATCCATGTAATCTTACAATTTTTGAAAAAAATAGATTAGCAATATGTGTTGCGTCACTAGTATTTTTACATGCAATAATATGTGCCATCTTGGAAAATCTATCTACCGAAACATAAATGGAATCATTCCCCCTTTGAGTTTTAGGTAACCCGAAAACAAAATCCATGCTAATTGCATTCCATGGTCGGTCTGGTATTGGCAATGGCTGGTACAATCCTATATTCTGGCTTCTCCCTTTAGCATGCTGACATTTCCTGCAATTCTCAAGAAATATCTTAACATCAGTCTGCATCCTTGGGCAATAATAAAAACCATTTACCTGAGAAAAGGTTTTGTCTTGTCCAAAGTGACCAGATAATCCTCGACTATGTTTCTCCTTTATTATGTTTTCCCTCATAGAACATTTGGGAATACACAACTTGTTGCCTTTAAATAGTAAACCTCCTTGGATAAGATAATCTAACCACTGACTTCGGTTATGAGCTATCGGATTTTGTACTGTTGTGTAAATATCTTTGAAATTTGCATCATCTTTATACATTTCAATGTTTTCTTCAAATCCTAAAACACCAACTTTTAATTCTTGCACAATGAAATTTACCTTGCTTAAAGCATCAATGGCTTTGTTCAACTTACCACTTGTGTGCTTTATCACAAAAGTAAAGCTCTGCAAAAGATCTACCCGCTTGGCATGCTTCTGGTTCAGTTTCGGCTGGTTGTTTATGAACTGCAATGCATGATTGTTAGAATACAATATAAACTCCTTTGGCATCAAATAATGTCTCCATTTTTTTAAGCCTTGTACAATAGAATAAAATTATTTATCATGAGAAGAATACTTCTTCTTAGCTTCATTTAATTTCTGACTGAAGTACGCTATTGTTCTCTATTCCTAACTCAAAACTGCTCCAATCGCAACTCCACTAGCATCAGTTTCAACTTGAAATAATTTTCCAAAATCTAGTAAAGCTAAAACTGGTTTCTTTGTGATTTTCCTCTTCAACGACATAAAATTCATGTTTGCTGCTTTTGTCCACTTGAATGGCTGATTAGTCTACTTGATTGTTTCAAGAATTGGTGCACAAATCTGATTAAACCCTCTGATAAATTTCCTGTAAAAACTTGCAAGAGCATGAAAAATTCTTACCTCAAATATATTCCTTGGAATATGCCAATTCCAAATTGCTTGGACTTTTTCTGGATCCATTTTAAACCCTTCTTTAGAAACTACAAATCCCAAGTAAATTAATTCTTCTTTCATGAAACTACATTTCTTCAGATTTATCAGTAGTTTCTCTTCCTGTAGAGTTCTTAAAACCAATTTAATATGCTCCAGATATTCTTCTTTACTTCTGCTAAAAACTAGAATATCAGCAAGATAAACAATGACAAACTTTCCTGCATATTCCTTCAAGACTTCATTCATCAATCTCATAAACATGCTAGGTGCATTAGTGAGTCCAAAACGCATCACTAACCACTCATACAACCCACTCTTTGTTTTAAATGCAGTCTTCCATTCATCTCCTTCTCTAATTCTTATTTGATGATATCCACTCTTCAGATCTATTTTACTGAAATAGTTTGACCCACTCACAATCCATCAAATCATCCATGTGTGGAAAATGAAATCTATACCTGATAGTGATCTTGTTTATGGCTTTGGAATCTGTACACATATGCCATTCATCTCATTTTTTTGGACTGAGTACTGTTGGCACAACACACAGACTAAGACTCTCTCTGATTAGTCCCTTATCCATCAGTTCTTGTCTTCCAAATTCTACATTCTCTTGAGGATTTAATCTGTATGCTGAATTGTTTGGCAAACTTTCTCCTAGTATTATATCAATATGATGATTAATACTCCTGATTGGTGGAAATACATTTGGCAACTCATCCAAAATAATATCAGTGAAATCATTTAACATGGTTTTGATTTCTTCAGGAAAATCATCTAAGTTTGTGGAGGTTAAAATTACCTTAGGTCTCCCTGTGACAGCAAAATACATTTCTTCACCTTTTCCTACCTCTTGAAACAACTCCTTTCCACTCATCAGCATAACACTATTTCCAGGTGCTCCTTTTTCAGTGTCATCCTTCAACAGCATCGGTGTATGTCTATTTCCATTCTTCTCCAAAGTATAAGTATTTTTCCTCCCATCATGAATAGCTTTCTGATCAAACTGCCACGGTCTTCCTAGCAATACATCGCATACATCCATTGGCATTACATCACACAATATCACATCTTTATACGTACCAACTTGTATCTCTACCTTGCATTGTTTTGCCACAATAATCTGATGTCCTTTCTTCAACCATGACACTCTATAAGGAGTAGGGTGTATTGTCTCCACTAATCCTAGCTTGTCCACAATCTCTATAGAAACGAGGTTACTAGTACTTCCATTGTCGACTATCACTTTACAACATTTACCTTTGGATTTGCACGTAGTTCTGAATATACTCTTCCTCTTAGTTGGTTCTTTAGTCTCTTTCTTTGCCTTAAGCAATGCCCTTTTCAACAACAGGGATTCTACTACTTCAGGGGATTCTTCTTGTTCTATAAGTCAAGGTGTTTTTGGTTTTGCCTCAGCCATATTTGCATTCCTCTTACTTGTTGGTTTATTATGAGGACATTCCCATGATACATGTCCCCATTCTCCACATGTGTAACACTAAATATCTCTTCCTCAGCCTCTTCCTCTGGGCTCAAATCTTCCTCTATTAAAATCTCCTCTTTGTGGTGGTCTGCTACTTGAACTTCCTGCTTTGGGCTGATGTTGTTGAAACCTTGGTTTGGTAGTTCCTATACCTCTTACTGAACTCTTCCCTCCATTCCTCCGACTTTGTTTTCTCAACATATTCTCTTTTGCCTTCAAAACTTCTTGATAGGTGTCTTCAATAGTCTCCAGATTCAACAAGTTGATCTCATCCTGTATGTCGTATCTTACGCCATTGATATATCCGGCTACCTTCTCCATATCATCCTCTGCATTTCCTAATCTAATACTCAATCTATATAACTCTTATGTGTATTCTTTAACGAACCTTCCTTTTTGCCTTAGATTCTATAACTGTTTGAAAATATTTAACCGATAATATTTTGGCATAAATTTAGCTTTCATTTTACTCACCATTTTGTCCCATTGCTTGATCTTGGACTTTATTTTTCTCATTCTGGACATTTGTAGCTCATCCCGCCAAATAGTTGCATGAACCTTCAATTAGGTAACTACAAACTTCACCTTATTTCTGTCATCAACCTCTTCATAGTCAAAATATTTGTCCAGTGCACTGATCCAATCCATTAGCTCCTCAACATTGAGACTCTGTTCATAAACAGGAGTTTCCACCTACTTTAGCCAACATCTTGATAACTTTGGTAGTTAAACTTTGGTAGTTTCCTCCTCTTCTTCTTCCTTAGAAGATGCTTCTGCATCACTTTTGACCCCTTCATCAGGTGCTCTCATTTGCGTAGTCTCCATTTTTTCCATCCATGTACACAGACTCTAGATCTCCTCCAGCAAAATTGCATTTGCTTCAGGTCTTCCTCGACCTATGCCAAATCCTCTCCTTGGTGGCATGTTTACTACAGTCAAACTCAATCTCTGAGCTCTGATACCAAAAATGACGCATGTGGCCAATTGAACAACAACTTCAAAGAAATTGAACAACAACTGAACATTAATTGAACAACAACTGTTCCACATTGACTTTCCCTTTTGAACAACACTTCACTCTATGTCATTGATCTCCTCTCTCAAGATCTAACGGTCGGTAGTGACATCGCAGATCACAAATCACAGTTTCTTGAGGTCAAGGTTCATTCACTTATGAATGATGCGATGTGATATGATCCAATGGTCAACAATCAATAGTCATCCAACGATTGAAGCAATATCACATAGGGGACTTTGCGCAACACTTACCCGCCTCACGAAGCCGATATGGTTTATAGACCTTGATCTATAGACATTCGGGTCCAGTTTTATACCTGTCCTCCGATTACTTTAAACCCCGATATCCCTTAGATAATAGAGTTCCTCAAATCCCTTGGCTACAGCTCTTCATCTAACACACGGTTTAAACACAAGCTTATCCACATTGTTGACTATAACATAAGCAGTTGAAACTTAAATCAATGGTTAGGATGTAGTACGAGCCTTCAATCACGACCAAACCTTTTTGTGCTTTTATACCCCTGCCATTAACAGTAATGAATATGATTAACACTTAAATACTGAGATTAACCATTAAAACATGAAAATAGGGAAAATACCCAGATGCACTTCAGAACGCAGATTCGCAGATTAAATGAGAGTTTCCACTAGGATCAACACACAAATGCACACTAAAACAAATTCATTCAATATAATAATGATTACAGAGTCTTGGCCCTCTCAACTCAATCACAACGAATTAACAGACCTATGTTTGAATCTGAAAACACTTCCTATCACTCGACTCTCAGCTCTCACTCAATCCTCAATCATCTCAGCTAATCCCTCTTCATCACATTTTCTTCTTTTTATGAATCAAATCCTATCCTAACTGTATGAACAACTCAATCTCTATTTTAAACAATCTAACAATCAAATCTCTATTTTGAAGCTCTATTACACACCTACGCTAACAACTTATCCTTCAATCTAAAATAAGACAATTTCCTAACTATTACAATAATGTATTACAGATCATTTTCGAGAGATCCAACCGTCTCAACTAAACTGACTTTTGACCACTCAGGTTAGTGAAATTCAACTCTTTTAGACACAAAATGTGAACAAACCTTCACATTGCTGGCTAAGTCCAAATGCTCCTGCATCACTTTTTTGGATCTAAAATAAGTTCATAGGCGAGGTTTTGAGGATTGCATACCCGAGCTTTACCCCTGAATTTTTTTTTTTTTTTGCATATGATATTAAGGCTATTGATATGATTGTAGAAGTTTCATTTTCTGGTTCTGAAGTTGATGTATTGATCATTTGATGTTTTTATGTTCTTTATGAATATAGGTAATGGCTTATTTGTTGGCTTCTTGAGGTGTCATCTTCTTATGCTTGTTTCTCCATGCATTGGCTTTGCTCTGAAATTTTTATTTTTATTTTCTAATGAAATGTGCTTAACTGATCGAAGTTTCACAATATAGGGTCTTCATAAGGTGGATGAAGTGTTGTTCTTGAAGGTAAACAATGACCCTATAATATTCCTACAGAAGTTTTGTGGTTTCCCAAGATCAAGGAGATGATCTCTAAATGCTTCAAGATGGTCAATTATTCATTCTGGTGTTTCCAAATGCTTTTGATTGTGGTTTTAGAGAGCTTGTGCAAACTACTACATGAGTGGGTTGTTTCCTATAGGAGTCACATAGAAACCCCTATGATCACAATAGAATTCATAAAATGCATCCAAAAACTTTGATAATTCATGTTAAATGCATGGACAAGGATTAAAAACTTTGGTTGTGGTGAAAATAATGAAAGGATTGGTGAAAAAGAGGTTTTTATATGGACAAAGATGATTTCTTGGGTATACAAGTGGCTAAATGGTGTGGAGGATGGGTGATGGTGGTTTGGTTGACCTCTTCTTTAATTAACCCATGAAAAACGTATGATCTGAATGCATTCTCTATACCAATCACAATCTTATAACAAATCTTGGACAATCTTGTAGAATTATAGGAAAATCCTGTAGTAGATTTTTTTTAATCCATATCTCTCAAATGGTAAATTAGATTGACATTACAAAAATTTAGCACGTTTGAATCATTCTTATGCATCTCCCCAAAAAAATACTTGGCCAATGGATGTGTGAATCTCAAGAAAAATGGAAAATGGTTATATGTGATGGTGGCTAATTTCTTGAAAAGTGTGCACTAGAATTTGCTAAAATTTCTTAAGCATGTTATGATCATCCTTATGCATCTTCACATGAAACATCTTAGTGAATGGATGCATGGTTTTAAATATATGGGAAAAACTATTTATTCCCTGTGTTTTTTTCAATCATGTAGCAACACAGAACTTTCCTTTAGCAATTATAGGACAATGAGGAAAATCAATGGAAAAGGCTTGGAAATGATGGGTGAAGGTTGGAAATGGATGAGGCTAATGGATTGACATTGCCTTGGTTCTTCTTTAGCAGTTTTCACATAAGGCAATAAGCCCAAGGTTGATTTTTTTTGAGTTTTTGCTTGTCTCACTGCTCATTTCTTTATTTTTCTCTTTATGTTGTGCTGGCATATTTATTTTCCTTATGTAAGTGGAGGATTACCTGCATGCAAACAAATAGATGCAACTAGAACAAAATACATTTTTTTTTGTCCTTTTTTTCTCTTTCTCTCATTTCTTTCTTAGGCCTACTAGTTTCCTTAGTGAGGTTTTCAACTAATAGGTCTCTTTGGGCACATCAAAAGTAGTTTTCACCTAGGATACTATTATTTTTTTCTCTTTTTACCATCTCAAGGACCACCTCATGGAGGTTCTCAATAAATGATCCAATCTCAAGTGCCTCAAACGAGGTTTTCACCCATGATTTTATTTTTTCACTTTTCTTTTCTTTTTTTCTCTTTTTATATTTCTTATTTATTTTTTCTATCTTACTCTACTTGAAAAAAAAGTATCTTTCAAGTATAGAAATACTTCCAGTGTAGAAAAGCGCACATCTAGGTGATAGATAAAATCATGTGTAGACTCAAAAGATATGCTATGACATGTACTTGAACATGAAAGACCAATTGCTTTAACTGAGATGAGATTAGGAATTATTAAAGAAGAGTGTGTTGTTGCATTTTAATGATTGTATTGAACCATATTTTAATAGAGTTGTGATTCTCTTAGTTGACTTGCACATTGGGATCACTTTTTGTGTCCTCTTCTATCATGAAATTCAAATATTTTCTTTTTGTTGATTATTCTCTTGAACACAATGGAGGATCTAATTGTAAACATGATGGATCTTTCTCAATATCTGATTCTGATGTTTTCTCTCCATATAGTAAAACACATTATTCTTTGGTCTACTCATTTGAATCTTGCTTTTTTGAATGTTCTCCTTCAACGAAATCAACAGAATCTTTGTTTTACAATCCCTTTTCTGGAAGTGTTGTACCTCAACATTGTAAGTGGGCGGAGTTACTTTAGTGTCTAGGTTCCAAAATGGGTCTTGTTGAGGTTGTGGTTTTGGTCGAGGTGGATGGTAGGGATAGCATAGAGTTGGGTATGGAGGATATTGAGGAAAATATTGAGGATGTTGTGAATTTATCTCACAAGATCCTTGCAAACCTTGTTGCCAAGATTGGTTTTTGTGTTGAGAAGGCCAAGTATTCTAAGGAAAGGATGTGTTATAATTACTTTGAGATGGATGTGCATAAACTTGAAATTTTAAATTAGGCTCTTTAATAATACAAGGTTGACTAGGTTGCCATGGTCTTCTTGGAGCTACATAACAGAGCTACTTTGGTGATTGAATTGCTCTATTTTTCTCCTGGTAAACTTCCTTCAACTTTGTAATGATGGGAAATATTTGATAGCATGTGATTCTACATCGATAACAAAAATATGAACATCCTTTTTTTTCTCATTTTGCATTCTGAACATTTCTACTTGTTCAATTAGATCACTAAGAATTTATGTTTTAAAGTTATAAAGCGAATTTCCAAGTTCATTGTGACTTACTGATCTCAATGTTGATTTACTTACTCTTGCCCTTCCTCTTCATATGCATTTTCATAATTTACAAATTATTTCAAATGATAATTGATATACATCATCATTTCTCATGAGATAAGGGAGATCAATCCACTCATCCCTAATTATTCTAAGTAAGAGGGATTTTAGCGTCTCAAACCTTAAATGATGTAATTTCTCCCTCTTAACATTATACATGACTCTCTCTAATAGATCCTCAAGGCTCTCATATTCTTTTTGAGTTATTCTAAATATTTCTTCTTTAAGATCATGATCTTAAATTTTTTCTAGAAATATCTAATTTCGTATCATTTCATAATCTTATTGAAATAGTCCCTAAACTCATGAACCATTTAAGAGCTCTAGCCTTCAATATTGCTGGAAACATTCTCAAATTTTTAGTGTTTAATAAGTAACAATAAGATCTACAAATATTTCAAATTCAAAGAGAAAGGTTTCCGGACCCTCTGACCTCATACCATGGAAGTTGGGAAGGAGAGATGGAGGTATTTTCTTCATATGAACACTAATATCAATACCTTGAATGGGAAATATAAGAGGATTTTTCTCATTTTCATCATCTCCATCCATTTCTTCTACCTTCTATGCCACCTCTTCTTCTTCTACCTACAAAAGTTGATGGCAATGTGGTTCTTACTAATCCATGTGATCAAATGCTGGGGTTTGGTGTTGGAGAAGTATTTTTCTATTTTAATAAAAAGAATTGAATAAGAATGCTAACGCAATGCGATGTGACTAATTTTTTATTTTTTTTTGCAGAAAGTAAAAGAAATGAATCAACTAGGGAAGAACACATTGAATGCTTTAACACCTCCCTGGCAATGGTGCCAAAAAGTGGTGAGCCCTAGTATTGCAACAAGGATGTTGCAACTCCCAAGGCTACCAACTTAAACTATCAACTTGTGTTTCATACAAACTTAAGAAGCGTCTGCACTATATGTGAAACATGCAATGTGTCCTTCTTTTGTTGATGTGATGCAATGAAGTGAATATCATGAAATTGAACCTAATCTAATTGCAAAATGGAAACCTTAAGCTATTGCACGAAACAAAAGAAAAGGAAAGAAAAACTATTCTAATTTCATAAAATAAAGAGCATGAGTTAAATATCCATCATTGAATTCAAAATAGATTATACCTAGTAACATATTTCATTAGGTGCTTCATAAAGTAATCATGAAAATCATCACTATGTCATTCAATTCATGAACCTGTCTACTGACCCTTAATTGTTGGAATGTATTACAATGATAAAGAGGAAAGTCCTAAGTTGTCTTTGGTCTTAATCAATCATATTTTGAAGGCCTGAGAGTAATTATTCAAGGTTAAGAGGAAAAAATCAATCTTTTGGAGAAAATATGACCAAGTTTACACGATGCTATGGGATGCTAAAGGATTTCTCTAAGATGCTACATGATTGCCTTGTTTTGCTACAAGATTGGATATGTGAGAATTATGAGAGTGGAAAAGGTTATATAAAGGTGGGAAAGGGTAGATTAAGGTATATGGACGATATATGAGGCTTTTTCCAAGCTTATCAAATCTCATAGGACAATTTTGCACAAAACCAGATGCACACAATGTCCTTCAATGACCCAAAAATGTACTTTTGGTGGCATTGTTTTGAGGGCGTTTTTTAGTGAGAAAAAAAAGGTTTATGATGGTAGGAGGAATTTAGGATGAAAATTACAACCTTGGAAATCAATAGTACTACCTACACACCGCACAAAGATTATGATTTTTATACTTGCAAAGACTAAAATATCAAATATGTGAGTTAGATTGTCCTCCAATTTATCTCACTGAATGGCAGAGAAAATTGAATGAAAGTGAGATGGGGTGCATTTTTTTATTAATGAGGATCTTATAATACTCCAATACAATTGTAATCACTCAAAACTATCTTTTTTAACACATGTTAAAAAATAGTAGAAAATTACTACAAAAACTATAAATTCAAGAATCAATGAGCTAGTTAACCTGCCAAATACCTAGCATGATTAAGTGAAAATTTTGTGGGGTGAATTTTGTTATTAACTTGAATGTGTTTATGACTCAATCCTAGTGGAATCAACTCAAAATAATCTCATCAAATCATTCTAAAATTTAGCATAAAATTACTATTATTTTCCTACGAGAGACTTCTAGAAATTCTAGATTTGTGACCTAGTAAAAAAATCAAAATATGTCAATGATGAATATGAATTTCAAAATTTGTTCTAAGGATGAATCATTATTTTGAATCTACAAATAACCTGCAAAAAGACTTACTTCAATCATTTAACCAATATGACCTACAACAAAAGAAGCACGAATAGTAAATGCATAAATAAGAGATGCAAGTGAAAAAGATATTCAAAGAAAATAAAGAAAGTGTATTGTAGGGATTTGAGGGTCCTGGGATGGCCAATCCCAAGGATACACAAATTCCAATGAAGGAAACCTAGCTTTAGATGCTAAAAATGGCAACAAACTTCATTATTCGAGTCAATCCAAGTACATCCCTACTAGAAACGAAAGTAGAAGTACTACATGCCAAGATTTGTTCACAAAAAGACTAAGAAATGCATGCCCGAAGAGGCTAATTCGAATTGGTACTTATGAAATTTGATTCAGAAGCATCCTCCCTGAAATGAGGTAGCTCTCCCCTCGAAAATCCCTCAAAAAGTGGATTTGGTTCCCAACAAGAGGAATCTTCATTTAATGACAAGGAATACATTGCTAAAATTTCTTAGTTAGTAGAGCTCCCAAATATGTAAATAATATCATGATATTTAATTCAGTTATTATCTAATATTGTTCCATCCTATAGTAGGGAGTAAGTCCCTATATTTTCTCATTCAGGATTTACTCAATATTTTGCAAAAATTAATAATATTAGGCACATAATATGCAATTATATCTAAGCCTTCGTAAGAACATATTAAAGCTAAAAAAAATTATTAAGTGTAGGAGGAGAGATTTAATATAGCCTTGATGTGTCTAAGAAAGATTAGATGGGTCTTAAATTGTGTCTAATTTGGAGGCCCATCAACTGGGTCATTTTGAGAAGCACATGGGTAATCCTCTTGATCAAAGTTGCTCCTTAGGAAGCAACAAGGAGCCCATTCTAGTTAAAGCCACCAATTCAGAAAAATAAATGTAAATTTATTTTATATTTTACTATTTTCGCTCTTTTATGTTTCAAATATGTAGTCTTTTATCTAAAACTGGTTGAGGAGGTCGAGTAACTAGTATGTACATTGTGGTTTCAGCAACTATGGTAAGTACCATATCTTTTGCAATTTTGAAGTAGATGAGGTTGTATATGTACTATGGTATTCGTAGTGGTAGAACAGAAAATGCTTCAAAAGAACAGTTTTTAAACCTCTAATTTAAGAAATACAAAATATCTAATTTATAAGTAATTTATATATTTATTTTTTATTTTTTTTTTTTTTTTTGCGAAGCAAAAAATTCGTGATTTTATTCAACTTGAAACAAGGAACAAAATTACATTCTTTAGATTTGTAAGCATTTAGTTATATAATCCTTTTGGATAATGTGAAATACAAATGAAAAATGAAAAAAATATACAAATTTTGTTAAAGTTATGTTTGAGATTTATTGTTACCATTTATAGATCCCCAATTTGGGATAAATTGTTACCATTTCCATTTCATTTCCAGTTATATAGGAGGGGGCTTCTTCCTCGAAGTTTGGGCTCCCATAAAAATAATTTATCTTAATATCCCATATGCTTTTCATGTGATTTTTCTCTATCTGCATCTATAATGCTTTTGTCTAATTCAATACCCTTCTGTGTATTGGTTTCAGTTCCAGACTGATCCATAAATACCCCATCTCCTTCGGTACCATTCTAGGCATGTGCATTCATATTTTGATGGTTCTCAACTATATTTTATTCTTCTTGTTGTTCATAAAGGTTAGGGATGGATACCCTCCATCCCTTTGGCTTATGGGATTGCCTCTTTTTCTTTTTTTGGGGATATTTTTTTCTACGTTCATTTGTTCTACAAACATCATGTTTCAAAAAATAAATTGACATCTGAATGTTGTGTCCTTGTAATCTAATACCTGTGTCCATTGAATTTTTTTATTTTATTTGAATGTGGTCAGGTGGACCTTTATTGAGGTATCTCTCAATACAAATTCTGGAAAAAGTCAAGACACCTTTCTTTATTCTATCAAGGTCCCTCTTTTTTATTTTTGTAAGAGTATTTTCAATATCCTATAAGACCTAAGGGTGCCAAAGAGGAAGAGGGATGTTGGGTAGAATCACCCATACCAACATTATTTATACCACCATGTTTGTAGCATTGAAATCTAGGAACCATGGAGTAATAAAGAGGCTACCTTTGCCCCTACACCATGGCCCCTGATTTAGGATGTACTCCAGGTCTTTCTGCGTATCGAATTAACCAATGAAGAACCTTTAGAACATAAATAGATATAAAATTTGGTGGTCTAAGTAGAGAAAACCTATTTGTATGGTGCATCATATCTAGGCTAGGAACCACTGAATCTACATATAACAACCCTAGAATAGAGATCATAAAAAGTAGAATTTACCTCTCAATTATTTACTTACATGGTTGGTGCTTGTTCCAGTTGTTCTATAATATGTGGTCCTAGGTTGTTTTAAACTTGATATGATGGGGTGTGGGGCTTCCCTTGCACCACATCCTTAAAGAAGAAAGATCCACTGGGGATTCTGGAACAAGTAGATTCCTTGTAAGATAATGAGGTTTCTAGTTTCCTAGTACCCATAGCTCCACCACTTAGTCATGTAAGCATAATGATGGTGGAGTTTCTTGAGATACCATATCAATGTAGTAGAGATAAATCCATTAACTTCTTCCCTTTATGAATTAGGCATTGTGAAGACACATAGATGTTAGTCTAGTACTTTGTCTTCTATTTTACATCCACCACAAGATCACATCTAGCCACCCATAAAAGGACCAATTTTCCACTTAGCATTCTAACGAAAATATGAAAACCTTCTTCCAGTTTTGGATTTTCAAGTTGTAATCCTTCAATAAGAAGAGAAACGTATTGAAAGGACCACCAATGTGCATGAAGAAAATGATACATAAGACAAGTGTTCCTGAAAATCATCCTTACAGAGACAGAAACTGTAACATCGTCACCAAAGATGCATATTATAGATTCCTGTTTATAACCAACTCCTTGTCACTTGGATCATGGGTTATCCATTTACTGGTGCAGTCTATGGAAGCAATCAGTTGCATGCCTTTGGAAATTGATTACATGCATTAACAAATATACCCCTTAATCACTTCCCACTCATCACTTAGATGGAAGCTAGGGACTACAACTTTGTTCCATGAACCTTGATTGGCGGTGACATCCAATCGAAAATCAATGAATGATGAAACCGTAGGACAACTCGTATTCTCCATCTCTCTCATCAATAAAAATATATATATATATATATATATATATATATATATATATATATATATATATATATATATATATATATATCTATATATATATATCTATATATATATATATATATATTATTGTGCAAAGAGGCGGTCTACAACCCAGTATGCGAGAGATATGTAGGCATAATGTAAGAATGTATGTATGTCAACATTGCTTAAATGTCAGGAAACATATATATGGAAAAGCAAAAAAAAATTGTCAACTTCATTGTTTTAATTAATATTTGAATTAAAACATATATAAATATAAAATTAACAATATATATATATATATATATATATATATATATATCTGTGTGTGTGTGTGTGTGTGCCAAGAGACACTCTACAACCCAGTACGGGAGAGATATGAAGGCATAATGTAAGAAAGTATGTATGTCAACATTTTTTGAATGTTAGGAAACATATATATATATAGAAAAGAACAAAAAAAAAAATGTTGACTTCATATGTTTTAATTAATATTAGAATTAAAAATATATAAATATAAAATGAAAAATGTGATGTAAAATGTAAGGGATAGAGCTACCAATTTGATCAAAAGATGTTGGTCTATCTATAAGGTAAAGTTAACATATTATCATATCTTTAACAAGGTATTTTTGTATATATTGTTATTCCTATATCAATCAATAATATTGATTATTAGTATTTCAATATATTATAATAATAATCATCTACATTATAAGTATTATTATATTAGATGTTACATATATTATTTATTGTACAAAGTGATAATTTTCAATAATATGGATGGACGGGGTAGAGAGAGGGAAAAGGAGTGAGGGGGGGGGGGGGGGGGGGTGATATAGAGAGAAAGGGTGGGGAGAGAGGAAGGAAGAAGGAGAGGATGGGAGAGATAGAGATGGAGTTGGAGTGGGAGAGAGAGGGAAGGAAGAACGAAGACATAGAGAGATAGATGTGGAAAGACAAAGAGAGTGACGAGGGAGAGATAGAGAGAGGAGTGAGGGAGAGGAGAGAGAGATAGAAATGGAGAGAAGGGGAAGAGAGAGAGAGAGGGAGACACAGAGATGAAGGGGGGAGAGAGAGAAGGATAGAGGGAGGTAGATAGTGCTAGAGTTGGAGAGAGAGAGAGAGAGAGAGAGAGAGGTAGGACTTGAGAGAGATAAGAAGAAAAGGAGGGGGAGAGAGAGAGGAAGAGGAAGGGAGATAGATAGATAGATATGGAGAGTGTGTGCATGTTTTGGAGGTCAGATAGAGAGATGAAAGGAGATAGAGATATAGATGGAAGTAGGATAGAAAATAAGAGAGATAGAGAGAGAGGGGGATGGAGAGATAGATCGATATGGGGAGAGAATGTGTGTGTGTGTGTGTGTTTGTGGGGTAAGAGAAAGAGAAAAATATTGAGAGATGGGGGAGAGAGGGAATAGGATAGAGATAAGGAGAGACGAAGGCAAATAGGAACAAATATGGAGGGGGAGAGAGAGGGAAGAAGAAAGAGATGCACAAAGAAAAATATAGATATTATATAGTATTATATAATGTTGAACATTATTAACCAGAGAGGAAGAGGAAGTAAGGATTTTTACAAAACATAAAAGAAGTTTTTCTTTAGAAAGCCATGAATAATTTGGCTTATCATTGAATTAGATGCATTGATTTCGATGTAGATGTTGATTACTAATCCTACTTGATTTGATTGCACTAGATGCATTGATTTTAGTGTACATGTTGATTTCTAATCGTATTTGATTTTCTTCCGCTAGATGCATTGATTTAAGTGTAGACGTTGATTTCTAATTCTATTTAATTGTTTGCAACAGAGGCATTAATTTTACCCTAGATGTTGGTTTCTAATCCTTTTTTATTGTTTCTACTAGTTGCATTGATTTTAGTGTAGATGTTGCTTTATGTTTTGATGTAAGTAGATGAATGATGTACATTTTTTTTAGAGGTGGTTCACGTGTGGCTGCTACATCCATGGAAAATCTGGGTAGATCAACCCTGAAGGGAATATTTTAAAGCCCTTCGACCAAACTAGCATGGCCCAACCCCAAGGGTGTCAAGGAGAATTGACCCTGTGACTTCCCAATCGTAGAGGTACTTAACAGCGGGGACTCAACCAATTGAGCTAACCCTTGAGGATAATGAATGATGTACATTAATTTCGAAGTAATTAGATTATTACTGTGCATTAATTTTAGTGTAAGAACAAAAATATTATTAATGATTTGCATTGATTTCTGTGTTATAGTAAGTCAACCATAAATAAAATACTTTAATTTTAATCTTAAATAATAGATCCATCTTAACCCTAGATCTATAAGTGTTGAGAGGGATCAAATCTCTTGAGGTGCAAACCTTTCCTCGTGTTTTACACTCAAAAAAGAGGTCTATGCCGTAAGAGACTTGATCCCTCTTGGTGCTTGATAGTTCTGGGTTTAAGTTGGATCTAGAGTGGTTAAATGATTAGTCCCTCCAAGATAGGATTATAAAAATAATTTTGAGTGTTGATCGGTAGTAGTTCAACATTGACAAATTCAAATGATAATCTTTAATTTTGAAAAATACATATATATTTTTCAAGTTATTAAAAAGCCTATTATTCAAAAGTTTGATTAGACCATAACTTGAAATGGATATTGCAACCTTTGCATAATACATTATCTTAAGTGCCTCTCATATTTTATGCCATAATTTTTAGATAAAATTACAATATTTAAGTGTTGATTTTTAATTGTTGATATTCTTAGCTTTTTAGGTTTCTTTTTGGGATTTATTTTGTTCGTTTATTTATCTATGTAGGTACTGGTGTCCTTTTTATAGTACTTTTTGTTGATTTATTCTTCATTAGAGTTTATATTCTTGAGCATTTATCATCCTATTAGTTCTTAACTCCTTTTAGTATTTTAAATTTACACTTCTATGATTCATATCAACTACAACATCTTTCACTAAAAATCACATAGGAGATAATCTTGTTTTAGTATTTTTGTTATTTTTTTAATGGCTCTCAGACCCATATTTTATTGTTGACCATGTTTATATATATATATATATATATATATATATATATATATATATATATAGATATATATATATATATATATACACACATTTTAATTTTAATCTGAATTTTTAATTTTTCAATTTTTATTTTATATATCTGTGGGGGGTATATTTTTGTTTTATTTTATTTATTTTCTATTAATTATTTTTATTTTATTTTATTTTATTTTTATTAATTTCTTTTATTAAATGATTTTGTTTGGATTAGGGCCTTAACTCATTTTTATAATTTTTGACTTCTTTTATTAAATGATTTTGTTTGGATTAGGGCCTTAACTCATTTTTATAATTTTTGACTTGCCCCCTTGTTTCGAGTTTAACTTTTTTTCCTTTGATTATTTCCCAGTAATAGAATTTTTTAATAATATTTGTTTTTAATAAATTAATTTAAATATTATTTTTCAAAAACTAGCCATTCAATATAAATATTACTTAACAATATTTGTCTTTAATATATTAATAAATTAATATCATAATTTAAATATTATTGTTCAAATATAGCCAAAATTATGGTCTCTACATTGCTCTCTATTTAAGCCTTTGCCATAATTTGCCTCTTCATTTGGTCGTGATGATGAACCGCACTTGTTGGTTTGATGCGTTCGAACCTGTTGGCCAAAAAAATTCCTTATTTGATTTCTAAAAACAAATCTTAATTCATTATGGATCACAAAACCATTGGTCTATCGTACCTAAAGAAACAAATTATTTATTTTGATTTAAGATTTTATTCCTATGCTCAAAAAGTTTGAAGAGAAGCCTCCAGAGCTCACTATAATTTTGACATTGTAAAAGGCTAGGAAGGTCAATATTGTAACAAAGATTGTGAAACTGAGATTTAATGTGGTTGTACACGAGGCACTCTAAGAGGAAGTGGTTTTCATCCTTGATGTTCCTATTCTCACATATATGGTAGATCCTTTCCATCCATGGCGTTTTAGGAACTGCTCAACGACCTGTTTCACTATGGAGCTCATGAGAATTCATTCTAATCTTTGCTATATTAATTTTCTTCTTTGAGCTAGTTAAAATAGAGAGATACTTTTGATCTTCTAGGGTGGGGTTGATGACCTTCTTATAATAACTTAATTTTCTTTTAGTTGCTAAATCTTTCTCACACCATATTTTTTCTTTAAACTTAGAAGTAACAATATCTTTAATGTTATTTATGTTTTGCAATGCATCATTCTCGTTGATCTCCCAATAGTTTAATGAGACCCTTGTGTCTTTATGCCACCCCCGATTGAGCCTTAGGTGGTTTTGGCTGGAATTTAAAGCTAGCTTAGGAAGTTTATGATCGTCTATGTTATTGAGTTTGTGCTTGTACAGCAAAAACCTAATCATAGCTAGCCTCTCAATAGCGGAAAGACCTGCTTCTATAAGGAGAATTGGATCGGGTGTATTACTTTTAATTTTTAGGTTATAAGTTATAAAACGCTTCTGGATTTGCTCAATCTTTCTCCATGATTCTCTGGAGATGCTGCAACCCCAAATCTCACAGCCATATAAGATAATAGGAGTGACCAAAGTTTCAAAGAGGAACTTCTTTTTATCCCACATTACGAGGTTTATTGTTTTACAATTATTTTCAAGACCAAAATAACCTTTCCACCCCCCATTAATCCTTTTCTCAATGCTATGGTTCCAGTTGAGCTTGTGATGAATATCAATTCCTAGGTACTTGTAAGAATACACTTCCTCCAAGTTATTATTGTCATATATAAAATTAGCTTAAGTGTCCTTCTTGGATTTGATAATCATAACTTTTGTTTTGTCAATGTTAACAGTCATACCCATGGTAGAGCAGAAATCCTTAAAATCCAATTCATATTAAATTAATTAATAAAAATAAATTATAAAAATTAATTCACTCTAATTATTATATTAGTTAAGCTAACAATATCATTAAGATATTTTTAATTCATGTTAATTATTATAATAATTAAGCTAACAATATCATTAACATTTTGAGTGATTTTTTTATGAATTTATATTATAAATTATTAATATAACTCATTAATGGAAATATATTAATTTACTATCCCATAATTAATAGCGAGTCCGAAATCCTTAAAAGCCATGATACTTTACTTTATATGATATATTTTGGCATCGTCTCATTGTTGCTATTGATTCCTCTCTCTCCAAATTCAAATATTGGTAAGTTAAAAGTGGTAATAAGACTAGAAAATTCATATATAATTTTATTTATAATTCATATATTTAAGTTAAAGTCGGTAACAAAACTATATATAAGCGTTGTTCGTAAGTTAAAAGCAAAGATAAAATATTCAATTTATGTAGGATTATAAGTAGAAAAAATTATCTATTTTGTTTGATAATTGATATTAAATTATAAATTTTATGTTATATATAAATATATCATATTAAAGTTTCTTTTAAATGAAGAATATAAATGCCTTGCAGCACTAGTTAAAACTATTACAGTTTTCGTTTATTATTGAATTGCTACAAAAATATATATTTATTTATTTACGAACGTTGAATCTAAACTGAACCGCTGACCTCCTTTCTTAAGACTTTGTACGGGTTATTGTTAAGGTTTGAAGAGTGATGATCATTCGAACGACCACAATTCAACCTCCCAATAATTGTTATTATTAACTCAGATGAAACTCAAAGATATATTCAGAATAAATACTTTAAGATAGTTGATATATTTAGAATTGGAGTATCCTATATCGCCAACAACGTCTATCAAATACGTGGGATCTGAATACAGTCCTATAAAGTTCATATGATCAGCCAAGTCATGGACTCTCCCACAGCTAAGGCTTTTATCAAAGCTTGTTTTTTATTCTCTAAAATGAAGAAGATAACCACACGTTTATAGCTGGACTTTTTTCATCTATCCCCCTGTTAGCCTTGGACTCAAATGACTCAAAAATGGATCTAAATATGCCTCAAAGTCTCCAAGTGTGCATAAAAAAATCATGCCAAAGGATCCAAGTATACCCCAAAAGTCTTCAAAATCCTCTTAAGGATCATTCGAAGTCAAAATTATCGCATGACAAAGAGGCCTTGGAGGGGCAAAAATACACTATGGGGAGGTAAAATGCTTAAAAAACCATGAAGAAACCAAAATCACAGGCTTAACAGTCCAAATTCACTACAACCATCCGATCTGGCCGATCAACAGTCCAGATCTGATCGGCAGATCACATCGCCGGATCTGATCGGCACATGTGGGCAGTGGTTATCGACGCATGACACCGCCAATCAGCGATTGCTGATGATCGGATCGGTGGGTCGCAATCGGCGGAGATGAATCGGCGTTATAGGGGCAGCACCAAGGGGCGGGGCCTATGTACAAACATATGTATCATGCGATGAGGTGGACCCGACGGCATTATAAGTGTTATTTTTTAATATTTCAGGTCCGCGGGTAGTCCAGTTTTAATGCATTTTCAATGTTTTTCGTTATGTAACGAAATACAAAGGGGAACTTGGCATCACTGATAGCGATGAAGCCTAGACCCGAAATGATTCGGGAATGAAAATATATATCATTTTAAATCCGGAGGGACGCCTTTTTCATGTATTTCCCATGTTTTGCAAGGATTTCAAGGAACAAAGAGACCAGGTCACTTGTGATAGGTGACAGCGACTCAAAGGGCAGACTTGATAGATAAATATGCCATGTTTAAGGACTTTTGAAGTCCGAAATGTTCAAAGCTTGGTGGGATTTCTCACAGTTGCATCATTTCTCTGTTTATAACAGAAAGAAGTCATTGTTTGCATTTAAAAGATAACAAAGGCCCGAAGACCCATTCTATCACATAAACAGAGGCCGGGAAATAACTACCCTCATACAGAGGCCAAGAAGCAATCATGAGCGTCGACAGCACAGTGCAGCAAACCAACAGAATCGATTGTGGAGCATATCTAGCATGAGAAAGCTCCCTGCCAGTGCAGCCAAAATATCTTAATGAGGTTATTCATCTGTCAGAAGAAGAAACCTCTGAGCCATGCATGCCTAGTCATGGTATCAAAGTTATTTAAATAGACAGAGGTATAGATTAAGACACTCTGAGCCTTTGAGAGCTCAGGAGCATTGTAAAAGACCTATAAAAGGGTGAAAACTAAATGTAACAGGGGTTCAACTTTTGGATATTATTCCTCCTCTGTTGCTTCAAGCTTCTCATCTTCATTCTAGAAATACAAGCCTCTTTTGCCATTATATGTTGAGCATCCATTTTCTTCGTTGTTCTATGCTTGCACTTGAACAGTTTGTTCATGTTTCCTTTGTGTCTAAGGCCAGATAACTGTTATCTTATCTTTGCTTTGATAACTTAGATTTGCAAGCTTCTTTGTTGTCTATAGCTAACCATATGTGGTCATATATGCATCTGCGAGTACAATCAGTATTCTCTTTTGCTTCCTATAGCTAGTCATTCATTTATGTTTATATATGCAATCCACTGATACAGTTAGTATTCTCCATCTATCCATTAAATATATAAACTATTGAGCATTAGTGGTTTAAAGTCTTGCGTTGTTGAGAGTTTTCATGCATGCCTTGAGTGGGAATAGAGCTGAAGTGGTCATCTAACTTGATCCAAACCATCATACATTCCAATAGTTCTGAGAACAATATTAAAGATTATATGTTACCAAGCATCTCCGAGCTGCAAGCTAGGAGAGTTTCCTGGAGTGCTAACATAATTGGCACTGTTGTCGACGAGAGGAAACTGAAGCTTAGCTTCCCTAGGAGACTACATAAATCCAGCTTTGATGATAGACAAAGTCTGGACACTTTTTCTAGTTGTAATCATCTATCTGGTGACTCTGCTGGAGGCCGAACCTTTTTGCTACTCCACATCATAGTTCTGGCTCAGTTTGTGAGGCATACTCGGAGAAATCTACAGAAGTTACAAGCTGACCCAGTACCTAACCCTCAGAAGATCATCAAAGAAAGGAAGGTATTACAGAAAGGAGCATTAGGTTCAAGTAAACGTAAACAATCTCCTATATGTCTTCAAGAAAATCTTGTAATAGAACAAATACATGTTGAGAGTATAGCTTCTAATACTAGCAGCGAAGAAAATATCTTAGAGATTCATAAAGCTCCTTATTCTTTAGCTTCTCTTTTCGTTGTAAATCTAAAGAAAACCTCACCTCCTATCCATCATACTCCTTTAGTCCTATCAATCACTCCTCCACCGTCTTTCATTCAGACTTCTAGTACCGATATAGCCACCACAGCTATGGTAGGACCACAAGCACCGACCAAAATGGAAAGAATCATAGCTGCTAGGTATGGACCTGTAATATTGCCCACTCCTTTAAATGCCATGTCTACTGAAGAATATCAGAAGTATATGCCTAAGTTCACTGGGACTGAAGGTGTTATAGCTGAAGAACATCTTGAATCATTCTAGAGCTATGCTGATAGCCTGGACATTAGTGAAGATAATGTCTGGATGGAGAGGCTAGAAAATGGTTCAGAGAACTAAGCCCAAGATCTATAGCTGATATTGAGGCTTTAGATGATGCATTCCTGAAGCATTGGTGGGATAAGAAGGATCTCCTCTACTACCACACTAAGTTTGGGAACTTATAGAGGGAAAATGGTGAGCTGTTGTCTAATTTTAATAAGAGATTTAACCGCATGTATAGCAAGATACCTGCTGAAGTAAAACCCACCACTACCTCTGCTAGTCTCATCTATGCCAGTGCCTTTGATTCTAAATTCTATTTACTTTTGAGGGAGAGGCGATGTGCTACTTTGGTTGATATGCAAGATGTATCCTTTGAAGTAGAATCAAACAACATGGCTGCAGAAAACCTCAAAGGTAATGTTGATAGAAGGAGATAGAGGGATGAGTCTTCATCATCCTATGATCCTAAGATAGATAAAATGACCAAAATTATCGAGTCATTAGCCTCTGAAGTTTCCAAATTAGAGGTTGAGCAACATTCTGGGAAAGGAAGGGTTAATAATACCTTTTCTCCTCCAAATCCAAATCTATATAGAAGACCTGATGAGTAGTTGCAGATTTTGCAAAGAAGCAAAGAGACCAATGAAGACCAAAGGCTGAAGGTCCCTTTTCATAATGCTGTCATGGAAGAAGAGCAGTTTGAGGAAGATGATGAGATCCATGGTATGGAAGACAAAGTCAACGCCACCTTTTTAACCAAAGCTGCTTATGAGAAGTCATTATTCAATGACCAGATTAGCCAAGAGTGGGATGGTGAAGCTGTTCTACAAACTGAAAATCAACACCAATATAATTTGATGTCTATGATAAATAATGTCATAGAAACTCTTGTTCATAAAGTTGTTGTCCCTGCAGAACAACGAGATAATAGGTAGAAGCAATCAACAGTTGATCCTATCATTCTCAAAGCTCCATCCACAGAGGTAAGAGGCCTTGACAAGTCCCCTTCTTCTTTTAGTTTTCAATCAGAAATCTAGAAGCCAAGAATACCTGTGCCCTTGATTGAACTAGTGAAGAATGAGTGCTTCAAGAAATCTTTCCTTGAGGCTCTTGAGCCTAAAACCATCCAAGCTTCCACTGACTATGTAAATCTGCAAGATGACCAACCAACTGTTATTATCAGCCCAATGATCGAAAAATGTGAAGATAGCTCCCCATTATTCTATATTTCTCTGTCTATTTATGATTAAATCCTTCACAATTTCCCTTTGGACACTGGAGCTAGCCATGATCCAATGCCCAAGGTTGTCATGGATAAGCTCGGTCTTGACATTACCAAGCCTTATCAGTTGGCCTCTAAGCAGCTTAAAAAATCAGTTTTCTAGATCACAGAGGAAGAAGGCCCACAGATTTGGGACATTCTCTTTAATTGAGCTTGCTCTGAGGGAGCTACAGGAACAGGCGAAGTCCTTGTGTCCCCCACACAAGAATGCATTGATTCATCTTTCATATTAACTTTTCAGGTCATAAATGACACATCAAAGTGTGAAGCAGACCTTATCATTTAGTAGGTGTACAAAACCTCCCAATCAGAACATACAAGGCTGAAAGCCTATAGAGAGGAGGTGAAATATAGACCATCTCAGCTTGATAATGTCAAGTGTTCCAAACTTTTTGAAGTAGAGGATCAAATCAATAGGCTTTTGCAAGTCTTTGATGAATTCGTTGATATACATATTGACCAAGAGAAAGAAACCTTTCATGGAAAGGGTCAATTTTCAGTTTGGTGACTGTTTTCTCAAAAGGGATGCATCAAAGGAAGGATATGTTTTTGATGGCCCATTCAATGGGTTGTTTTTCAAACTTTATTTTAGTTAAGGCTTTCAAGCCTTGGTATTGTTAATATGTTATTTTCAATGCTTTTAGTTCATGCTTAAAAGACTCCATGTCAAATGCAACACTAGGAGGAAGATTTGATCTTGTTATATATAGGAAAAGCATTGATATGTGGTTCTTGAAACCTCACAGGGAGGATTTCATCCCCAGAAGGAGCCAATGTTACCCTTGGAGGCAAATGGCCCAAAAATGGATCTAAATATGCCCCAAAGTCTCCAAGTGTGCATAAAAAATCATGTCAAAGGATCCAAGTATGCCCCAAAATTCTTCAAAATCCTCTTAAGGATCATTCAAAGTCAAAATTATCGCATGCCAAAGAGCCCTTGGAAGGGAAAAAATACACTATGGGAAGGCAAAATGCTTAAAAAACCATGAAAAAACCAAAATCGCAGGCTTAACAGTCCAAATGCACGACAACCGTCTGATCTGGTCGATCAACGATTCAGATCTAATCAGCGGACTACATCGGCAGATCTGATCGGCACAGGTGGGCAGTAGTTATCGATGCATGACACCGCCAATTAGTGATCACTGATGATCGGATCAACGGGTAGTAATCGGTGGGGACGAATCGGCTTTATCGGGGTAGCACCGAGGGGCGGGGCCTATGTACAGACATATGTGCAATGCGATGAGGCAGACCCGACGGCATTATATTTATCATTTTATAATATTTCAGGTCCGCGAGTAGTCTGGTTTCAATGCATTTTCAATGTATTTTGTTATATAACAGAATACAAAGTGGAACTTGGCAGCATTGATAGTGATGAAGCCCGAACCCGAAAGGGGTCGGGAATGAAAATACATATCATTTGAAATCTAGAGGTAGGCGTTTTTCATGTATGTCCCATGTTTGTCAAGGATTTCAACGAAGGAAGGGAACAATGCGACTAGGCCACTTGCGATAGGTGACAACGACCCAAAGGGCAGACCCGATAGACAAATATGCCATGTTTAAGGAATTTTGAAGTCTGAAACATTGAAAGCTTCGTGGGAATTCTCACAGTTGCATCATTTCTCTGTTTATAACAGAAAGTTTTCACTATTTGCATTTAAAAGATAACGAAGGGCCAAAGACCCATTCTGTCATATAAATAGAGGCTGGGAAATAACTGCTGGGAGAAGGAGGCCGAGAAGTAATCATGGGCATTGAAAACACAGTTCAGCAAACCAACAGAATCAATTGTGGAGCATATCTGGCACCAGAAATCTCCCTGCCAGCGTAGCCAAAATATCTGAATGCGGTTATTCTTCTGTTAGAAGAAGAAAACTCTGGGTCATGCGTGCCTAGTCATGGTATCAAAGTTGTTTAAACAGATAGAGGGATAGATTAAGATACTCAAAGCCTTTGAGAGCTCAAGAGCATTGTAAAAGGCCTATAAAATGCTGAAAACTAAATGTAACAGGGGTTCAAATTTTTGAGATTATTCCTCCTCTGTTCGTTCAAGCTTCTCATCCTCATTCTAGAAATACAAGCCTCTTTTACCATTATATGTTGAACATCCATTCTCTTTGCTTTTCTATGCTTGCACTTGAACAGTGCGTTCATGTTTCCTTTGTGTCTAAGGCAAGATAATTGTCATCTTATCTCTGCTTTGATAACTTAGATTTGCAAGCTTCTTTGCTGCCTGTAGCTAACCATTCATATGTGGTCATATATGCATCTTCCAGTGTAGTCAGTGTTCTCTTTTGCTGCCTGTAGCTAGTCATTCATTTATGTTTATATATGCAATCTGCTGATATAGTTAGTATTCTCCATCTATCAATTAAATATATAAACTATTGAGCATTAGTGGTTTAAAGCCTTGTGTTGTTGAGAGTGTTCATGCATGCCTTGAGTGGAAATAGAGCTGAAATGGTCATCTAACTTGATCCAAACCATTATCCATTCCAATAGTTCTGAGAACAATATTAAAGATTATATGTTACCAGGCATCTCTCAGCTGCAACCTAGGAGAGTTTCCTGGAGTGCTAACACCTCCAAGAACCTTTAATTGTTTGTAAGCTTCAAAGATCATCAAGAATTCCATTTAAAAAATGAATCAGATGTTATCGATGGACATCTTTAATTAATCCTTGGGTCAACCCAACAGTACACATTGGCCACATATCATGCTCTATAAAACCATGCTTCCTTTGCATCCGGCCGGTACTCATTACACTATAATATATCTTTCAAATCCTTTGATTCCCAAATCTAGAAAACCCTTGTTCAATGGAAAGTTTCCGTCGTGGAAGATGCAATGCGGTTGCAACGATGGTAGTGTTGTAGGTTTTAATACAGGCCAGGGAAATAAACAAAATCATGAAAATAAGTAATCACATATATTAGGAACACCTTGAGTGTTTGTTCAAATACAGATGTTTATTATTTATTTCAAAATGAAAAATCTAAAAATGTTTTTCTCAAATTTAATGGAATACATCATTATTATAATTTAAGTTCTTTAAAGTAAGCTCGATTTTTTTCATTATTTATCTCAAAATGAAAAATCTAAAAATGCTTTCCTCATATTTAATGGAATATTCTACTATTATAATTAAATTTGTTTGAAATTTTATTTTTATTTCATGCATTGAATTTTTATTATAAAAAATTTAATTTTTAGAATTTTAAACCATTTCAAAAATTAAATACATATACTTGTTAAGTAGGGAAAGAAAATATTCTTTATGGATGTGCTTAGTATGAAGCACTCATAATACATTCTAAGTTTTTAAATAGTAAATTTTAGATGATTTTTTATAATAAGCTACGCATAATATCTAATGGTTAAGGACTATTACCTTTTATTAGTATTACAATATTATTTGAACTTTAATAACAATTGTAGAATAATTTCAATTAACAGAGGTAATTTAGCGTTTAGGAATAAAGATAATAAATAAGTGTTTGAGTGATAGATTTTGCCACTTCTTAATGATGAAGTAAGGAAATTCAACCATTTGTTGTGATACAAGGAAATATAGTAAATAAGTTCTTTAGTGATATATTTTTCAATCTCTTAATGAAGTAATGTTATTCAATCATTATTGTGATACACAGAAATATAATTATACCAGGTAAATGTCAAATGCGACCATAAAATTTTATTTTTTCCCATATCAACTATATAAATATGTAATTAGAAATTGCTTTATGTGAAATAATTGAAATATTTTGTTATTGAAATTATTAAAATATTTATTTTAAACAATCTCTAAATATTATTTAAAAATTATAACATGCTTTTTCCATGAGGGAAATAAATTTTCAAAATAAAACTAAATCATCTAACTCTATTTGCTGGATATTTAGAATTTATTTCCCATTATCATGGTTTTTTCTTAATGAGCTCCATAAACTAATTTTGAAACAGTTAGAAATGTCAAAAAAGTACTTTTAAAAACACAATTGCTAGTGGAATCATATAAAAACTTGAAATTTCTTAAAGCTTTAACATAGCAGTAGTCTAAACATTATGTTTTTTCCCCTGAAAGTTGTGGAAATTCCTGCTTCAAACACTACATCAACAAGATTTTTTGAATTTTTTTTCCTGGATTTTGGCCACTTTTGGCCATCCACGCAATTCCTCTACTCCTTTAACATATGGGTATTCATGATATGTCTATCATTTGCATAAAGAAATCTCATAATACCTAATGTATTTAATTTAATATTATCAATAATGTGGATTTAAAATTATTTTATAATTTTATTGAGTAATTAAATATTTCTTTTACTTGAAGATTTAGAGAGTATAGTGAATATTAATTTTAACTACTAGAAGACATATATGATTTTTTTTTTCCCCTAGGAAAAAATCGTAATTTTATTCATGTTGATAAAATTACATTTTGTAGATGCATTATAGCATATGCAAATGGTTGAACCTGTAATATCAGGCAGCGGACAAAAATAAAAGCTCAAAATGACAAAAACAGATCCTGAGATGACAAAAATAAATGGAAGATGTTAGCAGGCCTATTTCCTGCCTTTTTTCTTTTCTACTTTACGCCAGACTCCAGTGCTAATAGTAGGATCAAAAACAGTAAGTTGGTTTTCCTCTGAGTGCGCTGGTTGATCTTTATCTGAGTCTGATCCTTCTAGGCTGTGGGCTCTTTTGTTTCCGCTTATTTCCAATTGTAAATTTTGCTGCTGCATCGAGCTGTGTGTCTCCAAATCGGGCTTCTCAGTACCTGCGTTAGACTCTTCCCCCTGTCTCATTTGTGTATCTGTTGGTTCTGGGTCCAGTGCTTCCTCCTCTAGTGGTTCCGTATGCTGCCATCCTTTTGGTTTTTTCTGTTGTTTCTTGTTCCCTTTTGACTCCCTACTAGTCAATGGACATGCGTATTGCAGGTGCCCTGTCTGCAAACATCTACGGCATCTGAAAGCGGTGTTCTCGTAATCCAGATTTTGCGTCCACAGTGAATTGTTGAAGTTCAATGTGATGTGATCTGGCAGTCCTTGACTTAGATCCACCTCTACACATATTCTAGCATATGTGAATAGTCCCCGTATAGCTCTGTCTTCATCTGTTTTAAGATGTTTTCCTAAAGAGTTCCCAATGGCTGTTAAAGCTTTGCGGTGCCAAAAATGCAGTGGGAGGTTATGCAGCCTTACCCAAACTGGTGTTGTCGAAACAACCATGTTGTTAGCGTCAAAATCCGGGAACCAGGGGGTGATGAAGAGGCCAGCACTTCCCCAAAACCAAGGCCCCTGGTTAATGATGTTGTTGCGTTCCAGTTCTGTGTTAAATCTGACTATGAAGAAACCCTTAGGGCACAGGTATATTTCACATTTGGTTGACCATGATGTAAATACCCATTGATGCAATGCATCAGCTTTGGGCCAGTAACCATTAAATCTTCATATAACAACATTTTGCATTAAATCTGAGTATAGATCTGATACCTCCGGCAGTGTTACAGTAAGTAAGGGTGATTCTTGCTTCTGTTCCACGATGTAGGGACCTGGTAGCTCGGATGTGGGTGTTGTTCTGTGATTCAGTGGTTCCTTTCATTTGACTGCGTCTCGGAAGGTTCCTGTGTTTTTAGAGCTGGTTCCCTTACAGCCGCCTCGTAATCTCAGGTTGAGTATGATGGTTGAATCATTTGCAACTCCATAGTGCTGGAGTGTGAGATGATCCTGCATGCAGAGTCCGGAGTATAAGAGATTTTGGACTGTTACTGGAATTCCCAATTTGATCTGGATCTCCTTTTTTAACCCTAAGACATCCATCCCTTCCCTGATCTGTACACAGTGATGTTTACTTTCTACAGATCTAATAAATATTTGAGTCAAAACTGTCGGATCGGCCCTGTTCAAGCCCCGATCTATATGTCTGAGCTTCAGATCTGGCGGATCTATTGTGATTCTGGAGTTTTCATGCCTTTCCGTTGAATGAGAGGGTTTGATTCCTTCTATCTGCGGTGTTCTGGCTATCTCTGCCTCCGCTTTCCCACTTCCACCTTTAATATCAAAGGACTTATGATTATGGAGACCCAGATACCTGTCTAAAAAAGCCCTCATCTTAATGCTTACCTTGCTGATCTCTTTGCGCTTGGTAAAATCGTTGAAATCGGGATGTGTGATGGCGTAAACCCTGGTCTCCGCAGCTTTGTCCCTCTCGTCGGCCACGCCGCCATCCAAAATGCTAGGATTCTGCCGCAGCAGTATATTTCCCCCATCGATCTGTAACCAGCGCTTCAGATCTATCAAGATTTGCATAAAATCTTTGATCGGCCATGCGAATACGGGCATCCGGCTTCCATCTAGCTTCGCTGCTGGTCGGAACAGGTCCTTCTTGCCCAGGATGCGGAAGTTGCTGAATGAGCCTGTGGCGTCCATTCGATACCCTTGGTTCGTTGTTGCTTTAGAGAAATCGATAAATCTTCCAATCAACCAAATCCAAAAGACATATATGTTATATTAAGGTAGAACTGAATTAAGTGGAATTTTAATATTCAAATTATGTTGAAGTAATATTTAAATTAAAAAAAGGGAAAGAGGAGAAGGCAAAATAAAAGATAAATTATTAACATTAAGGTTTTAAAAGTATTTAAGATTTAAACATAGAGATAATTTACAATATTATAGTTGTTTATTTGCCTTTAAATTGTTAGTTGATATTTCACATAAATGTTTTTTATATAATAAAAAATTCTTTTAAATTTGAATTCTAACTATTAAATACAAAAAAAGAAACACTCATATATATATATATATATATATATATATATATATATATATATATATATATATATATATATATATATATATATATATAATCAATCAATCATATGTATATAAACCACATAATTAGGCCGATAGGCCTTCCTATGCATCAACAATCGTCAACACTTTTACCCTGCTCCGTTGGATCAGGTGAGACACTTTCAACCGTTGATTTGAAGTGTGACTGCTTTTTCCAAATATGCACATGGCAAGATATTTTTTACTGCTTTTTCCCATTCTTTTATGTCACTCTTGAAGATATTTTTACTACTTTTTCCCATTTTTTTATGTCACTCTTGGCCTCAGAGTTAATCGTTCCTTTGGTCTGCCAGTTGTGGTTCTTCTTCTTCTTCCCTGGCTTTTGGCAAGCACGAATTAGTATTAAGCATTTCTGATTTGCCTTGAGAGGCTAGGCTTGCAGAGGAGACAATCGAGGCAATGTTGCGGCGTTAGTGAGTGATCGATCAAATCTGTGGCCTTCCCAACTTCATTTTCCATCCTTCGGAAACAATTATGTAAAGCATGGTTTGAGTTTGACAGAGTTCTATCAGATGACAACGCTTGTCAAGCCTGGCGATAGATACTCAAAATTCTTACCAATAAATTATATATTATATTTTCTCTTGTTGTTTCTTGCCGTCTGTAATTTTATTCGATGGAGCAGACACCGAGATTTCCAACATAGTTTATTGCTGCTGTATGCAATCTGGTTTAGGCAAAGTTGATGAAGGGAAACAAATGGTCGCGTAGATTCGAAGCTGTACCATGGAGCAGCAGTATCTCCATCCGTGTTTGCTGTAAAAACAACATACGATAATCTTTTATCAAGATATAAATAACCTTCATTTAAATCTAGTAGTTGTTAAAGCTCATATCCATTTCACTCCATCTGAGCTGATAAAAATGTGATAAAATATCCAAAGATCTAAAGCAATTGCCTTCAATCGTTAACCTTGAAATCCTATTTAGCCTCTTACACAATGGTAAATAAAACAAAGCAAAGCTAGGCAAAGTGTGTAAATGTTTGCATTTCGAAAGTATTTTATAAATAGCCTAATTCATTTGTGTTGTAACTACATGTTAAACATTTTGAAGACCTTATTTAAACACTGACAACGAGGACGCGTTCAATTCTGTTAAGATGTTCAGCTTTTCATATTGTGAACATTTAGCGTTGGAAAATTAAAATAACACACTAAATCATTTCTTTATAATATGCATCTCAGTTCTTTGATTGAGGCATTATGTTAGCACTTTAATTGAGGCATTCTGTCATTTACATAAAATTTAAAGTGAATGCAATGAGTCCTTCCAAAAAATAATGTCATTTAAAGTTTAGCGTCTTGTAGTTGACTTCATGTTCTTACAATTGCAATGAAACTTCTCTAGCTCGATTACGGTTTCCAATCTCTGAATAGTGAAAATCTTGAATAGACAATAGGCTATACATTATGCTGTTATGAGAAAGTTTTGCATAAAATTTTCACAAGAAGCTTGTTCCAACCCTTGTCTGCCTCCGCGTATGCTTCGTCTTTTCGAAGAAATATCAACAACATTGAACAGGATTGCAGAGTGTTCAATTTTGTGCCAAATCTGCGGGACTGAAAAACTCAACGAACAAATACGTTAGTGGACCACCAAGTTCATAAAATCATAGAGGCATTAACGTCCGCCAGGGAAGTGGATGTTTATAATTATGAGCAAACCATATGCGGTTTGGGTTTTTGTTTGAATAGATTTCAGTTGGCAATAAGTATGTATGTCGAGTATGTACGATGATTATGTTTATATATGTCGAATATGTGCGATGATTATGTTTAGGCCGATAGGCCTTTTTATGCATCAACAATCGTCGCATCCAAGCATTGAAATTTTAGAAGTTGGGTTTATTGTGCATATGAAATGGCATGTGTTCATGTTTTTGAAATTTTACTCAAAGAAGGGAAAAGAGAAGATGGATTTGGTATTGCATATGAATGAGATGTATTCTTCGTATATACTTGGCTATCTATAGAGGTTTCTTGATTTTGGGTAATTAACTTAACCTCTTGATTTTGGGTAATTAACTTACTCTAAAATGAAATAAGACATTCAATGTGTTCCTTGTAGTATAGATATAAACAAAACATCTAAAAAAAAGTAATTGCACAATGATCCAGTCCAAGAAAACAAGGTTTTCCACAAACCAATTAACTCTTCTAGAAAAATTCAACAATTCCAATTTAATAATCCTATCTGCCTCTCTATGTACCTTTCGGGGCAATTGCTAGTGTATTCTAATTCTTAATTTTGTCAGTATTCCATGCTAAGTATTATAAATATAATAATATCCATAATTTTATACAATTCTACTACTCTTCGACATATATAGTATAACACCCTAATGGGGGAGTGATGACTTCACATCAATGAGTGCCTTAACAAAGACCTTGTTATCCAAGACCAAGTGGACTATATAAGAGTAAATTTATTTGTATTTATTACATTTAATTATTGAATTTTTTTTAGATAATTAAAATATAAATGTTTGGATATTTTTAATCAAGATACATGCATATTACTATGTAATATTATGTTAATTGGTTAAAAATAAGTAGATAAGAGGTATGCGGTTACTATATGTAGATTTCAATAGTTACACTATGTGTGAGGTCTATGGTTACTATAGTCTCCCTTCTACCTTTGGAAGTTTTGCTTCATAGCTTCATCTATCATAGTTTGGCTATTGGATGTGCCAAGATGCATGGTCTTTTGAGATTCTAGATAAATGTTTAGTTATGCTTAATGTAACCCCTCTAGTGACAAAGATAGGGAAATTTCGGGTTGTTATCATTAGGTGTTATAGAGAGATTTAGCTTAGAAGAAAAAAGGTTCCATACAACAAAGAGGAGAGAGGAAGAAGAAAACAAGTTTCTTAAGAATGACCCTCATCCTTTACTCATCTCACTCATCATTCTTCATAGGAAGAGAGACATTATCATAGCTAGTGTTCTAAACAAAAGGACAAATGGAAGAATTAGAGAGTTGGTAGAGGGAAACTAAACAAAATTGGAAAAATGGAAAAATTGAGTAACAAGTAGAGGAAAAGAGAAAAAAATTCTAGAGGACCATATTTTGGAGTAGGTGAACTGCACCCAATTTGGTGATACAAGTGGAAAAAAAATATTTAAGATTTTTGAAACCTATTATTGCAAAAAACAATAGTGGCTAGGGTCTTGGAGAAACTAACAGTGCAAGTTGAGGCCAACCATCCTTGAGGATGAAATCCAAATCCCAAGGCTAAAGATATACTAATCTCAAAAAAGTCGAAGATAAAGTCTAACCATCCCCTTCTTAATTGAAAAAATTTAAATATATATATTTTTAATAAGAAGTATTAAATAATATTAATAGCTAAATAGGAGTGCTTTATTTTCTCCAAAACCTTTTGTAACTTTTGGTTTGCTAACTAACATTGATCAAATTATTAATGTGAAGTGTTGATCTATTTGGGTTGAAAGAGTTACCGAATATCAAAGTAGTTATATTTTTCAAATTATTTTACAATGTCTGTTACAACATATAGATGTAGTTATATATATTCTGTATTTTAAATTAACATCTATAAAAATAAATAAATACATTTAACTTTCATACATTATAACTTTCATTAATAAAAATTCATGTAAATATTGTATGTGTTGCAAAACTATAAAGTCTTTCAAGAGGAAATCTTCTAAGAAAATTTGTATACACCGTGATTATTATATAGATACAATAGCGAAATATGGACACTATTTTCTTTAATGTAACCTTCCTTTTGGTGTATTGAATCAATTTCAACAAAAAAATTATATTCCAATAATAATGATAAGGATGTGAATCAGTGCAACAAGAAGTAATCCATTACATAGTACTACAGATTCTTAAAACCTTGTGTTTCAAAGGTTTCGTCGAGCACTTTAATCTAAATATCAAAAATCACATAACAAAAAGGGGATCACCTAAAGTAATGTAGATTTTGGATATCTATTGCTGTGAACTTGTTTCTAGAAGGTATGTTTCTATATTTGCATCTCACTATTGGAAGATTACACCAACCAATGTTTAGGAATAACTCTCTTGATCCGAGGGGCAAGCATCCTCTCATATGACTATTATCTCAAACCCTAAAATTCTAATAGAATGGGCTTATTGGATCCCAGATATAGGACACACAATTAGACATTTCAGCCAATACATGGAGACTATAGATCGTTACTCGAACATTGAGTTTTTACTAGGATAGACTATCTTGGACTAAGATGAGACCCATATTAGCATCTTGGACCAGTGAATGGAGAGGATTGAATGACACCTTGACATTTCTCCAACGATGGGTGGTACCATTTGCATATACAGAAGATATGCAATACAAAAGATGTACACACATAGAAGTTGTGTGACTTCTATATATGCAAATCTTTCTTATATGCACATGTTTTTTGTATATTCACAACTTCCATATATGGACATGTTTTTTGTATATTCACAACTTTCATATATGCACATCTTTTGTATATGTTCATATCAAAAAGTTGTGCATATACAGTTGATGCACATATACGAAAGATGTGCGCATATACAAAAGTTGCGCATATACAAAATATATGCACATGTATATAATATACGCATATACAAAAGTTTACAATTAATCGTTGCCAAAACTACATACCCACTAACAAAAAAACCATTGGTTAATGTATATTTTAGGTCGGGTGGGGGTTGGAACCTTCGACCTCCGCCAGCCTAATATCAGCCTCCACCAGTAGCCCTTAGGGCCATACCTTATTAAATTCATTGACCACATGATTATTTAAACCTATTCATTTGCCATTTGACCAGGTTGGGCCGATGAAGAATGGTAGAAGCTTTACCAAGAGGAGAAGTGGAACCATAAGCAAGGAGAACCAATTGGTGCCAAAAAGATTTCCTTAGAGGGCTAGAGATGTCATTGTTAGAATGTGATACGCTTATAGTCATTTTTACAGGAGTATAATCATGTGGTCTATTCCCCCATTTAAGCAAGCAGAAATTCAGGCATCCAATAAAAAGGAATCTTGGTAGAATCTTGAAGAATCTAAAAGATTCCCTTGCAGGCTATTTTTTTATTGAGGCTGAATGATGCCAACTTTATAGAAATATTTTTCATAGAATTTTGTAGGGAGCATAGTGGTATGCTCAAAATATTCATCCAAGAAACAAATTTTTTTGCGATCTTCAGGAACGAATCTTTGGGGTAATCGTCAAGATGCTTGAGGGTCCAAAATTTGACGGTGTCAAAAAGGGGAAAATTTTATAGATGTTTGACATGATTTCGCTCCACGAATTCAGCGGTGGTGTCAGTTTCAGTAGCTGAGCTTTGAATGTTTTGGCCATATCCAAGAGTGGAGGTATATGATGTAGTTATGTCATATGTTTCTTTTGCTTTTTTGACATGTTTTTGTTGTCAAGTGGGAAAAAATTCTCTAAGATTGTTGAAACCTATTATCGCAAAAAACCATAGTGGCTAAGGTCTTGCAAAAGCTGATAGTGCAAGTTAAAGCCAACCATCCTTGAGGATGAAGACCAACTCCCAAGGATAAAGAGATACTAACCTCAAAAGAAGTTGAAGAGAAAGTGTAACCATCCCTTCTTAATTAAACTAATTTAAATATATATTTTTAATAGGAAGTATTAAATAATATTAATAGCTACATAACAATGCTTTATTTTCTCCAAAACCTTTTGTAACTTATGGTTTGTTAAGTCACACCTAGTATTGATCAATATATTAATGTGAAGTAATGATCTTTTTGGCTTGAAAGAGATATCCAATATCAAAGTCATTATATTTTTCATTTTTGTTTATAATATCTATTGTAACATATAGATGTGATTATATATATATATTATGTATTTTGAATTAACATCTATAAAAATAAATAAATACATTTAACTTTCATACATGATAACTTGAATTAATAAAAAATCATGTAAATATTGTATGTGTCGCAAAACCTTCAAAGACTATTTAGAGGAAATCTTCTAAGAAAATATGTATACACCGTGATTATTCTATACATATAATAGTGAAATATGGAGACACTAATGTCTTTAATGTAACCTTCCTTGTGGTGTATTAAATCAATTTCAATAAAAAAATTAAATTCCAATAATAATGACAAAGATGCGCATCACTACAACAAGAAGTAATCTGTTACATAATAGTACAAATTCTTAAAATCTTATGTGTCAAAGTTTTCGTCGGGCACTTTAATCTAAATATCAGAAATCACATAATAAAAAATGGATCGTCTAAAGTAATGTAGATGCTGGATATCTATTGCAATGAAATTTTTTCTAGAAGGTATGTTTCTATATTTGCATCTCACTACTTAGAGATTACAGCAGCCAATGTTTAGGAAGAACTCTGTTGATCTGAGGGACAATCATCCTCTCATAGGACTACTCTCTTAGACACTAAGATTCTAATAGAATTGGCTTATTAGATCCCAGATATAGGACATACAACTAGATATTTTAGCGAATACATGCAGACTGTAGACCGTTACTGGATATTAAGTTTTTACTGGGATAGACTATCTTGGATTGAAACAAGAACTGTATGGGCATCCTAGACCAGAGAATGGAGATGATTGAATGGCACCTTGAAATTTCTCTATTGATGGGTGGTACCATATGCTTATACGGAAGATATGTAATACAAAAGATGTGCATATATAGAAGGTAGACTGTTATTGGAATATTAATTTTTTACTCGGATAGATTATGTTAGATTGAGGTGAAAATCGTATGGGCATCCTAGACCATAGAATGGAGAGGATTGAATGACACCTTGACATTTCTCTAGCGATTGGTGGTACCATATGCTTATACAGAAGATATGCAATACAAAAGATGTACATATATAAAAGTTGTGTGAATTCCATATATGCAAATATTTCGTATATGCACATGTTTCTTCTATATGCACAACTTCCGTATATGCACTTCTTTTGTATATCTGCATATCAAAAAGTTGTGCATATATAGTAGATGCACATATACAGAAGATATGCCCATAGATGAAAGATATGCACATATGTAGAAGATACACATATATGAAAGTTTATGATTAACCTCTACAAATATTAGATACCCACCAACCCAAAAACCATTGGCCAATGTATATTTCAGGGCAGGTGGGGGCTAGAGCCTCCAACCTCCACCGACCTAATCTCGGCCTCCACCAATAGCCCATAGGGCCTTACCTTATTAAATCCACCTACCACGTGATTATCTAAACTCACTCATTTTCCATTCATCGAAGTCAGACCAATGGAGAATGGTGGAACCTTTCCCATGAGGAGAAGTGGAACCATGAGGAAGGAGAATCAATTGATGCCAAAAATATTCCTTAGAGGGTCATAGATGCCAGTGTCAGAATGTGACAATATTATAGTCATTTTTACATGTTTTCTCTTAAGGAGTCTAATCCTGTGATTTGTTTACCCATTTGAATAGTAGAAATTTAGGTGTCCAACAACAAGGAACCTTGGCAAAATCATAAAGAATCTAAAAGATTCCCTTGCAAGCGGATTTTTTTACTAAGGCTGAATGATGCCAACTTTATAGAATTTTTTCATAGAAATTTATAGGGAGCATAGTGGTATGCTCAGAATATTCATTCGAGAAATGGATTTTTTAGCCATCTTCACGAATGAATCTTTAGGGGAATCTTGAAGATGCTTGAGGGTCGAGAATTTGACAGTTTCAGAAAGGGAAAAAGTTTATAGTCGTTCGACACGTTTTCGTGCCACGAACTCAACAATGGGGTTGGTTTTAGTAGAAAAGATGTGTATTTTTTTGCCATCTCCAAGAGTGGAGGTATATGATGCAATAATTTCATGTTTTTCTTTTGATTTGCTAAGATGATGTTTTTGTTGCTGAGATGAGTTTATGTCATGTCTTTCTTTTGATTTGCTGAGATGATCTTTTTGTTGCTGAGATGAGTTTATGTCATGTATTTCTTTTGATTTGTTGAGATGATGTTTTTTGTTGTTGAGATGAGTTTATGCCATGCCTTTCTTTTGATTTGCTGAGATGATGTTTTTGTTGCTGAGATGAGTTTATGTCATGTCTTTCTCATATTAAGCATATTCAAACAAATGGATTGTTTTGCATTATGGTCATCATGCATTGGAATATATTTCACATATACAATTATGTTCAAATGTTACTAAGGTATGGTATAATAATACAATAGAGATATATCATCAAGAGGTACCCTGTCAACCCTTAGTTGAGAAAATATTTGAAGAATTTTGGTAGAAATCCAATGCATTGATTCCAATTCCTTATGGGGTCCTCCATCCATCTAGAGATATCATTAGCCCACTCGCTGATGCAAAAAAACAAGAAGAAAGAAAATTTTCATTATATATGCAACCTTTTAAGGTTGACTTGTCAATTCCTTTATGAAAATCAGCTAAGAAATCTAGTCGCAAGGAGTCACAAAGTCCAAAGACCACTTGGCCTTCCTCAACATAAATTCGTTGGGAGGAAGTATTGTCAGATATCTGACTCATGGACCCATAGCAACAACAACAACTTGATTCAGTAAACCAACAAGTCTTGGAATCAGATAAGGAAAAGGGAAAAGTAATAAAAAATCCTAGGAAGGATCAACTTCAACTATTGAAGAAAATCTATGACAAGCATTTGGTTATGCTAAAGATGTCGTCATTGAAAATGTCTCACAAAATATGCAAGAATTCCAGCAAAATGGAAACTCTGCCTAGGCTCAAAATCAGACACAGACAGGTACAAATACTCAACATAAGAGTCATATTCTAGAGATTGATATAATTTAAGATTCACCCCCTATATCTCCAACACATGTCTAAGAGGAGCATGAACTATGGGTCAAGACCTTGACAGAGCAACCCAATTCACAAGAAAATTCACCATAAGACACTCTTTCATATGACATAATTATGATAGACATTGTGCAATGATAGGATATGTCGAGCACTCCAAGAAATCAACAAAAAGCATTGTCGACTGAGCTGACTTTGACCGACCCACCAGTAATTGATACCACCTCAACCGACATACTATCAACTGAGCCGACTCTGACAAGGACACCAATCACTCAAGTCAATAAGGAATTCATTGACATTCCAAGTAAGTACTCCAACTTACGGCTTGCTAGTGATAGGAATATTTTTGAAGTTCTATAACATTCGGTAAAGGTAGAAAAACTAAGGATGAAAAAAGGAAAGCTTCAACGAATAGAGGAACAAGAAAGGGAGATTTGGTTGGATTGTTAGAATCAGACAGTAGAAAAATAAAATGTTCTAATGCCAAAGCAAGTTGACGATCATCTTGTTGCTCTTCAACAATTGGTGCATCAACTCATCAACCAAAAAGAGTAGCTTAATATATAGATAGCTGACTTTCATCAAGGACAACAGTCTCCGGAAGCCAACAATTGTCAAAAGTAATCTAGAAATCTCACTAGGAATTTCTAACAACCAAGCAATCATTGGAACACACATTTGATAAAAGAGCCACTCTTACCACTATCTTGAACAATTGGCCTACTTATTTAGCATCAATTCATGACCGTATTAGAACACACAAAATGTTCATTCATGACTTAGCCTTTAGGAAGGTCATAGATCAAAGGGAAAAATTAACAATGGACAAAAATATAGATCGAGAAATGAACATTCAAGCCCAGATGATGTAGGAGGAGTGCCAGTGACTGAGACAGGGAAATAAAGCTTAGTTGGAAGAAACTAATGCTTTAGAATTTTTACAGGGGATTCTTGATCAGGTGTAGCAGTTCAAACAGGGGAGACTTCTCGACCAAAGGATATCCGAAGAGAACTCACTATAAGAGAGAGTTTAATATCTGGAAGAACAAAAGGAATTAAATGCGAAAAAGAGGATAGAAGTGTGAGAATGGTCGATATTTGACAATTATATTTGACTTCTCACCCCAGTCATATATCAAACAACCTTCTTAGGCATGTTGCCACTACCGCCAGTTCAGTTTTCACCTCCATAACCACCACATCTCACTCATGCATTCTTTGAACCCAGTGTTTCAACATATGTTGCAAATTCAAAACAACTTTCTAATGAATTTGATGTTGATCGGGGATGACAACATTCGACAGGACTAGTCCATGAAACACCAACCAACCATTCAAAAGCACGAGTCAAAGAGCCATAAGTGCCATGAGAAATTCTGCATTTAGTCTATCTTTTATTTTATGTCTTATATTGTAATCAATTTTGTATCAGTTTCTGTAATATTTTCAACAATTATAAAAGAGTGAACAAGTGAACATATGTTTATATAATTCATAATGATCTATGTTGTAACAATTTTGGTGAAAAAAGTTTTGTATCACTCCAAATTTCCCCTTCTTCGGGATGAAGAAAGTTTTGAGGGTGGGCGTGATGTTGGAGGGGCTAGTCAACTTAATCAACTATCCAAGTCGAGTTAGGAAAGCCTATTGTAAGTTGGTTGACAACATTATTGAGTTGACGCCTAAGTCTGATTACTTTAATTTTTGTCGGACAGTTAAACTATTGTAGATGTATCAACGTGGTAAAAATATCCACAAATGTATCAATTTCTCAGTTCCATTTGGATTTAAAAGATATATCATACAAGTGGGCTTCCACTAGTTCTTTAATAATTCTCTTCTCTATTTACTTATGTTTTTTTCTATTTGAATGCTTAACGTCCTTACTATTGGTAACTACGCATACTTTTCCCTAGATTACAATATGACTTGTGAAACCTCTATGGGACAAGCTCTCCTAGGTGAGGATATGATTCTCAAGGGAAATCGAAACTAAACATCTTAGTTTTGGAAGAAGAGCGCATGACCAAATGTTTATGTACCACCAACAATTCTTCTGAATCATAGAGTGGGCAAAAATGGAGTCAAAGGCCTGGTTTGTTGTAACCTTCCTGAATGTGGTGTTTGAGCTTCGTACTGTGGTGTCTTCTTCATCTTTAAGGTAAATCCCACTAGATGAAATATTTGTGATGAAATTATCCCATTCAATAGCTAAAGGACCCTGAAGACCCAAAACATGAGAACTCTTCTAGCAACAAGGTGATATAGATAGGGAGCTCGATGTGGATGCTTGGCATAGCCTTGATATGCCAGAATACTTGTGAATGGATATGAGCTTTAGGGAGAGCTTGAAGAAAGAGCTTCCCCCTTATAAACGGGCCATTCTCCAAAATAACCTTGTGGCCATTTCCCACATTCCAAGCTAGCCATTTGGCAATCCAAGGAAATCCCAACCTCAAGCCCCTCCAAGTAATAGACCCAGAAAGGAAGTGTTGAAAATGAAAGGTCCTCAAACAATTGGGGAAGGACTTGTTATGAAAGTATTTTTCAGTTATAATCCTACTCAAAATGCTAGTTCCTATAATAGCCCACCATAAGCTTTTCATAGCAAGGGTAAAGGTAAACTAGTGGAGGTTTTTAAAACCTCATCTCCCATAACTTTTTGGTTGTGATAGTAAGTTCTATACTTCTCTGATTACTTATGCTTCAAACCATAGATTATATAAAACCTCATCTCGCTGTCGCACTTAGCATGTGAAGAAATCTAACCATGTTCTATTTATAGCTCATATCGTCTCGAGACATTTTCATGGTTTCCATTGCCTTCAAACCTATGTTGAAAATTTTCATTAAAGATGAATGAGTTTAATTGCTTTTCCTTTCTGTTATTGATACCCATTATAACAAATTTGGCATTCCCATTGATGAAATTTAAATAAACTTTTAAAATGTTTACAAGACACTAGTGACATGTTGAAGAAACCTAGAGACAAGAGATTAACAACATGTTGAAACAACCTAGACAAGCATAATTAAAGATGTAATGTGTACCTTGAAGTTATTAAATTTGTGATCTTCTTTGTTTTGATTAAACTTATTTATTGCAAATCTTTCACTTTTTTTATTTTACATGTCTATTTTTCAAATAATAGTTATTTTATTCAATTATTTTAATGAAACATATTGTTTATTCAAAAATCTTAATGGTTTTTTTTTTTTTCTTTTTTAAGAAAAAAACACATACATAAGTAAATTCTTAATAAATGAGATCAATGAGAAAAAGCTAAATCCTTAATCTAAAAAAGTGCAGAGAGTATCATTATAAGATACAAGTAGATACAAGTATAACAAAAATATATGCTATGCTAACCAAGCCAATCAAGAATGACTGTCCAGCACCTTAATAACATTTAGGAATGATTATCTTCACTCCAGATTTACAATTGAAGTTTTTTTTTGGCAGTTCAAATTTACTATTTTCAACAATTTGTTTATATTTGGAGATAACGCGTCCATGTCATGTCAAGTTTAGAGTTGGTTTGGATTCTATTGTGCTCCAAGATAATTCTATCTATCCTTTTCTTCTTCACAAGCCCGGGCTCTTTCGGGTAAAGAGGTCTTGCTGTGCCCGTCTAGAAAAAACCAATCAACCAGCGGATGACAATCAAGAATGACTGTCGATCACCTTAGTAACATTCACGAATGATTATTCTCACTCCGGGTTTATACTCGAGAGCTTTTTTTCGAGAGCTTTTTTTTTTTTATAGCGAATTTACAATATTAAACAATGATTTTCATGGTTAATATTTAATGTTTAAATATAATGTTTTCATTTGAAGTTTAAAATTTATTTGGAATATTTGTTAGAGAATATCTTAATTTCATATTTATATTTGGAATTAGTTGGATTTATTTATACCTTTATATATGTATGATTTCTAACTCGATGTGGATTCTGATTTGTTTGTTAATTTACAACTAAATTTTCTTATTTACAACTAAGCTTTTTCCAAGTGTGTGAATTGATAACTTTGAATCTGAATGATTACGCTCATTGTCTATTTGTCACTGATTTTTTTTTGCTGCGTCTAACCATTCTAATATCAGTTAAAGTATTCAAAAGGAAAAGTTTTTAAATATTATGGTTTAAAATATTGTAAATTAACCAGTGATAAAATAGAAATTTATATTTAAGAATTGCTTTATTAAACTATAAATAATTACATGACTGTTAACTCAAATGGCATTAAAACATTTATTTTATAATACATTTTATATTATTAAAATTGAAAATCATAGAATTTATTTAAATTATAAATTTATTTTAAATTATTATTATTATTATTATTCAGTGATATTATGGACTAAAAATATTTTTGTTGCTTTGACTCTAAGATAAGTGTAAATCTTATTTTTAAACTTCTTTATTACAATATTATGGATTAAAAATATTTTAATTTACTAATAACATATGCCCAAAATATCATAATTTATGTTCATATAACACAATCCTATCACATTTTTTAAATTTATTACTTTAATTAAAAACTCAAAAAAACATAATTCCTTTTAAAATAAATGCCAACTTTCATGTGTAACTATCATTAAAATATTTTGTAATATTCAATAAAATTTGAATCTTACCTACCCACCCACCCATCCATATTCCACCTAAAATGAATAATATGAAATTTGAAATAATTTAATGAATTCCAATCAAGCGGAACAAACACAGATTTCAAGCAAATGACCGGTTGGAGCAAACGACCAGCCGAGAGGATGATGGGTCTAGAAGGCCATCAGGGGTATTCTTTGGTCGAGAGGATGATGGGTCTAGAAGGTCATCAGGGGTATTCTGATTGATAGAGACAGATGGCAACAAATATGTGGAATGCGCATTAAATGAGCATACAATCCCCGTTTATTTAATGGCAATGTGCAGTCTACTTATTTTCAGCGGACAGAGACGGCCTCGAAGTGCTACTTTTCCTCAGCTTTCCCTATCGGGCTGGCGAACGGATCTCCTTCTGCGCGTTCCGCATGGTATGAAAGAGAGATCCCCTGAGTATCGAACCCCGAGACATGGAATGGTGTATAACGTGGGAAAACTCTGAATAAAAATTATTTTAATAGGGAGCTCCACAAATGGATACGGACAGGAAACTCAGGATACTTTACTCGGTAAGTGTGGGTTGATTGCACCCGAGCTGTCCAAATGGAGAATAAGATAGGTCGAGTACGGTCAGAAACAAGAAGAAATGAAAAACAGCACTATGATAGAAAAGGAAAATTGTTCCATCCAATGACTTTGAAGGCCATTGATGAAATGATTGTATCACATAACCATTATAAATTTTAAAACTTTGCATCTTGTCCGGCATGTTTTAAAAGAATTTTCTAATCATATTAGATGATTTTATCCATGAAATTATCATTATTTTTTAAATTATTGAATCAATTTTTTAAATTATATAAATTAGTATAATTAGTTAAAGTATAGTTGTTAAGATTAATACGCATATGATATTTGCTTGAATGGACCATTAACTAAGGAATGACAATGTTTTTTTGAAAAACTAATAATAAGAGAACATGTTAATAATTTATTTTATAAATTTATATATGTACTTCATATGTGTCATATGTTAATTTGTATGGTGTTAAAGATTTGGTTTAAAAGTAATTAATTTGATGAAATTAAATAGGGGGAGTCTTTAAGCATAATATTAATACTAGCATAACCATATTAGTAAATGTCGTTGATATACGGAAGGCGTATAACTACCATTAATTAGTTAATTAATATATGGAAGGTGTATAACTACTATTAATTAATTAAGCAAAGGTGTATAACCACTATTAATTACTATTAATTAATTAAGAAAAGTCTTTCGATAGAAATCAGATAAGAGAAATTTTTCGCCAACGCATTTCGAACCAACAAGTGTGGTTCATCATGAGGAACCACACGTTGGTTCGAAACCCGTCGGCCAAAAATTTCTCTTATGTGATTTCTACCAAAAGGCTTTGTTTAACTCATTATGGATAACATAAGCTTGAATACATAAATTACTATTAATTAATTAATAATTATAAATTAGTTAATAATAATTGACTACTATTAGTTAAATAATTAAATAATTAATTAGTTAAGTATTAAGTATTATTAATTAATAATAATAATAAACCAAAGAGAATAATAAATCCAAGGGAATAATATTTAACCCAAGGGTTAAATATTATAAACCCTAAAATAAACATGGTTGACCACAACTAATTTTCAGATTGACACAATCTTGGTCGCAATGTGATGTTGGACTATGTTTGAACAAGATTGATTTTCATATTGAAACAAACTTTGGCACATTGTGACATTGGACAATGGTTGGGCATGGTTGACCATGGCTGATTTTTATATTGATACAATCTTTGTCACAATGCGACGTTGAGCCATGGTTGACCATCATTGTCACAATGTGACATTGGACCAAGAGATAATCTTGGTCACAATGTGACCATGGTTATTGACCATCGTTGACCATGATTGAGCATGGTTGACAATTTAGACAATCTTTAACACAATGTGATGTTGGAACATGGTTGACCATGGTTGATTTTTATATTGAGACAATCCTTGTCACAATGAGACATTGGTTGATTTTCATATTGAGAGAATATTTGTTACAAAGTGACGTTGGATCATGGATGACCATGATTATGAACCAAATCAATTTATATTAAACCCAAATATTAATATTATGAACCCTAAGAATAATATTATACCATAGAAATATGAACATTTAGATTAATAAACCCAATGGATTATCACTAAAACCTAAGGGATTATAAACACAATAGAATAATATTAAACCTAAGAGATAAATATTATAAAACCGTGGTATAAAAACCCTAAGATATATATTGTAAACTCAAGGTATAAGAACTATAAGATAAATATTATAAACCCTGAAATAAATATGGTTGACCATGGTTTATTTTCATATTGAGACAATATTTGTCACAAATGACGTTGGGCCATGGCTGATCATGCTTCAACATTATTTATTTTTCATATCGAGACAATCTTTTTCATATTGTCATTTTGAACCACGATTTATTTTCATATTGAGAAAATCTTTGTCAAAATGTGACATTGGACCATGGTTGATGATGATTATAAATGCAAAGGATTTATACTAAAACCAAGTATTTATATAATAACCCTATAAATAATATTACACCCTAGGAAAATGAATCCTTAGATTAATGAACCCAATAGAGTAATATTATAAACCCAACAAAATAATAAGCCAAAAGGATTAATACTAAAAACAAGGGATTAATATTATAACCCTTATGTAAATAAACCCTAAGATAAATATGACAAATCCTAAAATAAACATGGTTGACCATGTTTTAGCATAGTTTATTTTCATATTGAGACAATCTTTGTCACAATGTGATGTTGAACAATGGTTGACCATGGATCACCATGGTTGTCAGTATGTGGCATTGCACGAAGAGAATCTTTGTCAGAATGCAACCATGGTTATTCACCATGGTTGACCATGATTGACCATGGTTTATTTTCATATTGAGACAATCTTTGTCACAATGCAATGTTGGAACATGGTTGATTTTCATATTGAGACAATTCTTGTCACAACGCCACATTGGACCAAGGTCGACCACGGTTGATTTTCATATCAATAATATTAATAATAAACCCAAGGGATTATAAACTTAAGGGAATAATATTAAACCAAAGGATTAATATTATAAACCGAAGGTATATAAACCCTAAGAGAAATAATATAAGCCCAAGGGAATAATAAACCCATGGGATTAATATTAAAATCCCAAGAATAATATTTAACCCACGCGATAAATATTATAAACCCAAGATATGTAAACCCTAAGCTAAATATTATAAACCCTAAAATCAACATGGTTGACCATATTTTCATATTGACACAATCTTTGTCGCAATGTGACATTGTACTACGTTTGAACATAATTGATTTTCATATTGAGACAAACATTGGCACAATACAATGTTGGACAATAACCCTAAAACAAACATGGTTGGTTTTCATATTGAGACGCACAATACGATGTTGGACAATAACCCTAAAACAAACATGGTTGGTTTTCATATTGAGACAACCTTTGTCACAATGCGATGTTGAACAATGGTTGACCATGGATCACCATGTTTGTCACAATGTGACATTGCATGAAGAGAATATTTGTCACAATGTGACCATGGTTGACCATCATTGACCATGGTTGACCATGGTTGATTTTCATATTGTGACAATTTTTGTCACAATGCAACGTTGGAAAATGGTTCACCATGGTTGATTTTCATATTGAGACAAGCATTGTCACAATGGCACATTCGAGCATGGTTGATCCTCGTTGATTTTCATATTGACAATATTAATAATAAGCCCAAGGGATTATAAACCCAAGGGAATAATATCAACCCCAAACGATTAATATTATAAACCGAAGGTATATAAACCCAAGGAAATAATAAATCCAAGGGATCAATACTAAAAACCCAAGGGAATAATATTTAACCCAAGGGATAAATATTATAAACCCAAGGTATATAAACCCTAATATAAATATTATAAACCCTAAAATAACACGGTTGACCATGACTAATTTTCATATTGACACAATCTTTGTTGCAATGTGATGTTGGACTATGTTTGAACATGATTGATTTTCATATTGAGACAAACTTTGGCACAATGCGACGTTGGAAAATGGTTGGGAATGTTGACCATAATTGATTTTCATATTGAGACAATTTTTATGACAATGCGACATTGGACCATGGTTGACCATGGTTGTCAAAATGTGATGTTGGACCAAGAGATAATATTTGTCACAATGTGAACATGTTTATAGACCATTTTTAATCATAATTGAGCATGGTTGACAATTTAGACAACCGTTAACACAATGTGATGTTGGAAAATGGTCGACCATGGTTGATTTTCATATTGAGACAATCCTTGTCACAATGAGACATTAATTGGTTTTCATATTGAGAGAATCTTTGTTGCAAAGTGACGTTGGATCATGGATGACCACGATTATAAAACCAATTGATTTATATTAAACCCAATATTAATATTATGAACCCTATGAACAATATTATACCATAGAAATATGACCATTTAGATTAATATATCCAAGGAATTATTGCCAAAAACCTAAGGGATTATAAACCCAACAAAATAATATTAAACGTAAGGGATAAATATTATAAACCCATGGTATAAAAATCCTAAGATAAATATTATAAACTCAAGGTATATGAACCCTAAGATAAATATTATAAACACTAAAATAAACATGGTTGAGCATGGTTCATTTTCATATTGAGACGAACTTTGTCACAAACTCGCGTTGTACCATGGTTGATCATTGTTCGGTATTACGTATTTTTTATATCGAGACAATATTTGTCACATTGTGATGTTGTACCATGGTTTATTTTCATATTGAGAAAATCCTTGTCAAAATGTGACGTTGGACCATGGTTGACCATGATTATAAATGCAAGGGATTTACATTAAAACTAAGTATTTATATTATAAATCCTATGAATAATATTATATTCAAGGAAAATGAATCCTTAGATTATTAAACCCAATAAACTAATATTATAAATCCAACAGAATAATAAGCCCAATGGATTAATACTAAAATCCCAAGAGATTATAAAGCCAAGGTATTAATATTGTAAACCCTACGTATATAAACCCTTAAATAAATATGATAAATCCTAAAATAAACATGGTTGACCATGTTTTACCTTGGTTGATTTTCATCTTGAGACAATCTTTGTCATAATCCGATGTTGAACAATGGTTGACCATGGATCACCATGGTTGTCACAATGTGACATTGCATAAAGAGAATCTTTGTCATAATGCGACCATGGTTATTGAACATGGTTGACCATTATTGACCATGGTTGACCATGGTTAATTCTCATATTCAGAAAATCTTTGTCACAATGGGACATTGGAACATGATTCATGCTTGATCCAAATACCTTATCGACATGCTTGATCATTTTTTGAAAAAACACAAAAGAAAAGGCTTAGCAACATAAATAACCATTGGAAACTAAAATTTTAAAAAATGTCACATAAAATAATGTCCATTTGGATCATGGATGGTCCAAAATATAAATTATTATAATATTAGTTTACACATTGAATTAATTAATTTATTTAAATGGTAAAAATTAACATTTCTTTCTATTTTTGTTTAAATATGCGCAATAAATATTAATAATTTCTTAATCTTCCAATATTTCTTGGTTTTACAATAAGATATAAATGATAATATTATTGTTTAGAAAATCTTCGGCAAAATCACATAACCAAACTTTTGTCGACGCGTTTCGAACCAACCAGTGTGGTTCATCGTCAGGACAAGTTGAAGAACCAATCCGGCTTAGCTTGAATAAATAGAGCGTGCAGAGACTCAACAGCTATAATGCTAACGGCTAATTTGACTTAATGTTCCTGGTCAAATCACTAAATTAATAAATTAATGTTTCTAGAAATATCTAAAATAGGTAAATAAATGAATTCATTTACAAATAAATAGATATATTAGTATTATTAACGAGAATCCATAGTATAATATTAATATTTTAATTATAATGGTCATTATATCTTATAATATAAATTAAATAAATCAATCCAATATTATTTAAATACAAGTGAAAGGTAATACATCACTCTTATTTTAATAATTTAGTTACACTAGGTAAAAGGGTAATAATTATTAATGGTCCATTGGTAAGTTAGGACTTTACTATTTAGTTCTTTAAAATATATCATATTTATTATTTAAAATAATGGTCCATTAAAATACTAAGGTATATAAAATAATATATGTTTATTAAATAATCTATATCTACTTATTAATTTGTAATTCCAAACAAGTTGTTAAAATATTATTATTCCTAGAATTTATTTTAGGTTTTTAATTAATCCATTTATTTCAATGTTAAATAATCAACATTTGTTTTTATTTTTATTTTCCTAAAAGTGTAATATCATCACACGGATCATCGCTTTCCTAAATTGCCCTTAGTTTGAGATTAAGCTATAATAAATATTACTCTTTACCAATGCAAGAACTCATTACTCCCACTTTTAAATTCAGTTCACCTACACTTATTATATAGCTATTTATTTAAAATTAATAAAATTAATTATATTTTATAATTAAATTTATAATAATTTATTCTTTTACAAATTGTACATTAACTTTATTAATTTTTTTTTTTTTTAAGACCAAAATCAAATCAACAAACGTGTCACAACTATCCGTTTTTTACAAACGTGTCCCAAACCACATACCACTCAACCTAATCCCTCTCATTTATTATTTTGAATCTTAAAAAGTCCTAGTTAAGAAAAATAACAATTTTATCTTAAAAAGCCATAGTTAATAAAATTAACCGTTTTTCAAAATTTAAATCGAAAAGCCATTACAACCCACTCTCAATTAGAGACACTTGAATTAACGAATCTTATTTTGATTTAAATGGATGAATATAAAATTTCAAACGTGATAACAAATACACATTTGAATTATCGTATTAATCTTACTTCCATTACGTTATTGTACAATTTGTATATTAAAAATACACTCGAAACATTATTTACAAAACTTATATATGACATCGACATCCCTGTTGTCACGCCCCTACATCTATGGTAGTCTTTCAACCGCTTATAGCGAGGTGCGGCACTACCAATCGTTTTCTTTTCACCAATACGTAAGATTGTAGACTACGCCTACACTTATCCTACTTAGTTTTATTTTCGTTACCAAGTATTATTAATGTGTTCCTTTATACAAGTGAAAGCCCATAACATTCACATAAACAACATTATACAATAGAAATGCACAACAGTATAAAGGGAGGGGCAACTCCCTGCAATATGAGTCTGCCCAAATCAATATATTATACAATCTTCACTTTTACAAAGCTTTACAAGTTAAATCTTGGGAAACCCCAAATTTACACTTAGCCAGTTTTCCAACTTCGGCAAACTCGATTGCCCAGCTCGTCGGCACCTCCGCATGGTCGCCACACGACTCACCAACCCTTTGTTCACCTCGTCACACGATCGTGTTGTTTTCCCAACTTGGGCACGCCTCTAAGTCGCCACACACGAGCGCCTCTGCCCGAGACACACCTTTGTTCACAATCTCAACACTTCACCAAGTCACATCGTGCACACTTGCACGATGGGCGGGCGCTCACCCAAGTCACCCAAGAACCTGTGCCAAGTCGTCACACAAACCGAGCACCCACGCCTTCGTTCACCGTCAGGCGCTCCTTCGCACAACCCAGGCGCCACACACCCGTCCACACCCTTCTCTTCGTTCGGTGGACGACCTCTGCCCGTGCCCTCACTCAAAACCAAGAAGTGATCTACCTCTGTGCGGCCTCACCCAAGAATGGGTGCATCACCAAATCTGCGCCTTCCTTCTTTCCGTCCACGCACTTAGACCTGCGCCTTATTTACATGAACGAAGATGCTTTGATGGTTGAGCGATAGTGGAATGAGCTCCACGCATCACCAATATATAGGTGTGGCAGGGCGAGGTCTTGGCTGCCCAGCCGACCTGCCCACGCCCACATTTCCATCGCAAATGCTCTAACTTTCATGTCGGCCTCCTTCCAAACGCGTTCATCCTCCGTCGGCTTCACATGTTTGTAGGTTCACCTCCATACATTCTAAACCATGCTTCCATGCATATATAACAGCTCACCCTCCTTTACCATGCGTTCATAACTCCATGCATACGCAAGTTTGAGCTCACACTTCTCGTAAACCGCGTGCCTGAGGGATAACCAGCTTGTCACACGAACGGAAGGATTGCAGGTCCTTACATCCTCCCCCACCTGAAGTTGTTGTCGTCTCCAACAACATACCATCCTGGTAGCCATCCACCAAGATCAACAATGTTTGTCTCATCCATGATGTCAACTCCTCCACATACTGCAAACGTCCCTGCAACATATGTAGAACCACTATCTCCATCATGTCTCGTCCCGGCAACCATCTGTCACCAAGATCACCATACCAAGGTATACACCCCCCCGGTATGTCATACATCGGAAATCATCTCAATCCATGACCATCGACCATCTCGTCGCAATGTCCACATGCTGCTCTCCATCGTGGAAGGCTGCTCCCTCCATCTCAAGCTACATGCTTCCTACAACCTCATCATGTGTCGTCCTCGTGTGAACTGCTACCATGATACTCCAACAAATGCTAACACTTCTATGTACACTTTGCGACCCCATGTTTGAACTAGTCAGGTGATCAGTCCAACTGTCACGCTCAAACCATGAGAATGCACATCCTCATGCCACCATCAATTGTTTCTCTGAACTTTCGTTCACATCATCAACTCGATCAAGAATCCACCTCCCTATAAGTGTAAGCCATGCTTAGGTCCATGAAGTAGTCCTCATTTCACCTGCAACATGCTATCCATAATGTTTGGTACCAATGTGCTGCCTGAAATCAACCACATCTATCCCAACATCATCATCCATATGTGTGCCTCCTCAACATGAAGAGACCATCTCATCAAACTCCGACTCTTGATGTGCCACATCCACGTCCATGAAGCAACCTCCATCATATTTGCAATGTGCCATCCCTCAAGTGTGCCATAGAAACAAGTATACACCTGTCTCATCTATCCATGTGCTAGCCATGATCATAGATCAATCAGCTCCCATGTGTCAAACGTGGTTAAGTTTCAGCTCAACCCATGCCCAAGTGTTGCCACCAAGGCATCATCATCGTTGTAACTTCATCACTCCAAAGTGTCTCATATCGATCCTCCTCATCAAGTCACTCTTTCAAGACATTCCCATACATGTACTTGAAAGTATGCACCCCATCCTGCATCAAAGTCTCTGACCTCAGCTCCTCAATGCATCAGATCATCCAAGTCCACCATATATGAAGTCCCTAAAATTCACAACCTCATGTCCTCATGAGCTCCACGAGTCATCTCCAACCAACATCTCAGCAAGCATACAAGTCTCGGCCCAAAGGTCTTTGCAATATGCCTCGACTCTCCATGTAGTAGGAATGCTCCATAGTCTGCTCACAACTCCATCCAAGTCCATGGCCTTGTTGTAGAAGAGTGCACAACCTCTCCATCAGCTCATAAGTAAAACATCTCCATGTCACATCAACAAATCCATCTGCACAACATCTGTGCCTTGGCACTCCTCATTGGATGCCCATAAGTGACACCTCTACAAGTGCTCCTGTATAATGTCCCTGCATAAGACTGCCATGCTCCATGTCTCCAACCTGATGTCCATGAATAAGTTGCCCATGTAGTCCAACCAAGTAGACTCATCACAACAATCGGTCATCCCCATCCAAGTCTGCAATATTCGGTCTAGTGAACTCGGTCACCCAACCATATCATCACATGAGTCTCTTCATCATAGCTCCCCCACTAAAGGTTCCACCAAGACTATCTCTTGGTCTCGGCCATGAGAAGTCCACCCAAACAACTCAAGAGTGTGCCCTCCAATCTGTGCATGAGTCATGCCGGGCACTTAGCCAATGTGGCTAAAGCATGACCCATTCACCCACAATGATCATCATGTTCCTCCCTTTTCACAGGCCTTTGTACCTTCTGCCATAAGGTCAAAACAACCCCAACAAGTCCTGCAATAGTCAATAATCCTTGCTTCTCCATACAAGGTCTCATCATAGACATCCATGGTAAGATGCTCCCCTGCATTGGCAAAATGATTTTGCCCTTCCCTGCATACGGTCCATCTACCAAATGCTCAAGCGAAACAAAAGTATCAATACTTACTTCATCATCATGATCATGAGGCTCCTCCATGTGAGTATCCTCATCCATCCATGTCTGCAAACCAAACTGCATGATCCTGGTCCAACTTGATCAATCTCAAGTTCATCCTCCATCGTTGTCACATTTGCAACATCCTCAATCATCATGGCTTCCTCTTCCTTGTCAGCACAATCTGCAACTTCATCTTGCTCCATTGTCCAACCAAGTTGAAGAAGTTCATCTTCAACATTGCTTTCCAAGACTTCAAGTTCCTTTCGAATCCAGGGATTCTCTTCTTTCATTCGCATCAACCTGTTTAAGCTAAGCAAGAGCTTCCCTTCACATTCTTCCAAACTTTCCATGCCTTGTCATTCATCTTGGCGCAGGCACTAAGCTTCACCTCTGCTAAACCTTTTTCACCATTCACCTGAATCACCCTGATATTCCACCTGTCACCTGCAAAACTTGAGCTCCCTCCTAAGTCTTCAGTCTTCGTAGAATCAGCTCCTTGATTCAGTTCACCAGCTCCAACCATAAGCTTGAATACCACTTGTCACGAAGTGCAGGTGTGTATCAGCTTCAACACTTCAACACCAGCACCAGCTCTCTAGCACTAGTTCTGATACCACCTGTCACGCCCCTACACTTACGGTAGTATTTCAACCGCTTATAGCGAGGTGCAACACTACCAATCATTTTCTTTTCACCAATACTTACAATTGTAGACTACGCCTAACATTCCACTTATCCTACTTAATTTTATTTTCGTTACCAAGTATTATTAATGTGTTCCTTTATACAAGTGAAAGCCCATAACATTCACATAAATAGCATTATACAATAGAAATGCACAACAGTATAAAGGGAGGGGCAACTCCCTGCAATATGAGTCTGCACGAATCAATATATTATACAATCTTCACTTTTACAAAGCTTTACAAGTTAAATCTTGGGAAACCCCAAATTTACACTTAGCCAGTTTTCCAACTTTGGCAAACTCGGTTGCCCAGCTTGTCAGCACTTCCACATGGTCGTCGCATGACTCACCAACCCTTTGTTCACCTCTCCGTATGATCGTGTTTTTTGCCCAACTTGGGCACGCCTCCAAGTCACCACACACGGGCGCCTCTGCCCGAGACACACCTTTGTTCACAATCTCAACACTTCAACAAGTCACACCGTGCACACTTGCACGATGGGCAGGCGCTCACCCGAGTCACCCAAGAACCTGTGCCAAGTCGTCGCACAAACCGAGTGCTCACGCCTTCGTTCACCGTCGGGCGCTCCTTCGCACAACCCGGGTGCTACACACCCGTGCATGCCCTTCTCTTCGTTTGGCGGGCGACCTCTTCCCGCGCCCTCACCCAAAACGAAGAAGTGATCTACCTCTGTGTGGCCTCGCCCAAGAACAGGCGCATCACCAAATCTGCGCCTTCCTTCTTTGCGTCCACGCACTTAGACCTGCGCCTTCTTTACATGAGCGAAGATGCTTTGATGGTTGAGCGATGGTGGAATGAGCTCCATGCATCACCAATATATAGGTGTGGTAGGGCGAGGTCTTGGCTGCCCAACCAACCTGCCCACGCCCACATTTCCGTCGCAAATGCTCTAACTTCCATGTCGGCCTCCTTCCAAATGCATTCATCCTCCGTTGACTTCACATGTTTGTAGGTCGGCCTCCATACATTCTAAACCATGCTTCCATGCATATATAATAGCTCGCCCTCCTTTACCATGCGTTCATAACTCCACACATACGCAAGTCTGATCTCACACTTCTCTTAAACCGTGCACCCGAGGGATAACCAGCTCGTCGCATGAACGGAAGGATTGCAGGTCCTTACACCTGTGTTGATCTTGAAAAATATAATTATATTGCTTTCTTAATTTCAACCCTTTCCAACCTCAATGAACTCCATTTAACTGACTAAATAGATTCTTAAAAAACAGGACGAATACCATCTTGAATTTCCATTCCAGAATATTAAATGGTATTCTTTCTAACGTTCTCCAAAATCTCATTGGCCATACCTTCTATTATGGCAAAAAAGAGGAAAAGAAAAGCATTTTTTACTAGTCGCCAGTTCATTTATTTTGAAGCCTGTATTTTACAAGGAGATTCTAATATCAATATCATTGCTTTCTTTGAAGCTCTACCTAGATTGCATTTCAAAACTACAATCAACCATATTTGCCTTCATTTACAAGGTAAAAGCCATACATATGAACGATGAGTATCATGGAAAATAACAATACCAATGAAGAATTTTACAACATGTGCATATGTACATCTACAGTTGGCATTTTTTTTTGAGTAAGCTAAGGTATTTTGAATTTATGTTGATTGCAGATTCTGGTATTTCATAGCCCTGGATCAAAGTGAATAATTTTATTCTCAAATGCATGGCATAAACAATCCACATATGCATGACTGCCTATGGTGAGATGTACATAAATGTAACATGAGTTGGATAATTTGTTTACTAAACCACATCAACATAATGCCTTGTCTAACATGTCTTGCACATTATAGATACCCTGACACCTATGGGAAGCAAATTCAAACACAAAACCATGGAAACATTTATTGCACTAAACCCATCAAAGTTATGTAGAGATTCTGTTCTTACCGAGAGAAAGTTATCACCCATGTATAGTTCCTCAAGATGAGGAAACCTCTCGAACACATTGAGAAGAGAAATATCCATCTCTTTTTCACTTTTAAGCAAAGGCCCAACAAAAACGACCAGCAGCTTCAATAACTTGAAGCTCCCGATTATGTCAATAAATCTCTCCGCTGAGAAATTGTATGCCTCAGGAGGCAATTCCATTTTCAATCCAATCAAATTACTTCCACCCTGCATGTTGAGTTCCCAAATTGAACATGAAATCTCATGAAACAGTATCCCATTCACCCTCAAATCCTTTATCAGGCATGCATGCAGGGTATTAAGCTTGGGGCAGTTCACTGTTAAAGCCTCCACACCATATTGCACTTTTAAATATGTAATGTTTGGAGCCGAGATGGTAGGCTGCTGCAGGCCAACGCAGTTATATAAGCTGAGATTTTGAAGAAGAGGGCAATGTGAAATAAAGTGAGCTAAAGAGTGGTCTGTCAATTCCACATAGTTGAAGTTGCAAGTGGTGAGATGGTTGAATCCAGAGAAATGGGTTGGAAGACGGGAGAGAATGTAGTTGTAGAGTGTGAGTGTAATGAGACGAGTGGAGGAGAAAAGGGCAGGAGGCGAGATTTCCCTCTCTGGGGAATCACAGATTTCTCCATTCTGCGCACCACAACCATTTGTATACGTTGCCGTGTGTAAACTGCCAGTGGCTATCAATGCATTGGTGTGCGGAAGGGTAAACATCGTTGGATCAGAGCAATGCAAAACAGAAAACTTTGGCGATGATATTATCCATTGTTGCAAGGGATATAGGATCTGGATCCATAAAGCCACAGTCTTCATTGAAATGAAGACACCGACCCTTCCCAATCTGGTTTCGTTGAATGAACAATGTTGGTTTCCCAAGTAGGTCCAATGGAAACATAAATTGGTCCAAATTAATTGAATCCTTATGGATTACATTGTAGAACCAGGAAGAGTCCATTAAGAAATAAAAGAGCATTGGTAAAAAATTTGACCATCTCAAACATCCTTTCACGAATTTGATTTGTTACAAGTCCATGAAGTGAAAATTTATTTGTTACAAGTCCATGAAGATGTCTTTACTGGGATAAAGTGGCTTGTTACAAGTCTACGAAGATGTCTTTACTGGGCATAAAATGGTTTGTTACAAGCCCACGAAGATGTCTTTACTGGGCATAAAATGGTAGGATTTGAAATCGAAAAGTAAACCCATCTCGCAGCACGTCCTATAGGTCAAAATACGGCTGGGACCCGCCATCCACCTCTTTGTCCCAATCTCCTAAGATACACAGCAATTTCCCCTTCCACGGACCTAATCATCGCTATTGGCGCACATAACCACTCATGGTAGCTGATTTATGGCATCATAACTACAGATCTATCTAGACCGAAACGATCTAAAGTAGTCTGCAAAAAGGTCGAGAATCCATCCCACCTATCCACTGCCCACATCGATCGTTCATGTAGTGCGGCTCCATTTGTAATAGAACCCACTTTTCAGACCAGTATAGGCTCATCTAGCAGCTGTGCTCATTCAAAAACAACGGGAAAATCAGGTTACCGATCATGTGGAACACCTGTACTAGGCCGACGATGCAATGCTGGGGAAGAGGCCACAACGCAGAGATGGGAACAATGGCTAACGGTTAGTCTGCCAGGCCATGGCTTTGGGCAGTGTCCTCCTTTTCACTTTGGCTAAACCAGCATAGTTAATGTTGAAATAGCATAGGCTGTTGGGGATTTTTCTGGTAAAATCCCAAAAAAAAAAAAAAATTAAAAACACATAGGCAATGCTCTGTTTCCTTCTCTCTCCAAGGATCTTGCTTTTAAAAAATTTTTTCAGAACAGAGTATTATACATCCACACAAAGATTTGTATTCATTAAACATATAATGCCTAATACAAACTTCATCCTCTTTCACTTAGAGCGATTTACCAAAAATATACATTCAGCCAACTCTGATACATATTCATCCTCTTTGCTGAGAGGGATTCACCAAAAACAATATTCATCCAACAAAACATTTACTCTTTCTCCTCCTTAGAATTTACTGTGGTGGGTTTACTACTGTTAAAACCCTTTTTACTTTACTGCTATGAAAAACATTTTACATATACTGCTGTAAAATAAATTTACATATGCAATAAACTTTTACATTACATTCACAATTTCAAAAATACCTGTGCGGTCTTTTCTTTTGCATTTCAATGAAAATCCATAAAAAAAACTGATCTATGCACTGCTGTGCAATATCTTCCTCTGCTTCACGTGCACTCCCCTTTTACATTTACTGGTGTAATAAAAATTTACACATACCTGTAAAAAGATTTTTACACCTTCCTGGTTTTTTGTTGCACTCTGCGTTCTATAAAATACACTAGTCAACATACATAAAAAAAACTTACTTAAAACACATGCGCTCCTCCCTCTTTTTATATATCTATATGCACTGCTGTGCAAAATTAATTCCTTGCTTCATATAAGAAATTTCATGCTGCTCCCTCCTCCTTCGCTGTTGGGCCTATCTCTCTCCCATGTGCAACCACACAACAACTCAACGCACATTCTTCGTTTGGCTCATTATCTTAAAAATGAACACGCATTCAAAACATATACAAAAGGATTTTTTAAATATTACGTTGGCCTGCCCATACCTCCGATATAATTAAGATTTAATGTTTTACCAAAAGTTTACGAACCTCATAACTATGCATTGAATGTTTTACGGCGGTCAACCAAACTTCAAATCCACGCAAAGCTTTTAATGTTGGTTCGTATGCAGCTTTGAACAATCGATGGCCGAAAATGGTGGAGCAGATCGAACGGCGGTGGAGAATATCGGGAGGCCATACTTGACTGAACGATAGCACCTGAGAAATGACTTCTGCTTACGTATGGGGAGAGCCACGTGTCAACACTAAATTGTATCGGGCTCTTGTGTACGAAAACCACTTTCTGCTGGAAGGCGGTCTGATACGCATCAAGGTGGTTTGCTGGTTTGGCTCCGGCGGTTTTGGATGCAGCGTGATGACTGAGTTGCTCTCCACGTCCGCCTGCAGTTGGAATTAATATTCCAACACTCCCCTTTAATTTCAACTGCTGGGCATTCAGTTATACCCAAACACTTCCTCACATAGAGGGATTCACCAACACTCTTGTTACAAAGACATCTTCCTCACATAGAGGGATTCACCAACTGCTTCTGATGCAGTTCCACAAACAACAAAATAGTCTTCCTCTTAATAGAGGGATTCACCTGAGATTGTGCTGAAGAGCACCTTCCTCTTTAACAGAGGGTTTCACCAAATGACTGCTTCAATTGCAGTTCCAAAACAAAACATTCATTGCACTGTTGTGCATACCCATTACATTGTTCTTTTATGCTGCTGCATATTCTCTGCTGCACTGTTGTGCGATCTTTTTTGCTGCGCCTACCCCACACTGCTATGTCTGCTCCACGCTACTGCGTCTACACCTGCACTGCTGTGCGTTTCACTACTTGCTATTGTGTTGCTGCACTTTACTTACATTTCTTTGCAAACTCTGCATTACATTTCACTTGCGCTACTGCGCATTCCCTTCCTCTTGTTTTCGTAATGAACAACAACCAAAACTTCACGCTGCTGCCTGCTCCCCTTCATTGATTACAATCGTACTTCTGCTGTGTCTCACTTGCATTTCAGATGCAAACAACACACTCACTGCACTTACATTTGCTGTTGTAAAGAAATTTTTTTTTTACATGTGCTGCTGCCCATTACATTTCGTTTTTTTTTAACAAAAAAATATTTCATGCTGCTGCATTTTTCATATTAAGACTGCTGTGTGAAAAATTTCATTGCATTCTCAAACACTGGGCATTTACGCTCTGCTGCGTTTTACCCTCTTCTCATTTTCCTCTCACTGCTTTGCGTTTTCATTGCCAATACAAAACAGTTCCATCTATTGTGTATTACACTCACTCTGCTGTGAGTATATTCTCTCATATTACATAAAAGGAAAACAACATTCCATTGCTATGCATTTCAATGCATGTGCACCACAAAAAAAATTTCAAACTTCTGTTCATTCTAATCCATGTTCTCAACACACAAAAGTTTCCACACTGCCCCTGTTCTATGTTCTGCCTTCGCACTGTTGTGTGGGTCTCCTTGCTTTGCATTACAATGCATATACAATGCATATGATTCACATCAAATTCATCTTCATCTTCACTCACACACTGTTGTGCGTTCTACTGCTTCTCATTTTTCTTATCGTGCTGCTGCACTTCACATTTCAATGCTGCCCCTTTTTTTTTCTCCGCACTTCTGTGCATATTGCATTGCATATGTGATAAAAGAAAATCATTTTTCAACACTGCTGCATATTACATTTCAGAGGAATTAACAACAAAAAAAAAAAATCATTTGCGCTCTGTTGCGCTGCAATACATCCTTCATCAGTCCTACCGAGACACTTCATCAAAAATTCGAAACTTTTCTGATCCAATAGTTTGGTCAGAATATCAGCAACCTGCTCTTTCTCTGCTCTCATAGGAGATTTAATTTCATATCTCTCCCCTATAAGAAGATTCATTCGATAAAGTTCTACCAGGGTCTTCATCAAATCTTCAATCTCTTCCTATGTCATATTGACAAGGGTTTTGGCTGTGAAGCCCATCTCAGCCATCTTGGCAAGAGTTACATATCGAACTCTATATTCTTTAAACAGATCTTCAAGGAACTTTAATTCCTTTCTCCCATTCATGGGTTCTGTCCATTTCTTATTTTTAACTCCATCTTCTAAATGAACAAGGTCATCAACATGACTGGATAAAGCAAACAAAGAATTCATACCTTCATTTGTTGCCTCTTGTTCATTTCTCCTCAAGGGTGTCTCTTGCTGCCCTTGCGTTGGCACTGCTGTTTGGGGATGTACTTCAGCCATCTCCTCATCACCTTCATCACGAGACAAACAGTTTTTAACATTTACTGTTTTCTCTAAGCTTTCATCACAAGCTTTCTCCTCAATGAACTGAGGTTTTACTGTCTTCACTTTCTCCATGCCTTGATAGGCTGTCTTGAGAGTTTCCCATGCTTCTCTGGATGTCTTAGCTGCTGCTATCCTTGGAAACACACTCTCATCCACTGCTCGATACAAGAAGTAGAGGGCCTTAGCATCCTCCTTCTTATAGTTCTTCAACAGCTCTTTCTCTGCCTGAGTTAAGCTATTAAACTCATCATCATTTGCTGGTTTTTCAAAACCATTTTCAACAAATTCCCATAAATCTTCTGAGAAAAGAAAAGCTTTCATAACTATTGCCCAATAGTCATAGTTCTTTTCATTAAGCTGTGGGAGCTGGGTGTTAAACATACCCATGCTAGTGCTGGTGCTGGCCATTCCTTGCACTTCTTAACTATGCTTGAAATTCTTGATTGTGTTTTTAAAATGACTCACTGTTTCTTCAACAGCAACACAGAAAATTAATTTGAGAAATACCTGAACTCTTTTGCCTGAGACTTCACTCTGCTGGAGAAGCTGTTGCAGCAAAAGAACTCCTTTCTTCAGCTTCTTGAACACCTTCAAAGAGCCTAAGCCTGCTCTGATACCACTGTTGGGGATTTTTCTGGTAAAATCCCAAAAACAAAAAAAAAACTAAACACACAGAGGCAATGCTCTATTTCCTTCTCTCCACAAGATCTTTTGCACAGGGAAGCTTTAAAAAAAAAATCTGAGAACAGAGTATTATACATCTACACAAAGATTTGTATTCATTAAAAATTTAATGCCTAATACAAACTTCATCATCTTTCACTTAGAGGGATTTACCAAAAATATACATTCAGCCAACTCTGATACATATTCATCCTCTTTGCTGAGAGGGATTCACCAAAAACAATATTCATCCAACAAAACATTTACTCTGTCTCCTCCTGAGAATTTACTGTGTTTGGTTTACTACTGTTAAAACCCCTTTTTACTTTACTGCTGTGAAAAACATTTTACATATACTATTGTAAAATAAATTTACATATGCAGTAAACTTTTACATTACATTCACAATTTCAAAAATACCGGTGCGCTCTTTTCTTTTGCATTTCAATGCAAATCCAATACATAAAAAAAACTGATCTATGCACTGCTGTGCAATATCTTCCCCTGCTTCACGTGCGCTCCCCTTTTACATTTACTGGTGTAATAAAAATTTACACATACTTGTAAAAAGATTTTTACACCATCCTGGTTTTTTGTTGCACTGTGCGTTCTATAAAATACACTGGTCAACATACATAAAAAAAACTTACTTAAAACACATGCGCTCCCTGTTTTTATATATCTATATGCACTGCTGTGCAAAATTAATTCCTTGCTTCATAAAAGAAATTTCATGGTGCTCCCTGCTCTTTCGCTGCTGCGCCTATCTCTCTCCCATGTGCAACCACACAACAACTCAACGCACATTCTTCGTTTGGCTCATTATCTCAAAAATGAACACGCACTCAAAACATATACAAAAGGATTTTTTAAATATTACATTGACCTGCCCATACCTCCGATATACTTAAGATTTAATGTTTTACCAAAAGTTTACGAACCTCATAACTATGCATTGAATGTTTTACGGCGGTCAACCAAACTTCAAATCCACGCAAAGCTTTTAATGTTGGTTCGTATGTAGGTTTGAACAATCGATGGCCGAAAATGGTGGAGCAGATCGAACGGCGGTGGAGAATATCGGGAGGCCATACTTGACTGAACAATAAATCGATGGCCGAAAATGGTGGAGCAGATCGAACGGCGATGGAGAATATCGGGAGGCCATACTTGACTGAACGATAGCACCCGAGAAATGACTTCTGCTTACGTATGAGGAGAGCCACGCGTCAACACTAAATTGTATCGGGCTCTTGTGTACGAAAACCACTTTCTGCTGGAAGGCGGTCCGATACGCATCAAGGTGGTTTGTTGGTTTGGCTCCGGCGGTTTTGGGTGCAGCGTGCTGACTGAGTTTCTCTCCACGTCCGCCTGCAGTTGGAATTAATATTCCAACATAGGCGATCCCCATTCTCTGAAACATGGTGATCCCCTTGTTATATCTGTTATGCGCGGAGCGATGGGTATTACTACCCTGTCGTAAAATGGCATCCATGTGATGAGTTTCAGCAAGATGAAGACACCGAATGGAGTTCTAGGCCTATTGGCGGTCCTTGAACTTAAATTTCATTGACAGAGTTCGATTTCGGTTAAGGTGTCACTCGTGGAATGCGCAACGACATCGTCATCAAAGACTGTTGAGGTGACGCATGAGTTCACTGTAGGCAACGCTGCTGAGGCACGATCTCTGTAACATCTGAGAATTAGTATGGCGGTGATAAGGGTAATGTGGAAGGGTGAATGTTGCGATTTCGGCGCACTTTTGGCGAATTTATTGACCTAGTCCCACTTCTACATGTCATATTTTGGTTGGACGGAAGGAAAACGAAAAAAGAGCTCTGCGATTGGCTGGGCTGAACAGTGGTTGCCTAGCCCAAACCTGCAAAGGGAACACGACGGAATACCTTCGATCTAATTATTTTGTGAATTACGAATAATGGCATTCCATGAACAATGTTTGCCCAACCCAAATCCGCAAAAGAACATCTTCAGTGTAATAACTTTGTGGATTGTGGATGATTGCAGTCCATTAATGTTTAGATCAATCGATTATTTCTAAAGGTCATTTCATTTTGTTGAGATGATACGTTGACCCGTTTTCATTCTATTTAAAAAAAAAGAATTTCAAAGACCTCTTAAATTAGATCTCTAATATAAACACCAAGAACTGATTTTCAACAATTAACTTACTTTTTGCTGATAATTCTATTATTTTACTCTTCACGAACCCGACTCTTTTTGGTAGAGAGGTCTTGCTTTCCCATCTAACTTGTGTAACTTGAGTAAAATAGAAAAGGTTAATTAACCAGATGTTGACATTCTTGAGAGGTATTGCTTTCCCATCTAACTTGTGTAACTTGAGTAAAATAAAAAAGGTTAATGAACCCGTTGTTGACAATCAAGAATGACTGTGCATCACCTTAATAACATTCGGGAATGATTATCTTCGCTCTAGATTTACAAATTGAATGTTTTGAGTGGGCTGAATTCACAATTTTAAGGAATGATTCTCATTGTTAACTTACAACTGAGTTTTCCAATTTACAACTAAGGTTTTTTCTCAAATGTGCAAATTGATAGCTTTGAATCTGAATGGTTACACTCATGTTCTATTTGCAAGCTTCTAGGGGTGGGAATTAATAATTTTACCAACCGTACGTTAAAGTATTTCGAAGAAAAAGTTCCTAAAATATTATAATTTAATATTTAATTAAATAGAAGCTTTACACTCAAGAGTTGCTTTATTAAATTGCACATAATTAAATGACTACTAAATTATATCAAAACATATATCTCAGAAATTTATATATTTCACATTGTCAAAATTTAAAATATATATATATAAATTATTATTATTATTTTGATAATGTCTTTCAGATTAATCACATCATAAGTTGTTAATCAACATTTCGAACCACCTCTATGATGATCATAAATCACATTCAATGATGGTTAGAAACCTCGACCAAAAATATATGATGTGATTAATCCCAATGACATTATCAAAATCACTACGAATCACAAAGGTCTACAATGAAGAATTATTATTATTATTCCTACTATTATTATAGAAATTGTTAACATATGGGTAAAACATATATACATTTAAAAAATATATAACAAAATTTTTATGTATGGAGATACTTTCAACTTATAAATAGTTTTTATTATAATAAGGTGGGCTCATTTTATGGCTTACTAATGGTACATGCCCGAAAAACTATAATTCATGTTCATGTAATCATATCACATTTTTTAATTAATCAATTTAATTGAAAATGAGAAAAAAAATAACTACTTCTAAAACGAGCCTAGATCCATCCTAACCCCAACCCCAAGAGGGATCAATTCTCACCAGCTGCAAACCACTTTTTTGAGTGCAAAACTTGGGGAAAGGTTTGCACTTCAAAAGATTTGATTTCTTTTAGCCTTTTAGATTAAAGGTTAAGATGAATCTAGGCTGGGTATATAATACTATTTAATATCTATAATTGTAACCATGTGTCTCATTATTATTCCCTCTCTCTATCACATCCCCCAAACATTCTCTCTCTCTCTCTCTCTCTTTCTCTCGCTCTCCTCTCTCCCTCACTCTCTCTTCATCTCTCCCTTATCACTCCCTCTCTCTCTCTCCACCTTTCTCCTTTTCTTCTTCCCTCCCTCTCTCCCCCCCTCCAAGTTCATCTCTCTCTCCCCGCCTCTTACTGTCCTCTCTATTGAGTCATCTCGCTCTTCCTTCCCCTCTCTTTCATTCTCTCCCACCTCCCTCTATCTCCCCCCCCCCATCATTCTCTCTCTCTCTCTCTCTTCTCTCTAACTCTGTCACTATGTCCCTCACTTTCTCCTTCTCTATCTTCCCTCCATCTCTTTGTCACCCTTTCTCTCTCTTCCCCTCCTCTCCCTATCTCTCTCCTCTCCTCTCCTCTTCTCTCTTCCCTCCTCTCTCCCTCACTCTCTCACCATCGCTCCCTTGTCATTCCTTCTCTCTCTATTCCCCAATCACTCTCTCTCTTCCCCCTCCAACTTTGTCACTATCTCCCTCCCTTTCAATATGGTTTACTTCCTTCCTCTCCCCCCCACCTCTCTCTCTTGAATTTTATTCCATGATATTGTGTTTAAAAAATTATCTAAATTAAAAGAACTCAATTGGTTGTAAAATATTAAGCCTATATTTTGAATCACTCATATCAAAGAAAATAAAATAATGAAAAACTTAAAACAATCATGCATTATCTTCCCTCTATAATTGTTAGTCAATTTGTTTGCACTCATGGCTTCCATCTTTAGTTAAGATGGATCTATGTTGGTTTTAGTAATATTATTTATATTATATATATTTCACATTTTTCACTTTATTCAACCCTTCATTTAATTTTTATGGGAATCATTTTAGTAGTCAAGAGAATAGAGGGTTTAGATATATCTTAAAAGTAATGATAACCTTTTTCCTTTTACATTTAATTAAAAATATGTTATAAAATTAATTAAAATAAAATATTTATGAAATATTTTTATTGTGAAATAATTAATGTTTTTGCAGGAATATGGTACTAATAAGCCATGGTATTGGCCTATGGTATTGTAACAAATCCTATTTAGATGTTAATAATATTCATCGTAAAGTGGGGGTGAATATCAATGGTTAAGAGTCATGTCATATTGTTGTAAAATATTGGCCCGTGGTATGGTAACAAAGCCTGATCACAAGTTAATAAAAAATTCAAAATATAGCAAATTGACTTTAACTTTAAATTTGTATTATTTTTTGACCCAAAATTTAAATGCTTGATGCATCCATATTTGTATTATTTTTAAATTTTTATTGGCATTAAATTAAATTTGTTAAATGTTCAACATTTACAACTTGACATCTACCCATCCTAAGTTGTAAAATGCCCTATTACTAAAAATATTTTAAAATATTCAATAAAAATTCAATCACTACCTCCATTATAATTAATTAATTAAATATTCTAAGAATGTGACTAATATAAAATTTGAAATAATTTAATGAACTCAAATGAAGTGGAAAAAATACAAACGTTTTTAGTGAAAATCCTCTTTTTCAAGGGGGAAGCTAGGGTTTAGAACAAGGAACAACAAGAGGAGCAAGCTGGTAACAATGGACAGGCCAGGAGGAGGGAGTTCCACTCCCTCCTATAGCAACATCATATCAAATAGAAGCAGGGAAATGAGTTTGAACGGATTCATGAAACCAAAGGAGGTTGGAGAAAAGAAGACAGACTCAAAAGAATCAGAAATCAGCAAAGCTGATAAATAGAAATAAACTCATGGGGCGGTCAGAAGGGAAGAAAGACCTGAGGAAAACAGTCAGAAAAGTGTGTACAAATCTGCAGCAGGGCCCTGTAAGCCCAAGTCAACCATCAAACCTCAGGTGGTCTTGAATGATCCTACACTGCAGGAGCACAGAGATCACATGGTGACTGTTAGGATATTCCGACACATAGGAAATAGTTAAGTATAACTTGGTCTAGTATAGAGTTAGGTAAAGTGTGTTTCTTTACTATGTACATTTTGTAAGTTACAATCCGACGGTCATGATATGTAGTGATCCGACGGTTCATTCTCTCCTCGGTATTACCGACACTTGATCTGTGGCTTAACACCCAATTGGTCCATGATCTCTATTTAAAGAGCATGGAGGATCATTTGTAGGTTAACCCGTCTATGAGAGAAGCTTATGTAAATTTTCATTCTTTTATTAATAAATTGCTTGAAGTGGCCATGTTGGCTCAGGCCGTGGACTGTTTCCTTCTTTGAGGGTTTTAACCACGTCAAAAGTACTGGTGTATTGATCTGTGATCTGTTTGTGAGCAGTTTCCTTTGGTGTTCTGTCTGAGGAACTTACCCTGTAAATTCCTACATGGTATCGGAGCTATTTGAGGGCCACGTCTGTTGGCGATCCAAATCTGAAGCTGGTAGAACTGCATCCGAGTACCGTTTCCTAGATCTACTATTTCTGACTGCTTTTAGGCCGAGAGGACTACTCTGTTGTGTTGGGAGCATATGTTCCAGTGAGGAATCCCTTTCGTTTCACGCGAAAAGGTTTCTGGTAGCCCTAGCTGCGTCATTTTTTAGATCTGGAGGTATACAGTGTTTATTTGCAGTTTACAGTTATTTTTTCTCTGTTCATTTCGGTTTCGGTTTATTTAGATTTTTTTATTACCAGATCTGTACCTTTCATTTCTACGTATGCTCTTTGCCCCGCGACTCTGTGTGATCTGGGCAAATCAGAAACAGAAAGGAAGGATTTTTCTCATGCGTATGCTCTTTTCCGCTGCGCCTTAGTGTGTTCTCGGAAAATCAGAAACATTGAGAAAAATATTTAGTTTCCGGCTAAAGCTAACTTCGAGCCGTAAGGTTCGTTTTTTTTTGTATCTCCATGTTGGGTTTTGTGTTTTTTGTTTTGTAGGGAAAAAGAGCTTTCTCAAAGCAAGCATGCAACCCAAAGCTTCAACCCACCCCCCCCCTCTCTCTCAAACTTTTTGTATAGCTCACTTGCTTCAAAGCTAATTTATGAGAGTAGAGGTCTTGAGTTCAAGTCTCCTTTTCGTGGGGGCGGATTTTTCATTTCCACACATTCCCGCACTTCATCGGCATCTTCATCAAATTTTCTTCAAAAAGCCATAAATTCTTCATCCGGAAGCCGTTTTCAGAACCGTTTTTTTTAAACAACCTAATTTTTCGAGATCTTTCTATTGGAACACTTAGTTTCAGCATCTATAGCTCCCGTTTCTATTAAAATGGAAAGTCCATGCCAATTTATTCTTGACAGCACCAACTACTTCCAATGGTGGTCCTACATTGTGGATTTACTTAGAAGTAAAGGTCTCTACAGAATGGCCACAGGCCAAGAAACCGAACCGAAAGATGAAGATAAGGCAGCTAAATGGGAAAATAAGCAAGATCAAGCACGTGGGTTGATAGGGATGTCTATTTCTCCAGATCTTAGATTCCATATTTCAGAACTTGATACTCCTGATGAAGCATTGAAACAGATTACTAAAGTTTTTGGCATCAAAAACGAACTTAGAGCCCATCAACTTGAAAATGAGTTGCTTACATTGGACCCCAATAATTTTTCTTGCATTGAAGATTTTTTGTCCAAGTTCAAGACCCTTAGACTTCTCTTGGAAGGTGTTAAGGTTAAGAAAGAAGATAGTAACCTTATCTATTCCATTCTTACTAAGTTGGGACCAGCCTACTCTGTGTTTGTTTCCACCTTCCATTCTACAAGAGAAGCCTTCATTTCTCAAGGACAAGACTACAAGTCCCCTTCCTTTGATTCTTTTTGTGATTGTTTAATAAGAGAACAAGAAAAACTCTTACACCTTGGTCTTCTTAATCTTGGAAACTCTTCTAAGAAAGCGTTAGCCGCCCAGCAGCATCCAAATCCAAAGAATCCTAAGAAGTTGTATCCTAAAAGGAATGGTCCTAAACCAAACAAGGGTCCTAAGCAATTTCAGCCTCAAAATGAAAAATCATTTCAACAAAATGATAAGACAAATAAAAACAAAGGGAAGAAGACTCATAAACATTGCAACTTTTGTAATCGAGATGGCCACTTAGAATCCAAATGCTTTAAGAAGATGGAAGCCTTGGAAGCAGCAATGAAGAAGCATAACATCCATTTGGAGCACTCTTCAACTTCAACTTCATCTTCAGGAATGGCACTTTCTGCATGTGGTTGTCAAGCATCTCGGTCTGGCTATGCACTAAATCTATCTTCTTCTTCTCATTCTCATGAGTGGCTCATTGATTTTGGAGCTTCTTATCACATGGCCAAAAACAAAGCCATGTTTTCTTCTTTAAATGATTGTAACACCAAAAATATATATGTTGGTGATGATAGATCTCTTAGTGTTGTAGGGACTGGAAATGTTCATATAGATAATGGTCAGTTTAATGATATATTATGTGTTCCAACCTTATCCTCCAACCTTCTATCTGTATATCAGATAACTCATTCAGGTGAAGGTAAAATCGTTGAATTTTCACCTCACGATGTTGTAATTAAGGACCTAAGAGATCCTAGACAAATTTTAGCTACTGGCATTGCTGATGATTCTACAAGGTTGTATAAGTTTCACAACTTTGGGTCATCAAATCTTCCCTCGCTATTTGTTGCTCATAATGATGAAGTGAGCAAACTTTGGCATGAGTGATTTGGTCACTTAAACTATCGCTCCCTTTAGAATCTATGTAAAGAAAATATGGTGAGAGGTCTTCCAATGGTATCTTGCAGAGATGGTGTTTGTTCCGGATGTGTACTCGGAAAACATCATTGGGATAGTTTTGAAAAACGTGCCTCTTGGCACACCTCAGCCCCTTTACAACTTGTGCATAGTGATTTATGTGGTCCACTTCCAGTTGTTTCATTCTCTGGCTACACGTATTTCTTAACTTTCATTGATAATTTCTCCAGACGCACTTGGGTATACTACTTAGAACTCAAGAGTGAATTATTTAACATGTTCTTGGCCTTTAAGGCCTTTGTTGAAAAACAATCTGGATATCAAATTCTTAAGCGAAGATCTGATAACGGCGGAGAATATGTTAACAACAAATTCATCAGCTTTTGCACTAAGAATGGAATTCAAATGCAACATACTGTTCCATATACTCCACAACAAAATGGTGTAGCTGAAAGGAAGAATCACACCTTAAAGGAAATGGCTAATTGTATGCTTCAATCTAAAGGACTTAGTGCAAATTACATAATAAATCACACTCCTACTAAGGTTTTAAAGAATATCACTCCAGAAGGAGCATGGAGCTCAATCAAACTAGATGTAAGTCACTTTCGTGTTTTTGGAAGTGAAGCATGGGCCCATATTCCAGATGAGAAACATAAAGCTTTAGAACCTAAGAGTGAAAAATGTATTTTTGGTGGATATTCTGAAGATGTCAAAGGATATAGACTTATTCCACTTAATTCGAAGAATGTTATCATTAGAAGAGATGTAAAGTTTGCTGAAAATATATTGGCCTACGAGCCTAGTTCGGTGGATGTGACACCTCTCCCTATATCTTCTACTTTTGAAAATGTTTCTTCTTCAGATGATGAAAGTGAGGATGACAATCCTCCCCCACCTTCTCAGGATCCTCCTTCAGCTCCTCAGCTTCCAAAATGGGTCCGTGCTACTCAGGATGCAGCAGGTGATCTTGTCGGTGATCCTACAGATCAGCGACGTACACATTCTCAGTTTGATAGAGCATCTTCTTTATTGGCTCAAGCTTCAGTGAATTATGATCCTGACACCTTTGCAGAAGCTTCAGGCCATCCAGATTGGGAAGCAGCTATGAATGAAGAATATCATTCATTATTGGCAAATGATACATGGGATCTTATTCCTCTACCAAAGGGACGAAAACTTGTTAGATGCAAATGGGTTTACAGAACCAAGTATGCACCAGATGGGAAAGTTGATAAACATAAAGCTTGTCTTGTTGCTAAGGGTTTTTCACAAGTTGAAGGCATTGAATATACTAAAACCTTCTCCCCTGTTGCCAAAATGAACTCTATCTGCCTTGTTCTTTCCCTTGCTGCCTCTTTCAAATGGGAAGTCCATTAGATGGATGTTAAATCTGCCTTCTTGCATGGGGACTTTCATGAAGAAATCTATATGGAACAACCTATTAGCTTTATACAAACAGACTCCAGCCTTGTATGTCGGCTTAAGAAATCCCTTTATGGTCTCAAGCAAGCTCCTCGAGCTTGGTATGCCAAAATGGATAGCTTTCTTTTAGAAAATGGCTTTTGTAGGTGTCATTCTGACAATACTGTCTACACCAAGAAAGTGGGCAAGTCTCTTATCATTCTTGTTCTTTATGTTGATGATCTTATCCTGACTGGTAGTGATCCCAACCTTATAAACCATGTGAAGTCTACAAGGAAGGTATTTTCTTCTCCCAGTCCAAGTATGCTTGTGATATTCTACTTCATTTTCACATGGAAGACTGTAAGCCAACCCCTTCTCCCTTTCAGTCTGGAGTCAAACTTTCAGTCACTTGTACTTCTCCTGAAGTTGATGCTACCTTATACCGTCAACTTGTAGGAAAAATTTTGTATCTAACCCATACTCCTCCTGACCTTTCCTTTGTTGTTGGCCTTGTTGCTCGGTTTATGCAAAACCCACATGAAAGTCATTGGAAAGCAACTAAAAGAATACTGCGTTATGTTCGTGGTACAGTTCAGTTTGGGATTCATTATAGTGCTGAAGTAGCTCCTCTATTGGTTGGTTTCACTGATTCCGATTGGGCTGGTGACCCTGATGATCAGAAGTCTACTGCAGGTTATGTGTTCACTCTTAGTTCAGGACCTATTACATGGGCTTGCAAGAAACAAGGTGTCATTTCTCTTTCTTCAGCAGAAGCAGAGTATCGTGGTGCCATAGAAGCTAGTAAGGAAGCCTTGTGGCTTTGTCAGATCCTGTCAGAGTTTGGCTTTCAGCAGCAACATCCGACTACACTTTGGTGTGATAATCAAAGTGCCATTCAACTATGAAAAGATCCAGTCCAACATCAGCGCAAAAAACACATTGAACTGCACATGCACTTCATTAGAAAGCTCATTCACGACCATGTTCTTGAAGTGCAATATTGTTCAACAGATGATCAAGTTGCAGACATCTTTACAAAGGCTCTCACAGAGGCAAAGTTCACTAAACTTCGATTTGTGGTTGGAGTTCAGGAAGTTGTCACTAAGGGGGGATAGGCTAGTGCCTCCTTCCTTCTCCTATTGTGTCATATTTGTAAATCCTTCAATCCTATCCCAAGTTGTTCTTAAGGGGGGATGTTAGGATATTCCGACACATAGGAGATAGTTAAGTATAACTTGGTCTAGTATAGAGTTAGGTAAAGTGTGTTTCTTTACTATGTACATTTTGTAACTTACAATCCGACGGTGATGATATGTAGTGATCTGACGGTTCATTCTCTCCTCGTTATTACCGACACTTGATCCGTGGCTTAACACCCGATTGGTCCATGATCTCTATTTAAAGAGCATGGACGATCATTTGTAGGTTAACCCGTCTATGAGAGAAGCTTATGTAAATTTTCATTCTTTTATTAATAAATTTCCTGAAGTGGCCACGTTGGCTCAGGTCGTGGACTATTTCCCTCTTTGAGGGTTTTAACCACGTCAAAAGTACTGGTGTATTGATCTGTGATCTGTTTGTGAGCGGTGTCCTTTGGTGTTCTGTCTGAGGAACTTACCCTATAAATTCCTACAGTGACTTATGCTATTATATGCAAGTTTATGGGTATATGACCCACAGAGAAGAATCTGTACACTTGGATAAGAAACAACTGGAAACCAAAGGGATATATAACTCTGCATCTAGGGTCCAAGGGTTTCTTCATAGTGGTTTTCACTAGCCTAGAGGACAAAGACAGAGTGTTTGAAGGAGGACCTTATTTCTATGCTGCTGCAAGACTATATATGCGACCTTGGGTAATGAACTTTGTCCCAGAGCGAGAAACGTTCACATCCGTCCCGGTATTGATAAGACTTTAGTCCCTACCTCTACATTATTGGCTGCCTGAATCCTTAGAAGCTATAGGAAATAAATTAGGACATTTCTTCAAAGTTTCAGAGTCAACTCTAAGAGGAAAATATACCTCCTTTACATGTATATGTGTGGAAATGGATCTATAGGGAGCACTCCCAGATGAAGTTGTCATAGAAGTTTATGACGAGGAACGGGTATAGTTGGTGGACTATGAACATGTCCCTTTTAGATGTCGAAAATGTCATGAACATGGGCACTTATTTAGAGACTGCCCACAAAACAAAAGGGAGGATAATCTGGCAACCAACATACGCAAAGATCCTGAAGGATTCACCAAGACGGGAGGTAGAGGGAAAGGAGGAGGAAGAAAGTACCAGAAAAAAAAAAAAAAAAAAGTGAAAACAAGATATCAAGTTGTAAGAGTTTTGAAATTTTAGAAGAAGAAGGGGGGAACATTGGAAAGGTTGTTACACTAGAGAAACATCCTACAGAGAAGGAAAAGGAGGACAACATGGAAATAATACAAGAAAACAACGAACAATAGGAAACCATACCAAACAACATGGAACTAAGTAGGGACTAGGAGATGACCTCAAGTGAATTTGGGACAGAGGACCAAGAACTACATGAGATTCTTGAGAGGGAGAATCCTGATATAGAAAAATTCTTAAACCAGGGAACCAGCAAAGGGATAGACTCACTGCCACAAGAGGAGTTTGACAGAGTACAACAACTCTTCCTCTGGAGATCTCAGTCAAAAGCCTCAGGAATCAAAACAAGCCATGAAAGCTAGGACCATAGAGGGGTCAAATCAATGGAGGAAATATCAGGAAACTCGGCCAAAAACCTAGGCAAGAAAAGAGGAAGAAAGGTAAAAAATGAGCTGCTAATAGAGTGTGGAAAGCTCATGATCAACTCAGGTAAGATGAAATATCTCACTACTTACTCATTCAAAAACCCATCATTATGAAGCTCACAACCTAGAAAATCAGTGGTCTAGGAAGTGAAAGGAAACAGAGGAATCTCAGCAACACATTAAATGAAGAAAACTGAGATATGGTGTTCATACAGGAAACAAAATGTTCCATAGATAAAGTCTGAAAGATACATAACAAATGGCTCAGTAAAAATGAGCACCTAGAAGTTAAAGCCAATAATGCAGTGGGTGGGATTCTTACTCTTTGGAATCCTCAGAAATTTGGCATTTTGGATGCGGAAGCATCCAGGATCTACCTTTTAGTGCTTATCCAACCTTTGGGTGACAAGGAAATCTATATGGTCACAAATGTCTATGGTCCTCAAAATTCTGAAGACAAACTCAAGCTTCTGACCTCACTAGAGGAGCTAAGGGAAGGACACGCAGTAATATCCTGGATTCTGGGTGGTGACTTCAACATGATCAAATCTCTCATGAAAAGAAAAGGAGGAACTAGAGTAATAGGAAGAGATTCTATTTCCTTCTAGAACTTCCTAGTCAACTTGAAGCTAGTGGACTTAGAAACCACAAACAGAACCTTTACATGGAACAATAAGAGGGGAGGAGCTTCCCAAGTTGCCTCAAAACTAGATAGATTCATTATCTCAGAGAACCTCTTCCTCTCTAGACCTATCTTGAATGCTTTTACCCTTCCTTTTGGAGGGTCAGACCACTGGCAGATTTAGCTAGAAGCTTCTTTTATTGGCACTCCAAGGTAAAGACCCTTCAGGTTCGAAAATGTTTGGCTCACTCACCTTGACTTCATCTCCAATATTCATAAGTGGTGGAAGGAAGATTTACCTATTCAAGGAACGAAAATGTTCATTCTGCAACAGAGACTCAAACACATCAAGGTCAAACTCAAACATTGGGACAAAAGTGAGTTTGGCAATATTTTTAAATCCAAAGAGAAGTGGAACAAAATCTTCAGAAAATTAACAAAATTCTTATCAAGGAAGGCTTCATTGAGGATAGAAAATTGCAAGCTGATTCTCTCCAATAGGAATGGGAAATTAGATGTCAGCAGGAAGAAATCTTTTGGAAGCAAAAATCAAGAGTGCAATGGTTTAAATAAGGAGAAAGAAATACAATGTTTTTCCACAAATCAACCATGGAACATCGGGCTCATAATCAAATCACGAAGCTCATAGATCCTCCAGGGAAAGAGCTAAGCACACACAAATATATGGAATCCATTCTGGTACAACATTTTCAAAATATAGCAGAGGAGCCTATCTTAGATAGATCGCTAGCTATTAAAATATTTACGCAACATATTCCAAAACTGGTGACTAGGGAAGATAATTATAATCTCAACAGACCAATAACAGAAGAGGAGGTAAAAGAAGTAATAAATGAGATGCACAACGGGAAAGCTCCTGGATCGAACGATTTCAACAATGAATTCTTCAGGGTGGGTTGGGAAATAGTCAAACACGATATACTGGATGTGCTGGAGGATACACGAATTTCAAAAACAATCCTAAAAGAGCTAAATACCTCCTTCATAGCCCTAATTCCTAAACAAGATAAAGCAATGACTCCAGATCAATTCAGACCCATAGCCCTCTATAATGCAATATACAAAATCATCTCCAATGTTATTGCAAATAGACTCAAGCCCATTCTTACGACTCTCGTGTCAGAGGAGCAAACTGGTTATGTGGAAGGAAGGCAAATTCTCAATAACATAATTCAAGCTCATAAAGTAGTGCACTCTCTCAAGAATAATAAGCAAGCGGGGATGATCATACAACTGGACCTAGCAAAATCTTATGACAAGCTAAGTTGGTTATACATCAAAGAAGTTCTACGAGCATATGGCTTTGACCAGAATTGGATAAGATGGGTTATGGCTTTGGTAACATCTGCTAGCTTTTCTGTCCTTCTCAATGGTTCTCGAACTCGATCCTTTTGGCCCTCAAGAGGTCTTAGGCAAGGAGATCCACTCTCTCCATTTCTCTTTATCCTTATGATGGAAGGATTAGGCAAAGTGATCATTTCTGCCAAAAGGGAAGGCACAATCTAGGGTCTCAAGCTCACCCAGGACGGAGACTCTCTAACTCATCAACAATTTGTAGATGACACCATGTTACAAGGCATACCAACGGTCAAAGAAGCCAAAGCTTACAAACAAATTCTGCAAGATTTTGCTTTGGCAGCTGGTACAGAGGTAAGTCTCTCAAAATCTAAAGTATTTTTTTTCAATACAAATATTGCCATTCAGAGAAACCTCTCTAGAATTCTCGGCTTTTAGAGAGACCACCTTCCCTCCAAATATCTAGGAATACCTCTCACTGACAAACCTCTGAGCAAGGAAGTTTGGGAGCCATTGACTAATAAACTGAAGGACAAAATCAACAAATGGACAAGTAGATCTTTGAATCTAGCTGGCAGGATCGTTCTCACAAAGGCGGTCCTGAAATCTATTTCAATATATATGTTTTCGACTCTTCGTGTCCCTAGAGGAGTAGCCCAACAAATTAGGAACATGCAAAGAAATTTTCTTTGGGGAAAAGGGGAGGAAAAAAAGAAATGGGCTCTGGTAGCTTGGGACAAACTTTGAAAACCCAAACCTCATGGGGGTCTAGGTCTCCATGACCCGGAAACTCTCAAAAAAGTTTTGGGTGCCAAACTTTGGTGGAGATGGCCGAAGGAATCAAGCAACCCATGGCCCGAGCTCTGGAAACAGAAATATGCAAAGGACTGGCAAGAATGGGACCTGATTAGAATGACCGTACATATCTGAGGCTCCCATATTTGGAACAATGCTTGGGAGAACAGAGTTTTAGTTTAGAAACATAGCTTCTGGGAGATTGGAAATGGGAATCTTACCTGGTTTGGGAGGATAACTGGCAGTAGGAACCCATCTTAAGTAGAGAAGGACTAGATATTCTCAAAGAGGACACTTTCAACAAAGGACTAAAAAAGGTCAATGACTTTTGGGATAAGACTAGGAACAATGACAAATGGAGAACATGGAAAATACCAGTTTATAGTGAAGAGACTCCTATGAAGACCCAGGCTGAAGCTCTTGCTACAATCCTTGAAAAGAGGAAAATTTTGATCTCTACTTTCACATATCAGCTTAGATGGGGAAGAAGTAGTGAGGGCAACTTCAACCTCTAAGAAGCCAAATAAATTGCCACTGATTACAATTTTTCAAACCTGGATAAAATAACCTATGGAAGCACCCTCACTGGATGAAAATCAAGCTGTTTATGTGGATGGTTCATCACAAAAAGATTCTGACTTGGGAAAACCTTAGAAAGAAAGGTTTTGTGGGACCTTCCAGATGCCAGTTATGTGGTATCCAAGAAGAAACGAGGGATCACCTTCTCAGCCTCTGTACCTTCACCTCAACCTTATGGAACTGGGTTGCCTCTATCTTCAGGCAAACTGACAGGGATGAAAATGACATCTCCAAAACCTTAAAGAATTGGAGGAAAAGACTTTCTGAGAATGAGACAGTCAACACAGCCTGGACATTGATACCAGGCCTTTTAATATGGAATCTCTAGAAAGAACGCAATAACATAATTTTCAATGATAAATCTAGCCCTCCCCAAAGCATAATAGCTCAGCTCCTAATGCAACTCAAAGAAACTATAAATACCATTCAGAAACAACCTCCTGAGAATCCTCCATCACACTAGGAGGCTCACATTCTTCTGCTTTTGGGCCTATAGAAGTTGGTCCCCCAAGGCACAATCCAGATTACAACACACTCTACAATGAGGCAAGATTACTGGCAACCACCCCCCTTGGCTACTTGAAATTCAATATAGACGGAGCCTCAAAAGGAAACCCAGGGGTTGTGGGTTACAGAGGAGTTATAAGAGATGACAAGGGGAATATAATAGTCATCTTCCATAGTCATTTAGGGAATTCTACCAACAACATGGTGGAACTAATGGTCATAGAGCAATGTTTAGAGGTTCCGAGAGATCTCAATATGACAAACTCCATAATAGAATCTAACTTTGAATTAACAACTAATTCAATACAAAAATAACAAATGGCTCTGCACCAGAGAAAGTCTTGAACCACTAGCGAATTTTGTAGGTCTGTCATCGCATTCAATCACATCTAAGAATCCTAAGAACCCTAAGTTTTGTACATGTGTGCAGAAATGCCAACAGATTAATGGACTGGCTGGAAAATGAAGGGGTGCTCTGTAGAAATGATCACAGCATTTACAGGTGGGAGCTAACACCCACAGGGAATTTGCGAGAGGAATGCCATAGTCTGGCATGCACAGACAATAAGCATCATCACAGTATGAAGGAGATGCAACAATTGGGAAATTATGTGAAGGGAAGACAAGGGTTCATCAAGCAGAAGACCTTAGCATCGGCGCGATAGGAGATTTCTAATGGAAGGAAGGATATGGAGAAAGAGAGGTTTCCTTTCTCAAAGAAAACATAATTCAAGCGGTTTAGTCATTTATTGGGTGCTCCCAAGACCCCAAGCGGTTTTTCATGGTTTGCCTCTGGTGCCATTCATCAATCAACACGTGGCAGCGGGCGGCGAGAGAAAATCGCCTATATCAGGCGGGTTCTCCTCGAGCTTCTTCTCTTCCTGATATTCTCCTCAACCGTTGGATTCGGCGGGTGAAGATCTACAGCCACAGTTCATCGAGCTAGTTGGAGATGTTATCCTCTGAGGTTATCATGATCATCGCAGTGGCTCTTGGGTTTCATATGTCAATGTAGCACGACATTTATCTCCCTGGACGGACCCGATAGAACCCTTGAATTGGGTTTATTTTCTTCTCATGTCTGTGGGCTTTGTCAATTTGTAGGCATTATGAGTTGCCATTTTGTCAATTTGTATGTCTTCATAGATTTTTGCAGGATCGAGGCCTGATTTAGAGGCTTGGTGGTCACCGGCTGCTCCCGTTGACTTTTGGGCCAGGACTTGTAACATAGCTTTGTAACCTTTTAACCATTGAATGAGAAGGAAACACTCTTTCTTTAGAAAAAAAAAGAAGTGGAACAAATACAATGTTAAAGGAAATGACCAGCCTGGACATTGTTGTGTCTACATGCTTGATCACAGCTATTCTGCTAGAGACACAACTTGAAGCAAATGACCCACCTTGAGGTTGATGTGTACATAAAAGTTATAGTGATTGATGGAGATAGAGATCGCCTTGTAGGGATACTTTTTTTGAGCATTTCCAATCAGCCTCATGGATGGATCTCTTTCTGTGCGCTCCACTTGGCATGAAAGCGAGATCCCTCGAGTATCGAATCCAGAGACATGGAATGGTGTATATCATTGCAAATTCTGAAAGAAAGAGAGAAATAAATTGTTTGAACATCCACAAGGCTAAAGATAGCCTATGAGGCAGATTTCTTCTTCATCTACTTGATGTAATCGATCATTTTTCTATGAAGCCTCAAAATAAATGCTCCCAGCTTCTCGACAAAGCCCTTACTAAATGGATTATCCCAAGAGCTAGCTGCCAGCATATCTGCATAACTTTCCCTATTGTCTTTGAAGGCCTCACATTCTAAAATGAAATGTTTTTCTATTTCCACTTTCCCGGAAGAACAAAAAATGCATACTCTTTCCTCCCACACTTCCTCTAGCCTTTCCCAATGCCCTGTTTCACAAAGAAGTTGATGAGAATTAGCCCTTAATTGAGAAATAAGAATTTTGGCTCTCCAAGAGATATTGGCCTCTATGTATGCTTTTGGTTGATGAGTATGAGTGGGATTAAACACTTCAATATAGTAATTTTTCTTTCTTCCTAGCTCCTTATCCCAAGTACACTTGTGGAACTTTTCCATAATAAAAACTTTTATCTCTTTGTTTTTTATGGGACATGCGTTCAAGAAAATACCCCATTTACTAAACCATTTGTTGTTTTACCGCATCCAAGCTTTTTTTCTCTCGCACAATCTATCATTAAAGACAACCTTAGGGCATCTGCTCTCTTCCATTTGCTCAATTTTTTTTAAATACCTTGTGACTCGCACCATAGCAATTGCTTCAATAGGAGCAGTCCTTGTTTCACTTAATAAGATATCATAAGGAACTGCACTTTTAATCTTAAATTTGTTTGTAATCAAACGCTTCTGAATTTTCTCAATTTTTCTCCACTACATGTCGGATATACTATTCTCCCATAGTTCACAACCATATAGAATCACTGAAAACCCTAGAAGCCAGAAACGGGTTTGAGTGCTTTTCTAGTCCCATAACTCTGCCTCTCTACACCTATTTTGAAAAGCATAAAATGCTTTCCAACCCCCCAAAGTTCTTTTCTTTCTACAACCATTCCAACTTAGATTTTTGTTCAAGTCAATTCCGAGGTATTTGTAACCCGCAACTTCTTCCTTGCCTTCAAAGTAGAACTTATGTTGGTTATCTTTTCTTTTCTTAGAGAAGACCACTACTTTTGGTTTGCTCATATTGACTTACATCCCCACACTTCTACAAAAATGCTCAAGGGATAGTAAGTGCTCTTGCAAACCAAGAGCCGATTTAGCAATCAGAATAAGGTCATTTGAATACAAAAGAAGCCTAACAAACTTTCCCAAATAGATACGATCATCCCCTTGCAAATTTAACCACTCCTCAAGCTTGTCGATATATAAATAAAAGGAATATGAGATGTGAATAAAAAACTTGTTAATACAGAGCTCCATAAATGAATATGGATAGCAAAATCAGGATCCTCTACTCGGTCAGTGTGGAGTGATAGCATTGCAACAGTCAAATGGAGAATAAGATAGGTGGAGTATTTTCAGACAGAAAATGGAATGGAAAATAGTAATATGATAGAAAGGGAAAATCGTTCCATCCAATGATTTGGAAGGGCATTAGTGAAATGATTTATCACAGAACCATTGTGAATTTCAAAACATGCTTGGCATCTTTGAAATGGTCCCGTCGTCCCACATGCTTTAAAAGAAAATTTTAGTCATATAATATTGTTTTATTTATGACATTATCATTATTTTTTAAAATATTGAATATTTTTTTAATTAAAAATTAATATAATCATTAGGTATAAACAAAATATAAATTCTACATTTGTTATTACAGAAAGTGAAGTGAAATTTGTTTCATATAACTGTGAGAAGTGGAATTTTGTTTGTGAGAAAGGGTGAAATAATTAAAATAAAATAATTAATATTTTGAATATAATTTATATATATATATATATATATATATATATATATATATATATATATTTTTTTTTTTTTTTTTTTTAATTACTAATTTTTTTAGTTCAGGCGTTCTCCACTTAGGACGCTGGATATGCCATAAAGTTAATGTAAACATTTTGACTAAGCAAGAATAAAATATGGTATGCATGTGTAACTTAATGTAACGTATCATATCTATGATTGGATAAGTGGAAAAAATAGTTTTCGTTCTGCATTCTAATTTCTTTGTTAATTTGCAACTAACTATTTTTCAAGTGTGAATTGATAACTTTGAGTCTGAATTATTACACTCATCGTTTTTTCTGTTATGTAACCATTCTAATAATGGTTAAAGTATTCTAAAGGAAAAGTTTCTAAATATTGTGGTTTAGTTTATTGTAGTTTAACAAGTAACAAAAGGGAAACTTTACATTTAAGAATTGCTTTATTAAATTCTAAATTATTAAATAACATAATTGTATCAAAATATTTATTTAATAATATGGCTGGTTCAAAAATTTGACCAAATCCTATAATGTGATTAATCCGAAAAACATCTATCTACATTTCATATTATTAAAATTGAAAAAATAATAAAAATTAACTAAATTATAAATTATTATTATTATTTTTGTTTATTGGTTTGACTTGAGGGATTTTCGACATTCAACCTCATTTTTTACATAATACTTCATAGCACTAGTTTAATGATTTAAGCTTCGCATGAAGATTTTAATTATTATTACATTATTAGTTATAAAAAAATTTAATATGAGTTATACATACATCCATTTAAAAACACGTCACAAGATTTTTAAACATGATTTTTATTAATTTATAAATCTGCTTTATTACAATATTATTTGCTAATATTGTGGATTACTAATAACACATGCCCAAAAAACCATAATTCATGTTCATATAACGCATAATCATATCACATACTTTTTAATTAATTAATTCAATTAAAAATCATAAATTACAGAACTATTATTAAAATAAATATCAACCTTCCATTTATAACTATCATTAAATATATTTTAAAATATTCAATAAAAATTAAGGCCCCACCCTCCCTTCATAATTGAATATTTTTCCAACCCCATTCCACATCAAATGAATAAATAGAAATTTGAAATAATTTAATGAAGTCAAATCAAGTGGAAGAAACACAGATTTCAAGCAAGTGACCAGCCTAGAGGTTGATGTGTGGGTCGACTAGGGCTATGCTAGTAGAGACACAAAACTTGAAACAAATGACCAGCCAAGAGATTGATGTGTGTAGAGACAGAGATAGTGATGGTTACGTGTTGCTACTTTTTCTCAACATTCCCTATCGGCCTGTCAGACAGATCTCCTTCTGTGCGCTCCACTTGGCATGAAGAAAGAGATCCCCTGAGTATCGAACATAAGCACATGGAATGGTGTATAAAGTGGGAAATTATGAATAAAAATCTTGTTAATACGAAGCTCCAAATCCCCTACCTAGGAAGAAATAAAGAAAGAAAGAAATCATTTTAACGTCCACGACGCTAAAGATAGCCTATGGGACAGATTGCTTCTTCATCTCCTTGATGTATTCAGTCCTTTTTCTATGAGCTTCAAAATAAATGCTTCCAGTTTCTCAAAAAACCCCTTGCTAAATAGATTATTCCAAGAGCTAGCTTCCAGCATATCTACATAACTTCCATGTTGTCTTTGAAGGCCTCACATTCTAAAATGAAATGTTTTTCTATTTCCACTTTTCTGAAAGAACAAAAAATGGATACTCTTTCCTCCCACACTTCCTTTGGCCTTTTCCAGTGCCATCTTTCGCAACAGAGTTGATGAGAATTAGTCCTTAGCTGAGAAATAAGAATTTTGGCTCTCCAAGAGATATTGGCCTCTATGTATGCTTTTGGTTGATGCCTATGAGTGGGATTAAACACTTCAATATAATAGTTTTTCTTTCTTCCTAGCTCCTTATCCCAAGTACACTTGTGGAACTTTTCCATAGCAAAAACTTTTATCTCTTTGTTGTTAATGGGACATGAGTTCAAGAAAATACCCCATTTAGTAAACCATTTGTTATTTTGCTTCATCCAAGCTTTTTTTCTCTTGCACAATCTATCATTAAATACAACCTTAGGCCATCTACCCTCTTCCATTTGCTCAATTTTTTTTAAATACCTCATTACTCACACCATAGCAATTGCCTCAATAGGAGCCGTCCCTGTTTTACTTAACAAGATATCATAAGGAACTGCACTTTTAATATTAAATTTGTCTGTAATCAAACGCTTCTAAATTTTCTCAATTTCTCTCCACTACATGTCGGATGTATTGCTGGCCGATAGCTAACAACCATAGAGAATCGCCAGAATAACTATAAGCCCAAAAATAGTTTGAGTGATTTTCCAGTCCCATAACTTTGCCTCTCTACACCTATTTTGAAAAGCATAAAATGCTTTCCAACCCCCCAAAGATCTTTTCTTTATACAACCATTCCAGCTTAGATTTTTGTTCAAGTGATTGCATTGTGGAGAATAATATAGGTGGATCATTGTTAGAAACAAAATGGAATGGAAAATAGAAATACAAAATGAAAGGAAAATTGTTTGATCCAATGACTTGGAAGGCCATTGATGAAATCATTTATCACAGAACCACTTGTGAATTTCAAAACATGCTTTGCATCTTTGAAATGGTCCTGCATTATTTACAAGAAATTTTTTATCATATAAGATTATTCTATTTATGAAATTATCATTATTTTCTAAAATATTTAATATTTATTTTAATTATTAGTTAAGTTATAGTATAATTGTAATATTAATTTAGTTTATTTTGGGAAATAATAAAAATTATTATTACCATTTTTATTTAAAGAATTTGAAAATTTTACAAAGTAATACTAACAAATATTTTGATATATTTTATAAAGTAATATTTTTTTTGTTTTTTTAATTGTCAATGACATTTTTATGTACTTAAATATAAAGATAGATTGATGTGTTAGGTTAAATTGTCTAAACTTAAAAACTATAGGAATGTTTATAAATAATAATCTCATTCCAACAAACCATGCTAAGTTAAGGAAGGAGGTTCGAAAACTAAAGGCAACTAGAAGGGAAAATGTAAAGGCATCTAGAAAGGAAGGAATGTGGCAATCATTACAAATAGGAAAGTTATTATTAAGCATAGAGACCAATATGGGAGTTGAAAACACTCTAGAATATTCCATTTTTGAATTGTCATGATTTTCCATGGCATAAATGCGCTATGTTAAGTTGCATCTTGAGTGAAATTGATATCATATTTTTCACTCAAAACTTAGGAACATGATGCTTCTAAGGTCCTCGTATAAATGGATTCATTTCATGGTGAGCAAGGACCAAGAAATTTTCTTGTAGATTCATTGGAGGGCTAGTCTATTACATAAGAAATAATATTTCTCCTTACATTTCAGGTTCATAAAATAGACTCTCTTTATCAATATAGTTCACTCAAAATCTTTGACAAAAATGGTTAGAGAATTTATATCACAATTCATTATTTCATACCTATAAACTCTACCTTTGATATGAAAACAATCTCGATAAGAATTGTGCTTATAATACCCAAGAACAAGATATTCACAATCTAAGTAATGAAGACATTATTCAATTCTTAGGAGACTTTAATGCTAAAATAAAAACCAGCAAAACTATTCTTATAAACAATTATTCCAACCTAAATATTCTTTGGCTAGATAAGGACCTTCAATTTTAGCCAGTAGATACATAAGAAACCTGAAATACCTAACCAAGAATTTATTTAATATCGACTCAATCAACCTCTCTAGTTCACAATATCATAATTTGCAATGGCATAATCAAGTGACCAAACTCCATCTAGATGACTTGTATTCATGTGCTTAGTAGTAGTGTCATCGATTATACGATATATGATACCCTATTCCAACTAAATTTTAATTTTTGACCTATTAAATATCCATGAGTGTGACTCTAATCATACACCTTTAACAACTTTGATCTTTGGCATGCACAAAGCCACATATAAAAGAATTGTGAGAACCAAACGCACTTGTTTTTTCAAAAACATAAAATTGATCTCTTCTTAAAGGATTTGAATATGGATTTACACCTCTTTGAATTATAAGAATAACATTTAAAACATCTACCATGATTTTAATACAACCCTCCTTCCATTATCCAGTACCTTATCGAGGTATCATATAAAAAGACTAATAAAACTACAAATAATTGATGTGATAATGATTGTGAAATTACAAAAAATATGATTCGGAATATCCTTAATGAGTCTTTAAAGCTCCATAACATAAATAAGTGTGAATATATTATTAAAAGGAAGATAAGATACTATATAAACTAAAATCAATAGCATTTGTTGCACTTATATAAATATAATTCTAGAAGTTTTGGAGAAAAAATAATATGGTTCCTTTAAAGAACTAGAATGTAACAACCTTGGTGAAAATTCCATGTAATAAAAGTAAATAAAGGAAAAATAATAACCACGGATGATGGGACACTTATTCCAAGCTGAATGTTGGGCATAATCCTAGAGACGAGCATCACTTGCGATTGTTTATGGCTAAGGAAATTGACAAAGGCAATGGCTAAGGCTTTGGAAAGGAGAAATGGCATTTTTGGCACAATTATTTATGAAAGAATATAAATTAGGAGAAAAGAGAGGTGAAACGCCATAGGTTGCATGTGAGGAGAAAAATAAAGGAAAAGAATGGAAAATGAAGAAAATAGAGGCCTCATTCATAAAAAGGCTTATGAGGATCAGTTGGTAAACTTTTGTCAGTTCATTTTTGGAGGTCTCTCATCATCCTATCTCTCTCATACTCTTGGATACCTAGAGTTTTCTTGGAGAAATCTTGGTGGGTGTGTCATACTTGGATAATTGGGGAAAGAAGGCAAAGGAAGAGAAGGAAAGCGCAATAAGGCATCAAGATCATTAGCTACATCAAATTTTTTTATACGTACCGAGTCACATGTATGTTTCCTTCACTAGTTTTGGCATGCATGGCACATGCATGTGGTTTCTTGCTTTTGATTTGTCATTGGGATGGAGGATTTCTTGGATTGATAGTGGATTGCCTAGCCTTGCCATTTCCTAGATAGCCATGGTTATTGTGGGTTTACTTTCATTGTTTGTTTTTGTTTGGTTCTCATGTTTCCTTATCTTTGGTTGAGTTACTAGTTCTTGGAGCCTTGGTTGGACAAACAATCTTGAGCCCTATGATAGCTTGGGTTGAGTTACTAGTCTCATAGCCTTGGTTGGAAAAATTTTTATAGCTCCAAATCTCACTCTTATGGATTTTGATGCTGCACTCATGGCCTAGGGAAACCCCTCCTTCCAGACCTGGTCCTAAAATTTAAAGAACAGTGTTTTATCCCTTATACGCGACATTTCCCTGAGTTAAATGCATGTATACGCGGGCCTGTGTATACCAAACCCACGTATATGTATTAAAACACTTAAAAAAATATAAAAATCCTTGTTTTCAGGCGGAGATCGCGGGTTTTACCTACTGATCACATGTTAGTGCTCGTGGCCCAACTGTTCCCAACCAACTCCCAACTAAAAAACTACTTTGTGAGAGGTATAAAAAGACCTCAATAGGAAGGCCTAAAGGAGGAGAGAAGAGAGAAAAAGGTTATTATGCTGAGATTTTTCTCCTGACCAGGTCTGAAGTCCCTTGTGCCTTCTGCGCTTCCCCCATTTGTACAGGAAACCCTTGTTCCCTTGTGTGTTGATGTTCATCGACTACTTATGACGTCATGGAGTAAGTCATGGAAGGAGTTTGTTAAAGGCTTGAGGCTGGAACGGATCCGGAAGGAAGCTTTACTTGGAGCCAATGAGAGGTGACTCAGGTGAAAATATTTCTTTCCTGTACTTTATTTGTCTATAATAAAATAAACACATGTCTTGGTTGCTGACATGAATCTTCTTTATGTTTATGATATTCATGTTAGAATACATACATGAATGGTTGTTTATATTTCATAACTAACTACCTTTCTATATAACATGAAGATGGTTTCTTTATAAGTTTTTTTCCATATACTGCTATGTTCTTTGGAGTTGGTTGTTTTGCAGGACAAAGGAGCAAGAGGAACTTGAAGAAGGGTTTGGACCCTTGAGGACCCTCTCAAACGTAGGACCTAAGGTACGTTCCTTTATCATAGAATTTGTTTATAATAGCGTAATGGTTGTATGAATGTGTGTTTCTCTCTATAGACAACTTTCAGTCTGCTAGGGTTTCAACCCAAAAGCCCTAGGGGAAAATTTCCCTCCAATAGAATTGGCGACTCCACTGGGGACAACACTCTTGTTGTTCCTAGTTTGGGTGTTTTCAAGACAATCAGGGCTCAACTACTTGTCTCCTTGCTGTTGCTGTCTGGTCTGTTTTTGAACTTTAAAGTTTTGCCAGTTTCTTCAGTTTTTTTTTATTTTTCTTGAAAGCTTTTATATACGCTGTTTTTCTTGGTTAAAGAGGCGTATATACCCATGTTTCTTTAAGTTAACTCGCGTATACGCAGGTCCCTTAATTACAGTAGCGTATACATGCAATCTGCACATCAGTACAGTCGCGTATATTTTGCAATTTCAAGAGTTTTAAATTCTGATTGTCTCTAAAGGTCTGTCAGATAGCTTGAGTTAGTCTTAAATAGTCACTTTCGAGTATCATTTGTTGTTTTTACAGCGAGCATCTTTTTCCAAATTCTCTCTGATTATAAGGAGTATTGGTCTTGTTTTTTGTTATTGCAAGCATCATCGTTCCTTGTTCAAGCACGCAAGATTTGTTGTTTGGAATCTTGGCTGCTCTGATTCATCAGGGTAGGGAGATTGATCTCAATATTCATGTCAAATCTTGCTTTTGGTGACTTTTTGTTTGCTTGACAAAACTGATTTTGTGACCATCCACTTCTTTGTTTCATGAAAGTTGTTGATTGATACTTTCTTGAAGCTTGTCTTTTTGATATTTTTGGTTTTTGTTGCCAAAGCTTTCATTGCTACTTTTGATTGTTAAGAGCATCCTTAAACACATTTCTTTTTGTTGAGTTTTCATCCATTGTGTGGTGTCAATTTGCAAAAGTGTTTGTTGCATATTCTTCAATCACAAGTTTCAGTGTTGTTGAGAGCATTTTTGGAAAGACTTTTTTGTTGTTGCTTTGAAGAAAACTTTTTGAAAAACTTCGTTTTGCTTTCTTGAACTTTGTTTTCATTTGGTTTCTTTTAGTGAATGAAAGTGCTTTTTGTTTGTCTTGGAACTTGTTTGTAGTGTTTAGACGAAATGAATAGTAACATCTCATATTCCATTTGGACATTTTAAGTGGGAAAATAAAAAGTGATAAGCAAGCAACTTTCATTTCTTGTTTTTAGAGTAGTTTTGAATCTTGCATCAGCATATATTTGTGCATTAGGATAGATTTTCATATATTTTTAGGCATACATAGCTTTTTTAACTTTTGTGAGTGTGAAGCGTGAATTAACGGAAAGAAAATAAAAATTTGTTTTATTTGAAGTTCCTCTGAACCCTATAGAAATTGATTTTCATCAAAAAACAAAAAAAAGTGCATGTGCATGTAGTTAGGTTTTTATTAATTTATTTTGCATCAAAAACACCACTAGTTTCACTTCCGTTACCCTGTGACTTAAAGAACAGCCTATTTTAAAATCAAGCGCTAACTAAAATTCACTAAAACTTTTTGTTTAAGTCAGTTACACCAACAAGTTTAGGATTTTAGGGCCTTGGATTAGGCGAGTGGAGAGTTAACTCTCCAAGGCCATATAAATGTCAAACATAGGAGTCTAAATAGCGAGTGAAAATCCAATAGCGTTAGGAAGACAAGGAAAGCTCCCGATCTGGGAGTTAAGCACGAGGGTCTGTGAAGACAGGGAAGAGAGATACCCCCTCTCCTTCTTGTCTGAACTTACCTCACGACTGTTCCGCCTGGCTTCTGTGATGAGTGGGTATCCATAGTTGCTACTCCTAGGGATCTACATAGGTGGCTATGGAGGGGAATCCCGTGGCACCTAAGGTCAACGTTGCATCACACTTGACAGTACTACTGGAGGGCACCCTTGCGAAGCTTGGGGGCTTGCACCGGCGCAGGCTGTTGTTAGGAGGTCAGCGTAACTTCCTCTAATACCTTCGCTGATAAGACTGGGCCCTCATCATCCCAGACTATCTTCGGAAGGCCCCTTAATTCACTTTCTTGTATTTTGGTGTCCGGTCGTAATCACCCGGAGCAGAAATACTTGGAAGTTATTTGACTGGCTGTTATCTTTAAGGACTTTATAGTGTTTAGGGACTTTATAGTGTGTGCTCTGTGCTCTTAGTTGGCCTAGCTTTCAATTTTTTGAGTCTTTAGTTAGATCATAACAAAAAATTCAAAGTGGCTGACCGATCTCCTAGACGGTCTCGAAGACTTCGTGGTCTTTCACCACCAAGTTTAGAGCCTTCTCCTAGAAGGCACAGAGGTAATACTGCTGGTGAGTTTCGTCCCACAGCAGTTGACACATTGGGGATTGATCCTCCTTTCGGGGGCATTAGTGTTCAAGCAAGGCCTGGCACTTCTGAACAAGAGAGGGACACTCCAGTCCTTTCTTGAGTTCTCTTTTAAGCGGAGAATAACATAGACGTAGAAGAACTCTCAGACTCGTTAGCAGCTTCGAATTCTCCACTACCATCTAGTCATCCAGACGTATTACAATACGTTGGGTGTCCGACGCATAGACCGTCAAGTCCAGGTTACGCTACGCGCTTACCATCGATTACCACTACTGGAAGCATGGCTTCTACTACGAGTGCCACAACTATGCACACTCCAACATCGGTACAGGGGGGAGGAACGATTTCCATCTCCTCTGCTTCTTTGTTTGGATCTTTTGCTAGCACATCTTTAGTTGGGTCTACCTCCATTCCATCCACGAGTGGAAATGCCCAAACCAATGCTTTTGGTTATGGATTCTTCCCGTTTGGCACCCATTCACAGGGTATTCCATCAGTTTTGTTTAGTGCCGCTACGTCCATGATGGGTGGATCGGCTTAATTCTAGGGTTTTCCTTTCGGAAGTGGTCATATACCACATTCCAACCCGACAATAGGATCCATGCCTTTTTCTTCTATAGGAAAAAGCAGTAATCCTTTCCAAGGTTGGACTAACCCTGGGTTAGTGGCGCGGGAACTGGGAATCCTTCTTTCGGCCAACAAGGGAATAGATCGTACTCCACAGTTAGTTTGTTTCAAAGTATTCCTCCCTTAGCTTCGGCTTGGAATCCGTATCAGGGGTTATCAACTCCTTATAATCCTTTAGGAGGAAATTTTGATGGTTATGGAGGTTTTGCGGCCAGAGTTGGTCAAACTCCGAATTTTGCTGGATCACAAGGCTTGCCTTTTGGTTTAGCTGGTTTTGCTGGTTACTTCGAGCAGCCTGGTGCCTTCCAAAATCCAGGCCAATCTTTTCAGAACTTTGGGAGTTTCGCCCAGCCTGGGTGGAACCCCCAAGGTCCTCCTAGGCTTCCGTTTCTGGAAACATTGAACTTTCCAGATCTCACTAAGTTAACAAACGATCCAATCAAGTACAATCCGACCTGGCCCCCGGTCCCAACCAAACTCCCTTTGGACATTCCAAAATTCGAAGGGAAGAGCGGTGAGGACCCAGGCGACCATGTAACCATATTCCATTTGTGGGGCTCATCTAACTCCTTGATCGATGACTCGATTAGGTTGAGACTTTTTCAATGCACCTTGACTGGTAATGCGGCCAAATGGTATATAGAGTTGCCAGGGGGTAGCTTTACATCTTTCGCTGACTTAGCCAATATTTTCTTAAATCATTTCAAGTTGCCTGTCCGTTATGATGCCAGAACTGAACTTCTAGCCACTTTTCATCAGGATAAGGCAACTCACATTTCTGACCATATTCAGGAATGGAGACGGAGAAAGAGGCTCATTAAAGCCGAAATCCCTCCGGAGTACTGTCTCGAATGGTTTTTGAAATCATTACAACTCGATATCTCCAAGGATGTCTCCATGTCGGGAGTCTATTCGGAGGAGCAAGCCTTTTTTAGGGCCCAACAATTAGAATTGATCTACTCTCAGTCTGGGATCCTACAAAAATACTTGCCAGATGCTCCTGGGTCTAAGGTTGACATAGCTAAGTCGAAGCCAGGTCCCCACGCGGATGGTATCGTTGGGTCGGTAGACACAACTACTGTGAACTTTTTGAACCAATTGCAGCAGTTGTCTTTACAAACTGCTTCTAGCAACCAAGTCTCATCATCTAACCCCCCGTCTTCCCAAACATCTTTGATTAACGCCGTCCAATCTGATAACCCCAAAGGAAATCAAAATTCCAATGGGAAAAGGAAAGGACGGGGTAAGAAAAAGAACCAGGATGGGAAGGCCGATGCAAATAAATCAGGCAATAATGTTGGTGGTGGTAGAAATGAGTCTAGAAAGAAAGCCAACTTTCCATGCAAGTTGTGCAGTGGAGACCATTTAACTCATCTCTACCCCAAGATTCAAGACGCTCAGTGCTTGTTAGGGTAGCAAGGGACTTCTAGTTCCCAAGCTGTGTTAACCAACCCTTTTCCTCAAGGACAACAAATGCTTGCTGGCCCGAGTTCAAACCCTGGTACCTCCGTAGGGGGCAACCAGGAAGGGGACAAGTCATCAAATGTTTTCATGATGAGTTCTCACGCTAATGTGACCACACGATCACGCGATTATGGTGAAGGTGAAACTTCCAAGGGTAAATCAGTTCCCGAAACTAACAACCCACTTCATATTGAGCAACCTTTTGTTGAGACTATACCACGGGTACCGAAAGGTTCCGCTAAACGTGCGACTATCAACCCTAATATTAGGGGAGCCCAGAATTACTCCATTGTTGAGGATCTGGCTTAGAGTCCATGTGCTATGTCCGCTTTGGAGGTTCTCCAGTCATTTCCTGCTCAAATAAGTGCCTTACTATCGGCAATGGGGGCAGTGGATCCAAGTAATTCCTTAGCTCTCACTTTTGATATGAATAATGTCATAAAGAGACTTCCTCATCACATGGCTTTCCAGATATAGTCTACCTACCAGAAAACGAATATTTTTCGAACGGTTATAGGTGAGGGAGCTTCCACGTGTGTCATTTCTATGTCATGCTGGAAGGCCATTGGATCACCGTCAGTTGTTCCTTCACCTACCCTCTTAACAGCATTTGATGGTCATTCTCATAGGCCATACGGGATTATCCCAGCCTTTCCTATATGTGTTGGAGGAAAGGTCGTTAATATTAAAGTAGAGGTCATAGATGCTAACCTAGACTATAATCTCCTCTTAGGAAGGAACTGGGTATACGAAATGGATGTCGTTGTTTCGACTCTGTTTCGTGTAATTTGCTTTCCTCATGAGGGGAAAATTGTTAAGGTTGATCAATTGGATTATTGTCCAGTCGATCCTCAAGCAAGCTCCGACTCTACTGTTCCTTTAGTGGGTAACCCCCGTCTACCTACTTAGAATCTAGGAGTCGGGATGTACTCCTCATTGATGGGTACGTTTAATCTTCCCCCTCCTATAGCTGGAATAGATACGATTTTATCCTCCAGGGACCCTTTACGGAGAGAGTTTGTTCAAACTCCTTATTCTTCGGATCCTGGAACCTTAGCTTCATCTGTGACCACATCAGATGACGATAAGGTAGGTGGAATAGAATCTCCGATGTCTGCAGTAGAGCTTAGATGTGAATCTATCGATAACTATGTAGATAACCATTCTACTCCTTCCTCTGGGAAAGATATAGATGGTAATGTGGCTCATATTCAGACCCTTGATTCCACATCTGCATCAGATTTCTCGGACTGTTTTTCCATCAGATGAAGCGATATTTGAAGCAATGACGACTGTAGATCGACCTTTGGAAGATCTACATCGTTGGTCATGTTTTCATTCCCCTTGGCATGAAGTTGAATCCAGGTCCTCCAGTATGAGTAGCGATGTTTGTACGGTCCCTTTGGCTCCAACACAGTTATTCACCGAAGGAAGTATATTGATTGGTTCGATCATAGTACCTATAAAAATCCCTAGGAGTAAGTTGGTGGAGCCCCTTGACGGGCTCTTCCTCAAGAAGTACTTTGCTTAGTTTTGGCCAAGCAATGGCTTCTTTGTACATTATGTATATTTGTACATATATCATTGAGATTTTTTTGATATCAACACTTTTTGGTCTGCTGTGGCAGGTGTTGATGGATGATTTGGTCTATTTTGGGTTCGCCAATGGTGCTAGTCGGCACACTCGGAATCTTGCTTCTGTAGCTTGGGTACTCTATGATCCAACTGCTCAATTGATGGTATCAATAGGCGTATGCATCGGTCCTGCTTCAAACAATATGGCTGAGTATATTGCCGTTATTAATTTATTATCCGAGGCAATCTCTCATGGGATTGACTCGTTGGTAGTGTATCTTGATTCTAAATTGATAGTGTCACAATTAAACAACATTTATCGGGTAAGGGATCCATGTTTATATCGCCAGTATTTAAGGGTGAGGTTGTTGCAAAGATCATTTACTTATATTAATTATTTGCACATTCCAAGATCTCATAATTGGTTAGCTGATTCTATCGCTAATCAAGCATTAGACTGGCACATCAATCGTTCATCACAATAAAATCAAGCATCAAAAAGTCAAACTGTATATATATATATCTATAGATATATCATAAAGCATCTCGAGTGTACATATGTTTGTCCAAAAATATACAAAATTGGGACTCAAATGCCCATAATCATGTTCGGCATATCTAACTCCCCGGCTCAGGATGAGCAGCCAAGTAGGTAAGTATTGCATTGGCCACATGCCGAAAAGTGCGAACCCAGTCATGTGGCATGCCAACCACATGACGCTGCATATCCTCAGGAAGGTCCTCTATGGCAGCCATCGGTACTCGGCAGCTCAGTGTCGCCAAGTGTCGCTGGACGTTATTTAGAGTCCGTTCTATATCAGGAGTCGCCTCTTCAGCTCCTCAGCCGCATCGTCCATGCCACGGGAATCCATCTGGTCGTACCGACCTAATGTCTGGAACATGATCATCATATCAGTCATTTGAATCTCATCAAAAATGCTTTTCAATCCAAAAAAAAAATCATAAAAATCAAAAAATTCTTACCAATCTCACCCCATGCTGCGTTCGGTGGTAATGCTAGATCAGGATATCCTCGGAAATCCAACCCAGCCTAGGGGTAGTCATCTATGGCGATGATCTGATGATCCCACTAGGTGAAGAAGTCATCGTCGAAGGCAGTCCTTGGGACCTCCCCACCCCCCAGACGTTTCATCAGATCAGCCCACCGGCCCATGCGTGGATTGCGTGGGTTGCTGATGGAAACTGCTACCCTGGGATGGAGTGCGGGAACCTTCTCGAAAAATAAAGTACACAGGATAGTCCCATATCCAAAGTTTTTGGTCTGTCCACTCTTGATAGAAGTGAGATGGCTCTTCATGTTGGCCAGAAGAGGAGTACACCAGTCGAACACAGTAGTGAGACAGTCAACTGCCATGCTCATGGTTAGCCATGACACCTGATGCAGAGAGGACGATCCATTCACTCGAGCTATGGTGAACAATATTATCCTCAGTGATAAACTCGCCACATGTGTGATGGAAATCTAGCTCCCAACCTTTTTGGGATATCCCAGGCAATATATCTGTACATAGTCCTCTATCATGAGACTGCTCTGTGTCCTACCCCGAGAATGTACTACCTCTCCCCTTCGAGAAAAGCCCGTGATGAAATAGATATCGTCCACTTCTACCCTGAGTGGCATCTGATCAATCATAAAGGCTTCCTCCTCGATGTCCCAATAATCAATGAGCATCTCAAGTAGACCTGTGTTTGCCTTCATATTCAGCAGTTTGAAGAATTTAAGCAAACCGCATCCCCGTAGGGCATCTAAAGCTTCTGGACTGTTCATAACTTCATTATCCACTGCTACGTGCTCTCTTTCTCGCAAGGTGATTGGCATTCTGAGGAAAAAATGATTTGCAACCATTATTTTTTGTTTAAAAATTGTTCGCGGCATATACATGGGTCCCTATGCACACAGTCACGTATAGGGCCTGCGTGTATGCGGGTTTAATATTACCAACCCGCGTATATGCCGCGGTGAAATTTTGGGCAAAAAAAAATCAACGGTGAAACATTAATTAAAAATCTTAAAACCAATCACAATCAATTGCAAGATAAGTATAAGAGTTACCTGGAGGTTTTTGAAGAATTTGAATAGTTTAATCTGGCTATGGGAAGTTTGCTACTTTTGCTCCAAATCCTTTGCTCTCAAACTCAAATGGTGAAAATGGTGAGTCAAAAATCCTTTTTATAAGTTTTGAAAATGCAAAATTTTTTCAAAATTTTATTTTGTTTGGCCTCATGTGACTTTTAACTTGGGAGTTTGGAATGTCGAGAATGGTTTATTTTTCAGGACATTTTGGACGTTTTTCGATAGTTTCGAGATGATTCCATGACTGCTGACCCGTCATGGTAGGTATCATTTTCTCACTGGCATATAGGTTAGGGACACCATTTTTCCGTTGCATTATGCATACTAGCATCCATTTGCCAATACATCTGCCATAGGGTCGACCCCATCGTGTTATGGTTCGTAAGCCATCTTCACTCACCGATTCTCTAAATCATGACACAATGGTAGAGCCATCCTTTACATGGGCATCGTAGTTAGCACCTCACTGACATTTGTTGCCCATGCTGCTCCGATTTGAGTAGGCTCGGGAGTCCTCTGTAGTCCCTCCATGACTTATGCGTTGAAGACTCATTCCTCTTAGTTTCTTCTCTTTGTTCTGGCCTTATACCCTACAGGCTCCTTTGTGTTAAGTTGTAATACTACATTGCATGTTGACCACTTGCACCTTTTGGCCTAGAGCTAGCTTCACTTGGACTCGTGTTTAAGCCAACTTTTGACCATGACGACCATAAAATCGACCTTGCATACCTTTGACTTCTGCGACTTGACACACCTTAACCCATGGAAGGAACACACATTTCAGTGTTACTAACCAGTTTTCACCTCCCTGCATTAAGCATAGGAATGTTCCATTCCCAGGAACTAGATCATCTGTTCCACCGACACTCATTCTTTCCACTGTACCATAGCATTATCTTATTCTTTTTCAAGCTTAACAGAAAAAGACAAAAAACTTAAATATTCCAAAAAAGAGCAGGAACGGGATAGTATTTCCATTTATTGTTGGCAGCTAGAGTCAGTCGTGTCGCCCTTGAACAAAGCACTCAAAGCAAAGTCTCCTCTGTTTGGGCGGGATTTATTTTGACTTAGGTACGCCTAAACCTTCTTATTGAGTCAGTTCTCCCCCAATTGGTTATCTCTTCCAATCATATGGAGAGTTCATCTGTGCCTCCTGTATGGTGAACTTATACAGAGTCATCATATGCTGCCACATAGTCATATTGAGTCGTGCTTTTGTTCAAGGGAAGTTAGCCTGAGTCGGCCTCTCTGCGGTGTCTATTGACTCATTTTTCAGTCGGCCATCCTTGGTTGTCAGTATCATGTCTATCATCACATCAGTTATATTGGTCCTTTACTCGTGCCAGTTTGAGAAGGTCCCCATTGACTTCTTGCTGGCAGGTCTTGTCCTTATTGACGACGACACCTTGCTCTGAGGACAGGCCTAGAGCTGCACCCTGGCCCTATTTTCATTATTGATAGGTCACCTTGTGCTCAGCATCAATCAGTATCATGGGTCTTTGACTGAGTGGTTTCCCTTGTGTTCGACATCAGCTTACATTATCACACATTGGGATTCCTGCAGTACCTTGGTTTCCATTTGACCCTATTGGTCGATACCTCACCTCTGTGTCAGCTTCCATTATTGGTTGGTTCAGAGGGTTTCTGTCGTGCACTAGCCACATTTCGTGTACGCCAGAAACGTACTTTGGTTGGGTTACTACATCTCTTTCGTCTGATGCCTTCCACATTATTGGCCTATGGGTTACACTCACGCTAGATTGATGAAGGATGCCTTAATGCCTTCCTTCTAGCGGATCTTTCCCTATCAACTCTGACTCATTGCTCTGGGGCAAAGATCTAGAGTCCATTTGGCAGTACCTTGGGGTTTGCAGTCATTAGTGGCAGATCCTTCGCTATCGGCAGTGGGACACCATCACTGTCTCCTGATCGATAGATTCTTACAGGTGTTTGCCTCCAGCTCATCTATTCACACTTGTTAGATTGTACTGGGTACCTTGACGCTCATTATCATTATCGGTGAGTAGTCTCGCATTTGTTAACGGTATACATCAATGACCGCTAATCAAACAATTTCTCACATGGTTGAGTTTAGATCATTTATTCCCATGGTGTAGAAATGTACCACGACGGTCGGTGAAGACCTCAGGTTGTATCAGCATTCATTGGTTCACTTGACAGTTGCTCTTGTTGCTGCTAGTTGATACCACTCCACCTTATATGTTGCAGTTAGTCATGGCGACATTCTATATGCTGGCACCTGAGTTTGCAGTGTAGTACCATCCTATTCCATCATGTTCAGTTGGTACCTTTTGGGATGAGTCTTTTATATTAGTGATCCGTTGCATCTTTCAGCATCATTGACAGTCTTATATGTGATATTCAGACATGTACTTGTTCATCATGATTAGACAATCCATTATGCATTTTCCAGTCATTTATACTTGTATACTTAGTGGATCCGCTTGTACTTGATATGCGGACATGCTTTACTTTTTCTGAGCATGGGTATGCCCGCCTCAGACAGTGTTTCTTTCTGATCTCCTTTTGTGGCTTAGCAGGCTGAATTTTGGTGAAGTCCTCCTCAATTTTTGACAGATTTCCTTTCGATGTACTTGCTTAATATATTTCAGCCATCATGTACCCCTTCTGCCCTCATATATTAGGGGGCATCTGTTATAGCTCCAAATCTCACTCTTATGGTTTGTGATGCTGCACTCATGGCCTAGGGCAACCCCTCCTTCCCCACCTGGTTCTAAAATTTAAAAAACAGTGTTTTATCCCTTATACGCGACATTGCCATGAGTTAAACGCGTGTATACGCAGGTCTGTGTATAAAACTCCTTGTTTTCAGGCGGAGATCGCGGGTTTTACCTGCTGATCACCTGTTAGTGCCCGTGGCCCAACTGTTCCCAACCAACTCCCAACTAAAAAACTACTTTGGGAGATGTATAAAAACACCTCAATGGGAAGGCCTAAAGGAGGAGAGAAGAGAGAAAAAGGTTATTGTGCTGAGATTTTTCCCCTGACCAGGTCTGAAGTCCCTTGTGCCTTCTTCACTTCCCCCATTTGTACAGGAAACCCTTGTTTCCTTGTGTGTTGATGTTCATCCACTACTTATGACATCATGGAGTAAGTCATGGAAGGAGTTTGTTAAAGGCTTGAGGCTGGAACGAATCAGGAAGGAAGCTTTGCTTGGAGCCAGCGAATGGTGACTCAGGTGAAAATATTCCTTTTCTGTACTTTATTTGTCTATAATAAAAGAAACACATGTCTTGGTTGCTGATATGAATCTTCTTTATGTTTATGATATTCATGTTAGAATACATACGTGAATGGTTGTTTATATTTCATAACTAACTACCTTTCTTTATAACATGAAGATGGTTTCTTTATAAGTTTTTGTCCATATACTGCTATGTTCTTTGGAATTGGTTGTTTTGCAGGACAAAGGAGAAAGAGGAACTTGAAGAAAGGTTTGGACCCTTGAGGACCTTCTCAAACGTAGGACCTAAGGTACGTTACCTTATCATAGAATTTGTTTATAATAGCGTAATGGCTGTATGAATGTGTGTTTCTCTGTATAGGCAACTTTCAGTTTGCTAGGGTTTCAACCCAAAAGCCCTAGGGGAACATTTCCATCCAACAAAAATGATTTGGAGACCTTGGTGGGTTGAGTTACTAGTCCTGAAGCCTTGGCTAGACAAACACTCTGAAGCTCGACGATAATTGTGAGTTGAGTTACTATTCTTGGAGCCTTGGTTGGACAAATTCTCTAGAGCCCTTGATGACTGAGATAGAGATCGATCAGATGATGGTTTTGTGATGTTCGACTGTGAGGTGGAGTCAAAGATTGATGGGTTGAGGTGAATGCCCTCTGGAAGCCCTAGATGGTTGTTTATTGGTGTGTTCTATGATATCCCACATTAATGCTTGGAATATGGCACATGGGTGAATGAATGAAGAGAGATTTTTCTCAACCATTCTACGGTTGGGTGGAATGTGGAAGTCCCATCCTGGGTTTGGATTTTGCATCATTAATGAAAAGTTATTTCTCCTGGTATTTCTATCAATATTATGGTGGATTATATGTGGTATTTATGGTTTTTTTTCATTGACATTTATATCCCTATTATGTTGGCTATGTATATGCTTTATGAAAACAACCATGTGTGGCTCTAATCATGTTTTTACCTGTAATTGAATGATCAACGTATCTATGAAGAAATGGATGGAATGAAAGTTGATGTGTTCAGGCATCAATGGTTCTTAGCTATTATCAACTGAATATGACACCCTTATGCTCATAATGTTAATTACACATGTAGATTACACATTTGCAATATGTTTAATGAAATTCCTATCATGGCTAGTAAGGGTCTAGTCAAGGTCTTGAACAAGTATTTACTTTAATACTATCATTTCCATGTTACTTTACTTATCTAAATAGATAGTTCAATTCTAGGCATTGACGTGGGCTCTGGGCTTGAAAGAGTGGCCTAAACATTGAATTCATTATCATAGCACTAACAATTTTGGTCTTTGGTCACTAGCAGGCAAGCTTGTTAGAGTGACTTTAGGTTTCTGGTCATCCTCATGCCTATAGCATGGGAGCAACTGAGGATTATGTTGTCCAAACGTTTAGTGGGACCCCAAGGTAAGTTGTGTAAAGTATTGTATTGGTTTGTGAAGGTCTTGTCGATGATGATTAATGTCCATATGGTGTGTTTCCATCATTTCCACTTCCTTAATGTGTATTAGGAGGTCGAATAATATCATGGTGACCTCTCATTGCATGTTTACCCAGACTAGATGATTGCTTTGGTAGATTTAGGAGGAGGGCTTTAGAGAGTGGTATCATGGGATGGTTCATCCCAGGGACTGGATGGGCTATGTGTTGGTCATGCATGCATGTGTGTTGCATGTATGTCCATAACCCTTGCATTCCATGTGCTTGTTGAATTTGCATGATCTTGCTCATGGTTGTACTAATGTCATCATGTGAAACTTGATGTTTTTTTTAGGAATGCATCATCATGACTATATGATTGGTTACATGTCAATTTATGTCGCTTACATGTATTGATGTAGTATGATTGGTTACATTCTTTCTTGATTTTACATTCTTCTGTGCTTGGTTGCATGTATCATTCTTGAAAGTTTGATTTCAAGTATTTTGCATTCATTCTTGATCATACGTGTTTATGCATATGTGCGGATGGTTATGCATTGGTTATGCATGTTCATGTTTGCATCTAGTCAAGTGTACAATGATGTAGTGGTGGTTGTCATACATGAGGTCGTATTTTGTTATTGTTGAGGTCATGCACTGATGACTGGACCCTAGCTAGAATGGCAGTTTCATGGTCATGTGCTTATGTTTTATATTTCGATATATTGTCATGATTATATTATACATGTATCATGCTGATTTTTTTATCTTGTAGACAAGGTATCCTTCTTGAGCTATACTAAGGTATGTTGGTTTATTGTAATTTGGTTTAGCTATCATGATACATGTTGCAGGAAGAAATATCAAATGGCTAGAAATATGGCTGACTACAAAGATTATCCCTAAGGATCCGAAGTGCACTAAGGTGTTGGGAACTATTCTGATTTGGTACTTACATTGAGAAGCTTAGAGGAAGAGATAAGGAGTTGTAAGGTAGAATTATAGAATCAAGCATGCATAAGATAAACATGCAGAGTTTGTCAGATTTGCAGTGATAGGGACCACGTCGGATCAACTATGAGAAGGATGATAGAACTAATGGGGCATGTGATATTCGGTCACATGGTGGTCACAAATCAGATACATATGACACGATTAGAGACAAAATATTATTGGACACTACGAATAAGGGAAGGGAAAGAGACATGTATGATTCTATTTCTAATTAAGATAAGCACTATGATTATCATCGGTATCATCTTTACAGGTGGAGTGGTAGGGGAGAGTTATCCGATGAGTTTAAGAAAGCGATTCCACCAAAATTTGATGGAGAGATGAAGAAACCATAGGATGAAGGGGCATGGTTGCTTGGCATGAGGAAATTATTTAGGTTTCATGGCTATTCATAGAACATGAAAGATATGGTGGCTACATTCAGTCTCAAAGGTAAAGCAGACATTTGGTGGGAAGATGTCAAGAATGTTAAGATGTATTCATGAGGAAGAGTTGACTTGGAGTGAGTTTGGGCATCTATTCAAGAAGAAGTATTTGTCAAAAAGATACCTTTATGATAGGGCAAAGGAATTTTATGAGCTAATGATGGGATTTATGATGGATAATGAGTACACTAGCAGGGCCTTGGAGTTACTTTGGTATGTGCTTTATCTCACACACGAAAAGGCCAAGATTTAGAGGTTCATTAGTGGGTTAGCAGTTGCATTTAAAGGGATTATTGAGTTCAATGAGCCTACATCATTGGAGGAGGCCATTCAAAACCTAAGGAATTGCTATGAACAATCGAAGCGCAGAATGAAGACTAAGTCATACTAGAGATTTAATGCAAAGAACAAAGGCAAATGAGACAGAAAGAGATCAAGGCCTCAAGATACATGTAACAAGGAGAATGTTACACCACCTAAGAGGTTCAATGCATCAGTAGAGGAGCGGGACAACGATCTGAGGAATAGAATAACGAGCTTGTGCCATGTTGGACTTTTCAATGAAACCATCACAGGAGAGACTATATGTAGTACAATAGTGGTTTGCCTAAGATATACAGTATGCATGAGGAACAAACTGTTGGAGACGTTGGTCAGAGTATTTTACGTATCTGTGCAACATTCGATAATAAACAGACAGAGCATCAAGCATCTATCAATGAAATGGATGGTAAGATTTGTGATCAAGTTATTTCTATTTTAATTGACCTTGGATCTAATTATAGATATGTTAGTCATCACTTGGTTGATAAGTGTGTTTTGAGTAAGGAATTGCATGTAGAGTCCTTGTTGGTGTAGTTGGCTACAGGTACGAGGAAGCGAGTTCATCATTGGGTAAGAGCTTGCGGATTTGATTTGAATGGTATGCCTACTGCAACACATTTGAATGTATTATCGTTCGGTTCATATAGTATGTTGTTGGACATGGACTAGTTGTATCTTCATAGAACCAAGGTGGATTGTTATGATAAATCCATTGAGTGTGTTGATGACAATGGGGAACCAAGAGTCTTACAGGGTAAGAATAAAGTTGCATTAGTTAGGATGGTGACATCTATGCAAGCAAAGTGTAGCTGCTGGAAAGGGTGTAGGTTATTCGCAATGTACGTTTCTAGTGATAAGGGTAAGGAATTCAAGGATATGGATGTGTTGAACGGGTACCCAGTTGTACAACAGTTCAAAGATGTATTTCCCGATGACATTATAGAGTTTCCACCTCACAGGGAGGCAGAATTTTCTATTGAGTTACTACCAGGGGCAACACCATCACCAATACCACCTTATAGGATGAGAACATCTGAGTTGGTTGAGTTTAAATTGTAGCTGAAGGAAATGTTGGACAAGCGGCACATTAGGCCAAGTGTATCACCACGGGGCATATTGATATTGGTTGTGAAGAAGAAAGATGGAACCCTCAGATTATGCATTGACTACGTGCACTTGAACAAAGTGACCATCAAGAATAGGTATCTACTACCAAGGATTTATGAGTTGTTCGATCAGCTGAAGGGAGCAACAATGTCCTCAAAGATTGATCTGAGATCTAGATATCATCAAGTACACATCAAAGAGAAAGACATTTACAAGACCACTTCCCGACCAGGTATGTGCATTATGAATTTGTTGTTGTTCCATTTGGCATCACTAGTTCTCCAACTACATTTATATGTTTGATGAATAGTATGTTGCATCCATATTTGGATAATTTTGTTATCATGTTCATTGATGATATATTGGCATATTCTAAAAATGAGGAAGAGCATGTCGAACATTTAGTAGTAGTGTTGAGGTTGTTGAGAGAGCATCAGTTGTATGAAATGATTTATCACAGAACCACTATGAATTTTAAAACATGCTTTTCATCTTTGAAATGGTCTTGCATGCTTTAAAAGAAATCTTTAATCATATAATATTATTCTATTTATGAAATTATCATTATTTTTTAAAATATTGAATATTTGACTTTAATTATAGAAATTAGCATAATTAGTTTACTTAAAATATAATTGTAATATATATTTAGTTTATTACGGTGATTAATAAAAATGATTATTATCTTCCCTTCCCAAATTAAATAGGGGTACTTCCAGGTATAATATTAATAATATAATTGTAATACTAATTTAATTTATTTTGGTGATTAATAAAAATGATTATTATCTTCCCCACTCAAAGAATTTGAAAATTTTACAAAGTAATATTGATAAACACTTTGATATATTTTATAAAGTAATATTTATTTTAGTTTTTTAATTGTCAATATTAAATGACATTTTTATATACTCAATCGTAAAGGTAGATTCATGTGTTAGGTTAAATTGTCCGAACTTAAAAGCTATAGGAATATTTATAAATGAGGACCTCATTCCAACAAACCATGCTACATTTTGGAGGGAGGTTAAAAAGTTAAAGAAAACTAGAAAGAAAAATGTAAAAGCATCTAGAGAGGAAGGAATGTGGGCAATCATTACAAATGGAAAAGTTATTATTAATCATAATTACCAATATGGGAGTTGAAAACACTCAAGAATATTCCTTTTTTGAATTGTCATTGCTTTCATGGCATAAAGTTCCTAAGTTAAGTTGGATCCTGAGTAAAATTGATATCAGTTTTTCACTAAAAATTTAGGAACATGATGAGTCTAAGATCCTCATAGAAATGGATTAATTTCATGGTCAACATGGAACAAGAAATTTACATATATATTTATTGGAGGAATAGTTTATTACATAAAAATAAATATTTCTCCTTACGTTCACCTTCATAAAATAGACTCTCTTTATCAATACATTTCACTTGAAATCTTTGGCATAAATGCTAAGATGATTTATATCATAGTTCATTACTTCGCACCTATAAACTCTACCTTTTATATGAAAACGATCTAGATATGAATTTTTCTTATAATATCCTAGAACAATATATTCAGAAGCTAAGTAATGAAGACATTATTCACTTGTTATAAGACTGTAACTAAAATCATAACTAACGAAACCATTATTCTAAACAATGACTCCAACCAAAATTTTCTTTGACTAGATGAGGACCTTTAATTTTAGCCAGTAGATACAAAAGAAACCCCAAAGACCTAAGCAAGGATTTGTTTGATATTCAATTAGGTCTCTAGTTATCAATATCATAATTTTCAATGGCATAATCAAGTGACCAAACTCCAACTAGATTACTTGTATTCATGGGATTAGTAGTAGTGTCATCAATTATATAATATATGATACCCTACTGAAACCAAATTTTAATTTCTGACTTCTTAAATAAACACAAGTGTAACTCTAATCATAAACCTTTAATCTTAACTCTAATCTTTGTCATGCACAAAAGCCACATATAAAAGAATTGTGAGAATCAAAGGCGCTTTCCTTTTGAAAAACATAATATTGGTCTATTCTTAAAGGATTTGAATATGGATTTACACCTCTTGACTTATTAGAATAACATTGAAAACATCTATCATGATTTTAATACGACCCTCCTATTAGCAAGTTCTGTATCAAGGTATCATATAAAAAGGTTAATAAAACTACATACCATTGATATGATAATGATTGTTAAATTACAAAAAAATATGGTTAGGAATGTTCCTAATAAGTCTTTAAATCTTGATAACATATATAAGTGCAAATCTCTTATTAAAAGGATGATGACGTACTATATAAATTAAAAGCAAAAGTAGTTTTTGCACTTATCTAAATATAATTCTAGAATTTTTGGAGAAAAACTCTAATTCATAAAAATAAAGAAAATAATATGATTCCTTTGAAGAAGTGGAATTCCTACCTTGAAAACCTTTATGATGTCCTTGACATCATGCACACCATTGTGAATGCCCCTATAGACGATGATATATTTTCTCTAGAGTACATTAAATTTGGGGTTAAGCACATCACTAATGGGAAACCTAAGGATATTGAAGGCTACCAAGCTCAAATATTTAAAATGGGAGGTCCTATCCTCATCCTACACACAAACTCTTCGATTTGGTTGTGAAGCAAGGATTTCCTGAGCCTTCGACTCTAGCCTCATTGTGACTATCCTTAAAGGTGAGGATCAAATCAATCTCTCTAGCTATAAAATCATTATGATTAGTCACATTTTAATCAATTTGTATAAAATTATTTTGGAATAAAAAATTAACTTTATTAAACATAGCGTTGTCATTATTAACAACTAGTACCATTGATGTAAAAAAAAAAAATAAGAAATCTAAATATTACTAATATATTTAGAGTACAAAATAAAATCATAAAAAAATCTAAATAAACCCTTACCATGATAAACCAATTTAATTTTAATAAAGTTTCAACAACACAAACAAAATAATATTTGTATAAATTTATTTTATCAATAATATACATTTATAATATGATAATAAACCATATATAAATTAGAATACAGATTAAATATATATATTTATATTGATTATAAATTATTAATCCCATGAAGACCGGAGTATAATAATTGATATGTTTTTTGATTAGTATTAGTTAAGTATTGAGAAACACAGGTTATAATGTTTAATTTACAAATTCATATTATAATTATTAATATGACTCATCTATACACATTATCATATTTATTTAAATATTTATATAACTTTTTATATATAAAAATTTTATAAAACTTAAATATCTGTTGATAGGCTAATTTACAACAAATCTAATACAAACCATGGTACTTTATATTATATTAATATTTTTCTTTGCGTTCCCCATCCCCATTGATTGATTCATTGATTCTTCTACATGTAAGTTTATATATATATAGTGGTAACTTAAAGGCCGCAATGAAACATTGAATTTTAAGTAATATTATAAGATCTTCCTCTCTCCTTTTTATTTTTCTTAATGACTATTATCCAATCAGAAATTTTATGTTATGTTTGTTTTTCTGTGTTAATGAATTACTTATATATATATACATGGAATTAATTTGGGGCGTAATTTCTAGCTTTAATGATAAGAATGTCTAGGAAAATTAGTTAACATTATAATTTTTTTTTGGTTAAATATTAATCAATTTTAGTTTTTTTCATTTCAATAATTTAGTGAATCTACATTGGACTACCCACTTAATTTTCTAAGACTTTGCAGTAAGAAGCTTTTTAATGCAGGAGCATTGTTCTGAATTAAGGAGTTTTAAATTTTTTTCAATTGTAAATTTGCATAAACTAGTAATTTGCCCGAAAGTGTGCAAAGGTATGCCGATAGGATAGTTAAGTTGGAAAAAAATGTAGTTTGGTTTATTTTGTTAAAAATTACACATTTATATTTGATATTTTATCAAAATAGAATGGTTGAATATTGAACAACAAAATCTGAGTCCTATATAAATCATATAATAGAGTTAATTAATACGTCAATGCGCATGTCAGGAAATGTAAAATGTTTACTTAGCACAACAATGAAATTATGTGATCCACACAGGGTCTGCAAAAAATGTCATGACGTGAATTGTAGATGATATGTCATTGATTTTAAAACATTGGACTTATCAAGTTAGAGAGTGAAAAATGAGAAGAAAAGAAGTTTGTATGATTCCCTTGCGTTATTAGTTTATTGATGCATGAGTATCTAATGTAGGGTAACATGTTTACCAAGGGAGTTGGAATCCTAAGTTAAGATTTAACTACTTAATTTATTTTCCTATGGCTTAGGAGAGAATGAAAATTATTGCAAATAAGAGAGAGTGCAAGAATATCTGGCAAGACTAGAGAAATTTGAGAGTTAATTAGATCTCATCTAGAGATAAGATATTAGGTGAGAGTTTTATGGATTATGGGAGGATCGAGAGAGAAATCGTAGGAGTTTTTTTTAGGATCTATAGCCAACTTTGGGTTCAAATCCATTTGTATAGATCAGTGAGTCATGTGAGGGGTGCCTGTGAATAAGAAAGAGGAATGCAATGCCAATTATTAGGCCAATAGTTCTCTTGTAAATATTTTATTCTTTAATGAATTGATTTGATTTTTGGAGTGCATTAGTTTTGTGCATTTTTCTATGTTTGTAGATTTTTAAGTGCATGCCTTATGGTCTGATCCTCTCAAATCAAAATTCAATTGTATTGTAACTTACAAATAATCATCTTTTGTAAGTTAATTTGAATTGTATCGGGTGCATTCTTGGTTGAACCTGACACCCAGAGTCTGATCAATTTTTTGTAAGGACAATTTGGAGGGATATGAAAATAGTTTACAACTTATGCAAGGGAAGGAGAGGATGACGATTACTATGGATAGTCATTTGCAGAATTCAGAGAAAAGCCACAAAGATGCTACAACAATTGACATAAACAATATAAATGATGAAGAATTTGAGAAATAGGTTTTTAAGTTGAGAGCACAACTTAACCTATTGATGGAGCTTCTAGAGAGTCCAAAACATGGATGGATAATAAAGAGGAAAACAAGATGTCCAATCAAGTAGTTGATTGCAGGAAGACAGAAGCACAAGTTGAATTTTTTGTTAAGGGAAGTGGAAAACCTGCAGATAACTAACATGAATGTATGCATTTGCGAACCAGAACAAGGACGAATGCTTGGTGAGGATGATAAGGAATAATTTTTTATTTGTGAACATGAACAAGGGCCAATCTTAGGCAAAGAAGATGAGAAGAAAGAAGATTTTTTGGAAGATCAACATAAAGACTCGAGGACAAAATCATTTGTCGAGACTATAAGGCCTTATGTTTTTAAATTTGACAATTGGTGTGTGGATGCAATATGTGTTGTAGATGATGCACAAGACACTAATTATATTTCATGCAGGGATAAAGGCGAGTCATTTGAAATGATTGACCCTAAGATGTTGATGAAATGTGAAGAAAAAGTTACAATTGCTAGAGAAAATGTTAATGGAACCTGAATCTAAAGAAGCTTTTGATAAAGAAGAGAAATGTTCATGCAGTAAAAATGTCGAACATGAGATAAAATGTATTTGCAATTTAGTGTTAAAGATGATGAATTAATATTCCAAGCTAATAACAGTAAATTTCAACCATAAACTAGATTGGATATTGAAACTAAAGAATTAAGGAAATTAATGGAAAGATCACATAAACCAAGATATTGCAAAATGATGCAGATAGTTGATAAAAAAATTAGTTGACTCCAAGAGATTACATGAGTAAAATCAATTGAAGACTACAAAACAATGTCTGGAAGCCCGAAAGATGGGAAAGAACAACCACATAACTGAATACATAAGTATCGCGGTGAATATGAGTGCCTCTAATCATCCCCCTACTATTTAAGATAACCATATTATCATCTATACTTCTCATAATAACTCTCACATGTTTATTACTTCCATTTTCTATTTTCCTGCCTATCTTGTTCGCATGTTGAATACAACTTAACCATTTCAATTCATCGTTGAGAAAGTTTTTGACTAAAATATTTGTTCTCTCTTTCTCTCCAAAGTCGCTAAAACCTTTGATAATTACATTTGTAGCCTTGTCTTGCCTATTTATTCTTATCTTACTTGCCTCTTGATTTGTTTCTCCATGATTTCCTTTGCTCGACTAAAGGTTCCTTTACCACTTGTGCCCAAGATTTAGCCTCTTTCCATTTTTTTGTCTTAGCTTTCTCTCTCTCAATTCCATGCTTTCCAAAGTTGATTAAAAATATTCTATCTATTTGGTGCTACTAATGTTCCCTTTCTCGGAACTTTTTTCTTCAACTACCTTTGTTTTCTCTAATTCTTGTCTCAAAGTGATCAACTATTCCTACCCTCTTTCCATATTGCTTTGGAATTTTATTATCTTCAAGTATTTGACTCACTAGTAACATTTGTTTTATCTTTGAATCTTCATGTTTTTCCTTTAATTCAATAAGCTTAATTTTTTTTTTTTTATATTCATGAGCTCGCTTACATAAGGCTTCGATGACCACAAAAGCATAGTGGTCCATCAAGAGAAATTGAGGAGGTTCAAGCTCCTTTCAAGTTTTTTACTTACTACTAACATTTATTTTATCTTTGAATCTTCATGTTGTTCCTTTAATTCAATAATCTCAATTCCTCTTTTCATGTTCATGAGCTTTCTTACATAAGGTCTTGACGACCACAAAAGTGGAGTGGTTTGTCTAGGGAAATTGAGGAGGTTCAAGCTCCCAATGAAAACTAGTTTTCATGGTCGAGGGAAATTGAGGATCTTCGAAGGTGTGAATGGAAAGAAATTGATGCACTTTTGTTGCATAAGAAAAGGGGGAATAATCCTAGGTTCATTTAGCGGGCCACCAAACGAGCCTCCTATCACTTCCTCATACATATAACAGTGAATCTAAACTGGAGCACTGACAATATTTTCTACGACTTTGTACTGGTTAAGGTTTGGAGTGTGACAATTCCACTTCTCAACAATTTATTTTTATTGTAATTACTTTAATTATTTTGACTAAGTTGAGATTAGGTTTATGTTAGTTTTTTATTGGATAAAAAACAATTGATCCACCTACAATGAATCTTTTGAATTAAAGTATATTATATCTTCAACATCATCCATCAAAATATAGTCCTAGAAAACTCATATGATCAACGGAGTCATGGACTCTCTCACAGCTAAGGCTTTTATGAAAGCATGTTTATGACTCTCTAAAACAAAGAAGATAACCACACATTTATAGCTAGATTTTCTTCATCTATTTTACAAGAAACTTAAACAATTTGTAGTCTTAAAAAATCATCAAGAATTCCATTAAAAAATGAATGAGATCATATCCAAAATTCTCATAGGTGATACCGATGACCATCAAGCCAACGATACTCTACATTGGCAACATATCATGTTCTATAAAAGGTCTGGTTTATCTTTAGTTTGAAACATTCCATCATTATTTTTCTTCCAAATCCACTGATTACAAAATCTTGAAAATATCGGTTTAATGGATACTTTGCGACAAGGAAGAGGTAATTACAAAATGAAAATATGATTTCTCTACATTTCCTCTCCACAAAATGTGTTTTCTCTGTATGAGTTTAATGCAATATAAAGGAACGCAGTCATAGAATCCTTGCCCAAACATCGTGGTTGTAGAATCGTGGTAGTTTGTGGATTGTGGATAACGGGAGACAATTAATACTTCGATAAATCTATTTTTTTTGTGAAGTCATTTCATTTTGTTTGGGATGATATGTCATTTTATCCATTCATTTTTTGAAAATATGAAATTTTGTGCTGTTTAAAAATGTTCAAAAGGCTCTTAAATTAAATATCTAATATAAACTCCTAGAGATCGATTAATGGACTCCTTGCGAATAACTCTATCTATTTTTATACTTGTAATGAACCCGACTCTTTCTAACATACTTCAATAAAATCGAAAAAGTAATGCTATGAGGATAATAATCAAGAATGATTGTCTATCATATAATATTCTTCCTTTTTCCTAACAATGTAATAATGTATATAGATGCATTTCGTGTTAATCACATAATCATGAATTGGTCGATTTTTCGAACCACCTAATGTGGTCCATCCTTAGGACAAGGTGAAGAATCAATTGATATTAAGGTATAAATAGTAAGGATGCATCATTGCCCAAAATTTGTTGTTAAAATATAGGCAAGCACTGGAATTAATGATGCACCCGTACATCTTTCGAGAAACATAAGGTTAGATTTCTTCTTAGCAACTTGTAGTCAAGCTTGTTCAAATTGCCAAGCTTTATCAGCCATTTCCCTTCCATGTAGGGCAATAATGTTAGATCAAATACTTTTGTGATCCATAATGTAAATATATGCCTTTCAGATTAATCACATAATCATGAATTGGTCGACATTTCAAGCTAGCTAATGTGGTCCATCCTCAGGACGAGGTGAAGAATCAATCGATCTTAAGGTATAAATAGTAAGGATGCATTGTTGCCCAAAATTTGTTATTGTAATACAGGAAAATAGTAGAACTAATGATGCATCCCTACATCTTTCGAGAAATGTAAGATCATATTTATTCTTGTAAACTTACAGTTGAGCTCGTTGAAATTGTCGAGATTTATTAGCCATTTCCCTTTCGTGTAGGGTAATAGTGTTAGATTGAAGACTTTTGTGATCCATAATGTATGTAGATTCCTTTCAGATTAATCACATAATCATAAATTGGTCGACGTTTCAAACCAGCTAATGTGGTCCATCCTCAGGACAAGGTGAAGAATCAGTCAATCTTAAGGTATAAATAGTAAGGATGCATCATTGCCTAGAATTTGTTGTTAAAATATGGGAAAGAATTCGAACTAATGATGCATTCATACATATTTTGAGAAACGTAAGATCACATTTCTTCTTGGCAACTTGCAATTGAGATTGTTCAAGTTGCTGAGCTTTATCAACCATTTCCCTTCTGTTTAGGGTAATAATGTTAGATTGAAGACTTTTGTGATCCATAATGTATATAAATGTCTTTTGGATTAATCACATAATCATGAATTGGTCGACGTTTCAAACCAACTAATGTGGGCCATATTAAGGAAAAGTGAAGAATTAGCCGATCTTAAGGTATACATAGTAAGGATGCATCATTGCCCAAAATTTGTTGTTAAAATATGGGGAAACACTAGAACTAATGATGCATCCCTACATCTTTTGAGAAACGTAAGATCAAATTTCTTCTTGGCAATCTATATACATTATGGATCACAAAAGTCTTCGATTTAACAATATAATAATGGTTATATATATATATATATATATATATATATATATATATATATATATATATATATATATATATATATATATATATATATATATATATATATATATATATATATATATATATATATATATTAACTTCCTATAATATCGCATTTTAATAAATAATTAAATAATATTTAAATAATATAACATTTTAATAAATAATGAAAATGATATTTTAATAAACTCTTAAATAGAAATTCATTAATTATTTTATTAAATATTATATGAATTCATTTACAACTAAATTATGACTAGAACAATCATATAAATTAAATGACTACAATATGTATTAATTAATAATAAACATCAAAACATTTATTTCATGGTACATAGTATTCGTTCAAATTAAAAAAACATGAAAATACTTTTATTTTAAATTATATATATATATATATATATATATATATATATTGGAATAAGATTCTTAATTATGAAAATTTACATCTGCTTTATGATGGAGATTTATGCTTTGTTACAATACAGGGTTTAGCAACACGACATATACAAAAAACCGTAACTCAATACTTTTATATATGACACTTTTTAATTAATCAATTTAATTAAGAAAGTTAAAAAGAAAACATAACTAGCTTGGATATAAATCTCAACTATGGAATTTTCTATACTAGTATAAATATTCTAGAATATTCCTTAGAGGTTAAATACCTACCATCCAACAAATAATTATTGATAATTCAATTAAAATTTCTGAAGCCTATTCAAAATAGAGATTCTTATAAGCTTTATAATTTTACTAATTATGATAAATCATATCAATACTCAACACTAACGCTAACAAAACCACTTCAATTAAATGACTATAAGGATCAAAACACTTACCTCATGATACATCTAACATGATTGCCAAAATTAAAAAAAAAACATAGAAATTAAATAAATTATAACTTTATTTCAAAGTATTTATTTTAAATTATTATTGATGATGATGATGATTACCATGTGCTAACACTAATATGATCTATTGGACTTTAAGAAGGTAATAAATTAATCGAAATTATTTAACATATTATTTTTGTGGTGAGAGAGAGGTGAGAGAAGTGTTCTGAGATCAATAGTTTTGTATCCTTAAGAGGTGAAGGACATTGGTAGTGTGACAAATATATTTTAAAATGGAACTTAGTATAAGTTTGGAAATCTAAAAGAAAGTTCTTTTCATCTTCAACCCTCTTTGTATCATATAGGTGAGATATTCTTTCTTGCCATGGCTTTTTGGGAATAGATCAACACTCAATTCTACTATGAAGCTTATCAGAAATAGTTCTTATCTTAGTAATGTTGATTTTATTCCTAACACTAGTCAAGACAAATAAATAATTTTGGTTTTCAAGATTAGGATTGATCACCTCCTTATAATATCTTAATTCCCTTTTCTCCCTATAACTCTTTTCACGCCATAATTTATCATTAAATTTGGAAGTAATTACACCGTAAGGCATTCCTCTAGGAAGAACTCCCCTCCCATGCCACTTGTACTATTGTGCACCATTGATTTTGATGTTAGAAGATAGAAAAATCATCTTCCATCGGATGAAAAATGGGTATTGGTCAGTTACAATTTTTCCCTTATCTCAACAGCTCATTTTACCACAAACCAAGCCATTCTTGAAGCCTTTCGAAGAACAGGATAGCATCTAGAATTAAAATCTATGCATGACTTTCAATGGTTAGCTCTAATTCATGCCTTGGTTCTTTGGCCTAGTGGGCCTTGTATTTTGACATTAATAGCCATTAGACCCCTGCAGCTCGATGGTAGAGATGTGCCACAAGAAATAGCAATGATGCTGGCTACAAAACAATACATGGTCAAGGCCTTGATTTGGGGATGATTTCTAGCCTCTTTCACAGCTAATGAACTTTGTTTTGTTCTTTCATCTTCTTTATGATGTCAAAGCCATGACTTCCCTCTATAAAAATCTAAAGCATCTTGCTGATGGCCAAAAACAAATTCTACTGGCTTATGAACTCCATTATGGGCCCACTAAATGCTTCAAGGTTCTTCATGAGGAGGGTTTTTGTAATATGTCTTCTGTTACCGTACCCTTGTTTGGTTTAGATTGGTGGAAAAGCGATGAAAAATATTGGATCAATGATGTAAATGAATAATTGTTAATAAATAAATGAATAAAGTGTATGTACTTAGGAATGAGACACGTAGAATGAGATACTTGCCAAAATAAAATAAGGGTAAAATATCACTAATAAGTGGGATTTGATCATTCTTGCATGATAAGTATTCTAGAATAAAATTCTTGATAAACTCAATGGATGGGAGAGAAAGATCCATTAATTTTCTTAGCTAGAGAAATATGCTAAGCTTAGAAAAGCCTAAAAGCACTGTGGGAGAGAAAGGTGGGTTTTTATGGAAAACCCTAGGCATGTGGATAAAAAGATCCCTAAAAGCGGGACACCACTAAACGAAACCTTATCATGAAAGAAGGGAATTAAATACCTAGTGAAGTGATCAACAAGGGGTTGTCGATACCCTGGTAAGAAGGATCTCAACTTGGGGGGAACTGGTAGTTTGTTCAAGATTCGGTGGACAATGTATCGTTCAAGTACAAGTTACTTTGCAATTATGGCTACGTTTATCTAGTTAGAACATATGTTTAGTTTATTGATATACTCATTAATTTATTGGAAATTTATATTTAGAAACAACTCCTTCTAGAACCTCTGGTTATTTCATGTAACAATGAATAATTGACTAGATATTTGTATATGGAATTGCATGTTGTTAGAACTTTTACTTATATTATTTGCACAGTAAATAATTGTTTGGATAATTATATTTGGCAAACATGCAAGTTGTTAGAAATACTCTCAAATCTATACAACTAGAATTATGTTAAGCAGTTAATGTTTTTTTGTTGTTACAACTGATCTGTGAATAAATGATTGAATATCCATGATTGAAAAAGTGTACGATTAGAGATACTTTTACTATTTACTCTACTGGAACTATACTAAGTATTATAAGTCCTCTAATACCTCATATATCTAGTGAACAACTACTTGGTTATTTATGTTTCAGACTGCATGTCTTTAGGAAGTACTTTAAAAGTTACATTGCTTGGAATAGACTATACACTTGAGGTTTCTAACCATTTCACTTGGTCGGTACCTCACTAATTTTGCATTTATACTAGAGAATAATTGTTGATGACTATACCTCAAGTTCTTCGTCATGGGAATGAAGTTAAGTGTGAAAATGTGGCATGGCTATGGGGGAAGGAAGGAAGAGATAGATTTTCCCAGGTTATAGGTGGGTATCTAACAACGGAGGGAAGTAAATTAGATGAATGAAGTTTCGTTGATATTCATATATTATCAAGAAATACTTGGGGTATATATAACTACCGAAGACTAGGAATAACTATTAATAACATGATTTTTACATGGTGTAATGCGAGTCACAATTAGAAGAAACTGGAAAGTATGAGATCCACCCTCCATTAGGAGCAAGCAGTCTAGGTTCAGTACACTTTGTTGGAGTCAATTACCTTTTAGATTTTACAACGTAAGACACTAAGTGAACTAGTATATTCAACTAATATCGTGAGAGGGCAAGTGACCAAAGGAGGGTGTGCATAAATAAAATTAGGCAAGCCTATGGGGTAGGTTGATAACCTCATAGACAATTAAATTAAGAATATAGTGACTTAATTACAGGAATTGCATCATATACAGGAAATAAATAAAAACTGGAGCAACATCACCCTCACCATTTGAGAAATAAATAGAACTGGAACAAGATGTACATAAACATAATTAATAAGCTGAATTCGGAAGGAAAAAAAGTTAACATTACTTCATGCTTCTACACTGATATGAAGTGTAAACCATATGCATTAGATAACTCGGAAATGGTGAGAAACAAAATATTGCAGTTGTTCAAAACTATAAATGAAAGTTTATATATCATACTTTCATTTGTGTACGCAACTTAGCGGTACCCAAGTAAATACGCCTATGGCCATTAAGCCTATAATAATATTCAAACACATGATAGGCTTCAACAAGAAAGAAAAAATCAAATTCAGGAATAACATTTAGCATCAAAGCTATGGGTTTGTCGAGAAGGCATATAGTGATAATATCTTACAAAAGTGTACCCTCAATCACAATCATTATGGGGCAGTGAAAACCCTGCTACTGTAGAAAAATAACACATGATACATAATGTCCAATCTAAGTAGCTAAACTGGGAAATGGGAAAAACCTAGAAAGAGGAAGTTTTGGGTTGGGGTGCACCTGAAGAGCATAATCAGCTGATCACGCAAACCATATTGAGGTAATATGAATACTATCAAATCGAGCTAAGTGAGCATTACGGGCATAACCCTTGTCCATGTGCATGATAGACAAAACAAATCCAAGAACCGATACCTTGTAGACAGAGTAGGAAAAACAAATTCATTGACCTGTGTGGTTGGGGGATTGATTCATTGTTGAGGATTAAAATATTTAACGTAGCTCAACATAAAAGTATGGCCAAGTGGATTCCTGCAATATAACTAGTGAAAACATGTAAAATAAGTATAGGGACAATAGAAATTCTAAAAGACCAAAATAAATGAAAACCTAGGGCACAACTAAAGGGGAATAATTCCCTGCATCATGGTAGCCAGACATGGGTGCCTCAGATTCATTATTGCTAGAGATTAGAAGATTAGTCTCTCGGGTAGGGTATCCACTACAGAAAATGCCATCCAATGTTAAGATATTTAAATCAAAGTAACACTTGGTGACCTAAAGAAGAATGGGGTATTATCCACCGTGAAACTCCAGCCTAAACATATCCCTATTTACCACCTGATATTGGAATCCAAGCACCTATCCCCTGCACAACTAAGACATGGGACATTGTGTGCTCAGAGGAAGCAGGGGGAAAGGAAAAAAAACAAAAAACCTGAAGACAAAGACAATGCCTGTTATGTGCTTGGAAAGAGGGAGAGAGTTTGGGTAGTTACATGGATGTTCTGTGGCAATGGAACTAGTAGGCTGAGACAACCAGTCACCACAAAATTTTGTAGTTGCAGAAGAATACCTGCATTGGTGGTGTTACCTGTAATAAAAATGGTGAAAAAATTAGCAAAGGAAACACAAACAAGAGAATAAATTTTATCCCTATTGAAATGTTTTACCTAGCCATTAGATTAGCTAGTCGATCTTCACTGCAAGTTTGTCACCCGGTGGGGCAAGAAAAACAGTTGTAGTGGGATGAATTGATGAATATATGAAAACCTATTGTAGTATAGAAGGATTGGAGACACAGTAAGCAACTTTAGGGATCAGAAGTCAGTCGTGGATAGGGGAAACCCTTTCATTGAACATTTTAGAACTGAGCAAGCATAGAGAAAATCATAAGCGAAAAAGGTTCAAATGCTGATGGTATAAGGGAGAAACTGCGAAGTAGGGTTTGGAGAAATGAATCCCCACCATCGCATGGGAAATGCCTCTCTTTACCATTGCCAACCCTCAATATTTGAGCCAAGCATGTGAAGCTAGAGAGAAGGGATTACTCCACCCGTAAGGTAGGAATATGGCTCACAAAAATCAAGGGACTGTGTGTAATGGATTAAAGAACTATTGCTTATACCTTGGAACCATATGATATATGATCATAACCTAAACACCTCAGCGCCAATAAATTTATGCATAGCGATTAAATCATGTGTACATCCCCATCGAACCATGAAATATATGCACATAACATAACTGCAAGCCTTATGTCTCATTTTAGTGGTGATTTAATGGAGTTATAAATATTATGTTATTGAGAGTCAAAAGTTACAATAGTTGATTTGAGAGGTAAAAAAAAAAAATCTTAGGTGTGTAACAAATTTGAATCAGAGCTCGGCTCAAATCTCGGGTCTAAGGGGCTAGGGTAAGGATGAAATACTATGATAGTACATAAATGGTTTTTTTTTCAATTCAACCTTTCCAGTCAGAAACCACACACGTAATTTTACTAAACGACATCCTTACCATGAGTAGAGCCCATGTTGGAGGCAATTTTGTGCATGAAATTTGTGTTTGATTAGAATGCATGTTTTATTTTATGGTGATTGCTGAATGTAAATTTATATTTGTAGTTGGATTCGATTTGGATGTATTTGAGAGGTGTACTTAAATTTAAACTACGTATCCCATATGGTATATGAAGTATATGGTATGTGAAGTAGGATGTTTCAATACACTAGTTAAGAACCAAAGGCCTATAGGACTATTCAAACATGTAGCCCAAAGGGTATAAGAATGTTGGAGGTATGGTTACAAATAGAAAATGAAATTGTTGGAACTAGATTGTTAGGTTCCTATACTACTAGTGTAACCCCTTATTGTTATTATTGCAAACCCCTTATTATACTGTTGTGCCCATGTAGTCCCCATATTGTTATTATTATGCCCCATAGAAGCCCACTATTTTTATTGTTGTGCCCTTACATTATTATTGTTATGTCGGCTCTGGTTATATTATGACCCCTTAGACTCCTATATATAGAAAGGAGGTCATGTTATTTTTATCATCCAAAAATTGTTCATTTATGTAATGTAAAGGAGGTTTCGCCCTCAAAGAGACTGATTTATAAGGTGTTGATCTATATTTTCTATTTTTTCTGTGAGCTGGTTTCATAACATTTGGTATGAGAGCTAACTGAGTACTAAGACAAGAAAATAATAATGTCCAAAAATTTCCAGTGAAAATGGGATCTTTGTTGCTTACAATAATATTTGGGTTTCCATGTAGCTTTTGAATTATTTTCTTAAATGTATTACAAATTGTACTCGCTTTAAATGGATGAGATAATGCACAAAATTGTGCATATAGGGTAAGTATGTGAACTACCACCATGATGACACTCCTTCCTTCAGACTTGGGGAAACCTGTGAGAAAATCCATTGAAACAAAAATGAATCCGACCATATCTTGTAATCCATTACAAAGAATTAACACTCCTCAAACTCTCAAGATAGAAGGACATATCAAGAAGAAAAAGGTTCAAGCAGTGAAAGATCACATCAAGCATCAACAACAAGTTCTCCACCTTTTAAAGGATAACCCCACTTTGGTATAGAATAGAATGAAACAACAAGAAAATCAACGTTGCAGTGAAAGAAGTTTTGATGTAGGCAATTAGGTATTTTTACGAATATAACCATAGTAACAAATGTCCCTCAAGCAAGCTGAGAACGATAATAAATGATCACCAAAGTACTATGGTCCTTATAAGGCGCTACAAAATATTGGTACTATGGCACACAAATTGGAGTTTCCTGCATCTTCCAGAGTGCCCCAAGTTTTCCATGTTTCATGCCTAAAGAAGGTTATAGGTGACAAGCTCTAGGTTCAAACAATATTGTTGGAACTTGAAAAGGAAGGAAAAATCATATTGGAACCTAAAACAATCATGGAAATAGGAATCCGACAACTACGAAATCGACTAATTTCAAAGTATCTCATCAAGTGGAAGAACTTACCCGCTGAAGATTCCACATGGGAGGAAGGTAATTTTATACAAAAGCATCCAAAGCTACTCAAGCGTTGACGACAATACTTTTTGAAGGAGAGGGGCATGTTAGGTCCCTATACTAATAGTGTAACCCCTTATTGTTATTAGTGAAACCCCCTTATTATATTGTTGTGCCCATGTAGTCCCCATATTGTCATTATTGTGCCCTATAGAAGCCCATTATTGTTATTGTTGTGCCCTTACATTATTATTTTTATGTTGCCTCTGATTATATTATGACCCCTTAGACTCCTATATCTAGAAAGGAGGTATTGTCATTTTTATCATGCAATAATTGTTCATTTGTGTAATGTAAAGGAGGTTTCCCCCTCAAAGAGGCTGATTTCTAAGGCGTTGATCTATCTTTTCTATTCTTTTGTGGGTTGGCTTCATAACATAAATCATAGCAATATAGAGTTTTGAATATGTGATTGTCCTTCTTTCCAATGTTAAAGGTAGTTGGAAATACGATTAATAAGGAACCAATCCTATGAACAAACGGTAAGACACTAATCCTCTATTCACTATTATATGGATGGTAGATTTTTTTTCTCGGCACAACTTCTTAGTCGTTAAAAATTGGAAGACTTGGGAACAATTCATAAAAGAAAAATATGATGATTTGTGGTATCAGAGAGTATTAAGTAGGCATGAAAATCTCATGTTAATTATGCATTTAAATAATTACAACAATTAGGAAAAGTTCCAACCGAAAGGAAAATATGAAAGCGCCGATAGCAAAATAATTATTTGGGATAACATAAATGCAATATAAGTAAATATAAACCACTGTAATAACAAATTCAAAAAAAATTCCCCTGGAATTGTAAAGTGGATTTGGCATCACGATAAAACAAGGTCAGAATGTTAAACAGAAACTCTACATCTTTAGAATCTACATCCTGAGGTGGAAGCAAGTAGCTAAGCTTGGAAGGGAAGGGAGGGAAAAATCAATTTTTCTGCACTTCTCGAACATATAGATCCATTCTTCAGAAAAATCAAAAGGAAATCATACTTACAATTATGAAAAAAAAATACGTCGGTCATGTGTATAACCAAGTTATCAGTATAACTACTACCAGGTGCTGAAAGTTAGCTTTTACAAAAGAACACCATGTATTGGAAGTAAATTTTGTAACATTAAAGGAGAAAACCAAAACCATAGCAAACTAGGTTTATGGACCCTGGTTTTGATAACTATTCCTTATTGTCTCTAGGAAATTGGTGATAGTAGAAGTAATATCAAATAAATTACACCAATATATTAGACCAACTCAGTGGGAAGTAAGCACTAGGAATCAATAATAACATAAGAAATTTATTTGAATTAGGTGATAACTAAGGATTCTGAAACTAAGGATTGTGGTTGATTACCTTTTATGAGATTAAGAGTGGTTTTGGGCAATGGTTGAGACAGCGTTGCAATGGTACCATGGTTAAGAAATGATGCGTTACTATGTTAAATATATATAAGTATCCAAAAATTGCTAAATTTTATGTTCCATACCAAGTTATTGATACTTACAACTCTGAATGGGGTTGATATGATAAGCTAGGACAAGTAAACTAAGATATATAAAGGTAAAAAGCATAGAAAGACACCTAAAGTAATGTTCTGCAGAAAATCTACACCTTGAAGAGGAAAGGGTGTTAGAAACGCTTCTACAAGAGAGAGGAAGGGTGGTAATATTCCTTGGATGCAAAATCAATTCTATCAAAAATATGAATTATCATTCCTTAAGGGTTTCCAACACTTATGGCAATACCCTACATAGAATATACTCATAAGATGCTCAAAACATATAACGAGAAATAAGAATTAAGTGGAGGATATGAGTATCAACTAGTACAACTCCCCGTAATTTGAAAATGACCACATAGTTTTAGAGAATTTTTTAAACAATATCCAAGTTCACAAAAGTAGTTTTAGATAATTAAAAGCTAGCATCATTAATATACTTCAAGGTGAGATTATAAAAGATTAAAACTTGAAAATGAGACAATCAAGGTCAAAGATATAGTATTTTCATTGGTCAAATAAGAGAACATTACTTAAGTGATTAGTGATCATTCTATAATAGTATTCCACTCACCCCTCGAGGATAAAGATTATTTCCATCATCCTCTTCCAATGTATACATATGGGGAAGAACGTAGCTTGGAAAGGAATGAATAATCACATTAGTGAAGGATCTACAAGGAAGGTGATATAATGATCCGAATGGAAAATGGCATCCAACCATGGTATTTATCCACCCATGGACTTTATCCATGATATTGTAAGTGGCATTCACCCATGGTATTGTAAGTGCGATCGACCCTTAGTATTCACCTTGCCATGGTATTTATCCACTCATGGAATTTATACATTGTATTGTAAGTGACATCCACCAATGGTATTCATTCACCCATGGTATTTACTAACCCATGGAATTTACCCATGGTATTGTAACCAAAAAAGGCTATAAGTAACAAGTCACATTTGTAAAAGGTCAAATTGTCCACAACAATGTAGCATTGATCTGAAAATCATTTGTGAGTGATCTCAATTTATTAATGTATGTAGGTATTACAGACTCATGTGCTGGTGTGTGTCTACGTTATCTTAGGCAATGAATCGATAAGATTGCAAAATACATAGACACTAGAAAACAGTAAGAGAAACATAGTAAGCAACTGCAAAAACACAACAATTTAATAAGGAGTTCACCTAATCCTCCTGGTTTACGTCTCCTAGTCCAGCTTTCAGTGGTGGCCTTTTCTTTTTGTGTCTTTAAGTAGATTTTTTACAATGAGGATCCCAATTTGAGTCTCCTATATAGATAATGCTCAGTAGGGTGGTACGTGGATTCCCCAAGCCACTAGAGTATGCAGACTCCCCCTTACCAAGTCTTGACCTCAACTAGTCTTAATGGGATGAGTCCAATTTAGTACTCAGTTCTCGATAGATATCCTCACAGGGACTACTTGAACCTCTCAAGCCTGGTTCTATCTGCTCGATGTTGCCTTAACTCTGCAGGTTAGCTCGAATTCCTCTCTTCTCTACTTCTTGCTTCACTCTCTGTTCTATCTCCTCTGTCTCACTGTCTCTATTCGTGGCTTAAAGCCAATCCATCCCTTGACTGTTCACTTCCTCTTCCATCTCTTCAGATCACTGGCCTCTGTCCACTGGAGTTCCCTAATTCTGTGTCATCAGCACTATGTAACGTTTCACAGAGAGGTGGCCACTTGTCCCCTTACGAACTGAGTGCTAGCTCTTCCTCGAACGGTTCGATATTTTGGTTGCTTTGTGAAATGATTCATCTGCCAGCTCAGCGGTCCAATCGGACTTCAAATCTTCATATCCTGCAGCCTATTCTTCTACGAAATCCGGTCTCCCATCGGGTGCAATCTCTGATGTTAGATTTGAGGCCTTCAGATCCTACGGTCATCACTTTTATCACGTGGGTGACTTGCTCGAACGTTAGCCTACGATGAGAGCGGTTTTCTCTCTCATCCCCCGGACATGCATCATTCAATGTATGGCATCACTTGGTCCTCTGACAAACCCGCTTACTACCTGAAATGCCTCCGATATTCCGTCAGTTTTGGAGCGCAGGACCTGCCTATCATTTTAGCGCTCTTCCCATGGTTTCATGGTTCCCCTTGTGACTGAGCACTCGGGGCATTTCCTTCTCGAGGGGTTTTGCTCGGCGATGCGATCGCGCATCAGAAGTGGCCTCTATTTTCCTATCCGAACTCCCTCTTTGCCAGTTTGTGCCATTGTGCGGTCTTTATGGGCGAATGGTCAGCGTGCTTTAACCGAGGTCCTCATTGTTCCGTGCTAGCTACAAACTACCACTATCTAAAGACCCTTCCTGATAGTTCATTATTCACAAGATTTTTGAAGTCTGACATAATTTGAAATAGTCATAGAAACTCTAATAATTTTCATGGATCCAATTTGGATCACGGCCTTTCCACTGAAAAAGCTTTTGGACCACCAAAAGTTGGTTTTCAAGCATCGACTAAGTGAGGGTACAATTATCTAACTTGTCCAATCTCTATCCACTTTGCAGTGCTCGGATTGAACCCTTGAGCCGAACTCTGAGGTACTCAACATCTCCCCTCTGTGTCGTTCTTACATTCCTGTCCAAAACTATGTCTTCCTACAATTCATTAAGATATTCAGGTAGCAGGTCATCAATAGAAGGCAATTGACTCTGTTCTTCAGGATCTTCAATTAACGACGGTTCAAATAGTCGTAAGCTATCTGCATTTATGACTGAATAGATGTGCATGTAAGCTGGTAGATCAAGGCGAAAAGCATTCTCACCAATTTTCTCAAGTATCTTGAAAGGTCCATACCTAATAGGCTTTAGATTTTTACCTTTACCTTGCATTTTGTCCTTGCTGATATATAGCCAGACTTGATCACCAACTTGGAAACTATGCTCCATCCAATGGTTGTCATGCCTTCGCTTGTATTTGGCTTGGCTCTTTTCCAGCGATTACTGTACTACCTGGTGGATCTCTTGGATTTGTTTAATGAACCTAGCTACCTTTTTGACATCATTGTGTTCCTCAACTATTATGTCCTTATGAAAGAAAAAATCTAAGGGTGACTTTGGTGTGAAACCAAAACAGGTCTCAAAAGGAGATCTCTGTGTAGAAGAATGTTTTGCTCGGTTGTTAGCATGCTGCACATAACACAAATGTTCACTCCAGAGCATAGGATTCTTGCTGCAATATCCCTTGAGTAACTAGATCACTATCCTGTTGACTACTTCTGTCTGGCCATCGATTTGTGGATGGAAAGTTGTGCTTTTCTTTAGTTTGGTGTCCATCAATTCCCACAAACTTGACCAAAACTTTCCCACAAATTGGGTGTCTCGATCAGATAGAATGGAATTGGGTAATCCAAAATGAACTCATACATGTTGAAAGAACAGTTTTGTAGTTTGTTCAGCCGTAATCTGTTTATTACAAGGTATCAAAATACACATTTTGCCGAACCTATCTACAACAACATACAGATAATCATGACCTTTCATAGGTTTAGGCAGTCCTCCAACAAAATCCGTGGAAACACTTTCCCAGGGATGAGAAAGAACTGTTAATGGAGTGTAAAAGCCTAGTTTTCTATTGTTGGGCTTGCTTTTAGCACACATAGTACACCCTCTTACATATCTAGAAACTGTCTCATTCATTTTTGGCCAATAACAAAATCTTTGCAACTGTGCAACTGTTTTACTTACCCTAAAGTGACTTGATATTAGAGAAGTGTGTGCTTCTCGAATTATCTTTACTCTTTTAGTTTGTGGAATGCATAGTTTCCCACAATGATATAGGAGTCAGTCCTTTACATCATAATCCAATTCTTCTATTCATTTGCCTTGACTTAAAGTTGCATATACATCTTTAAAGTCTATATCTTGAACATATTTTTCAATGTAGCCCTCATGTAACACATAATTATTCTTAAGTATAGTAGATGCATTTATAATGGGCCTAGATAGCATATCTGTAACTTTATTGTGTATGCCCTTTTTATGTCTGATGACTAAATGAAACTGTTGTAGAAAACCCATCCATCTATAGTGTCTTGATTGCTGCAACTTAGTTTGGGAGTGTAGATATTGAAGTGGTTGATGATCACTATGTATAACTATCTCTTTGCCCATTAAGTAATGTTTCCACCTTTTCACACTCTGTACTAATGCATACAATTCTTTATCATATGTAGGATAGTTAACTACTGCAGAATTAAATGTCTCAGAATGATAACATATGGGTTTACCGTGTTGTATCAACACTGCTCCCATGGCATAGTCACTAGCATCATTTCGATCTCAAATGGTCTTTGAAGATCAGGCAGTGCTAGTACTGGTGTTGTACTAATGTTTTCTTTCAAGGTGTCGAAGGCTTTCTGTGGTTTTCCTCCCCACTAAAACACCTTGTTCAATCCTATTAAAGCATGTAAGGGAGCTGCAATTAAGGAAAAGTTAGAAATGAAATTTCTCCAATATTTTGCTGCTCCTAACAAGCTCCTAACTTCTGTAGCATATTTGGGTTTAGGCCAGTTTATAATGACTGCCACCTTAGAGGGATCTATCTTCAATTTACCATGCCCTACTATATGTCCCAAATAATTCAAAGATGTTTTTCCAAATTCACATTGTGAGAATTTAACATAAAGTTTTTCTCTTTTCAAAACATCTAGTGTCTACTTAACATGCTTTAAATGTTCTTCCCATGTTTTGCTAAATATCAGAATTTCATCTAGATATACAATAACGAAATCATCAAGAAAAGTTCTGAGTACATCATTCATTATTCTCATGAAAGTAGCAGGAGCATCACTTAAGCCAAAAGGCATAACCAGCCACTCATACAAACCCTGCTTTGTTTTGAAATCATTCTTCCATGCATCTTGTTCTGCCACTCTGACCTGATGATATCCACTATGCAAGTCTAACTTGGAAAAATAAACAACTTCTTTCAATTGATCTAACAAATCATCTATGCGAGGAAGGGGATAACGATTTTCGATTGTTATCTTATTCAGTGCTTGGTAACCAATGCACATTATCCATGAACCATCTTTCTTTCTCACCAAAATGATTGGAGATCCACATGGTGATGTGCTAGGTCTGATGAACCCCTTCTCGAGAAACACCTACACCTGCTTCCTGATTTCTGCATTCTCTAAAGTAGAAAACCTATACATTCCAATGTTAGGCAATGGAGCATCTCACTGCAAATTAATTTCATGCACTATTTCCTTTTCGGGTGGCAGACCTTTAGGTTCTTGAAACAAGATACCATAGTCTGAAATAACTTTTTCTAAATCAGCTTGTTGTTTAGCATCACAACCCTCAAATACATTGGTTTTATCAGGTTTCTTTTCCTTTACAACCATCAGTAAAAATTGTTTGCATGAATTTATCATTCATTTCATCTTCCCTGAGTTTAGGAGAGTATAATTATTCTTGAGCTTATAAGCTCTTACAAATTATTCGATTCCATCTTTAACGAGTAGATACTTGTTCTAAGCTCTATAGGAAATATCTTTTCTGTCATACAAGGAAGGACTTCCTAAAACAATTCCACATATATCCAAAGGAATCATGTCTAACACAACCTCATCTACGAATGCTGACCCAAAAGAAAACTTGAGTTTGCATTGTCTAGTCACTTGTAGTTGTGCTTTATTAGTTAATCATCCTAATGGATATGGTTTCTTGTGAGGTCTAGTCAGTAATCCCAAGTTCTTTACAATTTCTTCAGAAATTAAATTTACTTGTGAGCCACTATCAAACAAAGTATCAATCTTTTGATGTTTGGAAATAACTCGAATATGGAAAAGCTCATGTCTTTTTCTCTCATTTTCTTCATCACTAGTAGATTGTGCAGAATTACTAGTAGATGCTTCAGAGTTCTTACCTTTTATACCTATGGCTACAATGGTTATTTCATCTCCTAAGTCTGACCCCAAATCTTTCTGAATAGCTGCAGTAGTCTTCTTCTTCTTACCCTCGAACTTCTTAGGTCTCAACTCCGGATGTAGAATCCAACAGTGCTCATCATCATGCCCATCCTTCTTACAGTGAGTGCATGAAGCCTTGCTTTTCTATGCAGTGTTAGCCTTCCTTGCTTTCCATTTCTGTTATCTTTTCTCCTTATTCTTGCTTGCAGTGGGTTGGGATGATCCCCCAACTTTTGGGCTTCCATTCTTTCCTCTAACTTCTAGATGTGTAGCTTGAACAGGTACCTCATCTATACTAGTGGGATTAAACATGAGGATAACGTGCCTCATGTAGCTGTGTAGACCACCGAAGTACTTCAACAGAGTCTTAGGTGAGTCTAATGAGATTCCTAAAATCAAAGCCGTCTTCCTAAATTCTTGGGTGTAACCTTGTACACTTTGCCCTTTCAACTGTCGAAGAGTTTGCCAGCTCATCATGGCTTGTTGCATGTAGGCCAGTGGATAGAACTGCTTTTTGATTGTAGAAACAAATTCACTCGAGACAGAAATAGTCTTACCATGTCTTTTCATGTCATTTTGGGTCCTGCCTTCCCACCAAACCAAGGCAGTCCCTCCAAGGTGTAGGTTGGCCAGCTGAATCTTGCTCTTGTTTGAATCAATACTCTGCACTCTGCAATAAACATCAATTTGTCTAATCCAATTGTCTAGCCTTTCTGCATTCAATTCTCCATCATATATTGGTAAATCAAATTTAACATCTAGTTTAATCAAAGATGTCTTCTTTTTATGTTTAGGGCTATTAGGAGGTGTGAGAAAGCTTTCTTCTTTCCCTTTTTCTTTTGAGTGGTCATGAAGGAGAGACTCATCTTCTCCTTTGTCTTGTTTCGAGCCTGATGAATCTTCATCCTTGTGTTTTCTAAAGTCCTTATACATCTCCTCTTCCATGGACCTTATGGCCAGGAAACTATCTATAAATTGAGGGTCTGGCCCCACAGAACCTTCGTCTGACATTGTCTTCTGAGGATAGACTCTCCCAATTTCAGGATTAGTTTCGACTAACTCTCCTTCTCCTAATTTGAGTGTTGATCTAGTTAGCATTCAACAGCTAAATCCAGTACAAGCTTGTCTAACCTTAACAACCTAAAGCTATGATACCACTTGATCTGAAAATCACTTGTGAGTGATCTCAGTTTATTAATGTATGTAGGTATTATAGACTCATGTGCTGGTGTGTGTCTATGTTATCTTAGGCAACGGATCAGCAAAATTGCAAAATACATAAACACTGGAAAACAGTAAGAGAAACATAGTAAGAAAATACAAAAAAACAACAATTTAATAAGGAGTTCACCCAATCCTCCTGGGCTATGTCTCCTGGTCCACCTTTCAATGGTGGCCTTTTCTTATTGTGTCTTTAAGTAGAGTTTTTACAATGAGGAGCTCAATTTGAGTCTTGTGTATAGATGCTCAGTAGGGTGGTACTTGGATTCCCCAAGCCACTAGAGTACACAGAATCCCCCTTACCAAGTCTCGACCTCAACTGGTCTTAATGGGATGAGTCCAATTTGTTACTTAGTTCCCGACAGATATCCTCACAGGGATTTTTTGAACCTCTCAAGTCTGGTTCTCTCTGCTCGATGCTGCCTTAACTTTGTAGGTCAGCTCGACTTCCTCTGTTCTCTGCTTCTTGCTTCACTCTCTGTTCTGACTCCTCTGTCTCACGATCTCTATTCGTGGCTAAAAGCCAATCCATCCCTTGACTGTTCACTTCCTCTTCCGTCTATCCAGATCGCCTGCCTCTGTCTCCTGGAGTTCCCTGCTTCTGTGTCATCACCACTGTGTAACATTTCACAGAGATGTGGCCACTTGTCCCCTTACGAACTGAGTGCCAGCTCTTCCTCGAATGCTTCGTTATTTCAGCTACTTTCTGAAATGATTCATCCGCCAGCTCAGTTGTCAAATCAGACTTCAAATCTTCATATGCCTCAGCCTATTCTTCTGCCAAATCTGGTCTCCCATCGGGTGCAATCTCTGCCATTAGATCTGGGGCCTCCAGATCCTATGGTCATCGATTTTATCGCGCGAGTGACTTGTTCGAACATTAGACCACGATGAGAGCAATTTTCTCTCTCATCAACCGGACACGCATCATTCAATGTATGACATCGCTTGGTCCTCTTACAAACCTGCTTACCACCCAAAATGCCTCTGAGGATAAAAGAACTTTTAGAAAAGCCTTCTTTGAAATGTATGCAATGGTTAAGGTTCTCTATGAGGAGAGGAACTCAAGGTTGAAAGGAGAAAGATCAAAACCTCCAAAAGGAGATGGTGGAAGAGGAGACAAGTCTCCAAAAGGGAATGGAGGGGATGGTGGTATTCCACCACCTTCACCCCCATCCTCATCCTCAACTTTATCCTCATATTCTTCTACTTATTCTACCCTTTCACAAACACCTCGAAATTCTCCAAAGGGACATGGTAAAAATCATATGTTAAATCTTGATGTAAAGTTTTAATTTCCTATGTATGATGGAGAGGTAAGTGTTGATAAATTAGGTAATTGGGTTCATCATATTGAAATATATTGTAGGATACAAAGAATCAAATATGATGAAACCAAACTACATCTTGCTTCTATTAGGTTCGAAAGTGTATCACTTATTTGGTGGGAGGCCAAGACTCAAGAGGACATGAAGAAACATGGTAAGGTTTTATCCTCTTGGAATGATTTGGTTGTAGAATACGAAGAAAATTTTATCCATTACCATACATGCAAAAAGCTATAATGGATTGGAAAAACTTTAGGCAAGCTAAAGGTCAAAATCTGCAAAGCTATACTCAAAAATTTAGTAAAAAACTTTGATTTTGGGTATAGATTTGTCCTCCCAATACACTTTACTGAAATACATTGGAGGTTTTCATAGCTATTTAAGACACACAATTCTCATGTTTAACCCTTCAAAACTAGATGAAGTTTTTATAAAAGAAACTCATTTAGAATCAAGAGGGAAGAATGTTTCTCAAGAATCTAGTGAGAAGTCATTTAAGTCTCGAGACAAAGGAAAATGGAAGTTCAAAGGCATGGATAAAAATAATGCTTCAATCAAGAAAAAGGGATAAAAACTCACATGTAAGAATTGTTCAAAAGAAGGCCATGATGAAGACCACTACTCGAAACTTCATCCTGAGATTAGACCCAAAAAGTTTAATAACAAAGAGAAAGAAAATAGTGTTGCAACTACACAACAAGATTTAGGATCTGATTCTGGAGATGAAACAAAACTCATAGCCATGGGTTTGAAAGGTAAGGATTCAATTGCAAGTACTATTTATTCTAGCAAGCCCATTGAAACTCAAAATGAAAGAGAAATACCTTTTCCATATTATAGTCATCACAAAACATAACAAAGTAGATACTTTGTTTGATAGTGGATCACAAGCAAACCTTATTTCAGAATACATTGTCAAGAAATTCAATTTGGAAACCATTCCTCATCCTAAACCTTATCTTTAGGATTGGGCATGTGAAAATGCCAAATTGCAAGTGACAAAAAAATGCATACTTAAATTTTCCATCACTACAAATTTTATTGATGAGATAGAACTTGATGTAGTACCACTTTACATTTGCGGAATTGTTTTAGGAAATCCATCTTTCATTGCCATGGGAAAAAGTATAATTTGTTTAAAAATGGGATTGAATATATTGTTAGAGCACATAACAACAAGTTGAATTTGTCTCTTGTGAATGTTGGACAAATGAAGAGGTTTGTAAATGCTAGTCAAAATTTTGCATTGTTGATGATTAAACATAAAGATGTTGAGGAATCTAAAGCCTTTCAAGAATGTGATGCAAGAATAAGATATGATTTAGTTGAAGTTGTTAACACATGTAATCAGATGTTTCAGGAACCTAATGTGTTGCCTCTTAAAATAGGAAAACAACATGAATTTCAATTTCAACATGATTGTCCTAATCCAAATATTGGGTTGAACAAGATCCGAATGTTAGAGAATGCAAGGATTGAGAAGCTAGTTGACAAAGGGAAAATTAGTTCTAATACATATTCTTGTGGGTCTCCTAATGTTCTTTCTTTGAAGAAGGATGGTGCATGGTGATGGTGATCACATTTGGTGAAGTGTCAATCTAAGTATGAGAAAAAACATGATAATCATCGTGTTGACCACAATTTTTAGGTTGGAGACAAAGTAAAGGTTTGCATCAACAAAGAAAAGGTTCAAGGTGAAAACAACTTGAAATTAGTAAACCTCCTTTGATTGAAGATGAAGGATAGAATGTTCAGATTATCTCAACAGAAGATTTCTCTCCTGTATATCTTGAAGAATTGTAGCAAGATCCTATCCTTGACAGAAAATCAAGAAGTTAGAGAAGAAGGAATGAGAAGCACTTTCCTATGGGGCTCAAAGGTGAAAATCTAGGAAAATATGAATGGATTGAGATTGGAAGGGTGAGGGAACTATTACCCTCATATGTTTGTTGACTGAAAATAGTCTTTGTGAAGTACAAAAGCTTCTAGTTGGGAGGAGTGATCCAGGGGATTAGTAAAGTGCTCAAAATTCAAATTCTGCAAAAGTGCTCGAAACCTATGCCAAAGCGTAGATATCGAACCTGAATCCAGCACAACTTGAATCACTCAAAACTGATATTGTATGTTCCTGATATCTCGTTCTCATCATTTCCCCAAACAAGTAAAACATTTGTCGATTGAATGCAAGACTACTGACTAGGCAGTCCATACAATGACTAGGCAGGCTTATTGTACCTCATGGGCTAATGGTAGGCTTCCAAGTCGCCCGATGTGATTGGTTCGTTTTGGGCACATTTGATTGGTGGCTGAGATTTTATTTGGGTCCATTGTCGGATGTCTCATGGCACCACGGGGGTTAAAAAAATTTTGGCAAGGGACAAACTACCACCGACTAGATTTGAACTTGAGACCACTGAACCAACAATGTAGTGCTCCACCGCTAGGCCATGGGTGTTACTTATTAATTATGGTCACAAATTTTTCTTTAAACTTTCGGCACAATTATGCTGGGGGACAAGGTCAGGGCTAAGCCTTGACCCTTGACCTCCCCATGCACATGGGACCACAGGTGAAGGAATCGGGGCTTGGGCTTAGCCCTGAGTGTAGGTCATCGTAACCATCATATAACCATATCCCATAAAGTTTGGAGTGATAACCATAAGGGGTAAATATTAAGCCCAGCCCAAGGTCACACCTAAACTATATGGCTAGAGGCATATCAGTTTGGACCTCTGGTGTCAGCTACAAAAGAATGGGGACCAACCCCAGGTTATACGACACCAGAGGACCTCGGAGTAGGGATCATCAGAGGGTGGAAAGGTTGGGCCCCATCCCAGGCTATATGGCCTTTCATGTAACCATTGCCTGGGAATAGTAGGGCTCTGACAGTTAGGGCAGGTTGTTGGCCCGACCCTCAGCCCCGTGGGGCACCAAATGACCATGACCCTGAACTTTAAGGGGATAAATTGGTGGGGGTCGGTCGCTAGACCCTAACATCATCTTCATGGCCCATGTGGCCAAAATTTTCTGCTAAAGGCGGTCATTATGCATTTAAATGAAGTAACAAATTGCACCCAGTTCAGCATGAATATCAATGGCGAGGGGTGAAATTATCACTTGGAGGTTCTAAAAAAGGCGCAATTCGTAAGATGGATAGAAAATAAATGTATTTTGTGGAAAATTTAGCAGAGAAAACTTCTACAGAGCATAACTTCTTTAGTTTTTGGCCAAATTGAGCCCAACAAGAGCCCAACTGGGGACTTTTTATTGTTCTAAAGCCATTGGAGGAATTATTTTTATAGTGTGAGCACCGTAAGTCCATGTAAACACAAATTTTAGCATTTAATGAAATAGCCCAACATTGGAAGCTAGATCATGAGATGTAGCCTAGGAAAGGGGTGAACCCCTCTATCATTTTTGTTGTCATGTGTTTTTGATATGGTATATTTGTCTTTGTTTTATGTTGTTAACTAAGTTTAAAACCATTATTTTATGTGTTTTACAAAGTGATCCATTGCCTAAAATACGTAAAATTTTACTTGCAAAAATTTCTATCACCTTCACTTTTGCACTATAGATCAATTATTCACTCTAGAAATACATGTGCCATATTAGTAGCTACTATATACTAGTATATAAATATATACAAGGGCATTAGTCCAGTAAACTAATTTCGGGTAACACAAAAATTTCATATTTGGAGTCCTTTAACTACCTCTAGTTGGCTATAGCTTCTGATTAAACAAAGTCTTGTTTGTTTTACATATCTAATGAAATGAGTGCTTATGCCTATTCTGTTGTAATTTTATAATTTTTCCTTTTGTATTAATAGGAGGAATTATAATTGTTGACGGTGTTGGACCTGGCAACATATTAGGGTATCTCCCTGGTAAGAAGTCCCAATTAGACCATAAACTGTTTGGTGTAGGAGTCCAAATAGTGGGTCATACGGTAATGCCTTGACTGCAATTTCCCATAGAGGAAAGTAAGATTTCCCTGTTGGTAGCAAGGGTGTGACATTTTTGGCAAGACAAGGAAGGTGAATGAATGGTTCTAACACACACAGAGTTGGGTGAGAGTTGGGTGAGTGCACCCCTTGCAAACCTATAATAGCTCGCAACTTGGAAGGGAACACAAGATCAAAGATGCATCACAAAATGGAAAGAAAGTTAGCTAACATTCAAAAGTGGTGGTTAAACCAATCAACACATTTCAATAAATTTCATACATACTTATACAGGATAGTCCATACATCCCTGCGTAAGCAAACATATACATATACCATTTAGAGTAAACAGGATAGTTGGAATGCAATATGAAATATGCATGAAACATGTTGGTTCTATTATATTAAGAAGTGTAAGTTCCAATCATACAATACATCCATCTTCAACCACTAGTTCTTACAGTGAAATGTTATAGCCACAACGGCCTGCTCCTACAAAGAGATATACAAGCTCTTTGTAGTAGAGAAGCCAAGGCGCGTTACAATATTGTCCAAACTCTCTCTAAGATAGTCTTATTAGAAGCTTTGCAGACTAAAAACCTCTACAATGAGTTATGAGGGACTATTTGTAGCAAATGGTGGGGTGGCCCTTAGCATTCCCCTTTATGACAATTCATCTACCCTCATGACTCTTCATCTACTGTATGACTGTTACATCCAACTATCAACACTTGAACTTTCACTTGACAAGATTCTACATACATTCTGCACATGTACTCATGTGAGACAAAATGGCTTGAGAAAGCCATGCAAGACATATCTAACACTCAGACCGTTGTGGTTATACCAACTCTTTGACATCCTTGTGACGGTTGATGGTTGCGAACTAATGCCAATCTTGGTTGTTTGTGATGGTGTCTGTGCGCTCAATGGTGACATCTTGCTAAAACAAACTCTTGGCTTCATTGCATCTGGGTACACTGGTATGGCTCCCTCATCCAACTTGTTTGATAGCATGCACAAGGTTATCTTGGGTGCGACTGGACCGGCAACATGTTGATGCATAGTGTATGTGCTGATCTCCAAGCATGTGCTAGTGTCTGTGTGCATCAACTTGTCAAAATACATGTTCAGCTCCAGTCGAACTTACTCCTTGTCTTCACCTCGGTGAGTGTGCCAAATGGTTGGGATCGCATGTGTGTGCACAATGACATGCATGCTGCTGAATTCCCTTTCATGTGATCAACAACACTTCTCACCTTGTCTACTCTGTGCTAGCTGTTGGGATGGATCTATAACATGTACAGGTGCAGTTTCATCCATCTATGCGTGTTGCGCCCCCTGTTGTACCTGTTCCTACTGCAACTCATTCTCTTCTCTATGCAACTCATGTTCTTCCTTGAGTTATTGCTTCAACACTTGCAACTCCTCTGTTCCATTCTCTACCTTCCCGCAATCTTCATGTCGCACCATCCCCTCATAGCCTTAGTCCCTACAATTTCTTTCATCATAAGTGGATCTTATTGAGCTTGCAACTTTGTTCCGCCTCTGTGTTGTCAACAACCTTCCTCTTGCATTCATTTTGTGCAGGTCTGTTTCCTTTTGCTGCTGCTGATGGTGCTGCTTGTTGAAATGCTACTACCATATTATGTTGATGTCCTATTTTACAAACAACTTGATGTCCTCATAGGTAGGTGAGCTCATAGACACTTGAATGGCTGCAACCCCAATGGGCTCTCAATGATGTCCTTTGACTCTGCTCTCCTGAAGGCCATTGTACTTGTGTTCCTTGGAGGTTTATGAACACCTTTGATGCCTGGAGACATAGAAACATTCATGAAAAGAAATCGGTCAGTCGAAAACCAAAACAAACTTGAGGTCTGACTTGCAACATGCCTTTGTCATTGATCGTGAGGGTTACGCAATTTCCGCACGGAGGTTAGGAGACTGACTGCTAAAACTATGCAAGGAATAGTTCAGGCTATGGGGAGGCTGAATGTCTACTGGAATTGCATAATGCACAGTCCATCGTAGCCTGCTGAGGACTGAAACTACACAATGCACAATTTCAGTCAGCAGTGACATGCAACAAACAAACTACGTTGTGCAGTTTCTGGGGCTAGCAGGACACTGCCTCCAAGAATTGCGCAATGCAAGTATGGAGGTTAGTGTCAGGCCAGAGTTGCACAATTTCTGGAGGGAAGGCATGGTCCGGGCCAAGATAACCTAAACCGGCTCACATACGATTAAAAACATGAGAATTCTAGATGCATGGTGAGATAAGTGCAAACAAGAGTGAATGATCATTCATGCAAACGACAAGTGTAGGATTTAGAAAACGAGAAAGCATTCATGTGTGTGAAGGAAGTCATCGCAATGAAAACCATCCATGCAAAATCGTGTCATGCATGCAACAACAATGAGATGCAAATGAAAACTGAAACAATGCTTCTACAGGCTAACATACATCAAAATGACAACAAGCGCTCACTGAAATCAAGCAGAGAGCACTCACATGAAGAAAAACACAAAAAGTGACAGAAACACAATGCATGACATGAAAATCATGGTTACCCCAAAACAACTGAGTTGAATGTGCCAACGACTCCTAGATCCAATGTGGGATGTTAGAGCTACAAGGTCGATGTGAGGAATGACCTCTGTAGTATCTGGTTGACCGGTTCCCTCCGAGACTAAGAAAAACTGATTTGAATGCATGGAATGCTTCTCCCAAGGCAACATGCAAAGGCATCCCTTGATTCAGGGATCTATTTTTAGTGGTTGGAGGTTACATTCAAGGATCATTTCAGAAACCTCCCACCAAATGTCACTTTTCCTATATTTGTGGATTGTGCAATTTTTGGGCAGAGAAGCTAACTGCAGCCCAGAATTGCGCAATTTCTGGGTTAAGGAGCCCTGCTGGGAGGAATTGCATAATTTTCTCAGTGAAGCTTCAGTTGCAGATTTGCAAAATTCTGCAGCCCAATAGCCTGCCAGACAGAATTGCGCAATTTTTTGAGGGAGTCACTTAGCCTACAACTGAACCAACTCCGGAGAAAGAGCCTGTGAGGGGAATGCAACAAGCTCTAATGGACACGCTATCATTCTGCAAGAAAACCAATAAAACTTGTGTACTTGACAAGGCAAGACATTTTGTTGTGAAAGGTTGGTAGGGAGGCTCCAAAACAAAGCTAAGGCAAAATTTTGGAGGGTGGTCGTAGCCCCTACAATGCTTGGAAAGAAACTGCTAGAACTCCAGCTCTTTAAATGGACCTTGTTCATGAAAAACAAGTGTAAAACGTCTAAAAGTATTGTTTAGTTCTGAGTTCGTCTTGGTCTCCACGCTTTCTTGATTGTAATATGTAACATATGCCAAGCTCTTGGTCGATTGACACACATTCCAAGCCAAGGAAACATATTTGTTTCAGTTGGGGTTGAGGGGTATATTGGTGCACAAGAAGTATAGTTGTCAGAGTCTTAGTTTCATCTTTGGTGTTGCTCTGCTGCCAGCAGGCTTGGACAGTACCCCGGTGGAGTCACACAGGAACACAAGCACCACTTCCCTTCCAGCGGGCCTAGTCAGTACCCCGACAGAGTAACTTACATCACCTCTCTAAGCAGGAAGACTTTCTCTTATTTTGCCTTATTCTTTTTTCATTTTGAAATTTTTCGCTTTTCATTTTTCTAATTTTTCATAGCTTCGCATAATAGATATTCATTTCAGAGGTGGAAGAGGGATACCAACTTATTGAGAGCATAAGAGGTTTTTCCTTTAGAGAAGTAGTTTATTATATACCTTTGATGTGCTTGTTAAGGTTTTCCCCCTCACTTTACTCTACTTTACTGGGCTAACAAGGATTAACCCGAAAACAACTGACTAGAGTAGGTGATACTAGTTAGCGTGCAAGAAATGTGTTTTCACCAAGGTTCACTTCAAACAATACGTATTTTCCATCGATGTATCATGGACCAAAGGTAACAAGTTCTTTAGACATAGGCAAGATGACAGATAACCAAGTAGTGATAGTTGCACAAGGCCTCTTTTACTTTACCCAGCTTGTTTCAAGAGTCGCGCATGGTTTCATGTGATGCTAACCTATGAAAAAAAACAAGCAAACAAACAACAAAGCAAAGAAGAAGTAGAAGTAAATGCAAAAGAAAAGTGAGTAAGAAAATAATCAAGAAGACAAACAAACATGCAAAGCACGAAAGCAAACACACATGCAACCAAACAAATTGAAAGAAGACACTACTCCTACTCCTAAACTAATGGTGCATGGGCTCGATCACGTCAAGTGATATTTCCAATGCATCCACCTACAGATTGGTCGACACATGTTGGTGAAGGCTTGGTCCTCGAGCAACCTAGTTGTGTGAACTAGTAAACAAGAAAGATATAACAATGAAGACATACACACTTCATGTTTAAAAGTGTCGACAAGACATAAGTGATTGCAAGTACATGACATGTGGTTCGTGGACTTGTCACAATGTTGTGTGACACTGCACGCAGCTTTGAAGCATATGCATACTCTTGATAGTGACATGCAAGAAAACGAAAGAAATAAAGTCAACTTGCGTCATGCATGTGTGCTTGTAATGTAGGATTCCTCCAATGCATGAGCGATGGGATCATGGAGGTCGAGTGTAGGAGGTATGATCTGTGTGGGAGATTGATCTTTAATGCATACAAATGAGTGATGAAGAGCCTCAGGTGATTCAATAATTTCCTAATCGGAAGTGAAACCAACCTCAGGATAATGAGGGCCTGACATAACCATGAGCTTGGGTTGGAGTGCCTCGACAATCTAGGGTGTTTCAACTTCATCGTCAAATAGATCATCATAAATAGGTGGCTTCGAAAGATCAACTGCGATAGAATCATGATTGTGATCGAATATGGGAGTAAATATATCACGACAGCCACGATCAGAAAAATCAATGATTTCATTCGTATCCTCATGATCTAATAAATCAAACATAGGGGTAGATGAGAATTGGACAAATTCATCCTCTGTGTTTCCAGAAATGGCAGATGAAAGGTCAAGTGGATTTTCAATGAATAATTTATCTTCTCCATTTTCCGATGATGGACTAACCTCCAGTGTGTCCTGCGAGTGATCAACAATGGATGCATCCGTAGATGAAGATACACATGTGAAATCATGGATGGCCAGTTCACCAAAAATGTCAAGAAAGAATGGAGGAGGCTCAGACAGAAGGGAGTCATCCTTCACCGAGTGTTGATGCTCAAGCTCCCATTCGTATAGTTCATGAATGGCAATGCATGTTGGTTGTACAACAACAACTCTGTCAAGGGCTTCATCCTCATTCACAACAAGTGTAGAGTCTAGAATGGAATAACACAAGACAATATCATCCGGAGGATCATCCGATTATGAAGACGGAGGTTGTGGTACAAAATTCATATGACAACTAGATGGACTCACAACCAAATCTACACAAAAATTAAGAGAAGTGATGTTGGGAGGATGTGACAATTGAACAAATGTGTGAGCATGATATCCCTCATCACTATGCAGTGGTGGTGCTATTTGATAAGGGGACGATGGACAGTCACTTGTGGCAGTGACCGTGTCCACCTGTGATTGTACAACTCCATCACTAAAGAATGCTGAGCAAGGCTTCAGTTCAAACTTCTTCATGGGATGGGAAGATTTCTTAAGACAATACTAGAATCTATCCCAAAGATAGAAAAAGTTCATCTAACTCTTTGGAGCTTGAAATTGCAAATCATGAAAGCATTGCCAAAAATCCATAGGTGATTCATGTGGAGCCTTCCATTGTTGTAATAGTTTGTGGTCAAGATGTTCTAGATCAAAATGATAGAAAGTGGCTTCAATGAGATCACAGAAGTGCTCAAGTGAATGCATGCTGTCAGCCGGTAGGTTGCGCAACCATCGATGTGGGGATTCACGAAGTCTGTATGCGAGCAACAAACTAACCTATTCATCAGAACATCCATATTCCTCATGAAGCATGGCAAGGAAGTCATGTAAGAACTCAAGCGAGACCGCTTCGCCTTCACCATCATACATGTATGTGAACAAGAGATCAAAAAACTCCCTCTTGATGGTGGAAGATTTAGCATGTGAAAAACATCACAGAGGGAGGAGAGTGCAATACTCCATGATAGGTATGCAAAGGTTGAAAACATGATGAGGGGAAACAACTTGTCATCTGGCCCTCCTTCTAGTGCCAGAAATGTTGACAGTGTTGCACCTGCCAACATGTCAGGGGATCTCCCCAGTAAGGAGTCCCAATTAGACCTCAGACTGTTTGGTGTACGAGTCCTAGCATTGGGTCGTATAGTAATACCTTAACCATGGTTTCGAACAGAGGCAAGTAAGATGTCCCTGTTGGTAGCAAGGGTGTGACAACTCTGGCAAGACAAGAAAGTTGCATGAATGGTTCTAACACACCGATAGTTGGGTGAGTGCACCCCTTGGAAACCTTTGATATCACGCAACTTGGAAGGGAACACACGAGATAAGATGCATCAGAAATTGGAAAGAAAGTTAGTTAATACTCCAATGTGATGGTTAAACATATCAACACATTTTAGTAAGATTCATACATACTTATACAGAATAGTTGATACATGCATGCATAAGAAAACAGATACATATACCATTTAGAGTAAACAAGATAGATGGAATACAATATGACATATGCATGAAACGTGTTGGCTATGTTATATTAATAATTGTAAGTTCCAGTCATACAATACGTCCATATAAAACCACTAGTTCCAACAGTGGAACATTACAGCCACAACAGCCTGCTCCTCCAAAGAGATATACTAGCTCTACACAGTGGAGAAGCCAAGGCATGTTACAATACTATCCAAGCTCTCTCTAAGATAGTCTTATCAGAAGCTTGGCTGACCAAAAGCCTCTACAATGATTTATGAGGGACTATTTATAGTAAAGGGTGGGTTTTCCCTTGGCATTCCCCTTTCTGACAATTCATCTACCATCATGACTCTTCATATACTCAATGATTGTTACATCCAACTATCGACACTTGAACTGCCACTTGACAAGATGTTACATACATTTTGCACATGTACCCATGTGAGACAGAATGGCTTGAGCAAGCCATGCAAGAGATCACTAATACTCGGACCCTTATGGTGAGACCAACTCTTTGACATCCTTGTGATGGTCGATGGTGGTGAACTGATGCCAAGCTTGGTTGTCCATGATGGTGTCCATGCACTCAATGATGACATATTGCTGAAACGAACTCTTGTTTCCACTTCATCTGGGTACACTCATATGGCTCCTTCGCCCAACTCATCTGATAGCATGTCCATGGTTGTCTTGGGTGCGAGAAGACCAGCAACATGTTGATGCATAGTGTCTCCATTGATCTCCAAGCATGTGTTGGTGGCCATGCACGTCAACTTGTCAAAATAGATGTTCAGCTCCAGTATGACTTGCTTCTTGTCTTTGCCTCAGTGAGTGTGCCAAATGGGTGGGATCGCATGCATTCACACAATGACATGCATGATGGTAAATTCCCTTGCATGCAATCAACAACAGTGCTCACCCTTTCTACTACATGTCATCTACTGGGATGGATCTATAGCTTGTACACGCGCAGTTTCATCTGTCCCTGCATGTTGCGCCCCGTGTTGTACATGTTCCTGTTGCAACTCATTCTCTCATCTATGTAGCTTCTGTTTTCCCTTGAGTTGTTGCTTCAACACATGCAACTCCTTCTATGTTCCATTCTATGCCTTCGTTTTATCTTAATGTCATGTGGTCACCTCATAGCCTTAGTCTCCATAGTTGCTCTCATCACAAGTGGATCTGCTTGAGCTTGCAACTTTGTTCTGCCTCTATGTTGTCAACAACCTTCCTCTTTCATTCATTGCATGCAGGTGTGTTGCCTTCTACTATTGCTCATGGTGTTTCTTGCTATAATGTTGCTGCTATATTATCTTGATGTCCTTGTTTATGAACAACTTGATGTCTTCATAGGTAGGTGAGCTCATAGACACTTGCTTGGCTACAAACCCCATTGGGCTCTCAACGGTGTCCTTCGACTTTGCTCTCCTGAAGTCCATTGTACTTGTGCTGCTAGAAGGGTTATGAAAACATGTTATGCCTCGAGACATAGCAATGCTCATGGCAAGGAATCTGTCAGTTGAAAACCAAAACAAACTTGGGGACTGACTTGCAACATGCCTTTGTCATTGATCGTGAAGGTTGTGCAATTTCCATCAGGAGGTTGAGAGACTGGCTGCCAAAACTGCATAATGCATATTTTGGGCTATGGAGAGGCTTGCTGACTACTGGAACTGCACAATGTATAGTCCAGCCTTACCTACTGAGGAATGGAACTACACAATGTGTAATTTGACTCAGCAGTGACATGCAACCAGTAAACTGCATTGCGTAGTTTCTGGGGCCAGTAGGACACTGTCTCCAAGAATTTCCCAATGCAAGTATGGAGGTCAGTGCTAGGCTAGACTTGTGAAATTTCTGGATGGAAGGTAAAGCCTTTGCTTCTAGAAATGTGTAGTGTTATTCGGGCAGGGCACAGTCTGGGCCAAGGGAGCCCAGATTGACCAATGCGTGACTGAAAACATGAGAAGTCTAGATGAATGGTGAGATGAGTGCAAACAAGAGTGAATGATCATCCATGCAAACAACAACTGCATGATTTAGAAAGAGGGAAAGCATGCATGTGTGTGAAGCAGGTCACTGCAACGATGACCGTCCGTGTAAAACAGTGTCATGCATGTGACAGCAATGAGATGCGAATGAAAGCTAAAACAGTGCTTCTACAAGCTAACATACATCAAAACGATAGAAAGCGCTCATTGAAATCAAGAAGACAACACTCACATGAAGCAAAACACAGAAAGTGATAGAAACACAATGCAACACATGAAAAGTGAGCTTACCACAAAACAACTGAGCTAAATGTGCCGAAGACTCGGAGATGCAATGTGGGATGTCAGAACTACATGTTCGATGTGATGAATGAGCTCTTCTGTGTCTGGTTGATGGATTTCGATAAAATCAAGGTTGTAACACGCATGCCACAAATCTAGGAAAAGTGACACTTGGCAGGAGGTTTCTGAAATGATCCTTGCATGTAACCTCCAACTGCCAAAAATATGTCCCTAAATCAAGGGATGCCTTTGCATGCTACCTTGGGAGAAGTAGTCCATGCATGAAAATCAATTTTTCTCGGTCCTTGAGGGAACCGGTCAACCTAAGGGAACATTGTTATCGGGAAAAATAGTGTCTATACAGAGCTGCTAGTCCCACTAAGGCTGGTAGCTACCTTAGAAACAAACACACTAAAAACTACTTTCATTTTCCTTTATGAGAAATAGATAAGAGAAGAATAAGGAGACCAACCTCTGTCTTGCGCTTGGTTCCTCGCTCGATTCCTCTCTCTTCTGGTAGGTCTTTTCCACTCGCTTCCTTGTCTACCTTGCTTCAAAGAGTACCTGTAGAATCGAAGAAGCATAACACTATCCAAGAACATAGATCTATTATCATAAAAAATAGAGGATCAGATGTACATTGACCACACAAATGCTTAAAATCATCAATCATACAAGAATGTGGAGGAAAACTTGAATAGCTTTATTGATAATCAAGAAAGATAAAAGAGGATTACAACCAATTGTTCTGACCCAGCATCATCCTCTTAGCAAGAAAGCCCTTCTTCACCTCATGAAAAGCTTAGATCACCCAACACTATGATATTTCACCAAGAAACCCGCAGCACTTCCTTACAAGATACAAAATTCCAGCCTCTGGATCTCTGGGATGAGGGATCCATATATAGATGTCTGCAAGGGAGGTGAGTCAGATTTTGAGATTTGATTAGTGTATTTTCTCTGATAGTTCTTGATTCCACTTGGAGATTGATGATCTCTTACTCATCCCTGGTCGAATTCAGAGAGGAAAGTGTCACAGGAGAGGTTTCTGGAAGATTCCATGCTCCTCCACCTTGCGAATTGACCCTGCCATTTGTCCCTTCTTGCCCATCGCACCCCATAGAAGGGTTTTTTGACATGCATCACACCTACTGTGTGTATTCAGGTGGGATGCAACGCACATTTCCTATGGAGCAGGTGAAATGGTCCAGTTTTGACCAGTTCTGAGTAGTTTTTTACGGAGAAATTCTTGGAGATGCTGTAATCAGTTGACCTTGTTCTTTTAGGGGTTGGAACAACACATTTAGGGACTTAGGAGCCCTTGGTTTATGGACATTTATGCTTGGGGTTTCAGTGCCCAAAAATGTCTATAACAATTGCCCCCTAAAGCATGTGGTCGTTAATCTTTTGATGTCGGGTGAAATGATTTATCATGAGGATCCGAAGTTTTTTCGAGTTGGAAGGCGACCTATAATAAGATACAATACAATACATTATCTTCATATTATTTTCATGATCAAGCTGAGGCGGTAATTCCCATGCTCAACTTTATAAATTCATTTTCATGTACATAGGATAGACAATCGTCTGAGTGTAGACTGATGATTCTGGTAGAGCCATCATCCCTTAGATTGGATGATTATTTGTGCAGCAATGATGTACATTTGATGTCTTTATTTTCCTGAAAATATATTGCAGCCCGGATGGATGAAACTAGTTCCGAGGTCTTCATTCTCGTTCGATCTTCACTCAAAGTACAAGTTGATCCATGTGAGAGATGTTTTGGAGTTGAACATGGAAAGACATCACCTGATTACCAGCCAATGATGTAAGTTGTTAACAGGTGCGAGAGGAATCACCAATAATGCTGATGACCCTCAAGGTACTGCAGTACAATTCACGTGGTGTGAATAAGGGACTTGGCGTCGAACACCACGCAAAATCTTTCGATCGAAGGCCATTGATGTAAACCTGTCGCCGGAAGTGAGAAACTTGCCATTGAGGCATGCAAGCTTCAAAGTACTGAAAGGGTTGTTCCTAGATCGACTTCTTGGATAATGAGATGATGTCGACAAGAAGCGATCCGTCATAGGAGGGCCTTAGTGAATCCCACATCAATGACACGGAACGGAGCAAATGATTTTGATGGAGGTGAAAATGAACTGGTGATATAAGGTTCAGGATGGCGGTCATGAAAGAATGGAGTTTAAATGTATTGCAGTGGGTGAGACACAGGTGAATTCTCTGAGCGACTTCTCTTGAACATATCGGTGACACTGACATGATGGATTGGTAGCATTAACCACAAATGTGGATGGTGTGATGGAACCATGGTGATGTGACGAGTGAATGGAACAACCCAACCCGACTCGGATGCGGAGTGAAAGTGCCATGTTCAAGAGCGACTTGCTACCAACAAAGTTTCTTCAAGTTTTCTTCCCAATTTTTCCTCAGTCATTGCTGACCAGTACCTCTTTATTTTTGTCAAGCTTGAGGAGGATAAGATATGCTTGTTCTATAATTTTCCTTTGGGCAAACCCATCGCTAAGCTTTAACGAGCCTAGCGATAATGAAACTCATTCTTGTCTGTTATGGACAAGTTTGTCGCTATTAGGTTTTAACGAGTTTAATGACAAAGATAACTCGATCCTTTTCAATTTTAGAGAGTCTAAAAAGGGACATAAAGGAAAATCCATAAATCCTTTTTCGTCATCTAATCCCTTAAGTCCGAAAAAGTATAAAATAATACAAAAGGGATGAATTTTCGGTAATTTTAACGAGCCGAACAAAACAAGCGCTCAATCTTTTTGTGTAATAATCCCTCAGGTCCAAAAATATTAAAATCTAAAGGAGGGATAGCACTTCCGGTCACTTTAACGAGCTGGAGAGGCCAATGGCTCAGCAATCTTTTCATATTTTACGAGTCAGTTGAAAAGAGCTTTAAAGGAGACTCGTTTTTTGAGGACCGAGTGATAGATTCGGGTAGCAGCTGATTCCAGGTAAGGTTTGGAATTTCCAATCATGGCAGTGTCACAAGGATGGCTAACAAGATCACTCTTCGCAGCTGTTCCTCAAAAGGGGTAAACAATCAAGTGGAGGTGAATTATCAACCAATACAGAGTGGAGGTGATGATGAGAACACAACCAAGGCTTCAAAGGTTGAAGTAATACATTCACGATGGTTATTTACTGGAAATTGGTTCATTTTTTAATGAGCTTAAATGCTGGGGGAAACACTTGCTCATTGCTTATGTTTATTTTTTAACGAGCTTGAATTCCGTGTTAAAACTAGTCGATTAATCCAGTCGCATAATAAGGATGACTTATATATAAAAATGGCATTATTTCGAAGCTTTGACCTGCATCCTTCTTTATGCAAGTTAGGAAATGCCGAATCCTACGATTTTAAAGGGTTAGAGGAACTATAAATTAAAAAAAAAAATTATCGCTCTTTGCTTGCACGCCAAAAGGTTTGCATGCCCCCAGGTATAACGAAGTAGAGTTTCCAGGTTACCCCTCAATTTGCAGGCAAAACATTTGTTTTATCGAGAAAGGCCTACCTTTTCAGATTACCCCTCAATTTGTAGACAAAAAATTCATTTTATCGGGAAATGCCTACCTCAACAGAGGTATCTTATTCCGGTCTAATCCCATTTTCCAAAATGGACGGGTGTGTCAGGCTAGTCATATACTCTCCTCGGAAACCCACCCTATACCCAAGGTTTTCCTATCGAAACAGGCCAGGCTGCATGCCCCCAGGGTTTCAGTCATGCCCTCCGAATCACTCGTGCTCATCAGGAGGATGGACTGGGGATTGATGAGACATTCATTGCGTGAAAAGACCATTCAGGGTCGATATATGACTATTTTCTAAGTGTGAACCGGGGAACGCAAGCTGGTCTACGAGCTTGACCACTCTTCCTTCGTGCGGAAAACACATTACTCTAAAGAGTGAGGAGACAATGGCTCCCATGCAATAAATATAGTCTCATCCAAGGAGTAGATTATAATCCATGGGTCCTTGGACTACCATTACGTTCATGTGAACAGTTTTCCTTCTCAATGTTATCGGCACATAGGAAAGGATCCCTAATGGTCGACTGGTTCCTTTGTCAAAGCTTGTTAGATTTCTCATGTCAGGAAAAAGCGATGGCGAACCAAGCTCTTTCCAAGTAGTCGATGAAAGGATACTCACAGAAGCCCCTTCATCTATGATGGTACCAGCCATGACCATTCTATATATTTGAGCAATGATTCAGAATGGTACACTAGCTGGTAACCGGGGTCTGCCTAGTAGATTCCAGTCAAAAGAAACAACCAGGTTGCTTGGAGGTGGGACCGAATAGACGACCGGATACAAATCTGATGAACTTCCTTCCTGCGGTAAAGGAACGGGTAGACTACCCCCATGTTCATTGGAGTCTGTGCTTACGAAGAGAATTTGAATGGTGTTGTTCTTGTTCTCTTCGGTGACTGTATCATCTGAAGATGGACCTTCTGATGGCAAGACTGGGTCAACTGCCACCTCGACCTTTTGACTTTCGTTTGGTATGGATTCAGATGGTTTATCTTCAATGATAGATGCTTTTGCCGACCACAAGGGCGTGTCAGTTGGATTTTCAACTAGTGACGGACTCGGTAAGAGTTTCTTGTATCCAGGAGGAAGCGGTAACAGTGAAACCGGACGGTCATCCAAAACTCTTTTAGCTTCGTCTAAGAAGGGACAACGGCAGACGGCGTGATCGTCTTCACACAATTTACAAGGAAATTTATATTTTCCTTTTTGTCCGAGGGATTCACTTTCACTAGTTGACGGTGTATGCTCAACATGATCGTCAGAGGTTAATGACACCGGATTGTGCAAATGAGGAGACCAGCCCCTTAAGGTCCGAGGGATGCAAGGACAATCTCGATGATAGTGGTCTCCTTTGCAAATGACACATGGCGATTTAGGCCTGGTAGGTGCAGTGTGTGGATTTTCGCTAGACAATGCTTGGTTTCCCCTTTTCGCCTTTGGCTCCTTCTTCTTCTTCTTCGCTTCTTCTTCTTCTTCTCCTTCTTCTTCTCAGTTACTTGATTTTGGGCTTTACTAGCTTCATCAAGTGAAGAGGAAGGAGGAGAGGAAGAATTTAACGAAGTAGAGGGTTGGGGGGTAACTCTAATATCGTTTAGTTGATGACTTAATTGTTCAGGAATCACGGTGTTCTGAACAACAGAAGTTGAGAAGAGCCATACGGGCAAGCCGATTGTCAATCCTAGAAGAGACAATGTGGCCATATGGGGTGCACCAACATCTCCCCAAGAGGAGAAGGGACTAGGATTTCTTCCAAGGGGAACTCCTTGGTTGGTGGACTCCATTTTTTTCAACTTAAGATCAACGTAGGAAAGGTGATGATTATTCTGTTTAAAATAAATTTTAGATGCTTTGACACAACTTGTTTTTTCAATTTTTAAGAGTCGAGAAAGAACAAAAGATGACTCTAGTCGCCTTCGATTTTTAATGAGCTTTAAGTGACAAGTGCTCAGATGGACCTTTTCTGTTAAGGAGTCTGAAAAGGAATGAAAGGGACTGCTCTAGAAATCTAGACAGAGGGATTACCAAACCAATCGCAAAACTGCAGAATACTTTTTACTGTACGGCAGTCAATCTTCCCAAATGCTATGTTTAGTGCATTGCGATCGATAGGGGGGCAAACACGGCTTCCTATGGATAAAGGATAAAGCTTATTGTGGTCTCCCAAAATATACTTGATGGTACGTGGGAGCACAAGTCCGTACTGGCACTTATCGTCTCAAAGTGGAGGAATCACCCATCCAACAGTGAAAACAACAGTTACCAGACTTTACGACGCCGAAATACGTCTCTAGCCTAGACTTATAGATATTGTGCGTTAGGTTCCAAAGCGTTTTTAGATTCATTAAATTTATTTTATGGTTGATCTTGCTTAAGAAATTTGTCTTTCAGGTTCACCGCGTGATGTACATGTACAATTCCTAAAATGCAATCTAAGATGATAAACAGTCGTTTAATCTTCTTTTTGCAATGAAAATCCTAGCTACTAAGGAAAGAGAGATGGCGTTATTTCAACAAGGAGCAGAGAGCACACACTATATGCACTGTCCTAAATCAAACCAAAAAATAGCCTAAATGCAAATGCACATGCATGTATTTGTTTTCAGCCTTCTTAATGTATGAATGATAAAAAGAAAGCTAAGCGCAAATCCGAATTATTTTCCAAAGCGACAATTACTAACAAGTATCTTTTCAAAAGAAAATGAGGAAAATGACGACACTTTGTTATTTGGAATTGAAAACTTGCTTTTGACACTTGAAAAACTACTAACTCAAATCAAATACAAGAGTAACAGTGTAATCGACTATCAAGAGCAATCGGATTCTCTTCTATGACTGAAAACGACACTTGCGACACTTTCAAATCAAGAAACGACAGTACAATTACGCTACTTATTTGTAAAGGAGAACTCAAAATGACTCAAAAATACATAAAAACATTTACAGTTCTTTGCACAATGGAGGTGGAATAACAGCAAGGAAAGGGGTTTCAAACAGAGGTGTATTGACTACAGGCAACCAAACTCCTGAATAGAGCTGAAAAGAGTGAACACAAAAACCAAAATTTAGGAACAAGGCCTTGTCTGATCAGCGCACCTGTAACACAGTGAAACTGAAATGCAACGCACCTACTACACTTGGGAAGTGCGATGCATTTGAAGTTCACAGAACAGACAGTGTGCTGGACGAAGGACGAGACTTTGGTTGGGTTCCGGGTCACAGTTTGCAGTTCTGTTCAGGGATTTAGGCCGAGCAAGTGGTAATCAGTAAATCAATCACAGGGGTAGATCTAAGGATGTTACTAGAGCCACCACGAGGGAAATTAGAGAGCTTGTAAATCAATCGTTTAATTCATAAACAAAACCCGGAGATAGACTGAAGCAGCATTGATCTACTTTGCACTTGCATAGAAAATGCAGTTTGAAGGCTAGCTGGCTTGACTTCAGGCTCCGTCTGTCAGTTTATAAAGTAAACAAATGTAGATGAACAAACAATCTATTCACTCCCCAGTGGAGTCTCCATTTTGTTATTAGGAAAACTAGTGTCTATACAGAGCTGCTAGTCCCACTACGGCTGGTAGCTACCTTAGAAAAAAACACACTAAAAACTACTTTCGTTTTCTTTTATGAGAAATAGATAAGAGAAGAATAAGGAGACCAACCTCTGTCTTGCGCTTGGTTCCTCGCTCGATTTGTCTCTCTTCTGGTAGGTCTTTTCCACTCGCTTCCTTGTATACCTAGCTTCAAAGAGTACCTATAGAATCAAAGCAACATAACACTATCCAAGAACTATAGATCTATTATCATAGACAATATAGGATCAAATGTACATTGACCACACAAATGCATAAAATCATCAATCATACAAGAATGTGGAGGAAAACTTGAATAGCTTTATTGATAATCAAGAAAGAGAAAAGAGGATTACAACCAATTGTTCTGACCCAGCATCATCCCCTCAGCAAGAAAGCCCTTCTTCACCTCATGAAAAGCTTAGATCACCCAAAACTATGATATTGCACCAAGAAACCAACAACACTACCTTACAAGATACAAAATTCCAGCCTATGGATCTCTGGGACGAGGGATCCATATATAGATGTCTGCAAGGGAGGTGAGTCAGCTTTTGAGATTTGATTAGTGTCTTCTCTCTGATAGTTCTTGATTCCACTTGGAGATTGACGATCTCTTACTCATCCCTGGTCGAATTCAGAGAGGAAAGTGTCACAGGAGAGGTTTCTGGAAGATTCCATGCTCCTCCACCTTGCGGATTGACCCTGCCATTTGTCCCTTCTCGCCCATCGCACCCCATAGAATGGTTTTTTGACATGCATCACAGCTACTGTTTGTATTCAGGTTGGATGCAATGCACTTTGCCTATGGAGCAGGTGAAATGGTCCAGTTTTGACCAGTTCTGAGTAGTTTTTCATGGAGAACTTCTGGGAGATGTTGTAATCAGTTGACCTTGTTCTTTTAGGGGTTGGAACAACACCTTTAGGGACTTAGGAGCCCTTGGTTTGTGGACATTTATGCTTGGGGTTGTAGTTCCCAAAAATGTCTATAACAAACATGCAAAAACCTTCTTGACTGATGGGAAAATTTCCGCATTTTTGGGAGGGAGTTGGGTTGGATGCCTAGAGGGATTGCATAATTTCTAGGCAGAGCAGCTGACTGCTACCTATAATTGCACAATTTATGGGTAGAGTAGTTGACTACTACCCAAAATTGTGCAATTTTTGGGTTGAGTAGCCCTTCTGGGAGGAATTGAGAAATTTTTTCTCAGTGAAACTTGACTGGCAGATTTGCACAATTCTGGAGCCCAGCAGGCTGCCAGACAGAATTGCACAATTTTTGGAGGGAAGGCTGGTTCTCATCCAGAATCATGAAATTTCTTGAGTTTGCTGCTAAGCCTACATTTGGGCCAAGTCTGGAGAAATAACCTGTGAGGGGAATGCAACAAGCTCTCATGGATAGGCGATCATTGTGCAAGAAAATCACTGAAACTTGTGTACTTGACAAGGCAAGATGCTGCAGTGAAAGGTTCGTAGGGAGGCTCCAAAACGCAGTTAAGGAAAAAATTTGGATGGTGGTTGTATTCACTACAACAATAATATAAGATGAAGACCTCTTATCTTAATTACTACGAAATCATTTTCTAGGAAAAATTAAAAAAATCTTAAAATTACCTCTCTTCTAATAAAGTGGCAGCGTGGTTAGATATTGTGGAAATTTTTCCTAAGTGCTTTTATACAGGAACCATGGAACACATGGAAAAACTGACATGGCATGTTTTCTAGCAATTGCACACAACCGAGAGAAGACCATGTCGGTGGAACACTCGAATGGATTCTTATGAAAATCAAGCGAAGGAATTCCGAGACATATGCTTCTCAATCTTCGAGTACAATTTTAAATCATCATTAGATTATATTATTATATGGTAGTCTTATTTATTGAATAGACTTGTTGCAATAAATTTTGGTCCCCGCAAAATTTTATTTCCATGGCTAGTGAATATCGCTTATATGTTTTGGTGTTGAACATGAAATGTTCCTTCAACAATGGCCCAACTAGTTTTTTCTTTTAACAAGTCAAAGAAAATCTTGGAGCATGTCTTTCTGTGTAGAAGAGTAGAGAATTCTTGAGTTTAGAAATGTCCACTTCGAGGATCCCTTTTAAAGATATATAGAGCCCTTTTTCGAATTTTTTTTGATTCGCTTCAACTAAAAGAAAACATTTTGAAATCATGCAAGGATGGTAACTTTACTATGAAGTAAATTGTAATTTACATGACATATCTTTGCAAATACAATTTCTTCGAGCCATTGAAATCTATCTTTGTAGATACAATATATTCTAGTAAGATTTGATGTCTACATCTCATTATGATTGGAAATCTAGTAACCATTGCAAGCTTCTTTTTCAAATCCATACCCTCTGGTGAAGCAACTAATCAATTACTTGGAAATGAAAATTATACCATTAAGTCAACATTATATTGTTACCTAGAATGGTTTAGTTATAATATCCATTCTAATGATTTCACTTGAAAAGAAACATAACCCCTTTTGTATTTGTTGACATTACCGTTCCAATTACAATTACAAATATTTCTATTTATTTGTGAAATTGCATCTTCTCCATGGTCTCATTTCGAATCTAGCAAGTTTACATGTTTATGTTGCTTCTATAGGCCATGTTCTCACTCCTACTGCCACATCATTGTTATCTATTCAAAGGAAAAAACCTGGGGCAAAACCTTTCATTCATTTTTTTGTTGAGAATAGGAAAATGGAGAAGCATATAGGATCATGTCCAAACATCTCTTGTGGGGTGACATGCCCTTTACATTGCCAAAAATAACCCCTTCTACCAGGCAATGTTTGATGTTGCTGCAATTGTTGCCTTTGGATAACAAGCCTCTACTTATAAGTTACAATCAATTAAAGGGGGGAATCATTCAAATAATATATATATATATATATATATATATATATATATATATATATATATATATATATATATATATATGTATGTATATATATATATATATATATATATATATATATATATATATATATATATGTATATATATATATATATGTATATATATATATATATATATATATATATATATGTATGTATATATATATATATATATATATGTATATATATATATATGTATATATATATATGTATATATATATATATATATATGTATATATATATATATGTATATATATATATATATGTATATATATATATATATATATATATATATATATATATATATATATATATGTATATATATATATATATATATATATATATATATATATATGTATATATATATATATATATATATGTCGAAATCCTAGAGGAAGTCCACATGCATTGTTGTGTTGAAAGGTTGGACTAATGGGAAGGCTAGGATCCTGTTAAATTTTTTTCCGCATGTGCGAGAGGGGTAATATTTATTAAATTTTTTGATGCATTTGTTAATAACAAAATCTAAGGATGCTCCAATTTTTGTAATTTGTTTGATAAATTAAACATAGTGATAGTTGTGCATCATGTTCTTCAAGATATAACTGTTAAGGTGTTGATTATGTGGCACTTAACAAACTGATAATGAAGAGATGACCCATATTATATTTTCTCTATATGTTGCATTGATTTAATCTTGGTGGACATAAAAACAATTGAAGTTGTTGAGGAAATGAGGAGAATATGAGCATCACCAAATCCATTATGATCATGCCCTCATGAAGACATCCACAAATAACATGTAGCTGTCATGTTGTACCATCACCACCTTTTCTACCAGTGTCAATCCATTCTCAAATGTCAATTACGGTGGAAGAATATTTTTTTTTTTTTTTTTTTTTCTGCAAATTGGTATGCTAATATCTTTAACAAAATACCCAAGGGACATGTTGTTCTTGCACTTGTTTCCAAAGAATCCTTATGGTTTTTGGGAAGGGATCTTTTTTTCTCTTAGTGAATCTTTGATAAAGATTTACTGGTTAATAGTGATAAGCCCATCACAACCATGGATAGAGTCATAATGAATGTAGCTAAGATTTTATGAGAAGCCAGGTAAGGAGGGAAACCTCATGTACATCATGGGATTTTCTTGATCATAAATGGAACAATACAATCCATCACCCATTGTTGCATTCAATACATCTCTCTCACTCCTTTACAACATATTTTAGTGCAATTTATACCACCCTCGAGTGGTGATGGTGGATAAACCATCTAATCCTAGCCTCAACATTGAAATGTTACATTATATTGGTCACATCACTAATTTATAAAGTGTAAACACTATTACCAGCTTAAATATTATTAGAATGTTAATGATTCAACATGTAAATGTTTTATGCAGTAGCTAACTGATCTTAGAAAACATCTAAAAATGGCATTAATTTAATTTTATCATGATTAAACCAAAAGTATGTTGCAGGTTGGGATATTTCATTTGAAATTTTCTCTCAATATGGTCTAACCATTATATTTGGACCTTGCCAAATAATTGATAAAGAAATCTCATTTGTTGGAAAAGATTAATTTTCTACTTCAGGAAAATTGAACAAGTTGATTCACTAGCAAAGGTTGATTTTATATACTCCTAGATGCTTACAATTGAAAACTTGATCTATGGAAGTATGTAACCTCTCCACGAGGGGCATATCTCACTAGGAGAAGAAGATCAGAGAGGCTCATTTATGTTTCCCACACAACTTGAACATAAGCAAGTTACTTTATAACCATAATACAAGGCAGAATCATCTCTTGGGTGGCTAGTCTTGCACAAGGCTATTTTAAAGGTAAATATTCTGAGTTCTCAAAATGAAGCCTACAAATTTCCTGTGGTTTAGTGGTTGAGGAGAAAATTCATCGTATGCAGCATGCCCTATCAAATTGAATTTGAGTGGTTTTGTAGGGAATTTTTTTATTTTTTGTTACTCACATTTTGTACAACACAATGAAAAAGGGTAAACAAGTCATTCCATGGAATGAAATATTGAAATTGGTCATTAGATTTGTTGAAGCATTAGATTGTTACATGATGGTTGCAGCTAACCTCTCATTCATAGGGATTTAAAATATTCCAATATTCTTATTTCTTATGACTTTAATGTTTAAACCCTAAGTATATGAATGCTCGCAAGTAGTATCTTTGTATCGTTAATGGATTTTTGGAACATTTGAAAGATTAGGTATTATTGATGCTACTATGGAAATTTATATAAACAAGTTGGGTTTAACTTTTGGAAATTTTCAATAGTTTTTCGATTTCAGGCTAGCCAAATGAGTCTCCAACACCATATGCAATGATGTTGTGGGAAGATTTGGTTATGTAACATTATGGTTTTACACCTCACCTTATTATACAAATAATTGTATAAAAATCCGAATTTAATACTACTAATTCCATAGGTATCTCGGAAACTAAAAAGAATATGTTAGTGGGATCTCCAATGTCTGTGTTGGATGAATCTAATACCAGTAATGATAATGATTTCTTGTCAGGTAAAGAATGTCACAAGTCAAATTCAAATAAAAAACATCTGAAGAAGGAAGGTGAAGATATTGTTTTCTACCTTTGTCAAGTCACTAGAACACCTAAATAGGATAAGGTGTTTAAGTCTAGCAATATGCCTTCTCCTACAATGGATATGAAGAGTATCCCCAAGTCTCCAATCAACAACACATTAGGCTAATGCACTTTTCGCCTCTAACATACGATGAACAACAATTTATATTATTGGAATTAAAAGGATTTTGACTTGTATACAACTTTCACAATGATAGCAATTATCATTACAATTAGACTTCATTACGTTCATAAATATTGCACTAAAACTCAACATAATTTCTACTTCAGTTTTATAGTTGCTTATAATAGTTAGCTTATTGTGTCTTTAAGTAAATATACTTTATATACTATATATACTCACCTTAGGCTATACAAAACCAATTTCTTTATCCAAACAATTTTCCAAACTTAAAATTTCTTTTTAAATAAAATAATTCATATTTATAATTTAAATGTAAAGTTATTAAATCACATCACATATCACATCTTCTATCTTTTATGCTACTTCTTCCTATGCTACAACATTACGACGTATCCTTTGCAACGAGTGGTGCAATTTCTAGTAATATTTTTGATATTGTCATTATTCTGCGAGATGATCTCCTCTTTTATCCCTCATGGTCTAGTGAAGACAGGGCATCCTTTTGTCATCGTAGTTTGAGCCAAAGGTGGTTTTTGACTAGAGTTAGAAGCAATTCTAAGAAATATCTTCGCTTCCATGTTGTAAAACTTCTTCTTATACGTAAGATACTTGGCATACTCATGCTTTCTATAGGGGAAACATGGGCTTCAATGAGCACGATAGAGTAGGGAGTATATCCATTAATCTTGAGGATGTAGGTTATAAACTGATCTTGGATCTACTCAATCTTCAATCTTCTTCCATGATTTTTTGAATAGACTAAAACCCCAAACCTCAGATCCATATAAAATAACAAAGGTGACAAGAGTCTCAAAGAGAAACTTATTTTATCCCAAATACAAATATGTGTTCACTTAAATTCTTTTCAAGCACATAGTAAGATTCTCATCCTCCACGTGTCCTTTTCTCAATTTTATAATTCCAATTGAGATAACATAGTAAACTTTTCATCCTCCACTTATCATTTTCTCAATGTTATAATTCCAATTGAGATAACATAGTAAAATTTTCATCCTCCACTTGTCTTTTTGTCAATGCTATAATTCTAATTGAGGTAATGATAGATGTATTCCAAAATATTTATATTAATAGCTATTATTGTAAATAAAAGTATTATAAGTAATATTTTTGGATTTAATTATAATTATTAATTATAGAAAGAATTAAGTACAAGATAAATTTATATACATTTAAAAAAACATGAACAAAATCTATAACCATAGAAATTCTACTTAGTTTATAAATAGACTACATTGCAATATTATGAGCTAATATTACAGCTCATGAATACAACATATCAAAACATCCATAACTCATATTCATCTTCTACATTTATATTTATATATTCATATAAACATAATTATTTTTAAAATAAATATCAATCTTCAATATTTAAACCTTATTAAAAATATTTTAAAATTAAATCCATACCATTTATCTAATAATAATAAAAAATATAAAAACCCTATTCACAAGTGAATAATATGAGATTATCTAAAAACCCTATTCACAAATGAATGATATAAGATTCCTCCACAGGAATGATATGATATTTGAAACAATTTAATGAAGTCAAATAAGTGGAACAAATACAAACTTCAAGCAAATGACCGGCCTACACGTTGATGTGTCGACACGGTTGATTGGGGATGCACTAGTAGAGAGATACAACTTGAGGCCAACGACAGGCCGAGAGATTGATGTGTGTAGAGGGTCCATCAGGGGTATACTGAGACTGACAAACTGATCCATTTCGCATGAAGAAGAGATCCTCTGAATATCGAAGCGATAGTCATTGAATGGTGTATAACGTGGGAAATTATGAATAAAAAGCTTGTTAATAGGAGCTCCATAAATGGATACGAATAGGAAATTGAGTATCCTTTACTCGGTAAGTGTGGAGTGATTGCACGGGAGGAGTCCAAATGGAGAATAAGGTATGTTGAGATTTTGTATATATTAATTTGGCTAAAATCTCATGGATAATGTCAACAATAAGATTTGTTCTTAAATTAATTGCATCAAATCCTGATGAGGAGATATATTCTATCCTATTTTGTTGTGATAGAATTTATTATTCAATTTCTTCTCTACATCTATAAAATTGAATGTATATGTGAGGTGTGAAGAAGAGGAAGTGCAGATGTGAAAATCTGCCGTTGTAATCTCTTGTTGAAAAATTGAAAGCCGATACCTCTGTTTGAAGGACATAACCCGAATTGGTTGGGTGAACCATGTTAAATGTTGTCTAATGTTTTCTATTATGTATTTGTGAATTTATACTATTTTCAGCTATGCTAATTTTGACAATTTTTATCAGAGCACTGTGACGCTAGTGCAAATCTGTTTTGCGAGGAACGTTGTGTGGCTTGTGCATAATCTACGTATGCGTGGGAGACTTAGGCTAGTGTTTTCTACAACGGATCAAACCATCTGGGCAAGCAAAGGTTCATTTCTGTGGTGGCTTGTGGCTCTATGATTCCAAGTGGGAAGAGTGCCGTGAGCTGGTGCTTTTGTTGTTGATTAATGGAGCCTGTTTGTAAGCAAAGACCAATCTACGGCTCTAATAATGCATCGATCTTTCTCCGGCTGTAAGTCTTGTGGGCCATGTCAAAGATAAATCCAAGTTCAAAAGAAAAACGCTGCAAATTAGGTTGTAACACAAAGGAAGTCTGCGCTATTAATTTAAGAATGAGGTGATTTATTGTTGCTTATAAGGTGAGTTGTGTCTTGATAGTTGCTAGTTGCATTGAAATTCCATTCCATTCGTTGCTAGTTGCTGGTATTTTCAATTTACAGTTTGTGGAATTTTATCAAATTTTTAATTTGATTAAAAAGGCAATTAAGGATCCATAGAGAAAAAGGCAAATTAAAATGTCAAAAACTCAAAGTGCTTGGTTTGAGATCGAGAAGTTTAATGGGAGAAATAACTTTGAAATCTTTAAAGTTAAGATGAACAATTTACTCGTTCAACAAGGTGTAACGAAGGCACTTTTGGGAAAATCCAAACAACCTATCGCCAGGACAGATGACGAATGGAGTGACATCGATGACAGAGCACTAAGTGGAATTTGATTGTGTTTGGCAGATGATGTTTTATTTAACATCGTGTCAGAGAAAAATGTCATTTGTCTATGGACAAAACTAGAAAAGTTGTACATGACTAAATCCTTAACAAATAGGATTCTTTTGAAGAGACAACTATACACCTTGCGCATGAAGGAAGGTACGACAATAAATCATCATTTTAATACCTTTAATACTTTCTTGGTGTAGTTAGATAACATAGAAGTAAAATTTGATTCAGAAGATAAATCTGTAACTCTATTATGCTTGTTGCCTGAGTCATGGGATCATTTTGTTACTTCTATAAGTCTTAGCTCATCAGAAACCCTTGAGTTTGATGATGTTGTTGGAGCTATGCTGTCTGAAGAAACCAAAAAAAGGTCAAATCAAGAAACCTCTACATCAGAAGCAATGATGGTTAGAGGTTGATCTAAAGAAAGATGGTTTAGTAAGCAAAACAACTCTCGGTCAAAATCGAAAGGGAAGAAGAGTAAGCTAAATTGCTAGTTTTGTAGCAAATTGGGACATTTGAAGAAGGACTGTTGGAAGAGACAACAAACATCCAAAGATGAATCTTCAACAGAAAATAAAGAAGCAAACACGACAAATATAGGTTCGGCATCCGGTTTAGGTATAAGTGATGAAGTTTTATCAGTTAATTTGTTAAACCATTATCAACATTGGTTGATAGATTATGGCACATCCAATCACATGTGCATTCATAAAGAGTGGTTTAAAACTTATGAATCAATGAGTGATGGAGTAGTTTACATGGGAAATGATGTCTCATTTAATGTTGTGGGAATTGGAAGCATCCAGGTTAAAATGTTTGATGGGACAATTAAAATCTTAACTGATGTAAGAAATGTTCCTGAACTCAGAAAAAAACTTATTTCTCTAGGAGTGCTAGACATAAATGGATATAAAACTTTTATTCAAGGTGGAGTAATGAAAATTTATAAAGGAATCCTACTAGTGATGAAAGCAAAGAAGGTTGGAAAATTTTTTCAGTTAAAAGGAAGAATAGAGACAGATCATGCTTCAATTGTATATGAAAACGGCAGTGATTCTATTCGACTATGGCATCAACGGTTGGGCCATATGAGTGAAAGAGGATTAAAAATTTTATTTGATCGTAAGTTACTTCCTAGTTTAAAGTCTTTTAAGTTAGATTTCTACAAACATTGTATATATGGGAAACAAAACAAGCAGAAATTTAGAATCAGAAAACGTACTAGTAAGCGAACCTTGATTATATCCATTCTGATGTTTGGGGTCCTTCTCCTACAACCTCATATGGAGGATCATCATATATTGTATCTTTAATAGATGATTTCTCTAGGAAAGTATGGATCTATATGTTGAAAAGAAAGTCTGATCACAGTTTTCAAGTAGTTTAGAGCATTAGTAGAAAAGATCACTGGAAGAACCATTAAATGTTCAAGAACTGACAATGGTGGTGATTTTACTTCAAAGGAATTTGATAATTATTGCAAGGAAGTTGGGATTGAAAGACATAGAACTACTGCTTATACTCCTCAGCAAAATGGAGTTGCTGAATGCATGAACACAACTCTCTTAGAAAGAGCAAGAAGTATGCTAAGTAATGACAATTTGCAGAAGGAATTATGGATAGAAGCAGTATCTATGGCTTGTTATTTGATAAATCGATCACCATCAATTGCAATAGGATGCAAAATTCCTCAAGAGGTATGGAAAGGTCATCCTTGTGATTATTCTAAACTGAAAGTTTTTGGTTGTGATGCATATGCTCTAATTCCAAAACATCAGCATTCTAAAAAGATACATCCTTGTTGGATATGGTGTTGGGATTAAGGGATACAGGTTGTGGGATCCTACTCTTCACAAGATCATCATTAACAGAGATGTTAAATTCAATGAATCTTCACTCGATAATCCAGATGTAGAAATTAAATTGAAACAAGAAAATGTACCTAAGTTTCAACCTATTTAGTTTGAAACCAGTTCAAACACTGATAATAGTAAAGAAGAACAAGTTTTAGATGATCATGAAGAAGTTCCTACAGATAATAATCAGCAAATTGTAGAAGAACTGGAAACATCTTTAAGAAGGTACACGAGAAATAGATATCATCCTAAAAGGTATGATGATTATGTTACTTCAGTTGCTTTAACTACTAATGATGATGAACCTTTATGCTATCAGGAAGCTATAGAAGGTTCTAACAGTGATAAGTGGAAAGAAGCTATGAAGGAAGAAATGAAGGAATTAGACAAGGATGCCACATGGGACCTCGTACAACTTCCCAATGAAAGAGAAACTGTAGGATGTACATGGATTTACAAATTGAAAATGGGTGTTGATGATAAAGAAGATAGGTACAAAGCGAGGCTGGTTGCGAAAGGTTTTTCTCAGAAAGCAGGGATTGACTTCCATTAGATATTTTCACCAGTTGTTAAAATTGTTTCAATTTGGATTGTCTTAACATTAGTTGCTTTAGTTGATTTAGAATTACGACAACTAGATGTTAAGACTACATTCTTACATGGAGATTTAGATGAAGAGATTTATATGGAACAACCTGAAGGATTTGTTCAAAATTGCAACAAGAAATTTGTCTGCAGGGTCAAGAAATCATTGTATGGTCTGAAGCAGTCACCGAGACAATGGTACAAGAAATTTGATTCTTTCATGACGAGCCAAAATTATATAAGAAGTGAATATGATCGTTCTGTTTACTTTAAGAAATTAAGTATGACATGTTCATTATCTTAGTATTATATGTTGACGATATGCTTTTAGCAAGCAAAAGCATAAGTGATATCAACAGGTTAAAGGCTCAGATGGCTAGGACGTTTGATATGAAAGGTCTAGGAGTAGCAAGATAGATTTTGGGCATGGAGACTTTCAGAGATAGGAGAAATGGTAAGCTATGGTTATCACAAAAGAAGTATATTCAAAAAATACTCTTAAGGTTTGGTATGGACAATGTAAAGCCAGTTTCAGTCCCTTTAGCTTCTCATTTTAATCTTTCTTCAAGTTTATGTCCTAACACAAATGAAGAAAAGAAATATATGTATCGAATTCCATATGCCAATGTAGTAGGTTGTTTGTTGTATGGGATGGTTAGTACATGACTAGATATTTCACATGCAGTTGGGGTTGTCAGCAGGTATATGGCAAATCCAGGGAAGGAACACTGGTCAGCAGTGAAATGGGTGCTTTGGTATCTAAGAGGCACAAGTGATTATTGTATCACTTATAACAGAAGTAGTGAATTTGTTTGCGGATCTGTTGATTCCGATTTTGTAGGTGACTTGGATAAGAGAAGGTCAACGTCAGGATATGTCTTTACTCTTGCAGGTGGAGCTATTAGCTGGATGTCAAAGCTACAAAACATTGTTGCTTTATCCAGTACAGAAGAAGAATACATAGCTGCTTCACATGCTTGCAAAGAAGCAGTTTGGTTGAAAGGTTTGTTTGGTGAGTTTGGTAGGTTACAAGACAACATTAAGTTATTTTGTGATAGTCAAAGTGCAATTCACTTGGCTAGAAATCCAACCTATCATAGTAAATCAAAGAATATACCTATAAGGTACCATTTTGTAAGAGAGGTTATCACTGAATGGGGAGTCTCTCTTGAAAAAATGCATAAAAGGAAAACTGTGCAGACATGTTCACGAAACCAGTTTTATTAGAGAAGCTACGATGGTGTTTGGCTTCTCTTGGCCTGGAAACAAAATGAAAAGAATAAACAGGAACGAGGTATCAAGCTAATTGTTGTCAAGGTGGAGATTGTTGAGATTTTGTATATATTAATTTGGCTAAAATCTCATGGATAATGCCAACAATAGGATTTGTTCCTAAACTGATTGCATCAAATCCTGATGAGGAGATATTCTATCCTATTTTGTTGTGATAGAATTTATTATTCAGTTTCTTCTCTACATCTATAAAGTTGTAAGCCTGTAGAGGAAAATATATATGTGAGGTGTGAGGAAGAGGAAGTGCAGATGTGCAAATATGCTATTGTAATCTCTTGTTGAATAATTGAAAAGCCGATACCTCTGTTTGGTGGACGTAGCCCAGATTGGTTGGGTGAACCACGTTAAATGTTGTCTCATGTTTTCTGCTGTGTATGTGTGAATTTATATTGTTTTCCACGGTGCTAATTTTGACAAGGTAAATGGATTATTGTCATAAACAAAATGAAATGGAATTTTTTTTCGCTCCAATGGTTTTGAAGTCAAAGTTGAATTGAATACGAAAGGAAAATGGATTCATCCCATGATTTTGAAGCCATTGCGTCAATAGGCTTATTCGATAGGAGCATTGTATAATCTTTGATGTTGAAGATTATAACTATTTTGATGTTAATTAAAAATCAGATTTAAAAATATTATTAATCTTATTTTCTGTATTCATTGTTGATGATATTCAATTTAATATAAAGAAGATGTAGTAAAAATATTTAACTCTTATTCTCAGTTATATATATAGTGGATGATGGTAATAACAAAATTAATTATTAATATAAAATTGATAAATAAAATTTAAAATGTTAGTAATAATTAAAAAAATTAATGTGAATCATAAATAAAATATTTTAGCATGCATATTTAAGTAATATTATTGTGATTTAAAAATATATTAATAATCAAAAAATTATTTTAACATATTTTTAGGTTTTAACCCCACACAGAAATTGCATGCATACAAATTCTAAAACACAAAAAATAAACAATGCGAGAGCATAACACATAAAACACATATACATAGAGATTTTCCCCTAGATCCCAAAACCGGGACTACTAGCTTGATTTTTCATTATGTTCCTTTCAATGTTATAATACATATTTATACATGTTGAAGCATCCAATACCATGGACCAAAAACCATCACGTCCAAAAAACATGTGCGAAAATCATGCACAAAACCATAGGTGGGTCCGCCCAACCTAACATAGGATCCAAAACCAAAATTTTTTGGGGTGCTACCCTGGACCCCATAAATTGGGGTTATGAGTACGTCTCAAACCCCTTGTGATGTGCCCCCCCCCCCACTACACAATCGGTGCAACCAAGGGGGTCTCCATCCCCCCTGTAACCTCCCGGTTAACTAGGTGGGCTAGTCGTGGAAAGAATATAACACAACCCAACATTCTCCCACTTGTCGTTTTCTTTCCACAGGGGGCCACAAGAGAGCTTAGTCATTTTTCTAGCCTTGAAACACCCATTTTCTCTCTACACCAAGAGAACTTCTTAGAGCTCATAGATTTTGTCAATGCATCTGCAGTATCCTTCAAAGTGTCCACCTTTACTAGCAAGAACTTTTTGTCTTTTATCATATCCCTCACAAAGTGATACTGAACATCAATGTGCTTTGTCTTTGAATGATATGAGGGGTTATTTCCCAAGAAAATTGCACTTTGGCTATCACAGTATATCCTTATAGCTCCCTGTACTAACCCCATACTTGAACACAATCTCTACAACCATACTGCTTCCTTGCTTGCATGAGTGGCTCCCATGTATTCTGCCTCTGTAATTGATAGTGCCACTGCAGATTGTTTCTTACTCAACCAACTGACTGCACCTCCAAATAGGTTAAACACACACCCACTTGTAGATCTTCTCTGATCTAGATCACTAGCCTAGTGTTCATGAACAAAGCCACGAATATCCAACATTCTGTCCAATCCTGATCTTCCTTGGTAGCACAAAACATAATCACTAGTGCCATGCAAATACCTAAAATCCCACTTCGTTACTGTCTAGTGCTCCTTCCCTAGTTTTGACATAAACCTGCTCAATACTCCCACTGCATGTGCAATGTCTGGTCTAGTACAGACCATTGCATACATTAGGCTACTGACTGCACTTGCATATGGAACACGGGACATGTCCTCTTCCTCTTCTTGTGTCTTGGGACATTGTTCAACAGATAACCTCACACCTACAGGAATAGGAACCTTCAGCAGTTTACTATTGTACATATTAAACCTCTGCAGTATTGTCTCGACATAATTCCTTTGGTTTAACTAGAGCTTCCTCTTTGCCCAATCTCTTTTAATTTCCATGCCCAAAATATAGTTTGCAGCACCAAGATCTTTCATGTCGAATTTGGAGGACAACTAGGTCTTCAAATCATGCATAATTTCTTTGTCATTTCCAACCAGCAACATATCATCCACATACAAGACCAGATAAATAACATGGTCACCAACTAATTTAAAATACACAAAGTAATCTTCTTTGCTTCTAGTGAAGCCAAGTCCCCGCATAAATGTATCAAATTTATGATACCACATCCCTGGTGACTATTTTAACCCATACAGATACTTCTTTAACTTGCATACCAGTTCTTTCTTACCCTTCACTGCAAAGCCTTCAGGTTTCTTCATGTATATTTCTTCTTCTAGATCCCTGTGAAGAAATGTTGTCTTCACATCCATATATTCTACCTCAAAATCAAAAGAAACAACAACAGATAAAAGTAATCTAATAGAAGTTACCTTGGCAATAGGAGAAAAAATATCACCAAAATCAATTCTCGTCACCTGGGAATAACCTTTTGCTACCAACCGAGCTTTGCATTTCTCCACCTTTCCTTCGGCATTTGTCTTCTTCTTGAACACCCATTTGCCACCAATGGGTTTCCTTCCAACCGACAACTCCAACAGATCCCAAGCCTCATTTTTGTATAAATATGCCATTTCATCAAGCATGGCCTCTTTCCAGAGTTTGTCATCCTCTGAATCCACTGCTTCCTTAACAGTTCTAGGATCACCGTCAGTAATAGATAAAGAAAAATTTGAACAGAAAGTAGACGGACTATACCTTTCTGGATGCCTTCTTTCTTGAACCGATCCTTTCACACCCACAGTTTGTGGCTCTTCATCTCTTGATTCCTCCTTTGTTGTAGAGTCTAATTCTTCCTCCTTAAGCTCAAACTCTATCTCCTCAGGCTCCTTTGTTTGGGCTTCATGTTTAATAACATCTTTTACCTCTCTGAACACCACATCTCGGCTGTACACAACGTTCCTTGTGACTGGGTTCCAAATTTTATGACCCTTTAAACCATCCTTATACCCAATAAAGATGAACGTTTCAAATTTACTATCCAACTTGGTTCGTTTCTCCTTTGGAACATGTACATATGCATCACATCCAAATACCCTCAGATGTGAAAGAGAGGGTTTCTTACCAATCCATACCTCTTGTGGAGTCTTATCCTCCAACACTGATGAAGGTGACCTATTGACCAAGTAACATGCAGTATCCACTGCCTCTGCCTATAATTCCTCTCCTAACCCAGCACCAATGAGCATGATTCTTGCCCTTTCCATCAATGTCTTACTCATTCTTTTTTCAACTCCATTTTGCTGAGATGTATATGGAGTGGTCTTCTATCGTGCTATACCACACTTCTTACAGAACTCTTCAAATTCCTTGCTGCAAAACTCTACACCATTATTTGTCCTTAGCACCTTTATCTTCTTCTCTGTCTGATTTTCCATGAGAGCCTTAAATTCTTTAAACTTGTCAAAGGCTTCAGATTTCTTCTTAAGGAAATATATCCATGTATTCCTTGAGAACTCATCTATAAATGATACATAGTACACAGACTTATCCAGTGATGTAACCTTCACAGGTCCAAACACATCACTGTGCACAAGTTATAATATCTGTTTTTCCCTCTTACTACTAGAGGAGAAGCTCACCCAGTTTTGCTTCCCATATACACAATTTTCACAGAAATAAAATCCAGAGAGCTATTACTCATACCTTCTACCATACCTTCACCATGAAATATTCGAAGGCCCTTCTCCCCAATATGTCCAAGCCTTTGATGCCACAACATGGTCTTCTCTATAGAGACCACTAGATTTTATGCTCCACTTTCAGGAACCACAGAACTGTTGCACCCATCAATAACAGTGCTACCTTGCAGCTTGTACAGAGTTCTAATTTGAACTCCCCACATCAATACCAGTGCTCCCTGAACCATTTTGCAAGTATCCTTCTCGAACACTGTTTTTACACCTACATCAGCCATCTTGCTTACGGAAATCAGATTTTTGGCTAATGCAGGAATATGTAGAACACCTGGGAGTGTTCTAACCCTTGCACCTTGAAACTTCAACTTTACTTTTGTGCGACCAATGATTCTAGCCTTCCTATCATCCCCTAATAAGACATCACCATCATTGTATTTATCATACTTGCAAAACCACTCTATGGGGAGTGAAGTGAAGGGATGCACTTGAGTCAGTCAACCATGCCTCATGATCTACATGTGAACTTGAAGAAGCCAAGTACACATCCCCACCTTCATCTGAGGTGGTTTTCGCCTCTGCAGAAGGAGCATCATTAGATCCCTTTCCTTTATCAGGAGATTTAGATTTACAGTCCCTTTTGCAGTGCCCTTCCTTTCTGCATTTCCAGCACACCACCTTTACAGGTTTCCCTAGAGATTTAGATCTATCTATAGATTTAGATCTCCCACTTGATGACTTATTTTTGTTTCTGTTCTGGGATCATCCTCGTACAGACAAGGCATCACCATTCTAGCTCTCCATATTTTTCTGTCTCATTTCTTCCGTTAACTAGGATGAGACTATTTCATCAAACTACAAGGCATTTGCATTGCTACCTATTGCAATAACCAGACTATCCCAAGAATCTGGTAGAGAACACAACAAACGGATGCACTTATCTTCATTTGAAATTTTAATATCAACAGATGCTAATCGACTTACCACAGTATTAAATGCATTCAAATGCTCTGTCACCGAGTCTCCATCTTTCATCCTCAGGTTATACAGCTTTCTCCGTAGGAACAATTTATTCACCAGAGACTTAGATTTGTAGAAAGTCCCTAACTTGTCCCACAAAGCCTTCGTCCTAGCTCCCCCTGATACATTCAGCAATACTGAATCTGAGGCACGCAATCGTATTGTGCTCTTTGCCTTCTGATCCAACTTCTTCCATTCTTCATCGGACACTCCCGTTGGTTTAGTACTAGGATCTATAGTGATCCACTGATCTTTATCCACCAACAGATCCTCCATATTAAGTTTCCACAACTCAAAACTCTGACCATTAAATTTCTTGATCTCTATCTTTCCACTACTCGCCATCTTCTTTCACCACCATAATCAATCTCACAGATCTCCCACTGAACAGGGTCTACCATAGGCCCAAGCGAAACCCCTCAACAACAAATGTGTCCCCTTGAACCCAAAATTGCTTTGATACCAAATGTATGTTTTAACCCCCCGCAAAAATTACATGCATATGAATTCTAAAACATAGAAAATAAACAATGCGAGAGTATAACACATAAAACACATATACACAGAGATTTTCCCCTGGATCCCAAAACCATGACTACCAACTTGATTTTTCATTAAGTTCCTTTCAATGTTATAATACATATTTATACATGCCGAAGCATCCAATACCATGGACCGAAAACCATCGCGTCCAGAAAACATGTGCGAAAATCATGCACAAAACCATAGGTGGGTCCGCCCAACCTAACATAGGGTCCAAAACCAAAATTTTCTAGGGTGCTGCCTTGGACCCCATAAAGTGGGGTTACAGGTATGCCTCAAACCCCCTTTGACCCCCCCCCCCCCCCCCCCCCCCTTGCTACACAATCGACGCAATGAAGGGGGGCTCCGTCCCCCCTCTAACCCCCCGGTTAACTACATGAGCTAGTCGTGGAAAGAATATAACACAAGGCAACAATATTAATATAGTGATTGCATATTAATGTAGTAATTATGTGATGTTGGACATATTTTTGTACTATTCCAGCTTCACGATATTAAACCTTGAAATAAAACGAACATTACTACACAGAGGGGTCTTGTAAGACATTTGTTTGAGACAAATGAAATATTTTGTCTTAAATTAGTAATTAAAGAAGTACTATTGTATTTTAATTATTTTAAATTAAAACTTCAAATTATTTTGAATGACGTAATACTAAATTTAACACAAAAAGACCCTCGAAATTTAGGAAAAAAGGAAAGAAACTCTTTGTCAAAATTTAAGACGAAAGAAACTCTCTCATGCAAACAACTAAAACATTAATGGGAGCAGGTAGCTCTCCATTGCCTCATTTCTTTGCCCCTCGTTCGATACTTTTTTAGAGGAGAAGAAGGTGAATCAAGACCATGACATGACATGGGGTGAACCCGTTGATTCACCGCCAAAATTTGTGTTTGATTGATTAGAAGCGTGGAGGTTGGAGAGTAAGAACCATAGGGGTTGGGGATCAAGAATTAGTAGCATATGCATCAATAACAAGTGCATAATCATTTTGACTATTTTACTCCATAGCTACTAATAGGAGAGAAATAGCCACAATGCCTAGTTTAGCTTCTTATTTATATAGAGTTAGATTGACCAAACGTAGATTCACCAACAAAACTAAAATCTAGGGCAAAGCCACAGACACCCGCAGTTCCATATCATCTAGTTGAATGAGTAAAATGAGCACTTCACCCAGCACTTACAATTCGTTCAATATCATAGGTAAACCCCCTACGGTGATGAATCAACCTACCCTACTACCTCTCTAGCTACCTTCACCCCTGGCTTTGGCTCTGCCTATCTCTACCATGTTCGCTTTGCTCGGATTGTGGGAACTCAACTTTAAGCACTATTGTCTCCCTTGCCTTTTATGATGTGGCTTTTTCCAAGGGTTTTGCATCCTAGTGACTTAGACCGAGGGTTGATTTCCCCTGTAGTCAATGATATAATATGGTTTTATTTCCTATAAATTTTCATTGAAATAATGGCGATTTGTATAACAAAATTTGTTTATCTTCATCAATTTAAATACAAGGGCAAAGCATATTGCACAAGCTATAGAGACAATTGAGGGATATCGTTAATCGTAGGGTGAGGAAAAAAATAATTTTGAAGTCCATTATTTATATCCCCATAGAAAGCATCAATTACATTGACTTCTACCTATGAAACATTTGTGGTTTTCCCACACTCCTTACGCTATGTGAATTCAACCAATTGTTTGATGCCATCAACAAAGAGGTTGTCATAATTTATCTTTCAAATCATTGTGTCTAGTGTTTAAGGTGTGTGGAAGTTAGTGATTCTCCTAATCTAGGGTTTCGTGACAATATCAATAATAATTGCTTTATTCATGTTTAGTTGATTAACAATTTGTGTGAATTTGTGGGTATTTATGATTCTTGTTGAATTAAATTGCAATTTGGGTATATTTATGTTTATGCAAGATCTGAGTAATGTGAACACAAGAAATTTAATGTATGTGGGATTAGGACCTCTCAATGTGCATCTCATTTCTTGTGGGAGCATAACAACTCCAAAGGGAAATGAGCTAATGAAATAAATAACATGTTGATCACATATAATTTCACTCTCAGGTACAATTTGGATCAACTCAGCTAATCTATTGTGCAAATTTGTAACTTTATTCCTTTCTCTGCTTCATGCTAGCGCAAGTACAAGGCCTCTAACAATAGATCAATTACAACAAGAAAGATACTCTACACTGGTTATCTTGTCAATAGATTCAACTAGAATGCTTCCTCTTCCTTTCCACTTGCGACCATGCATGCAATCAATAATTGTGTGGCTAAAGAATGTTGTTTTCATCTAAATAGAAAAACAAAGTGTTTATTTATGAAACATGTTGATCAAATTGATCCTTTCAATGACCCTTATGAAACAAACCTTAATCTTTGTTCTCAAATGCAATAGGCAAGCGGAGAATTAGACAACTATTCCCCTAGTTCTACAAATGGGAAGATTATTCTTCATAAAATAGTTTAAATTAGAGATGAGACCGATGCTTTTCTTGGGAACTAACCTCATAAACATGTATGATAAATTCATGGTAGTAGATATGTCACATGATGTGTATGAAACACTGTAAGGTTTGTCACATAATGGAAATGTTAAATAATTTTTAAGTATGTTAAGTTGTTGAGTTATATTGTTAGTAATTCCCATCTCTCACTGATCCTCTTTCTCTTTGCCTTTGTTGAGATGTTGCAGAGTCCAAACCTATGACTCTAATACACACTGGTAGTTTTGGATGCCCTTTATTTAGTTTTTCGAGTGGATCTACAAGATAGGGACCTCCTTTTCATTAAGGTGTTGATACCAATTTCTTGTCCTAACCTCACGTTCTAACAATTATTTGACTATACCTAGAGTGTTATATTATGCCATTGGACACCTGTAACTAACAGTACTAAGGATATAGGCAATAGAACTTGGACCCATAAATGGACTTTGAATTTTTATTGTAAGATAAATTGAAATCTAATTAAAAGTGTCCAGAGTGTTAGATTATGCCATTAGCATCTTGTAACTGACAATATGTAATACATTTGGTCCCATAGAATTGGATTTTAATTGTTAATATAAGATAAATTAATTCAAATTAAGAGCCTTTAAAAATTATGATTATAATATTTAGGTTAATTACATCAATTTTAATTGATGTTTATTTCAAGGTGTTGATTATTAATTATGGATGACCTCTAGTGATAATACAATCAAGGGTAGAGTTGAAGTTACAACATTGAAAAAATTTACTCTGGAATGGATATTGATATACCTACTGTGTATATGGGATTCTATATCATCACAATGTATTGATGTCATCTTCAGATCCTAATCAGACGAATCTCTAAGGAGCTTCTACATCATGCCTTGTAGCTATCCATGCTAGCAACTTCATACTCAATCTCAGTCGAGTGTAAGGCTATGGAACTTTCATCAATAATATCAAGGAATATGTCATATTAAGTAAGCACTCATAAGTGCTCATCAAAATTAATATCTATTAACAACAATACATCCATGTAGTCACATATCATAGGAGAAATATCTCAACCTCAAAAATAGAACATCTCATGCAAACATTTCAAACGATGTTTGGTGGAAACTCTATGTGAATGAGGTGGCCCAATCATGAATTTATTCAGGTTCTATGCACATTATGTATATATGTATATGGATGGATGCTCAAAGATTGAACATCAATGCTTGAATCAACTTTAGGTTTCCAAGTCAAGTTTAACATCTTGTAATTCAATCAAAGTATCCAAGGGTTTTCTTCAAACCCTAATAATAAAGTTTCCTAGGCTTTTCTTCTAACCCTAGAATTCTTTTAGGTCTCCACCATATTCTTCTTACTTCCATAAATGGTTTCATTATGGAGGTGATCTCCATGGCTTTTGTTCTACCCAACTCTAATACCATGTTAATTTCTCATAGGGCTACATAGTTCTTTGCTTTGATAATTGTATTTATTTATTAACACATTGAGTTCACCGCATAACATTATAACATTATTAAAATTTACATTATCATTCATCAATATATGCAACTATGTAGAAAGAACAATATCATCATGCATTCATTCAAAAGCATGGGGCATATCGCTTGGTAGGACTTGCCCCCTGTTGGGGGCTATATTAGCTATCCACTTTTGTCAAACTAATAATCCATTGCTCACACAAGTGTCTTTTATAATTTATGAAACACTTACATGTAAACTTCTACCACATTTGGAGGCTTTGTAGTAGAGTAGAGCTCTGCCAAATGTATGTTTGACGTGTACAACTACACTGATTTTTTATTTTTTATTTTTATGTCAAAGGCAGTTTTGCAGGCCACCACTATAAGATGTTTTTGTATAATCAATATCACATTTTCCTCAATCTAATTGCAAATTTAAAGGAGGTAAACGATAGTACAAAAGTAGAACCTTACAATCAGGTAATTTTCTGGAAGTGCCTTGGTTTGTAGTAGAAAAAATAGTATATTGTGATGTGACAATATATATTTTGCATCAAAACACTTGCCTACTTTTCACTACTACATACATCTCCATTGTTATTTTTAATAACAATATTATTGACTCAAAATTCCTATTGTGCTATTGGTAACTAGGCCTTCAGATAGGTGAGTCTTTTGCCTTTGGTGCAAGAAAAAGATGGAGTGGATTTTACAAAATTGAAGTCATTCAAAACTATGAATAGTTCTTGTCAGCTGAATTTGCTAATTGTCAGCCACTTTGGGGATGAAATAAGAAGGCTATAAGATGAGCTCTTATACTTTTTCTATTTCCATTTGATTGTGAGAGAAGCACCTTGTAGATGAATGTATGTCAAAGCAATTGAACATCAAATCCAAATATTAGATGATTGTAATGTAATTCTATCTAACAATAACAAAAACTCGTAGTTCAGTAATAATATCTCTGAAGGGGAATACATATAGAAATGATATGCATTTCTCTTAAATTTCAGGTGTAATAATATGGTGGACTGGTGGGCCCCACTATTGTAGCAATAATGCTACAACTCCTGGAACTCCCTTCTTTAATTTTATCAACCCGGTAGTTCGTAACAAACTTGGAAGCGACGGTGCTGTATGCACAAGTACTAGCTCTTGCCGCAGCTGTCACTTGGTCAGCTGGCACAAGTCCGCTAGGAGCTTAAGCCAACTTCTATGAGCTCTTAGAAGAAACTTTTTAATTGATGGATGAAAGCTAACTCGAAGGAAGCTAATCTAATTGCGAGAAGGAAATGAAAGCCACAAAGGAACACAAACCCTAGCAAACCCTAATTCTACCAGCTAGTCCTACTGACGCAAAGGAGAGCATGAAAAATACTAAAAGAGATGCCATTACTTCTAGGAAGGTAAAATGCATGTGTCTAAGTTATCACTATCTGAAGAAAACATCTTTTTGTATTTTTGATTAAGTTATTAGAATTATCATGCATGTGCTTTTAACTAGCTTTTCACTATGCAGAGGTGGATCAAGGAGGACAAATGCATGGGAGAGGTCAGGAAGGTACAGAGAGGGTCTAAGGGATCCCTAACATTCTTTCCGAGAGTTTCACAAAGTCCAGATGCCATGAAACCGTGTTTATGAACTTCTACAGGAAGTCTGCAGGGGTTTCTACAGGAAGTTTTGTAATTCTTCTACAGGATGTTTCGTGATTGGGTTTTTGACTGATACGTGAGTGGGAGAGAATGCATGAATGGGTAGGGAGGTAGGGTAGGGGCCTGGAATGACCCAATCACTAAGGGATGAGGTGACGAGAGGGTGTGGAATTCTAGCTTGCATCAAAGAAGGTTTAGGCAATGGAAAGGCAAGAAGGTAGGGTTACGTGGCAAAAGAGCAGATGGGAGATGAGGAAACAGACTTGCTGATGGAGGAGCTGATCTGGACGAGGCTCAGATGAATGAGGAGGTGATGAAGGTGCCCTACATAGTGTTTACCTGATCAATCCAACTACGTCTTGCATACAATCAAAATATTAGATTATCTATCTAAGAGTTTAATGAGATCAGTGAACAACAACCTTATTCATGACAAGAATCACGTACAGCATGTGAACAAAACATTATCAAAGAGATATAAACGCATGACTAACTCCTACCAATCCATACTAAACATAAAAAGCTACTTCAACCATCAAAAGCAACTTAAGTAACAAAGCACGAATTAAATCTAAAGAGCAGACTTTATTTTAAGAATGCAGCGAACACACATAAAGATAAACAAGGGAGGTACTGGGCGCTTGAGATGGGTACAACCCCAAGAGCTACAGCCTCCCAAGAGAGATTTAGAGCTGGTGCAAAGCTGCATTCATCTTTATTAATCAAGAATGAAGAGTTACATCAAAACTGTCCACAAGGAGAGCTTGAGAATGAGCTGAAAGCAAAGCTAATCTATTGCCTACAAATCGAATTACAAAATGACTACAACAAGGCTATGAAATGACTAACTACTAGCTACTATCTACTGGCTATCTAGCTAACATCCACTGGCTAACCAAAATGAGGCCCTAAGCCTTCTTATTTATACAATTTGAGGACCCAACAGTCCTCCTAAAATTTAGGGACTCGGCTGCCCAAGACTTGTAGTTAATAGCAGTCCTACTTGACTTGCTTGGCTGCCCTTGTGTTGATTGATTCGGTGGCCCTTGAACTCCGAGCTAATGGTAGAGAATTCGAGGTAAGGGCCCATAAATGAAGGGGACACCTTCCTACAAATCCTCTCCCTTGTCTTCCCACGAATTTGGCTGCCAAGTGCTCATTAAGACCTTCAATTTTGTCTCCAAATTGACCAAAAAGGCTACACAAAGCACCCATTAGACTTGTTGGCATAATGACTAACCAAATTCACTCTATTAACATAAATATAATCAAAAACATGCAATAAACTAATGAGAATGGTGGATTAAGTCAAATTAGGAGGTTGAATGAGCCCAAATATTTGTCCATTTTTGGGGCTCATCATCACCCCCCTACTGAAAGTGTTGCTCATCCTCTGAGAAACCAATCTCTCTCCTCATTCTTTGTCGGCCCTGGTGGCCTCCTTGTCATGCCAAGCTTCTGAAGTGATGTCCTCTTCTCTGTCATGAAACCATGCTTCTTTTCTTCTTCCCACTGCCTGCTGCTTTTCCTAGTGAATTCTCAGCCTTGTTATGAGTGTGCAAGTATATGCAATCATATGGAAGAAATGGTGGCCTTGGCATTTCCTAAAACCTGCAACGTGAGGGCACTCGTATGTTTTGTAACAAGGAAGTTGGTTAAATTCACAAGATAAGCCATGGTCATGTTTCCAAGCAACAGGAATATGATAAAGGTGTTTTCTCTGGCTTTTTCAATAACAATAGCTAATACATTACCCTCCACAAAAAGAGTAACAGGAAGCAATAACAGCACAGCAATTGGTGCCATGTACATGAGAAAATTCATAGAGTTAAGCTTCTCTGCCTCAGAGGTAAGCAGGAGCCCCTGAACAACTGATTTCAATTCTCTGGCAGCAGTTGATCCTAGGCAAACCAAAAAGCCAAAAAGGTGGAATGATGGCTCACTGTTGCTTGCAATAACAATGCCAAATACCACAGGAACCAAGGCCATATAAACCACAGAAGACTCCCTCTTACATGTTACTATAAATGCAAAATATTGTTGTGAAGAAGGGAGTTGTTGCCCCGATAGCTTGATTGAAGGAGACTGGCAAATAGCGCAGAGAAATATTGCCACAAACAACCGAGAAGGAGAAAATGAAGCTCAGTGCCAATATCTCAAGAAACTGTCTCCTGGAGACGATGAACTGCATTGGTACAATCTCTAACCATGAAATTGCCATAAAACCATAAAATGAGCAGGCACCATGTGCAACATTGTGAGGAATATTGGGTATCTGCATCCAAAAAAACTAAGTAGGCATTTGTTAAGCAATAGCACACCAATATTGGAAGAGTACCAAGCTGCAATAATGAGAGCTGTTGTAATAGTCTGGGACACAGGAAATGCACCATATTTTCCTTCTCCTGTTGGAGTTGGAGGTATGTCAATAACTTCTTGTTCAAGCTTTGGATTACTGCCCCGCCTCGTCCATGTTTGTGTTTCGGCCATAGCTGAAGAGGGCTTGAAAAATCAGATCTGATCAATATTCGGAAGACCCAATTGGTTTCCAGACCTGAGCATTGTCTGGGTACTTGTCTATACTGTGTAGGACTCAGATGGACCCAAAACAGATCTGGATGTCTCGTTATTATAAGCCTCCCCAACTCTGCAACTTGGTGATCTTTTTAGCCTCCTCGAGCTGAGAGATGAAAGAGAGATCCGTTCCTATTGGGAACAACTTCATATTGAGATTGAGGTGTATGAGAAGCGAGCGCAAACAAAAATCTCATCAGAGAGCTCCACCCCAGTTCCGCCTGAAAACCAAGCAGCTTACTCTGCCCTGGAAGACTCTGCTGTATTTTCCTGTAAAACGTCTTCCTGTAGAATGCTACTGCCCCTCTAAGCGAGCCGGATACGCAACAGACTCTCGAAGACAGGTAGAAAACCCAATGGAGGATGACTAGTTAACAGCTTGTGGGAGCAGAGGACGCGTACTTCGGCTAAGAACGTTGCAGGCACAAATGAATCAGCGGGTGGTGAGAGTCAGCCGAGCATTTTTTAATTACGGCATGATTCACGTGAGAGAGTGAAGTGGCCAAGTGTACGTGGCCACATGCAACTAGAAGTGTTGTTCCTCACTGTAGTGTAATTATGAACTGTAGTTCTCTGCCTGTAATCACTCACCATTAGTTGCACTGGAGTTTAGAATATCCACATTGTCTGTGTTTTTTCAAATTTCACGTGAATGACTGACCCATGCATGCTGCGTGACTTTCTCGTGAGTGCTAGAGAACTGGGTGTCTTGCTACATTCATGGCTTAATTTCACCATTCCATTCGTTCATGCAATGCTTAGAGTAGATTCATGCAATAGATGAACAATGTTTAGTCACGTACCTGAAGTCAAACGGTTGCTTGTGAAGCTTTTTGCTGCTGCATGCTCATGTTCTGCTGCTGCATGCTTGGATCCTTTGGTTGCATGAGGGCTTGGCTGATGATTTTTTATTGCTTTTCCTTGTGCAGGTGTCCTCTGACCAGATCTAAGCTGCATGCATTTGTTTCCACGTTCAAATCTGCACCTTCAAGCTGCTGCTGCTACAATGTCACAGAACCAGAACTTGTTTTCGCCATTTCTCCCAAACGGTAAAGCGGATTGATCTGAAACTTGTTGAGCATGTTTCTATCATCATGATGCATCTCCCATAGCAAAATCGTGATCAATGGATGCACAGATTTCGAGAAAAATGGAAAATGGCTGAAGATTTCAGAGATCGATTTCTCGAAAACCGTGCATCGGAATTGGCTGAAACTGCTTGGGTAGGTTACCATCACTCATATGCATATCCCCATGAAACAGGTTTTCAAATGGATGCACGGTTATGGAGAAAATGCAAAAATGGCTGATGGTGATGGAGGCTGATTTCTTGGAAACCGTGCACCGGAATTGGCTGAAACTGCTCAAGCATGTTGCCATCACCCTTGTACAATTCCCGTAAAACGGTTTGTCAAATGGATGCATGGTTTTCAAGTTATGGCAGAAACAAATTTTGTTCTATGGATTTTTGCCTCAAGGCTTTTTGCAAATGTTTGCATGGAAGGAAAAACTGAGCTTGGGGTGTGATGTAGGTATGGAGATGATGGAGGAGGAGTTGGAAGATTGCATGAGGACTTCTGAACCCTTGAGGAAGCTACCATGTTCGCCAAACCACTTTTTGAAATCCATGTCTAGTTTCCCACAATTTCTACAGGAAGTTCCTGTAGAAGCACAATGAGAAGCACAAGGAGGTGGGAAACAAAATGATGGATAAAGGCAAGGGATGGACACACAAGTGCTTGTAGGCCTCATCAATAGATTCCCACCATCAGATTCCATTTTAGACTTGAATTTGGTTCGTCCAAAGGTTCTACAAGATGTTTCCTGTAGAAATACAGAGCTTCCTGTAGAAGGCACAAGAAAAATTCCTTTAACCTTGATTTGAGTGCTCCTCCTGTCATGAAACGTCCTTCTTGCAACCTGCAATTAGCCAATGGAATTAGTTTTATTTATTTATTTTTATTTTTTTTGAAAAACAACTAGGGCGCCTCATGGAGGTTTTCACCCTAATTGCCTGCCCTGAGCGCCTCCAAGGGAGGTTTTCACCCAGAGATCTTATTCTCTTTTCTCTTTTTTTTCCAACCCATTGACCGCCTCATGGAGGTTTTCAATCAATGAGCCAATCTAAGGTGCCTCCGAGGAGGTTTTCACCTTAGATTTCTATTTTCCTCTTTTTTTCATTTTTTTCTTTTTTTTTTTTTCTCTTTTTTCTTTTTTTTCTTTTTTTTTCTACCCTACCCTACTTGAAAAACAAAATCATTCTCAAGTATAAGAATACTTCCAATGGAGCCATGTGCACATCGAGATTAGAGACAAAATGATGTGGAGGCTCGAAATGCATGCTTTGACAACTATCCAAATTTCAGAGACAAAATGATCTGACTTTGAAAGTACAAAACATAGCTGAGAAGGAGAGTACTGTTGCAACTTAGTGACTGTTTGGAACCATGTCTCAATATAGCTTTGATATCCTTGGTCCTTTTTCTGATCTCGATCATTCTTCATTTCACCTTCTAACATGACTTTCTCATCTTCCTCTTTTTGTTGATCTTTCTCTTGAGTACATGGAAGATTTGATGGTAACCATGAAGGAACTCTCTCGATCTCCGATTCTGATCTCTTCTCTTCATCAAGTGCAGCCCATGGTTCTTTGATCTCCTCTTTGGAATCTTCTTTTTCCTTTGGTCCTTCAATGTTGTCAATATAATCTCTGTTTTGCAACACTCTTCCTGAGCTTTGGTGAACATCATTGAGCTCAAAAGGAGTCATTTGCACATGTTGTGCCTCAGCTTTGCAATTGGGTTGAGCTACTCCATTGTATGGCTTTGGAAATGGTACGGGTAGTTGAGTGGAGGTGTGAAATTGAGATGGAGATGGATGGCATTGTGGTTGGGTAGGCATTTGGGGTTGCCTTGGTGGAGGAGGAGGCGATGGTTGTGGATGAGCAGGTGGTGGAGGAAAATGAGCGGGATGAGAGTTGTATTGGGGCCTCCACCCCTGATGAGGTGCATTCCACTGAGGTTGTGGCTGAGCATAAGAGTGAAATGAATGAGCAGTTGGTTGGGCATAATATGGATCTGTGAAGGAACAAGCAGGAGGTGTGAACCAGGAAGGATGAGCAGGGGGACCCCAAGAAGGCATGAAAGTGGCTTGATAGGGGTCATAATAGGTCTGGGGTGTCCCTTGTAGTTCCTGCTGGTAAGATCTAGGTCCATGCGGCCTCCTTTGGTTCATATAATAGAGTGGTTCAGTGGCTCCTTTGGCTCTCTGATATGCAACTTTAAGTCCAGGCAAGGAAGGGCACTGATCTGTAGGATGGTATTCTTCACAGATGAAACACACTTCTAGAGAGTGCATTGGACATTCGTTCCTAGGATGCTTTCTAGTGCACCTAGGACAAAAAATGACCCAATCGCTCTTGGCTGCCTCTTGCTTCCTTTGGATCTGTAAGGTATCCAGTTGCATGGCAAGAAACTGCCTCATATCACTCTTGAAATCTTCCATTTGAGTTGCAAACTCATTCTTGGACAAGGTATTGCCCCCAACATTTCTACTTGTAGCCATTTGCTCCAGAGGAATGTTTTCTTCTTCTTCTCCCCTAGAGGTTCTTCAGATATGTCTTGATGTCCACCAAGGGGTTCTTCTTAGTCACAGCCATCGAAGAAGAGAGAAGGTTGGCTGTGTGAAGCAAAAGGGGGGTGTTGTGAAAATATTTTTCTAACTTATCTCTACTCCTACCAGGCATGAAAGGAAATCTTTTTGGTTGATTTTTGCTTTTTTCTACTTCTACCTGCAAAACTGAAATAGATTGAACTGCCACTAGCTATCTTGTTAAAATGAAAATGCGGAATTGAAACGAAAGTAGGAAAGGACCAATCTATTTTGCTCAAATGAAATTGCAGGAATGAAATGCTAGTCTACGCTTGTGGAATTGAAATTGCGGAATTGAAATGCTAATCTATGAAAGCGGGAAAGACTAATCTACTTTTGCATAAACGAGATTGCATAATGGAAATGAAATAAACTACCTAGAAGAAGTTTGTAGTGGAAAATAGAAGAAAAGCGACAATCACCAATACTCTGATGCTTCCCCGGCAACGGCGCCAAAACGATGGTGGGCCCCAGTATTGTAGCAATAATGCTACAACTCCTGGAACTCCCTTCTTTAATTTTATCAACCCGGTAGTTCGTAACAAACTTGGAAGCGACGGTGCTGTATGCACAAGTACTAGCTCTTGCCGCAGCTGTCACTTGGTCAGCTGTCAGAAGTCCGCTAGGAGCTTAAGCCAACTTCTATGAGCTCTTAGAAGAAGCTTTTTAATTGATGGATGAAAGCTAACTCGAAGGAAGCTAATCTAATTGCGAAAAGAAAATGAAAGCCAAAAAGGAACGCAAACCCTAGCAAACCCTAATTCTACCAGCTAGTCCTACTGATGAAAAGGAGAGCATGCAAACTACTGAAAGAGATGCCATTACTTCTAGGAAGGTAAAATGCATGTGTCTAAGTTATCATTATCTGAAGAAAACATCTTTTTGTATTTTTGATTAAGTTATTAGAATTATCATGCATGTGCTTTTAACTAGCTTTTCACTGTGCAGAGGTGCATCAAGGAGGAGAAATGCATGGGAGAGGTCAGGAAGGTACAGAGAGGGTCTAAGGGATCCCTAACATTCTTTTCGAGAGTTTCACAAAGTCTAGATGCCATGCAACCGTGTTTATGAACTTCTACAGGAAGTATGCAGGGGTTTCTACAGGAAGTTCTGTAATTCTTCTACAGGATGTTTCGTGATTGGGTTTTTGACTGATAGGTGAGTGGGAGAGAATGCATGAATGGGTAGGGAGGTAGGGTAGGGGCCTGGAATGACCCAATGACTGAGGGATGAGGTGATGAGAGGGTGTGGAAGTCTAGCTTGCATCAAAGAAGGTTTAGGCAATGGAAAGGCAAGAAGGTAGGGTTACGTGGCAAAAGAGCAGATGGGAGATGAGGAAACAGACTTGGTGATGGAGGAGCTGATCTGGACGAGGCTCAGATGAATGAGGGGGTGATGAATGTGCCCTGCATAGTGTTTACCTGATCAAACCAACTACGTCTTGCATACAATCAAAATATTAGATGATCAATCTAACAGTTTAATGAGATCAGTGAACAACAACCTTATTCATGACAAGAATCACGTACAACATGTGAACAAAACATTATCAAAGAGATATAAACGCATGACTAACTCCTACCAATCCATCCTAAACATAAAAAGCTACTTCAACCATCAAAAGCAACTTAAGTAACAAAGCACGAATTAAATCTAAAGAGCAGACTTTATTTTAAGAATGCAACGAACACACATAAAGATAAACAAGGGAGGTACTGGGCGCTTGAGATGGGCCCAACCCCAAGAGCTACAGCCTCCCAAGAGAGATTTAGAGCTGGTGCAAAGCTGGATTCATCTTTATTAATCAAGAATGAAGAGTTACATCAAAACTGTCCACAAGGAGAGCTTGAGAATGAGCTGAAAGCAAAGCTAATCTATTGCCTACAAATCGAATTACAAAATGACTACAACAAGGCTATGAAATGACTAACTACTAGCTACTATCTACTGGCTAGCTAGCTAACATCCACTGGTTAACCAAAATGAGGCCCTAAGCCTTCTTATTTATACAATTTGAGGACCCAACAGTCCTCCTAAAATTTAGGGACTCGGCTGCCCAAGACTTGTAGTTAACAGCAGTCCTACTTGACTTGCTTGGCTGCCCTTGTGTTGATTGATTCGGTGGCCCTTGAACTCCGAGATGATGGTGGAGAATTCGAGGTAAGGGCCCATAAATGAAGGGGACACCTTCCTACAAATCCTCTCCCTTGTCTTCCCACGAATTTGGCTGCCAAGTGCTCATTAAGACCTTCAATTTTGTCTCCAAATTGACCAAAAAGGCTACACAAAGCACCCATTAGACTTGTTGGCATAATGACTAACCAAATTCACTCTATTAACATAGATATAATCAAAAACATGCAATAAGCTAATGAGAATGGTGGATTAAGTCAAATTAGGAGGTTGAATGAGCCCAAATAATTGTCCATTTTTGGGGCTCATCATGGACTCCATTGTTTTATTTTGGTGAAATGAAGTATGCAAAATATCAAGTTTTCATTTGTGTTATAGTTATCAATAAGTACCAAATTTAAAACTAGTGCAGCCATTAGTGTACTTTCACACCTATGTTGGAATACTGAGTCATTATCTTACTTTCATATCTATGCTGGATTATTAAGCCTTCTGTGACTACTTATGTAACAAGCATTCATACTTGCCTTAAGTATTTTTTGAATCTCACAAAAACAACATATATGTGTCATGTACTTCGTTGTTCGTAGACATTTCACTACATGAATAACTTAATTGTCAATTATTTTCTAATAATAATGAATTAGTACACAATATAGGCATAATGAGCATAGGTTTCAGTTCAATAACATAATTGGCATTCATTTGAACTTGTAAAATATTTGACATTGGGAAAACACATTTAAGGGAAACTTTTGAAACTTCGAAAATAGAATTAATTTCAAGTTTTTATGTGAACTTTTTAAGTGTAATGTCGTTTTTATATGTTAATAAGTGTTTTACTAGTGTAATGTGCAAATGTAAATTGGCCTACAATGTTAGTAGCAATTTGGTGCAATTCAAAAGTCATTTATGTAATTAGTCTATTTTTTTAAATAATCCATGTTGTTTATACTATTTGTTGGTGGATAGTAATATGATATGAAATGATAGAGAATACACACACTGTTATGAAACCAGATCAAGAAAAGATAGATCAACGCCTTAGAATTCAGCCTCTTCGAGGGGGAAACCTCCTTTACATTACATAAATGAACAATTCATGGATGATTCAAATGACAAAACCTCCTTTCTATATATAGGAGTCTAAGGAGTCACAATATAACCTAGCCAACCTAATAGTAATAATATAAAGCCACAAAAATAATAATAGAGGGATTCTATGGGGCACATCAATAACAATATGGGGGTAATAGGGGCACAACAATATTAATAAGGGGTATAACTACAATAGTAATGGGGTAATCACTAGTATTATAGGGACCCAACATGCCCCTCTCCTTCAAAAAAGTGTTGTCCTCAACGCTTGAGTAGTTTTGGATACTTCTGTCTAAAATTCTCATCCTCCCATGTGGAATCTTCAGCGGATAAGTTCTTCCACTTGATAAGATACTCCGAAATTGATCAATTTCATAGCTGTCGAGTTCTTGTTTCTGTGATTGCTTCTGGTTCCAATATAATTTTTCCTTCCTCGTTAAGTTCTGGAAATTTTGTTTGAACTGGGAGCTTGTCACCTATAACCTTCTTTAAACATGAAACATGGAAAACTGGGTACAATTGTGAAGCTGCAGGAAGCTCCAATTTGTATGCCATAGTACCAATCTTTTGCAACACCTTGTACGGACCATAATACTTTGGTGATAATTTATTATCCTCCTTAGCTTGCTTGAGGGACATTTGCTTATATGGTTGTAGCCGTAGGAATACCCAATCACCTACATCATAACTTCTTTCACTGCGATGTTGATCTGCCTGTTGTTTCATTCTATTTTGTGCCAACACGAGGTTATCCTTTAAGAGTTGGAGGACTTGTTGTTGATGTTCGATGTGATGTTCCACTGCCTAAACCTTAGAATTTTCTTTTAAATATGATGTGATGGATAGTGGTTGATACTCATAAAGTGCCATAAATGGGGTCATTTTTGTTGCTGCATGGAAGGAAGTGTTATACCACCATTCAGCCAGAGGCAACCATTTGACCCATTGTGTCTGTTTATCAGATACAAAGCAACAAAGATATCCTTCCAAACATTTTTTTACTATCTCAGTTTGCCCATCAAATTGAGGATGATAAGATGAGCTATGAGATAACTGAGTACCATGACAAGAAAATAATTTTGTCCAAAAATTTCCAATGGAAATGGGACCTCTGTCACTTACAATAATCTTTGGGTTTCCATGTAGCTTTTGAATTGTTTCCATAAATGCAGTAGAAACTGTACTGGCTCTAAATGGATGTGATAATGCACAAAAGTGTGCATACTTGGTAAGTCTGTCAACTACCACCATGATGACACTCTTTCCCTCGGACTTGGGTAAACCTGTGATAAAATCCATTGAGACCTCCACCCAACGTTGGCTTGGAATGGATAAAGGTTGTAATAGACCCAGTGTCTTAATTGTTTCAACTTTATTTTTTTGGCAAACCAAACATTCCACCACAAACTTTTGAATATCTGATTTAAGGCCATCCAAAAAAAATTCCTTCTTAACCCTGTGGTAAGTTTTTAAAAATCCTGAGTGCCCTCCTAATGGAGAAGTGTGCAATTCCATAAGAATCTTTTGTTTTAGCTGGGAATTCTTACAGAGGTATAAGCGATCTTTGCACCATAATGAATCATTTTGCCTGCTAAATGTATCAGACGTACTGGAATCTTGTTGTAACTTTCCAATAAGTGCCCACACTTCTTCGTCATTCTTCCATTCCTCCCTTGCTTCATTTATCCAATCTGGTTGGATAATAGAAATGGCGCACAACAATGCTTCCACATCCTCATCCTTTATTGAGAGTGCATCTACCACCACATTTTGCTTCCATTTTTTGTAGATGATTTCAAAGTCATAACCCAACATCTTTGTGACCCACTTCTGTTTCCCTTCAGAGGATAATCTTTCTTCTAAAAAGTATTTAAGGCTATCATGATCCGTTTTTACCTTGAAGTGTCTTCCCATTAGGTAGGGTCTCCATTTCTTAAGTGCATGGAGTATTGCCAACATTTCCTTCTCATAAATAGCTTTGCATAAAAACTTTCCCTCGATTGGATGAATTTCAAAAGCAATGGGTCTTTCATCTTGCATTAGAATAGCACCAATTCCATTTCCTGAAGCATCACATTCCACAATAAAGGTTTTTGTGAAGTCCGGTGTAGCTAAGACCAGTGCTTGGCACATTGCCTCTTTAAGATGTTCAAAGGCCTTTGTTGCTTCCAGAGTCCATGAAATGCATCTTTCTTCAATAATGTTGTTAGAGGTGCTGCTATTCTCCCATAATTCTTAACAAACTTGTGATAATACCCTGTCAACCCGAGAAATCCTCGCAGATGCTTTATGGATGTGGGGGTTTTCCATTCCTTAATGGCTTTAATTTTGCTATGGTCTACCTTAACTCCTTCATGAGATACAATATGACCCAGATATTCCACCTCCTGGACTCCAAAGAAACATTTGGATCTTTTTGCATATAATTGTTTCTCCTCCAATAGTTGTAGCACCCTGTCAACATGTTCAACATGATCCTTCCAAGACTTGTTGTAGATTGGTATATCATAAAAAAATAATAACACAATTTTTCTAAGGAATGGTTTGAAAATTGAATTCATCAAACCTTGAAATGTTGAAGGTGCATTGATAAGGCCAAAAGGCATGACCAAATATTCATAATGACCCTCATGAGTTCTAAATGTTGTTTTCGGAATTTCTTCAGTCTTCATTCTCATTTGATGATATCCTGAACGAAGATCCAGCTTCGTGAAGTAAATTAATCCATGCAATTCATCCAGTAATTCATCAATGACAGGAATGGGGAACTTATCTTTAATAGTGAGCTTGTTGAGATCCCTATAATCCGGACACGTGCGCCATGATCCATCCTTCTTGTGCACCAATACTACTGGAGCAGAGAAAGAACTTTGACTCAGTTGAATTATACCAGCCTCTAGCATTTCTGCAACCATATGTTCAATTTCACTCCTTTGGACATAGGGATATTTGTACGGCCTAATGTTTGGAGGAACACGTCCTGGTATCAGATGAATAGCATGATCATGATCACGCATAGGTGGGAGACCTTTGGGAGTCTCAAATACCTTGGAATGATTTTCCACGACTTTTTAGAGATCTGGAGAAATAGATGATTCCGATGTGGAAACATCTAGTGAACATAATTGTGCAATTACACCTCTTTGTTCCTTTTTTAGAAGCTTTGTCATACCATTAGAGCTAATTATCTTTCCTGGTTTCCCTATAATACCCCTTAATTCAACTTCCTTTCCTTCCGTAGAAAATTTGATGAAAATTTCTTGAAAATTAAAAGCTATTGTACCCAAGGATTGTAGCTATTGGACTCCTAATACAACATCAGCACCTCCCATTGGAATTGAAAGCATTGGGCTAGTCAATACATATTCTCCCATGGATAGCTTGATATTATGGCACTTTCTAGAGCAATATATTGTTCCTCCATTTGCAATCATCACTTGACACTCTGGTGCTGGATATAGGAAGCAATTCAATTCTTTTGCTACCTTACAATGAATAAAATTGTGGTTGCTTCCTGAATCAATCAACACTATTACCTTTTTCTTCTTGATTTGTCCTTCTATCTTGATGGTTTGAGGAGTGGTAATTCCCACCAATGCATTACAAGATATGGTCGGATTTATTTTTTCTTCATCTAGGCTTTGTTCCTGGAGTATATCCTCTTCTTTTGACCTTTCTTGTTCATTTCATTCTTCCTCTTCACAATCTATTTAGAATAATTTCTTCTCAGCACACTTATGACCTTTAGTGTATTTTCTATCACAACTATAACAAAGCCCTTTTGCTCTTTTTTCTTCCAATTGTTGTGGTGTCAACCTTATAGGTTGTGGAAGACTAGGGGCAACAACACTTCCATCTTTATAGTTGTGAGTGGTATGCTTCCTGGTTGCCATAATGTTGCTTTCCATTTTTCTTGCTAACCTGAATGCCTTCTCTAATGAATCAAGTTTCCAAAGGCGAACATCATGTTGGATATTATCCTTTAAAGACCCTATGAACACATCAATCCTATGCTCCTCTGGAATATCCTTTACCCTTATGTTCAATTTTTGGAACTCCTCAATATGCTCCATTATTGAACCCTTTTGTTTGAGACTTATCAATTGGATAAAAAAAGTGTTGCTTTTTGTATCCTCATAATGTGCTATCAATTCTTCCGTAAAAATTGCCCAAGTGATAAATTGTTTACGAGAGAAAAGTCATTGATACCATACAAACTGATTTGGTTCCAAATATAAAGTTTCCATGCGTACCTTTTGTGTGTTTTGCACATTATTGAGATCGAAGAATTGCTCCATCTGTAATATCCATGTGGCAGGATCCTTGCCATCAAACTTCCTCATAGCGATTTTTGGAATATGGTGAGTCTTCGATCCAACATTAGAGTCTATGGAATCATGATTAACATTTCTTTTATTCTCATAATGAGTTTCCTTTAGTACCATTTCACCATTAGTGACCATTTCTTGTAGCAACTTATTCATATTTATCTTCAATTCTTCCATCTTATCATCCATGCCATCAATTTTAGTGTCCATGCCATTAACCTTAGCTTCCATGCCATCCATCTTAGCTTCTACGCTTTTCTTTAAACAATCCATCTTAGCTTCTACACCTTTCTTTAGACCATACATCTTAGCTTCTACATCTTTCCTTAAACCATCCATCTTAGATTCTGTTGCTTTTTGTGCAAGTGACACTTGTTGCATTTGTTCTTGTAATTTTGATATATCATATAGCATTTCTTCTTCTTCTTCATGAGTCATGCTAGAGCTTTCAAGATCCTCACTAGGTATTTGCATTTTCTTTTCTCGGGGCATCAGTTACCGATAATAATGCTCTACTAGCCCTTTGAATTCCTTCAAAATAAATTTTCAAAGCACTCTTAAGCAAAAATTTAAAAGGATCTACACACCTTTTTTTCACTTTGTAGGAGCTTGATATTTCCTCTGATGTATATTTGTACTTTCAGATCATCCAGTTCTAAAATTGTAAACTGTGGTAGCCCTCTTTGTCCTCTTTCCAATGCCACAAATCTGATCCAATTTGGATTCTCCAAGGAAGAGTTATGAGAAATCTCGCACAGTGACCTGATTATAGACTAGTTCAGTAGAGCGAACTTCTACGACGTGCCATGAGTCACTGTTTCGTCCTTTGGTTCTGAAAAATATACACAAGAAACTATAGTTCGTCCTCTTTCTGCACCTTCTTATGAAATTTCAATCCAAGGCTCAGGGAAAACGTTATGATGATTTTCCCCAGGTCACTTGTTTGGAATGTAATTCAGGAGTCTGCAAAAAGACCAACTTCCTCAGATCATATATCTGCAAATGTAGTGCAAAAAGCTCTCAAATTCAGACCTGAGATCCAGCGCGATGTCTTCTCAAATGGGTTTGTGTTTTAGCTTCTAAAACATCGCAGAAAAGAAGTTATAGCGAAAATGCCACAATGACCTGTTTGGAGTAGCGAAACCCTAGAATCCAAAGCTCTGATACCAAATGTTATGAAACCAGCTCAAGAAAAGATAGAAAAGATAGATCAACGCCTTAGAATTCAGCCTCTTCAAGGGGGAAACCTGCTTTACCTTACATAAATGAACAATTCTTGGATGATTCAAATGACAAAACCTCCTTTCTATATATAGGAGTCTAAGGAGTCACAATATAACCTAGCCGACCTAACAATAATAATATAAAGCCACAAAAATAACAATAGAGGGACTATATGGGGCACAGTAATAACAATATGGGGGCAATAGGGGCACAACAATATTAATAAGGGGTATAACTATAATAGTAATGCGGTAAATACTAGTATTATAGGGACCCAACACACACAATATACTAGATACATGCACTTTTTATGCTAGTGGCATACACCCACCCATTGTTCAACCAGCAGTGGTCTCATCGTTATCTGTAAGGTCTATTCCTACACTATTTTATAGTTTACAAGAAAAGTTTGACATCCTTCTTACAGTCTGCAAACCATGAAAATTGTAGAGGATGACATCAAAAAGGTTCATGACTCCTCTTTATTTCTATTTTATTTTAGGGTTTCAATCTATCAAATTTTCTTTAATAGGATATAATCATTTGTTGCTTATTTCTATACAGTTTTTCTTCAAAACCATGCCCAAAGCCCAGACCTGTTGTAGGTGTCTGCCATTGGTTTTTTTTTCATAGACAAAATATATAGTTGAAAGGATTCCCCACAATCTACCTTACTTGCAAGTAGCAATGGATCTAATGGAAACTACAAGGGTCTTTCATAGTCTTATCCCCTCCTAACAACTCCCTTGATGACAAGCACTGATGCATGGAATTTTCCCTATGTAGCCCCAGGCTAAGTTTTTGGGCTAGAGGTGGTTGTTTTAGGCTTGAATTTTTCTTCCTCCTTAATGGCTTCAACTTTGATCGTATGGGAATGAACATTCTTTCAAAGTGAGAAACCCCTCCCTAATTTTCTTGTTGAAAACCTGATTCGTGATAATTCTCTCTTGATGGATTTCTACCCAACTAATCCTTAATGGTAATGACATGTAGCCTTGTGAAAAATCCCATTTGTTTATGAGAAATTGTAATAGCCCATAAGAGCGAGGGTTCTGGTTAAGAAACAACCTTAACCCTTTTATTTGGTATCCTACAACCCACGATTTCTCAAGCCATATTTTCTTGACTCTAACTCTCCAATATTTTCCTTGCTCCTTAGTTGTATTGGCTTCCCCCGGAGCATCTATAGGACTTTCACTTATAAAATTTTCCCAACTTCTTCCTTGTTGCTCCAGAGCTTCTGTCACGATAAACTTTATGATACCATGATTTGTAATGTATCTCTTTGGATGCAAGGATACCTTTACCACTACAGCCATATGTTTCAAATTTTCCAACAGGAAATAGGGAATATTGACCAATTTCCCATGCCAAAGATGGCTCAGCAACAAAAAATGATAGTTGAAGACTATTGTCGAGTGCCCCTCACATGTAATGTACTTAATAATGAACAGGGAAACATCGTCGCATGGCTAAGGAATGGAAACACGGTCTATTCCTCTTCCCCTCTTGACCAATTTTTCTTATACCTGCAAGAATTCAACTTTAAGAGTTGGGTCATTAATTTTCTGATTGAACCACCCTTCCCTTCAGGTTGAAGTGTTGCTACTCTAACAATTACTTCCTCTAACCTTTGTTTGATTCCTGCTCAAATTTTGAGAAAATTCAAGAGAAACATTTTCATCTGACTAGCTGAGTTCCTCAAAGAATTCAATCCACCCTGCTTCTCTAAAGATTTGATATACTTCCGGGCATTTTTTCAAACCCTCGAGGGAATCTGGTTCATGCCTTACAGGTACTCCCCCCATCCTTTACTGTTACAGACCCTTCATAATCACTTATGAATTTTCGCCTGGTTACCATTACAATTCCTCAAGAATCTGTGCAGTGATGGTGTAGAGCTACGTCGGGGTGGATATTAGGGTGATAGGAAAGGATATCAAGTCAGAACGTTGTGCAACGTGGGTTATCATTTCATCATTAATTCAAAGGTTTGAAAATCTAACTTGGATATAGTTAGAATTAATGAGATAATAAATCATGTAGGGTGGTAATGATTAATGGGTATTGTCACTTTAAACCGTGTTATGTCACGGATGAAAAAATTATTTGTCACCCTGCCAAATTAAATGCAAAGGTCATTCTTGGCCATAAAAAAATGACCTATTAACTGCCATTATTGCTAAATAAACAAAAAACAATATTCCTTTTTTGAATGGTTTACGGAGGGTTATTTGATTGATGTCGACGGCTGATGACTGGTGATGATGATTATTGAAGCGGATGACTACCACTGGTTTCATGCGATATCTATCTTCATTGGACCGACTATTAGAGATGTAACAACAAAAGAATTTCTGCATGACGGTTGAATAATGTTTGCAACATCACTTTATTACAATAATGCATTCCTTTGAGGGCGTTACAATTTTGTGCCTACAAAATAATTCTCAAAATAATACAATGAAATGAATAAAAATGGGCTTGTAACCAACTTGTAGTTATAGATATATCATAGATGTCATGTCGTTACATAATTTATTGAAAGGAAAATGTGTATCACTTGCCACAAAGTGGTTTTCAGCTAGTACAATTATCTACCTATGCCCCAGAAGAGGTTTTCAAAGGAAGATTTATTTATTTACTTTTTTTTATTTTCTTATATTTTATTTTTAGTTTTTAAAACTTATTTTTCTCTCTTTTTTGGTGTATCATTTGCCAACAAAAAGTTTATTTTCAGTTGTTGCACTTATTGTATTTTACGAACTTGACAACACATGAGAAATTTTCCCTACTCTCATAACTTGGAGATCAGATCGTGAGACAATGTTGACAAATGAATGCTTTGAGTTTGGTTTATGATATAACCAAAGACGATGACTATGATTAGGGCACTTTCTCTGGTAACTAATCTCACAGTTCCATTTTCAAAGACAGTATCTACCTCGTAAGGACCTAACCACCTCCTTTAGAGCTTCCCCTTGAATTCTTTGAATTGTGAATCATACATTAGAGTCCAATCAACTTTATGAAACTCCTTTTTGACAAAGTTATCATGCCACTTAGCCCTCTGTCATTGGATGATGTTTTTTTGGTGGATGGCAGCCCATCTCTTCTCATCTCGTTCATTTAACTGGTTCAACTGATGTTTTTGAGTTGTAGTCAAATCCAGGTTCACTTGCAATGCTTTTTGGAGTGTATTTATTTCAAATTCAATGGGGAATAATGGGTTTTTACTATACACTAGTTCGTATGGTGAAAATACAGTAGTATTTCTCCATGTAGTTCTATATACCCATATTTCTTCTGGAAGTTTATCCGCTCAGTTCCTCCAGTGGCTTCCTACAATCTTAGTGAGAATTCCCTCTATAACCTTATTAATGTTATCCACTTTACCATTTTCCTAAGGATGATATGGTGAACTAATTCTGTAATAGATCTTGAATTTCTCAACTAACCTCTGTATCAAATGAGATGTAAACTGTGGTCCCCCATCTATCACTATTTCTCTAGGTACCCCAAATAAAAAAAAATTGTCTTCAAATAAGAAATCTAAAACAACGTGTTCAGTTTCCTTGGTTAGTGCCTTTGCTTCAACCCATTTTTTGACATAGCTTGTACAGACTAGATTGTATGAATTATGCTGAGATGAAGGATTAATTGGTCCTACAAAGTCTAATGCCCACTTTTCAAATGGTTCCAAGACTATTTGAGGTCGTAATGAAATTTCATTTGATGAGAGTGGTTTACCTTTTATTTGACAACTGTCACATCCCTTTACAAATTTCCTTTCATCTTGGAATATGGTAGGCCAATAATATCCTATTGAAAGCCCTTTATTCCCTGTCCTTTTGTCAACAAAGTGTTGTTCTCAAGGTTCTTCATGGAAGGCTTTAAGTATGTAAAAAATCTCATCCTCTCTCACACAACTCCTGATTTGATGATCTAGCCCTGTGTAGTGGAGGTATTCCTCTACCCAAGAGTATCTTTCACTCTGTTGAATAATCTTCTTCTTTTCTTTTCAGGAAAGATTTTGTGGAAATCTACCTATGACAAGGTATTTATCTATGTTTTCATAGCATGGTGAGTGAGTTGAAATAGAAAAAAGACATTCATTTGGAAAAGAATCGTCAATGGGCATGCAATCACTATTGATAGTTAGTCTAGAAAGAAAACCAGCCACTACATTATCATTTCCAAGTTTATCTAATATTGTTATATTAAATTCTCATAATAGAAGCAACAAATGCGTAATCCTACCATTTGTATTAGGTTTATTCATTATGAAATGAATAGCAGAGTGGTCAGTGTGCATAAATACTTGATAACTTGTAATGCAGTGTCCAAATTTATTAATGGCATGCACTAATAGAGGACACTCTTTTTCTGTAACTGTGTAATTTAAATCTATTGGAATTAGATTCATGTTGATCTGGTAGATGGCATATGGCTTCTTTTCTTCTAGTTGACCTAACCCATCTCCCACAACAATATCATATGTATCTGTTGTTGTGTGAAATGACAGATCCTAGTTCGGTCCTCACAAAATAGGGGTTACCGATACACACAGCTTTAACTCCGCAAAGGCACATTGACATTTCCCTTTCCAAAAAAATTCCATATCTTTAGTAAGCAGAGAAAATAATGTAGATGTAATCTTCAAAAAATTTTGTATAAACCTCCTATAATACCCTGCATTTCCCAAAAAGCTATGTACCTCCTGTGTTTTGGAAGTTAGAATTTTAAGAATCACTTATATCTTAATAGGGTCTACTTTTACTCCTATAGCATAAATATAATGCCCAAACACAATTCCTTCATTCATCATCATGTGAAATTTTTCAGTGCTTAAAGAAACATTAGTTTACTCACATCACTCTATCACTTTTTCGAGATTGGCTAATGATAGTTCAAAATCATCACCATAAGGTGTAAAGTCATCCATGAATACTTCTAAAAAGTCATTCAAAAAATCTACAAATATTCCTATTATTTCCCTCTAGAATATTGATGGTGCATTACAGAGTCCAAAAGTGAGAACTCTTTATTTAAAAATTCCCCCAAGGGAAAGTAAATGTGCTTTTATCTTGATCCTCTCGGGAAAATATGGATTTGATTATAGCCACTAAACTATCTAGAAATGAAAATATTTTTTTTCGTGATAAGGAGTCAAGAACCTTATCTATAAATGGAAAGCGGAAATCATCCTTTTGAGTGGATTTGTTAAGTTCCTTGCAATCTACACAGATCCTACACATTCCATTCTTTTAAGGAACAATAACAAGTAGAGATACCCATTCGCTGTCAGAAATGGGATAAATAAAGTTGGCATTTAGAATCTTTTTCGATTCTTCTTTTACTACTTCTTTAAGTGTTGGGTTTATGCGTCACTATGGTTGCCTAGCTAGATTGCAATATTATTTCAAGTAGATGTGGTGGGTACACGTGTTACATGAATGCCCTTCATCTCTGTGTAATCCCATGAAAATGCCTTTTTTGTCTCTATAACATTTGTAACAACATCTTGTTCTATTCAGGAGTCTAATTATGATTGATATTTAAAAAAATTTTCTATCTCAACTCAGATTCTTTTGAGATTATGGGTGGTTTTGATATCTTCTAGAATCAAGTCATCCATGGTATATTCTACCCATAAATTATCAATAGAAGTAACAACAAGGGAATTGATGATAAAACCATTGATAATATCATCCTCAGTTTCATTCTTAAAATATTGGGCTTTGTCAAGAGTATGGAGTGGCTAAGAATGATCTGACTTAGGTTCAAATTCATCCCATAAGGATTTTCGAAATGCTTACTTGGTTTTTGTAGGAGGATAAAGGCTGAGGTTGTTAGTGGCTTGTCCATATGAAATCATCATGAAGCCTAAACTACAACCTATGAATGTGTCTGCAATGGCAAACCACGACATTCCTAAAATTAGGGGATGTCCACCTAGATTTGACTTGGTTTGTAAAATAAGAAAGTTTGATGAATATCTCCAGGAATCCGTTGTGATGACTACATCCTCTACCACTCCTTCAGGGTTAACATGCGACCTATTTTCTAGTTCTAGCACTGTAGGTGTTTGTCTCTACCCGTAATCCTAATGTGGTGAAGATTTCCTTAGTGATTACATTGATTGTTGCCCCTGAATCAATTAATGTGTTTAGAATGGGCTTCCCATCAATGTAAACAGTGACTGTAGGATTCCCTTGGTCATTGTATTTGGCCATAAGAGGCTGACCAATCACTAGTTCCAATAATTTTCCCATCACATGGATGGTAAAAATATCTTTGGGCTTCATGTCTCTTAACACATAGATCTGTTACTATTTTCATATAGATGGGAACATCCTTAATGAATTGTAGCAAGGGAATCGCTATGTGTAGATTTTTTAACTCCTTGAGAAAATCAAATTTGGGCTATGCAATCATCCTAGTTTCAGCTAGTGTTTGTGGATAAGGAGGATTCTTGGTTACTATAACAGTTGGATTAGCTGCTATAGATGTGTTAGCATTATTTGAATCATCTATTACAGGTGTATCAGTTTCATCAAAATCTAAAGGATCATCCCTAGGTGATTCACATTCCTCTTTAGTAATGACAGGGGAGGTTTTTGAGTTCACTACTTTTCCTTATCGAAGGTGGATCTCATTTCATCCAACATGGGTAATGTAGTAAGTCTAGAAAGAAGTGGTGGTTTCTATATTTTGAACTTCCTTATTATTTGGGTTAGGGTTAGATTGTACAGGTAATTGGTGATGTATGGGAGGAGTGTTAGAAGGTGATGAGAGAGGTGGAAGTTTCAATTGTTGTTGCACTAGTAATGTACGAGGGACCGGTCTTAAAGAATTTCCCTTCCAATTCTGGGGCAAAGAATATGGCTAAGATAGAGGATACTGAAAAGGTGGAGAAGGAGATCATTGATTCCATGGTGGAGGAAATTGAGCTAGAGGAGGAGTAGGATACTGCCATCCAAATTTATGAGCAATATATACATTATTCCATAGATTAGAAGAAAACTATTGAGACATACTTGGTGGTTGTGGTTGCCAAGGCTTATTGGACCCAATAAAGCAAGAAGACTAAACCTCCTCACTTGATTCTTTGAGTGTTTCCTTCAGTCTCGGCAGCTATGGACGATATCTTGTAGAACTCTCTAGGTCACAATGATTGCATAAGTTGATGTTGTTGACTCTACTTTCCTTCAGGGAATGTTTCTCTTTACATTTTGGGGAGAAGGTAACAAAGGCCGTGTCCTCTTCATCCTATGCCTTTTTCACTTGTATTGTCATCAATTGGGCAGATAAGGTACTTAGAAGAACAATCTTGATATTTTCAAGCACATTTCTAATCTCAACTCTGGTCACACCTCCATTAGTGGATTTCTATATTTTAACAGAGGAATCTTGTGCCATACTTATTCCTCGTGACAATCCTCGTGAACACATTAAGAAAAGTTTTATTATCTCATCATATGGCTCCTCATATATATCTTCTTTTCCTAATAGGTTCAACATGTCAAGGTAGTCATCACTCATTCCTTGGATGAATATTATTTTCAAAATCCCTAGATCTAGATCACTATGTTTGGACCTCTGTAGATTATAATGGAACCACTCTACAAAATCTTCCAAGCTATCTTCTTATTTCTGTGTCATTCTGAATATATCATCTTTTATATCTTTGGCTTGGAAATAGTCCTAGTATTTTTCCAGAAACCTAGTCTTCATATCTCCCAATGTCTGGAGAGTGGCAGAACCTAGTCCTATAAACCATATTAATGATGCTCCTTTTAGATTTGAAGGAAATATTTTTAACTTCTAAGCATCTCAATCATAGTCATAAATCTTGCAAGCAATATAAAGCTCAAAAAAGAAAGTATCAGGATCTTCTACAATCAATCACTCGAAAGATGGAAGGGCTGACACAGGGATATTTTTTATAAGGGCTTCTCCCCTTATGTCACTTATTGGAAATTCAAAGGTGGTAATAGTTTCATATGTCCCATTATTGTTGTTGTTATTATCCCCCATTTGGAAATCATTTTGATTCTTTCTCTGGTGATTATCCTTTTAAATATTTCTTGGGCAAATTTTCTGTAGATAGGGAATCTTGTGATAATGGCTTAGATTATTCTAGGACTGGCTGTATTACTGCACTAGATGAGTCTGGGTATTGGAAGTTAAAATAATGTTCTTCTGATTCTTGTTCTTGATGCTTCCAACTAGTTTCCCCTTGTCCTTATAATCCAAAATCTTGGCCACTAGTTTCTCCATGTTGTTCCTGAGTTGAGTTTATAGATTTGGGAGTTTGTAGGCTAGTTTGAGGAAAATGTGGTCCTAAAATAGAGGAACTAGATACCCTTGTTTTTGATGTAGAAGCAACAACTTTTTGTGGGCCTATTTTTCTTACGTCCCTATGTGGTGTTGACTGATCTCTCTCTTCTTTTGAGATCAATTATTGGATAAATGTTTTTCTCCCTTCATCAATATTTTTCTTGTTCTTTTTATGACCCCTTTTTCTTGTATATTTACTAGAGTTTCTACATTTTTCTGTATCTTCACTCATACATTCTACACATGGACCGTATGTGTAACTTTTTTCACACCCTAAGTGTCTTAATTATTACAATGGTGAGCCCAGCCAGGTATATTAGAGTGATGCATAGGTTCCTACCTCTCCTCTTACTGCCCATTGCCTATAAAATTAAAGACACGTTATCAAAAGAAAATTCAAAAGTTTACACATCCTAAATTTTCTAATTATTGGAGTGGTAAGCCCGTTATTATAGCGCCACACAAGTTCTTACCTCTTGTCTTGCTTCCCAGTGCCTGTCAAATTAGAAACACTCTCTTAAAAGGAAATTGAAAAGAAATCACTCGTTGACTGTATCAATTAATAGCCCTCCTCGGAAATGAGACCAAAATGTTTAGTCAGTTTTATTGCTTCATGAAGTGACTAAACCACAATCATTAATTATCAAGATGGTAGGTATTTTTATTTCGAAGATGTCTACACTTTCTTTGCTAATAAATGTAATAGCCAGTAAAACAAAAAAGATGTCATTGTTCATGCTTGCATAAATTAAAATAATATTGCAAAAATGGAAATACAAACTTGCGTGAATTCAAAGGAACACTACAGAAATGGAACACACTCGGCAAGGAAAGAATCCACTTTTCATAAAAAATATAGGCACTCCATACACTATTAGCTAAACATATAATAGGAATTAAATAACATGGAGTTGAATAATCTGTGTGACATCACACAATCAATCTGGAGGAAGAAGTGTATCTATCCCACAATGAACATGTACAACGATAAGAGGAAATCCACACTTAACACATGAAAGAAATAAGTATCCTAAGAACATTGCAATCCCTGCTAAAGAGGAGTGTCCTTCCTCCCTAGCACGGTGCCGTATGTAAACGAAAACTTAGTTAAGAGTTCAACACAGAAATTGTAGTAACATCACTAAATATGCTTATATTAAAAATAGTTGAAGAGTACAAGATAAAAATGTCGGTATTGTCTTCATTCTTTTCATCTCCATTCATGTGAGACTAAGCTCCTTTTATAAATACTTTACGGAGTCCCAAAGTTAGGAAAAAAACAGTCATGACAATATGTTATTCTCATGTTGATTAAGCTAAAAAATATATATATAAATTGTTACAAGTTGTTTCAATAAACATTTGTTGTGGTTACACCACTCACAATTATACATAATGGTGACTACTTAGATCTTCTTAGCTTTCTGTGTGGAATTACTTTATGTGGCCCTTGACTGTTGTCTTTGAAAATAATAGCTACAGTCTTGAAAATTTGTGGTGTAACAAAAACTTCATGGTGTAACAAAAACTCAAACCATGTAACAGAAAGGAATAGAAACAACTGTTCATCCATGGCTATCGGTAGCTATGGAATTACCTAAAAGAAAAACATTTCAAAGGAATTCTTCCAAAGATACCCTAGCTAGCCATCCCAAAGAAAGAATCATTTCATTCAATATTTATCAAAAACTAACATAATAATATGTCAAAGAAAAGATTGCTTCTTTATGAGATGGACTGACATTGTACTAGGGAGATTGTAGGTTCAAATGAGGGAAAATGACCAAAAATAAGGAAAAGGATGCCTGAAATATCCTTAAATATTGCACCCTACATGCAACACCACACTACACTCCACGTAACACCACACTTGACTGCAAACAACACCACACTACTAAACTTCCCACTAGTTCTTCCATCAATTGGAACTAGTTTAACTTACTTTTACCTAGTTAGACTGAATTAATTAATTACAACTCAAAATAAACTCAATCAAGGCTCCTATAATATAGGAGACACTCTGCATGACTCTACTTAGACCCTCGAATCTAATTAACCAAGTCAACTACATCAAATTAACTTAGTTAACTAATACAAGTTATCATGAGATGTGGAATTACAATTTTATTCCTAATTTAATTCAAGGAAAAATTATATCAAAATCTTTCTTGATGTTATTTTCAACATTTCCTATTGCAGTTTTCAACACTCCCTCTCAACAAGAAAGGGATTATCTTCTACACCAATCATTCTTTTGTGAAGTTCGAATTTTCATCTTGACAATGCCTTTGTCAAAATATATGAATCTTGTTCCTCTATAGAAATGTACTTCATGCAACACCTCTCATTGTTGTTGCTACTAATGCAACATCTATAATTGAAAATAAAAAAGAATCACTGAACATATCTGCAACTATCTACTTGGAAAATTGTGTTGATGCTGACTCTGCTACTCAACCTCTTGCTTTGTTGTAAACACTGCTCTACACTCCTCAGTATCTGACTAACACTAATCGTCTTGCTACTGAATATTGCGGGCCCCTGTTGTAGGTAATGACCCATGAGGAAAAAAACACTTCAATGGACCCTGCCCAAATTTCTGCACTGTTGGGGCTATTACTTCACATTGCCCCACATTTCACCTGGAGGTGTGGCTGCATGTGCTCTCTCTATCCACTTGGATCAGAATTTCCCCCTATTGGACGTTTTTGCTTCAATGGATGTCTCCACTCGGCCTCCTCTCTACTTCTCTAATTGTGGTTGCTCCAGAACTTTCTGAGGCTGCTTCTGAGGCTTCATGTTAAGATTTCTACCATGGTCCTCGCAACCACCAAATTTCTAGTCTTTTCCTTTCTCCTTAAGGATTTGCATGCATGAGATAAATCTGATCTACTCATATTGTTGTTTCTACTACTTTGTTTCTACTTCCGCACTCCTGCTGCAAATACTACAATAATGAGTCTGATCTCCCTAGATCTCGAAGTACTAGCTTCCGTATGGCATCTTGCTCTAAAACTAGACTCCCTCTAAGTCTCAATCTCCATGTGGTAAATCTCTTTGCTCCTCATTCAGCCAATATCAATGATCAAAACTCTTTTTTGTGTCACTAAACATTGGCTCATTGATATTCCCCCAGAAACCTTCTTGCTCCATTAAGAAGTCTACACATATGGTCTTCTGGATCCACCCTAAACTAGAGCTCCATCAACCTACAAGGACACATTTAAATTACTCTCTTCTATTGTGATTTCATCTCCAATACCATGTAGAAATTTTGACAAATCTAGCTCTGATTGCATGTATAAATTCCTTGTAGATTCAAACTGCTAATTGTAATTTACTAAAACAATAGAATTGAACCTACTCTACTCATCAGCGGAAACAATTAAACAATTGTGAAATCATGAAGCATACAAGAGAAAGAATTCAATCAACACATTACACAATTTTTGGGGAAATCCACACCTAAAAACCCCTGCTATATATATAACCACTAGTATTTGAAAATCTATTTTTTTTTTTTATATATATTTTTAGTTAATATCCTCTTATTAAAGTCAAATATTTTCCTCACACTCGAGGAAGTGCACTCACTCATAAAATACATGACATAATATGAAATAAAAAAAAGTAGAGTGAAACAACTACATAATTATAAATTTATTAGATGTCACACTAATCATGTGCCAAAGAAAGTGTGCCATAAGGTTCTTGACCATATACCCATCATTACATGATTTTAGTGACTTTTTAGGTACAATAGCATAGCACAATTTATTGATTACCATATTTGAATGAGAAGTTGGGATGGTGTTATGTGGTTGGTTATATATGTTTCTACATTTAGGGACATCAAGGACACTTTTTCCATATTTAGAGATGAGACTCATATTCGTAAGTATTCCTTAGTAGTTGATGGTATCCATTTGTAAATATGTAATCATTTACTTCGTGTGGAATTTTCTTTTTATTTTAACAATAATCATATTCCATAAGTTCCACTAAAAAGGATCATCTAATATTGTCATTAATAATTCTTAGTATTTTATAAATTTTAATACCGCTATCGTTGCTAACATGGCTAGTTCATTTGAACTAGAGATAAAGGTAGAGTTGGTAGGTTCTAAATAAGAAATTTTGAATTCTTTTAGTGTTAATGTCATATATTTCAATCCAAATGTATTAATTGGAAGGGTTTATCTTATTAATATGAGTAAAAACATTCTTTTTAGTACTAACACGATATTCATTCAGTCACCCTGTGAGAATTTTTCTTGTGGTCAAAGGAATCCATCTATGTAAGCGACCTTAGAAAAAATTCAATAATTTTCTATTTAATGTGAGGAAGTTACATACTCACTTCCATATTATATATGGATTAGACACATGGATGGTGACTACATATAAAAATAAATAGTGTAAATCCATTCCCCATGTGTGTATGTTTAAGAGTGGATATAAATATATCTTAGTAGTGGATCAAGTTTATGGAGTCCAAAACTTCTTTTCGATTGAAAAAACTTGTGAAAGGTTTACATGTAGAGGGATTGATTTATATGGATCTATATTCAACTTTAGCTTAAAGCATATTTTTTTTAAGGAGAAAATGATTAATTAGAACTCGTTATAAGTAAATTTCATTTTTATTTATAATTTTCCTTTTTTGGTTTTCAAATGTGTCGGTGACTTGTAGGGCCATTATATGCTTTAAGAAATAATGACTGAGGAGCATTTAAGTCATAAGTGAATGAGGGGTATCCAAGCTTTGAAATCAACCAGGGATCATGGTTTGCACTACACTAAATCTTAACATAATTTGATTTTTCGTTTTGAACCTTAATATAGCACAACTTTTTAACCTTAATATATCACAATTTTTTAACCTTAATCTCCTTATGAAAGGAAACCTTGAATTCAATCGTGCTTGTGATATTTGACATATTTACTTATAAAATTACCATAAAAATTTGTATTAAAAATATTTTAACTATTTTAATATTAATTTTAAATTCTAGATATAAATTAAATATCGATACTTTATTTTAGTAATTATTTTAACTTCAATAAAATATTGATAATTGTTATTTTATTGACTCTTTTACATTTCTATGCTCTATTTAATTGTATCAAAAACATATTTTTTTAATTTCCTACAAATGTTTTCATGTCTTATTGTCTAAGACAAAGGTTGAAAGAATTTTATTAATGATTTTAAAGTAATTTACTTTTTAAATGACCATGAATTTTACTCTGATCATATACCATTAATTCTAGTTCTAAATTTTTCCATACAATATTCTTATTGACGAAATTTTTGATGATCAAATACACTTTCCTTTTGAAAAAATTAAAGATGATCTTTTCTTAAAGGATTTAAACAAAGGTTTAAATCTCCTAACTATATGGGCAACATCAAATACCTTTATTATAATTTTACTACAACTCTTTCTTCCGCCATTAACAAATTCTCTTTAGAGGTGTCATGTAAAAGGATTAATAGCACAAACAATATTTGATATGGTAATAAATGTAAGATTGCTTGGAAATCTGTTAGGGATGCTCCTAATGAATCCTTAAAATTTGATAAGAAAAATAGCTACAAAACCCTAATTGAAAGTAAAAAAATGTACTATATTAATAAAAATCAAGAAAATATATTACACATATCTAATCTTGATCCTAAGAAGTTTTAGAGACAAATTTTAATTTGTCAAGCTAGATAAAATAATACGACTTCCCTAAGGGACATGATTTCCTACCTCAAATATCTTTATGAACTCCCTAATACTATCGACACCATCTAAAATGTTCCTATGGAAGATTATTTATTTTCTTTTATGGATGACATATAATTCGAGGTTAAGAAGCTTGAAAATGGGAAAGTTAAGGACATTGAATGCTACCAAGCTTAATTTTTTATTGGAGGACCTATCCTTATCCTTCATTTACAAAAACTCTTAAATATAGTATTTAAGATGGAATTCCCTAAGCCATAAAAAAAACCCCAAGTCACCCCTTAGTGGGGATTAAAAAATTCCCTCCAATTATCCAACCATTATGATTAGCCCCGTTTTAGACAAGACATATGGATTTATTTCAGAAAGAAAGAATAGCCTATGGATAAAAATAAATCGGAAAAGAGTTAAAGGATAGGTTAGTTTTAGGAGATAGCATTCAATTATGGACATTCATGTTAAGCTTAATATAATTATGGATAAGTGCAACAATAATTAAACTAATCTCATCTATTCTTTTGTCGATTTTAGAAAATATTTTGACATTGTATCTAGGACAAACTTTTGGAATATGATGGAAGAGATTAAAGTTACTCTTGAGTTGAGGGTTATTACAACTAGATTATATCAGAAGGTTATTTCCAAGTTTAGGATCATTAAGGGTTGATCATAATAAATTTTATACAATATGGGAGTCATGTATGGTTGTTCCTTGTATGATCATCTCCTATCCTTTTTGGCGGATACACTGACATGGTAGAAGATTCTTTGAAAGAAGTAGGTTGTGTTGGTCTAACTATTGGTAGTATAGTCATTATTTATCTTCTTTATGCTAATGATATTGTTATTATGGTGTGGAATCCCTATAATATTAGTGAAAAAATAAGAATACTCAAGGACTTCTACTCCTATGCAGGTATGGTAGTTAATATTGACAAAAAGAAAGTCATGGTAATTAAATCCAATAAGATCACTTATAATAGTTTCATATATGAAACATAACCTTGGAGGAATTGACTTCATACAAATATCTTGGAATCTACTTTGATCACACACTCAAATAAAATTATAACATTGAGAAAAGGTTGAAGGAGTGTGGAAAACTTATTATGGGATTGAAAACAATTGCAAGTTAGTATACCTTTAAATTTCATATAAGAAAATATGCTCTTTGACATTATCATTAGTCCCTTTTTCTTATGGATGCAAAGTTTGGGCATACAATATCTCTAGAGAGTGATGCAAAAAGACCAAACATATCCAAATCAAATTTACAAGCTATAATATCGAAATTAAGCGAAATACACCTTGTCTTATCCTCCTCATAGAATAAAGTATTTCCCCCATTGAAAGCATGGCTATGACTAAGTACTTAATGTATAAGAACAAGTTAAACAACATGAAAGATAAGAGGCTTTATAAAATTTCTTTAAATTCCTTCCAAAATCAACTTCAACTAAAGCGAGGATGGCATAAAGATGCATAGTCTTGGCTAAAATATCAGGGAATAGAGGAAGAGGTCATTTTGAAAAATAAAAATAGTGTTAAGAAATTATTAAAATATAATTGAAGGATAAATTATACTGAAATAAAGTGTATAATGAAAATTAGGATATTAGAAGGAGATGATCAACCGTATCCTATGATATCAAAAACATCTTTATGTTTTTATGAGTGTAATGAATAAAATAAACATTGATAAAACATTATCTAATTCTCACAAGCTACAATGAAATTGGAGGTTGGTTAACTCCCAAAATCCCTGGGATGAAATAATCAGTGACCTTTGTAACACTAATAAGGTTAAATATCAAAAAGAATTTATCTTAAATTGTTTAGCATATATTGACATTAGATCTTAGTTTCAAAATATTTGTCACATGACCAACCTTCCTAACATTCTATATCAACAAAACTATGGTAGTTTTGAAGTGTTTCTATTAATAATTTTGGAGTATATAAATAAGATTCTAAAAAATAATAAATAATTTCTTGCACTTTTAATATTTCATAAACCAGCCCACGGGGCTTTGGATTGACGGTGAATGGGTGCGCTGTTAAGGCACTCCTTGCGATAGGTCACTGGTTCAATTCCCTGTGGGTACTTAGTTTAGTCTTAACCTGGAAAAAAAAAAAAAAAAAAAAAAAAAAAAAATCATAAACCAATTTGATCTTAATTAACTTTAATCATCATCATCAAAATAAAAAATCAATTATATATATTTATTTTATAAATGGTGTACATTTATGATAAAGTAAAATATTTATATAAAATTATAATGTATAGTATTAAATTTGAAATATGTGATATTTTTAATTTAATGATATTTGTATCAGTTTATCCATATATATTAACTTCTATACATTTTACCCAAGATTGAGTGCTCGAGTTGTGAGGAGGTGGGGGGGCAGGATGTCACCATCCCACTTGGTCACATGCCAGTGGGACAAGGAAACACACCCCCTTAATTGTTAAACTGTGTGATATGAAAAGAGAATATGGTAGATTTTTGCTTCACCACCCAGTGATCAACACAGGAAATCTTCGCGGCATCTTCAGTGTGTGAAGGATGGTAGGGAGTACAAAAAAATATGGAATTTGCATTGAAGTTGGTACTAGGCTACCATACGAACATACCGATCCACCTCAACTTATCAATTTGGTGTTCAATTAGCATAAAGTGGCAAGGTTAGTTCTTAGATGTTGAATATAGGATTTAATTTTCATTATTTCTCCTAGTGTAGTGATTGGACATAGTGCATCAACATTTGAATGGGCCTCCTTCAACTCACTCAGGTTTGGCATTTCCTATTTATCACAAAGCATTGGATAAAGTTCAATCCCTTCTAATTATCCATATGGTCACTAAATTTGGTTTATGATCATTCTAGTTTTGTTTCCAAGCACTTATGAAAGAAAAGAAGGAAATTCCATGTTTTTTCCCTCACCCCATATGTGACTCAAAGTTATTCCAGGTTTCTTAGGATTTTCCTCTCTATCAAAATAATATTGTGGGGGGAATTTATTATTTAGATGTAGTATTTAAAGTCAATCATATATCTCCTAAGAAATCTTCTTATAGGTGGTTTCAATGGTAGGTGGCATAAGTTTGATCTCAACACATATCCCCTTGTGAACATCTATAAAGGTTTTATTGTTGTGGTTATTAAGGTGTCTATCCTTCCCAGAAACTTTGAGATGGGTTGGGTTTCATTCATTAGAGGGCCATCTAATTTTCATAGTGTAATCAACATCTTACATCTAAAAAGGTTATTTGGCACCCACCAGTAGAAGGGGTGGCCTATCATCATCTAAAGAGGCCACATGTCAATGAGACATGGTAGTGCCCGCCCTTATATTTTTTACCATGCAACATACAAAGAGCATGGGCTAGCCATTTTCTTCACCACCCAATGATCCACACTAGAAATCGTCTCTATGTCTTGACTAAGGAAAATATGGAAGAGTGTATCGAAAAATTTGGAATTTTTATTGAATTTGGTACTTGACAGCGATAGGAACATACCAAGAACCTTAAATTATGAATTCAACATTCAATCAACATCAAGTGGATAGTGTTGATTTTCATAGTTTGATTCTAGGGATGGATTTTGATCACTTCTCTTGGTGCAGTGATTGGATACGCTGCATAAACATTAGGATGGTCCTCCTTTAGGTCACCTGGATTTGGAATTTCCTATTTATCACTATGCATTAGATAAATCTCAGTTACTTCCAATTGTCCATATGGTTAGTAAATTAGGTTTATGATAATTCGAGTTCATTCCTACCTATGAGGATGGAATGATGGGGGAAACTACTTCTCTAGATGCATTTGTTAAAGTTAATCTAAAATCTCCTGGGAAAATCACCTGTAGGTGGTTTCAATAATAGGTGGCACAGGTTCAATGTCTACCCTTATCCACTTGTGAGAATCTATAAAGGTCTTATTATTGAAATGCTTGTGGTGTTTGCCTTTCTAGGAAATCATGAGGTGGGTCGGGTCTTATCCATCAGTGGGACTTATCACATTCATGATGTAATTAACATCTTACATCAAAAGGAGGGACTTTTTCACCCTCTAGTGGAAGAATCCTTAATTTTTCATAGAATAGCTCAATGCTTAAGCATCCTTTCTATGGTTAGTTTTTGGCCAAGGTGGCGCCCTCATTTCCCTTAGGCCTAAAACACTCCTTCAACACTCACTATGCCTTGTGAGCGAACTCAAGTGCACCATGGAGTGACTTAATATCAATAATTAATAAATACTTGGGCTTAAATGAGAATGAAAACCTTAACATCCAAGTTTATAGAGCTCACTACCCAGATACTTCAATAGGAATTAACTCAGACAAGGAGGGAACTTGCAGATGAGAGACTCACCCTCATGGATACTGAAGTGTTGGTGAAAGTAGCATATTGGATTCCAAAGTCAAGGAATAATAGGGGTTATGAAAATGACTAGTACATGTACGCAGTGAAACTTCATTCATACGTAAAGTTCCTCCTTGGAAGAGTTTTGGTAGAAATAAGCGATATCAATGAGGACAATCTATTGAATCTAAATCAAATGCAAAAACATATGATAACTATGGATTGAATATTGGGTCATCTTGAGAAACACATGGGTATTCCTCCTTATCCAAGTTACTCCTTAGGATGTAGAAAGAAGCCCATTCTAGCTAAAGCCCCAATTTAGATAAATAAATATAAATTTACTTTAGCTTTTACATTTTTCACACTTTTATGGTTCAATTGTGTAATTTTTTGTTTAAAAATGCCCTAGGAGATCCAAACACTAGTATGTAGATTTTGGTGTCAAGAACTATGGTAAGTACCATATCTTTTGAAATTTTGAAGTAGTTGAAGTTCTATATCTACTATGGTATTCCTATTGGAAAAACATAACGAGTATCAAAAGAATAATTTGTAAACTTCTAACTTAATAAATACAAATTCTATACTTTACAAGTAAAACTTTTCTTTTTCAAGGAAAAAATCGTAATTTTATTCAACATGAAAGAAGGAACAAAGTTACATTTTTTAGATGTTATAAGTGTTCGATCATATAATCCTTTTGGATATTGTGCATTATGAATGAAAAATGAAAAATTATATAAATTTGGTCAAAGTTAAGAGTGATAAAAATCAGTAACTTCTCCTTTTTTCCTATCTTTTTATGAATGTGTTGTAGCAGCTACAACCACTGTCCAAATTTTGCCTATGCTTTGTTTTAGAGCCTCCCTTCTAAACCATAGGATCCCATCTTACATTGATCGAGGTACTTCTGCTTTGATTGAGACTAATCCTTTGCATATTAGCTTTTGTTTTATTACTTGGTTTACTATCCAACCCACAATATGATCTCCTAACCTGGTTTTCATCCAGTTCTGGGGTTGCCTTAGAGAACAATACAATCCTTGAGGGAAATTAGCCTTGCTCCTAGGAATTGCACAGTTCAATATAATAATGAGCCTTGACCTCAAGAATTGCGTAGCATAACATGACAACCAACCTTGTGCTGGGAAAATGCGTAGAGCATGAGAGGTAGCCCAAAGCCACTCAACCTAGACATTGCACAGAAGCCTTTCTACTCAGAAGCTCCTCAATTCATGAACCAGACAACTGCTTCATCCTTCGTAGAACTCTACAATATTTCCAGACAATGCATGGTAGGCTTCACCCTGGAAAACAAATAAAAATAAAGGGAAATATCTATCCTAGGAAGTAGGGATCTATTCTTAGTTTCCTGAAGGTGGCACATTACTATCCTTAGAAGTTTTTACCAAGAATCACTTTTGTCCTTGATCTTAGGTAAGTGTATAATAAATTCCAATTTGCTCATTTATATGTAATGGATGCCTCTACAGCTCATTTGTACATTTCAAAATCAATCTCTAGCATTCATGGGGAAATCAAGGAGCCTTCTGAGCATTTTCCTTGCTTTTTTTGGGTGAGTTTTTCCTTTATCATCTTTTTTTTATTTTTCTATCGCTTTTTGTTGTTTATATTGTGTGAGTGTTGTTTCACTTGTTTCTTTACATGACTCCTAATGTCTTGAATTATTTTATCTTGTAGAAGTGTTGTTTCAAGTTATAGATTTCCTTTCCCAAGTGTCACATGAGTTTCTTGTCTTTACACCGACGGTCATCATTGCGGTGACTCTCTGCACATGCTTCATTTTCCTTCAATTACATAAATTGTTGCACTTGTTTTGCATGCATGAATATAAACTTATTTAGTTATGCACTTAGCCTCACATCATCCTCTAGATCTTCTTGTTTTTCACACTCCCCATGGCCAGATTTGGGTCCCCTTGCATGGATCTCACATTTCACTGCATGCACTGTGCAGTCTAGGATCTCAAGGTCTCTACCTTGGCTTTTGGAACTGTGCAGAGCCTATCCTCGACTTGCTCCAACTATGCATTATGCAGTTCCAAGAGCCATTCACCCATCTTGGCCATTGAGACTACACAATGTGTAGTATCTCGTAGGCCCTTGCCTAGACTGAGCTGTGCATTTCACAGTTCCAGTCATCAAGCTTCCACACTGACTGGTGGGACTACACAGTTTGCATTTACCACAATTAATTAGTCACCCCTGTCATTCAAAATTATGTAATCCATCTCATCAAATTCCCTCATTGTTTCTTGATCATGTTGTGAAGTCACCTTTGTAAGAGCTAATGTTTTTTTCCATGACTGTCATTTCTATCCCACATGTACCACAACCATGAAGCACTTCTCTTGAGAAGTAATTGTACCATGGAACCAAAGAGAGATGCTTCAAGAGAGATCACTTAAAGCAGAACTGGGGAATCAGTTGAGAAAGTGTGTAACAGCCCAGTGAAAATTCCATGTAAAAGTATATAAATACCACGGATGATGGGACATGTATTCCAAGCTAGATGGTGGGCAGGAAATCCTAGGGGGTGTTCATTTGGTTTTTATGGCTAAGGAAATGGCTAAGGCATTAAAGAGGAAAAAAGGTATTTTGGCACATTTATTTATGAAAATAATGGAAAATAGGATAAAAGGAATGTGAAAGGTCACATGTCGCATGTGAGGAGGAAATTGAAGGAAAATAATGAAAAATGGAGAAAATAGAGGCCTCATTAATAAAAAGGATTTTGAGGATCAGTGGTCAAGACTTGCTCAGTTCAGTTTTGGAGCTCTCTCATTATTTTCTCTCTCTCTCTCTCATACTCTTGGATACTTAGAGCATTCTTGGAGCACTTTGGCATTGGAACAAGAAAGGAAAAGAAGGAAGGAGAAAGTAAGGATCAAACAGGGAAATGCAAGATCAAGCATCTACAATAGGCTTCATTGCAGGTATCAACTTGTGTGTGTATTTTCCTTACTAGATTTGGAAAGCATGGGATTACATGTGTATTTTCCTAGCTAGATTTGATATGCATGGGATTGCATGTGTTTCTTTTCTACCATGGCATGGTTTTCTCCAGGCGTGATAGTATTTTTAGCCTAGCCTTTCCATTTCCTGATAGCTTTGATGAGATGGGTTCTCTCATGTGTTTTGTGGGGGATGGCCGGATTGGATTTGAAGTTAAGTGGGGTTGATCTCCGAATTGAAAACCACGTGGTGGTAGTGGTCCCTGAACCAGACTAAGGATGCATGAAGCCACTGACCTAGTAACTCCTAAACAATATAGTGGGTTGCGGTAAAGCCATATTGTGTTCCTCGGTGGACCTAGGAATATTTGCCGGTGAATGGAGAGATATACGGTAAAGCCAAGAGGTGGATTTTCTCTCTGTTGGGCCTAGTGATTCCGAGATGGAATGCACGGTAAATCCTAGAGAGTCTGTCTCAGTGGAGGGCCTAGTGATCCTTAGATCATACTATGGATGCACAGTAAATCCTGAGAGACTATGAGGCACCGAAATTCCTCACAGTGTAGGCGGTGAAGTCAGGTGGCATCCACATCGATTAGTGTTTTTGATGTGTTCTATTAGCCCCACATTCACAGTTGGAATACTGCACGAGGGTGATTGGTTGAAGAGAGACTTGGCTCAGGAAATTAATGGTTGGGTGAAACATGGTAGTCCCATCATCGGTTGGTTCATTGCATTAATTAATGAAAAATTCATTCCCTTGATTTTCATGTGAAAATGTACATATATATATATATATATATATATATATATATATATATATATATATATATATATATATGGATTTTGATGGCTGATATGTTTATTGTATTTCTATTCCTATTATGTTGTTTATATGCACATTTACCCTAGAGGGTGTTATAGAGTGGTATCAGAGCTTCCAGGTTCAAAAACTTGGGCTGGCTGGGTTCTATCATAGGTGAAATCAAGAACAAAGGTTAAATTTTAGAGTTTTTTTGTCATATCTATTATAAATTTTCTTCTATGGCATATTATAAGTTGACATTCTTTTCCATATTGAAGGTAAATCCCACTAATATTGTGGTAAAAATTTCAGATATTGGTTCACAATACTTTAGGAATTATGATCTATGGAAAATGACCTTCCTGAATGCACCTTTAAATAGGTCATGTTGTAATTTCTGAAATAACTCATATTCTATAAGATTTCAGAAGCTGAAAATTCATCTACATTGTAGGCTTTTAGATACTGGGATGCAATAGTTTAGGTGATATGAGTAAAGGGATTCGAACCTTCTGAATGCTCCTAAAATTAGGCCTCAAATAGGTCACGATGACATTTTTGTTATAAATTTTCTTCTGGGAACTCTCAAGAGCTGAAATTTTGTCCAACATGAGGGGAAATCCCACTGATATTGTCATAAAAGTTTCAAACATTTATTTTATATATTCTAGGATATATGACCAATGGAAGTCTAATTTTCTAGATACTGCTAGAATTGTGCACCAAATAGGATTGTGTTGGTATTTTTGTTATAACTTTTCATCTATGAAATATTAGAAATTAAAAATTGAACCATAGTGAGGGAAAATATCACTAATCATATGGTTCAGTTTCCATACTTGTACTACTACAATTTAGGATATATTCTTTGAATCATTCACTATATCAGTTTGCATGCAAAGTGTTTGATGAAATGCTTAAATGGTTCAATGATTAATTGCATACAAATTGTTTGATAAAATGCCCCAATGAGTATGTTGATTGTGGTTGGGGATAGTATTGATGTGTAATAGTATTGTTGTAGTCAATATATTCTTACTTGTATGCAAATACTGTGTTATATTATTTTGCATGTAAAGTGTTTGAAGAAATGCTTACATGCAAATGTAATAGTATAGTACTTGTTTGAAGAAAATGTAATAGTACAGTAATTGTTTGAAGAAGATGCTATTTTTTAGATGGGATAGTATTGTAGTATGATAATATGGATTTAGCTTATCTATGCCTATTTTCATGCAAATAATTTGAAGAGTTGCATGTAAGGAATTTGAAAGGTTGCATGCAAGGAATTTGAAAAGTTGCATGTAAGGAAATGGAAAAGTGGCATGTTTTTAGTTATTATGTTACAAGTGGAATAAGTGCAATGTTTTTGACTTAGTCTCATACAAATGTATGAGAAATAAAAATCAATTTGTTTTCAAGTGTGGTTAAATTTAGTAGAGCTTTGGAGACCCATTTCCATAATTGGACATTGGATATTGGGCCATTATAGTAGCTTCCTCCTTCTCCCTTAGTGTGGACCATGGATAGTAAGGGGGTATGCTTATAGGTTGTTAGTATTGGTGAATGTTGATTTCAAATTAATAGACACAATGTCTTGATTTTTGGAACATGTGAGTGACTTTGTATGAATTATATGTCACTTACATGTTGATTTCATGATACCTACTTACATCCTAGTATGTTAGGTTACATTTTTGAGTATTTTGATTACATGTATCAGTCCCGTAGGTTGATTACAAGAATTGGTCACTTATGTTTGACTACATGCATTTATGCATAGGTGTAGTTGATTTGGCATTTCTTATGCATGTTGTTGGTTGCATGTGACAATGTGTATAATGGAGTAATGGTTGTTGTTATGCATGTATGGTCGTGATTTTGATTATGCATGTATAGTAGGTCAAACATGCCTTGTGAAGTCATCGTATGCAATTTAGGTCATCATGATGTTATTGGTTGTTATGATGCTAATGTGTTGGCTAAGATAGAACAGGAGATGCAGATCATTATAATGAGGTTGGGGCATTGGACTTTGGAATAAGAGTAGATCGTCATACAAGTATTGTATGTTTGGCATGCAGGTATGTAGATTAATGGTTGTTATATGCATTAGTGTTATATACATTAGGTTTACGTACATGTCTTTTGATGTTATAGTTACATTAATGATGGATCTTAGTTGACTTGTGTAGCTATATGCACATGTGCTAGATAGTCAAGAATGATAGTAACCTATAGTTGTATGCATTTTTATTGTTGTGTTATATGTCGCTGACGAGCATTATAGACAAACTTGTTGTTCTTATGTGCTATTAACTTGATGATTAGAGCTATTTCATTGAGATATTGATGTCGTAATTTGGATTGGTCATATGCATGATGGTTATGTTCATTGCATTGAATATCGTGATGTTATATGTATTATGTTAACCTAGTTTGACCTATGCAGATGGTTATGGTTGTGATATTCAGGTATGCGTCAACATATTTGTGATATGGTGTCGTATTAGTTTAGACTGATCATATATATGTGATTATTATGCATGAACTACAGATGGTTATGAGCTTGTAATATGAACATGTTAGTTAGTTACTATTATGGATATCATGATTTATGTTGATGTGTTGTAAAGTTATATCTTGCTAACTCGATTGATTATGCAGACAAGATAACCTCCCATGAGGTACACTAAGGTATGAGTTTTCTTATATATCATACTTGGTGTTTCATAGTTGATTATGTCGTCTATTTGGTATTTGAGTATTTTGGTGCCTATTATGTCAGCTAATTGATTTACTTAACATGGTATGTTTGTGATTGATTGAATGGTTGAAGAATTGCTTAATATGAGTATGTGTTCAAATGATTCTGTTTTAAGATTATTGTACTAACATATACGCGTTGAGGCAGTTGATATGTACTTGAGTATAGTAGGTGATAATTGTAGTATTATGACTGATGACTATGAGTTGACTATGGATTATGACATGATTGTTTGTAAAATTTGATTTCAAATCGATAGATATAGTTGTCTTGATATTTGGAACATGTGGTTGACATGTGTGAGCAATTGTAGGGTAACATGCTTGGTATTAGCATGACAAGGTAATAGTTGATGTTCTTATATAACTAACAGTTGGGTGACATGACAATATATAGTAAGACTCAATTGTGGCAGGGTAAAGGTAAAAGAAAGGAATCAGGTAAGAATTCCTTTGGTTATATTTGGAAACCCTAATTCCAAACGAATGAGTGCTTTTCATACAAGGAGTATTCTTAACATTGATTTTGTTTGATATTATGTGGATATGTGCTATATTCATGAACATGCACTTGAAAAGTATATTAGCTAGTCTTTAGCTACAGGTGGATCTGTTAAAGGAATTGAATCCCTTGAGAGATGGCATGGATGTGTTTAGTTGCAAGCAGCATGCTTGGCACAATAAGATGAAGTAACTAGTATATTATTATGCTTAATTATACTTTACCATTTATGTGTTTATGGCAGCATGATGCAGGGAGTTACATGGGAAGAGAGGTTGCCATGAAATCTTGAAGATAGCTCAGGTTGAGCTATCCTTCGGAACTATGGGGATTGAGTCATGTTATTTGTTGTTAGCCTTGTGCTTTTGGTATTTTATGAATTGTTGAGTTTTATTTTCAGCTTTGTTTATGTCTAGTGTATGGCTATACCACTTTTTTTGTTGAGCCATGTTGTTATTGGTTTTTATGGTATTGTTCTTGTTTTTTTTCTTGTCTTGCCTTTTATGTTTTGAGTCTTGGGAATTGGTTTGGAAAGAGGAAAGCTGAGAAAGCTCGGGGAGAGTTTTTTGGTACCTGAAAGGTAATGTATGAGTCAGATGAAGCTCTATGCATGAGTAAGCGTAGAAGAAGGTAAGACTATGATAGTTGATTGGACTGGTTCGGTCCATTGTGCTAAATGGCTAGTAGTAGTGTAGACACAAGAAAGGTAACTAGAAAACGTAAAGTAAATGGATTTGAGGTGTCATATGCTTTGGCTATGTTGGGAATTGTTGCTCTCAATGCCTGTGCATAAATAAGGAAGTTTTCTTAACCTAGACCTTATGTTATCTGGTAATTATTTTATGATCATGATTGTGTTTAAGTTTATATATGTATACATGTATGAATGTTTGTCGTTGTATGACAGGATCATGATTGTTTTATGCTAATGTTTATATATGTATGTATGTATCCGTGTATCTATATTATTTTCTGATAGGCTTGTCAGGGATCATTCTTGTGGAGGAATGATTGCTTATGCAAGAGAACGACATGAAGAGGTTCCTAATCTTGTGAGGAATCAAATGGGAAGAGTAGTCATGAAAAATATACGAGGTCAGTATCATGTAGATATGATTTGGTATTTTATACTTGTATTATGCCTATGTTTATGTTATGATAGGTAATGTTGAAGGATACATCAGCAAAGTTAAAGCAGTGTGGTCTGCGGCATGCTAGGGTAAGCATGCATGAGATACCTAAAGCAAGGTTTCTTGGTAAGAAAAATATGGTTTTGGATGTGTGGTACTATTGTTGTACATACTTTGTATATGTTGTACATGTTGCATATATGATGTGTGCACTTGTGGTGTTGTGTATACATAGCATGTGTACATGTTATTTATGCAATGTTATGTACACAATGGTACAAATAGGGTTGTACGAATATTGCATATGGGGTGTTTTATACATATTGTATTGTCTTCATGATGTATATGAGGTGTGTGTGCATATGGTGCTCTATGCATGTTGGATATGCAGTGTTGTGTACGGATGATGCTATGTACATGTTGGATATGCAATGTTATCTATACCTGGTGTTGCATGCATGTTGTACATATGGCGCTATGTACATACGGTGTTGTGTGCATGATTGTACAAGTAGTGTTGTGAGCATGTGGTGCCGTTTACATGTTGCACATGGGGTGATATGAGCATGTGATGCTCTGTATATGTCCTGCTTGTGATGCTATGTACATATGGTGTCATGTACACATCATGCATGTGGTATTGTGTACATGTGGTATTATGTACATGTTGTACAGTGGTGTGGTGTACATGTGGTGTTGTGTACATGTTGTGCAGGTGGTGTAGTATACATGTGATGTTGTGAACATGTTGTGCAGGTGGTGCAGTGTATACGTGGTACTATGTACATGTTGTACATATGGTACTAACATACGTGTGGTACTGTGTTCATGTCATCGATGTTGTGTTATGGGCATGCCGTATTATGTATATGCATCATGTATTCATGGTATTGTGGCACGTGTACTTGTTGTGTAGCACTCTGTGTAGGTACATGCATTGGATGGTATTTCACATCGGGTATAGATGGATGCATTGTATTGTATACACTTGGTGTAGGTGTATGTGTTGTATGTCAGGTGTAGGTGCATGTATTGCATGGTGTGGTATGCTATGTGGTTGTATGTGTGTGATGCACACTATGTGTCTATGCACATGGTTGAGGAGAAGGCATTGGGTGTTTGTTGGGTGTAACAACTGATCTGGAGTGCATATGGAACAAGGACAAAGGTAGAAGCTAAAGATTGAGCAAAGCATAAGTACCATCATTTTATTTCAATTTTATTATGCATGCGATTTATGACTATGGTATATGATGATTATATCTTATCTATGTTTTTGGTTGATTTACGATTTTGATATATTATGGTTGTATTTTAGCTAACCTGATGTGATATCTCTATATATCTTGATTTGGTCAGATATGCTAGCTTGACTTGTTATGACAGGAAGTGAACAGGATTGCAAATGTACCTTATTAACAAGATACCAATGAGGTATGATGTAAATTTATTTTAATTTGTTTCAAATCTAATGGAAGTTATGTGTTTGGTATAGGAATGCATGAAATTTCCAGTTGGGTGATTGAAATCGATTGCAACAATTAATAGCAACAACAAAGGAATTGAAACTTTCGGCAGTATGCTCATAAAGAACTTTAGGAGTAAGGCCATTGTTGGACATTGGTACCTAATAGTGTCCATTGATTTCCATGAGCATGATATGACAAATATGATATGTTGAGGTAGGTATATGCCTTGGTTTTTGTATCTTCTGATGTGAGGAAGCCTTGCCAAGGGATGGAATGCTCAAGATGGGGGTCATAGCGGAACTTGGAAGGTGAGTGACTCACGGAAGAGGTGACTAGATTCCCGAGGGACTGTGTAACAGAGAAGGGAATTTCGTGGATGGATTTTGTTTGGTCATCGGCATCTCTAGATGGAATAAAATGGAGTGCGCCCTGGGACAATGAGCTCGTAACTATTTGCTGAGAGGAAAAGTGTTGTGAGATTACAGTGCTGGACATTGGATGCAGATTTGAATTCGCAGTGGATTATGGACTTCCTGGGAAGGAGGTGGATCCTGGTATTACTATGAGGGTAGAGGTGTGAGCCTTCGGATTCCATTGTTGCAGATGCAGGCATCATATTATTTTATTTGTTGGTTGAGAAAATGTGCATATGTGAATATGTAAATATCATAATGAGTTGTGTGATAAAGCTCCATTATGTAGTATGTTGTCATGTTGACATGATGTTTTGATTTTGAGGAGATCATTCATTGCAAATACTACAAGGAAATATGTTATATAGCTCCATGGGCAATATGTTTTGTTTTCAACAGTCATGTGGTTATAGGTGTCATTGAACACCAAGGATGGTGTTCCTCCAAGGGGGAGGGTTCTGTAACAGCCCTGGTGAAAATTCCATGTAAAAATATATAAATACCACGGATAATGGGAAATGTATTCCAAGCTAGATGGTGGGCAGGAAATCCTAGGGGTTGTTCATTTGGTTTTTACTACTAAGGAAATTGGCAAAGGAAATGTCTAAGGAATTAAAGAGGAAAAGAGGTGTTTTGGCACATTTATTTATGAAAATAATGGAAATTAGGAGAAAAGGAATGTGGAAGGTCACATGTTGCATGTGAGGAGGAAATTGAAGGAAAATAATGAAAAATGAAGAAAATAGAGGCCTCATTAGTCAAAATGCTTCTAAGGATCTGTGGGTAAGACTTGCTCAGTTCAATTTTAGAGCTCTCTCATTATTTTCTCTCTCTCTCTCTCTCTCATACTCTTGGATACTTAGAGCTTTCTTGGAGAAATTTGGCATTGGAACAAGAAAGGAAAAGAAGGAAAGAGGAAGCAAGGATCAAATAGGGAAATCCAAGATCATGCATCTAAAATAGGCTTCATTGCAGGTATCCACTTCCATGCGTATTTTCCTTACTAGATTTGGCATGCATGGGATTGCATTTGTATTTTCATTGATAGATTTGGTATGCATGGGATTGTAGGTGTTTCCTTTCTACCATGGCATGGGTGTTTCTAGGTATAACAGTATTTTTAGCCTAGCCTTGCCATTTCTTGATAGCTTTGATGAGATGGGTTCTCTCATGTGTTTTGTGGGGGATGGCCGGATTGAATTCAAAGCTGAGTGGGGTCGATCTCCGAATTGATAAAAACATGGTGGTATTGGTCCCTAAACCAGACTGAGGATGCATTAAGCCATTGGCCTAGTAACCCCTGAACTAGACTGTGGGTTGCAGTAAAGCCAAATTTTGTGCCTCGGTGGGCCGAGGAATCCTTGTTGGTGAATGGCAGGATATAGGATAAAGCCAGGAGGTGAATTTTCTCTCCGTTGGGCCTACAGATTCTGGGATGGAATGCACGGTAAAGCCTGGAGATTATGTCTTGGTGTAGGGCCTAGTGATCCCTAGATCAGACTGCAGATGCACTGTAAAGCCTGAGTGACTAGGAGACACTCAAATTCGGCATGGTGTGGGTAGATAACTCCGGTGGCATCCACATTGACTGATGTTTTTGATGTGTTCTATGATTCCTACATTCATTCTCGGAATATGGCACGGGGGTTATTGGCTAAAGACAGACTTGGCTCAGCCAATCTATGGTAGAGTGGAACGTGGTAGTCCCATCACTGGTTGGTTCATTTAATTTATTAATGAAAAATTCATTCCCTTGATTTTCATGTGCAAATGTACACACACACACACACACACACACCCACACACACACACACACACACACACACACACACACATATATATATATACATATATATATATATATATATATATATATATATATATATATGGATTTTGATGGATGATATGTTTATTGTATTTTTGTTCCTATTATGTTGTTTATATGCACATTTACCCTAGAGGGGGTTACAAAGTGCCAGTTTACTTGCCATATATGCGGACACGCAATTGTTCATAGAAAAGGGGTCAACACTAACATGGAAACAAGTCCAAAAAAAGAAGAAGGCAACAATCTAGTACAATATCAGGGAAGGAGGAAGTTGCTGACATAATAGAGGGAGAACAAAGATGCATAGTTAGAATGGTTTCAATCTTCATGTAGGCAGCTTTGGAAGCAAAAGCAAATGGAAGCAAAGGACACAAAAGATAGAGTGGAGGAAGACAGAAAAGCAGAGCATGTAGGTAGCAGAACTAAGATCATAGAAAGTAGAACAAAAACTAAAGGAATAATGGGAGATGATGAGGGAAGAACATGAAGAGAAGTAGAAACATGAAGAAGAACAGAGGCAAGGCAAGATGGCAGAGGAAACAATGCCCATACAGGATGAAAAGATGGAACAACCAGAAGCAGATGAGGAAATTCATAAAGGAAAGTGTGATAGTGTCGGACATCAAGAAGCATCCAACTTCCATTTTCCAAGCTAGCTTGGTCTATGTGGAAGCAATAAGATCAAATGTTGAATACCTGATGGATGTGAATGAACAACTTGCAAAAATATTGCTTGTTGTCAGGAAAGAGGCAAAACAACTTCGAGAACAGAGTGCAGTTTCCACAATCGGGGAAATGAGGAAAGTGATACTTGCTAAAGTATCAACAGTTGAGGAGACCATGCAAAAGATCTATGATGGATTTTTCACCATGTATAAAGCAGTTGTCTATGTATGTGGCTTACATCATCTAAGCAAAGAGTTCTTACAAACTCTCAAGAACATACATGTTGCCATCGACCATGTGCAAGAGTGGACAATGTAGTATAAAAGGGCCTTGCTTGACTTAGTAAAGAAGATGAAGCCACATGCAGAGTTGGAGAAAGAAAAGGTTCAGATGTTGATCTAGAACTGAGACAAACTCGCCCCATTCATCAACAGCATAAAAGCCTCATATACATGGTTGTACACTAGTTTGGATGTCATGGTGATAACGCACAGGATCCCATCAATTTCTTCCTTCATCGAGGCTAAACCAAAGAACCAAGTCCCATTAAAGATTGATGAGTACATGGAGCAACTAAAATGATAGGTCATTAGTGGAATGTGAAAGTTCATCAGGTTATGTAATGAGTTATTTGTAAAGAAGTTAAAGAGCCATGAGGAAATTCAAAGGGTCACCACATGCTTTATTATAAATAGAACCTCATAACTCACAGAATATGCTTTTGGGAGCCAAGATTTTGTCTAGACTTAGGCTTAGAAAAGACTTGGGAGTATTGTGACAAGCCTTAAATTCTCCACAAAATAGAGCAAATATACTTCTTTGGAGGAGAAAGTGTTATTGACTGTAATGTTCCACTATTGGGACTAGTGGTCATCAATGGTGTATGAATGGATAGAACTTTCACTTATAGTAATAATAAAAGAGCGAACACACTTTCATGCATATGTTGTTATTGTAGTTGGACTATTTTGGTTTCTTTAGAAATGTATGTTGTTTAGCTTATGCATTTTCTTATGAACTACTTTGTATGCAATTCTATGTATATTGTTCGATGCATGTTGTTGGACTAACCCATCACTTTAATTTTTGTACTATTCCGCACTTTATCTTGTGATGTCATCCTTCTCATGTGTTCCTTTCAAGCTACGTACTATTACAAGCTTCTAAGGGGCACACTTCCTTTTCCCCTCTGTGTGTCAAAAACTTCATGCATCACACTTGACACTCTACAAGGTCACACACATTCTCTTGCCATTGATCTATGCTCGCTACCGCGGTCAAGGAATTACACTACCACCCATTGCAGGGACTCCTACTTCTAATGATTTGAGGTCTAGCTGCAACTTCTTATCATGGAGATCCCCTGAATGTTGGTGGGTCCAACACTATCAACATTTCTATTGCTAGAAGGAGATCTAGATGACAACATGAGCCTTTGAAGTTTGTTTTGATTTTCTGCACATATTTCATGACTTCTATCCAAATCACAACCCTGACATGTTTATCTAACTTTCCTGATTTTGATGTGCCAACGAGCGTTATATATGGATTTTCAAAATATAAATTCAATAGTGATAACTAAACACTCTTATTCAGGAGCACAATTGCCTTTTCTGGCTTCTGTGATAGGCATGATGTTCCCTCAGATGACATTGCCTGTGGGTTGTTCACTTTCAAGTTCAAAGGGAATGCAAAGTAATGGTGTCACCCATTGACTGCAACCTCTATACACTCTTTTGATCACATGCTTAACGAATTATGTTGTGCTTTCGTTCTTTATGATTGTAAATAACTTAATCAAAAAAAAATTAATTGCAAAAAACACCTAACGAATATCTTGAGAACTCTCATGACTGTTTTCTTCATTACTATTATGAATTTTCTGAAGATAAAATTGACTAGAAATTTTGGAGGAAATATTTCAGTATCTTGTTCACATTTGTAAGAATCCACATGAGTTAGAATCATTTGAACCTCTCCTAACATACCTCGGCATTAGATCTTCCAAATCTGAGATGGTTAAGGTTGATGTCACAAGTGACCCTATGTCCCCTTCTTGTAAAAAATCTCTAGCTCCGTAGGACGAGGTAGGAGAATTTGTGAGCCCACCTATTGAACTGTCACCATCTCATCCTACACTCCCTGCTTAGGATTTCTACACAAATTTTGACTGCAAGCCTGGTGTTTGTTGTGTGGTCTCACCTTCTCACCATCCATCCTTTAGTTCCTTTGATCCTCTATATTTTGGTGTGTTGTTCGCGTCCATCTCGGATCTCGCATGTGATGTTCACGAGGATCAAGTACTCGACAGAGTTCATGTTGAACAACCAACATACTCTATCATTTTTTATGATTATGTGTGGGATTCTAATCAAGAATCTGTGATGGAGGATGACCTCCTTCTAGCCATACCTCATTCACTTTATCCTAACATCTTCCACGATTATGCTATTTATGTTCCATCTTGTGAAAATTTATTTCCATTTATTTCTATTTTCGATCATTTGTAGAGCACGTGGGATTCCATTTCCTCATTCTATTGTAGAGAGGACAAATCTCTTTCCCCATATCCTCCCAATCTCTAATCTTACATTTCTGGAAACATAGAGGGTGAAACTTATGGTTGTTCATCATCCCCTCTTTATAGTTCGTCAGATCACGAGGATGTCAATGTCCATCATCTTGAGTTTTCTGATCGCGTATGTCATGATCTTTTCATTCATTCATCTCATCATGATTCTTATTTTTCTACTATTGATCTTTCTAAGCCACCAGTCTTTGATGATCCATCTTTTTATGAATTGGAAACTTGTCAAGGTGTTGATGCACTTCAGCTTGAGCTGATGGTTATGTCGGGTTCTTGTAGCCTTGAGGTTAGTTCCACTTCCGATCAGAAATCCATTGAATCTCCCCAAGCTCCTCATCACTTTGTTCTTCACACTAAAAATCAATCTATTTCACAGTTTTTGCATCCTCCATCAAAATCACACGATCATAATGCTCATGCATTGGAGGATTTGTACATATAAAGTATTGTTTCAAAACACAAGTTTTCTTCTTTCTTTATTTTTTCTCATCTTTCAAGTTTGAAGGTGTGTACATACTTCTCTTCCACGTGCAATGTCACAAGACACCATCATATGTCCACATAGTACCTTTCATGTGATGTCCGTCTCTAATTTTATGTGCATGCACTCAAGCTTTGAAAGATTTTCTTTACATTGTTGTATATTTATTGGTTGGTTTGCTTGCACATATTTCTTTTCAATCATTCTTTCACCCACATGGACCAACCAATGTGTTGATGGCAGCATTAGAAGTATCACTTCACATGAGCTAGAATATGCTCTGGTTAGGTTAGGAGTAGGATTAGTGTTTGATTTTCTCATTTATTTCTTGACTTTATTACTTTGTTTTGATTTTCCTTACTTATTTTCTTTGTTTGTTTTTTTGTAGCCATAGGTTATTTGCCTCAGGAAACCATGTTTGGCTTCTTAGACAAGCACAGTGAAATCCAAGAGGAATTTGTACAGCTATCAACAATTGGTTATCTATCTATTCCCTCTCCTTATGAGAATCTTTCATTTCTTCTAGTCGATAATACCCTGATGTAAAATACGTTCCTTTCAGAGACAATCACGGTGAAATCATGACTCTTGCATTTTTAACTAGTACCCGCTACTCTAATCCATTTTTCTATATTCAGTTAATCCTTATCAACTCAGTCAAGAAGATTATGGAGAGGGGTAGAAACTTAACATGTATGTCAAAGTTATACACAAATATCATTCTTTAAATGGACAACCTCTTCTGCTCTCAATAAGTGGGGATCCCTCTTCTGCCTCATGAAAAAAAAAGTTCCTATGCACAATTCTTTGAAAAAGAAAAGGAAATATAAAAGAAACAAAATAAAGGCAAAAGAATAGAAAGGCTTCCTATGCAGGGGGTTGAAGCATGTAACTCTGCTAGGGTACTGTACGGGATTACTAGACATGGAGCGATGCTTATGTTCCTGAAGTGACATCGCTGGGGTACTGTCCAAGCTTGTTGGTAGCGAAGCAACACCAAAGATGAAACTAAAACTCTCATAATCTATAGTACTTGTGCATTTATATACCCCTCGTCCCCAATCGAAACAACTGTTGGGTTGTGTTGTATTCTTTCCATGGCTAGCCCATGCAGTTAACCGGGGGGGTTATAGGGGGGGTAGAACCCCCCCTTCGTTGCGCTGATTGCGCAGCCAGGGGGGGCTGGGGGGTGGGTGGGGGTCACAGGGGGTTTGAGGGGTACAAGTAACCCCACTCTATGGGGTCTGGGGCAGCGCCCCAGAAAATTTTGGTTTTGGACCCTATGTTAGGTATGGCGGACCTACCTATGCTTTTGTGCATGTTTTTCACACATGGTTTTGGATGCGATGGTTTTTGGTCCATGGTATTGGATTCTTCAGCATGTATAAATATGTATTGTAACATTGAAAGGAACATAATGAAAATTCAAGATGGTAGTCCCGGTTTTGGGATCCAGGGGAAAATCTCTGTGTATATGTGTTTTATGTGTTATGCTCTCACATTATTTATTTTCTGTGTTTTAGAATTCATATGCAGGTAATTTCTGTATGGGGTTAAAACCTACATTTGGTATCGGAGTTGTTTTGGCTTCAAGGGGATGCCTCTGTTGCTAAGGGGTTTCGCTCAGGCCTGTGGTAGACCCTGTTCAGTGGGAGATCTGTGAGATCGATTTTGGTAGTGAAAGAAGATGGCGAGCAGTGGAAAGATAGAGATCGAGAAATTTAATGGTCATAGTTTTGAGTTGTGGAAACTCAAGATGGAGGATTTGTTGGTGGATAAAGATAAGTGGATTGTGGTAGATCTGGGTACTAAACCAATGGGAGTGTCTGATGAGAAATGGAAGAAGTTGGATTGGAAGGCAAAGAGCACAATATGATTATGTGTCCCAAACTCAGTATTGCTGACTGTATCAGGGGAAGCTACAGTGAAGGATTTCTGGGAGAAGTAAGGGACTTTGTACTAGTCTAAGTCTCTGGTGAATAAACAGCTCCTACGGAAAAAGTTGTATAACCTAAGGATGAAAGATGGAGAATTGGTGACAGAGCATCTGAACGCATTTAATATTGTGGTAAGTTAGTTAGCATCTGTTGGTATTAAAATTTTAGATGAAGATAAGTGCATCAGTTGTTGTTTTCTCTACCAGATTCATGGGATAATCTAGTTATTGCAATAGGTAGCAATGAAACTACCTTGCAGTTTGATGAAATAGTCTCATCCTTACTGATGGAGGAGATGAGACGGAAAAATATGGAGAGCCAGAATGGTGATGCCTTGTCTGTATGAGGATGATCCCAGAATAGAAACAAAAATAAGTCATCGAGTGGGAGATCTAAATCTAGAGGGAGATATAAATCTCTAGGAAAACTTGTAAAGGTGGTGTGCTAGAAATGCAGAAAGGAAGGTACTACAAAAGGGACTGTAAATTTAAAGCTCCTGATAGAGGAAAGGGATCTGATGACTCTCCCTCTGCAGAGGTGAAAACCACCTCAGATGAAGGTGGGGATGTGTACTTGGCTTCTTCAAGTACACATGTATATCATGAGGCATGGTTTATTGACTCAGGTGCATCCTTTCACTTCACTCCCCATAGATGGTTTTTCGAGTATGAGAAATACGATGGTGGTGATGTCTTCTTAGGGGATGATAGGAAGGGTATAATTGTTGGTCGAACAAAAGTAAAGTTGAAGTTGCAAGGCGGAAGGGTTAGAACACTCCCAGGTGTTCTGCATATTCCTGCATCGGCTAGAAATCTGATTTTTGTAAGCAAGTTGGATGATGCAGGTGTAAAAATAGTGTTCAAGAAGGACACCTGCAAGATGGTACGGGGAACACTGGTATTGATGCAAGGAATTCAAATTGGAACTCTATACAAGCTGCAAGGTAGCACGGTTGTTGATGGGTGTAACAGTTCTGTGGTTCTTGAAAGTGGAGAAGAAAATCTAGTGGTCTCTGGAGAGAAAACCATGTTGTAGCATCAAAGGCTTGGACATATTGGAGAGAGGGGCCTTCGAATACTTCATGGTAAAGGTATGGTAGAAGGTATGAGTAATAGTTCTCTGGATTTTGATTTCTGTTAAAATTATGTATATGGGAAGCAGAATTGGGTGAGTTTCCCCTCTGGTGGTAAGAGGGCGAAACATATATTAAAGCTTGTGCATAGTGATGTGTTTGGACTTGTGAAGGTTCCCTCACTGGGTAAGTCTGTGTACTATGTATCATTTATAGATGACTTCTTAAGGAATACATGGATATATTTCCTTAAGAAGAAATCTAAAGTCTTTGACAGGTTTAAAGAATTTAAGGCTCTGGTTGAAAACCAGACAGAGAAGAAGATAAAGGTGTTGAAGACAGATAATGGTGGGGAGTTTTGTAATAAGGAATTTGAAGAATTCTGTAAGAAGTGTGGTATAGCATGGCAGAAGACTACTCGATACACACCTGAGAAAAATTGAGTTACAGAAAGAATGAACAAGATGTTGATGGAAAGGGCAAGAAGCATGCTCAGTGGTGCTAGGTTAGGAGAAGAATTCTGGGTAGAGGTGCTGGAGACAGCATGTTACCTGGTCAACAGATCACCTTCATCAGCGTTGGAGGATAAAACTCCGCAAGAGTTATGGACTGGTAAGAAACCCTCTCTTTCACATCTTAGGGTATTTGGATGTGATGCATATGTACATGTTCCAAAGGAGAAATGAACCAAGTTGGATAGTAAATCTGAAAAGTGCATCTTTATTGGGTATAAGGATGGTATAAAGGGTTATAAGCTTTGGAACCCAGTAATGAGGAAGGTTGTTTACAGCCGAGATGTGGTGTTCAGAGAGGTGAACGATGTTATTAAACATGAAGTCCAACCAAAGGAACCTGAGAAGATAGAGTTTGAGCTAAAGGTGGAAGAATCAGACTCTACAGCAGAGGAGGAATCAGAAGATGGAGAGCCACAGAATCTGGGTGTAAGAAGATTAGTTCAAGAAATAAGGCAACCAGAAGGTATAGTCCATCTACTTTCTGTTCAAATTTTTCTTTATCTATTACTGATGATGATCCCTGAACTGTGAAGGAAGTAGTAGATTCAGAGGATGGAGAACTCTAGAAAGAGGCCATGGTTGATGAAATGGAATCTTTGCACAAAAATGAGGCTTGGGATCTAGTGGAGTTTCCAGCTAAAAGGAAACCCATTGGCAGCAAATGGGTGTTCAAGAAGAAGACAAATGCAGAAGGAAAGGTGGAGAAATACAAAGCTTGGTTGGTAGTAAAAGGTTATTCCCAGGTGTCGGGAATTGATTTTGGTCATATCTTTTCTCCTTTTGCCAAGGTAACTTCTATTAGATTACTTTTATCTCTTACTGCCGCTTTTTATTTTCAGGTAGAATAGATGGATGTGAAGACAAAATTTCTTCACGGGGATCTCGAAGAGGAGATCTACATGAAGCAACCTGAAAGTTTTGTGATGAAGGGTAAGAAAGAAATGGTATGCAAGTTAAAGAAGTCTTTGTATGGGTTAAAACAGCCACCAAGGATGTGGTATCAGAAATTTGATACATTTATACGGGGACTTGGCTTCACCAGGAGCAAAGCGGATCACTGTGTGTATTTTAAATTAATTGGTGACCATGTTATTTATCTGGTCTTGTATGTGGTTGATATGTTGCTATTTGGAAATGACAAAGAAATTATCCAGGATTTGAAGACCCAATTGTCCTCCAAATTTGACATGAAAGATCTTGGTTTTGCAAACTATATTTTGGGCATGGAAATTAAAAGAGATCGAGAAAAGAAGAAGCTTTGGTTAAACTAGAGGAAGTATGTTGAGACAATAGTGCATAGGTTTAATATGCAGGATAGTAAACTGGTGAAGGTTCCTATTCCTGTAGGTGTAAAGTTATCAGCTGAATAGTGTCCCAAGACAAAATAAGAGGAAGAGGATATGTCCTGTGTTCCATATGCAAGTGTAGTCGGTAACCTATTGTATGTGATGGTCTATACTAGACTAGACATTGCACATGCAATGGGTGTATTGAGCAGGTTTATGTCAAAACCAGGGAAGGAGCATTCGATAGCAATGAAGCGGGTTTTTAGGTATTTGCGTGGAACTAGTGATTATGGTGTGTGCTACCAAGGAAGACCAGGATTGGATAGAGTGTTAGATATTCATGACTTTGTTGATGGAGACTGGGCTGGAGATCTAGATCAGAGAAGATCTACAAGTGGGTATGTGTTTAACCTATTTGGAGGTGCAGTCAATTGGATGAGTAAGAAACAATTTGTAGTGGCACTATCAACTACAGAGGTAGAATACATGGCAGCCACTCATGCAAGCAAGGAAGTAGTTTGGTTGCAGAGATTGTGTTCAAGTATGGGGTTAGTACAGGGAGCTATAAGGATAGACTATGACAGCCAAAGTGAAATTTTCTTGGCAAATAACCCTACATATCATTCACAGACAATGCACATTAATGTTCAGTATCACTTTGTGAGGGATATGATAGAAGACAAAAAGGTGTTACTAGTAAAGGTCGACACTTTGAAGAATACTACAGATGCATTGACAAAATCTGTGAGCTTTGAGAAGATCTCTTGGTGTAGAGAAACAATGGGAGTTGAACGGATGGATAAATGACTAAGCTCTCTTGTGGCCCCCTATGGAAAGAAAAAAACAAGTGGCAGAATGTTGGTTTGTGTTATATTCTTTCCACGACTAGCCCACGTAGTTAACCGGGGGGTTAGAGGCGGGGCAGAGCCCACCCTTCATTGCACCAATTGCACAGCGGGGGGGGGGGGGGGGGGGGGGGGTTGCAGGGGGTTTGAGGGGTATAGGTAACCGCACTCTATGGGGTGTGGGGCAACTCCCCGGAAAATTTTGGTTTTGGACCCTATGTTAGGTTGGGCAGACATACCAATGGTTTTGTGCATGTTTTTCGCACATGGTTTTGGACGCGATGGTTTCCAGTCCATCGTTTTGGACGCAATGGTTTTCAGTCCTTGGTTTTGGACGCGATGGTTTTTAGTCCATGGCATTGGATGCTTCAACATGTATAAATATGTATTGTAACATTGAAAGGAGCGTAACGAAAAATCAAGCTGGTAGTCCTTGTTTTGGGATCCAAGGGAAAATCTCTGTGTATATGTGTTTTATGTGTTATGTTATCGCATTGTTTAGTTTCTATGTTTTGGAATTCAAATGTAGGTAATTTCTGTATGGGTTTAAAAACTACAACAAATAAATTTGATTTGGCTTGGTATGTCTGTTTCTGATAAAGTAAATGGTAGGGACTACATCACTAGCTCAAGTTAGTGAAGAAACTATGACAATTGAATAATTGAACAATATTGCCAGAGGAGTTAAACTCACATTGCATGAGACAAGGCCCATACAAAGTCCTGGATCTCTACTAGTGTGTCGCCAATCTTGTAGTAGCTACAACCACCCTCCAAATTTTTCCTATGCCTTGTTTTGGAGCCTCCCTTCGAAAACATAATAGCCAATCTTGAACTCATCCATGTACTTATGCTCTGATTGAGCCTCATCCTTTGCATCATGGCTTGTGTTTTCTTACTTGGTTTACTCTCTAACCCATAAGAAGATCTCTTGACTCAGTTTTCATCTAGTTCCAGGCTTGCCTTAGAGAAATACAAAATCCTTGAGGGAAACTAGCCTTGCTCACAGGAATTTCAAAGTCTAAACTGACATTCAGCCTTGAGATCAAGAATTGCAGAGCATCAGATGATAGCCAACCTTGAGCTAAGAAATTGTGCAGAGAATGAGAGGTAGCCCAGAGCCGCTCAACCCAAAAATTACATAAAAGTCTTTCTTCTTAGAAGTTGCTTAGTGCATGAACTAGAGAGTTTCCCAGTCATTCCGAAAACTACGTAATCTTTACGGGAAATTCATGGCATGTTTCGCCCCAAAAAGGAAATAAAAATAAAGGGAAAGAAGCATCCCTAGGAAGTAGGGATCTATTATTAGTTTCTTGAAGGTGGCATATTATTATCGTTAGAATTTTCTACCAAGTGTCACTTTTTCCCTTCATCTCAGGCACATGCGTCATAAATTCCAGTTTGTTGAGTTATATGTAATGGATACCTCTAGATATCATTTTTATATTCAATCATCAAGCTCTATCATTCTTGAGGAGATCAAGGAGTCTTGAGAGCATTGTCATCACTTTTCCAGGTGAGTTTTTCCTTTATCATCTTTTGTCATTTTTCTGTCACTTTTTATTGTTTAACTTGTGTGAGCGTCATTTCACTTGTTTCTTTGCACGAATGCTGGAGTTCTGACTTATTTTATCTTACAGAAGTTTTGTTTCAAGTTATAGATTGCCTTTCCCAAGTTCTGCACGAGTTTTCATCATCGTTGTGGGGATTCTCTACACATGCCTTGTTTTCCTTCCTTTAAATCAATCGTTGCACTTATTTCACATGCATGCATATGCACTTCATCATATCTACACTAAGCCTCACATTATCCTTCAGACATACTTATTGTTCACAGTCCGCATGGGCAGATCAAGGTTTCCTTTCCTGAATTTCACATTTCACTGCATGCACTATGCAATCTGGGAGCTCAATGCCTTTACCTTGGCTTCTAGAATTGTGCAGAGCATGTGTTGAGATAGCTCCAAGTACACATTGAACAGTTCCAGGAGCTAGTCTTCTAGCTAGGCCACTGAGGTTGCATAATACACAATCTCTCCCAGGCCGTGACCTAGACTGAACTACACATTACGTGGTTCCAATCATCAAGCTTACATAGTGACTGTTGGGACTATGCAGGTCGTAGTTCCCACAGTCAATCACTCACCCCTATCAGTTGAAAATATGCAATCCCTCTCATCAGATGCCGTAATTTCTTCTTGATCATGTTATGAAGTTAGATTTATAAGAGCTAATGTTTGCTTTCCATGAGTCTCCTTTATATCACACAGGTACCAAACTTTTGAAGCACTTCTCTCTAGTAGTAATTGTACCATGGAACCAAAGATAGCTACTTCAAGAGAGACCACAAAAAGCAACACTGGGGAAGAAGTTGAGCAAGGGCTAGTTTACTTACAAATATACGTGGACACTCAATTGTTCATAGAATATGAGTCAACACTAACATTGTAGAAATTCCAGTAATGGAATAACGTAGCAATCTAGTACAATATTAGGGAAAGAGGAAGTTGGTGACATAAAAGCGGGAAAACAAAGCTGCAAAGTGGAAGTGGATTCAATCTTCATGTTTTCAGCTTTGGTAGCAAAAGAAAAGGGAAGTAGAGGACACAGAAAGCAAAGCGTAAGAAGAGAGAAAAGAAGATCTTTTAGGTAGCAATACTGAGGTCACAAAAAGTAGAACAAGAAATAAAGGGAGAACAAGAGCTGAGGAGGAAAGAATAGGAAGAGAAGCATAAACATGAAGAAGAAAAAAGGAAAGGCATAATGAGAGAGGAAACAACTCCCATACAGGACAAAGACTTAGAACATACAGAAGGACAGGAGGGAATTCATCAAGGAAAGGGTGATAGTTTCGAACACTGGGAAACATCTAACTTCCATTACCCAAGCCATATTGGACTATACAGGAGGAACAAACTCAAATGTTCAGTACCCGAGGACTGATAATGAACAACTAGCAAAGAACTTGCAGGTTGTCAAGAAAGAGGTAGAACAAGTTCGAGAGCAGAGTGAAATTTCCATAATGGGGAGATGAGGAGAGCAATACTTGCTGAAGTATCAACACTTGAGGAGACCATGCAAAATCTCTATGATGGATTTTTCACCGTGCCTAAATTCATTTTCCGTGTACGTGGCTTACAGTAGTGGAGCAGAGAGTTTGTTCAAACTCTCAAGAACATTCATTCTACATTGGCCATGTCCAAGAGTTGGAAATGCAATACAAAGAGGCCTCACTTGACTTAGTAAAGGAAATGAACCCACAAGATGAACTAGAGAAAAAATTGGTTTGGATGTTCATCCAGAACTATGCGAAACTTGCCACATTCATCAGCCGCATACAAGCATCATATGCACAATTGTACAATAGTCTTGATTTCATGGTGAGAATGCAAAAGATTCCATCAATTCGTTCCCTCTCTAAGGCTAAACCAAAAAACCAATTATGACCAGAGATTGATGAGTACATGGAGCACCTAAGGCGAGAGGTCACTAAGGAAGACCTGGAGCTAAGTGCACATAACATGCATAAGTACATTGGTGGTCTTGTCATCGTCAACACCATATTTCACATGCTTCAGAGCGAGTTGGACATAGGTTCCAAGACCATATACCCATATGTTATGGAGGCAAGAGTCTGCTATCAGAAAGACACCATCAAGTAATTTGGTAACGTCATCATGCAGTACCAATCTTGGCATCAATATCTGACCGAGAAGCACCAAGTCGAGGTTGCCGAGTTGGTCTTTCCACAAACTTTGGAGTCATAGTGTTTTTGTCTAGTTAGGCTATCTCTATCCTATTTTGTCTGACATGGGTACATGTGGAAAATGTGATCTTATTTGTAAATATGTTGTAAGTGAATTTCTAATTGTATTTAGTGGAATGTGAAAGGTCATCATGTTATGTAATGAGATATTTGTAAAGAAGTGAAGACTCATGAGGAAAGTCAAAGAGTCACAAAGGGGAATGTCAAGGGTCACCCCACCCTTTGTTATAAATAGAACCTCGTAACTCATAGAATAGGCTTTTGAGAGCCAAGAGTTTAGCTAGGCTTAGGCTTAGAAAATGCTTAGTATTTTTGTTACGAGCCTTAGCTTCTCCACAACATAGAGCAGGTATATTTATTTCGAGGAGTAGGTCTTCTTGATTGTAATGTTCCACTATTGGGGCTAGTGGTCATGAATGGTGTATGTATGAATGGAACTTTCAGTTATAATAATAATAACAAATCCATCACACTTTCATGCATATGTTGTTATTATAGTTGGATTATTCTGGTTTATTTAACAATGTATGTTGTTTAAATTATGCATTTTCTTATGAAATATATTGTACACAATTGTATGAATCTTGTTGGATGCATTTTGTTGTACTAACACGTCACTTTAACTTCTTGACTATTCCACATTTTAGCTTGTGACATCATTCCTCTTGTGTCCTCCTTTCATGCTGTGTACTATTACAGGCTTCTAAGGGGCACACTTCCTTTTCCACTCCATGTGTCAAAACCTTCATGCATCTCACTTAACTATCTACAGGATCAGACACTTGCTCTCACCCAAAGTTATCTTAGTTATCTCTGTGCGCTATTGTGGTGAAGTGATTACACTACCACCAACTGATGGGAATCCTACTCCGAATGGTTTGAGGTCTAGTTGAGACTTATTAATACCCCAAATACCCTTTTCATTGTGACTCTTATGTATCTGTAGCTCTAATTCTTTCTACTACTTTGGTACCCTTTTGTTGACTGGTTTTCATTCCATATTGATCGACATTAACCCCATTTTCTTGGATACCATGTTGGGCCTCTCAATTTGTATTTTTATTGTTCTTAATCGTTTCTTATTCTTGTTCTTCTTCAAAATGGTGAGGTTCAGATACCTTCCATCCCTTTGGATTATGGGCTTTCCTATTTTTATTTTTGGGATATTTTTTTCCTGTGGGAATTTGTTCTGCAAATGTCTTGTTTAAAAAAAAATTGTTATCTAAATGTCATGTCCTCATAATATAATACATGTGTCCACTGATTTTTTTTTATTTCTGTTGAGTGTGGTCAGGTAATTTTTTGCTGAGGTTTATCTCAACAAAAAATCTGGAAAAATTAAAGACAGGTTCATTTGTTTTGTGGAGGTACCTCTTTTTGAATTTCCTAATTATTTCTAATATCCTCTTAGACTTGATGGTTCCGAAAAGATAGAGGGAAATTGAGTAGTCTCACCCGTAGTAGCATTGTTGATACCACCATGTTTGTAGCATCCAGATCTACAACCCATGGAGTAATACAGAGCCTACCTCTACCCCAACACCATGGCCCCTCATTTAGGATGTACTCCATCTCTTTCTGTGTATCAAATTAAATAAAGAAGAAACCTTTGGAATATAAATAGATATCATAGTTGGGGGTCCAAGTAGAGAAAACCCATTAGTGTAATGCAGTTGATCTAGCCTAGGAAGCAATGAATCTACATATAAAAACACTAGATTAGAGATCATAAAAAAAAAAATTACCTCTGAATTATTTACTTCCATGGTCGTTGCTTGTTCCATTTGTTCTACAATGTAAGGTCCCAGGTTTTCTTGGACATGATACGATAGGATGTGGACCTTCCCTTGCACCACATCCTTAAATAAGATAGATCGACTAGAGATTCTGGAATAAACAAGTTCCTTATATGATAATGAGGTTTCTAGTTTCCTGGTACCCATAACTCCACCACTCAGCCATGTAAGCACAATGATGGTGGAGTTTCTTGAGATACTATATCCATCGAGTAGAGAGAAATCCATTAATTGTTTCCCTTTTTGTATTATGTGTTGTGAAGGCAAGGAGACTTAATCACACTACTTTGTCTTATATTTTACATCGACTATAAGAAAATATCCAACAACCCATAAAAGGATTGATTTTCCACTTAGGATCGTAAAGAAAATCTGAAAACCCTCCCCTAGATTTTGATTTTCAATTTGTAACCCTTCGATCTGAGGAGAAATTTTCTTGAAGGACTACCAATGGGTATGAATAAAATGACACATAAACAAAGAATTCCTAAACATACTCCTTGTAGAGACAAAACCCCTCACATCTCCATCAAAGATGCACATTATATATTCCTTGTTTAAAACCAGTTATTTATCCCTTGGGTCATGGGATACCCATTTACAAGTGAAATCTATAAAAGGAAAAAGTTTCATATCTTCAAAAATTGTTTGCATACATTAATGAATATATCCCTTAATCACCTATCTTTCATCACTCAAATGGAAGCTAGGGACTACCTTTGTTCGATGACTCATGATTGGTGGAAACATCCAATAGAAAACCAGTGAATGATGAAACCCTAGGAGAACTTGTATTCTCCATCTCTCCCATCAAGAAAAAATTATATCTATGTATATACATAGACACAAACACACAGTTTGAGATGTATATTGACTATTGTGCTAATAAGTGCTCTACAACCTAGTAAGGGAGAGATATGTAGGCATAATCTAAGCGAGTATGTATGTAAACATTTTTTAAATGTCAGGAAACATAGATATAGGAAAAAACCATAAAAGAATTGTTGACCTCAAATGTTTTAATTAATATTCAAATTAAAACATATATAAATATAAAATGAAAAATGCAAAATGCAAAATGTAAAATGTAAAATGTAATACAAAATGTAAGGCACAAAGCTACCAATTTTTTCAAAAGAAATCGGTATATTGATAATGTATAGTTAACATATTAATGTTTCTTTAACATGTTATATATATATATATATATATATATATATATATATATATATATATATATATAATAATAATAATAAAAAATATTGATTATTAGTATTCCAATATATTATAATAATAATCATCCACATTATAAGTATTGTTATATTATACCTTACATATATTATTGACTGTATATAGTGATAATTTTCAATCATATGGATGGAGGGGGGAGAGAGAAGGAAAGAGGGGAGGGGGGGGAGGCAAGGAGATAGTGACATAACTAGAGGGTGAAGAGAGAGAGAGTATGTGTGTATGATGTCAGGGGTTGGGGTAGGAGAGAGAAGGAGGTGGGAGAGAGGAAGGAAGAGCGAGAGGAGGGGAGAGAGATAGAGATGGATTTCAAGGGGGACAAAGAGGGAGGGGAAGAACAAAGACATAGAGAGATAGATGTGGAAAGAGAGAAGAAGTGACAAGGGAGAGGTGGAGATAGAGTGAGGGAGAGGAGAGAGGGATAGAGAGGGAGAGATGGGGAAGAGATACAGAGGGGGACACAGATATGAAGGGGGGAAAGGAAGAAGGAGAGAGGGAGGGAGATAGTAACAAATTTGGAGGGTGGAGAGAGGGAGAGAGAGAGAAATGGGGTAAGAGAAAGGGAGAAACAGGACTTCAGAGAGAGAAAAAGAGAGCGCAGGAGAGATATATATAAATATGGAGAGTTTGTGTATGTTTTTTTGTGGGATGATATAGAGATATGAAAGAAAATAGAGATATAGATGGCGCGGAGAGAGGAAAGAAGAGAGAGATAGCGAGAGGGAGGGAGAGAGACATTAGCAAATTTTAGGGGAAAAATTAAGCAGTTATTTATTTTTTTTGGGAGAATTTTTTACAAATAGGGGTTTGAATATCTGTCGCCCAATATTTATTTAAAATAAAAATAGTCATAAACCATTAGCCCATGGGAAGTTGATGGGGAGAGCTTAAAAAATTATTTCGTGTTGCAAAATTCAAACTACATTCTCCCATTATCCTTATTTTTATGTTAATGGAAAGTATAAGATATATTTCAGCCTATTTTTATGGGAATGCCAATTAGTTATATTTGTTTCTCCTCATGGAATTATTTTCACTCTATTATATTTTTCTATTAACCCAAAATTGTTGGAATTTATTTTTTTTCGAGTAAAATTCAAACTGCATTTTCCCATCCACCATATTTTTATGGTAATGGAAAATATAAAGATATATTTTGCCCTATTTTAATGAGCGTACTAATTATTTGTATTTGTTTCTCCTCGTGGAATTTATTTTCACTATATTATATTTCTTCATTCACCCAAAATGTTTGGAATTTTTTGTTTTTCAATAATATGTATCATGCACTTCTTGCAATGTGGAATCATGGGTTTACAGGAATTGGGGGTTTATATGAAAGCCATTCCATCACTATTTAAAAAACCATTGCAATGGAATGATCGGTTTCTCAATTATTCCCTATTGATTTGACATCTAACAAACATAGTTATTCGACTATCTACATTTTACTTTGGTAAGCATTCACCCAAATCTTAGTTCCTTAAATATTCAAATGAATAAAGTATCTGGCATAAAAATATCAATATGATTATTAAAAATATTACTTTTTATTTTTTATTTTTTACCTAGGTAAACTATTATAAACTATCAATAAATCTCTATATAAATAATAGAGGATGTACCATCTTTTTATATTTTCATATGACTATATTGAAAAGTTAGTTGCATGTGCTAAATCATTTAACCCTCTATATTAAAGAGAGAACTAATTTTATAAACCTAAAATACTCTAGTTCTAAGATAGAGTTAATTATATGTTGGGTCCCTATAATACTAGTAATTACCCCATTACTATTGTAGTTATACCCCTTATTTATATTGTTGTGCCCCTATTACCCCCATATTGTTATTCCTGTGCCCCATAGAATCCCTCTATTGTTATTTTTGTGGCTTTATATTATTATTGTTAGGTCGGCTGGATTATATTGTGACTCCTTAGACTCCTATATATAGAAAGGAGGTTTTGTAATTTGTATCATCCAAGAATTGTTCATTTATGTAATGTAAAGGAGGTTGCCCCCTCAAAGAGGTTGAATTCTAAGGCGTGGATCTCTCTTTTCTATCTTTTTGTGAGCTGGTTTCATAACATTTGGTATCAGAGCTTTGGATTTTAGGGTTTCGCTGCTCCAAACAGGTCATTGTGGAATTTTCGCTATAACATTTTTTCTGTGACGTTTCAGAAGTTGAAAAACAAACCCATTTGAGAAGAAATCGCGCTGAACCTTGGGTCCGAATTTCAGAGCTTTTCGCGTGATATTTTCGGAGATATGATCTGAGGAAGTTGGTCTTTTTTCAGACTCCTGAATTACACTCAAAACAGGTGACCTCGGGAAAATCGTCATAACTTTCTTTCTGGGCATCAGATTGAAATTTCGTAAGAAGGTACAGAAAGAGGACGGACTGTAGTTTTCTTTTATATATTATTTAGAGTCAAAGGTTGAAACAGTGACACGTGGCGCTTCATACAAGTTCGCTCTACTGAAATAGTCTATAATCAGCTCACTGCGGGAGATTGTGCATAACTCTTTCTTGGAGAATCCAATTTGGATCAGACTAGTGGCATTGGAAAGAGGACATAGAAGGCTACTACAGGTCACAATTTCAGAACTGGATGATTCAAAATTACAGAGATACATCAGATTCAATATCAGGCTTCTACAAAGTAAAAAAAAGGTGTGTAGTTTTTTTTAATTTTTGCATAAGCTTGGTTTGAAGGAATTCAAAGGGCATAGTAAAGAATTATTATCGGTAACTGATGCCCCGAGGAAAGAAAATGCAAACACCTAGTAAGGAACCTGAAAGCTCTAGCATGACTCATGAAGAAGAGGAAGAAATGCTACATGATATATCAAAATTACAAGAACAAGTGCAACAAATGTCACGCTCACAAAAGCTAACAGAAGCTAAGATAAGTGGCGTGGAATCTAAGATAAATGGCGTGGAATCTAAGATAAAGGGCATGGAAGCTAAGATGGAGGATTCGATGGAAGAATTGAAGAAGTTGCTACAAGAAAGGGTCACTAATGGTGTAAAGGTAGTAAAGGAAACTCATGATGAGAACAAAAGAAATGTTAATCATGATTCCATAGACTCTAATGTTGGATCGAAGACTCACCATGTTCCAAAAATCGATATGAGGAAGTTTGATGGCAAGGATCCCGCCACATGGATATTACAGATGGAGCAATTCTTCGATCTCAATAATGTGCAAAACACACAAAAGGTACGTATGGCAACTTTATATTTGGAACCAAATCAGTTTGTATGGTATCAATGGCTTTGTTCTCGTAAACAATTTATCACTTGGGCAATTTTTACGGAAGAATTGATAGCACATTATGAGGATACAAAAAGCAACACTTTTTTTAGCCAATTGATAAGTCTCAAACAAAAGGGTTCAATAATGGAGCACATTGAGGAGTTCCAAAAATTGAACATAAGGGTAAAAGATATTCCAGAGGAGCATAGGATTGATGTGTTCATAGGGTCTTTAAAGGATAATATCCAACATGATGTGCGCCTTTGGGAACCTGATTCATTAGAGAAGGCATTCAGGTTAGCAAGAAAAATGGAAAGCAAAATTATGGCAACTAGGAAGCATACCATTCACAACTATAAAGACGGAAGTGTTGTTGCCCATAGTCTTCCACAACCTACAAGGTTGACACCACAACAATTGGAAGAAAAAAGAGCAAAAGGGCTTTGTTACAATTGTGATAGCAAATACAAAAAGGTCATAAGTGTGCTGAGAAGAAATTATTCTACATAGATTGTGAAGAGGAAGAAGAAAAGGAGCAAGAAAGGTCAAAAGAAGAGGATATATTCCAGGAACAAAGCCTAGATGAAGAACAAATAAATCCGACCATATCTTGTAATGCATTGGCGGGAATTACCACTCCTCAAACCATCAAGATAGAAGGACAAATCAAGAAGAAAAAGGTAATAGTGTTGATTGATTCAGGAAGCACCCACAATTTTATTCATTGTAGGGTAGCAAAAGAATTGAATTGCTTCCTATATCCAGCACCAGAGTGTCAAGTGATGATTGCAAATGGAGGAACAATAAATTGTTCTGGAAAGTGCCATAATATCAAGCTATCCATGGGAGAATATGTATTGACTAGCCCAATGCTTTCCATTCCAATGGGAGGTGCTGATGTTGTACTAGGAGTCCAATGGCTACAATCCTTGGGTACAATAGCTTTTAATTTTCAAGAACTTTTCATGAAATTTTCTGTGGAAGGAAAGGAAGTTGAATTAAGGGGTATTGCAGGGAAACCAGGAAAGATAATCAGCTCTAATGGCATGACAAAGCTTCTAAAAAAGGAGCAAAGAGGTGTAATTGCACAATTATGTTCGCTAGATGTTTCCACATTGGAATCATCTATTTCTCCAGATCTCCAAAAAGTCCTGGACAATCATTCCAAGGTATTTGAGACTCCCAAAGGTCTCCCACCTATGCGTGATCATGATCATGCTATTCATCTGATTCCAGGAAGTGTTCCTCCAAACATCAGGCCGTACAGATATCCATATGTCCAAAAAAGTGAAATTGAACGTATGGTTGCAGAAATGCTAGAGGCTGGTATAATTCAACCGAGTCAAAGTTCTTTCTCAGCTCCAGTAGTATTGGTGCACAAGAAGGATGGATCATGGCGCATGTGTCCAGATTATAGGGAGCTCAACAAGCTCACTATTAAAGATAAGTTCCCCATTCCTGTCATTGATGAATTACTGGATGAATTGCATGGATCAATTTACTTCACCAAGTTGGATCTTCGTTCAGGATATCATCAAATCAGAATGAAGATTGAAGACATTCTGAAAACGGCATTTAGAACTCATGAGGGTCATTATGAATTTTTGGTCATGCCTTTTGGCCTTACCAATGCACCTTCAACATTTCAAGGTTTGATGAATTCAATTTTCAAACCATTCCTTAGAAAATTTGTGTTAGTATTTTTTGATGATATACTAATCTACAGCAAGTCTTGGAAGGATCATGTTGAACATGTTGACAAGGTGCTACAACTATTGGAGGAGAAACAATTATATGCAAAAAGATCCAAATGTTTCTTTGGAGTCCAGGAGGTGGAATATTTGGGTCATATTGTATCTCATGAAGGAGTTAAGGTAGACCCTAGCAAAATTAAAGCCATTAAGGAATGGAAAATCCCCACATCCATAAAGCATCTGCGAGGATTTCTTGGGTTGACAGGGTATTATCGCAAGTTTGTTAAGAATTATGGGAGAATAGCAGCACCTCTAACAACATTATTGAAGAAAGATTCATTTTCATGGACTCCGGAAGCAACAAAGGCCTTTGAACATCTTAAAGAGGCAATGTGCCAAGCACCGGTCTTAGCTACACCGGACTTCACAAAAACCTTTATTGTGGAATGTGATGCTTCAGGAAATGGAATTGGTGCTGTTCTAATGCAAGATGAAAGACCCATTGCTTTTGAAAGTCGTCCAATCAAGGGAAAGTTTTTAAACAAAGCTATTTATGAGAAGGAAATGTTGGCAATACTCCATGCACTTAAGAAATGGCGACCCTACCTAATGGGAAGACACTTCAAGGTAAAAACGGATCATGATAGCCTTAAATACTTTTTAGAACAAAGATTATCCTCTGAAGAGCAACAAAAGTGGGTCACAAAGATGTTGGGTTATGACTTTGAAATCATCTACAAAAAAGGGAAGCAAAATGTGGTGGCAGATGCACTCTCAAGAAAGGATGAGGATGTGGAAGCATTGTTGTGTGCCATTTCTATTATCCAACCAGATTGGATAAACGAAGCAAAGGAGGAATGGAAGAATGACGAAGAAGTGTGGGCACTTATTCGAAAGCTACAACAAGATTCCAGTACTTCTGATACATTTAGCTGGAAAAATGATTCGTTATGGTACAAAGATCGCTTATACCTCTGTAAGAATTCCCAGCTAAAACAAAAGATTCTTATGGAATTGCACACTTCTCCCTTAGGAGGGCACTCAGGATTTTTAAAAACTTACCACAGGGTTAAGAAGGAATTTTTTTGGGATGGCCTTAAATCAGATATTCAAAAGTTTGTGGCGGAATGTTTGGTTTGCCAACAAAATAAAGTTGAAACAATTAAGACACCGGGTCTATTACAACCTTTATCCATTCCAAGCCAACGTTGGGAGGAGGTTTCAATGGATTTTATCACAGGTTTACCCAAGTCTGAGGGAAAGAGTGTCATCATGGTGGTAGTTGACAGACTTACCAAGTATGCACACTTTTGTGCATTATCACATCCATTTAAAGCCAGTACAGTTTCTACTGCATTTATGGAAACAGTTCAAAAGCTACATGGAAACCCAAAGATTATTGTAAGTGACAGAGATCCCATTTTCACTGGAAATTTTTGGACAGAATTATTTTCTTGTCTTGGTACTCAGTTAGCTCATAGCTCATCTTATCATCCTCAATCTGATGGGCAAAATGAGATAGTAAACAAATGTTTGGAAGGATATCTTCGTTGCTTTGTATCTGATAAACAGACACAATGGGTCAAATGGTTGCCTCTGGCTGAATGGTGGTATAACACTTCCTTCCATACAGCAACAAAAATGACCCCATTTATGGCACTTTATGGGTATCAACCACCATCATCACATCATATTTAAGAGAAAATTCTAAGGTTCAGGCAGTGGAACATCACATCGAACATCAACAACAAGTCCTCCAACTCTTAAAGGATAACCTCGTGTTGGCACAAAATAGAATGAAACAACAGGCAGATCAACATCGCAGTGAAAGAAGTTTTGATGTAGGTGATTGGGTATTCCTACGGCTACAACCATATAAGCAAATGTCCCTAAAGCAAGCTAAGAAGGATAATAAATTATCACCAAAGTATTATGGTCCGTACAAGGTGTTGGAAAAGATTGGTACTATGGCATACAAATTGGAGCTTCCTGCAGCTTCTCGATTGCACCCAGTTTTCCATGTTTCATGTTTAAAGAAGGTTATAGGCGACAAGCTCCCAGTTCAAACAATATTGCCAGAACTTGACGAGGAAGGAAAAATTATATTGGAACCGGAAGCAGTCACAGAAACAAGAAAACAATAGCTACGAAATCGATCAATTTCAGAGTATCTTATCAAGTGGAAGAACTTATCCGCTGAAGATTCCACATGGGAGGATGAGAATTTTATGCAGAAGTACCCAGAACTGCTCAAGCGTTGAGGACAACACTTTTTTGAAGGAGAGGGGCATGTTGGGTCCCTATAATACTAGTAATTACCCCATTACTATTGTAGTTATACCCCTTATTTATATTGTTGTTCCCCTATTACCCCCATATTGTTATTTCTGTGCCCCATAGAATCCCTCTATTGTTATTTTTGTGGCTTTATATTATTATTGTTAGGTCGGCTGGATTATATTGTGACTCCTTAGACTCCTATATATAGAAAGGAGGTTTTGTAATTTGTATCATCCAAGAATTGTTCATTTATGTAATGTAAAGGAGGTTGCCCCCTCGAAGAGGCTAAATTCTAAGGCGTGGATCTCTCTTTTCTATCTTTTTGTGAGCTGGTTTCATAACATTATAGATGTCACTACATTTTCCATCGAAGTTGTCAAAATTGTTCAGGAATCAACCAAGTAATAGTCTTGTGAAGATTGTTGTGGATTTCACAAATTCCTTTAACATGGACATTACAAGACATTTAATGGGCTTGCTCCACCATGTATCATGAAAGGGTGATTATTCTCATAATTTTAGAAATCTCTCCTTTCTAATTCAATTCACTATAAATGATGGCAGTGAGGGTGGTGGAGCTGTAGTCCAATGTAGATATAAAAATTGCTAACTTGTAATGTCTCCATTTTACTTACCATATATTTTTTTTACATCCACCTTTGTGTTTTCCTTAAGTGTAACAGTTTTATATGTTTCGTTAAAAACTTATTCATATTTAAGGTATAAAACCTAGATCTCAAAAACTTTTGCACAATAGGTAGCGAATATCAGTATTTCTCGTTGCTTACAAACATTATATTTCTTACATGTTGTAGTTTTTTGGTAAAAGTTTGTATATATAATTAAAAAATATAATCAGCAAACATAAATAGATTAAAATAATCCTAATTAAAACTTTTTTTACAAAACATTATTAGAGATACTACGTTTTCCCATGGAATAAACAAGTATAATTATTCATATAAATGATTTGTTGGTGGACACGAAGTGGGGGCTATTCCTTCTCTCCCTTTATTTGTAAAGGTAGATTGCATATGTTTTCTAGTACAATTTAGATAAATTCGTTTAGAATTTGACGTGATGTGTTCTCACCTACAATTATATAAATATGTCAAATTCATATATATATCTATCATTGTAGTTCAATGTTGGAATCTTTTTAAATGGATTTTCATGTAAAATTTCTAGATGTGTTTTCATGCCAAATTATAGTAACACTTCAGTCCACATTTTTCCTAATCAATTCACTTGGTCCATTTCATATTATTGCATTGTATTTGGAAAAAAACAATTTATTGTTCATACTCATAATATTACTGATTTATTTTGATGAAAAGGAGATCTTGGGTATTTGCCAAAATCCCCTTTCATTGTCAATTCTTCGAACCTGGGCCTGTGGGTTATGGCCCACAAGGCCTTATCGGAAGCGAATTAACTTTTAAAACATGGATCTTCATTACTATCGAGCATCCCTTTATCCACTTAAAAACATCGTTTGAATGCCATTTATAATTGCCACAATCATACCAGATAGGTGTCAACTACTAAAACTCTGCCACAAAACATAATAAAAACAGACGGGAGTATTGTATAAACTTTGCTCCAATACACTTTATACGGATATCAAAATATGTATTATCGCCCCTATAAATATCGGCGATCCGCATCACTACCCAAGGCCGGTGCGATGCAAGTCTTCGCTGCTCCACCCAATTAGTCGGAAGTTGGAGATTGCATAGATCATAACCGTCAGCAATCTTACCAGTTTTGATGCGATTAACCGGAAATCACCAATCGGTGTTTGTAATGTTGATTCTACATTTCGCCTCTCTGGAATTCTGACTGCAATCCAGCCGGAATCGCTGTGGTTCAATTGGAAATTAACCATCGTAATTGAAATGTGCTAATGGCTTATATAGGATCCGATCCATATTAAACAATTTAAATACACGTCGCACTAGATCCATCGTTATATTGAACGATGTGGTTCCTCTCCATGCTCCGATGTATTGTTAATCAGTGAATTCCAATTGCTCATTTTCAAAACGCAACATTACCCAAACTGCATCACACACATATAGTTATATTCGATCAACATGTATAATAGTTACACAACAATCCAGATCGCCATCGACCCTGAACTGATCGATGTCGATTGACAAACTCGCACATAGAATTAACTCATAGATTTAAGCTACAAAATCCATAGCTCGACACGCAGGAAATCAACAGAATATATTATTTTAATTATATACAGAGATCACTTACATCTAAGGCATTGCAACCTTAAAAACGAGCTCACGCTTGGCTACATCTTGCTCACTAACAATTGCCTATCTATTATTCTCTCCCTTCCACACTCTATCTCTGTCATATATATATACACACAAGAAGCATTAGATTGGAAGGATCGATCCGATCCTCTCCTTGTTTTTCTCCAGCAAAAGACTTCCATGACGCATGCATGGCAGATAACAATCCATCAAATCCTCTTTAAATCGGTTTTAGAGCATATTTTCTCCTGTTTTCCAGCTTGATTGTCCATGTCTTCATCGCTTCTCTTGGATTCCTCTTTAAATTAAAAAAAGGTCAGATGCTCCTGCATCATATTTTATTATTATTATTATTATTATTATTATTATTATTATTATTATTATTATTATACGCACTACTTTGAGCAAAGAAGTATGTGTTTCACTAATTTTCTCATTTAAAATTAATAATTTTTTAAATTAGAAAATACTTAGTAGGGTAGGTTTTCTTTTTTAAAATATTAATTAAACAATCTCAATTTTTTTTTAGTGATTTTCCAATTTTTAATTTTTTTTTTAAATTATATATTCAAATATGTTTCAATGTCATTTTCTAAATTAACATGTTTAATGTTTTTTGTATTATATCATTAGTTAAAAAATATATTTGCACATATTTAATTAATTTTATAATTAAAAAAACAAATGATATAAAAATGAATTTAAAAAAATACTAATGATAAAATTTATATTTTGATTAGATTAGAATGTATATATCTACACCCACACACACACACACACACACATATAATGTGACTTGTACTTTGATCGGGTCACAAAATTACAAAAAATATCTTTTGTTTTATAAATTTTATTCAATTAAAATTATATTTATAGGAATATCACCAATATAAATATAAAATGTAAAATATTATCTTTTAATCAACGTTAAAGAGATACAAGAAATATATATATATATATATATATATATATTATATATATATATATATATATATATATATATATATATATATATATATATATATATATATATATATATCAAAAATTAAAACATTATTGGTTTTACAAAAACCTTTATATCTATGTATATTTTCCTCTTAAAAAATTTCAATAACACGTGAAAATCACTCAAATTCATATAAACATATAATACTTAAAAGAGAATGAATGTAGAGATACAAGGAAATTATTTCATTATGATAAAAAAAACAATTAATGTAAGATATAATGTTGATATTTACTATCTTTAAATTTTTACCTAAATTCACTAAGTATTATTATAATGGTATTTTTTTATAACTCAAAATATTTTTTTGGCATTCTAACCATATTATTTATATAACTCAATATAAACTAGAATATAAATAAAAATATATAAAATATAAGTAATAATTTATATAATTAATCGAAAACAAATTATATAATTATAATAATTATTATTAAATTTAATTAAAAACATTTATATATGAAAAAATATTTATTTTAACTCATGTTTTAATGTAAAAGGTATGTACACATAATTCTACTTATTGTTGTAAATATAAAAAATTAACGGAAACAAAATAATAAATGTTTTTTTATTTAATTATAATTATTTAAATAATAATAATAAATGTCCATGGTTCTTGGATAGACAGTGATCAAGTGCTCTGTTGAGATACTATTTGACGTGAGGTCGTCCGTTTAGTTCCCCATGTTTGTGTCCCCACCCCTATCGGGGTGATATATTGGACATGATGAAGATGTAATCGTGCCAAGTTTACAAAATAATAATAATAAATATTTGTAATATTATTTATTAATTATTACTTTTATACATGTATTTTTTTAGAATAATGTTTTTAAAATTTTAATTTAATTATCAGTAGTTATTTGTTGGAGCGATTTCATCTACACTAATTTTTAGTATTAGTTACGATAAGGGTTTGAGATTTATCTCAAAAAATTAACTCCTAACCACCCTAATTGCCCCCCAAATTCCATCAACTAACCCTACTACAACACACCAAGTTGAAAATATGATCCTAAAAATGAGCAAAACTAAAACTTGAAACACGTGGGTGGGGAAATAATGTCGCATAGATTAATGGTCCTTTGAACTTTTCCAAGATGTTGCATTGATCTCACCCAGTGCCAAAATATAAATTGTGAAGGGATTGAACACTTTGAACATAAAATCATTGACTTAGCCACCAAAACACTATGTTGAGAAGTAACAATATTTTCGATGACTTTACAATGTTTTATAATTTAGTGAAAAACTCTTCAATGTTTAACAAAAAAAATATAATTCAATAAAAGATTCACAAAAAAATTATATATACATATTATATAATTGAAAAAATATCTTGTTCATTTTTATATGGACCATGTGGATTCACCCATTTATTATACATATAATTTCAAGGGATTTCTTAAATTTTTCCATGAAGGGAGAGATAGATATATATGGAGAGAGAGTGTGATTATGTGTTTGGAGGGTGAGATAGAGAGACAAATATTGAGAGATGGGGGAGAGAAGAGCGAGGAGAGAGAGGAGAGATGGAAGGAGATAGACATAGATATGGAGGGGGAGAGAGAGGGAAGGAGAAAGAGATTCACAAAGAAAAATATAGATATTATATAGTATTGTATAATATTGAAGATTATTAACCATAGAGGAGAGGAATTAATGATTTTACAAAATGTAAAAGAATTTTGATTTAGAAAGATATGAATATTTTGGCATTTCCTTGAAATAAATGCATGTGTTTTAGTGCGGATGTTAATTCCTAATTATATTTGATTAATTGCACTTGATTCATTGATTTTAGTGTAGATGTCGATTTATAATCCTATTTAATTGGTTGCACTAGATGCATTGATTTCAATCTAGATGTTGATTTCTAATCCTACTTGATTTTCCTGCACTAGATGCATGATTTCAGTCTAGATGTTGATTTCTAATCCTATTTTGTTTCTTCCACTAGATGCATTGATTTCAATGTTGATATTGATTTCTAATCTTGTTTGATTTTCTTGCACTAGATGCATTGATTTCAATGTAGACATTGATTTATAATCCTATTTAATTTTTTGCACTAGATGCATTAATTTTAGCCTAGATTTGACTTCTAATCCTTTTTTATTGTTTGCACTAGATGCGTTGATCTTAGTGTAGATGTTGATTTATGTTTTGATGTAACTATATGTATGATGTACATTAATTTCAATGTAATTAGATTAATAGTGTGCATTAATTTCAATGTAACAACAAAATTATTAATGAAGTGCATTGATTTCCTTACAATAAGTCAACCATATATAAATTGCTTGAATTTTAATCTTAGATAATAGATCCATCTTAACCCTTTATCTATCAAGTGTTAAGAGGGATCAAATCTCTTGTGGTGCAAACCTTTACTCAAGTTTTTCATTAAAAAAAGAGGTTTTTACCTCGAGAGGTTTTGTAAGGCTTCCAAGAGATGAACGACGGGCGCAAGGCGAGTGCGGAGTAAACGACGAAGACTTATAACCTTTGTGCGTGGATTTAACATATGGGCTGGCCGACATATGGTTGGGCGCACACAAGGGTGTGTGAAGGCTATTTTGGGGGTCGGCTAGAGAGCCACCGCCCACACTACACACACGCAGGAATATGTATATATACATGAACGATGAAGCTCATTTGGAATCATTCACTCAACGAACATTCGCTCTCATACACCTTCGCAAGAGATAAGAGGAGTGCGCAGTTAGGGAAGAGAGATGTGCATATCTCATGCGCTCTACTCTTGGAGGATTGCACGCTTGGATTAAAGTCTTGAATTGAGTCGAAGGTTGGGCAAGTGTGCCCGAGGTGGATTTTTGTGTACGGTTTTGTGTAGGACTTGGTTAAGGGATCTTGGGTGGCTCGGGTGAGCACCTCCCTTCGTGCAAGGGTGCACAAGATGTTGTAAAATTATTCTAAGTATTGGCTTGGAGTTTGCCAAGCATTACTTGTGTTGTAATATTGAAGGAGCTATTATAATATATTGTTGGGCAGACTTTCTGGGAGTTGCCCCTTCCTTTGTACTTGCTTATTGTTGATGTTCTCGGTCTATTGTTCATGGTTAATAATTGAGAATGGTCTTCACTAAAGTATAAAGGATAATGCTTTATACAGTTGCGAAAACATAAGCTAAGTATGTTCATGTTGAAGTAGGCGTAGTCCACGGGTGTTAGTATTGTTAAAAAGAAAGCGCTCGGTGGTGCCGCACCTCGCTACAAGTGGTTGGAAGATCACCGCAGGTGTAGGGGCGTGACAGTTGGTATCAGAGCTCGGTCAGGAGCTGGTGGAGCAAGTGTGAGGACACTTGGAAATTGATGACAGGTGAAGCCGATGCAGATAAGGTTATGGATAAGTCATGGATGAATATTCTGGGTTTCGTAGACTTGATGGTTCATGGCAAGACCATTAAAGCTCTGGTAGACACAGGTGCTACACATAACTTTATGACAACACGGTCAGCAAAAGAGGCTGGGCTGACATCTAATATGGAGGTCAAGGTAGTAAACTCTAGAGCTAAGGTGGCAGGTTTGGTACACGATGTACCTGTACAGATGAAAGAATGGAAGGGTCAGTTGGACTTCATAGTGATGGAGATGAATGACTTTGATGTGATACTTGGACAAGAATTCTTGAAGGGAAACAAGGCTATTGTTGTCCCCTTCTGTGATGAAGATGTTGCAAACACGACTATGATGGAGAATGAACTTGAGGTTGATCAAGTTGAACCAGGGTCGTGCAGTTTGTCAACATGGATGGATGAGGTCACTCACAGGGAGGAGCCTCATGATGATGAAGTAAGTATTGATACTTGTGTTTCATTTGGGCATTTGGAAGATGGACCATGTGAAGGAAAGGGCAAAACCAGTTTGCCAAGGCAAGAGGACATCTCACCATGGATGACTATGATGGAACCTTGTATGGAAGAGCAAGGATTGTCAGTTGTTGGAAAGCTTGTTGGGGTTACTTGTGACCTTATGATGAAAGGTGAAAGGACCCGGGACAAGGGTGGAACTTCATGATCATTGTGGAAGAATGAGTCATGCTTTAGCCACATGAATTGGCTAAGTGCCCAGCATGACTCATGGACAGGTTGAGGAGGGCACACACTTGTGATGTTTTGGGTGGACTTGTCATGGCCGACACCAAGAGCAAGCCTTGATGGACACTTTGGTGGAGGAGCTATGATGAAGGGACTCATGACATGATGATGAGATGGTTGGGTGACCGAGTTCACTAAACCGAAACTTGAAGACTTGGATGGGATGGCCAGATGTTGTGATTTGTCTACTTGGTTGGACTAGATGGGCAACTTAGTCATGGACATCAAGTTGGAGACTTGAAGATATGGAGCATGGCAGACCTATGCAAGGACATTGTGTGGAAGCACTTGTAGAGATGTCAAGGGACATCCAAAGAGGAGTGCTAAGGCAGGAATGTTATGTAGGAGGACTTGATAGTGTAACATGGGAACTTGAGGATGGCACATTGCAGATGATGAAGAGGACTTCATGGACCTGAATGGGGCACATCAAGAGTTGGTAAGATTGAATACTTGAATGGACTTGTGAGCAGCTATGGAGCATTCCTACTACATGGGGAGCTGAGGCATCTTGTATGCTTGCTAAGATGTTGGTTGGGGATGGGTTATGGAGCTCATGAGGACATGAGATTGTTGTGACTTTTAGGGACTTCATGTATGGTGGACTTTGAGGATCTAATGCATTGAGGAGCTGAGGTCAGGAGAATTTGATGTAGTATGAGATGCATACTTTCAAAGTACATGTATGGGCATGGCTTGGAAGAGTGACTTGATGTAGAGGATCAGTATAAGGCACTTTGGAGTGATGGAGTTACAACGATGGTGATGATGATGCTTTGGTGATACACTTGAGCATGGGTTGAGCCGAGACTCAACTAATTTCTACACATGGGAGCTGATTTGGTCGAGGATCATGGGCAGCACATGGGTAGGTGAGACAAGTGCATACTTGTTTCTATGAAGACTTGAGGATGGCACATTGCAGATGATGAAGAGAGCTACATGGACCTCAATGGGGCACATCGAGAGTCAGTTTGAGGAGATGTTCTCTTCACTTGGAGGAGACACACATATGGGAAACATGTTGCAGATGAGATGGATGGAGTTTCCATGGACCTGAGAATGGATTATGGAGATACATACTTTGGTATGGTGAGCTTGGTGGCAACGGTCACTAGGCCGGGACATAGTGGAGAAAGAGTCTCTACATATGTTGCAAGGATGTTTGCCTTGTGTAGAAAGGTCGATATCGTGGATGAATGATGATCTTGGTGGAGAGCTACCAGGATGATATTTTGTCGAGGATGACAACGATTTCGGGTGGAGGAGAATGTAAGGCCTCCGAGAGATGAACGACGAGCGCAAGGCGAGTGCGCAATAAACGACGAAGACTTATAACCTTTGTGCGTGGATTTAACATATGGGCTAGCCGACATATGGTTGGGTGCACACAAGGGTGTGTGAAGGCTGTTTTGGGGGTCTGCTAAAGAGCCACCGCCCACACTACACACACGCAGGAATATGTATATATACATGAACGATGAAGCTCATTTGGAATCATTCACTCAACGAACATTCGCTCTCATACACCTTCGCAAGAGATAAGAGGAGTGCGCAGTTAGGGAAGAGAGATGCGCATATCTCATGCGCACTACTCTTGGAGGATTGCACGCTTGGATTAAAGTCTTGAATTGAGTCGAAGGTTGGGCAAGTGTGCCCGAGGTGGATTTTTGTGTACAGTTTTGTGTAGGACTTGGTTAAGGGATCTTGGGTGGCTCAGGTGAGCACCTCCCTTCGTGCAAGGGTGCACAAGATGTTGTAAAATTATTCTAAGTATTGGCTTGGAATTTGCCAAGCATTACTTGTGTTGTAATATTGAAGGAGCTATTATAATATATTGTTGGGCAGACTTTCTGGGAGTTGCCCCTTCCTTTGTACCTGCTTATTGTTGATGTTCTCGGTTTATTGTTCATGGTTAATAATTGAGAATGGTCTTCACTAAAGTATAAAGGATAATGCTTTATACATTTGCAAAAACATAAGCTAAGTATGTTCATGTTGAAGTAGGCGTAGTCCACGGGTGTTAGTATTGTTAAAAAGAAAGCGCTCGGTGGTGCCGCACCTCGCTACAAGTGGTTGGAAGATCACCGCAGGTGTAGGGGCGTGATAGTTGGTATCAGAGCTCGGTCAGGAGCTGGTGGAGCAAGTGTGAGGACACTTGGAAATTGATGACAGGTGAAGCTGATGCAGATAAGGTTATGGAGAAGTCATGGATGAATATTCTGGGTTTCGTAGACTTGATGGTTCATGGCAAGACCATTCAAGCTCTGGTAGACACAGGTGCTACACATAACTTTATGACAACACGGTTAGCAAAAGAGGCTGGGCTGATATCTAATATGGAGGTCAAGGCAGTAAACTCTAGAGCTAAGGTGGCAGGTTTGGTACACGATGTACCTGTACAGATGACAGAATGGAAGGGTCAATTGGACTTCATAGTGATGGAGATGAATGACTTCGATGTGATACTTGGCCAAGAATTCTTGAAGGGCAACAAGGCTATTGTTGTCCGCTTCTGTGATGAAGATGTTGCAAACACGACTATGATGGAGAATGAACTTGAGGTTGATCAAGTTGAACCAGGGTCGTGCAGTTTGTCAACATGGATGGATGAGGTCACTCACAGGGAGGAGCCTCATGATGATGAAGTAAGTATTGATACTTGTGTTTCATTTGGGCATTTGCAAGATGGACCGTGTACATGAAAGGGCAAAACCAGTTTGCCAAGGCAAGAGGACATCTCACCATGGATGACTATGATGGAACCTTGTATGGAAGAGCAAGGATTGTCAGTTGTTGGAAAGCTTGTTGGGGTTACTTGTGACCTTATGATGAAAGGTGCAAGGACCCGGGACAAGGGTGGAACTTCATGATCATTGTGGAAGAATGAGTCATGCTTTAGCCACATGAATTGGCTAAGTGCCCGGCATGACTCATGGACAGGTTGAGGAGGGCACACACTTGTGATGTTTTGGGTGGACTTGTCATGGCCGAGACCAAGAGCAAGTCTTGATGGACACTTTGGTGGAGGAGCTATGATGAAGGGACTCATGACATGATGATGAGATGGTTGGGTGACCGAGTTCACTAAACCGAAAGTTGAAGACTTGGATGGGATGGCCAGATGTTGTGATGTGTCTACTTGGTTGGACTACATGGGCAACTTAGTCATGGACATCAGGTTGGAGACTTGAAGATATGGAGCATGGCAGACCTATGCAAGGACATTGTGTGGAAGCACTTGTAGAAATGTCAAGGGACATCCAAAGAGGAGTGCAAAGGCAGGAATGTTATGCAGGAGGACTTGCTAGTGTAACATGGGAACTTGAGGATGGCACATTGCAGATGATGAAGAGGACTTCATGGACCTGAATGGGGCACATCAAGAGTTGGTAAGATTGAAGACTTGAATGGACTTGTGAGCAGCTATGGAGCATTCCTACTACATGGGGAGCTGAGGCATCTTGTATGCTTGCTAAGATGTTGGTTGGGGATGGGTTATGGAGCTCATGAGGACATGAGATTGTTGTGACTTTTAGGGACTTCATGTATGGTGGAATTTGAGGATCTAATGCATTGAGGAGCTGAGGTCAGGAGAATTTGATGCAGTATGAGATGCATACTTTCAAAGTACATGTATGGGCATGGCTTGGAAGAGTGACTTGATGTAGAGGATCAGTATAAGGCACTTTGGAGTGATGGAGTTACAACGATGGTGATGACGATGCTTTGGTGATACACTTGAGCATGGGTTGAGCCGAGACTCAACTACTTTCTACACATGGGAGCTGATTTGGTCTAGGATCATGGGCATCACATGGGTAGGTGAGACAAGTGCATACTTGTTTCTATGAAGACTTGAGGATGGCACATTGCAGATGATATAGAGAGCTTCATGGACCTCAATGGGGCACATCAAGAGTCGGTTTGAGGAGATGTTCTCTTCACTTGGAGGAGACAGACATATGGGCAACATGTTGCAGATGAGATGGATGGAGTTTCCATGGACCTGAGCATGGATTATGGAGATACATACTTTGGTATGGTGAGCTTGGTGGCAGCGGTCACTAGGCCGGGACATAGTGGAGAAAGAGTCTCTACATATGTTGCAAGGATGTTTTCCTTGTGTAGAAAGGTCGACATCGTGGATGAATGATGATCTTGGTGGAGAGCTACCAGGATGATATGTTGTCGATGATGACAACGATTTCAAGTGGAGGAGAATGTAAGGCCTCTGAGAGATGAACGACGGGCGCAAGGCGAGCGCGCAGTAAACGACGAAGACTTATAACCTTTGTGCGTGGATTTAACATATGGGCTGGCCGACATATGGTTGGGCGCACACAAGGGTGTGTGAAGGCTGTTTTGGGGGTCGGCTAGAGAGCCACCACCCACACTACACACACGCAGGAATATGTATATATACATGAACGATGAAGCTCATTTGGAATCATTCACTCAAGGAACATTCGCTCTCCTACACCTTCGCAAGAGATAAGAGGAGTGCGCAGTTAGGGAAGAGAGATGCGCATATCTCATGCGCTCTACTCTTAGAGGATTGCACGCTTGGATTAAAGTCTTTAATTGAGTCGAAGGTTGGGGAAGTGTGCCCGAGGTGGATTTTTGTGTATGGTTTTGTGTAGGACTTGGTTAAGGGATCTTGGGTGGCTCGGGTGAGCACCTCCCTTCGTGCAAGGGTGCACAAGATGTTGTAAAATTATTCTAAGTATTGGCTTGGAGTTTGCCAAGCATTACTTGTGTTGTAATATTGAAGGAGCTATTATAATATATTGTTGGGCAGACTTTCTGGGAGTTGCCTCTTCCTTTGTACTTGCTTATTGTTGATGTTCTCAGTTTATTGTTCATGGTTAATAATTGAGAATGGTCTTCACTAAAGTATAAAGGATAATGCTTTATACAGTTGCAAAAACATAAGCTATGTTCATGTTGAAGTAGGCGTAGTCCACGGGTGTTAGTATTTTTAAAAAGAGAGCGCTCGGTGGTGCCGGACCTCTCTACAAGCGGTTGGAAGATCACCGCAGGTATATGGGCGTGACAGGTTTGATCCCACTCAATGCTTGATAGAGATATGTTTAAGATGGATCTAGAATGGTTAAACGATTAGTCCCTCCAAAATGAGATTATAACAATAAATTTATGTGTTAATGAGTATTAGTTTAGCATTGACAAATTCAAATGATAATGTTTAATTTTAAGAAATACATATTATTTTTTAATATTATTAAAAAATTATTCTTCAAACATTTGACTAGACCATAATTTCAAAATCTTTTTGCAACCTTTGCATATTACATTATATTAACTGTCTCTTAAATTTTGTGTCATAATTTTTAAATTAAATTATAATATTAATATTATGATGATTTTATTCTTAAACTTAATAATCTTCTACTCATTTAAACTTAAATAAAAAAGAATAGAAAAAATATCTAAACAGATTTTAAGAGATTCTTTTGAAAACAAATGAAAATAATTTAATGAAGGCAATAAAATTGGTTATATATATGAATTAGTTTTTATATAAAGAGAGTATAAAAGTTATTATAAAATCCAATTCATGTTAAATAAAGTCATAAAAATTAATGCAACTTAATTATTATAACAAAGTTAACAATATCGTTAACATTTTGATTGAATTTTTATGGATTTATATTATAAATTATTAATATAACTCATCCATACAAGTTATTGGCAATATATTAATTTACAATGCCATAATTAACGGAAAATCCGAAATCCTTAAAAACCCTGATAATTTATTATGATATGTTTTCGCCGTTCCTTATTGTTGCTATTGATATTAAATTCATGTAATATTATAGTTATAGTAGTATAAAAAGAATTGATATTTTCCTTTTATTTTGTTTGATGATTGATATTACAAAACTAGACGTAATTCCAACTACCTGCCACCAATATTCAACAATGATTTAAATGTTGGATCTAGAAATCAGCCGCTGTATTTAATGAAGTTCTAGAAGTCGGCAGATACATTGACAATGGGGGAAGCTTCTCCAGAAAGTCACCGCCCAAATCTCCAGAGCTTTCTCTTGATGTGTATAAATACATGATTGAAACAGTGAATGAAACCAAGTTGTGTTCTGAGTTGTTTGTATATGTGTTTTATGTTCTGTGTTTGCGTCCCTGCTCTCCTTTTCATGGTATCAGAGCTGAGGGTGTGTAAGATGGTATTGGAGCGCTTGAGGTGGCTGTGAGTGCTGCCAAGAAGTATTGCACAGCGGAAGTGTGGAGAGCAGTTAACAAGAATTTGTTGGCAAGGGTATGAGCCGTGAGCAAGGGCGACTGAGCCGAGTGCTCAGGAGTGTGTTGCTGTTTGAAGGGCGAGTGGTATTAGATGCGTGTGGCTCCTGTTGTGCATGAAAGTTGCTGCTGTGTGAAGACAATTGAGCTGACAGCTCGTTTGAGTCTTCATGTGGAGGAGGCGGAGAGTCTGAAGCATGGTAGCTCTGCCGTGTAACTTGGAAGGTGTGATTACGTTGGGCATATGGCCTGTGTTGTGTATTGTGCCTGTTGTGGATTGAGCGCAGTGTAAAAACGTTGTTGTTGAACAGTGGTGGATTGTGTGCCACCTGGAGTATTTTTTTTAAAAGCTGTTTGTTAGAGAATCATTGAAGCACCGTGTGTGGAGCCTGGAGGGCCGAGGAGAGCCACTTGCTGAAGGAGCTGGGGATTTCCCAGGAGGAGCTGCAAAGTGCTGGTAAAAGAGGGCGTTGTGCGTTGAGCGCTTGAGAACCGCAGAAGCGCTGCTATTGTGAATCAGATCTTTGAGAAAAATCGTGTTTGAGATCCCCCTTTGCTGGTATGTTTATACAGTTGTTGTTCGAATTTGCAGTATTTTGAAATTTTCGCTAATATGGCAACAACATCTGAAACTTTAAATTGATATGTGGTTACTATATACATTGGTTAACCGATTATGATATAAAGGGATTGCATTGATGTTTGCACCAAGTGTTTGAGGCATTGATATGTGGTTACTGTATACATTGGTTAACCGATTATGATATAAAGGGATTGCATTGATGTTTGCACCAAGTGTTTGAGGCATTGATGTATATGTGTTAAGCGCTGAAGCAAGTGAACATATTTTTTAACAATCCTTGAGCCTTGTTGAGAAAGGATTAATATGTAGGAAATATTCTTTCTACTACACGAGTTGTGGTGATCTTGATCCTTTAAGGTGAAGTCAGCAGCCTGAGTGAAATTGATTTATCTTTTCGTAAAAGTTTGTTCAGTAGAATTGCTACTTTTATGAGGATCTGCTTTGATATAAAGGTCATATTATGTATGCATTATGATTTTCGCTTTGATGTAATGAGCCTGGAAGTATAAGAATGGTCTCCTTGATGTTTGAATTTACTGCAAATTATTTTTGAATTTGACTCTATGATTAGAGTGATGGGTCAGCAAAAGAGACTCAAACAATCATGGAGAAAACTGAAATACTTGAAGAAAAAGAATGAAATGGCAGAAGTTGCAGAAGAATTAGAAATGTTTCCAGAATTTAAGCCTAACGAAGATATAGAAAAATTTGAAGATACTGATGCAACACTGAAACGATTAATGCCAGTTCTGCCAATTTTCTCAGGTAAAAATTTTAAGCTTTGGGCAATTAAAATGGAAGGATTGTTTGGTTCAGTAGATTTATGGAAATTTGTCCAAGAAACTTCTATGAATTTGAATGATAAGCGTAAAAATGCAGTAGCATTGTTTCTCATAATATCATATCACCTTTAGATGAAAATATTTTGTCCAATATTTTGTATGAATTTGGTGAAATAAGTGATGCAAAAATATTTTGGGATATTCTTGAAATGAAATACAGTATGGAAGGTGGTGAGAAAGATGAAGTTGATGAAGGTATTGTTGCTAAAAGTGATTGTGTTGAAAGCATCATAGCTTGGGTTAAGGGTGAAAGTATGCCTTTAACTGATAATAGTTGTGATGTAGAAAATTATGAAGTCAAATTTGATGACAATTATGTATCCCATGATGAGTGGTTAAATATGATGCATGAAAAGCATCTTATTGATGAGTTGTTGTTTCGTGAGAAGAGTTGCTTACCTCCATACACAAATCAAATGCAGGACAACATGTTTGCAGTAAGAGAATTGGCGAAAGAGGTTGAAGACATCACTCAACCAACTATATCAGCAAAGAAAGATGAAGAAAGCAAAGTTTTTTCCAAATCCCACAATGACAAAAATCAATATGGTTTTGTTTATGAATCTAACATTGTTTTTGATTGTGCAGGTATTGACAATAAGAAAGAAGCATCAAAACTTGAAGAAATTGCAAGCATTAAGGACAAGTATGGGTCCCAAGAACATGAAGCAATGTTGAAGAATGTTAACCTGCAATCAAGAAAGAAGAAGCTCCATTACTATTTTATGGCAAGAAAAGTGAAGATGAAGTTGCATCAACAAATGAACAAGAATGGACCTTTTAGTAAGAAGACAAAAATGAAATGTGTCTTGTTTATTGTATGTAGTTGGAATTAAGGGGGAGTGTTGGAAACCAGACGTAATTCCAACTACCTGCCACCAATATTCAACAATGATTTAAATGTTGGATCTAGAAATCAGCCGCTGTATTTAATGAAGTTCTAGAAGTCGGCGGATACATTGACAATGGGGGAAGCTTCTCCAGTAAGCCATCGCCCAAATCTCCAAAGCTTTCTCTTGATGTGTATAAATACAGGATTGAAACAGCGAATGAAACCAAGTTGTGTTCTGAGTTGTTTGTATATGTATTCTCTGTTCTGTGTTTGTGTCCCTACTCTCCTTTTCAATCACATGTTAAATTTTATATTTTCCTTATGGCGGATTATATTTTGATTTTGATTTTTGGGTGGATGAAGTTTGGTTGACCTTTTTTTTTAAATTCACTGGTTGATTAAATGTGAAGGGAATATGTTCATAATATGGTTCATCTGAGTCGTTCTGCTATGGGAGAATGAAAAGTTGGACTTGAAAAATAAGTTGAAACAGGCCTACGCTGTTATCGCTTACTGGTGGTCTTGTGTCCCTTCCTGTCCATAGATTGTCTCTACGTTTTCCAGGCATGGTCGATGGCGCGTTCTCGTTCTGAGGTGCTGGATCATTCAAAGGAACCCTACTTAGGATACTGTGTTAGAGATTAGTTTTTCCTTATTGCGTGTAATAGTGATGAGAAAATTAGATTGGACGCAGATAATTAATCGGCCTGGACATCTATTTTTTGTTTGCGATTAGGGATAGACGTTCACAAAGGGTGTGGATTGTGGGGTGAGAATAGTGGACTCTGACTGCTTCCGGCAGAGTTCATTAAATATTAAACAGTGTAGTTTTAATTCTACTATGTTTTGTTTTCATAGATACTTTGTGTATGTAATCATATTAAATTGTTTAAATTATTATTTTAGGCAATTTATATGATTTGATTTAATCTTAATAGTATCTGAATGCATATGTTATTAATTTTATGCAATAAATTATACGGATTTGATATTATTGAAGGCTTACATTCAACAAAATTAAATTCGATTGAAATAGGAAAAATAATTCAAAATTTATGAATCAAACGAAATTTACATTATAAAGTAGGAATATGTTTAGATATATTTTATGTTTTGGGATATTATTTTATTTTTCTTATCTATCTAAGGATTTTATATATTTTATGTTTTGGGATTTTATTTTATTTTTATTATCTATCTAAGGATTTTGTATAAAGTAATTTTTTATTTTAAATGTTTTAAAACATTTGTAAATTACCAATTTTTAAGAAATAAACAGGTTGAAGAATAACTATGGAAAATCTGAAAAAGTTATATATATATATATATATATATATATATATATATTCAATAAAATCAATATATATATTGAATAAAATAGGTTGATTGATATTGTTGAATATTTTACCTTGAAAAATCTTGAGACTAGTGTAAGGGTAGTTAAATTGATTTAAAATTAAAATAGATCAAATAAATAAAATAAAAATAGATCAAATAAATAAAACTTGCAGTTTGATAAATATTTTGAAATATTTTTTAATAAAAATTGAAGGTATTAAAAAAATTATTTTTTTTCGAAATAAATTTAAAAAAATTAGAGAGATTAAAACAAATCAAAGAGATTAAGAAAAAAATTCCATCTTTCCAGCGTCATATAACAACGGCAACAAATTTTTTTATATTTTGAAAATTAATCAATATTGAATTTTATTAAAAAAATAATAAATATTTTCTATTTTAAAGGTTTTAAAATATTTTGAGATTATTGAGTTTTAAGAAATAAAAATGATAAAGAGTAAGTGTATATATATATAGAGAGAGAGAGAGAGATCATATTTTACTTTAATGTTTGAAAAATCTTGAGACAAATATATTTGTAGTTTTATTGATTTAAAATATAAATAAAGCTCAAAGTTTGAGCTATAGAGTGAGACCGGGTGGTGGTCTATTCCCAAGGCTCCCTCGGACTATAGAATTTGTCAACTTTGTGATACTAGGAAGGTGGAAGATGAAAAGAACTTCCTTTTAGACTCCTGGACTCTTGCGCACATCTGCTCTCAATTCCCTATCATCAGCCACACCTCCAATCTTCTTGACTTATTAAGCCAACCCAATTATAGCGATCTTGGAATGCTTCTTTCCCTCCTCCTTGATTACAGAAACAATATTTTTAAGAATGATACTTAGACACTCTTTTCTTGAGGTTTGATATACCACATTGGTTTTAGTGAACTTAATCATCATCATCATCACCATCAATAAAAATTGAAAATAAAATTAAAAAACAAGTTTTAAATTTTATTGAAATTTTATTTCTACTTATGATCTTAATTAATAAATATTATATATATTATTAATTAATATTAATATTAATTATAATTATAATTAATTATTAATATATAATATTGATTATAATTATTATTGTACCATATTGTACTATATTAATTATTATTAGTTATAATTATAATCATTAAGTAATTAAATATTATAAATCAATTAGTTATAATAAATTTTATAATAAATGTAAAATCATAGAGAAAGATTGTTTTAATATGAAAACCAACCAAGTTCAATAATCATGGTGACATTGTGACAAAGATTGCCTCCTAGTCCAACATCACATAGTGATAACCATGGTCATCCATGGTCAATGAAGGTCGACCATGGTCCGATGTTGCATTGTGACAAATATTATCTCAATATGAAAATTACTCGTGGTCAACCATGGTAAAACGTCACATTATGACAAAGCTTGTTTGAATATGAAAATCAATCATGGTCAACAATGCTCCAACGTCGCATTGTGACAAAACTTTTGTCAATATGATAATCAACCATGGTTAACCATGTCTATTTTAAGGTTTATATTATTGACCTAAGTGTTTATATGCCTTGGGTTTATAATATTAATCCCTTAGGTTTATAATCCCTTAGGTATTTAGTATTAATGTCTTGTGTTTATTAGTCCCCTAGGTTTATAATATCGATTTATTGGGTTTATTAATGTAAGGGTTCATTATAGGGTTTATAATATTAGTCCTACAGTTTAATATGAATCTCTTTGGTTTACAATCATGGTCAACCATGGTCCAACATCAAATTGTGACAAAGATTGTCTCAATATGAAAATCAACCATGTTCAAACATCACCAACCGTCGTCAACCATGGTCCAATCTCATATTGTGACAAATGTTGTCTGAATATCAAAATCAACCATGGTCAACCTGGTCAATCATGTTCAATCATGGTCAACCATGACCAACCATGGTCCAGCATTAAACTATGGGAAAGATTGTCTCAATATGAAAATCAATCATGGCAAACCATGGTCTAGTGTCACATTGTGAAAAAGATTGTCTCAATATGAAAATCAACCACGATCAATCATCATAAACCATTGTGAACACTGGCCAACTATAGTACAACATCACATTGTGACAAATATTGTCTCAATATGAAAATGAACCATGGTCAATAACCATGGTGATAATGTGACAAACATTGTCTCAATAGGAAAGTCAACCATCGTCAACCATGGTCAATCATGGTCAACCATGGTAAAAAATGGTCAAACGCTGTGTTGTGACAAAGATTCTCTCAATATGAAAATCAATCATGGTCAACCATGGTGCAATGTGGCATTATGATGAGCCCCAATATTGCGACAAGAATGTTGCATCCCCTGAGGCTATCGACTTAAATTATCAACTCGAGGTTCATACAAAGTTAAGAGGAGTTGACACTATATGTGCAACACACACCTTCCTCTTCCTATTCCAAATCCTTTTGATGAAAGTTAACTAAGGAATTAATAAACTTCAAATTAAAAAATATCTAAATAAGACACCAATCCGAAGTTCGAATAAGGATATCTATTCTACTTCGAAGGTAAATAGAAGGAAGGAGATCTATTATATTTGCAAACATGTAAAGCGCAATGAACACTAAGAAAATCTAATCTTTCTTGCTGGAAAGGAAATGACATTTAAAGGGCATCTATTCTATTTTGAAAGAAAGGAAAGTCCTAGAGTACTCTTGCAACAAGTAAATCACAGTTTGCATAATGTAAATTGCGGAAAAGGAATCTAGACTAATTTGCAGAAATCAACATTCAAGAAGTAACGATTATAATAGATAAATAGTCACCTAACCAAACCTAAACTTAACCAAAGTGGCCTCAGATCCTTCATATGCTATAAATATACTTCTACCATGAATTTGGAGTGAATCTAGATAAGGAAAATCTCAAAAACAAATTACTACAGGTCTGCTAGAGGACTGTTACAAGAGTGAGATAACTTGCTCAATGCCCAAGAAAATTAGACGAAAATGAGATGGTACAAATTTTGTTATTAATTAGGATGTCATAGGACTACATTCCAAGTTGAATCACTCAAATATACTCATGTTAACATGTGCTAGAAAATAAAATAAAATTACTACTCTAAAAAAAAAGAAATTACAGAATTAGTGAGCTAGTTAATCTGTCAAATGTCTAACCTAATCAAGAAAGAATTTTGTGGGGTAAATTTTGTTATTAACGTGAATGTTTTTATGAAAAAACCCAAGCATAATAAACTCAAATGAATCTAATTAATATGTTCTAAAAAATAGCAGAAAATTACTACTATTTTACCACGAGGGACTTCTAGAAATTCTAGATTTGTGAACCAGTAAACCAATCCAAGTAGCTCAATGACGAATATGAATTTTTAAAGATATTATAAGGATGCATCATGTTTTTGAATCTGTAAATAACCTTAAAAAATACTCATTTCAATCATTTAACCAATGTAGCCTACAACAAAGAGACATGAACACTAAATGTAGAAATAAGAGATGCAAGCGAAAAAAGCATTCAGAGGAAATAAATAAATTGTACAAGAGGTATCTGAGATTCCTCAGATGGCCAAGCCAAAGAATAATCAGATCCTATGAAAGAAAACAAGCTTTATAAGATAAAAATGGAACCAAACTTCATTACCTGAATTAATCCAAGTACATCCTTGCTAGAAATAGAAGTGGAGTTAGTAAACAACATTTTTCTCCACAAGAATACTAAGAGATACCTGCGCCTGGAGGAAAATTTGAACTGGTACTTATACAAAGTGATGAAAAAGAATTATCCTTGAAAGGAGGCAACATTCCCATTCAAAATCCCTCAAAAAGTGGATCTAGTTCCCAACACTAAGAAATTTGCATTAAATGAGAGGGACCGCATTCCTAGATTTTCTAAATCACTGGTGCTTCAAAATTTATGCAATAATTTCATAATATATTGTCTATTTATTATCCAATCTTGGCCCATCCTTTATAAGGGAGCAAGTCCCTAGATTATTTCATCCTCGTCTTCATAATATTGCCAATATTCTCACAATATTCTACAAAAATAAATAATATTAGGCACAAATATGAAACTATCTCTAAACCTTCCTAATGAACATATTAAAGTTAAAAATATTCCATGCAATGAAACAATAGTGGTTTAATATGTTGAAGGACGGTAATATGGGCCTTAATTTGTGTCTAATTTGGAGGTCCATCGCATTGCGACAAATATTTTCTCAATATGAAAATCAACCATGGTCGACCATGTTTGTTTTAAGGTTTATAAAATTTATCTTAAAGTTTATATACCTTGGGTTTACAATATTAATCCCTTGGTTTTATTAGTGCCTTGGGCTTATAATATCAATCCCTTGGGTTTATTAATCTAAGGGTTCATATTCCTAGAGTATAATATTACTAATACTATTTATAATATGAATCTTAGGGTTTAATATAAATCCCTTATATTTATAACATAAATTCCTTGGGTTCGTTAATATGTTAAGTTTATTAATGCCTTGGGTTTACCAATCACATTGTGACAAATATTGTCTCGATATGCAATTCAAGCATGGACAACCATAGTCCAACATCGCATTGTGACAAGTATTGTCTTGATATGAAAATCAACCATGCTCAACCTTGGTCAACCATGCTTATTTTAAGGTTTATATACCTTGGGTTTATAATATTAATCCCTTAGATTTAATATTATTCCCTTGGTTTTATAACCTCTTAGGGTTTTTCCATTAATTACTTGGGTTTATTGTTCCCTTGCATTTATAACATCAATCCCTTGGGTTTACTAATATTAGGGTTTATATTCCAAAGGTATAATATTATTCATAGGGTTTATAATATTAATCCTAGTGTTTAACATAAATCCCTTTGGGTTTATAATCACAGTAGACTAGGGTCAATTATGATCCAAGGTCACATTGTGATAAAGATGATCACAATATGAAAATCAACCATGGTCAACCATTTTCAACCATGGTAAACCACGGTCCACTATCACTTTGTGACAAAGATTGTCTCAATATGAAAATAAACCATGGTCAAGCATGGTCCAATGTCGCATTGTGACAAGGATTGTCCCAATATAAAAAGCAACCATGGTCAACTGTGTTTATTTTAGGTCTTATAATATTTATTGGAGCATTTATATAACTTAGTTTTATAATATCAACCCCTTAGTTAAATATTATCCTCTTGCGTTTATAATCCCTTGGGGTTTTAGTATTAATCCCTTGGGTTTATTATTCACTTGGTGAAATGATGGCGAGTCATATGCAAACCATGTTCAACCATAGTCAATCATGATCAACCTTAGTCCACCATAGTCAACCATGGTTGATCATGGCTAATTATGCTCAACCATGCTCGACCATGGTTAACCATGGTCCAATGTCACATTATGAAAAGGATTATTTGAATATGAAAATGAATCATGGTCAACCATGGTCCAACTTCGTATTGTGACAAGGATTGTCTTAATATGTAAATAAACCATATTCAACCATTATCAACCATGCTGATTTTAGCATTTATAATATTTATCATAGGGTTTATATACCTTGTTTTATAATATTTTTCTTAGTGTTTATCATAGGATTTTCTCAATATAAAAACCATTCATGGTCAATCATGATAAACTATCGTCCAACATCGCATTGTGACAAATATTGTATCAATATGAAAATAAATCATGGTCCAACGTCGCATTAGGATAATTATTGTCTTGATATGAAAATCAATCATGGTCCAAGATTACATTGTGTTAAGGATTGTCTCAGTATAAAAATCAACCATGGTAAACCATGTTTATTTTACAGTTTCTAATATTTCTCTGAGGGTTTATATGCCTTTGGTTTATAATATTATTCATTTAGGTTTAGAACCCCTTGTGTTTATTATTCCCTTGGGTTTATAGTATCAATCCCTTTTGTTTATTAATTTGAGGATTCATATTCTAGGGGTATAATATTATTCATAAGGTTTATAATATTAATCCTAAGGTTTAATATAAATCCCTTGGGTTTGTAATCTTGGTGAACCATGGTCAAAGATGACCCAATGTCATATTGTGACATAGTCTGTCAATATGAAAATCGACCATGGCGAGCATGGCTAACCATGGTCCAGCGCTATAACAAAAAGACCCTCTAGTTGAGGTTTTTGTGGAAGACCCTATAAAACTAGCCCAATAATTTCTTTGTACGGAGGTGGGTGGGTGCATATTTAAGTGGATGTTTTTTAGACGATGTCTCTACAATAAAAAAAAATGCACCAGTGATATACTATCGATACAAGCGCTAGTGCTGCATAGAACATGGTGCATCATGGAAAATCTATTTTTATAAAATAAAATAACACGGTGTGCTAAATAACACAACACATTAGTGCTTGAATCATCGATAACACAAAAAAATATTAAATTGAAAAAAATGGTGCTATATGCACCCGCAACACTCGTGCACTTCATCTAGTAAAATAACCCAGTGCATACCAAGGAGAACCTCTATAGTTTTTAAATTTAAAAAAATGTGGTGCTATTTTACAACGATAAATCAGTGCGGTAAATGTACTAAAATTCCATGAGGTGTGTTTTAAATAGCACCACTAGGTGGTTTTTTGATTTAAAAAAAATGCGGTGCTCTTGAATATCTTCTACACTAGTGAACTTATCATAATGCACCAGACAAGGGTTAAATAAAAAAACCTCCCTAACGTAAATTTAATTTTTACAATCTATAGTGTTGGAGAGCTCTCAAGCATCGATGCCACTCTTGCCTCATGCAAGAACCCTGGCATCAGTGTTTCTTTTGCTCGCCATCTTTCTATATTGTGCTCACTTCCTGACTTTCCAATTTCTTCAAACCATGGTAAAAAAAATATCTCCATTACGTGTTAACAATGCACCATAGTTCGGTGCGTGAACATAACACACAACTATTCTTGTGGTGCATTTCGTAAATCAAAGCACACTGGGAATGCTATAAATCATAGATCAGTGTGTTACACCTAGTGTGTATATATTTACCAAACACACAACAAAAATATAGCTATAGTTCAGTGTGTTCGATAACCTAAATGTTTCGTACCAGTGTGAAAAGGTTATACATGTGCACTCATGCATAAGTATGACACATTATGATGAAAATTAAATTTGTGAACCAACAATTGTGTGTCACACATATGTGTGCACCGTTTCTAGTGCATGACTGCGTTTTGGGAACAAGGATGATTTTGTTTTAATTGAAAGTTATGTTTCCATATTTATAAATACATTTTTTATTTATTAAAAAAAAGTATTTTATATATGAGGCTGATGTATTTTATATGTCAGTCATGTAGTAGATATGTCAGGAGAGGGAGAAGCAGTAGGAGCAGGAGAAAATAGTGTACCCATACGATATGGTCAAACCATGGAAGGCCAGAGAGAGGGAGAGCATCTAATTACTATCCTACACTACACACTCCAGGTGTCTTACTTGGATATGAGAGGTCCCTACTATAAACCACCATGATGTCGCGGATTTCAAAAATGGAACTATGAAAATTTTATTCTTTTTTAAACGTTGCTGGTTCCAATGGTAAAATAAGAGTGAAATGAGAAGGCATTGGTACAAAGAAAATATATCAGATTAGATTTCATGGGTCTTATCAATCACACACCAAACACTGTGAAAAGTTGCAGGCGTGCCTTTCACGCCACTATCGTATCATACAGTTGATTCCCTTCAAACTGGTGACATGATGTATATCGCTTGGGATCATGACTTTCAATGACATGATGTATATAGATTGGGCTCATGAACTTCAATGACCATTTAGGGCACGATAGATTATAATAATATATCACATGCAACACCTTATTATGTAGCCTTACCGCTTATTATTACAAAAATTTTGTATATAATATATTATTCTTAGAATTGTGGTAATACTCATCATAATGACTGAATAATCATCATACTAATAAAAAAATATTTTAAAAAAATATATGAAAACCTAAAACAATATATTACAATTCTCCAAATATTCAAATTAATTTAAATTTAATTTTCAACTTGGAATCATGAAATAATATTATTATGACACCAACGGCATCCTCCATATTTGAAAATGTTGTTGAATATTATTGTCGGGCTATGACAATGTCCTCCCAATTTGAAAGATTTGTTGAATTGTGTATTCTAATTATTTGCCAATTTCTTTCAATGAATTTTGTTTTAAATGTCATAGGAAATTGTTGAAATTATAACTTTCGAATGTGTAATTTTTATGATTTGAATATTTTAAATGTTGTTAAATATATTTATATATTATAAATAAATAATGAGAATTATAATTCATCTTAATTTATGTTCTCCAAAAAGAAATATCAAAGAGTGAAGTTGTGTAGATAAACAGTTCCAGTCTCCAAATGATGCTCGAATGCAATCAAATTAAAACACAATGAGCTGAGATCTTGAGGTAATATAATATTGTAGTGTAATTAAAAGAAATTTAATTGTGGAAATGAAAAGCAACAGATGAACGTCGACTTCCAAAATGTAAGAGATATGGTGCTCCTAATAAGAACTTCTGATGTTTTTGAAATAGAGGAATTTTTTTTGCATCTGAACTCAATTTTGAAATCAGGATCGTACAAATCTGGATACATTTTTATTCAAATTGACATGCATAAAAAATAAAGAAATCCAATTATATAATCAAAATATAAATAAAATTTGAAATTACTAAAGATGGAAAGGGTGAAATTTGTGAAGGACTTTGATCAATAATATGGAACGAGATGGAATTTCAAGAATTGACCATTTGAAATTATTGAGATTTTGTCCCTGCATTTTAGAAAAAATAGAAATAAAATTTTGAATGCATATCTAAACTTAATCTCGAGAACCATATAACCACAATCTGAATTTCAATATAGTTTTCAAACCATTTATCAAGAATAAGGTGTATTTAAGGAGAAAATGTATACTTTGAACGACTATAGTTCATGTTCATGCATATTAAAGGATAATTTGAGACTAATATGCCATTTTATATGAAAAAAAAAATTCTGATAGATTTTAAACTAGACAAGTGCACTTATCAGAACAAAGTGCACCAATGGGTTTAAATAACACTCGTACTAGGATATTCAAATAATACCTACACTAGTTTCCTTCATTCCAAAAAAATGTTATCATATCGGTGCTCTTGTACAAAAACGCACTAATGTGTTTCAAAGAAAAACAACATCGTTATGCACCCGGTTATGAATTTTAGAATATAAAAATGAATTCAACCATCTTGGTGCTCTTATACCAATTACAACATTGATGATTTTGAATACAGACTACATCATTGTGTTAAAAAAATTAATCGCACCATTTTTGGATTTCGAAAATAAAAAAGAATTCTATCATGTCGATGTGTTGAAAAAATTTGACACCCCAGAAATGTCGATGTGTTTGACTATCGAACACATTGATATTTGGATAAATTAAAAAAAAATCATGATTTTTTTTAATTAAAAGACAAGCCGAAATTGATTTTTCAAAATCTAATTTCCTAAAGTCTTTTAAATAGTAAAAACTTATTCACGATTTCATTAGTTTTTCCAAAAAATGAAGGGAGCGATTTGAAAGAGAGACATATCTCGAGCATTGTGCAAAAAAATAATAATTTGGAGCAACAAAACTATTCAAAATATCAGAAGCTAAAAGGTGTTGTGATTCACTCAAAACCTTGCATAGTAAAAATTTTAAATTTTATTGTTTATTTTGCTAACAAAAAATTTTACAATTCCTATTAGGGATTAACTAAAAGAGATATCATTTGCAAGAGAGTCATATTGGGAGAACTATGGAGCAACAAAATATTTTGGAACTGCAGCAACATGAGAATTTGAAATGTTTGATGATTCACTCAAAACCCTAGATACCAAAAAATTTAAATTTTACTGTTCATTTTTTTCAATTTCTATTAAATTTATTCAGAGTTCAAAAAATAAATAAATAAATAAATCTGTACAATAAAAAAAATTCTTTTGATTTTACTAGTAGACATTTTTACAATCTCTGTTCTAGTTAGTTTTTTTCTTTTTTTTTTGTGACCTAGAGGAACTCATTATCCCACCTGACACATAACTACCATTGAACCTCTGGAGGGCTACAATTTGTCCTCCTTCCTGTAGCCCAAGTTGTAATAGGGGGAATTCTAACCTAGGTCTCTTGAGTTTCAATCATTTCACATATCTCGGATTACCAATTGAGCTACCTGCCCTAGACTTGATCCTATTTAAATTTAATTAAAATTCAGAAATTAATTTTAGGCATTTTTGATTAAATGGGTTTGTGTACTTACTATATATAAGGCATTTGAGATGTAAAGTAATGGAATCATTTATTTCATTAGATCTAAACCCTATCAGCCCTGTCGGGTTTTAATAAAAAATGGATAAATGTTTCCAATGTCGCGTTGTGGAAAAATTTGTGTCAATATGAAAATAAGCCATGGCTAACCATGTTTATTTTAGTGTTTATAATATTTATCTAATTTTTTATATGCCTTGAATTTATAATATTAATCCCTTGGGTTTATAATCCCACCAGGTTTAGTATTAATCCCTTGTGTTTATTAGTCCCTTAGGTTTATAATATCGATCCCTTGGGTTTATTAATGTAAGGTTCATATTCCTAGGGTATAATATTATTCATATGGTTTACAATAATAATCATAAGGTTTAATAAAATCCCTTGGGTTTATAATCATGGTCAACTATGGTCCAACATCTCATTGTGAGAAATATTGTCTCAAAATGAAAATCAACCATGTTCAAACATCGTCAACCATCATCAACCATGGTTACACATGGTCAACCATGTTCCAATGTCACATTGTGACAAAGATTTTATCAATTTGAAAATCAACCATGGTCAACCATGGTCCAACATCACATTATGAGAAAGATTGTCTCAATATGAAAATCAATAATGGTCAACTATGGTCAGTCACGGTCAATATGAAAATCAATCATTATCAACCATGATCCAATGCACATTGGGACAAAGGTTGTTTCAATATGAAAATCAACCACGGTTAACCATCATCAACCGTGGTTAACCTTTTTCAACCATAGTCCAACGTCACATTGTGACAAATATCGTCTCAATATGAAAATGAACTATGATAAACCATAGTCAATCATGGTCAACCATGGTCAATAAGCATGATTACATTGTGACAAATATTATATAATGGTCCAACGTCACGTTGTAAGAACCATGGTCGACCGTGCTCATCAATGGTCAACCATGGTCCAATGTCGCATTGTAACAAAGATTGTTTCAATATGAAAATTTTCCATGGTCCAAAATTGTATTGTGACAAATATTCTAAAAATATAAAAATAAATCTAGGTCAACCATGGTCCAATGTCATTGTTCGGATGGGGTCCCCTGGGTTAGTTTTGCGGCAAAAGCCCAAGTTTTGATGTAAAAAGATGTAAAGTCTCCACGAATTTTGGACATGGAGTGTGGATTTATTTAACGAAAAGGGTTTTTACCCCCGTTAATGTAAACTTGAGTTGGTTTTTGAAGATCTACCGATGGTCTGCGGACCATGGGATTGTATAAATAGGCATGTCTTAGAGAGTCTAAGGCAGAGAGAAGTCTTTTGTTTATGGGTACGACAGAAGGAGTCTAGAGAGTTAGCAAAAGGAAGTAAGTCTGAGAGGGAGGAAAGGCTTTGTAGCTAAGTGCACAGAGGCCTAGAGGAGTGTCCACAATTGAGTGCGCAGACCACTACAGTTGAGTGCGCGGACCACTGCAGCTGAGTGTGCAGGGAAGTATTGAGTCTATAAACCTTTACTGAAGATCAATAAAGAAGGTTGTTGCAGAAATTCCCATGTTTTATATATTTACTTTTGTTATGTATGATTGTGTTATATGTTGTGATGAAATGATGTCTTTAAAAAATAATGATGTATTGATGCATGAATTTACTTGATATGTCTTATTAATTGAACGTAATTAATGTTAAGTGATTACACGAAGATCATACCACTTTCTATTAAAGTTATCGAACACTTAGGTATATCTGAGTAAATATTGATCTAGGGATCTATGGTGCACGTAAGTAGCTAATTTGCCTCTTCAGGGTCCGCGTAAGCTAGCCATAGACATTCGTGAAGGTCTAGGGGCTGATTGAAGGAAAGTACAGCGCTAAGCTTTAAGGGATTAGAGATCTGCACAAAGGCACATCTAGGTCGTAAAAAGAAATCACACTGATCTCTAGATGTGAAAGCTTGATGCCAGCATCCACCCATGCTTCCTCGGGTGAGACTTTAGTTCGCACTATGCGGATTGATGCCAAAAGGGCCAGTAGTGAAGGGTTTTGTTTGGAGCAACTAACTCTGAACCTTGGATAGGATTGACTAAGTCAACAAATGTTTCCATTCTTAGGACCAGGATCTTCATAAAGAGATGTGTGATGTCGCATCACTAGAATCCGACCAAGAAGGAAATTGAGAAGTGGTTGGATAGAAATATCCACGAATTCGTGGCATAAGAAAATAGTACTCCATGCCTGACAAAAGAACAGTGGTTGGATAGATATTTGTACACATAAATACATGAAATTTTCTTCTTCACCTTCCCGATTAAACTATATGAGTCGACTGCTAAATTCGCAGACGATCAAGAAAGGTGGATGGTCGACAGCCCAATAGTGTGGACTGTGGAGCTAGTGTGGAGGTTTGAAGCCTCTGAAGGTAGGACCGCGTGCGCTATTGACCATTGGCTAGATTGGGTTGTAGGAGTATTTCTTACAGAGTTCATCGCTGACACCTCAATCAGTTACAACGAAATAGAGCGACACTTCTTCAAGGGACCATGAGGTAAGTATTTGAGATCTTTGAATTCCTGGATTAAGATGCTCTTATGTGAAAAATGGGTTATGCCATTGCCTTGATGTTTGGATCTATGTGAAGTGGACGAAACTTTAGAAACTAGGAAAAAGAAGGTCCAAAATATAGCCCATTGATTGGACCTCCTTCAAGTGATGACGAAGGATCAGTGTAAGCCTCGTCGTGGAGTGTTATCCAGTTGATACAGCATGGTTTTCTATGGGTACATCATCCATCCACACTACCTCCACCTTCACCTCCACAACATACACCTTCGCCCAAGCTGCCACCACCCCCAACACCATTCAACACATGGAATACAATGAATTTTCCAGTTTTTAAGGGCTTGGGAAGTGAGGATCCAAATCAATTTTGGTTTATTGTGAAGACTGTGTGGACAACACAACAAATTATGGATGAAAATATAAAGAAGGCACAGTTGGTTACCGCTCTGCAGGGTTGTGTGCTGATGTGGTACATTAAGCATTGCATCAATAATCCATTGGCATCATTAGCAGACACTGAGTCCTCTTTGAACAAATAATTTAGTAAGCCTAAGTTTGACTCACAATCAGTAATTAGATTCAAGGAAATCATGATGAGGGCATGTGAAATTCCCTAGGAATTAGATCAAAGATTGAAATGCTTAATCCACGAAGCTAATATGCATCTCATAGAATTACAAAGCTTGAAAAAAGAATAGCAGGCCAAGCCAGATGTGCTCGAAAAAGTCTGGTGCCTCAAGTGTAAGAGCTAGGGGCATGGTAAGGATCATCGCCATGTCTTCACGAATTATATCACAGGGGAGACTGATGCCCCTGAGGCAGGAAGCTCTAGCGAGGCCAAACATGGGGCCCGCGTTATGGTGCACTATTTTTTAGGTGGAAGGAAAACATGTAACATATAATTCTCATTTGCTGCAAATATTTGTGCAGACACCACAACAATTGTTCTGCAATTTCTACAAATCGGTCGGCCACGTTGACTACCAATGCCAGAGCTATGAACTAATGATGGAGAGGATGCCTACGTATCGAATGCAAGCCAAGGAGGGGGAGGGGGTAGAGGATATTAGGGCCACGAATGAGGCCAAGGAGGGGGAGGACCTGGCAGAGGTCGTGGACAGGTCATTTTCTATAACTTCAGGACACTAGGGCATTGGGCATGGGAGTGTACAATTCAGACACGCCCATCATGTCAATACTACACTCAGTTTTGGCACACTATAGAAGAATGCCCTGTGTTGATAGCCAAGATGCAGGAAAAGACGGAGCAGCCTCAGCATCCTACCCATAACTTGCAGATGATGACGGTTGAGCCCCACGAAGAGGATCCCAATGTGAATATAGTGCTGAGAATCGAGATCACAAATAGTGACGATAAAGGAAGATGACCTCAAGAGGATGGATGGGCCTGCAAAGCTCTGAAAAAGGAGATGGGATTTGATCTGGAATGCGCAAAGGAAACATTTCTAGAGGTGAATAAAATTTTCGTTGAGGCCTCTACCTCACGAATTCAGGACAAACTACCATAAATTGGCACACCTACAGAGGTTGACCCCTGTGTGCTTACCACCTTCTTAGAGACTTGTATGAAACTACTGCATGATAGAAAGGGTGTAAAAGGGCTACAAGATTTGATAAAAAAAAGTGTGTTGGTAATGAAAATGCTCCTCAGAGACACCTCGTAGTCCACAAGATTGGTAAACATAGGGTAAGAACAGGGCGCAAGATGATGCTTACTGCACAAATAGGGGACTATGAGATGGACAAGGTTTTTTGGATCTAGGATATGATGTGAACATTTGGCCTAAACAGACATGGGAGAGAATGGGGAGACCTGAGCTGTAGTGGTCTCCGATTTAGTTGAGGATGGAAAACCAATAGAATATTATCCCTATGGGATATCTACATGCATTTACCGTAGATATAGAGGGTGCGAGCGCGCTGGATGATTTTGAAGTAATAGAAATTATTGATGACAACAATTCGTACCCAGTGCTCCTTGGAATTGACTAGGCCATTAATATGAATGGGGTAATCAATTTGAAGAAACGGAAAATGTCGTTTGAAAGAAAATCACTCTGCGTTGTAGTACCATTGGACCCTGCAGAAGGACCGCACTATACTAAACTGGTCCGCGACTATGAGGAAGGTTACGATGATTTGGATCAAATCTACAGAATTATGGCGCAAGACTAAGATTGGGTTAATATGATAGTTGATGGATGAACCGCGAAAGCTCCTCTACCTCAGATTCAGATGAAGGGTTGGAGCACTAGCAGAGTAGGTTGCATGAAGTGTCTACACTACGCTGCAACATGATGACTAAATCGTTGCGTTGTGTGTCATCGGAGGTAAGAAATTTACCTTATTATTATGGTTTAACTGATGTAGATAAGCTTTTGGATGCTTTTGAAAGGGAAGTCCTAGAGGATCATTGTTTTCGGGTGCTTGATTTGGCACTGCATGTTATGCCCGCTCGATGGTGGGGTATGCACAAAGACAACTTTGATGAATTACGTGATTACAAGGGGATGATGAGGATGTGATTTGGTCATCCTAAAGTTCGATTAACCGAGAAATATGATGGGAGGAATGGTCCACGTGATCATTTGGAAAAGTGGACTAAAGTCTACGGAACATAGCCATAGCCAGAATGTGTGCACTTATTCTGTCACAGTCTAGATATAATCCCTATGAATTGGTACCTAGAAACAGAGCTCCGCGACGGCACCATGGAGTGGGATATCTTAAGGGAAGGATTTTTTATGACCTTCAGTTTTGAAGACATGTTTGAAAGCATTGATGAATCCTTGCAAGAGGTTAAGACAACGATCTTTAGAATTTCGCAGGACCCTTTGGAGCTGGTTCAGCTAGATTGGAGCACACAGGTACACCATGCGTTGGAATGTTATAATGTGACTACTAAAGGGGAGGATGAGGATTCAAGGAATATCAATACCCAGAAACAGAAAGCCACCGCGAGGTTGAGGTTACACATATAGAGAACCCAGACATCACCACATCGTTGAAGGCTAGGCAAGTAAACATTGGTACCGCAGCAGAGCCTAACCAAAAGTTGGGGATTACTAGGATGATGCCACAGTGGATAAGGTTGCCGAGTTGCTCCGTGAATATTAGGATTTGTTTCGTACAAAATATTTGGAGCTAAAGGGTATCATAGGTGACTTGGGCATGATGAGGATTACCCTGAAACTAGACACGAAGCCCATTGAAAAGACACCATATCACCTTAACCCCAAATTACAAGGAAAAAGTTTGCTTGGAATTGGACAAGATGCTTGAGGTGGGCATTATTGAACCAGTGGAGGAATATGATTGGGTGAGTCCAATGGTAGTCCAAGAAAAGAAACAGAAGGGAGAATTACAGATTTGTGTAGATCTTAGGAAGCTTAATGATGCCTGTGTCCATGATCCTTTTCCAACAGCATTTACTGATGAGGTATTGGATAATGTTGGAGTACAAGAGGCCTACTTATTCATTGATGGGTTCTTTGGATACCATCAGATTCAGATCATGCCACAAGATAGGAGAAAAACAACATTCACGTAGAATGGGGTTGTTTCCAGTATACGGTGATGCCATTCGAACTTAAGAATGCATGAGCAATATTATATCACATAGTCATCGCGATGTTTAAAGAATTCATTCATAAATTCTAGGAGGTATATTTTGATGTAGACAGTGTTTGGGTTAGTAAAACACCACGTATCTATTCTACGGTTAATGTTGGATACGTGCCAAAGATATCAGATTGCGTTGAACCTGAAGAAATGCTGATTCGACGTCCCCTTTGGAATTTTTTTGGGTCATGTGGTGTGAATGCAAGGATTAATGGTGGATCCTACTAAGACTGCAGTTATGGTAAATTTGTAGGCCCCAAGGAGTGTCAAACAGTTGCGTGCAATGCTGGGCCATACTGGGTATTATCGAAACTTCATCAAGGCCTATGCTCAGATTACCGCACCTATGGAGAAGCTACTAAAGAAGGTTGCTACATTCTATTGGGATAAACAATGTCAGCGCAATCTAGATGTCTTGAAGGAGAAGATAGTCATTGCGTCAATCTTGGTCTTCTCGGATTAGAAGAAGGAATTCCATGTACACGTTGATGCTTCCTATATTATGTTGGGAGCAGTGCTGGCACAAGCTGGTGAAGGAGAGAGGGATCACCTTATAATCTTTGTGAAAAGGAGATTATCAAAGGCTCAGAAGAACTACTCAACAAAAGAGCGTGAGGGATTGGCTATGGTGTAAGCGTTCCAAACATTAAGACACTATTTGTTAGGCAGACATTTCAAGATGTACACAGACCACTCTGCCTTAAAGTACCTAGTCAATAAGCCTATGTTGGGGGGAAATATATGCAGATGGCTGTTGTTGTTTCAAGAATATGACTTTGATGTAATTGTGAAGCCAAGAAGGTTGAATGTAGGACCTAAACATTTGTCGCGAATTGAAATAGGGGAGGACACTACTAATTTAGAGGAAGGGATGCCTGATGTGTAGACCTTCGTGGTGAGCATAGTGGATAACCACTTTGCAGATATCATCCACTTTTTTACCATAGGGAAGGCTCCAGAAGGATACACCAATCAGTAGAAGAAAGAGTTGATAGTACATATGGCCAATTTCTCCGTAATTGTAGGACATTTGTATAAGATGGGATCGGATGAGATACTCTGATGGTATGTGCCCTATTTTGAATGAAATATCATCCTTTTTGAAGCTCATGGATAAGCTATAGGAGGACATTATGGAGGAAGAGCGATAACGCAGAAGATTTTGTGCACAGGTTTATGGTGGCCAACATTACATAAGGATTCCAAAGCATATTGTAGAGCATGTGATGCATGTCAAAGAATGGGCAAGCCATCGCGAATGGTTGAGCTTGCTCTAAATCTTCAGGTGTCATTACAACCATTTGAGAAATGGGCTATGTTGTAGGACCAATGTAGCTCCTAGGTAAGAAGACACGGGCACACTATATCATCACCGTGAAAAAATACCTGACCAGATGGGCAGAGGCATAGCCTGTGAAGGATTGTACAGGAGCCACAACAACTATTATTTCAATATGTGTTAACCAGGTTTGGATGCCCAAAAGTGTTGATGACTAATCACGGTACACACTTCCACAATGAACTGATCAACGCACTAACTGAAGAGTTCCAAGATTATCATCATAAGAGTACACCATATCATCCTCAGGCTAATGGAACAATTGAGGACTTCAATAATATATTGGAGAATGCACTGACAAAGATTTGCAATACACAGTGGGATGACTGGGGCATGCACATATAGGACTACTTGAAAAAATCTAATAGGTCAGACACCTTTTTGATTGGTCTATGGAATAGAAGTTGTGATGCTTATGGAATATATCATACCTAATCTACGCATAGAAGCTTCCAGAGGGATGAAAAACCGTGGAGCCTTGGAAGAATGGCTCGCACAACTGATGGTGCTCAAAGAAGATCGATTCTTAGTTGGATTCCATAAGCAAGTCTAGAAGGAATGAGAAAATGCTTGGCATGATCGCCACATCAAGTTACACACATTCAAGGTAAATGATTTGGTATTATTATATGATAGTAAGTTCACCAAGTTGCCAGGAAAGTTTCAGATGCACTGGCTTGGGCCATATGTCATCAAAGAAATCACGGATGGGGGTGTGGTTTAGATCACAAAATTGAACAGAGAAACTTTTCTAGGAAGGGTGAATGGAAGCTAGTTATCCATATGCAGGAGATTCGGCTGAATGGCTACATGTCGACTGAACAGTCTTAGTGCTCCAGTCAGCTGTAAGGGAGTGTAGGACTCTAAACTACACTGCTCGATTTTGGGGACTACATGATAGGGGGGCTATGTGAGAAAGGGCGATATCACAATACCATAAGCCACGTGAAGGGAGATGTGATATGGAGGGAGATACCATGCAACATAGCCATAAAATGACTGTTAGAGTCACTGTTCATGATTTCACAGCCAAGAGACAATTAAGAGGAGCTGGTGGGCGGCATTTAAGGCTGAAATATTTGGAGATCTGCCGCCAAATTAGCATTAATGGGTGAATTTTGTGGGGAATGGTCATATTTGAATTCAGATTCGCCTATAAATTATGTGTGCGAGTCTAGCAGAGAACACTTTGCACCCTTAGAATTTCTAAGTTGTGTTGCCCATCACTTATGAATCGAGAGTTCTTTGAAGCTTTGAACGCAAGCCCTGCATTCGATAAATTTCATTAGTTAGACTGAAAATTCATTTACAACATCATCTTAGGACCACATCGTGATGAGACTGCAAGCAATGGAGGAATTGTTGCCTCTAAAGGAGCTGCTCTAGAGATTGTGAGCATGGATGATCCAACGCATGTGCCTACGGTGCCGAGGTCACCTAGGTTGAAGCCTACACCAGTGCAAGAGACCCAAAAGCTGAAGAAAGACAAGTAGAAACGGTTAGTGCGAGTGTGCAAGTAATCTAGGAACCATTCCGCTCCCCAGACACAGAAGAAGGATAAGAAACCTGAGAAGGTTGTAGATGTAGAGGTTGAAGATGGTGTTAAAGATATAGATTCAGAGGGCACAGAGCCCATCACCAAGTTTTCGGAATACATACCTCTGTGAAAAGGGAAGATGAAGGTCAATAAGGACAAAGACTCGAAACAATTCGTCATGCACATGTCCATGTTTCCATAGAATATAACCTTCGAAGGTCTGCGCTTGTCGCACGTTACACTTTTAAAGATGGAGGATTGGGACTTGGCTGACCATGAGAGGTTCCCCCACCTCGCGATGGAGAATTATATGATGTGGGTGCATTACAAAGACTCAGCTGTCACTAAGTTAGAGTCATTTGAATGGATCCACAGAGTAGAGCAATCCAGACAGTTGAACCTGTTGTGGGTACCCCACTACCATCGCTCCAACATTAATACCACCTATATAGGTAGCTACCTACTCTGGTGCATGATCGTTGCTTATGACTTGGCGTACCTATCCCCATCACGGATATACTCATACACAAGATCACGCACCTCCCGCATGAAGGTCTAAATCTGGCAAAGGCGTTTTGTGGAAAGACAAGTGAGAGAGACTTGGCAAAGCGGATGATGAAGAAATTCGAGCTTATGAAGAAGCCGCATGGGTACTCCATAACCTCCATCAAATATCCCATGGTAAAAATTTCCACCCAGATACTATCTAGCAAGGTTATGAGGAAGTGTTGTGCGGATGAGGTTCCAGCGCCTGTGGTGTCGTTGGTTACATAATGCATGGAGGGCGTGTAGTTCAACTGGTCACACTACTTATGTAGTGAGTTCCCTGCGAATTGTCATGAGACCCAAGATGAGAGCAAGAACTTCCACTACGCATGGTTGCTACTCTCCATTATGTTGGTTGCTTGGGATGTGTCGGAGCATAGCTAGTTTCCTACTGTGAACGCCGGATTACCAGAAGATGCACAGTTTGCCTTCCTCTAGGCCACAAAGGACCTCGTGTGGGTCACTGAAACAATTTTTTTTTGTGTATTAATGGATTTGAGCTTCTGCATGGCCATCAACTAGCGCCCCAAGTTGTCCCCATCTATGTACAAACAACTGCCTCAATATGTTGAGTTCAAGGTATACTTCCACCACGTTTACATCCGAGCGCAGAAGGACCTGTAGCAGAAATGTTTTGACCTACCATATCTAGTTACCGATGATGCCATACAGGATGTAATCAAGAGCTGGCTCACAGATTGGCATACTCCATCTGAATTGGTTGCAAGTACCTGCAAAGGCACAGGGAACTCAACAGAGAAAACGTGGAAGGATGCAGTAAAGAAGGCAACACAAAAATTGGCCACACAGCGAAAAAAAGGTGGTTGAAGAGAAGATCCAAATGGAGAAGGAGCGCACCACAAAGGAACAGGGTGAATAAGAGCAACGCGACTCTGGGCAGAGTAGAAAATCTCCTTCACCTGAAATCGAGGAGGAAGAGTAGCTGACGTAGGGTGGTGGAGATGATGAGGGGCAGAGTACCCTATTTCAGGCAAGGAAGCGCTGAGAATAGTAGTAGGACGGGTCCTGGTAGAAGACAAAGATGACTAAACCATAGGTGGATACCATTACACTGACAGAGGTGATCTTGAGGAGATAGGGGACAAAGTGCATGAAACTATAGCTGAATTGTTGCAGCAATTCAAGCAACAATACATGCATTCATTAGGCAATAGTCAGAAGGATTTGCGCAAACTACAGATCCAGACCAGTAGAATATAGGTGGGTGCAGGACAGGTGAGCGTCGCACAGACTAGCTTGGCACCAGGGACAAGTTAGGTTGCTGAGCTGGTCAGGATAGTGGACCTTAGGACAGTTGTGCTGCTGGAAGGGTCCCTAAGCACAAAATCAGTCGATGACAAGATCAACATGAGAAGCTTGAAGAACATCAGCCTCAATATTGCAACACTCCCCAATGAATATATTTATGTGCTATAGATAGGCATGACAATAGAATTGAGAGTGTGGGAGTAGCACACTCTGAGTTTAATTAGTGAGTACATGGTGAATAATGACCAAATTTTCGCGGAGAAGACACAGGCCCTGAGTGAAAGGGATACAATATAGGCACAGAGCACCCAGTTGGAAACAATGGCTGCAGAGGCGTGCTGAATGGTGCCAAAGTTGCACATTCCTAAGGATGCACAACTAGAGGCCAATATCCGAAAACTCATTGTGGGCATCTGCAATGCAGAGGAAGAGATGGCCAGAGTTCAGTTTGAACTCAATATGAAAATTACGAAGCTAGAACTCAAGTCACAGCCTTCGACTCCGCTCGACGTCAGGGAACAACATAGCGTTGCTATCAAGGAAGGGATAGCTATTGTGGATGCCACAGTCATTGACTGTACAGCTTTGTTTGAACAGTCAATGGAAGTGGTCACGACCCTGCAAGAAGATTCCACCCTGCATATAATGAGTACAGAGATTCGTGTGCTCTAGCAGTAGTATGACAAGGTTAGGGTGACGACATGCTCCACTTCTATAGTGCAGTGCCTCGCCAAGTTGTAGGAGGCAAAGAATCTCCTTGCACAAGTGGAAGTAGTGCAGAAAAAAGAGGTCGTGCTTAAGGCCCAGTCAGGTCTTTAGTTGGACGAAGCCTACCAAGTCTGAGCCAACATAAAGGAAAAGCTGATGAACTTGCATCTCACACAACAGAAGATAAAGGGAGTCGGCGAAGGACCATCTACAAAGCAACGAGTTGAACAAGTGAAGTAGGCAGCCATGCAGAGCATGGCTGAAGTAGCAGTTGTGCAGGTGGAGCTATGGTATCTTCATAGCAAGATAACCGCACCAGCCAAGTGACTCGAGGGAATGTCACGACCTTGTGTTAGGGGCCTATGGGGATGGGGTCCTCTAAGTCAGTTTTGGGGAAAAAGCCCAAGTTTTTAGGTAAAAAGATGTAAAGTCTCCATGAATTGTAGATGTGTAGCACGGAGCTAGTTAAGAGTTAAAAAGGGTTTTTACCCTCATTTATGTAAACTTGAGTAGGTTTCTGAAGATCTACACATGGTCCATGGACCATGGGATTGTATAAATAGTTGTGTCTTTGAGAGTCTAAGGCAGAGATAAGTCTTTTGTCTATGGGTATGACGGAAGGAGTCTAGAGAGTTAGCGCAAGGAAGTAAGTCTTAGAGGGAGGAAAGGCTTTGTAGCTGTGTGCATAGTAGCCTAGAGTAGTGTCTGCAACTGAGTGCGCGGACCCCTATAGCTATGTGCGCAAGGAAGTATTGAGTTTGTAAACCTATACTAAAGATCAATAAAGAAGGTTGTTGCAGAAATTCCTGTGTTTTATCTATTTACTTCTATTATGTATGATTGTGATATATGTTGTGATGAAATGATGTCTTTATAAAATAATGATGTATTGATGTGCAAATTTACTTGATCTATCTTATTAATTGAACACAATTAGTGTTAAGTGATTACGCGAAGATCATAACACTTTGTGTTAAAGTTATCAAACACTTACGTAGATCTAACTAAATACTAATCTAAGGATAATCTATGGTGCGCATAAGTAGCTAATTCTTTTGTTCACAATCTGCAAAAGCCATTTGTAGACCTTCGCGGAGGTTTAGAGGATGATTAAAGGAAAGTAAAGCGGTAAGCGTTAAGGGCATAGAGATTTGTGCGAAGGTAGATCTAGGTCGTAAAAATACATCACACTGATCTCTGGATGCAGAAACTTAGCTCCAGCATCCCCCCATACTTCTTCGGGTGAGACTTCAGTCCGCGCTACACAAATTAATGCCGAAAGGGCCAGTAGTGTAGGGTTTTGTTTAGCACAACTAACTCTGAGCTTGGGTTAGGACCCACTAAGCCAACAGTCGCACTGTGACAAAGATTGTCTCAATATGAAAATCAACCATTATCAACCATAGTCCACCATGTTTTTTTATGGTTTATAATATTTATCCTAAGGTTTATATACCTTGGGTTTACAATATTAATCCTGGGGTTTAATATTATTCTCTTGGGATTTTAGTATTAATCCCTTGGGTTTATTAGTGCCTTGGCTTTATAATATCAATCAATTGGGTTTATTAACCTAAGGGTTCATATTCCTAGGGCATAATATTCGAGATAGGATTTATAATATTAATACTAGGGTTTAATATAAATCCCTTGAGTTTATAATACAAATTTTTTGGGTTTATTAATCACATTGCAACAAAAATTGTCTCGATATCAAAATCAATCATGGTCAACCGTGGTCCAACATCGCATTGTGACAAGGATTGTCTCAATATGAAAATCAACCATGCTCAACCACAATCAACGATGTTTATTTTAGGCTTTATATAACTTAGGTTATAATATTAATCCCTTGGGTTTATAATACATTAGGGTTTTAGTACTAATTCTTTGGTCTTATTATTGCCTTAGGTTTATAATACCAATCCATTGGGTTTATTAATCTAAGGGTTCATATTCCTAGGGTATAACATTATTCATAGGGCTTATAAGATTAATCTTAGGGTTTAATATTAATCCCTTTGGGTTTATAATCACCATCAACGAGGGTCAACCATTGTCAACCATCTTAAATCATGATCTAATGTCAATTTATGACAGATATTATCTCAATATGAAAATCAACTACAGTCATCATGGTCAACAATAGTCCAACATCACACTGTGACAAGGATTGTCTCAATATGAAAATCAACCATGCTCAACCATGGTCAACCATATTTATTTTAGGGTTTATAATATTTATTGTACGGTTTAAATACCTTAGGTTTATAATATTAATCACTTGGGTTTAATATTATTCCCTCATGTTTATAATCCCTTGGGGTTTTAGTATCAATCTTTTGGGTTTATTATTCCCTTGGTCAAATGATGATGAATCATATGCAAACCATGTTCAATCATAGTCAATCATAGTAAAACCATAGTCAACCATAGTCATACAATTGTTAACCATAATTGTTCATAGTAAAAATATTGTTAGCGATGTCAAACATGATAAAATATCAACCATGGTCAACCATGTTTGTTTTACTACTTATAATATTTAACTTAAGATTTATATACCTTGAGTTTACAATATTAAACCCATCGATTTATTAATGCCATGAGTTTGTAATATTAATTGGTGGATTTATAAGATTGATCACTTAGATTTATTAATCTAAAATTTCTCATATTAATTATAAGATTTAATATAAATCCCTTAAATTTATAATATTAATCATTTGTATTTAATATTATTTCAATATTATTTCCTAAGATTTATAATACTTCTAGCTACGAGTTGTGCAATTTAGATTCGTCTGTATCATACGACCACAGCGGCAAAACTGTGATCCCTCTCAATTCCAGTGGGATGCGCTATTTCATCTGTGGCGGCACATGCCACTACAAATCAGCCAATATAAAAGTAGAGGTCACGGTTCTGAGTGGAGAAAAGCCGAGCATGCAACGCCCGATCGGTTCAGAAGATCCGCGTCAGCCCCTTCTGCGAAAGCACCGATTGTCCACGCAGACTCACCTTCACGTGCTTCATCCTCCACCCCCCTTATTCATTTGGATTCCATCACATTCCTTTTCTCTTTCTCGGCTCCAATTTTGTCATTCTTCGTCGTCGTCTTTCTCCAGATATCTTCCAATTATTGCACTCCATACCTTCTTGTGTGTCCGACATTGAAGGCTAATTCCATACCTCCCATCTATTCGTTTGCCTTTCACAAGCCCGGCTCTTTCGGGTAGAGAGGTCTTGCTTTGCCTGTCTAACTCGTGTAAATTGGGTAAAATAAAAAATTAATGAAGTAGTGGATGAAAATCAAGAATGACTATCGATCATCTTAATAACATTCAGGAATGATTACCTTCACTCTGCATTTACAATTGACGCTTTTTCGGTCCTGGCAAAATTCACAATTTTAAACCAATAATGATTAATGCTTCCCTGTCAAGTTTGAGATTTGGTTTGAGATATTTTTTTTTAATTATATAGGTTTTTCCTAACCCGAGATTTGGTTTGAGATAATTTTTTTTTAATTATATAGGTTTTTCCTAACCCGAGAAATTAGGTTTGTTGGAGCAGCTCTGAAGTATATATTGTGTAGGATTGGACCACAGACCTGGTCAAACTTCACCATCGAACCATCGAACCACATCTTTAGGACTACTTCCAACTATATATGTATAATATATAATTGAGAGAGTGCAATAATAATTTTCACTGTAAATTCTGATTTGATATATTGGTTTATTCACAACTAAGTTTTCCAATGTACAACTTAGTTTTTTCCAAGTGCTTGAATTGAGAACTTTGAATCTGAATGACTATCTTCATTACATATTGATAACTTACTTTCTTCTCTTCTCTTCTTTCCTTTTTTTTTTTTTTTTTGGTAATCTAGCCATTCTAATAACCATTAAAGAATTCCAAAGGAAAAATTACTAAATATTGTGGTTTAAAATATTGTTAAACAAATTACTAAATATTGTGGTTTAAAATATTGTAGTTTAACAAAAAATCAGAAATTTCACATTTAAAAATTGTTTTATTAAATTAGAAATAATTAAATGTCTCTTAATTGCATGGAATCATTTATTTCATAATACATTTCACATTATCAAAATTGAAAAATAATAAAAAATATTAAATTATAATTTTTTTTAAATTATAATTATTATTATTATTATTTGTTAGCTTGATTTGAGAGAATTTACACATTGAATCTCATTGTTTACATAATACTTCATAACACAACCCTAACCATTTAAGTTTCACCATAAACATTTTAAACTTTATATATATGAATATGAATTAAACATACATCTATATTTAAAAATACAAGTAACAACATTTTTAAACATGAAAATTTTTCTTAATTTATAAATAAGTTTTATTAAAATACTATAAACTAATATTATAACTTATTAATAATACATACTTGAAAAACCATAATTCATATTTGTATAACACAGTCATATTACAATATCTTTTTAATCAATTACTTTATTAAAAAATCAAATAAATATAACTATTTTTAACACAAATCTCAATCTTCCCGAAACCAATATTATTAAAAGTATTTTAAAATATTCATTAAAAATTAAACCCTATCATCCATCGATAATTAAATATTTTGGCAACCCTATTCTACATCAAATGAATAATATGAAATGTAAAATAATTTAATGAAGTGAAGTGAATTGGAACAAATACAGGCTTCAAGCAAATGACCGGCGTGCAGGTTGATGTGTCGACAGGGTTGATCGGGGTTACACTGGTAGAGGCATACAACTTGAAGAAAACGACAGGCCGAGAGGTTGATGTGTGTAGAGAGTCCATCAGGGGTATACTGATTGATAGAAACAGAGACGGCCCCCTGGTGCTACTTTTGCTGACCGTTCCCTATCGGCCTGGCAGACGGATCTCCTTCTGTGCTCTCCACATGGCGTGATAGAGAGATCACCTGAGTATCGAACCCAGAGACATGGAAAATTCTGATTAAAAAACTAGTTAATACGGAGCTCCATAAATTGGCAGGGACAGGAAACTGAGGATCCTTTACTCGGTAAGTGTGCGGTGATTGCACTCGAGCAGTCAAAAAGGAGAATAAGATAGGTGGAGTATGGTCAGAAACAAGATGAAAAGGAAAACAGCAATAGGATATAAAAGGAAAATTGTTCCCTCCAATGACTTTAAAGGCCATTGACGAATGGATTGTATCACATAACCATAGTAAATTTCAAAACTTTAAGTTTTTGATTGAAATTGTTGCGCATGATTTTTTTGAATCTACTGTTTATTTTATAGTTCAGTTTGACCGGATGTGTAAGTTTATGTAGTTTATATTTTAAATAGAAAAAATAAAAATTAAAAATAATGTTATAAAGTAATTAGAAGTAAAAGAATGTGTAAGTAAATTAAGTTTTTATGGTTAAAACGTTTATTTGGTCATATATATATTCTATTTAGCATTCCTAAATACAATTTAGATAATGAAAAATAACATACTGTATTTTACACTCTAAATAAGTTTTCACGTGAAGAAATTTGATCATGATGTTAGATCCATATTTAAGATGGATTTATGTTGGTTTAATGAAATTAGATAATTCTATTTATGAAATTATCATTATTTTTTAATTTTTGAATTATTTTTTTAAATTATACAAACTAGTATAATTAGTTAAGCTTTAGTTGGTTAATGTTAATAGGCATCCCTTACTGCTTGAGAAGACCATTAATTGTTGAATGACATAAAACCCTAGAAAAGCTAACACTAGAAGATAAGAAGAGAAGGACATGTTAATGATTCATTTTATAAATCAACATATTTATAGCCTGCTATTTGTTATCTGTTAACTTGTATGATATTTTTATAATTATATTACATAAATGTGTAAAAGTAAATATAGGTTTAGACATGCAAGGTGGTTAATATTTGAAATTCCATCCATTAAAGCAAAGGAAACACTAAGAATATGCCAATATTTTTCATTTATCACCATTAGATAAAGATTTGGATTAAAATCAATTAATTTGATGAGATTAAAAGAGGGTACCTTTAAGCATAATAATAATAATAATGTAGTTGTAATATTAATTTAGTTTATTTGGCGATTAATAAAAACGATTATTATCTTTGCCACTAGAAGGATTTGAAAATTTTACAAAGTAATATTAACAAAATCTTTGATATATGTTATAAAGTAAGATTTGTTTTATTTTCTAAACTGTCCTTATTAAATGACATTTTTATACACTCGAGCATAAACATAGCACTTTGATATATGTTATAAAGTAAGATTTGTTTTATTTTCTAAATTGTGTTTATTAAATGACATTTTTATATACTCAGCATAAATATAGATTGATGTGTTAGGGTAAATTGTAGTGACCATGAATTTGGCATATACATTAAATATCCAAACTTGAAAACATTAGGAATCTTTATAACTGAGGACCTCATTCAAGCAAACCATGTCAAGTTAAGGAAGAAGGTTCAAAAGGTAAAGGAAAATGTAAATGCATAAGGGATATGGGAAACCAGTACAAATATAAATGTTATTATTAAGCATAGAGACCAATATGAGAGTTGAAAACACTATATAATGTTCCTTTTTCGAATTTTCATGGTTTTCTATGGCATAGGGGTCCTAAGTTAAGTTGGATCTTGAGTGAAATTAATATCATATTTTCACTCAAAACATAGGAGCATGATGCGTCTAAGGTCCTCATATAGATGGATTCATTTCATGGTCAACATGGAACAAGAATTTTTCTTGTAGATTCATTGGAGTACTACTCTATGAAATAAAATTCAAATTTTCTCCTTACATTCCTCTTCATAAAATAGACTCTCTTTATTAGTACATTTCACTCAAAATATTTGTCATAAATGCTAAGATGATTTATATCAAAATTCCTTATTTCGCACCTATAAACTCTACCTTTTATACGAAAACAGTCTAGATAAGGATTGTGCTTATAATACCCAAGAAAAAGATATTCGCGATCTAAGTAATGAACACACTATTCACTTGTTAGGAGACTTTAATGGTAAAATCACAACTAACCAAACTATTCTTCTAAGTAATGATTCCAACTTAAACCCTCTTTGGCTAGATAATGACCTTCAATTTTAGCCAATAGATACAAAAGAAACGCCAAAGACCCAACCAAGAATTTATTTGACATCGAGTCAATCAAGCTCTGTAGTTCTCAAAAATAATTTGGAAAGACAAAATCAAGTGACCAAACTCCAACTAAATGACTTGTATTGATGGGCTTAGTAGTAGTGTAATCAATTATGTGATATACAATATCCCTATTCCAAGAAAATTTTAATTTTTGACCTCTTAAGTAGCCATGAGTGTGATTCTAATAATACACCCTTAACCTTAACTATAATTTTTGTCATGCACAATAGCCACATGTAAAAGAATTGTGAGAACCAAAGGCACTTGCTTTTTGAAAAACATAAAATTGATCTCTTCTTAAAAGATTTGAATATGTATTTACACCTCTTGACGTAGAAGAATAATATTGAAAACATCTATCATGATTTACTACAACCCTCCTCCATTAGCAAGTTCCATATCAAGGTATCATATAATAAGACTAATAAACTACAAACCATTGATATGATAACGATGCTGAAATTACTAGAAATGTGATTAAGAATTTTCTTAATGAGTCTTTAAAGCCTGATAACATAAATAGGTGCAAACATCTTATTAAAAGGAAGATAATGTACTATATAAACTAAAATCAAGATAAGTTATTGCACTTATCCAAATATAATTCTCGATGTTTTGGAGAAAAACTCTAATTCATAAAACTAAAGATTTTAATGTGATTCTTTTGAAGAACTTCAATCCATACATTAAAAACTTTTATGATGTCCTTGACACCATGGACACCATTATGAATGTCCCTATAGAGAATGATACATTATCTCTAGAGTAAATTAAGTTTAGGGTTAAGCACACCCCTAATGGGAAAAGTAAGGGTATTGAAGGCTACTAAGCTAAAAATTTTAAAATGGGAAGGCCTATCCTCATCATTCAGATACACAAGTTCTTCAATTTTGTTGTGAAGAAAGGATTTCCTAACCCTTTGACGCAGAGCCTCATTGTGACTAACATTAAAAGTGAGGATAAATTCAGTATCCATAATTATAAAATCATTATGAATAGTCACATTTTATTCAATTTGTATAGAATTATTGTGGAAGAAAAGATTAACTGTGTTGGACATAGTGTTGTCATTGTTGACAACCAATACCATTGATATCAAAGGATAAATCAAAGGAAGGATATATAACTCCCACTAGGAATCAAAGAGAAGGGGCGTAGGTCTCAATTGGTTTGTTGGAATTAAATACCTCTGTCCTAGTGTTTTTGTATAGTTTATGCAGTCAGGAACACTTCAAAAGGACTAAACAAACAATAGAAGTTTTACCTGAGAGATCAAGAAAGAGAGTCTTGGCCTTAGATCTAATTCAAAGTATACCTTCAAAGGACTGAGGACACAGTCTTGATTTGTAGAAGTGCGATTGACCTTTGGTTTTTAGTAAAGGGTTGTGCCTCTGAGATTTGGTTAAACACAAAGAAAGTTGATCCTGACTTAGCATGGGTCTAGCGAAAAAGGGAGGCCAGCAAGTTGACCCAACCTTTGTTTGAATATTTTGGCTTGGCACTTGTAAGTGAGAGTTTAATATGAGACCTTGATGAGAAACCTTCGTCAGGCCTAGAGTGAGCCGATGTAGTCGGTGTCGGGTGCATATTGTGTGGCATTTTAAGTTCTGACCTTTGACCAAACATTTTTGAGTGGGACAAAAAATGTGAAGTGTTATTTGAGTGTCTCATGGCCATTGTATCAAGGTCGTCAATAATGTCTTAGGATTTTTCGAATTTATTGAAGGCAAGTGAATTTAAAGACAAACTAGGAATGAGGTGTGCCTAATACAAAAATTCATATACAAATGACAAGACCATAAACCCAAATGTACATAATTGTGAAGAAGAAGAAGAAGAAGAAGAAGAAGAAATTATTTTAATGACATCCACGAGACCAAGCAGTCTAAGGGACCTAAGACTCAAAACACATCACAACTTCAAACTTTTCTCTAAGTTTAATCTCTTGTCATGAATCTTCACCAAGAAGCTCACAACTTTGATAAGCCTCACTTCCTGAAATAACTTGCTCAAAATATCCACCTTCAGAATACTTTCAAATCGATTACGAGTATCCTCATAAGAAGAACAATCCATGATGTAGTCCCATTATGTTCCAACATCTCCTTTCCTAGAAAATATGTAGATTATTTCTTTCCACTCTTCTTTTCACTTTGTCAATCTACTCATTTCACATCTGAGATGGTGAGAATCGATCCTCAACTGTGTTATTAATAATCTAGCATTTCCCATGATTTTGACACCTTAATATATATTTTCATCATGAGACCATGTCCGGTTGAAATATTTGATATATAAATATATTTTTTTACCAAACTGCTTTTCCCACATGGTAGTCCCGCATTTTTCAAGCACCCAATTTTTTTTCTCCTCTCTAGAGTTAGGATAATCTTACCACTTAATACCCCACTTACCCAACCACTTGTCATTTTAATTCCTCGGAGTTTTCTTCCTCTTTAACTCCTCTAAAACAACTATTTCAGGCCAGCGATGCCCATCCATGCCTTCAACCTTTTTAAAGTAACTTAACAAGTGAAAGACTCCCAAAGCCTCCATCAAAAACAAACCAGCCTCAACAGCAAGATATCATGAGGGACAATTGATTTGACTTTGAAATTATAAATGATTAAGTACTTTCGAATTATTTCTAATTATCTCCACTTTTGGTATGACATACTACTCCCCCAAACTTCACATTCATAGAGTAAAACTAGTGTAACCAACAACTTACTAAAGATTTTTCTTGGTCTTCCTCACCCATAGTTCTACTTTCTTGCATAGGTTATGTAGATGGTAAAAATATATCCATCCACTGTAAAACATTTTAGCTCTACATGTCTCCCAATTGAGCCTATTGTGAAAAGAAATTCCTAGATACTTGTATTCTTCCACTATTTCCAAGGGTTTCCCCTAAGAAATAAAATTAACCTGATGCTTTTTCCTTTTCAAGGAGATTACCATGATCTTGGTTTTGATAATGTCTACTTGCATCACAACCTCTTAAAAAAAGAGCTCTAAGGCCTTGAAATTCTCTCTCAGACCACAGGCCGAATTTGTAGTTAGGATAAGGTCATCAACATACAAAAGAAGCGTCACTACATAACATGTTAACATAATACCCTCTCCATTGTTACTACTTACACATTTTTCTACCTTATCAATATATAAGCCAAACAACATGGGGGAAAGAGGGCACCCATGTTTGACCCCAATTTCACTACCAAAGCATTCAGGAAAATATGCCTTAGTTATGATTTTAGCTGTAACTTTCTCATAGAGCTTATGAACAATTGCTCTATATTCACTTCGAATTTTAATCTCTTCCATCCTTCTCCAAAACTTGTCTCCAGGAAAAATGACAAAATCTTTCTTGAAATCCATAAGCAAAAAAAGGTCTCCCCACCATGTATGTCCCAGACTTTTTCTACGAAATTCCTAAGAGTGATACAATAAATAATGGTAGAATTTTGTAGCGTAAAACCAACTTACCCTTTTGCACTTTTGCCTTGCTTTCCTTCCCAGCTACTGATTCTAACCTCCACCATGCTTCCAAACAACTTTCCAAAAAGAGGATTTGGTGCAGGGTAAAGTAACTACCCACAAATATACCCACAATATGCATTTATCAATAATGCATCTACTCCTGTCCCAGGATATTTAACTCAATGAAGGAGTCAAATCTACAGACCATAAATGGTCAAGTGGCCCTCTTATAAGTTCCTTTGCATAGGAACTTCAATCACCCCGCCTGAAACCTCTATCGGGTTTGTATGAACCCTTATAAGCCTTCTTTATACTCTTTTATTAAAGGTTGTCTCAAACCTTCCTTTCGGGACTTTACAACCCTTTCCAAAGGAAATGTTGCAAACATACTCTTTCTCTGTACTCCTTATGGTTTTGCACAGATTCTGAGGTTAAAACCTCTATCACAATCGCTATTGGCTATATCAACAGTTCATACACATATATACACCCCTCCTCCGATTCTCCGATCTCTGACTATTAGAATATATTATATATGTTTTAGTCTTGGTAGACTAAATCCACACTTTGCACCAATACATAGGGAAACCGTTCTAAACACATATAACAGATCTCAAATATTATAAATGTGCCATTATAACCTTCGTCGGGTTCGTGTCTTTATCGCTGTCCGATATCCGAGACCCCGACATCCGATCGCCGATAAGCCCCGATGACGGTCGCCGATATATCGCTATCGGTGATATCGTAACATTCATAAACGCTGACCCTTGGCGCCTCCGATCGTCAATTTGCGATTTAATCGTGACCATTGATCTGGCCATGATCCATCGGTCCACAATTAATCGCTATTTGCTCTGTGAAAACTTCCAAGGCATATTCTGATAGCTTACGAGGGACTCCCACCACTGTGATTTGATCTTATCCATAGATCTATGAGATCTAATGGCTACTGTGCATCACTTACACTTCTCCATAATTCCTTTTACTTGGAATTTCTTCGTGTTTTCTCCAATTCTTTCTGTGATTTGGTTCTTCTGAAGGTTCTGATCCTTCACTGCTTTTGCTGCACCACTCTAATTCTAGGCTTAGGTCTTCGAGCTCACTTCTCTCTACTGCTCCAATTGGGTTCAATGATACCTTCGATTCTTCTAAATCATATTACGCCTTTGCGTACTTCAGAACTCTGATTGCAATTCATTACAGAGCCTATGAGTTCAAACAATAATTAATCAACACTTAAAACATGCATTCCATACATTCTGGCATAGTCAGGGAACTCTTCATATATTAATGCAAAATCAAAGATTACATCTGAGACACTTCGGTCTCATGCACACACAGAGGCCTGATTCTCCTCATTAGTGGCCTCTCCCCTGCCCATAGGCTTACATATGTTTTTATATGGAAACTAGGATTGGATTACTATGAAGGACCTAATCCCATCCTTTAACAAAAGCCTAAAGCTCGCTACATGCATTCATATGTGGCAGACTTTATCCACTCTAGCTTTTCCTCTCTGTTTTAAAGTAGAAAAGTCTCCTTGTCAGCTCAATGGTCCATATCTACTTTAATTGACTCCTAAAAGCTCTCTCTTTCTCCTAGAGAGTTGGATTTAACTTCTACCACTCATGCTCTCATTTATTCATTTTTGAGAGCATTTACATATTCTCCCATTATCTAATCACACTTAAAAGCCTAAATATTACATTGACTTGAAACTTAGAAAAACTATTTCCTAAAATACTTGACCCCCTATGTCCACTATTTACAATGATTTTCCTTGGGCTGAATGCTCCTACATCAGACTCCCAAAGTAGAAAATATTCATGGTCTCCTGATCATGTACCTTCTGATCTTTGTCTTCCTAGATCCCATACTTTGTTCTGTAACTATTTAGATGCCTTGTACCTTTGTTGATGCCGCACTTTTGCTGTCTTCTTCTTCTTGTCAATCAGCTTCAAGTTCTGAATGATCTTGCTTGCTATTGTTACCATTTTCCTCCATTTGAATTGCTTCATCATCTGCTGCCATATTTCTTCAATTTATATGTCCAGCATATCTTTGGGCTGGTCCATCTTCCGCTTCTTATTTCTTTGTTCCAGGTTACTGTTGTTGTCTTCTATGCTGACTTTTCTTTTACTTGCTTCATTCTTTGGTTTACTTGCTCTTGCTTTACTTGCTGCCATTTTGTTGCCTCCCTATCATCCTTATGTTGGCATTTTGACATAGGTGTGGCGCTTTGGTACAGGTGTTGTCCTTGATGGCAACTCTCTTTGGTGACAGATCTCAGTTCAGGTGCTCAGAATGAAGGAAATCTTTTATACGCAGGTACACCTTGAAGAAGTCGCGTATACACGCGGGTTATACGTTCTGAAGTCGCGTATGCATATACACGCACTTTTATGCACATAAAAGCGCGTACATGGTGGGAAACTTATTTTTGGTCCGTGGTTGTTAGTCCTTGGAATTTGAACCCATGGTTGTGGACCATTGTATCTCGTCAGAAGAGTTGACCCCAGGTTTTGGGCCCTTGGTATTGTTTATTATGGTTTTGGACCGTGGTATTGTGCAAGGCCTATAACTATAAAAGAGGAAGGAGATCATGTGGCAAGGCACCATCTGAATTATTGAATATCTGATATTGTGCTAGATCTGGAATATGTGTGATCGGGTTATGATGCAGATCTAGATCTGAAAAAGGAGGAACCTAAGCACAAGAATGATAAGGGCTATTGACGGATCAAAATCTCAAGGCTTGAACATTGGTATCTCTGTATAATTTTGATCTATTATATGTGGCGCTCTCTTGATCTATAAATCTGGGTTAACTAATGTCTGAATGCTTAAAAGAATAAATTATCCCTTATAGATCTGTACGCAGGTTCAGTGAATTGCAGGTGCGTATACACGCTTTTTCTGTGAATGAAAGAACCGTATACGCAGGTTGGTTGTGATACAGAAGCGTATACACGTAGGTTGCTGAACAGTGAAGTAGCGTATATATCTTGATTTATGTTCTAGCTGCTTCTGTTTTATTGCTGCAGTGTTCTGGGTTCAGAATTGGTGTTTGATTACAGTTACTGTGATCTGGGTACAGTGGTCAGAAAAGTGCTTATTTGTTTCAGCTTTTAATTGGTGAAAAGGAGTTTGGGTTATGCAGAAATTCTTGATGTTTGATTGATGTTACTTGTGGATCCAGTCTGAAAATTAATGAAACGAGGTCCCTGAAAGTAAAGAGAAGGTTGCAGCCTTCTGCAGGTAGGAGCCTGCGTACTAGTATCTCAAGCTAGTACAAGAACTTAGGGGGTCAGAGCTCCCTTCCAGGAAAGCTGGAGAACGAGAGAGAGTTGTAGCTCTCTGCAAGTTGCGGCCTGCGTACTGGTAAAGACTGCACCAGTACAAAACATTGTAAAGAGAAGTTTCTAATCAAAAAGAAGATAGAGACGAATTGTAGCAGGGGGTTTTCACCCACATTGGGTTTCGTCCTTATATCTTGTGTTCTTGTGTGTGACTGTCTTCTGCTCTGATTTTGGTACTGTTTATTTGCTTCTGATACACAAATTAATAACTGACATCTGAAAGATAAATCAAATTATAAGTCTGCTTTGTATACACGGGTTTCTTTATCTATAGTTGTGTATATCTGTTTTTATTAACAGAAGTAACGTATATCATCTGGAATTGAAAAATGAAATATTTGACTTGATAATACTGATTCACCCCCCCCCCCCTCTCAGTATTATTTCAACACCTTAACCCTTTTCATGATTGAATCATGACTATTCAACATTTTTTCCTACAAATTAGCTTCTCTACTCCATGGATTGATTTCTTCCATAGAATTCTCTTCTTCTCTCATCTTTATTTGGCTATTCACTTATGCCAAATCTCCTCCAACAATTGCAACAAAACCTGCATTCACGAAACAATTGTTAAAATTAAAAACATGAGGCCATGGTGCCTCTTTTTTCTTTGGCAACATTTTAGTTTGTTGCTCTACTTCCTCTTCCTCTTTCAGCACATCAGTATGCTAATTTGAATTCTCAGTAGAATTCATAAGACTGTCCATTAGTCTCTCTTCCAAACCATCTGTTCTAATGATTCCTTCCTTCTCTTGTCCATTGTAGTGAACTCCTCCTCCTTTAACCTGCTACTGGTTATCTTTACTTTGAAATTGTTTGATTCCTACTTCCCCTTTACCATCTTCAAACAATCTCTGCTCAATCTCTCTGATCACATACTCATACTCATTCATGGTGTTTAATGAACTTGAAAACAAACTATTGCATCTTCCTGTCTGCATGCCTACTTGAGACACATCTTCTTCTTTAGAAATTGTAACTGCAGCTTCTGTTCTACCGGCAGGTTCTCTCATCAGTTTCTCCAGCAGTTTAATCTCTTCTTCACACTTAGCAAGCACTTCATCATAATTCTCTCTTCTTCCAGCTTCATCCTTCACATGCTATGTTACAGTATTAAAATACAGTCTTCCTTTTAGCCTTGTAATCTTAAGGTCTTTCTGTTGTAGCAAATCACTACTTCCCTCATTCACGAGGACTTCTCCATCATACTCTATTCCCCTAGAGTACTCCTCCAGACTTTCGACATCTTCAAAGGACTATCCATCCTCTTCAAAACACTCACTAACAAAGGAGTATTGCCTCAAATAGGAATTCCAAATCCCTTTTCCCAAGTTTAAATCCTTTTCATAGGGTTCCTCCTTCTTAACATCATTCAGTAGATGTCCTTCTTCACTACTGTCTGTCTCAATAGTTTCCATGGCTATCTCTATTGTGCCTATCATGATGTGAATTGATGATCTTTTATTATGTTTTCAGCTAACATAGTCTCTTCCTCAAGTTTGCCTTCAGTCCTTTGCTGGTTATCTTCTCTGAAGATATCTTCAAATGGCTGCTTTTCTCCTGCAATATCTGCCATCATACACAAAGTATTAGTTTTAAAAATATAAGATCCTATGTTCTCACTTGATGGTTCAGCCATAATATCTCCTTGTTTTTCTAAATCATTCATATGATTCAGAAATTATTTGATGGTCTCTTCTTCAATCTCCTCAATCCCTTCACTTAGTTTCTTGACATCTTCCACCAATTGTATATGATATCTATCTACCTCATCTTCTTCCAGAACAGAATTTTGATTATGCTGGTCTTTTTCCTTCTTCATGAAAATATCAGCAAATTGTCCTTCACCTGTTTCACCCGCAATCATATACAAATTGTCATATTTAAAACCATGTGACCCTTCGAACTTACTTGAAGTTTTAGTCTTCAAGTATCCATCTTCACCATCTCCCATAAATTCTCCTTGTTCTGGTTCACAAATGGATTCTTCCATTTCTAACTCAACTTCCTTGAGTTTTCCCTTCAACCACTTCACTTTATTTTGCTGCAGCCTTCTCTGCATCTCATGCCATTCTACTGGCTTCTTCCTCAAGACCCAAGCTAGTCTCTAGCTTTCCTAAAGAATTCTCCTTAATGCATTGAGTTGTTCTTTTAATTCAGCAACCTCTTTGTCAATTTCTTCTTGACTCATCCTCTTTCCATTTGTGTTGGCATCCTTCTTCTCATATCTTCTGTTGTGGCTTCTCTCTAAACCACTGCTATGACTATTAGTAGTCATCTTCTTCTCTTCTATCTTCATGACCTCTTTACAACAAGCCTCTGCAATAGCTAGTTCTCTTGGCTGCAATATTACCTCACTAAGCTCTCCTCACTCAATATTTTGGTAAGCATGGGTCCTCTATCTGGAACCGCTTCTTGAGCAACACCTTTGCTCCTTCTAGGCTTCTTCAATTTCTCACTTTCTCTTGAGAACACTTCAGTTGTCCTCTCTGTCCAATATCTTGTTGGATTCTTTAGGTTCACTACCACTTCTCCTTTAGAGTATTCTCCTAACTCTGTCTTTAAGAACTCACTTGTTCTTCTCACAGCTTCTCTTGCTGTCACCTGTGCATTAGTGTAAAAACACACATTCTTAATTTAAAACAGAACATAATATATTACCTCTCCTTCAAGATCTCAGCATGATCTTGCTTCACCCATTCTTTTGCACATTGAATGGCTTATCCTTTGGTTGGTTTCCAAGTCCTCTTTCCTTCAGAACTTGCGCTAAGAAATCTTGCTTTCTCTTCCCTTCAAGGAATCCTTTGTTCCTACTTACTCCCAGCCTTTGCCACAACTGCTACAATCTTCCACTGTAGTCTTTATCATTCAGCACATTACCTTTTCCTGTGTGCAAATTCCTTTTCACATAAATCTTCCCCGCTTTATTTCTGCTCTGATAGTAATTCTGATTGCCGATATATCGCTATCGGCGATATCACAACATTCATAAACACTGACCCTTTGTGCCTCCGATCACCGATATGCGATTTAATCATGACCGTTGATCTAGCCACGATCCAACGATCCATGATTAATCACTATTTTCTCTGTGAAAAGTTGCAAGGCACATTCTGATAACTTAGAAGGGACTCCCGCCACTACGATTTTATCTCAGTCGTAGATCTATGAGATCTAATAGCTACTATGCATCACTTAAACTTCTCCACAATTCCTTTTACTTGGAATTTCTTCACGTTTTCTCCAATTCTTTTTGTGCTTTGGTTCTTCTAAAGGTTCTGATCCTTTAGTGCTTCTGTTGTGCCACTCTGACTCTGAGCTTAAGTCTTCGAGCTCGCTTCGCTTTGTTGCTCCAATTGGGTTCAATGATCCCTTCGATTCTTCTGAATCATATTACACCTCTCCATACTTTAGAACTCTGCCTGCAATTCATTACAGAGCCTACGAGTTCAAACTATAATTAATCAACACTTAAAACACGCATTCCATACATTCTGACATAGTCAGGAAAACTTTGCATATATTAATGTAAAAGAAAAGATTACATCCGAGACACTTCGGTCTCATGCACACACACATGTTTGATTGTCCTCATTAGTGGCCTCTCCCCTACCCGTAGGCATACATATGTTTTTATATGGAAACTAGGATTGGATTACTATGAAGGACCTGATCCCATCGTTTAACAAAAGCCTAAAGCTTGCTACATGCATGCATATATGGCAGACTTTATCAACTCTAGCTTTTCCTCTCTATTTTAAAGCAGAAAAGTCTCCTTGTCAGCTCAATGGTCCATATCTACTCTAATTAACTCCTAAAAGCTCTTTCTTGCTCCTAGAGAGTTGGATTTGACTTATACCACTCATGTTCTCATTTATTCATTTTTGAGAGCATTTACATATTCTCCTATTATCTAATCACACTTAAAAGCCTAAATATTACATTGACTTGAGACTTAGGAAAACTATTTCCTAAAATGGATGACCCCCTTATGTCTACTATTTACAATGATTTTCCTTGGACTGAATGCTCTTGCATCAGGATTAACCATAATAATGTGGTTATTAGATGGAATATTAATATCTCCACTTTGGTAAAGAGGGATAGCAACAACAACTGTCCATTTAGTAGGAAAATTTCCTTGTGTGAAGTTGTTGAAGATCCTTTTGATAATGAGAGGCAAGATTTCAAGCCCCCACTTTAAAATTTATCCTTGCAACCCATCAATGTCTTGAGCTTTAACATTTTTTAACATTTTAATACCTTTCTTGACATCTTCTAATGAAAATAACTCTGTTGAAGTGCTAATTATGGGAGGGATACTTCTCTCTTGTTCTATCTCATATATAATCTTAACATAATCGAACCAATGAGTAGTCGAGATATTATTATCCATTTGCTGTTTCTTTTGCTACAATTCCCTCCAAAAAATTCTGGGATTAAGTTTTCCCAAAGAGATTGATTCATTCCTTCTTGAAGTCACATAATTTTCATTTTTTTTATCATATTTTTGTACTTTTTCATGCTTTCATTGTTTTCCTCCTTCTCTTTAAGTGACTTTTTCACAGCCTTACACTCTTCGTCAAACTAGGGATTGGTTGGAAATGTGTTTGAGATTCTCTTCATTGGTCGAGATCCTTTTGGAAACCTTTAAGGCCTTATAGATTAAAGGGATCACCATACTACTGCCAATGTTATCTATTACTGCACTATCCTCTTCAATTTTCGAGTTGACTTTTTCCAACTGAAATTGATGTTCCAAAGCAACAACAAAGTGCTCTTGATTTTCCTTATTCATAATGACTCTACCATTTGCATGAAACTTTTTATGTAAATGTTGGTTTTTCTCTACCTGTATCCCACTTGTGTGCATGCCCAACTTAATAAAGACAGGCATATGATCTGACTTCATCTCATTAGGACAAGCTCCAATATTGAACTCTCACAAATTAGAAATAAATATCTCGGAAAAAATCACATAATCCACACTTTGACCATTGTAAGTCTTAGATGTAATGTAATTTGATCTAGGCCAATATTTCATGCCATTGCAAATGACCACGTCAAAGAGGCTACATAAGCTTAATAATTCAACACCAAAGTGTGAAACACTCCCTTTTCCATCTTGAGAAGAGCTTTTCCACATGTGATCGTCACTCATATTTAGCCAAAGTGGATTGTTGTCCATATTCTCATCACTACCTAACTGCATAGACTGATTGTTTATTGTCCTTGCATTAAAGCCACCAATCAAAACTATATTTCCTAAATTCTTGAAAGTACAAATGCCTTTTTTTAGAGTAGCATAAGGGTCTTCACTATCTAAGGTTAGCTTCTTGTAGAACTTCACAATTTTTGGAACAAAGTAACAAACAACCACCTTGATTGTTGCATTGTTTTATGTTATATAAGCCATATAAATTGCTTATTTGGGTCCTCTTTTTCCACTTTTACAATTCCACTCCAACTTTCTCTTATGAGAACTATGATCCATTTGTGCCCTTTACCTATTCTAGTCTCGTTATTCCATAATGAAATTTTATTGTATCCTTCGAATTTTGGAACCCTGCAACCATCATGCCCATGAGTTTCCATAAGAAAAATGGTGTCTTTCCCTTCTACTATGGGCCCCAAACCCGGTCATCTCCTCCATCAATAACCTCTACAATTCCATCTTACCATGTTTAGATACTCCTCCGTGAGGGTGAATCCCTATTTTAGATTTGTTAAATGCTTGTTGATTTGAGCTTTCTTACTTTTTAGCCATGCTCATTTTCCTCCCTCCCTTGTTGATTTAACTTTCTCCCATTCCTTCTCTTCTTGTTGTTGAAATGTCAAGTCATCATCTAGGTGAATATGAGTGCCTCTAAGCATCCTCCTACTCTTTAGGATAACCATCTTATCTTCTATACTTCTCAAAATAACTCTCACATGTTTGCTACTTCCATTTTCCGTTTTCCTCTAATCTTGTTTGAATATAACTTTATCATTTCAACTCATCCTTGAGAAAGTCCTTGACTAGAATATTTACTCTCTCTCTCTCTAAAGTCCTTCAAATCTTTGATAATTACATTTATAGCCTTGTCCTACCTCTCCATTTCTTCTATTACTTGCCTCTTAATTTGTTCTCCATGGTTTCCTTTTGCTAAGGTTCCTTTACAAGTTGTGCCCAAGATTTAGCTTCTTCCATTTTTTGTCTTAGCTTGCTTTCTTGAACTATCTTTATTTGCTCTAATTCTTGTCTCAAAGTGATCTAATTCTTGTCTCAAAGTGATCAACTATTGCTACCCTCTTTCCATATTTCTTTGCAATTTTATTATCTTCCCTTTGAGAACCTTGTATTCCCTTTCAAATTTTTTATTAACTACTAACATTTCTTTTATCTTTAAATCTTTGTGTTGTTCATGACTTTCGCCGAATAAGAAAAGGGGCAAGAATCCTAGGTTCATTTAGCAGACCACCGGAGGGGCTCATCTCACTTTCTCATACATAGAACGGTGAATCTAAACTGGACCACTGACCTAATTTTCTAAGACCTCGTACTGGTTATGGATTGAAGCGTGATTATCATCCTAACAACCACAATTCCACTTCTCAATAATTTATTTTTATTGTATTTATTTATTTATTTTGACTAGGTTGAGATTAGGTTTTTGTTATGGGATAAAAACGATTGATCCACCTGCAATGAATGCTTAGAATTAAAGTACACTGTATCTTCAACATCATCCAGCAAAATACAGTTTTAGAAAACTCATCTGATCAGAGGGCTCGTGGACTCTCAGACAGCTAAGGCGGCTTTTATGAAAGCGTGTTTCTGACTCTCTAAAACGAAGAAGATAACCACACATTTATGGCTGGACTTTCTTCATCTATCCTCCAAAAACCTTTAACTATTTGTAGGCTTAAAAAATCATCAAGAATTCAATTAAAAATGAATCAGATCATACCCAAAATTCTCATAGGCGATACCGATGACCATCATCGCTTAGCCCTTGGATGAAGCCAACGAAACATATCCTTATGCATCAGTTCTGCACTCATTCCATCATTATTTATCTTCCAAACCTTGAAAGTCCTGGTTTAATGGATACTTTGCGTCAGGGAAGAGGCAACTACAATGTTATAACTCTGGACCTATGAAAATGTGTTTTCTCTGCATTTCCTCTCGAGAAAATGTATTTTCCCTGTATGAAATTAATGTGCTTTCTCTGTATTGCAGGTATAGCTGCAATATAAAGGAACGTGATGGTAGAATCCTTGCCCTAGCATCGTGGTAGTTTGTGGATTGTCCATGATGGCAGACAATTAATATCTCGATAAATCTAAGTTTTTTGTGAAGTCATTTCATTTTGTTTGGGATGATATACCGTTTTATCTATTCTTTTCTTGAAAATAAGAAATTTCGGGCAGTTTCAAAAGGTTCAAAAGGATCTTAAATTAAATTATATCTCTAATATAAACACCCAAAGAGCGATTAACCGACTCCTTGCGGATAGCTCTATCTATTTTTATACTCGTAATGAAGCCAGCTCTTTCTAACTTACTTCAATAAAATCGAAAAAGTAATGTTACCAGAGGGTGATAATCAAGAATGACTGTCCATCACCTTATCTTTTTTTGTTAACAATATCTCAATACTTAAAAATATAATAATGGTTATTTCTTGTTTTATTACTGTAATATAGCATTTCAATAAATAATTAAATAATATTTTAATAAATTATTAAATAGAAACTTCATACTTATTAATTGTTTTATTAATATTATATGAATTGATTTACAACTAAATTATGACTAGCCCAATCATATAAATTAAATAAGTAGTAAATAATAATATGCATCAGTTTATAATAAACACATATTTCATCATACATTTTATTTTGTTTAAATTAAAAAAAAAAAACATAAAAATGATTTTATTTTAAAATATTATCAATTACTGAAATTTACACGCACTTTACTAATCTTATTTTCACTATTCATTGTTGATGTTACTCAAAGCAACACTTTACTAATCTTATTTTCACTATTCATTGTTGATGTTACTCAAAGCAATATAAAGAAGATTTAGTAAAAATATTTTTCTCATTCTCAGCCATATATATATATATATATAGAGTAGGATCATAATTACAAAATTAATTATTAATATAAAATTGATATGTGTAATTTAGAAATATTAATAATAAAAAAATAATAATGTGAATTGTGAATAAAATATTTCAATATTAATACTTAAGTAATATTGTTGTGATTTAAAAATATATTAATAATCCAATTGTTATATTAATATATTAATTGTGTCATATTGGATAGATTTATGCACCATTCCAACTTCACCATATTAAACCTTAAAATAAACAAACACTCCTACACGGAGGGGTCTTTTAAGATGTTTGTTTGAGTCAAATGAACTTTTGTCTTAAAGAGATACTTTTGTATTTTAATTATCTTAAATTAAAACTTAAAATTATTTTGATCGTCATTATGCAGAATTTAAGACAAAAAGACCCTCCTCAAAATTCAAGAAAAAAGGAAAGGAACTCTCTGTCGAAATTTAAGATGAAAGAAACTCTCGCACAGAAAGCTAGCACATCACTAGGAACATGTAGCACTCCACTACCTCATGGGTCTTCCACTAGTTCGACACTTTGCTGGAGGAGAAGCAGGGTGAATCGAGATCATGGTGTGAAGCAGGGTAAACCCGTTGATTCACCACAAAAAGTGGTGATTGATCAATCAGAAGAAAAGGTGGAGGTTGGAGAGTAAGATCCATAGTGAGAGGTCGGTGATCGAGAATGAGTAGTAGATCCATCAATAATAGGTGCAGAAGTATTTTGACCCTTTTATCCCTAAACTACCAACAAGAGAGAAATAGGCAGAGCGCCTAATTTAGCATGTAATTTATATAGAGTGAGATTGACCATATGCAGATTCACTCGCTAAGTTAAAATCTATGGCAAAGCCACAAACACTTGCCATTCCATATTATCTATTTAAACGAGTAAAATAAGCGCTTTGCCTAACACTCACTATTGGTTCCATATAATAGGCCAACCCCTTATGGTGATGAGTCAACCTAGGCTACTATCTCTCTAGTGATCTTCACCCCCGGCTTTGGCTTTGGCTCTGCCTATCCCTATCATGTTCACTTTGCACAGATCGTGGGAAGTCAACTTTAAGCACCAATCCAAAATGGATTTTGGGTAGACTCCTAAGTCTAAGTGTTCCTCACTGAGGAAAATGAAAGTCCAAGGAAGTTCTTGGACATAGCCCCATTGCAAAGATCTTTTCATTATGAATCTACTGCAACTTGAATGGGAAAAAATAAACTTAGGATGCAACAGTTATGGTAGAAAGAAGATGCCCTTTGTTCCTTGGAAAAAGAGGAAAACCTTCAAAAAATGGCCTAAAAGGCTTTATGAAGAAAAATCACATCGGAGGAGGTTAAAGGCAGACTTAAGCGGAAAGGGGAAGCACCCCCGATCACCAATCCCCAACATATCGGGTGAGAGGCGGCCTTGTGTGTATATAACCTAAGGCGAGACCTGAACCAATGCGATATCGTAATCGGCGATGCCATAAGGCAAAGGATGAACCCCTGGACCGAGCAATGTTGTGATCGCCGAAATCGGTAGATCTGCATCGGCAATGGCATGGGACTTAAGGCAGGACCTCGGGTCATGCGATTTCCGATAAAGCCAGACTCGACGGGTCTTATAGGCACGAATATATATATTTTGAGATCTCAAAAATGGATTTTTCCTATGTAAATTGGCATTTTAATTAAATAAATGAAACACAAAGGAATGCACCAGATGCGATATATAATGGACCCAAAAGGTTTTATACATGTAAATATATATAATTTGAGTTACGTAAAGGTGGGTTTCGGGCAGGCATCAAGCGGAAAATGGTTTTGGGCTGGCTCCACCTGATCCCACACAATGAACGACATGTGGCTTGGCGAAGGAACAGGGAAACCGCCTTTTTGGGCGGGTAACCTCCGTACTCCTAAGCTACCCGAAAATGCATGATGACCATTGGATCAGAGATCCCATAGATCGATGATAGAAAGTGTGATAACGCCCAAAGGTGGACCTGAAAGGAATCTAGGGTGGATTCAATCATTTTTGAAGTCCGATAAATGATAGATTGATGGATTTTCCTGTGTTTTACAGTGTTTCTCTGTGTAAACAGGGAACAACTGTTTCTAGGGATTTCAAGCGTTGATGGTTCCTTCCGTTATAGAATAGGTGGCCACCATCCCTGAAGGTTTTTAGTAATGATTGTTAATGCTTAGAGGGGGATTTGAGAAGACAGAGGCCGAGAGCCAGAAAGCCCGGAAGAGGAAAACGAACAGACAACACCGCTTGGCTTAAAGCCACAGAATGACAGAAAAAGAAAAATATAGGTAGAGAGTGAGGGCGCAGCGAAGAAAATAACAGGAGGTTAAGCCAAAGCATGAAGCTAAGGCAAAAGAGAGCAGCACAAAAAGGGAAGGAAAAAAGAATGCATAGCTAATGAGTAGAGCAATTGAGTGGAATCACTTGGAAGTCAAGTGAAAAGACCGAGAGCTGTCATTCGCAGAGAGCCAGAGTCAAAGCCGAGAGCCAAAGCCAGAGCCGAGGGCTAGAAAGCTGAGAGCTTCAGAGCCAAATAGAGATGGTGTTCTGAGCCCATTATTCATGTGTAAAACAATGGAGTTGAGCCAAGAGCTTGTAAAAGGACTTTTCCATAATCCCAAAGAGCCTAGTCGAGTTGACTAGAGCTCAAGGAGATGTAGCCTAAGAGTTTTAAGTGAACTCCTAACTAAATTGTTGTTTTATGTATTTGTTTAACTGTTGCAAGTATTCACTGTTATATGTCTTTATACATCAGTTTAAGAAAATCAATTCACAACACATAACTAGTTCTAAAACAGACATAAGCATACACATATATTGTCAAACACACATTTAATTCTGCATTGGTTAATCACTAAGACTTGGGAATACTTAAGCTTTGGAAGTGGGAGAGGTCCTTGTAAGTTAGACAAGAAGCCTAGGTGCCCCATTTTCAGATCATGTGGTATCAGAGCTTTTGATTGATTAACCCACCTTCAAAGAAGGTTATATCAAAATTCTTAATTGACAAGAGCAAAGATTGCTTGTCTGAAAGTTGTTTGGGCAGTCAAGGATTGATTGTATGCTTATTTGCAAACTGACTATTGTTTGAGTTTCCAGAGGTGAAGGGAAATTAATAGCTTAGTCCAGGAAGGACAAGAAGGAAAAAGGGTTGAAGGCATTCTTCTATCCCAAAGGACCTCAAGGCAGTCCTTAAAGCACAAAAGGTTTGTTGCAAAAGGTTGGTTAAATAAGCTCTTTATTAATCTAGTTTGAAGTTCTTTTATTCATTGGTATAATGACAACTTCTACAAGTCAATCGTCAAATTCCTCCTTCATCACAAGACTCTATGATGGAGACTTGAAACAAGACTTGTTCATCATGATGGACAAGGTGAGAGAAATGTATGAGGATGGAAGAAAGAGTAGCATACTTAGAGAGCAGTTAAATTCCATGAAGGAAGAGAAGCAGTTGCTTTCTGAAAGACTGCAAGAAATGGAGAGGCAACTTCATATTGCAAATATGAACGTGAAGAGGATGCGTGAGTTGGAGTCATAGCTCTTTGTTGCCAAGGAAGCCTTGGTCAAGTATCAGCCTGAAGAAGAGGTAAACCATTCCAACTTGTCTTCAAATTCTTCTAAGAATGTTCATATTGGTTCTTTTGAAAAACATACCAAAGGCATAGGCTCTAAGCTAATTTCCAAGATGGGCTATGGAGGAAAAGGCTTGAGTAGACATGCATAAGGTATTGTTGAGCCAATAATAATTGATGAAAGGCCTAAGTATTTTGGTCTTGGCTATGGGCAAGCTTATGGAGAAAGTTCCAAAGATGCCATGAAGACCATTAAAACAGCTCCAAAAAGGAGTTGCATTGCAAGTCTTCAAGAGTGTGAAGGTTGTATTCATGAGGAATAAAATAGCTTGAAACATCATTTGCAGGATGCAGGTGTTCAGAAGCACACACTTGAACCAGAGAGTTGTGAAAACTCTAACAGCCCGAAAGAGATTGATGGTGTTCCAAAGGGAGCCACTTCTTCATTTGCTTCACCTCCTCATGAAGGTAATAAAGGTGAAAGATAAAGGTATAAATCTAGTTCTAATCATCTTCCTTTTGATTTTGCAAAGCATGATAAATTTCCACATAAGCATGGGAAAAGAATTGCATGTTCCTTTTGTGGTTTGGATAACCATCATGTATCTAGATGTTGGAAGAGAATGGCCACATACAAGAAAATTTTGAAGGAAAAGAGGCAAAAAACCAAAGGTCCATTGGACAAGAAAAATCATGTTGTCAAGAGGATGCACATGTGTTCCACTTATTGCCATAAGCAAGGGCATCTTGCTGAAAGGTTTTGGGCTCTAAATCCAACAATGCTTCCACAAAAGTTGAGGAAGGTGGAAAGAGAAGGTGGCAGAAATGGGAAGGAAGTTTCCATGAAAGATGTGTCTCAGGATGATTCACATGTTGATGCTGATGTGCAGACAAAAGAAAGACCTTTCAACTGGATTGGTGAGAAATGGCTAGAGTTCTTATCCAATTAAGGTTGCATATCTATTGATGCATCTCATTGCATTTCTTTGTTGATGAGATGCAAGTTGCAAGTTTCTACCAAGAAGGTGAATGGAAAAAGGTTGAGTAGGAGACTCACTTTGTTGCATCTACATTATATTTCATTTTAGCTTTGAAAGTACAGTGTACTTCAGTTAAAGTTGAAGGATGAAATGCATGCATGAGCATGATGTGCATGGACGCAGGGATGTTGATGTTTTCTTTGTTTTGAACATGTATGTGTAATTAACTTTTAGGGTTGATTGCTTTGGCATGCATGTGATGCAATGTTGACTTGGGAGAAGTTAACTTGGTCTCCGAGATGGAGATAATCATGAAGTATTTCCTCTCTTGAAAAGAGTCCTAATGGTTTTTTTTGCTTGACTTGAAGAGTCATTTGTTTAAAGGCATGTTTTGTGGGCTTGTTATCTAGTCCATCATTTGTATGCAGATGTAAGACATGGAGGTGTTCACAAGCTATGAAATCTGTTTCTTTTGTTGAAGTAGGAGTTTAGGCCATCCAGTTGTTGTCTATATTTCTGTTGTTGTTAACAGTTGTTGTTGACAACTTGTCAAACAGATACAAATGAAAGTTTTGTTGAGCAGATGAACCTCACATTTGTTTGAGACACCTTGGATCAATGATCAAGGTAATGAAGTTTGAACCGCCTTCTATGTCCATTTCAGCAGATGTTCTACAGGAAGGAAAGGAGGAAGACAGCTCTTCTTAGGAAGACCAGCCCATCCAGGAAGGGAAGTGCTCAGAGACTTTGGTTCAGAGGCAATATGCAAGGCAAGTGTGTGAAGGTTGAAAGAAGTGGGTATTGTTACTCTTAGGTACTGTTTAGATTAGTATATCATTCTTTTGGAGACAAAAAGTTCTTTTAGTGGGAAGGCGTGATCCAAAATAGATTTTGGATAGACTCCTAAGTCTAAGTGTTCCTCACTGAGGAAAATGAAAGTCCAAGGAAATTCCTAGAAATAACCCCATTATAGAGATCTTTTAATTTTGAATCTACTACAACTTGAATGGGCAAAAATGAACTTTGGATGCAAAAGTTATGGCAGAAAGAAGATGCCCTTTGTTCCTTGGAAAGAGAGGAAAATCTTCAAAAAAATGGCCTAAAAGGCTTTATGAAGAAAAATCGCATTGGAGGAGGTCAATGTGAACTTATACAGAAAGGGGAAGCACCCCTGATCGTCGATCCGCGATATATCAGGTCGGAGGCGGGCTTGTGTTTATATAACCTAAGGTAAGACCTAGGCCAATGCGATATCGCAATCGCTGAAATCGGCGGATTGCAATCAGTGATGGAATAAGGAAAAGGACAGACCCCCGAACTAAGAGACATTGCGATCACTGAAATCGGCAGATCAACATTGGCAATGGTGTGGGACTTAAGGCGGGACCCCGAGCCATGCGACTTCCGATAAAGTTGGACCCAGCGGGTCTTACAGGCACGAATATATATATTTTGAGATCTAAAAAAGGGGTTTTTCCTATGTAAATTGGCATTTTCATTAAATAAACGAAACACAAAGGAACATGCCCGATGGGATATATAACGAACCCAAAAGCTTTTAGACATGAAAATATATATAATTTGAGTTTCGTAAAGGTGGGTTTCGGGCGGCCTCAGTGGAAATTGGTTTTGGGCTGACTTTGCTTGATCCCACACAATGAACTACGCTTGGCTTGGGGGAGGAACAGGAAACCACCTTTTCAGGTAGGTATCCTTCGTACTCCTAAGCTTCCCGAAAATGCATGATGACCGTTGGATCAGAGATCTCATAGATCGATGGTAGAAAGCGCAGTAGCGCCCAAAGGCGGACTTGAAAGGAGTCTAGGGCAGATTCAATGATTTTTGAAGTCTAATAAACAACAGATTGACGAATTTTCCTGTGTCTTACAGTGTTTCTCTGTGTAAACAGGGAACAACTATTTCTGGGGATTTCAAGCGTCGATGGTTCCTTCTATTATAGAATGGGTGGCCACCATCCCTGAAGGTGTTTAGCAATGATTGTTAATTCTCAGAGGGGGATTTTAGCAGAGAGAGGTTGGGAGCCACAAAGACTGGAAGAGGAAAACAAACAGACAACGCCGATTGGATTAAAGTCATAGAATGACAAAAAAATAAAAATATAGGTAGAGAGTGAGGGCGCAGCTAAGAAAAAAATAGGAGGCTAAGCCAAAGCAGGAAGCTAAGGCAAAAGAGAGCAGCACAGAAAGGGAAGGCAAAAGAACGCAGAGCTAATGCGCAGAGTAGCCGAGTGGAGTCACTTGAAAGTCAAGTGAAAAGACCTAGAGCTGTCATTTGCAGAGAACTAGAGCCAAAGCAACAGCCGAGGGCTAGAAAGCTGAGAGATTTAGAGCCAGGGAGAGATGATGTTCTCAGCCCATTTTTCCAGTGTCAAATAGTGGAGTTGAGCCAAGATCTTGTAAAAGGACTTTTCTAAATCCCAGAGAGCCTAGTTGAGTTGACTAGAGCTCAAGGAGATGTAGCCCAAGGGTTTTGGGTGAAATCCTCGTTAAATTGTTGTTTTATGTGTTTATTTTACTGCTGCAATTATTTACTATTATATGTATTTATACATCAATTTTATGCAAATCAATTCACAACACATAACAAGTTCTAAGACAGACATAAGCATACACCTATATTGTCAAGAACACATTCAATTCCACATTAGTTAATCACTAGGACTTGGGAATATTTAAGCTTTGGACGTGGGAGAGGTCCTTGTAAGTTAGACAAGAAGCCTAAGTGCCCATTTTCAGATCAGTCAACTTTAAGCACTATTGCCTCCCTTACCTTCTATGGTGTGGCTTTTTCAAGGGTTTTGCATCCCAGTGACTCAGACCAAGCATTGATTACCCCTGTAGTGAATGATATAATATGGTTTTATTTCCTGTAGATTTTCATTGAAATAATGGAGATTTGTATAACAAAATGTGTTTATCTTCATCCATTTAGATACAGGGTCAAAGCATATTTTTGAAGAAGCAGATTTCACAAGCTGTAGACATGATGTAGCATATATCATCAATCCTAGGGTGAGGAACCAAATAATTTCGAAGTCCTTTATTTATATCCCCATAGGAAGCATCAATTACATTGACTTCTACCAATGCAACATTTGTGGTTTTCCTGCATTTCTTACGCCATGGGAATTCAACCAATTGTTTGAAGCCATCAACACAGAAGTTGAGGTCATTTATCTTTAAAATATTCATGTTTAGGGTTTAAGCTGCATTGAAGTCCGTGATTCTCCTAAGCTAGGGTTTCTTGACAATATCAATAATAATTACTTCAGTCATGTTTAATTGATTAAGAATTTATGGGTATTTATGATTCTTTTTTAATTAAATTGTAATTTGAGTAAATTTATGTTTATGAAACATTTGAATAATGTGAACACATGAAAGTGAATGTACGTAATATTAGGATCTTTGGGATGTGCATCACATTTCTTTTGGAAGCGTAACAACACCAAAGGGAAATTTGTTGAGGAAATAAATAACCTGTTGATGACATATAATTTCACTCTTAGGTACAATTTGGATCAACTCAACAACAAAATTTTGCAATTGGTTTTGCCTCACTTTGAACTACTATTCCCAATTATTTGTATGTAGTGTCACTATATGCTAGTCTAGTGTACAAATTTGTAACTCTATTCATATCTCTACTTCATGCTAGTGCAACGACAAAGCCTCCAACTACATATCACTTACAGCACGAAAGCTACTACACACTAACTACCTTGTTAGTAGATTCAATCAGAATACTTCGTCTACCTTTCCACTTGCAACCATGTATGCAATTACTAGTTGTGTGGCTACAACATGTTGTTTTCATCTTAATAGAAAAACAATGTGTCTATTTATGAAACATGTTAGATCAAATTTATACCTGAAATGACCCTTATGAAGAGAACCTTAAGCTTTGTTATCAAATGCAAGAGGAAAGTAGAGATATTTCTACAAGAAGGAAGATTATTCTTCATCAAATAGTTCAAATTAGAGACAAGTCCAATGCTTTTGTTGGGAACTAACATCATATACATGTATGATAAATGAAAGGAATCAGATATGTCACACAATGTATACAATAGACTATAAGAGGTGTCACATCATGGAATGCTATTTTTTCCAGGAATGCATTGAATGGTTTCCCAAATGAGGCCTTGGAATTTCCAAACTTTCCAGAGAATTTTATTAAGGCCCCTCACACCAAATAACTATCATTTTGGCGTTGTGCTTAAATTTTTGTAGTTATCAAACAATGATATGCAACCACATCCATCTCAGACGGTGTTACCTTACATCTGCAGCTTTATGCTCAAATACAAGTGTTTCCTATCTCACATGTGCACTACACCCAAAACCTCACAAAAAGGGATTTAAGCCTATGTCCAACATAAATTCCATGTTTACTATCAAAGGATTTGAGAGAAACCTCACGAATGCCATCTAGAGCACTTGAGAATATTGTAGATTCTACATTAACAACTTGGAGCATCCCTCAATCTAGTAATATTTCTGCAATAGTTACAACTAGCTCAACCCTACAATATTTGGATCCAACCATAATGACATGAATAGGAGACTCACTTTTTAAAAAATATTGCTCCAAGGTTGTAGAGAATTTTGTTTTCTCCTTAAAAGGAAAAAAACTCATGTGGGGCATGACAAGGAGTCTTATGTCAAAAGACATGATCAACATTGCCCCCTTACATAGGATTTACAAAGTAGTGCAAAATTACCAGGGCCTTGTTTTTTTATTTTGGTTATATCATAGTTGACTCAACTTAACGAGTGTTGATGGAAAGAGGAGTTGGTAATTTAAAATTAAATAAAGGTTAAAATTTCGAGAATTTCTACATTTCTTAATAATAGTTCATATGACACAGGAATTTCTTTTTGAAAAGAGAGAGCTCATTACAAGCCTCTCTAGATTTATTCAAAGTCAGAGAGAAATTGTCTTAACTTGTTTCTTAGTTAGATTATAATGCATGCTCTAATTTTTTAGAGAAACCAAGTTCCAAATATGGTTAAAAATGTGCTCTCCATTCCATTTATGGAGTAGGTGAAATTTCACTGTCATATTTCATTAAGGTCATTTTACTGATATTAAGGAATTTTGAGGGTGAGCTAGTTAATGGGCACTTTGAACATCGTCTTCAAGTTGACGAGATTTTTATTAACATGAAAAGACATGATGATGCTGAGTTTTCTAGTTATTTGTCTAAACTTGAGTCTATTGAATAGAGTATATCTAATTTTGCTGATGCAAGTGCATCTAAATCACAGTTAAAAGCAATGCATAATGCAAGAAATTTGAATTAGAAAAACTATGAGAATACAAATGAAAATTTTTTAGTTGGGATGGATTTTACATGTTGTGAACCTATGCTTGTAGTATCATCCAAAGAAAAGCTTAAAGTAAACAAGGAACTAGGGACCCCAAAATTTATTGGAAGCTATTTACCAGAACCTGAAGAATCAAAACAATTCAAAGGCAATTAACGTATAGTTCTGGTTTAGATGCTTGTATAAGAGATGCTTCTATCTAAAGCAATTTCGAAACCTATTTTTATGATAGGAAAGAAATATCTGGACTTCTCCACAAAGAAAAAAGGAAAAGGTTTGAGATATACAAAACCAAGAAATATTAGAAGATCAAAATTGTCTAGAAACACAACTTGATATACTTTGAATGAAAACTTCTACATTCTTTTCTTATCATCATGGAATAGCAATAGATGGGAAAAATAATGGATAAGCCTCTGTCAAAATTTAATGAACATGCTACATAAGTCTTAGTTCTACTCCAAAAATTTTAGGCCCTTCTTCTGTTAGCTCAGCTAGGCTTAGAGTTGATGTGCCTTCAAATTTTCTTTCCTCTTAGGTTATGATCCAACCAAAATTAGTGGTAGTTTCCCCTTATTTGAATCGAGGACTCACCATTCAATTTGTAGGTGGTCTTGTGTTGTAGATTCTCAACACATATGCCCTTTTCTCCTCCAATAAATTTAATTTGAAACATCATATTTTCAATGTTCATTACAAATCTCCAATTTATTACAAATAAAAATTAACTTAAATATCTATCATTGAGCTTGTCCTCTGCTAAGTTTTATAAATGGAACAAATGCTTCAACAAAATTTATTTATACCCCAAGGGAGAAATTCTTGTTATATTGTTTCTTTGAACTATTTCCATATTAGATGGAATGCTAATCTATAATAGTAAGATACCAAACATGGAATTTCAAGATAGAGAGTTCATATTGGAGGAAACTCAAGATAGAGGATTTCATAGAAGAAGCACCAGAAGAAAGGTTGGATGACATGTTGTACTACTATCTAAAATAGGAGGCATACCATTGGATTTAGGACAATAAGATTTAAAGAAAGGTGTGAGGAAAAATTTCAGAATAACATAGAGCTATGCATATCTAGTTTCTTAGGTATAGTGGCTGGCTTGAAACTGCATGATGAATGAACCTGGTGGATTTTACACTTTTCTCATACACTACATGGATTTCAAGGCTGCATTGGGACCATGAACTAGTAATTGGACAAATTAATCTCTCTTATAATCTTATTAGAATGCTTCTCTACTGCGTGTTGTAAGGGTTTCTAAAATAATTAACCTTTATAGTTTTAAGGGATATCTTTGGACCCTCTTTAGAAATAAAGATTGTGTCTATCATCTAGAAGATTGGAAAATTCATTTTTTTGCATTATGAGATGGATATCTAGGCATAAGGAAAGCTCTGCCAATCTTAATCGAGGTTGTAAATATACTTATCATTGTCTGCAATCAAGAAACAATATCAACTTTGTGTGCATAAGCTGATGCTAGAAAGACCTTTATACAACCCCCTTTTTGTGCAATCCTTCTATCAATTGATTCAAGTGCTATCATGCATGACAAATTGTCAAAAGGTGTAGAAGGTGCACCAATGTTTTCTTTAGGAATTCTCGTATGTATAGCTAGATTTAGGTCCCATATTTCAAAAAAAATTGACTTAGGAATAGTGGCCACCAATATTCAATCCAAAGAAATAATGTCAAGGGATTGGAATCAACCCAAAAGATAATACTATAGCACCTAACTTCATTGTGATGATTTTGGTTGATAAGCATCCTTTGAAAAAAATTCTTGAGTTATTCAAGACATTTGTCATTAATTTCATATTTCATAGACACACCAATGGTATTTAACTGATTTACCAAGTCTTTTAACTTTTTTTCGAATGACCTATCTTCCTATATGCTTCCATTAACTTCATCTAATTCAACTCATCTATAATATGCAATATATTGGTCAAGTTTGATTCTCCTTACAATAATATCATTGCTACTAATCATGCTCAACTCTTTGTAATCTGATTTATTTTATTATAGTTCATTCAATTTGTGTATATCATATAAGGGATTTATGGTAGTTTATCCATACTTTTCCTTGCTTCTCATACCTCCATCCCTACCCATACTCTTATGTCTTGGAAAATATTTCATTGTGTCAAGTTTGGTGACTAAGTCTTGAGAAACATCAAATTATTTCGAATCATTAAGGAAGAGGATATTTGTAGCCATGTCTATACAAACTACATTAATAAAGACTTTTAGCGTTGTAAAGTTTTGGGGTACTTACATTTTGATATTTGCATGCATAAGTGAAATGCATTGTTGTGTTTTTATCATGTACATTCTTGTCCATAGACTCCAATAACATTAACAAAAAATTCTTGTTGCTGAATTTGAAGGGCTCCTAGTTCAATTGCTTTGGTAGGAGTTCCATGTCTTTGAACATGTGGGAAATCGGTATAATGTGGATCGTAAATGTGTAATTCACTTGATTATAGAAAAAAGGAATTATATCATGAAGTTTCTTTTAATGTTGAGGACAACTCTTATTATTATTCTATAATTGCAAACAAAATATTAATGTTAAATTACAATTTAACATAGATTATTTGATATTGTCATATGCAATAAAGAGTTTTTCAATGAATAAACATACAAAAACATATCCAATGAGATTTTTATTCATGGATAATTTCATATTTATAACCATCTTCTTTTTTTTTGTTATGCAATAAGCTCATAAAATACAAGAAAATATAGAGAAACAACTTCAAAATCAGCCTCTTCGAGGGGGCGACCTCCTTTACTTTACAAGAATGAACAATTCTTGGATCATACAGATAAAAATACCTCATTTCTATATATAGGATCCTAAGGGTCACAATATATTCAAAGCTGACATAATAGTAATAATGTAAGGGCACAACAATAAAAATAGTGGGCCTTTATGGGGCACAATAATAACAATATGGCGAGAACAATAAAAATCAGGGGCTACAATGATAATAAGAAGAAGAGAATACAATAGTTTTATAGGGGCCTAACATGCCCCTCTCCTTCAGAAAATTTTTGTCCTCAGTGCTTGAGTAGTTATGGATGCTTCAGTATAAAATTCTCACCCTCCCATATGGAATCTTAAGCAGGTAAGTTCTTCCACTTGATGAGATACTCTGAAATTGATCGATTTCATAGTTGTCGAGTTCTTGTTTTCATGACTCCTTTAGGTTCCAATATTATTTTTCCTTCCTCATTAAGTTCTGGCAATATTTTTTGAACTAGGAGCTTGTCACCTATAACCTTCTTTAAGCATGAAACATGGAAAACTGTGTGCAATTGGGATGTTGTAGGAAGCTCCAATTTGTATGCCATAGTACCAATTTTTTGCAATGCCTTGTACTAACCATAATACTTTGGTGGTAATTTATTATCCTTCTTAGATTTCCTGAGGGACATTTATTTGTATGGTTCTAGTTATAGAAATACGTAGTCACCTACATCAAAAATTCTTTTGTTGCGATGTTGATCTACCTGATGTTTCATTCTAATTTGTGCCAAAGTGATGTTATCATTTAAGAGTTGGAGAACTTGTTTTTGATGGTCGATGTGATATTCCACTACTTCAACCTTAGAATTTTCTCTTAAATATGATGTGATGGACGGTGGATGATATCCATAAAGTTCCATAAATGGGGTCATTTTTGCAGCAATATGGAAGGAAGTGTTATACCACCATTTAGCCAGATGCAACCATTTGACCCATTGCCTCTATTTATCGGATACAAAGCAATGAAAATATCCTTCCAAACATGTGTTCACTATCTCAGTTTTCCCATCAGATTGAGGATGATATGATGAGCTATGAGCTAACTTAGTACCCAAACAAGAAAATAATTATGTCCAAAAATTTCCAGTGAAAATAGGATCTTTGTCGCTTACAATAATCTTTAGGTTTCCATGTAGCTTTTGAATTGTTTCCATAAATTCAGTAGAAACTGTACTGGCTTTAAAGGGATGAGATAATGCATAAAAGTGTGCATACTTGGTAAGTCTATCAACTACAACAATGAGGACACTCTTTCCTTTGGACTTGGGTAAACCTGTGATAAAATCCATTGAAACCTCTTCCTAACGTTGACTTGAAATGGATAAAGTTTGTAATTGACCTGGGGTCCTAATTGTTTCAACTTTATTTTGTTGGCAAACCAGACATTCCGCAAAAACATTTTTAATATTAGACTTAAGTTCATCCCAAAAAAATTCCTTCTTAACCCCGTTGTAAGTTTTTAAAAATCCTTAGTGCCCTCCTAAGGGAGAGGTGCAAAATTCCATAAGAATATTTTGTTTCTGGGAATTCTTATAGAGGTATAAGTGGTCTTTGTACCATAACGAATCCTTTTTCCAGCTAAATTTATTAGATGTACCGGGGTCTTGTTGTAACTTTTGAATCAGTTCCCTCACTTCTTTGTCGTTCTTCCATTCATATCTCGCTTCATTTATCCAATCTTGTTGGATAATATAAATGGCGTAAAGCAATGCTTCCACATCCTCATCCTTTCTTGAGAGGGCATCTGCAACAACATTTTTCTTCCCTTTTTTATAGATGATTTCAAAGTCATAACCCAACACCTTTGTGGCCCATTTTTTTTGCTCCTCTGAGGACAATCTTAGTTCTAAAAAGTATTTAAGACTATCATGATATGTTTTTCCCTTGAAGTGACTTCCCATTAGGTAAGGTCGCCATTTCTTAAGTGCATGTATTATTACCAACATATCCTTCTCATAAATAGCTTTCTGTAAATAGTTTCCGTTGATTGGATGACTTTCGAAAGCAATGGGTCTTTCTTCTTGTCTTAAAATAGCACCATTCCATTTCCTGAGGCATCACATTCCACAATAAAGGTTTTTGTGAAGTCTGGCATAGCTAAGACCGGTGCTTGGCACATTGCCTCTTTAAGATGTTCAAAGGATTTCGTTGCTTTTGGAGTCCAAGAAAATGCATCTTTCTTCAGTAATTTTGTTAGAGGTGTTGCTATTCTCCCATAATTCTTAACAAAATTTAAATAATACCTTGTCAACCTGAGAAATCCTCGCATATGCTTTATGGATGTGGGGATTTTCCATTCCTTAATGGCTTTAATTTTGGTAGGGTCTACCTTAACACATTGATGAGATACAATATGAGCCAAATATTCCACCTCTTGTACTCCAAAGAAACATTTGGAGGTATTTTCATATAATTATTTCTCCTCCAATAGTTTGAGCACTCTATCAACATTTTGAACATGATCCTTCCAAGACTTGTTGTAGATTAGTATATCATCAAAAAATACTAACACAAATTTTCTAAGGAAGGATTTCAAAATGGAATTCATCAAACCTTGAAACGTAGAAGGTATGGTAAGGACAAAAGGCATGACCAAAAATTCATAATGGCCCTCATGAGTTTTAAATGTTGTTTTCAAAATGTCTTCAGTCTTCATTCTAATTTGATGGTATGCTGAATGAAGGTCCAACTTGGTGAAATAAATTGCTCCATGCAATTCATTGAATAATTCATCAATGATAGGAATGGGAAATTTATCGTTAATAGTGAGCTTGTTGAGGTCCCTATAATCTGGACGCATGTGCCGTGATCCATCCTTCTTATGCACCAATACTACTGGAGTAGAGAAATAACTTTGACTACATTGAATTATATGAGCCTCTAGCATTTCTGCAACCATATGTTCAATTTCACTCTTTTGGGCATAGTGATATCTATAAGGCTTGATGTTTGGAGGAACACTTCCTGGAATCAAATGAATAGAATGACCATGATCACTAATAGGTGGGAGGCCTTTGGGAGTCCAAAATATCTTGGAATGATTGTCCAAGACTTTTTGAAGATCTGGATAAATAGATGATTTCGATTTGGGAACCTCTAGCGAACATAATTGTGCAATTACACCACATATTCTTTCTTTAGAAGCTTTCTCATTCCATTCGGGTTGATTATCTTTCCCAGTTTCCCTGCGATACCCCTTAATTCAACTTCCTTTCCTTCTGAAACAAATTCAAGAATATTTCTTGAAAATTAAAAGCTATCATACCCAAAGATTGTAGCCATTGTACTCCTAGTAAAACATCAGCACCATCCATTGGAATGGAAAGCATTGGACTATTCAACACATATTCTCCCATGGATGGCTTGATATTATGTCACATTCCAGAGAAATTTATGGTTTCTCCATTTGGAACCATCACTTGACACTCTGGTGTTGGATATAGGAAGAAATTCAGTTCCTTTGTTATCTTACAATGAATAAAATTATGGGTACTGCTCGAATCAATCAACACTATTACCCTTTTCTTCTTGATGTGTCCTTCTATCTTGATATTTTGAGGAGTGGTTATTCCGGCCAATGCATTACAAGATATGGTCAGATTCATTTCTTCTTTCTCCAGGCATTTTCCTTAGTGTGTATCCTCTTCTTTGATGTTTCTTGTTTCTTTTCTTCTTCCTCTTCACAATGTATGTAAAATAATTTTTTCTCAGCACACTTATGACCTTTAGTGTATTTTCTATAACAATTGTAACAAAGCCCTTTTCCTCTTTTTTCTTCCAATTTTTGTGGTGTCAAGCTTGTATATTATGGAAGGCTAGGGGAAACAACACTTCCATAGTTATAGTTATGATTGGTAGGCTTCCTTGTTGCCATAATTTTTCTTTCAATTTTTCTTGCCAACCTAAATGCCTTCTTCAATGCATCAGGTTCCTAAATGTGAACCTCATGTTGGATGTTATCCTTTAATATCCCTATGAAAAAATCAATCCTATGCTCCTTTGGAATATCTTTTACCCTTATACTCAATTTTTGGAAGTCGTCAATGTGCTCCACCATTGAACCTTTTTTTTAAGATTTATCAATTGGCTAAAAAAAGGTGTTGCTTTTTGTATCCTCATAATGTGCTATCATTTCTTTTGTAAAAATTGCCCAAGTGACAATTTGTTTATGAGAGAAAAGTCATCGACACCATACAAACTGATTGGGTTCCAAATATAAAGCTCCAATGCATACCTCTTGTGTGTTTTTCACATATGGAGAATGGAATATTGGTCCATCTGTAGTATCCACGTTATGGGATCCTTGCCATCAAAATTCCTCATATTGATCTTTGGAACATGGTGGGTCTTCAATCCAATGTTAGAGTCTATGAAATTATGATTAACATTTATTTTTTCCTCATCATGAGTTTCCTTTACTACCCTTTCGCGATTAGTAAGCATTTCTTGTAGCAACTTTGAAAAATCTATCTTCAAATCTTCCATGTTGCCTTTAAGTTTTTCTTCTATAACATACATCTTAGCCTCCATGCCATCCATATTAGCTTCAATTCCATTCATCTTAACTTCGACACCATTCTCTAAACCATCCATCTTAGCTTCCACGCCTTTCTTTATACCATCCATATTAGCTTCTGTTACTTTTTTTGAGAGTGAAATTCATTGCACTTGGTCTTGTAATTTTGATATATCATGTTGCATTTCTTCCTCTTCTTTATGAGTCATGCTAGAGATTTAAGGTTTCTTACTAGGTGTTTCCATTTTATTTCTTTGGGCATCAATTAATGATAATTATACTTCACTATGTTCTTTGAATTCCTTCAAACTAATTTTTCAAACCAAACTTATGCAAAATTTTAAAAAGACTACACACTCTTTTTGGCTTTGTAGGAGCTCGATATTGTATCAATTGTATCTCTATAATTGCAGACCTTCAAGGTCTGAAATTTCCTCCTATGGTATCCCTCTCAGTCCTTCTTCCAACCCCGCAAGTATGATCAAGATTGGATTCTCCAAGACATTAAACCGATACACAAAAAACTACAACACATCCTCATGTTGTACCCTTTTATGAAATTTCAATATGATGCACAGAGAGAAAGTTATGACGATTTTCCCCAAGTCACCTATTTGAGATATAATTCGGGAGTCTACAAAAACCCTAAATTCCTTGGATCATATCTTCTAAAATATAGCGAGACAAGATTTGAAATTCATATCAAGGTTCATCAAGATCTCGACTCATGTGGACTTTAATATTATCTTCTGAAACATCATAGAAAAACCGTTATACCGAAAATTCCACAATGACTTGTTCGAACCAGCAAAACCCTAGAATCCAAAGCTCTAAATCAATTGTTATGCAACCAAATAACAAAATAGAAGGAAAGATAGAGAAACGACTTCAAAATCACCCTCTTCGAGGGGGAAACCTCCTTTACATTACAAAAATTAACATTTCTTGGATCATATAAATGACAATACCTCCTTTCTATATATAGGAGTCTAAGGCGTCACAATATAGCCAAAGCTGACATAACAATAATAATGTTAGGGAACAACAATAACAATATTGGACTTTTATGGGGCACAATAATAACAATATGGGGACAACAATAACAATAAGGGTCTACAATAACAATAATAACATGGGAATACATTATTATTATAGGGGCCTAACGGTTTTATTCCACAATATAAGGGTTTTATGATAGGTTTTACTTTATCCATAATTTCCCTTGCTTATTTTACATCAATCACCACTCATATTCTTATGCTGTGGAAAAAATTTCACTACATCAATTGTAGATTTTTACTTGTAGATTCAACAACTTATGTGGTATGCTAAAACATAAGACAAGAATATACCCTACTCATTAGTCGAAATAAAATTTGATCGATTAAAACACTAAGTAGAAAAGGAATAATTTCAATCACACATAACACAATATTTTTCTAGGGAAAGAAACTGCTCAAAACCCTGACTATCTATATTGGACTAACCAGAAGATTTGAGAAGAAAATACAATGATTTTTCGAACCAAACAATTCCTGCACAAGTACAATCTATCTCTTTGCTTTACAAACCAACTCAAGCCAACACTTAGCCAATTATGTTTCCTTGCCAAACTGTTACTTCCTTGACCAATTCCTTAGAGAATTATCCCATATTTAATTAGGAAATTCCCCACTCATAACTACGCAATCCATCATAGGCATTCTACTGATTGCATTCACCATATGTACAACATATAAAATTATACAACTGATAGTACAATGTCCTTAAACTTTAATATCAAATGGGTCTTCCTTTGAACTGACATGCATGAGTTATTTATGAGTGAATATTCAATTAAATGGTGGAGTAGTGAAGTTGCACTGAAGTTTCTCCCCACTACTATACCTCCTACTAGTTCGTCCAATGATTTGAACTATTTTAACTAATTTTAACTCAGTTAGACTGAGTTAATTAATTAGAACTCAAAAGAACTCAACCTGGACCCCTAAAATTTAGGAATCATTCTACATGAATCTAGATAGACTTAACTTGGATGTACTGATTGAACTAAGTCAAATTAACTTAGTTAACTATTACAAGTTTCTATGAGAATAGAATTTGAATTTAATTCCAAATTTAATTCAAGGAAAAATTAAATTAGGATTTATTGTTTCTATTTTTAACACACCCTCTCCACAAGAAATGAATTATATTCTACCACAATCCTGCCTCTGTGAAACTAAAATTTTCATCCTAACAAGGTCCTTGTCAAAACTTCTTCATCCTACTCCTCTATGGGAATCTACTCGAGCAACATGATTCTCCTCTACACACAATCTCAAAGATGATGAGACAAGATATCAATATGCTTTTACTGATCATGAAAAACTAGATTCTTAGAGAGTTCGATACAACTCTAGTTGTCACAGTGAATCATTCTTGGATCCATATGTTGACCAAACAAACCAACAAGAATCTTTCTCATCCAGATAGCATCACAAGATGCTTGACTAGCAATCATATACTCTGCTTCTGCTGAACTGAGTGCAACTGATCTTTGTTTCATGTTGTACCAAAAAATAGTTGCTGACTCAATACTGAAGATCCCACTTGATGTTATCTTCCTGTAGGATGGACTCCCTACGTAATTTTCATCAGTGAAGCCTCGAAGCTTCTGTTAGGTTCCTATTCCAATAGGTTTCATTCTTCATGATTGACTATGGAAGTGCCAAATATGTTCATCCTTGCATGCTGCAAAGGTTCCATATTTTGTATGCAGATAGAGAGAATTAAAAGCTGTAAAGAGGGTGTGCCCTAAAAGAATAATCAAAGGGAAAAAAGAATAAATTGGTCAGAAAAATGATAGGAATGAACCCCAAACCAAAAGACCAGGAAAGTGGGCAGTCAAAATGTCATTGCTATCCTATTTGTAAGTTCACAATGTGCAAAAATTGTTGCTTATCACACTTGATGGATGGCCCAACAGTTCAATCTGGACCATTCCATATTTAAATTTGCTGTTGTAGAATAGAGAATGAATATCTGTCCAAACAGTTCAAGCTTGGTAGTTGAGTAGTTATGTAGAGTAATTAAGGAGCCCAACTGCTTAATCTGGGCCCTTGGAAGAGATAAGGGTAGATTTAGATAGGAGGGCAGTCAAAAGAAAAGAGGAGAATCAGGGTTTGCTAGTCCAAGTGCACCCAATCAAAAGGAAGAAAATATGTTAGGTATATTAGGCTGGGTAGGCAGTTTGAGGTTGCAGAAGCAGGTGGGTGCTCACTTTTGTCTTGTCAAGAAAGACTCATATCATCAGTGACATAAGTACCATGGCAGTTGTTTGGTTGCATAGCAATGGAAGCATGACTAATTCGCCTTCATTCCCCAAAGATCATTTGCTAACATTCCCACAAGGACCATGGGATCTGCCCAATAGTCCTATCTCACTTCATTCTATGAGAAATGCTAAGCTAAACTCTGAGTTTACTTAAGGAAAAGAAGCCACATTTCTTGTGTAAAAATCATCATTCCATACTCATTACATTTGCTTATGCCTATGTTTTCACTTTACAAACTTAGCATTTGTGTATGCAATTTCATTCCATAAACCCATATTAACATTTAACTCTATTATGTAGCTCCCTTGATCATTTCCTCATCCCTATCATACAAAAACTATATAAAAACCCAAAAAATGTAAATATCCCCACCCCTTGGCACTATAGCCATATAATATAGTTTTTGGGGATTGTTAAGTCCACTTGGGACTTTAATAAGAACCCTTCCGCATGGAAACCGTCGGGTTTATTTAACCTCCAGTTAAATAAATAACCACAGTTCATCCCCACCCCTCACACATAAACCACACCTTATTACCCTCCGCACTTATACATTCTGGGTTTCATTTGATATTTGATTAAATGAATAACTTTAACCACCGGCACACCCACAAAACCCATTAACCCAAAGTTTTTCCCCCGCAATATTTTTATAATATTTAATATACGGGTGGGTCCCTGTGCCGTATCGCACCAACACCTACGCATCCCGTCAACCCTCTGATCTACCCTTGCAGATCCGACAGCCCTCGCCGATATCAGAGCGACCTCGTTGTACGAGGGTTAGCTCCCGATAGAAAGTGGTTTTGCCGCCATACGCGGGGACGCATGGCCCATTTTGATTGCATCGGGCGTGCGCTGACACAAACCACCCCTGTACCAAAGGCGGTCTGATAGCAAACCACTTACCGCCTGTCCTCCCCGCCGCCCACGTCAGCTCTGCGTCGGCTTTTGCATCTGCGCCCCCACTACTGTATAGTCCGCCGTGGCTGCCCTGTCACCCATCCACGTCAGGCGCCACGTTACCCACCGTACCCTGCTACAGGACCATGTGACGTCATGCTGATGTCAGCACAAAAAGCGCCAAAAAGTCCGCAAAAACACAAATTTTCGTTAAAAACCAACGAAAGTGATGTTTTTATTTGTTTTTACACGACCAATGGTAAAAGTTTATGCATGAGTTTTACGTTCAATCTGCCATTTACGTCCCAGTCTGCCGCCCAGGTGTGTTCAACCTGCCACCCTGACCTCCTCGGCTCTACCTGCAACTCCATTTCACCGCAAAGTCACGAATAAACAGGTATTTATTCGACTGTCACCTGTAAACCCTGTTTTATCAAGTTTCTCTGTTAAAATGACCTCCGAAAGAATTAAATGTGTTTGAAATATACTGGAACCTCTAAACCTCCCCGTTTCAACTCACCACTCACCATTGCTTCCAAAGAAAACCTGTTTACCCTATAGCCCTCTGCAAAATTACCCCTGAAACTCGAAATTGAGCTCATTTCTGCCTGTAGAACCAGCAAGAAAGCACCTGCAGCCAAAGCCATCTTTTCATCATTTTCTCAGCTTCCTAGCTAAACTCTAAAGACTTGCTCTTTCCTTTTGAATCTTGCACAGAGAGGCCATTTCCATATAAATTCAAACTGTAAATTCCCTGTCAAAATATCCGTTGTTAGGACTCTGTTTTCCTGTTGAAATATAGGCCAAATCCAGCTATAACCCTAGTAAATCATGGAGGCTCCAGTTGCCCTCAATATTGCACCATTAAATGCACCTCATAGAGAGTTAGAGTGGATACCTCTTGCTGACAGAGACTATCAAATTGCTGATATGGAGGGAGACAAGCCTCACCTTCAGGCTTTCTGTGAAATAAGGAATAAATTCAGAAACAAAGCTGACCTATTAGGAATATGGGAATCCAACATGCCTATGTACTACCTGCCCTCAGTGAATGTCTTCCCTGACCTCATCCATCAATGTTGTGCTAACTATGAGCCTTCTCAAAGGGCAGTGATGGACCCTGCTGGAAATGTCCTCTTTTACATTACTCCTCAGTCTATAAATGAGATGTTGCAATTCAAGCCAACTCAGCCTTTGGTCCCCCTTTCCATGAAAAATCTGCTGGATCAAGCCTCAAAGTTGCCCTCTGCAGAAATTGACCGAGTTGCCAAGCTATTTATGCCACCAGACTGTTACTCCAGATTCACAATTCCCTATCACCATGCTTGGTTTACTGAGGAGGGAAAAATGCTCATAGACATGATTTCCTACATCCTAGGATTCAGAACAAGTGAAATTGTGGACGAGACTGTCTTTTCTTTGATGTCTATCTTTACTCCAGGACAGCCCCCTGCTGTCAAGTATGACTATGCCACCTTCATAGCCAACAAGATTCATGAGCAGTTCATGAACTTAGAGAGGGAAAGGGTATTCAAATACACCTCATATATCTATCATTTGCTGCTATACTATCAGTCTGAAAGTTTCCCGGTATTCCTTAAAAAATTGGATGCTAGGGGGGAGCGAAGATCTGTGATATTTTGGTCCTCAATGTTCCATCATGTTAATCTCTCCCCATACACATACTGTGAGTTCATTGACCTTTTTATCTATCCAGCCACTTGCCTATTATCAGCAGATCCTCCTCCTAGGCTCACTGCTGAAATGCAAAGAATTTTACATCTCTCAAAGGGATACAGCATTGGTGACTGGTACTACTACCAAAACCACACTGTAATAAGGATCTATGGCTGTGAATTAGCCCCATGCAGACTACCAAAATATGTCCCCATGAGACTCTTTGCCTTGGAGTACTATCGGCAGTTCAACAGTGCAGACTTAAAGCACTTCTATGGTGCTAGGAAGAAGGCACAACTTAAAATAAGACATCAATTGGGCCCCTTTATCTTTAATAAAAGGGAAGAAGCATGGAAGGATGCTGATGAGATTCTGAGAGAGAAAATTAAGCTCAAACTAAGTTTCCATTGGTCACCATATGACCCTGAACATTTCATAAGCTTTAGAAGGGTAAAAAACAAGCTCACAGGGTATCCCCACCACAGAATCCCTGAAATTGAACAATATGCCAATCAACAAAAATGGGTAGAGGGAACACTAGTGGAAGAGCTTACTGAAGAAGAGATAACAGAAAAAGCAATCAAAAACCTTGAAAAATCAGTTGACTTGGAATCTTTTGGGCAGGTGTCTTTCACATCTCCTCGACACCTTGGAGAAGGCACCTCATTGGCCACGGCTTCCCAGTAACCTGCTCAAGTAAGTGCTCCACCAATAGGGACAACTAAAGGAAAAGAGGTGCAGCATTCAGAACAGCAAGTGCACCATTCTGAGCAGCAAGAGACAATGGCAGACTGGCCAGTTTCTACAGATGAGCAAAGTCAAGGGCAAGACCCTTCAACTCAAGCAAAGGTGATGGAAATTCCTGTGTTATAGACTCCTCTTAATGAGGAAAGAGCAAAGAAAAGGGATAGACAAGAAGAAACCCCCTCAGGGACATCTGCAAATCAGCAAGGAGAAAAAAGACAAAGATTGAATCCTTATTCAGAAGAAGAATTGCCAGAGGGGCCAACTGGACAACAAATTCCCCCAAGTATGGAGACATCAGCTAGCTCCTTCCAGCCAGAGCAAGAAAGACAACAAGGTGTGGAGGTCACATCCACCAGCCAACAGGGCAGACAGGGCTCTGATATCAAGAAGGCATTCACTGATATCAAAGCTAGAAATGAGCCAGTGAGGTTCCAGCTTTACAACCAACTACTAAGAATGGCTCCCACTAACCAGCAAAGGCTAATGGCAGCCTATGACATCCAAGAAGGGAAAATGACCCTCATTCATTTCAGACCTACAATGCAGCAACCACAATCAGCTGCTGACTATATCAGAACCAATCTGGAAGTGCTCTCCAAAGATATCCATCCAATGGACCAGATTGAATTACACAAGCAAACCGACGAAATGGTATATTCTACCTTGGCAAACAAAACATTGTTGGCCCATAGATTGCAAAATTCATTGCATAATATCTCTGCCCAACTGGAATTAGAGAAGGCATCCTCAATGGCTAAGGATAATAGAATCAAATCCTTGGAGGAGATTATCATAGAGTTGGTACATGATCCCCAGGATGCGAAGGGCATTCAGGCCTTGATCAAAAAGAAGGATGAAGACATAGCAGCCCTTATAACACAACTTAGGATGCCAGCTACACTACATCCTCAAACTATAGAGGTGGCACAACAAAAAGAAGAGGAGGATGTGGTCACCTTGCTCATGAAGATGCATAAAAGATTGATAGAAACGGAGAATGCCTTGGAGGCATCATTGGAAGGAAGACAGGGAGAGTTGGCCTCTCAGCCAATTCAAACAACTCACATTCTTACAGCTGCTCCTCCTATGGCCACCACAATAGTCCCTCCCATTGATCCAACATCCACAGCAGGTACCTCAAGCTCAGCACCAGTTCCAGCAACAACTATAGCTGCAGCAGAGCAAGAGGCCAGCCTAAGTATGGAAGAGATGATGAAAGAAATAAAGGCCCTGGAAGTACATATGGCATAATTAAAAGAGGCCAAAGAAAAGCTGGCTAAAATTGAGGAAATATATGACAAATCAAAGATGGATGTAGCTGAAAAGACAAGGGAAGTAAAAAGCTTGGAGAAAAGAATAAAGGAGCTAGAGAAAGAGCTTACTCTTGATAAAACTCTAGCTGAGGTCAAGAAAATTTTGTGGGCCAAGATTGGCCAATCCATTACAGACCAATGGCAATCCATTGAAACTATTCATGAGCAAATGGAATTGATAGGCTTGGCTCAGTCTGAAAATCAAAAGGCTAGAGCATCTTTAGGAAATATGCCTGAGCAAGCGAACAGAATGATTCAATTCTTGAACACTCATACCAAAGTGCAGTTGGCAGCAATAGGTATCAGGAATAGGACTGATACCATCTTACTAGTAAAAATGGTGCTGACCCTAAGAAATTTTGTGCAAACTCTAGAAAGAAAATGCCAAGAAATGCAAGCAGAGGTAAATGAGTTCAGAATAAAGTTTGTAGCATTATAGAGTAGAGGGCTACCCAGTTTAGTAACCAGCGCTGAAAGACTGCTGTCACATGAGCATTATGCCAACAGGGTAAATAACTATGCCTCCAATCAAATCACAGCGTCCTCGAGCACATCAGAAGAAACAGGGCCTCCATCTGGACAAAGTCTCTATGACAAACTAGAAAATCTGTTCTACATTGAACATGAGATAAACCACCTATTTGAAGTCCAGCCCAACTTTTATAGATACACTGAAGCTGATGAAACACTGATAAAGATACAAAGACATCAGCTGCCTACAGAGGATTGGTGGAAAGGAATGATGGAGACATTTCTCAGGTAAATTTTGTTTTTTGATTCTTTTTGTTAGCTACAGGTAAGCAAATACAGATGGCATGGTCCACATGTCAAAAGGTAAAAAAACAGCATAAAGAAGAAATGGAATGGTAACTACAGCTCGTTAATGCAAAGAAATCAAGCACCGAAGATAAAGGCCAAGACAACGACAAACAACATAGCAGCATCAAGGCAGCAAACGCAGAAATCAATGCGCAGTGACCAGCCGACTCACTCAGCCCAGAAAGTCAAAATACCTCTGACAAATTCGACAGCTAGCACATTCATATTTACTACAGCATTTATTCCCTCATTTACTACTTCTTAAGAGTTGGTAAAGGAAGTTATGAGTTCCAGACTTGTCTTCATGATATTTTGTATCTCCCTTTTTGTATAAATACCCCCCCATAATATGTATTTGGGGTTGGTGATTTTATTTCTAGACTGCGTTGTAATTTTTGAGACTCTCTAATACAAATGGCTATTGAATTTCATGGTTTTTGCACCGCTTGAATGTGCAAATGATGTTCTGGGACTTGCTACAAAATTCCTGTGTCATTCAATGGAACAATAAGTTATTCTAAACTGTGTTTTATGTTTTCTATGTTTATAAATTTCATGTATTTTCCATAATCTTAGTAACAGAGAAGAATAATAGCCCAGGATTTGTTTTAATGCACCCTATGCTCAATCTCTGCTATTAATTATGTTTTCTTCGAGATAAGTCATAAATATGAATTCTCAACTGCTCATGTTTGCACTAATACCTTCACTTTGAATACTATTTAGGAATTCTTAATTGCTCCTGGATAATATTCATACACTTTCCCTCTGCCAGTGTAATGAAAGATTCTTGATTACCTTTCATTCCCTGACTTCATTCCATCAATTTCCAGATTTGAAAATTGTTCCTAAACTGCCTATCTTGCTCTATAGCATTACTTTTCACCCAAGAAACACTTTTAGCAGTACACCCTCATTGACTCCATTGCCCAATAGTATAGACTGTTTTGGACTTGCATCCTAGTTCTGCCTGAAATAACCATCCAACAAACTTAAAACAAAAACCTGTGCATCCTTACAAGTATAAAATACACCAAAACAAAGCTAAATTATAAAGAGAGAGCCCTCTCTGGTTGCAAGTAGGCTAGGACCTGCAGCTAAAATATTGGTTAGTGGTTACCTCGGCCGTATTCCCTTCAAGAGGCTGGGAGCAACCTGAGCGATAACAGCTTCACTCCCACTATTCGTTGGTACTGAAGAACAAACTGAGTGGTGGCTCTAAGGTATCTCAACGCATGTTTGGTTTCCTTTGGATACAGTTTGGTAGGCTTAAGCATAGCTTGACTAAGTTGGTTAGCCTCATAACACATGTTTGGTCATGTGTTCACCAAATACATGAGTAAACCCACAAGGTGTTTATAAATAGAAGCCTCCATTACTTCACCTGATGTAGCATCCTCCTTCCTCATGTTACTAGTTAAAGGAGTCTGCGTGGGTTTACTTCTCTCCATTTGGAACTTCTTGAGTATCTCATTGACATATGTTCCCCGAGAGACAACCAATTCCTCATCTCCTTGCCATACTTCCATCCTTATAAAGTAGTGCATGAGCTCTAAGTCATTGATTTCGAACTCTGTTGCAAGATCCTATTTACAAGAGTTGATCATCTTATCAACACCTATCAGAATCAAATCGTCAACAATAATCAACAATTTACCTTCAAGAACAATATCGTAAAGGTTTGCATCTACTTCACTTTTGGTGAAGCCCAACCCAGTGAAATAGATATTGATCCTGGTGTACCAAGCACAGGGTGCTTGTTTCAATCCATACAATTATCACTTGAGTCTACACACATGTGACTCTCTATTGAAGGTGTCAAATCCTTGAGGCTACTCAATATACAACTCTTCCTTAATCATGTCACTGAGGAATGTTGTCCTTACATCCATATGATGTATATTCCATCCCATCTGCATTGACAATGTTAGAATGGATCCAATTTATGAGTACCTTGCTATAGGAGAGAAAGTCTCAAAATAATTAATCCCATCCACCTGAGAGAACCCTCTAGACACAAACTTGGCCTTATGTTTCTCCACACTACCATTAGTTGTTTTCTTTACCTTGTAAATCGATCTGGAACTCACCATTGGCTTGTCTTCCGATCTTGGGAACACTTCCCAAACATGATTCCTGATAATGGATTCATACTCTTCAACCATGTCATCAACCCAAACTGGTTGCTACATTGCTTCCTCAAAAGAGGATGGTTCAATCTCTACAATCCTACTCATCGAAGCCAGGTAGCCAATGTACATCTTTGGTGACCTCCTCTGCCCGCGCTGTGATGTGGGTGCTCCCACATTCTCTCTAATATCATGCAATAACCTGTAAGTCTCTTTGGTGCACTTTCTCCCATCACTGGAAGAATGTACATGAGTGGGTATTTCTGCTCCCTGCTCCTCTACGTGTGGTTGCTTCACATCATCCTGAGGTTCCTCCATTAGAGCTAAAAGATCCTCAACAACATGTAGCTAAATATCCCTCTCAAGGGAACATCTCATGGCCTTCTCTTCATCAAACTTCCCATCTCTAGGACCACTCTCATGCTATTGGTTGGCAGATACATCCAATAGTTGTGAGGTGTATTAGTGTACCCAACAAATATGCCCAACTTAGTTATTAGCTCTAACATTTTCCATGAATCTTTAGTAACATGGCAGTAGACTAATGAACCAAATATCCTGAAGTGTGCTACATTTTTTTTCTTCCCTGAAAAACCTCTCTTAGTGTATTCACCCTAAGAATTCGATGAGGAATTTTGTTTTGCAAATAAACAACTATGCTCCATGCTTCAAACCATAAGTGTAATGACAGGCTCTGATCATGCAACATCACCCATGCCACTACTACAATATTTATGTTCTTCCTTTCAGCCACCCCATTCTACTGTGGGTTATGAGGTGCTATCAACTCTCGTCAAATTCCCTCTGATGCACAAAATTTTTTGAACTCATTCAACATATGTTCTTCACCATTATCACTTCTGAGAGATTTAAATTTCCTGCTAGTATATTTCTCGACAAGTGCTTTAAATTCACAAAACTTTTTGAACGTCTAATCTTTCTTCTGCATGAATAAAATCCAACTCTTATGAAAAAATCATCAAAAAATATTACATAATACATGTTCTTGGCCATGGATGCTGTCAAGAATGGTCCACACACATTTGACTGAACTCTATGAATGATCTCTCATGCTTGGTTGTCTTTTTCATGAAATTAAGCTTTGGTGTACTTCCCCAATGTACACCCTTTTCATGTGTCTCTCTGCTCTAGTGTACCCTTGGGAAGCTCTATAGAAATTTGTTGCAATATCTTTAAAGTTCCATTATGCAAGTGACCTAAAATCCTTTGCTGCAACTCACTACCGTTTCATCTATGGACCTTATCTTCTTTCGTGCTCAAAGAAACGAAATATTCTACCTCCAACTGTAGAGATTCTTCACTCGAACACCTATCCACTTCAACTATCTTGTAGCTATGTGATGAAGGAATGAAATTCCCTTACTAAATATCAGTTCATAGCCTCTATCCTCTAGCATGGCAATAGAAACCAAGTTCTACTTCATACTTGGAACATACATAACATCTCGCAAACTAAGGGGAGAACCATACTCCCTCTACAAGGTAACTCCACTGATCCTATTTGTGTTATAACTCCCATCATCACCCATCTCGATATGCATCTGGAGATCCTTCGCCTCCAAGTTACTGAAGAGCTCTTTGTTACCAGTCATATGGAATGAATCTCCATTGTCCAGGTACCACACACTACCCATCATCGATGACCCCATACAAATAATCAAGGTAAAACTTAGTTCAAAATGTGAAGCAGTAGCATCACCTGCTACTCCTCCTAAAACCTTCTTATCGGCCTTCCTGTGCAAACACTTTCTGGAAGGTTTCCCATCTTGTGACAATGAAAACACTAGATTTTCAACAGTTCCTTCTTCTTGCCACCCTAACAAGAATCTAATAAGGAATAGGATGAATTCCCCTTCCCTTTCTTTGCCTTACCAGCTAAGGCATAATTTTCCTCATCATCATGCTTTGATGAGGATCTGTCTCTTGTGTTCCACCCAATCTCTTCTTGTACCATGTAATACCATAATCGCTCCCACTCTTCTAGCTTCTCCCTCCCATTAACTAGGTCTTGGTAACTTTTTCAGCTTGGGAAGTCGTAGAAGTGTTAGGCTCAATAAATTGGCTTCAAAAACACTAATACCAACCCCTCCAAGATCATCCCAACATTGGGTGAACTTGGTCAAGTACTTCGGAATGGAATCACCCTTCTCCATCTTGAGCTTTTTGATTTTGTCCTTTAGTACTAGCTTCCTATGGTCATTTCTATTTTGAAATAGGTCCATAAATTCCTTCCACATTGAAAATGGATTTTCCTTGTCATGGATATTCAAGACAATATGATATCGAACTCCTTCTAGGATAATCTTTCTCACCTTTTCCAAACACTTTCTCCATTCAACCAGATCTTTAGCATTAAATGTTGGAGGATTCAGAATATCATGATCTATGAATTCCTTTAGCCTGTTTTCTTTCAGCACTCCCTCCATCCCATCCTTCCAAGCTACGTAGTTTGAACTACCCTCCAGGGAATACTCAAGTATCAAACCATAGAATGACATCCTTGAATTTCACTTTCACAACAGAATCATATTCTCCTCTTCTATTATGTCTTTAGCTCTGATACCATGTGTATTTTTACTTATAGATTCAACAACTTATGTGATATACTAAAACATAAGACAATAATCTACTCTATTCATCAGCAGAAACAAACTTTGATCGATGAAAACACTAATCAGAAAAGGAATAATTTTAATCACATATAACAAAATATTTTTTCTGGGGAAAGAAACTGCTCAAAACCTTGACTATATATATTGCATTAACAAGAATATCTGAGAAGAAAATATAGTGCTTGTTCAACCCAAGAAATTCCTCCATAAGTACAATCTATCTCTCTGCTTCACAAACCATCTCAAGATGACACTTAGCCAATTCTGCTGCCTGCCAAGCCCCCACTTCCTTGCACAATTCCTGAGAGAATTAACCCATATTTATTTGGGAAATTCCTCCCCTCATAACTGCGCAATCCATCATATGCCTTCTATTGATTGCATGCACCATCTGTAAAACTCATAAAATTATAGAACTAATAATATATTGTCCCTCTACTCTAATATCAACTCAGTCTTCCTCTACGCTAACATGCATGAGTTATTTATGAGTGAATATTCAGTTAACTAGTCTAGTAGTGAATTTGCACTGAAGCTACTCCCTAATACTATACCTACTACTAGTTCCTCCAATTGTTTGAACTAGTTTAAATGACTTTAACTCAGTTAGACTGAGTTTATTAATTACAACTCAAAAGAGATCAACTTGGACCCCTAAAAATTTAGGAATCACTCTACATGACTCTATATAGACTTCCATTTCAAATTTACTAAGCGAGTGAAGCCAAATTAACTTAGTTAACTATTACAAGTTTCTATGAGAATAAATTTCAATTTAATTCCTAATTTAATTCAAGGACAAATTAAATTAGGATTTCTTGTTTCTATTTTTAACATCAAGTCTGATGATTATGCCTTGAGAAACACATAATTGTTTTGGATCATTGAGGAAGAGGTAATTTGTAGCCATGTCAGTACAACTTGCATTGATGAAGACTTTTATTATTGTAATACTTGAGTACTTACATTTGGAGATCTACATAGTGAAGTAGAAGATGGTGTTGAATTTTTTTCATGTACCATATTGTCCATAGACTCTAATAACATCAACAACAAAACCTGTGGTGCCATTTGAAGGGTTTTTCCTTCAAATGCTTATGTAGATCATAAATTACCAAGCAACTTGATTACATGGCCGAATCCATTTTGTCATAGATATGGTATAAATGTTGAGGACTACTCATAAATCAATTATTAGTTTTAGTAGCTATATTAATTCAACACGTGTCACATGTTGTTGGGATGTGTCCTTTTATTTAGAGGGGATTATAATAAGCTCATACACGAGACTCTCATTTAAATCCATTTGTTTATATTTTAAAATGTGTATGTTGTTATAGCATGTTTATGTTTTCCCTTTATTTTAAATGATTTCTTTTAAAACACACTGTCCATTTTTATCTTCCTCAAGGTTCTAGGGAAATGACATGAAAAAATGCCTTAAATTGCAAAGACTAAAAGGATATTGCAGAAAATGCATAACTAGAAATGGCCTTTGTATATGTATACATAGTACGAGCAAGAAAGAACATGTCATTGATGCATATACTTGATATTGTTTAAAAACATCATTTTAATAGTTTTGTGGACCTCTTTATTTAGATATTGGTGGTGGTAAGGTCTTGAATGTAAGGGAGAACGAAACCTATAAAATTGCAAACACGAGTAACAACTCTACCATAACTCCATGCACAATTGAAAATATCCAAGCTGAGTGTGATTTAGGAACAAGGTAGAGAGTTTTAACACAATTTTATTGTTGTAGGAATAGATTTTACTTTATATTATATCCTCTAATTATATTTTACTATGTATTGTTTATCTGCAATACACATCCATATGTTTTGATGTGTTAGGTAGAAGGCACTATTTATTACTATTTTTATTGAATGAAAAGAAATCATATTAAATTTGTAATAGAGTGTTGGTTGGATATACTTGTGAGACTTGAACAACGTACATATAAGTTCAGACAGGCTGCCTCATAAAAGGGAGAAAAAGAACACAAGCCTATTCTTTCGAAAAAGTTACATGCTAGATTAAAAATTGCTTTTATTTATAATAGACAAACTAGAAAAGTGTTATGATAAAGTTGTGCATATGTTGGCCCTAAGGTGGTTCCATATTCTGTGGAAGTGTTTCAAACCATGTGGGTCTTCTTTCCCTTCCAAGCTTTTTGAAATTTCTTTGCAACCAAGCTTACATTTGAGTTGATGAGGCAAAAATTTCAACGTTGTCCCTTGAGATAAGATGTTGGACATTATTGACACCATACAAACTATATTTTATCATGTGTGGGTATGGAACTCATCCAAAAATAATTAATGACAATAACGCTATACTATGAAATACTAACCAGTAAAAATGCCTAGCTTCAACTGTTGGCTATGGTTCTATTTGTAATGGTGTTATAAAATATGAGTATGTAGCCACAAGTTAATGCTCTTAAATAATGAATATTGTACATAAATGCCATGGTTGTGCTATCAGAAACATGACTAGGGACATGTTTCTTGTTTTATTCACATTCCCATCTTGACATTGCATTAGCAAATTGCGAACCTATTTTAGATGCATAATATACAAGGATCCCTCTCGAAAACATATGGTCATGTTTCTTGTTATGTTTCTTATTTCTCATTTCTTGTAACATAGTATTGTAGCATCATAGAGCTATGAAAGTATCAAAATACTGACCTAATCAAATCAGCTTGCAACTAAAATGTGTGGAATTTACTTCCTGAGTCAAAACACAGTCTAAAATTTTTGTTATTAGCCAGCATAGTGCTTTGTTTCGAATGTGGCTCTCTGTCATCTATGCATCTCGAATGGTGTGGTTGCTATGGGGCATGGGGATAGTCACTCGAGAGGAAATGTTGGGTTTTTGTGTTGTGGGCGATGCCTTTGTCCTCTCTAGGTTATGGGCTTGTGTTTCTAGCAACTTCTTATTTCTCGCTACTCACTGCTCAATGGTGTTGGTCAACTAGTCTACATCTTTCATTTGCTGGGTCATGGGTTTCTCATTATGGTGTCCTAGATATCGAAGTGGGATTTCCAGAAGTTGTTCCTTGGTGCATCGGGGGCTGGGGACATAACTACTCTCAGTGCAGTGCTCTCATGGTTCTGCGCTTATCCCTTATGCCTTCCCCCCCATGGTATGTCGTCTTTTGCTCTTTCGACTGTCATTGACCCAACAGCCCTAGCATCTGCACCTGATTTTATCCGCAGAGGCCCTGGACTCCCCTTAGCATTGTGGACCAGCAAAAACGAAGGGGTCTTCGGCACCCAGAACAAGGTTAGTCCTCTGCGCTTCCACGTTTTTCTTAAAACCCCTGTTGGGTCATCAATGATCATCTAGGTAAATAGCATATATCGAGCTAATCATCTGAAACAAAACATCAAGGAACTCTTTGGGTACCCAACCCAAATGCAAAATTTGATTTTCGAAGGCAGAGCAATGCATGACGGGCTTTGAAACGAATACCACATCCTTGCAGTTTCTACCATCATTCTCAATCTGAAACTCTGTGGTGGCGATGCAACAACCTGTAAATCAAAATTCTAGGGAGGTGGATGTGGGAGCAGCAAATCAAAAAACATAGAGGACAAAAAGAAACAAAAGAAGCAGGAAGAATCTTTCATAAACATTTTAGAGGGGAAACGAGCAGAAATAGAACAAATAAAATTGGGAGGTTCTACCCCCAACCCACACATAGTGGAGTAGATGAGTACCATTCCTGAAATTGAAATAGATAATACTGGAATATATTTAAATTGTTTAGCATTTGAATCACAAGCCATCATTTGTTGTTTCAATTGCTTTTGGCCTGAACTGGTTGAGCTTTTTCACTAGATCTTGACCAACTAGTTAATGGATTGTGAAATTCATCTATGCTCAAAACGGTTCTTCATAGTAAAATTCCCTTCATTGGAGACTAGGGAAAACATTATACAGGAGGATCCATGGTTTTGGGGATCAACGGGCATGTTCATCACTCCCTGGTTCCCAAATTTCGATGTAAACACCATGGTTGTCTCAAGAATGCCAATTTGGGTCTACCTGCACAATCTTCCTTTTCACTTATGGGATGAACGTGTTCTTACTAGCATTGGGAACATTATTGGGTCTTATATTAAGATAGACACACAAAAAATGGAGGAGAGGATCTACACATATGTGCAGATATATGTGGAAGTAGATCTCAACAAAGGACTACCAAACCGTATCCAATTGATCAATAATCAGAGGAACTAGACGCAGATTCTAGACTATGAGAACACAACATTTAGGTGCACAATTTGCAGGAAAACAGGACACCTTAGGAACATGTGTCCAATTGTTAGGAATGACTTCAATAGAAATAAGAGAACTGGTAAACAACCTAAAGGTTGGAATTTCCCTCCACCAAAGCTGGAAGAAGAGGAGGAGGATGCAGACGAGGAACCCATTTCTTTTTGGAACACCCAAACAACAGAGGCAATGGAAACCGAGGGGAAACAAACAAAAGAACCCATGGGGCCTCAGAATAACCAGGTACAAACAATAGAGATGCCATAAACAATGGAACCTAGTGGGTACAAGCATACTCATTCATCAGACAATTCAGAATCAGACAAAGACATTACTAGACCTGATGACACGCAGCACACACTTGTCACTACTTTGTTGTCTCAAGTGGGTTGGCACAAGGTTGTGAAGAAAAAAAAGAGGAAAATTTATTTTTCGGCCCATTCTATATTAGTTTGATTTTCCTTTGTCTGTTTATGATTATGATCGGCCAATGGCCTAGTGATGGTTGGTTATCTGCAAATGCAACATGTAATTTTATTTTATGAATAAAATTATGCCTTTTTCATTGGAAAAAATATTTCTCCATAGTGTTAGATTACACCATTAACAATCTGTAACTGACAATATGCAATAATATTTCATCCCATAGAATTGACTTTGAATTTTGATTGTAAGATAAATTAAATTCAAATTAAAAGCCTTAAAAAATTATGATTATAATATTAAAGTTAATTCCATCGATTTTAATTGATGGTTATTTCAAGGTGTTGATTGTTAATTATGGATAATCTCTAGTCATAATACAATCAGGGGTAGAGTTGAAGTTATAGTATTGATAGAATCTACTCTGGAATGGATAGTTTTGGTTGTGAAATAGAGATTACAAATCAACTTCCTTAATGAAAAAAGTGCATTGATATTGGGTTTTCCTCTCATCATTGCTATGGTTACGGGTACGTTGTGTTGGAACACAATGAATAATATAGACAGGGATGAATTAGGAGTCTAGCTCTAGATTAAATAGGCCAACCCGACCAAATCTATGCTATGTTGTTCCTTAAATATTAACAAGTTATACGTTTTATGTAAGATATAATTGTAATAGGTCAAGGTTTCCTTTTATCACTAACTCAGAGTTTCAAACTTGAATCCAAATTAAGCTTGGTAGAATCAGATACTTAGTAATAGAGTAGATCCTTAACAAAAGGATTTTGAATCTCAACATTGACATGGAAATTCTTTGATCTCAAGTGTTAAAAATGGTGCATTGGTGTCATTATCACTTGATTACGAATTATCGATGGCCAATGTGAAGTTGTGAACAACAGATGCTATAATCAACAATAGCTAGTCTTGAGTCAAGATACAGGTTTTACAGAATTGATAAAGTTGAATTTGTCAGTAAAGTAGAGCAATCATCAAGGGTTATGTTGACTATCAAATAGTGGCAAGTTAATTTTTCTTTCATATGTGAAGTGCATAGTTTCAGATTTCCTACTATCATTTTCTAGTTTCTTATAAATATTTATAGAATGTTAATTCAGATGGTCTTGAATTCAGGACCAACTTGAATAGATATTTTGAATTAGAACCCTCCACAAAATGCTTCCTCTTATTATGTTGAAGCTAACAGCCGCATATTTATAATTTTAGAGGAACCTTTAGTGGCATTCAATTTAGTTGCTTTCATATTAGAAACCATGAGTGGGGAATATCTATTTGGGAAAATTCACCTAGGACGTGCACCTCACCCGAATTTGTTTTTTGTGCTCTTCATTCATTCAAAAGCATGGTTCATATCACTTGGTATGACTTGCCCCCCGTTGGGGGCTATATTAACTATCTGCTCTTTACAATCCAAGAAGCCATTACTGACACGAGTGTCTTTTATACTTTATGAAACACTTACATATGAACTTCTAGCACATTTGGAGGCTTTGTAGGAGAGTATAGATCTAATAAATGTATGTTTGAAACTTTGATGTGTAAAAATTACACTGAATAAAATTTGTATGTCACAGGCAATGTTGCAGGCCACTACTATAAGATGTTTTTGTATAATAAATATCACATCTTACTCAATCTTATTGTAAATTTAAAGGACATTAAAATTAGTACAAAAGCATAACCTTACAATAAGGTAATTTTTTGGAAGTGTGTCGGCTTGTAGTGGGAAAAACAATGTATTGTCATGTGACCATATATTTTTTCATCAAAAAGCTTGCCTACTTGTCACTATTGCATCAATTTTCTTTTATATTTTTAATAACATCGTATTGGCTCAAACTTCCTATTGTGCTTCTAGTAACCACACCTTCAGATAGGTGAGCCTTTTGCCTTTAGTGGTAAGAAATAGATGGAGTGTCTTTTACAAAATCAAAGTCATTCAAAACTACAGATAGTTCATGTTAGCAACAATTTCTAATTATCAATCACTTTGAGGATGAAATTAGAAGGCTCTAAGATTATCTCTTATATTTTCTCTATTTGCATTTGATTATGAGAGCAGCACCTTGTAGATGAAGGAATGTCAAATAAATTTAACATCAACTCCAAATATTATATGACTTTAAAGTAATATTTATTTAACAGTAACTAAAACTCGTAGTTCACTAATGATATCTCTGAATGGGGATGAACATAGCATTGAGATTCAATTCTCTTGAATTTCAGCTATAATAATATGGTGCTCTCCATTGTTTTATTTTAGTGAAATGAATTGTGCCAAATATCAAGTTGTCGTTTGTGTTAAATTTATTGATAAGTGCCAAATTTCAAACCAGAGTGTCCATTAGTTGATTTTCACACCTCTGTTGGACTACCGAGTCATTATCTTACTTTCATATCTATGTTGGATTATCGACCCTTCAATCGCTACTTACAGTCAAAGCATTCACACTTTCCTTAAGGATCTTTTGAATCTCACAAAAATAACATATATGTGTCATGTACTTCCTTGTTCCTGGACATTTCACTACATGAATAACTTAATTGTCAATTGTTTTCTAATAATAATCATTTAGTGCACAATATAGGCACAATGAGCACAAAGATGAGTTCAATAACATAATTGGCATTCATCTAAACTTGTAAAATAGCTGACATTGGGAAAACACAATTAAGGGAAACTTTTGAAACTTCAAAAATAGAATTAATTTCAACTTTTGATGTGCACTTTTTTAGTGTAATGTTGTTTTTATATGTTAATAAGTGTTTTCCTAATGTGCAAATGTAAACTAGCCTACAGTGCTAGTAGCAATGTCGTGTAATTTAAAAGGCATTTATACTATTAGTCTATTTTTTTAAATGATCCATGTTGTTTATACTATTTGTTGGTTGATAGTACTAGAATATGAAATGATAGAAAATACACACACAATATAGTAGATGTATTCAGTTTGGATGCTAGTGGCCTACACACACATTGTTCAACCAGCAGTGGTGTCATTGTTATCTGCAACATATGTTCCTACACATTTTTATAGTTTACAACCCCTGTTGACATCCTTCTTACAGTCTGCAAAACCTAGACATCGTAGAGGATGGCATCAAAGAGGTGCATGATTTATCTTTGTTTTTATTTTATTTTAGGGTTTCAATCTATCAAATTCTCCTTAATAGGATATGATCTTTTGCTACTTTTTTCTATATAATTTTTGTTTAGAACCATGCCCAAATCCCATACATGTTGTAGATTTCACCTATTAGTTTCTCTTTCATAGACAAAATATGTAGCTTGAAATGATTCCCCATAATCTATCATATTTACAACTAGCTAATGGGAACTTAAATGGCCTTCCACAGTCTCATCCTCTCCTAACAACTCCCTTGTTGACCTACATTGATGCATGGCATTTTCTCTATGTAGCATCAAGATAAGTTGTTAGGCTGGAGGTGGGTGTGTTAGGATTGCATTTTTCTTGATCCTTAATATATTTAGCTTTAACCTTCTGGGAATGAACATTCTTTCGTAGTGACAAACCCCTCCCTAATTTACCTGCTGAAAAAATTGTTCTTCATAATGCTCTCTTGATGACTTTCCACTCCACCAATCCTTAATGATAAATACATCTAGCATTGTGGAAGAGCCCATCTATTTTTGAAAAATGAAAATATCCCACAAGATCCATCTTTTTTCTAAAAATTCTAATAACTAATAAGAACCATATATTTTTTGGAAATGCTAACACCCCAAAGAACCTCTATGGGAGCTCATCCTCGACCTGAGAGCTAAGCCTCCACCAGAAATTATATATCCACATTGGAAGAATTTACATACCTAAATCCATGTTAAAATTTCATGGCAATGTTATATTTCAAGATAATTCAAACCCTTTATATAGTTACACTTCATTGCCTTCCCTAGTAGGAAGGCTGCAAAATTTCCAAACAATGGCCTTCATGATCCATGGGCCCTTCAAAATGCATTTCATGATATTGAACTTGTTATTCCTAAAATTATCATCTTTGGGGATAAAATGGTAGAAACCACTAGGATTGTCATTGAATTGATCTCGTAGTAGAAAAAATGTTTTGCAACTCCCAACTAGGGACCTGTAAATTCACCATGAAAATGAATGTTTTCAGGACTTTTCCATCTCAATTCACTTTGCTCAATGCTTCCATCACTCTATTAACAGGGTGTCCGAGTTCATATTCAAGATTTGAACCTACCTTGAACTACTCCATGCTTAGGGTTTCAAACACTCTCTAGTAGTGATCCTTTTTCATTATTATTAACTAATTATATGCCATACCAGAGTTCTAAAAATGTCCCAAATATAAATTTATATTTTGCATCTACAAATTTGCATGAAGTTGTAGGTTTTAACCATGTAAAAAAATTACCTGCATATGAATTCTAAAACACAGAAAATAAACAATGTGAGAGCATAACACATAAAACACATACACATAGAGATTTTCCCCTGGATCCCAAAATCAAGACTACCAGCTTGATTTTTCATTATGTTCCTTTCAATGTTACAATATATATTCATACATGCCAAAGCATCCAATAACATGGACCAAAAACCATCAAATCCAAAACCATTGAACGAAAACCATTGCGTCCAAAACCATGTGCGAAAATCATGCACAAAACCATAGGAACGTCCGCCCAACCTAACATAGGGTCCAAAACCAAAATTTTCCAGACACCATAGAGTGGGATTACCTGCAACCCTCAAACCCCTTGTGACTCCCCCCGCTACACAATCGGTGCAACAAAGGGTGGGCTCCGCCTCACTTCTAACCCCCCGGTTAACTACATGGGCTAGTCGAGGAAAGAATATAACACAACCCAACATTCTCCCACTTGTTGTTTTCTTTCCACAGGCGGCCACAAGAGAGCTTAGTCATTTATCCAGCCCTGCAATGCCCATTATTTCCCTACACCAACAGAACTTCTCAGAGCTCACAGATTTTTTTAATGCATCTGCAGTATTCTTCAAATTGTCCACCTTTACCAGCAACACCTTTTTTTCTTCTATCATATCCCTCACAAAGTGATATTGAACATCAATGTGCTTTTCCTTTGAATGATATGCAGGGTTCTTTGCCAAGAAAATTGCACTTTGGCTGTCACAGTATATCCTTATAGCTCCTTGTACTAACCCCATACTTGAACACAATCTCTACAACCAAACTGCTTCCTTTCTTGCATGAGTGGTTGCCATGTATTCTACCTCTGTAGTTGATAGCACCACTATAGATTGTTTCTTACTCATCCAACTTACTGCACCTCCAAACAGGTTAAACACATACCCACTTTTAGATCTTTTCTGATCCAGATCTCCAGCCCAGTCTGCATCAATAAAGCCATGAATATCCAACACTCTGTCCAATCCTAGTCTTCCTTAGTAGCACAAACCATAATCAGTAGTGCAACACAAATACATGAAAACCTGCTTTACTATTGTCCAGTGCTCCTGCCCTGGTTTTGACATAAACCTTCTCAATACCCCCACTGCATGTGCAATGTCTAGTCTAGTACAGACCATCACATACATCAGGCTACTGACTGCACTTGCATATGGAACATGGGACATGTCCTCTTCCTATTCTTGTGTCTTAGTACATTGTTCATCAGATAACTTTACACCTATAGGAATAGAAGCCTTCACCGGTTTACTATCCTTCATATTAAACCTCTGCAATATTGTCTCAAAATACTTCCTATGATTTAACCAGAGCTTCCTCTTTGTCTGATCTATTTTAATTTCCATGCCCAAAATAAAGTTTTCAGCACCAAGATCTTTCATGTCGAATTTGGAGGACAAATGTGTCTTCAAATCATGGATAATTTCTTTGTCATTTCCAACCAGCAACATATCATCCACATACAAGACTAGACAGATAACACGGTCACCAATTAATTTAAAATACACGTAGTGATCTAATTTTCTTCTAGTGAAGCCAAGTGCCCATATAAATGTATCAAATTTCTGATACCACATCCTTGGCGACGGTTTTAACCCATACAAAGAATTCTTTAACTCGCATACCAGTTCTTTCTTACCCTTCACTACAAAGCCTTCATGTTGCTTCATGTAGATCTCCTCTTCCAGATCCCCGTGAAGAAATGTTATCTTCACATCCATCTGTTCTACCTCAAAATCAAAAGTAGCAGCAATAGATAAAAGTAATCTAATAGAAGTTACCTTGGAAGGAGGAAAAAAAATATCACCGAAATAAATTCCTGGCACCTGGGAGTAACCTTTTGCTACCAATCGAGCTTTGTATTTCTCCACCTTTCCTTCTGCATTTGTCTTCTTCTTGAACACCCATTTGCTTCCAATGGGTTTCCTTCTAGCTGACAACTCCACTAGATCCCAAGCCTCATTTTTGTGCAAAGATTCCATTTCATCAACCATGGCTTCTTTCTAGATTTTTCCATCCTCTGAATCTATTGCTTCCTTCATAGTTCTGGGATCATCATCAGTAATAGATAAAGAAAAATTTGAATAGAAAGAAAATGGGCTATACCCTTCTGGCTGTCTTCTTTCTCGAATTGATCTTCTCACACCCGAAGTTTGTGGGTCTTCATATTCTGATTCTTCCTCTGTTGTAGAGTCTGATTCTTCCTCCTTTAGCTCAAACTCTATGTTCTCAGGTTCCTTTTGTTGGACTTCATGTTTAATAACATCTTCACCTCTTTGAACACCACATCTCGGCTGTACAAAACCTTCCTTGTTACTGGGTTCCAAATCTTATAACCCTTTGAACCATCCTTATACCCAATAAAGATGCACTTTTCAGATTTACTATCTAACTTGATTCATTTCTCCTTTGGAACATGTACATATGCATCACATCCAAATACCATCAGATGTGAAGGAGAGGGTTTCTCGCCAGTCCACACCTCTTGTGGAGTCTTATCCTCCAATGCTAATGAAGGTGATCTGTTGACCAGGTAACATGCTGTCTCCACTGCCTTTGCCTAGAATTCTTGTCCTAACCCGGCACCACTGAGCATGACTCTTTCCCTTTCCATCAACGTCTTGTTCATTCTTTATGCAACTCCATTTTGCTGAGGTGTATAAGGAGTAGTCTTCTGTCATGCTATACCACACTTATTACAGAATTCTTCAAATTCCTCACTGCAAAACTCTCCATCGTTATCTGTCCTCAACACCTTTATCTTCTTCTCTGTCTGGTTTTCTACCACAACCTTAAATTCTTTAAACTTGTCAAATACTTCATATTTCTTCTTAAGGAAATATCTCCATGTATTCCATGAGAATTCATCTACAAATGATACATAGTACATAGATTTATCCAGTGATGGAACCTTCACAAGTCTAAACAAATCACTGTGCACAAGCCCTAATATTTGTTTCACCTTCTTACCACCAGAGGGGAAACTCACCTGATTCTTCTTCCCATATACACAATTTTCACAGAAATCAAAATCCAGAGAGCTATTACTCATACCTTCTACCATACCTTTACCATGAAGTAGTCAAAGGTCCTTCTCTCCAATATGTCGAAGCCTTCAATGCCACAACATGGTCTTCTCTCCAGAGACCACTAGATTTTTTGCTCCACTTTCAGGAACCACGGAACTGTTGCACCCATCAACAACAGTGCTACCTTGCAGCTTGTACAGAGTTCCATTTTGAACTCCCCGCATCAATAGCAGTACCCCCCGAACCATCTTGCAGGTATCCTTCTTGAATACTGTTTTACACCTGCATCATCCATCTTGCTTACAGAAATCACATTTCTAGCCAATGCATGAATATGGAAAGCACCCGGAAGTGTTATAACCCTTCCACCTTGCAAATTCAACTTTACTTTTCCACGACTACCGATTCTAGCCTTCCTGTCATCCCCCAAGAAAATATAGCCACCATCATATTTCTCATACTAGTAGAACCACTCTCTATGGGGAGTGAAGTGAAAGGATGCACCTGAGTCAATCAACCATGCCTCGTGATCTACATGTGTACTTAAATAAGCCGAGTACACATCCCCACCTTCATCTGAGGTGGTTTTTGCCTCTGCAAAAGGAGCATCATCAGATCCCTTTCCTTTATCAGGAGCTTTAGATTTACAGTCACTTTTGTAGTGCCCTTCCTTTCCGCATTTCCAGCACACCACCTTTACAAGTTTTCCTGGAGATTTAGATCTCCCACTCGATGAATTATTTTTGTTTCTATTCTTGGACCGTCCTCATACAGACAAGGCATCACCATTCTGGCTCTCCATATTTTTCTATCTCATCTCATCCGTCAACAAGGATGAGACTATTTCATCAAACTGCAAGGCAGTTGTATTGCTACCTATTGCAATAACTAGACTATTCCACGAATCTGGTAGAGAACACAACAAACTGATGCACTTATCTTCATCTGAAATTTTAATATCAACAGATAATAACTAACTTACCACAGTATTAAATGTGTTCATATTCTCTGCCACTGAGTCTCCATCTTTCATCCTCAGGTTAAATAGCTTTTTCCGCAGGAATAGTTTATTCACTAGAGACTTAGATTGGTACAAAGTCCCTAACTGGTCCCACAAAGCCTTAGTCATAGCTTCCCCTGATACATTTATAAATACTGAATCTGAGACACACAATCGTATTGTGCTCTTTTCCTTCCTATCTAACTTCTTTCATTCTTCATCGGGCACTCTCATTGGTTTAGTACCCAGATCTAGCACAATCCACTAATCTTTATCCACCAATAGATCCTCCATCTTGAGTTTTCACAACTCAAAACTCTAACCATTAAATTTCTCGATCTCTATCTTTCCATTGCTCGCCATCTTCTTTCACCACCAGAATCGATCTCATAGATCTCCCACTGAACAGGGTCTACCATAGGCTTGAGCAAAACCCCTCAGCAACAAGCGTGTCCCCTTGAAGCCAAAACAACTCTGATACCAAATGTAGGTTTTAACCCTGTATAGAAATTACCTGCATATGAATTGTAAAACACAAAAAATAAATAATGCGAGAGCATAACACATAAAACACATACACATAGAGATTTTCCCCTGGATCCCAAAACTGGGACTACCAGCTTGATTTTTCATTATGTTCCTTTCAATGTTACAATTCATATTTATACATGTTGAAGCATCCAATACCATGGACCGAAAACCATTGCGTCCAAAACCATGAGCCTCATAGAGTGGGGTTACCTACACCCCTCAAACCCCCTGTGACTCCCCTCGCTACGCAATCGGCGCAACAAAGGGGGGGCCTCCACCCCCCTTCTAACCCGCCAGTTAACTACATGGGCTAGTCGTGGAAATAATATAACACAACCCAACATAAGTTATAATATGAGGATTGATAAGCAACACTTTTGGGCCTTGATTTTAATTTATATGGATCAAAGTTAAAAACAAATGTGCAATGAATAAATGTTATTTAATGTTAACATTTTTATTTTTATTTTTGGTTTCGTTGACAATTTATTCTATAGTCCTGAGTGTTCTATCCATACCTCTAGAAAATCCCCAAGGGAAAATAATATCTCTCTAATTGTGGTGGAAGCTTTTGAAAAATTTTCGTGTGTATGTCTTATGGCCAAAAGTAGACATGTCTCAACTTCACAAATTATGCCAAAGGAAGAAAAAATTTGTTAACTATTTTATATCATACACGTAGATGCACTAAGTTCTGGTAGATGTGTTGACGTTCCATAGTTGTGGTGTCTTGGATTTTGTTACATCATTTTTTTTTCTCTCAACAGAGGACTCTGAATAATATTTCCATTCAAATTTTACAGTCAAGAAAAACAAAGAACTTTCCACATCCATTATTTTTAAATTTCTCACTCAAGAAAACAAATAAACCAAATAAAGTTCATTTTTTTCTCAAATTTCCCTTCTTTTCCCAATTCTCCCCATTTCCATGTTATAATTGATATTATTTTTAAATCAGTTGCAGCTGTAAATTCTGATTACACAATTGAATTTGACTACTTCAATAACCAAACTCTAACCCTTTATTTCAGTAAAATTGTGCAATGTATATTTTCACGAAATATAAAACTATTTAGCCAACCTTTCATTCAAAACATAAGCTTACGGATCGTCGTTTTCATCCATGTATCATTTTTTCTAAAATAAACCAAATGTTTAGTAAAATAAGTTGACACATGTAGAGAAAGTTAAGACATAAAATGCAGCTCCAGTGGAATGTAAAAAACCACTCATTTTTAACTAGCTTATCTTACATTTGTGTAATGATTTTTATTACATTTTATAATATATTTATGCACATGTTGATGATAATGAGTTTTTAATTGCAGCAATTAGTTATTAGGGATAATATTTCGAATTCCAAAATCTTAATGATGAGAAGATGAACATTGAAGTTCAAGTGCATATCACCATCTACCTTAGTCTTTGAAATTTCTCATTTTTGAAATTTCTTCTCTATACATTGTATAAAGTTGGTGAAAGAATTGCAATTTCTCAAATAAATTTAATCTAAATCAAGAGACATAAATCTACTATATTGATTTGCATAAATTAATTCGAAATTTAGAACAACATTCATAAACATGCATCAATCACATACACAAGTACATAGATGTATCTAGGGGAAACCAACTAGTAAAAACCCCTTAAACCTACTTGGATTAATAAGATGAATAGAGAAATTGTTACAATTTCTAGCTCCAAATTTGAGATCAACTTGCAAAATAATAATTGTTCTCCCAAGTCAATGAGATGCTCTAACCTAGATTTAGTCAATTTCTACCTGCATTTGAGCTCTTATTTCCTTGCACAAATCCTTAGGAAATTGTTCCATATTCTATAGGAATTTCCTCCAAAATGATTGTACAATTCCCAAGGATTGATCATTGATTTCATGCAACACCTGTACACTCAAAAGTAGTCTACAACTGATCTTACACTTCCGTGTAATCTCCACCGCAATCAAGAAATTTGAGTTCCTTACATGCATGAGGTATTTTTAGTTGATGGATTGCTTAACTAGATGATCTTTGAGTTAGACAGTTGTCCCACTACACAATTTACCTCCAACTAATTCTATTATCCGTTAGAGCTAGTTTAACTGAGTAAAACTAGAAATAACTAAACTGGATTGCTATCAATTAGAAATCACACATGCATAACTAAACTCCAAGCCCTATAACTTGAATTTACTAAGATAACTTAGTGACAAGTGCCATGCCACCTCAATTAAATTCCTCCAAGTTGTATGCTCATGTGGGAATTATGAATTTTCTCAACTTGACCAAGGCTAAGTCAACCTGAGCCTTTCCTTCTACACTTCTCAACACTCCCTCTTATCAAGAAATGGATTATCAACCACCCCTGTCTTGCACCTGTGGAATTAGAAATTCTCTCTTGGCAGATCCTTCATCAATATGTCAGCATCTTATTCCTTTATCGGAAAGTATTGTAGCAACATTATCCTCCTCTGCACACAATATCGTAAAACATGATACTGAATATCTATATGCTTGGATCAATCGTGAGATGCTATATTATTAAAGAGATTGATGAACTTTGATTATCACAATACAACATAGTTGGATACATCTGCTGACCAAACAGTCCCACAAGTATCTTTCTCATCTAGATTTCCTCCCATGTTGCCTGACTGGTAGCCATGTATTCAACTTCTGTTGAGCTGAGCACCACAGACCTTGGCTTATGTTGTAGTGGCTACAACCACCCTCCAAAATTTTTCCTTAACTTCATTTTAGAGCCTCCCTACGAACCTTTCACAGCACCATGTCTTGCTTCGTCAAGTATACAAGGCTTAGTGTTTTTCTTGCAGAAAGACAGTCTTTCTATCAATGCTTGATGCATTCCCCTCACATGCTATTCCTTCGGACTTGGTCTAGCTACAGGCTAAGAAGCTCCCTCAAGAAATTGAACAATTTTGGAGGGCAACTAACCATCCCTCCACAAATTGTGCAATTCGGTCTAGTAGCGTGCTGGGCTCTAGAATTGCACAACTCTGCCAGTCAAAATTCATCTATAAAATTGCGCAATTCTTCCCAGCACGGATGCTCAGCCAAGAAATTGCGCAATACTAGGCAATAGTCAATTTCTCTTCCCAGAAATTGCACAAATCTCATGGGAAGTCAACCTAACTCCAATCCAAAAATGCGCATTTCCTCCCAACAGTTGATCAGCCTCTTGCATGTGGAGTTGGGTTGACGAGTGCCACCCGAGACCAATGAAACATGACTTGCATGCATGGCTTGCTTTTTCCCAGAATAAAAAAAGTCAACATGTAAAAAGCATTCCTTGATTCAAGGAGCTATTTTTAGCAGCTAGAGGTTGCATGCAAAGATCACTTTAGAATCTTTCCTGCAAGTGTCACTTTTTCCTAGATATGTGGCATGCGCATCGTGAGCCCAAACTTTTTTATTCAATGCATTAGAGCTCATTATTTCACATTGATATTGGAGCTATGACATCCCACAACACATCTAGGACTCTTTGACACATCCAACTTAGCTATTCACGGGTAAGTGGTCTCAACTTGTCTTTTTCAACATTTTAGTCATTTTTTGTGTTTCTGCTTGTGTGAGTGTTTTTTTCTTGATTTCTTTGAATGCTTTCTGTCGTTTACATCCATACTAGCTTTTACTAGCACCGTTTCCATTTTCGTTGATATCTCACTATTGTCACATGCATGAAACTTTTTTGCACGAATGGTCATTAATTCAGTGACTCACTTCACCCACACGCATGATGATCTATTTTCTGAATCTTTTATTCAATGTTTTCATGCACTATCAATCATTTCTTCTTACACTCAGTATCACCATGTATTCACTTTCACATTTTCTTTCAGTTTCCCGCCAGCGAGTTTGGCCAGCGTTGACCCAAACTCTACCTCACCAAGACAACATTGCACAATCTTGAGAGGGAAGGCTTTGTCTTCCTCTCAAGAAATGAGTATTTCTTCCCAGTAAATATCTCAAAGATTTCTTTGCACAATTTTGAGGGACAAGGACTACTGGACCAGAAAATTGCATAATGCAGTCACTGAGCCTACAATATTTGCTAGCTGGAATTGTGCATTGCACAATTCCAATAGTCAAGAGTCAGCCTTGGTTGCTCATTATGCAAATCTAGCAGCTAGTTAGCCTCCCCAGACAGCCCAGACTTATTTTTACACAAGTCTGGTAGCCAATCACGAAGCCTACCAGAAGAAATTGCGCAATATTTGCCTATCAATGCCCAGGTATGTGTTATGTCATTCCTCTAATTTGCTTTGGTTTTTGCTAACAGATTTCTTGCCATGCATGTCGTTTTGTCTCTAGATATTTTAGGTGTTCATCCACCTCATAGTAGTACAGGATGAATGTCCTCCAAGGGAGCGGGATCAAAGGACACTAACAGAAGTGCAACTGGAGAAAAAGCTCAGCGAGTGTCCTCTAGTCTAACGATCTATGAAGATACCAAGTTGTTTCTAGACAAGTACATCAAGATGAAATGGAAAGAGGTCAATGATGCAATTGCAGGCACTTTTGGAGAAGACATCCAAGTATATGTGAACATTCATAAGTCCAGATTGTACTGGATTTCATGTAAATACCTCGCGTTGTCATGCACAGACATGATACACTGGATCGTCTTGCACACTAATCCTGAGATGATGAATTTGATCAGTGTCAATGGGACAAATATTGCAACCTTCTGGGCATACGATTATGATGAGATGTATTAGATGTCAGAGCTCGTGAATATCATGGCGACTCCCTTCACCTTACCCAACAATAATGCCAACTCTAGAGACATTTTGAAGAACTGGGTAAAGGAGCTGGCTAGATTTAGGATGACACCCAACCAGATCTATAAGATAAAGATACTGTGGATGGCGTATCAATACTTGGTCATATTTTCATGTCTAATGTATGGAAAAGAAAGCACGGAAACCTTCCGACAGAGTTGGGTGATCGTGCTAGACCAACTAGCTAGAGAAGGAAAACCATGTAACTGGTCTAGCATGTTGGCTCATCAATTGAAGGAACAGGTAGCAAAGGCTCGACAGTTGCCCGAAGGTATGAAAGCAAAGATCTAAATTTCTGCCTACATCTTAGATGGAATTTGTTCCCGATAAGAGTTCCCAGGCTTAAAGTGGGCATGGTCACTAAGAGAGACTATTGTAATCAATTATTGTAAGTTTTTGTCTGAATGCAGCTTCAGAGGAGTTATCACATGATTGTCCGATCATTTTGTCACCCTGGTTTATAAGATGATATTCAAACAAGATCTAGCCTACATTTCGATGGAAGCAATGGAGGCACTGATAAACATTGTTGATTGGTATGCCTCACCGTCCGACACCTTCATATGAATGTACAGTGGGGAGAAGCCTTCACATGTTCTACTGAAGTTTTCCTTGGATGTGCTCATCATGCAGGAAGTAGCATATCACATGTCAGCAGTATTGACAGCTAGACTACACCGGAAGAAGAAGGCATCTTGGCCCACTATACTGTTGTGGATTGGGTTATACGAGATCCAGAGTTTCAAGCAAGCGGATGTTGAAGCAGAACAGATGAAGAAGTATCCATTCGACCTCTAAAGTTACATTCTGTATGACCCACATTGTCTTGTGAAAGATCACTACATGAGAGTACATTTCAACTAGATCCACGAGGCATTTCATTGGGCGAAGGAGGACCCATGGAGATATTGCTACTCTTTCTCCAGACCCAATGAACAAGTCAGCTTCATTGTGGAGTGGTTAACGAAGCAACGTGAAGAAGCATCCTGGAGGGCACTAGAAGCAGCAGCAACAATAGAGGTGAACATGTCAGTGCGTGATAAGGGTAAGAGAAAGATTGTTGATCGCATGGAGGAAGATCAATGCTACAAGTTTTGAGCAGATCCACTTGTACAGAAAGAATCTATGGCTATATAGGCGAAGAAGCAATAGCACGATAAGTGAAACACACAAAGGTAGAGGGAGAAACGAAGAATGGAGGAAACAAAGAAGGAGTTGCATGAGTTGAAGGAGAAACTCGGAAAGGAAAAAGGGCTACGCAAACATGAGAGGGAAGTGTAGCATAAACATGTACATCAGGGGGTGCAACACGTGAAAACAGATGAAACAACGCTTGTACAGGTAGTGGACTTATCAGAACAATTGGTATCAGGCAAACATGGTGAACCATTGCAAGAGAAAGACTTCGCTCGTGAGATAGAGGAACCACTTCAACAGTTGGATATGGATATGGAGCAACAGGAATTGGAATAGGACATCGACCTTATGCGTCATCACCAAAAGGTCAACTTACCTGCTTCACTGCACCCAGAAGATGAGCATATCTCAAGTGACCAAGGAGGCACTAAGATCCTTGGAGATCAGCTAGAAGGAGAGATGCACAACATCTCATTTGACGACTATCAACATAGAGTTGTGTAGTCTCGCAGAGTGTCGACCCCAGGTGATCACACATCTCCTGCGCAAGTTGAGGAATAGGTGATCATGTCTAATGTACGCAAACATCCAGCAACATTGGCCAATGCTACTATAGTGTATGCTAAAGCCACTAGCTCAAGTGTTCGCTTTTTGATAGCTGAGAATAAGCGAATTTCTAAGGAACTATAGAAGGCCAAGCAAGGAGGAGATTTAGTGACAATGTTCACCTGGGCTGAACTGAAGAAGGAGATACTGGATGAAGTATTTTTCCTTGACACAGTTATGTGAGTGTTGTACTCCAAGTTTGGTACCTAGCATAAGGCAGTCATCCATCTCAATGGATGGCAGTAGCAATGTGCTAGAAGAACACATATCTTGGTGAGCATGCATGCTGCTATTGATTACATGCAAACATGGATGATGAGATTCAAGCCAACCCCACTTCACTTGTCTAAGATGATGAAGCCCAGAGTGGTTGAGCTAAAGGCATGTATCCAGAGTTAGATCCTGAATTGTGGAGCTCCCATAGCTCATCACTAGTATGCATGCTTCCCATGCATGTGTATTCAAGAGTATGGATGTTGTGGTGCATGAACATGTGATCCCATCTATTGGGACTCTCGCCCACGTGAATAAAAAGGCATAGGTCTGACTAGAGCTTATCTCTTACTTTGACGAGTTGATGCACATTGCCACTAGCCTAGACTGTTGGCATTATGGCTAAAGTGTTGTCCTTGATGGCAACCCATTCAGGTGATAGATCACAGTACTTCAAGTCAGCAGCAGAGATTGATGATCAGCTATCAAATATTGAAGAAAATAAGGGGTACGCAGGTACACCTTACATAAGATGCGTACATGCAGGTCGGAGTTACATAGAGTGCGTACATACCCGCAAGTCAGCCGTTCAGGAGGTGCGTAACCCCAAAGCACACATTTCAAGGCAAAGAAATTCACATGTGGGGTTTTCTTATGTTTTACTCTTGGTATTTAGCCGACGGTATTGGGTTATTATGGTGTCGGCTCGTGGTATTGATCCATGTTTTAAGGAAGAGATTCCCTATATAAAGCAAACGAGATCATTTGGCTTGAGTATGTTTGTGGTTGAATATCTTATGAGGGCTAGATCTGGTCTAGATCTAAAGAAGGCGAATCTACTGATGGACCGAGATCTCTTCGGCGCATGTTCAGATCTGTAGCTCTGACTGTCTGGGTTATTTCTGAAGTCTTGAAATCATCTATGCCCGAAGGTACGTAGGTACAGTGAGAGAAAAGTTCGTACATACGCAGGAACGAAGCGTTTCAAGTGCGCCGGTACGCAGGCATAGAAGGGTTTCAGGTGCGCCGGTACGCAAGCACAGAAGGGTTTTAGGTGCGCCAGTACGCAAGCACAGAAGGGTTTCAGGTGCGCCGGTACACAGGCACAGAAGGGTTGCAGGTGCGTCGGTACGCAGGCACAGAAGGGTTGCAGGTGCGGAGGTCCGCAGGCAGTTCAATGGACTCAGAGCGAGGTATGCAGGCTAGCAGTTGAGCAGGGTGCGTACATAAGCAGGCTAGCAGTTGAGCAGGGTGCGTACTGTAAGAAGGCAAGCAGTTGAGCAGGGTGAGTACTGTAAGCAGGCCAGCAGTTGAGCAGGGTGCTTACGTAAGCAAGCGAGCAGTTGAGCAGGGTGCTTACTTCTCTTAAAATCTTTGTTTATCATTGTTGTGTTCTGGGTTTGGTCCTATTATTTTTGATCTGGCTACTACAGTTGACTGGGTGATTCTCTTATACTTGATGATTATTTGATGCTTATGGATCCAGTTTGAAAATTTATGAAAAGTGGTCCTTGTAAGAAAAGAAGTAGGGGGTTGTAGCTCCCTTCCAGGAGAAACTGGAAAACGAGAGAGAGAGTTGTAGCTCTCTGCAGGTTGTAGCCTGCGTACTGGTAAAGGACTGCACCAGTACAAAACCATTGTAAAAGGAGTTTCTAATTTGAAAGAAGATAGAGACATATTGCAGCAGGTGGTTTTCACCCACATTGGGTTTCCACCTTACATCTTGTGTTCTTTGGTGTGACTATCTGTTTTCTTTTGTTCATGCTCATTATTTTATGGTACTGACATGCAAAAACAATTCAAAGAACAAATAAAGAAGATTTATTAAAAGAATTAGATAATACTGATTCACCCCCCCTCTTAGTATTATTTCCAACATAGACTTGCCCATTAGTGTAGACATCATGCACAAGTATGTTGTTGGTCTAGCCACATTGAAAACAATGATGCACATGCTTTCAGACTAGTTGGAAAGAGGAGCCCGAACAACGTACCTGAATGTTATGGAGGCAAGAGTCAGGTTCCAAAAAGGTGTCACCTTGGAGCACCAGACACCATCACGGACTACTGATCTTGGCATCAGTACGCTACTATTGATCATCGTGAGGATGTTGAAGAGTTGGAATTCCATGGTTTTCTAAGTCATAGTGATGTCTAGCATGGCTTGCTCAAGCCATTTTGTCTCACATGGGTACATGTGCATTATAATGTAATGCCTTATGAAGTGTAATTCATGTGTCGATAGTTGGATGTAACAGTCATAGGGTAGATGAAGAGTGATGAGGATAGATGAACTGTCACTGTTATACCTCCAGATCTCACTCTTGATGTTTGTGATTCTGCACTCATGGCCTAGGGCAATCCCTCCTTCCAGACCTGGTCCAAATACTTAAAAAAAACAATGTTTTACTCCCTATACGCAACATTTCCCTAAGCTAAATGCATGTATACGCAGGTCTGTGTATACCCAACCCACGTATATGTCTTAAAACACTTAAAAAATATTAAATCTCCATAATTTCGAGTGGAGATCATGGGTTTTACCTGTTGATTACCTGTTAGTGCCCATGGCCCAACTATTCCCAACGAATTCCCAACTAAAAAAATACTTTGGGAGAAGTATAAAAAGGCTTCAATGGGAAGGCGTAAGAGAGGAGAGAATAGAGAGAAAAATCACTCTTCTGAGATTATCCCTGATCAGGTCTGAAAATCCTTGTGCTTCTAGCACTTCCCCTATTACAAGAAACCCTTGTTTCCTTGAGTTATGATGTCTTTCCCTTAGTTGAGATATCCTTGAGTGAGTCATGGAAGGAGTTTGTTGAAGGCTTGAGATTGGACGAATCCGGAGGACAGTTCTGCTTGGAGCCTGCAAAATGAAGACTCAGGTGAAATCATTCCTTAGTGTATTTTAGTTATCTATAATAAAAGAAACACTTATCTTGTTCCTGATATTAATCTTCTTCATGCTTATGATATCAATGTTATGATTTACATATGAATGGTTGTCTCAATTGTATAATTAACTACCTTTCAATATGCTATGAAGTTGATTCCCTTATGATGCTTGGTCCATATACTGCTATGCTTTCTTGAATTGATTGTTTTGCAAGTTGAAGGATCAAAAGGAACTCCAAGAGGGTTTGGACCCTGGCTGGATCTACCCAAATGAAGGACCCCCAGGTGCACCTCTCTTCACATAGTTTGTTTATATTAGCATCATGGCTGTATGGAATGCTTGTTTTTCTTTGTAGATAACCCTTGCTCTACTAGGGTATTGACCCAAGACCCTAGGGGACTTTGTCCCTCAACAGAATTGGTGACTCCAGTGGGGACAATAGTATTGTTGTTCCTAGTTTGGGTTAATTCAAGCCAATCAGGGCTCAGCCTTTGATTTTCTTACTGTGACTGAGTTGTTTGTTCCTATAGGAACTCATACTGTAAGTTTGATCAGTTTCTTTAGACCTTTTTTTTTCTTGTGATCTATTATATACGCATCTTGGTCAGGTTACAGTCACGGATGTATGCATGTTTCACCATATGAACCCACGTATACATAGGCTTCAATGGACTGAATAGCGTATACATGCAACTGTGTATTGACACAATTGCATATACCCTAAAATTTTCAAGATTTTTCAAATATTTTTGTTTTTGAAGATCTGTATATTGTTCTGAGTCTTTCCTGAACAGTTACTTTTCCATGTCAGTCTTTATTTTTTACAGCAAGTTCACGATTTCAAAGTCTCTCCAGTTGCAGAAAGTGTTGGTCTTGTTTTTTTTTTGTTGCAAGCATCATCATTTTGGTTTAAGCACACAAGATTTCTTTCTAGGAATCTTGGCTATTCTGGTCTTACAGGGCAGAAAGATTGCTCTCAATCTTTGTGGCAAATCTTGTTTTGGGTGATCATTTTGTTTGTGTGTCAAAACTGCATCTTTGTGACCATCTAATTTTCTTTCTTTTTGAAAGTTGTTGTGTGACGATTTTGAGAGTTTTCTTTCTTGATCTCTTGATCGTTGTCACCAAGCTCTTTTTTGCTGCTTTTTTATTGTTGAGAGCATCTTGAAACACCTATTTTGTTGAGTTTTCACCCATTTTGAGTTGATAACTTGCAAAGTGTTTTGGTTGCTTATTCTACGGTCTCAAAGTTTTCAATAGTATTTGGAGCACTTTTGAAAAGTCATTTTTGTTTTTGCTTTTGAAGAAAACTTCTTGAAAACTTGGTTTTTGCTTTCTTTGGCCTTGTTTTGATTTAGTTTCTTTTTTGCAAGTGAAAGTGCATTTTTGTTTGTCTTGAAATTTTCTTTTAGTGTTTGGACAAAAATGAGAATTAGCAACTTATATTCTATCTAAACATCTTAAGTGGCTAATTAGAATTGATAAACAAGTTACTTTCATTCTTTGATTTAGAGTAGTCTTAAGTTTTGCATCAGCATGTACTCATTGCATTAGGATAAATTTGTGCATCTTTTAGGGCATTCATAGTTTTGTTAATTTTTGTGAGTGTGAAGCTGGAGTAAAAGAAAAGAAAAGAAAAAATTATTGCTTTCTTAGAAGTTCCTCAGAACCTAGTAGAAATTTCTTTCATCGAAAAACAAAACGAGTGCATTTGCATATAGTTTGGTTTTATTAATTTCTTTTGCTTCAAAACACCACAAGTTTCATTTCTGCTTATCTCTTGTCTTAAGAACAACCCATTTAAAAACAAGAGCTAATTAAAATACACTAGAAATTTTTTTATAATTGTCAATTTAGACACACCAACAAGTTTTAGGATATTTTAGGGCCTTAGATTAGGCGTGTGGAGAGAAAACTCTCCAAGGCCATTTAAACTATCAAACATAGGAGTCTGAATAGTGAGTGCAAATCCACTAGCATTAGGAAGACTAGGAAAGCTCCAGATCTGGGAGTTAAGCACGAGGGTTTTTGAAGATAAGGAAGAGAGATACCCCCTCTCCTACTTGTTGGACCTTACCTCAAGACTGTTCTGCTTGGATTTTGACAAGAGTTGGTAACCTTACTTGATTCTCCTAGGGATCTATATAGGTAGCTACAGAGGGGAATCCCATGGCACCTGAGGTCGACGTTATATCACTCTCAACGGTACTTCCGGAGGGCACCTTTGTGAATCTTGGGGGCTTGCACCGACAGAGGTTGTTGTTAGGAGGTCAGAGTAACTTCCTCTATTATCTTAGCTGGTAGGACTGGGCCGTCATTATCCCAAACTATCTTCAGAAGGCCCCTTACTTCACTTTCTTGTATTTTGGTGTCCGATCGTCATCACCCGGAGCAAAAATACTTGAAATTTGTTTGACTGGTTGACATCTTTTAGGGAATTTTTAGTGAATTCTCTTTGCTCTTTGTATATAGTTGGCTCTAGGTATTTTTTTCTAGTCACTTTTGGACTTTGTATTCTCAGTGACTGAATTACCACTCCACCGATCTTGAAAGGCTTTTGGTCATTCTTTCGAAAGCTTTGGAGTTGCCTCCTCAAGGGAAAAGGTCTTGATTGTGTGTCTATCTTCCTTGAAAAGTTATTTCTACATTCCCGTAAGGGAAGGGTCTGCGAATCAATTAGATATGGCACATATTCCTGTGGAAACCAACCAAGGTACCCTCCCAAAAGGCAATCGTTGTGCTTTTCCTTTCTTTGGAAACATTGGTACTCCCTTGATGGCCACCTTGAATATTCCTGGATTAAATGTTGGACTACCAGTTTGGTTGTGGTCCACTCTGAATATTCCAAATACTCTTGAAGCTTCTCAGATAAATGCTTTACTTCAGGGGCATCACATGGATGCTAATGGTTCATCTTCTTTCAAAGAGAAATCTAGTATTCCTATTTCTCCTCCTTCTTGTAACAAAAAATCTAAAAAGAGGAGAAAGAGGAAGTCAAAGAAGAAGAATAATTCTATCCTTTCATCTTCCACCTTTGCCAGTCATTTTGGAGATGAGCCTTTAGTAGCTGCAAGTCATGCTAGGGGCACAAGTCTAGTCATTGCAAGTCATACTAGCAATTCATCTTCCACCACTGCCAGTCATGTTGGAGAGGAGCCTTTAGCCACTGCAGGTCATGCTGGGGACACAAGTCTAGTCACTGCAAGTCATACTAGCAAAGAGTCACCGACCTCTGCAATTCATGTTCAGGACTCTTTGCAAACCACTGCTAGTCATGTTGGCAGATTGGAGGTTGATAAGAAACCTAGACGTAGATGTTTTAAACCTAAGTTCCCTTGTAAGATATGCAAGGGAGACCATCTTACTCATTTATGCCCTGGTATTCCAGAGGTAGAAAGGATATGGTCCAAGTCTGAAAGTTCTTCTACTCCTAGATCTGATATGGTTTCTCATCAATCCCATCAACCATTGGTTGATAATGTGGTAGAGCTAGTGCAATCTCTTGCCGATTACACTCCTCTTTTGTGGGGTGAAGTGCCTAACAAAAGAATCTGTTTGATTTCTAGTACAGAGTCTTCTGGTATAGGGGACATTCCAGTTGCTTCGAATGTTCCTCCTCCAAGTTCTAGGAGTGTTTCCTTTGATTGGGATAGTCTTGTCGAGTCTCGTCTTCCTTCCCCTACACCTTTCCAAGTAAAGGTCAGAGTTAATTCCACAAAAATTTATCGATGTATGGTGGATGAAGGATCCTCTGGAAATATTATATCCTCTTTGACTTGGAAAGCTTTGGGTTCCCCAAAGTTGTTGACAACTCAGAGTCAGTTGTTAGCCTATCATAGAAGACTTGGTGAATCTATGGGTGTTCTTCCTCAATTGCCTATTACTTTAGGTGGGAAGACTGTCTTAATCGATATGATGGTGGTTGATAGCCCTTTGGATTTTCATATGCTACTTGTGCATGATTATGTCTATGCTATGAATGCTATGGTGTCTTCACTCTTTTGAGTGATGTGTTTTCCTCATAAAGGGAATATTGTTACTATTGATCAGCTTGCATCCGATAATTACCACCCTAGTTCGACTTTACTGCAGAATACCCCTTAGTTTGTTCCAAGTGTTCAAGTAGACTCTACCCCGCCACGGGTGAATTATGTGACATTGACTTCTCAGTGTTCAATCGTTATTGAGAAGGATCCTTTGACTTATTATTCTCCTTCTTAGGACTTGGTCCCGGCAGCTGACCAAGAGATTCTTCCTATAGGGACATGGGACCCCTTAATTCCCTCTTTTGATCCTTGTAGTTCTCATGATTTCTCAGAACTTTATTTGCCTTCACAAGAGGAACTCTTTGAAGCCATGAGTTTTGACTACCAAAGGATTCCTTGGCCTGATCCCTGTAAGTGGTTTGTCCAGAAGAACTATTATGCGTAAGCCGCAAAGTTGCGGGGTTCCATGTACCATATTGTATATATATGGTATGCATTTTCAAGTTTTGAATTCTATAACACAAGATTTTATATGAAGATTATATGTGGGATGTATTAGCTTCTTGTCTAGTGTTCCTGTTTATGTTTATAGAACTTGGAAAATTTCTCCTTTGGAAGTTTACGGTTGATCTGTTTTGACAGGTATTGGTTCTCGAAACTGGAATATAGGTTAGGTTCTTCCATCTGCATTGTGCACTTATCAGTTTCCTTTCCCATTTTGGCCTTAGGATCAACCCCACCAAGTTATGGTGTAGAATCTTCTCATTGCTTAGAAGTAGCATGACTTGTGTGGTAGAGCGTACCTTATCATGGGTGCCCTAGTTAGTACCTTGTTTTCACTTGGCACTCATGTTGATCTTTTATCCCTATGCTTGGGAATCCTCTATAGTCCCACCATGACTTATGCAATGAAGACTCATTCCTCTCTGCTTCTTCGCTTTGTTCTAGCCCTATACCCTAGAGGCTCCTTCGTGTTGAGTTGTATTATTGCATTGCATCTTGACGATTTGCACCTTTTGGACTTGAACCAGCTTCACTCGGACTCATGTTTAAGCCAGCTTTTGACCATGATGAGTGCAAATTCAAACTTGCATTCCCTTGACTTCTCCAACTTGACACACCTTGACTCATGGAAGGAACACACCTTTGACTGTCTTTGACCAGTTTTCACCTCCCTGAATTGAGCATAGGATTGTTCCAATCCCAGGAACTAGATCATCTGTTTCACTGACACTCGTTCTTTCCACTGTACTATAACATTATTTTTTTCTTTTTCCAGCTTAAAGAAAAAGAAAAAAAATTATATATTCCAAAAAGAGCGAGAACATGACAATATTTCGACTTATTGTTGGCATCTAGAGTCAGTCATGTCGCCCTTGAACAAAGCACTCAAAACAAAGTCTCCTCGATTTGTGCAGGATTTAGTTTGACTTAGGTATGCCTTAACCTTGTTATTGAGTTAGTTCTCCCCTGATTGGTTATCTCTTCCAATCATATGGAGGGTTCGTTCGTGCCTCCTGCATGACGAACTTATACAGAGTCATCATATGCTGCCACATAGTCACATTGAGTCATGCTTTTGTTAAAGGGAAGTTAGCCTGAGTTGGCCTCTCTGCGATGTCTCTTGACTTATTTTTCAGTCATCCATCCCTGGTTGTCAGTGTCTTGTCTATCATCACATCAGTTATATTGGTCCTCTACTCATGCCAGTTTGAGAAGGTCTCCATTAACTTCTTCCTGGCGGGTCTTGTCCTTATCAACGATGACATTTTGCTTTGAGAACAGGCCTAGAGCCACACCCTAGCCCTATTTCCATTATTGACAGGTCACCTTGTGCTCAGCATCGATAAGTATCATGGGTCTATGACTGAGTGGTTTCCTTGTGTTCGACATCATTTTACACTATCACACATTGGGATTCGTGTAGTACCTTGGTTTCCATGGTTTCCATTTGACCCTATTGGTGGATACCTCTCCTCTGTGTCAGCTTTCATTATTGGTTCGTTCAGAGGGTTTCTTTTGTGTGCTAGCCACATCTTGTGTATGCCAGAAACGTGCTTCGGTCGGGTTACTACATATTTTTCATCTGATCCCTTCCACATTATTGGCCTACGGGTTACACTCACCCTAGATTGATGAAGGATGCCTTAATGCCTTCCTTCTAGTGGATATTTCCCTATCGACTACGACTCAATGCCCTAGGGCAAAGATCTAGAGTCCATTTGGCAGTACCTTGGGGTTTACAGTCATTAGTGGCAGATCCTTCACTATTGATAGTGGGAAACCATCATTGTCTCCTAATTGATAGATTCTTACAAGTATTCAACTCCATCTCATCTATTCACACTTGTTAGATTGTACTGGGTACCTTAATGCTCATTATCATTATTGGTGAGTAGTCTCCTGTTTGTTAGCAGTATACATCAATGACCAGCAATCAAACAATTTCTCACATGGTTGGCTTTAGATCATTTATTCCCATGGTGTAGAAATGTACCACGACAGTCGATGAAGAGCTTAGGTTGCATTAGTATTCATTGGTTCACTTGACAGTTGCTCTTGTTGCTGCTAGTTGATACCACTCCACCTTATATGTTGCAGTCATTCATGCTGACATTCTATATGGTGGCACCTGAGTTTGCAGTGTAGTACCATCTTACTCCATCATGTTCATTTGGTACTTTTGGGATCAGTCTTTGATATTAGTGATCTGCTTCATCCTTCAGCATCATTGACATTCTTATATGTGATATTCAGACATGTACTTGTTCGATCATGATCAGATGATCCATTATGTATTTTCCAGACTTTTTGTATACTTAGTGGATCTGCTTGTACTTGATATGTGGACATGTTTTACTTTTTTCTGAGCATGGGCATGCCCACCTCAGACAATGTTTCTTTTTGATCTCCTTTTGTGGCTTGGCAGGTTGAACTCTGGTGAAGTCTTTCTCAGTTTTTGATAGGTTTCCTTTCCATGTACTTACTTAATACATTTTGGCCATCATGTACCCCTTCTAACCTTATATATTAAGGGGCATCTGTTATAGCTACAAATATCACTGTTGATGTTTGTGATGCTGCACTCATGGCCTAGGGCAACCCTTCCTTCCAGACCTGGTCCAAATACTTAAAAAATAGTGTTTTACTCCGTATACTTGACATTTCCCTGAGCTAAATGTGTGTGTATGCGGGTCTATGTATACCCAACCCACGTATATGTCTTACAACACTTAAAAAAAATTAAATCTCCATAATTTCAGGCGGAGAGCATGGGTTTTACCTATTGATTACCTATTAGTGCCCGTGGCCCAACTGTTCCTGACAAATTCCCAACTAAAAAACTAATTTGAGAGAAGTATTAAAAGGCTTCAATGGGAAGGCCTAAGAGAGGAGAGAATAGAGAGAAAAATCACTCTGTTGAGATTATCCCTGATCAGGTCTGAAGATCCTTGTGCTTCCAGCACTTCCCCCATTATAGGAAACCCTTGTTTCCTTGAGTTATGATGTCTTTCCATTAGTTGAGATATCCTTGAGTGAGTCATGGAAGGAGTTTGTTGAAGGCTTGAGATTTGATGAATCTGGAGGATAGTTCCCCTTGGAGCCTGCAAAAGGAAGACTCAAGTGAAATCATTCATTATTGTATTTTAGTTATCTATAATAATAAAAAACACTTGTCTTGTTCTTGATATTAATCTTCTTCATGCTTATGATATCAATGTTATGATTTACATATGAATGGTTGTTTCAATTGTATAACTAACTACCTTTCAATATGCTATGAAGTTGATTTCTTTATGATGCTTGGTCCATATACTGCTATGCTTTCTTGAATTGATTATTTTGCAGGTTGAAGGATCGAAAGGAACTCCAAGAGGGTTTGGACCTTGGCTGGATCTACCCAAACGAAGGACCCCCAGGTGCACCTCTCTTCACGTAGTTTGTTTATGTTAGCATCATGGTTGTATGGAATGCTTGTTTTTCTTTGTAGCTAACCCTTGCTCTGCTAGGGTAATTACCCAAGACCCTAGGGGACTTTGTCCCTCAATATTCATAAAGAGGAATGTCAAGGGTCACCCCACCCTTTTCTATAAATAGTCCCTCATAACTCATTCTAAAGGCTTTTGGTTAGCCAAGCTTCCGATAAGACTATCTTTGAGAGAGCTTGGACAATATTGTAATGAGCCTAGGCTTCTCCACCATGTAGAGCTAGTACATCTCTTTGGAGGAGCAGGTGGTTGTTGTTACGAAACCAACTCACAAAAAGATAGAAAAGATAGATCAATGCCTTATAAATCAAACTCTTCGAGGGGGCAACCTCCTTTACATTACACATATGTACAATTCTTGGATGATACAAATAACAAGACCTCCTTTCTATATATAGGAGTCTAAGGGGTCATAATATAATCAAAGCTGACATAAAAATAATAATATAATGGAAAAATAATAACAATGGTGGGCTTCTATGGGGTACAATAATAACAATATGGGGACTACATGGGCACAACAATATAATAAGGCATTTGTAGTAATAACAATAAGGGGTTACACTAGTAGTATAGGAACCTAACATGCCCCTCTCCTTCAAAAAGTGTTGTCCTCAATGCTTGAGTAGTTCTTGATGCTTCTATATAATGTTCTTGTCCTCCCATGTGGAATCTTTAGCGGGTAAGTTCTTCCACTTGATGAGATACTCTGAAATTGATTGACTTTGTAGTTGTTGGGTTCTTGTTTATGTGACTGCTCTAGGTTCCAATATGATTTTTCCTTCCTGATCAAATTCTGGCAATATTGTTTAAACTGGGATCTTCTACAACTTTTGAATGAGTGGCCACCCTTCTTCATCCTTCTTCCATTCATCCCTTCATTCGTTTATCCAATCTGGTTGGATAATAGAAATAACACAAAACAATGCTTCCACATCCTCATCCTTTCTTGAGAGTGCATCTACAATAACATTTTTCTTCCCTTTTTTGTAGATGATTTCAAATTCATAACCCAACATATTTGTGACCCATTTTTTCTATTCTTCTAAGGATGATCTTTGTTCTAAAAAGTATTTAAGACTATCATGATCCATTTTTACCTTGAAGTGTCTTCCCATTAGGTAAGGTCACCATTTCTTAAGTGCATGTAGTATTGCCAACATTTCCTTCTCATAAATAGCTTGCTTGAGATGTAGTGGTAAAAATACACAATCTCCTACATCAAAACTTCTTTCACCGGGATGTTGATCTCCCTGTTGTTTCTTTTGATTATCCACCAAAGTGGTGTTATCCTTTAAAATTTGGAGAACTTGTTGTTGATGGTCTATGTGATCTTTCACTACTTGAATCTTTTTCTTCTTGATATGTCCTTTTGTCTTGAGAGTTTGAGTGGTAATTTATTCCAATGCATTACAATATATGGTCAAATTCATTTCTTCTTTCTCAATGTGATGTTTCACTTCTTGAACCTTTTTCTTCTTGATATGCCCTTCTATCTTGAGATTTTGAGGAGTGGTAATTCTTGCCAATGCTTTACAAGATATGGCCGGATTCATTTCTTCTTTCTCTGGGGTTGGTTCCTAGTGTATATCCTCTTCTTTTGATGTTTCTTGTTCCTTTCCTTCCTCCTCTCCAAAATCAATGTAAAATAATTTCTTCTCAGCACACTTATAACCTTTAATGTATTTTTTATCACAATTGTAACAAAGCCCTTTTGCTCTTTTTTATTCCAATTTTTGTTGTGTCAACCTTATAGGTTGTGGAAGGCTAGGAGAAACAACACTTCCATCTTTATAGTCATGAGGGGTAGACTTCCTTGTTTCCATAATTTTGCTTTCCGCTTTTCTTGCCAACTTGAATGCCTTCTCCAATGAATCAGGTTCCCAAAGATGAACCTCATGTTGAATGTTATCCTTTAAAGTCCCTATGGCCACACCAATCCTTTGCTTCTCTAGAATATCATTTTCCCTTATATTCAATTTTTGAAAGTTCTGAATAGGGTCTGCCAGTAAACACTTTTGTTTGAAATTTATCAATTGGCTAAAGAAGGTGTTGCTCTTTGTATCCTCATAATGTGCTATCATTTCCTCCATGAAAATTGACCACATAACAAGTGGTTTATGAGTAAAAAGCCTTTTATACCATAAAAATTGATTCGCTTCTAAATATGAAGATGCAATACATACCTTTTTTAATAGTTTCACCTCATGTAGATCAAAATATTGCTCCCTCTGTAGTATCAAAATATTGAAACTATTGTAACTCTGTAATTTCAGATCTCCATGTTCTGAAATTGCGTCCTACAGTAGTCGTCTGAGTTCTCTTTCTAACCCCGCATAGTCTAATCAACATTTTATTCTGTAAGGAAGAGTTATGTGAAATATCCCACGATGAACTGATTTTTGATTGGTTCAATAGAGAAAACTTGTATGAAGTTCCACAAGTCACTGTTTCAACTTTAGGACCTAACACAGATTCACAGAAAACTACAGTCCATCCTCTTTCGGAAACATCTTAAGGAATTTCAATTTGATGGTTAGAGAGAAAGTTATGACGATTTTCACAAGGTTAGATGTTTAGGATGTAATTCATGAGCCTGCAGAAACCGTAAATGTCTTGGACTGTATCTACGAAAATATAGTGAACCAAGATCTAAAATTCGGGCCGAAGCTTCACCAAACTATTTGCTCAAATGGGTTTTGATTTCAGAGTCTGAAACTGCACAGAAAAGAAAGTATAGAAAAAATTCCATGATGACTTGTTTGAGATGAAATTCTAAAGTTCTCAAAAACCCTAATTTCCTCAGATCATATATCCTAACATATAGCGAGAGAATATCTTAAATTTGGACTCAAGGTTCAGAGTGATTTTAGCTCAAATGAGTTTTTGTTTTAGCTTTTGAAACTTTGTATCGAAAAATTTGTAGCAAAAATTCTATGATGACCTATTTGGAGCAGTGAAACCCTAGAATCCAAAGCTCTGATACCAAATGTTATGAAACCATCTCACAAAAAGATAGAAGAGATAGATCAAAGCCTTAGAAATCAACCTCTTTGAGGGGGTAACCTCCTTTACATTACACAAATGAACAATTCTTGGATGATACAAATGACAAGACCTCATTTCTACATATAGGAGTCTAAGGGGTCATAATATAATCAAAGTCGAAATAACAATAATAATGTAAGGGCACAATAATAATAATAGTGGGCTTCTATGGGGCACAATTAATAACAATATGGGGACTACATGGGCAAAACAATATAATAAGGGGGTTGTACTAATAACAATAAGGGGTTACACTAGTAGTATAGGACCTAAAAATGGTGGTTGTAACGTTCCGCTATCAGAACTAGTTGTTGGACATGGATGTATTGTATGACTGGAACTTACACTTCTTAATATAACAGAGCCAACACGTTTCATGCATATGTCATATTGTATTCCATCTATCTTGTTTACTCTAAATATTATATGTATCTTTTTTCTTACGCATGCATGTATGGACTATTCTTTATAAGTATGTATGAATCTTTCTAAAATGTGTTGTTGGTTTAACCATTACATTGGATTTCTTGCTATCTTTTTTTCCAGTTGGTGATCCATCTTTACTCGTGTGTTCCCTTCCAAGCCAAGTACTATTACATGTTTCCAATGGGCGCACTCATCTCAACCCCCATGTGTTAGAACCTCTCATGCACATTTCTTGGCTCACTGCAGCTATCACACCCTTGCTACCAACAGAGTCATGTTACTTCTCTCTGTGTTAAATCATGGTTACAACATTACCGTATGACCCACTGGTGGGACTCCTACACCAAATGTTCTGAGTTCTAAATTGGGACTTCTTACCATGGAGATCCCCTGGCATGTTGGCAGGTCCAGCACTGTCAACAAATTTCTATTGTACCTGGAAATTATTGCGAATCTAACAATAAAAACTCCACCTGATTTACTCTTTCATTCAGATGGAATCCCTACCCAATCTGCATCTATGAGGTCATGCAACTCCACTCCCTTTGTCCATCTGTACCATAATGCATACTAGGTAGTTCCTCTAAGGTACCATAAAACATGCTTAGCTTCCTTCCAATACAATTTGGTTGGCCTAACCATAGCTTCGCTCATCTGGTTGACTACGTAGCATATATATGGTCATGTGTTCACTAGATACATTAGTTAATCCACTAGTTTTCGATAAATGGTGGCATCAACCTATTCACCTGAAGAGACATTATCCTTCCTCCAGTTGGTCTCTACAGGTGTTTGCATGGGCTTAGAACTCTCCATGTCAAATCTATACAATATCTCGTTGGCATAATTTCCTTGAGAATCAAATCCCCATCACATTGTGATACTTCCAACCCGAGGAAGTAGTGCATGAGACCCATGTATTTCATCTCAAATTAACTTGCAAGGTCATCCTTGCAAGAGATGATAAATTGCTCATCACCTATCAATATTAAATCATCAACATATAAAATAATGATAAGAAATTTACCTTCTATTAAAATATTATAGAGCTTCATATATTCTTCACTTTTGGTGAAGCCGAATCGAGTAAGATAACCATTGATCTAAGTGTAGTAAGCCCGGGGTGCCTATTTGATTCCTTACAATTATCACCTAAGCCGACACACATGAGACTCCCAATCAAATGTCTCAAACCCTTCTGGTTTCTCTATGTACACTTCCTCCTCAATAACACCATTAAGAAAGGTTGTTTTTAGATCCACCTAGTGGATCTTCCAACCCATCTACATAGCTAGTGCAAGAATTGATCTAATGGATGAATACCTTGTTGTGGGAACAAAGGTTTCCTCATAATCAATTCCCTCAACTTGATAGAATCCTTTTGATACAAATCTAGTCTTATACTTCTCTAGGCTTTTGTTTGCTGCATGCTTAACCTTGAAGATCCTTCTTGAACCCACAACTAAGTTATCTACGCGTCTTGGGACCACTTCTAAAACATTTTTCTTCATGACAGATTTATATTCTTCCACCATTTCATTAACCCAAACGCGTTGCTCAATTTCTTACTCAAACGAGGATGGCTCAGTCTCTACAAGCTCAGTTATTAAAGCTATGTAGCCAGTTTACCTCTCAGGTGACCTCATTTTCCTACAAAAATTTGAAGGAGCTCCCACATTCTCCCTCACATCCTACACCAATATATTAGCTTCCTTGGTTCTCTTTCTACCTTCTATGGATGGTTCTAGTTAAGCGGATGTATCCAATCTACCTCCTCTCTCCTCCTCTATTTGTGATTGCTCCACAACTTTCTGAGCCTCCTCCTTTAGAGCTCAAATCTCCTCTTCTAGTGGGATTTCAAGCTCCCTCTTAAGAGATCATCTCATTTCTTTCTCCTCATCAAACCATACATCCCTTCACAAAGTTGTCATTCTAAGGGAAGGTAAGTACACCTAGTAATTGTGTGGAGTTTCGATGTAACCCACAAAAAATCCCAACTTTGTTGTTGGCTCAAGTTTCTTGCTCAAGTATTTGGAGACATGGTAGTAAACGGAGGCTCCAAAAGTTTTGAAATGAGAGACATGTGGATTTCTCCCCAAGAAATCCTCCTCTGGTGTAATCATACCAAGAATCTAATCAGGACTCCATTTCTGCAGGTATACTACTATGTTACATGTCTCTACTCACAAATGGAGTGGCATGCCTTAGTCATGTAGCATATCTCTTGCAACTCCCACAATGCTTTAGTTCTTCCTCTCAACACTATCATTCTACTATGGGTTGTGGGGAGCTATTAGTTCTCTTGGAATTCCTTCTTTGGAACAAAAATCCTTGAAGTCATTTGAAACATACTCACCTCCATTGTCACTCTTGAGAGCCTTCACCTTCTTTCTGATCTCTTTCTCAACTAGTGCCTTGTTTTCTATAAATTTTAATAATGTATCATCCTTCTTCCACATTAATAATATCCAACATTTTCTTGGGAAATCACCCATAAAAATAACATAGTATTTGTGCCTGTCAGTTGAGGCTTTCGAGAAGGGTCCATAAACATCAAAGTGGACTCTCTCCAAGACTACATTTTCTTTTCTATCTTGATCATGGAATGTGGATTTTACATACTTTCCCAAGGTACAACACTTGTTGACATCCTACTGCTCAAATTATCCTTTAGAGAGGCCAGCGGTTATTTGTTGTATAATTTTAAGGGCGCCTTGGTATAAATGACCAAGTATTCTATGCTAGAGTTCACCAAAATCTTGACTTTGGAATTTCTCTACCTTACTACTTATGGCATCGCAATCCTCCACAGAAAGTTTATACAGGTTATTCACATAAACCCTGATTTGCTTCACCTGCCAAATAGCTATGTGTCTCAAAAATGCTTTCCCTTTACTGAAGATCACATCATAGATACAATCTTCCAAAACTGCTATAAATATTATTTTCTTCTCCAGGCCTTGTACAAATGTGAAATATTTGGATGCGAAGAGTTGGTCCTCACTCCCTCTAAAGTTTAATATACCAATCCTTGTACTATACCTTTCATTGTCCCAAAGCTCAATATGCATCTAGAGAAATTTCTCCTCCAAGTCGCTGAAAAACTCTCTACACCTTGTCATCAACAAGGAAATTGATTCCAAGTACCACACACTACATGCGATTAGGATGAAGTCTAACTCAAAATTTGAAGCCAAGGCTTCACCTGCTGCTCCTCCTAAGTTCTTCTTGCTAGATTTTTTGTTTGGACACTTTGTAGCATAGGGGTCGAATTCATGACAATTGAAGCAATTTATTTTGGACAAGTCATTCTTCTTGCCCCCTTGGCTGGATTTTGGATAGGTTTGATATTTCTTCCCTTTTCCCTTCTTTCCTTTCCCAACCACTAAAAAATTCTCTTCATCCTCTCCCTTGAATGAACCTCCATCTCTGGTATTTATCCTAATTTCTTCTTATATTGAATTGGACCATAAGCGTTCCTAATCTGGTAATTTTTCCCTTCCATTCAAAAAATCTTGGTAGTTGTTCCAGGATTTTGGAAGGCTTAGAAGAGATAGACCCTTGAGGTCATCTTTTGTAACATTCACACCAACCCTCCAAGCTCATCCTGAACTTATGTAAATCTGGTGAGATACTACAGAATAGTGTCATTCTTCGACATCTTAATGTTGCGAAGTTTGTCTTTGTTGGGGCAGTTTTCTATGGTCATTGTTATTCTCAAACAGATCATTCAGTGCCTTCCACATTATGAAAGGAATTTCCTTGCCATGGATATTTGAGACAATGTGGTCTCTCATTCCCTCCAAGATTATTCTCCTCTCCCTGGCTACATCTATCTTCCATTAAGATATGTTTTGGGTATCAGTTAATCTTGGTTTTGGAATGTCTGTCTTAACATATTCCAATAATCCATTGTCACCACGAATTTCCTCCATGCGATCCTTCCAAGCAATGAAATTCAAGCTTCCTTCCAAGGAATACTCTAATCTCAGTACATTGAAGGCCATTCTCTCAGCTCTAAGGAAATATTGCTACACTGAAGCTACAAATTTGAACCTCCTGAGGAACAACTTTGAAATTGTTGTTCTAATGTGAATCTTTCTCTAATACCATGTAGAAATTTGGTGATAGAATTGCAATTGGTCAAGAAATTTAATCTAAATCAAGAGACACAATTCTACTATAATGATTCGTAGAAATTAATTCACAATTTAGAACAACATTCACAAACATGCATCAATCACATACACAAGTACAAAGATGAATCTAGGGGAAACCAACTGGTAAAAACCCCTTAATCTTGCTTGCATTAATCAAATGAATAAATAAACTACTACAATTTGTAGCTCCAACTTTGAGCTCAACCTCCAAAAGAATAATTGTTCTCTTTACTTAATGAGAAGCTCTGACCAAAACTTACTCAGTTTCTTCCCACACTTGATCTCCTAATTCCTTGCACAAATATTGAGGAAATTGACCCCCATACTTTATGAATTTCCTCCAAAATGATTGAAATATTCCCAAGGATTAATCATTGATTGCATGCAACACCTGTACACTTAAAAATGGTCTACAATTGATGTTACACTACCTTGGAATCTCCACCATAGTTGAGAAATTCAAATTCCTTACATGCAAGAGCTTTTATTGGTTGACTAGTCAATTAACCGGATGGTATATGAGTTAGATTATTGTCCCACTACACAACTAACCTCCAACTAGTTATATTAACTGTTAGAACTAGTTTAACTAAGTACAACTAGAAATAACATAATTGGATTGCTATAAATTAGAAACCAAACATGCATAACTGAACTCCAAGCCCTCTAACTCAAATTTACTGAGCTAACTGAGTGACAAGAGCCATGTCACATTTTTTAACTACGTTCAAGTTGTCTGTTAATGTGGAAATTTCATTTTTTTTGAAATTTGACTAAGTCTAAGTCAATTTGAGCCTTTCCATCTACAATTCTCAACAAACATGACTATATACATATGGGAAATGCTTGGGATTTACTTTTCAACATTATAATCAAACATTGTTTTGTATTATCTTTTTAGGTGATCAACGCTGGTAGAAAATGTATAGTTTCCATTTCTTATATTGTAGTGGGTGACATCGTATTTCTCAATATTGGTGATCAAAAATATTGAGCTTTCTTATGTACTTACTTCTAGTCTCATCAATGTGCTGCTTCATTTAGAAATTGAATAACTATGCTCTGAAAGATGCATCTCTCATTTTCAGGTCCCTGTAAATGGCCTTCTTATTGTTGGACATTCCTTGTTGTTTGATGAATCGAGTATGAGTGGGGAGAGTGAATTTTTATATACTTGTCTTCTTGGTCGCTTAGAAGTGGTTTTCTTGTGAAAGTTTGGAACATTTGCATGAGGCTATGACTTCTTGAATTTTTCTTCTAGGTTTCTAAATATCATAAACATCTATTTATGATGCCTAGCTATAAGGTGGAAGATGGCTATGGAACTATGATGGTGATTTGTTATGCCTAATTATCATATGAAAATAGTTATTCTTCCTAATTCCCATTTAAAGGATTATATTTCTCTATCAATTGTGCTTTTTTCTCTGTTTCACAATAATGGCATTGGTTTAGACTTTTATTACCTTATTTTAGGTCACTAGTGTGGGATTGAATCCTTCACCATTGGACAAAGGATTTCCCTCACTCTTCTTAAGAAATTGACTCAATATATTTCCATGTCCTTTTGTTGAAGGAAGGATTTTATTAAACATGGTCAAGTAATCAATTGATTTCCATTTCCTTTTTATGACGCCATGATTTCAGTTGGATTCAAAAGGACAAGTGGAACATTCCAACACGTAGTATAATATTACGTGTTGTGAATTATTGTTATGTTGTTTCATATTAATTTTCTGGAAGTTAATAGATAACATATTATTAAATAAATGAGACAAGCTCATACTTAATCATCCCCATTTTGGATCCATATTGGCTATAAGAGGAAGTATATTATATGTTGTAAGGTTTCCTTTTGACATTTGCTTGATACAAACATTATTTTTTTCAGAAATATCCTATTAGGGATGGCACCCAATAATATTGTAGGGTTAAGCTCCATTGAAATGGGTTCCCACCTATCATTTTCCAACATTCATGATAGAAGGTTATTTTCCTTAAAGAGTGCTAATGCCATCCAATGGTATATATAATTCTATTGTAGTGGTCAGGGGTGCTGTTGTGGTGCCTTTTTTTCTTTTCTATCACATCCTTATTGACATAATAGCAAGCCCTTACTTACGAGCATTGGGATTGTTGATTGTAGGACTAGGGAGAAAAGAGGTTAGTAATAAGATCCCTGCTCATAGTGTAGGTTTCCTCCTAAGAACTCCATTGATTTTCACAAATGTTCCACATCCTTATTCACCTTCTGGACTTAGAAAGTTATTTGGAAATGGAGACCTTTTTCATTTTTAATCCCAATTCTTCTTTCCCAAATAAAAAAGGCAACTTCTGTTCTAGTGAGTTTCCATGTTGTATTGAATTTAATGGTTCAAGAGAGTCTATGTCCTAATAAGGCCACTTTCTAGGAAATAGGAAGGAATTGGCTATAGAGCTTAGCCACCTTGTCCTAAGAAAACTTCAAAAAGTTACAATATAAGAATAAATGTTTCAAATTTTTGTTTGTTACATAGATAGAACCTTCTTCCCCATGATAATTCCAATTGAATTATCCTCTACTCTACCACAAGTTCCCCAGAAACTGGTAGTAGGTGAAGACCTTATTTTATCCATTAATGGCCTCGATGCACTTTAAAACAATCATATGTTGATATGTTTCTATATTTAATCCAATGTAATTTGTCTTATTATTGGATCCCTTTAGCTTTGTGAACTTTGTAACCTATAAACATTGACAAAGCTTGGCTACATAAGCTTGAAGTTCCTCATGAAATAGGTTGAACTAAATATATTTTCTAAGTTATTCAAATTCATCCTTAACATTGGAACTTATGCTTGAAAATTGTGATTTTTCTCCCATATCCATGAAGGAAAGTATTGAAATAGTTAATAGTTAATGGAATCTTTCCTCCAAAATAACATATCTTGCTCATTTATAACGTTGGAAGAAGATTCCACACTTTTTAAATATATTTAATGTAGCTTGAGTGTTGGAGATGTGCAATATTCACATAAATCCATGGGTTTACCTGTCTTCTATGTATTTTAAGTGTGTATAGGGTTTTTTCTTGAAATATGTCATAGTCAAACTCTTCATTATTTTATATATGGATCGTTAGGGTTGACTTGGAATTGTGAGTCCATAATCCCTCTCTAGGAGGGCACCCCATTTTAAAGTCTGTATAAATACACACATACTAGAATTTTTACAAATACCTTTTTGGATCATTGGTTACATGTTCCCTTGTGTGATTATTTAGCGTATGGGAGCCACATCTTGTGCTTCTCTTATTCATGGGTTCATATTTTGTTCCCTATATGTGTTTACGGCCAATGTAGATGAAGGGATTTCTATTTGGTTCCATTCAATCCTTGTTTAACTCTTCCGATCTCAACATAGTAATAGGTTGGGTGTGAGCCTCCTCTCCCTTATTCAGTGGTTCTCTCTTTTTGTGCTTTGTATTATACATGTGATTCTTATTTTCCTTTGTTGTTGGATCCCTTGTATCTTGTATGTCCTTTTGTTGGGTTGATTATTCATCCCTTGGAACGCTTACTACATGACTCTTTCACATATATCCCACAACATTGATGTCATATATTTGATGGGTTATATCCTTCTTTTTCATGTGCACTTAGTATGGTTGTTTTAACCTTTTCCCCTCCTATTTGAGATTTCACAAAGGCTAGTGCACTTATACTTGATAGGGATACTTATTTATCTTGCCGGTATTTTCTATATCTGGACGAAGGCCAAAAATATGAATTAAAGATGTTTTGGGGCTATTATATTGGTTTTTTTCCTAGCTAGAAGACCCTCTATTAAAGTTGTTTTGTGTCCATATTCTTCCTTAACTATGGAAATTTTTTCACCCAACACTATGCCTTACTATGTTGGTTGCTCATATTGGTATTTTTTGCAACTGTAGTAATTTCTAGCCTTATTTTGAGATGATCTAAAATTTTTGGCAGATATTATTTCCTCAAGGGTTGTTATATTTCCTTTTTAGGTTATCTCATTTTCCCTAGAATTTCACTCATCTTCAAGTTCTTACTATGACACTGACCAATGAGCATATAGATCATCTTATTTGCACAAATGTTGAAGAGTTTTTCAGGTTTCTTCCCCTTTTAGGACTTCCAAGGAGAGCCCACATGAAATTATATGTTCTATAGAATTTCTTCGCATGGGGTTTCTTTGGTTATTTATTTAATATGTGAGATTAGTAACTAGTGGAATTTCCCTTAACGGCTTGTTGTAGCAGCTATAACCATCCTCCAATTTTTTTCCTATGCTTTGATTTTGGAGCCTTCCTTCCTATCCATGGGAGCTTATCTTATACACATCTTATACTATTTTCAAGTACTCATGATTTCAGTGAGACTTATCTTTCTCATTTGTGCTTGTGTTTTATATTTTTTACACTTAATTAATCTTTTTAACTCACAAGCTAATCTCCCATCTTAGTCACACAGTAGTTCTGCGCTAGCCTCCAGAAATTGTGCAATCATTTAGGGAAAGTAGCCATGATTATTGGAATTGTGTAGTTCAGACTTGAACTTAGCCTTGAGCTCAGAAAATACACAGTCATGGAAGGTAGCCTAGCACTGAGCCCAGAGACTGTGCAATCCCTCACTGAGCTCAGAAACTATGCAGTGCATTGAGCTAGAAAGTTGCCCAGTTCCCTAGAATTATGCAATATTTCTTTGCAACATGCATGGCAAGTTTCCCCATAAAAAAAAAAAGGAAAAAAGGATCCCTAAAAAATAGGCATGTGAGTCATAAACCCTAAATTGCTCAAATCTATTTAATCGATGCTTCTAGAGCTAATTTTGACATTTGATATTGGATATATAGAATTCCTAAGGAGATCAAGGATCCTTCAGTGCAGTCATCTTCGCTTTTCTGGGTGAGTTTCGATTTTATCATCTTTCATTCCTTTTTCTGTTATTTTTTGTCGTTTTGCTTGTGTGAGTGTTGTTTTTCTTATTTATCTTCATGGTTGTTGGTGTTTCAACTTATTTTCCCTTGTCTAAATGTTTTTCTAAGTTGACATTTACCTTTCATGAGCGTTGGCTTGGTTTCATTATTTTGCACCGATGGTCATTGTTTCAGCGACTCTCCTCACATATTTATTTTTCCTTTGATTTGTTGAGTTTTTGCACTTGATTTACATTAATTCATCTGTACTTAGACATATATGCTTGAAATCTCACATCATCACTTAGTTCTACTCATTTTCAGCACTCCCACTGAGCAAGATGTGCAGTTTCCTTGGTGAGATATTTCCCTGCCCGGTTGGGCACTACACAATCCTAAGGATCAAGTCAAGATCCTGACCCCTGGAACTATGTAGTGCATAGTACAGGTTGGACAAACTACTCGTTGAGTAGTTCCAGGGCTCAACATGCTACCTTAGCCACTTAGAGTGTGCAACGTGCAGTCTCTGCCCAGGATGAACTACACATTATGTAGTCTCAAGCATTAAGTTGCATCCTTGACTACTGGGACTACAAAATGTGTAGTTCCCACATTAGTCCCCCTTAGTTATTCATGGAAACTGCATAATCTCTCTCACTAGTTGTATGGTTTGTTGCTTGACCATGCTTTGGATATTTTCAAAAGCTAACGTTTTCTTTCCATGAGTGCCTTTTCTGTCCCACAGGTACCACAATTATTGACCACTTTCTCAACTAGTCATTATTAACATGGCACCCAAGTAATTTTCTTCAAGAGAGACCACTAAAATCAGTACTGGGGAAGTAGTTGAGAAAACACCAGTAGACTTGCCAGTATATGTGGGCACTCAACTGTTTATAGAAAAGGATTCAACACTAACATGGAAGCAAGTTAATGAAGCTCTTTCAGGAAAGATCTTGAGGGTAGGCAAGTTTATCTCAATACCCGGGAGTCAGGATGACATAGGGTCGCATGAAGACATATAGCCCTCCCATGTGCATATTTCATCAATTCTATTGTTTCACACATTGATGAGAAGACCATGACATTGAGAAATACTAATAGATATAATCTTGCTACCTTTCTAGTAGAATATTATCAACACATGTATCATTTTCCCAAGCCATTAAGGCTCACAAACTCATACTTCTAAGTCACAAATAGTTATGTGAACATAAGAGATATTGTTAAAGGATGGATGAAACAACCGTCGAAGTTTTGATAGACACCTACTCATTTATACAAGTCAAAGTCTCTCAAGAAGGCCTACCAGCTCTTGGTCATCTTAGCTTGCAAGATCCATGGTCAGCAGAGCACAAACACCTTTCTTTAAGGATGGGTAGTCATATTGAACAAGATTATGAATCAGGGGAAGTCATTCAAGTAGTCAAATTTGTTGGATCGACAATTGAAAGCCCATGTAGCACAAGCTCGAAATCCTCCCAGATGGCAAGAAAACAAGGTTTTATATGTTTACATATCTACTGGATGCAATCTATGCATAGAATTAGTTTCCTAGCATGAAATGGACATGGAGACCACATGAAACTATCATGCATATCTTACAAAGTACTTTTGGATTGGAGTCATCAAGGAGTAATGGAAAAACTAACTAACCACTTCATCATCCTGCTTTACAAGCTCATATTTGAAGAAGAATCATCTTTCATGTCATGAGGATAAATGGAGACAATAACAGAGATCACAGATTAGTTTTCCTCACTAGGTGGCACCTTCCTTAGAGTGTTCGGTCAAGATAATCCTCCATATGTTTTGCCAAGGTATGCCACTAACAAGCTTGTCAAGCAAGAAGTGTCATATCATCTCACCACAAGACTATCATTAGATTTTCATAGGAATAAGAGATCACATTGGCCAATTCTTCCTATGAAAATTGCATTGTACGAGATAAAGAACTTGAAATTCATGGATATCGAAGGAAAGGAGATAAATAATTTTGTGTTCAGTACTCACATCTTTAAGCCCTATGATCCCCATGGTATTTTCAAATACCATTGTGAGAGAATTCACTTTTAGTGACTTAGCGAGGCATTTTATTGGCCAGAGGAGGACCCATGGAGGAATTTCTATAATACCTCCAAACACTGTGAGTCAGTCAGTATAGTAGGAAATTCAAAGTATACTCTGCAGAAGGAGGCAACTTTAGAAGAAATAACAACAGGAGGCAGAAATCCCATGCAGGATAAGGGAAAGGGAAATATTACCGATAGTCTAGTGGAGAACAAAGTTGCAAGATTAAAGTGGACCCAATTCTTATGAAATCATATTTAGTATTAGAAGTGAAGACAAAGCAGACGATACAGAGAGCATAACGAAGGAAAAGAGAAAAGAAAAAGTTGTAGGAAGTAGAATTGAAGTTGTATGGAGAAGAACAAAAAATAAAGGATGAACGAGAGCAGAGGAGGAAAGAATAAGAAGAGAAGTAGAAGAAGGAAGAAGAAGAAAGGCAAGGCACCATAGCAGAAGAAACAATGCCAATAAAGGTTAAACAACGGGAACAAAACCAGCTTGTAGCTGAGAAGGAGGGTGAATAGATTCAATATTGGGAGCTTAATCAACAAATTGAAAACTTGGTTGGAATTGCATAAATGGATTTGGAACAGTAGCTGCAAAATGAAGATGTCGACCTGATGTCAAGTGCACCATAGGTCACCATTCAGTATCCACCACCTCCAGCAGGAGCTCAGAGAGAGGAATGGGATGTTGTTCCTCTTGATGATGATCTGGTAATGAACTTGTATGATCTGTCATGTGATGGCTTCCAAAAGAATATTGTACAAGCAGAGAGAAAAAAAAATCCGGATGATCACGCATCACCTGCATTTGTTAGAGAAAGGGTGATAGTGGCAAACACCACGAAGAATCCAAATGCCATTGTCAAAGCCAACTTAGCCTTTGCAGGTACAACAAGATCAAGCATTCAATCTTTGATGATTGAGAATGAGAAATTGGCACAAAACTTATAGGTTGTTAGGTAAGAGGCAGAACAGAACACAATTTACACACAAGTTTATTTGGAGGATATGAGAGCATCGATACTTGCTCAAGTATTAACACTGGGAGAAACCATGTGGAACCTTTATGAGGAGTTTTTGACCATACATAAAGTAGTTGTCCATTTACATGGCCTATAGAAACAGAGAAAAGATTTTGTTAAAACTCTCAAGAACGTATAAGGTGTAATTACCTATGTGCAAGAATGGTCAATGCGATACAAAAGGGCACCACTCGACTTGGGGAAGAAAATAAAGCTAGATGCAAATCTGGAGAGAGCGAGATTTTGAATATTGATTCAGAAAAAGAAGAAACTTGCCTCATTTAGTAGTAATGTTTAGGCCTCATATGTATGGTTTTTTAGTATTTTTGATGTCTTGGTGAAAACACACAAGATCCCATCAGTTGGTTCGCTCACCAAAGCCAAACCCAGGAACCAAGTCTGGTAGGAGATCGAAGAGTACTTGGAGCCACTGAGATAGATTTCCAACAAGGAATATTTGGAGTTGAAAAGAGAGAACATGCAGTTGAAACTAGTCCTATCCCAATTATAGAAATGTTGCTCATGCTCCAGAAGGAATTTGAAATTGATTCCAAGGCATTGTACCCAGATGCCATGGAGGCTAGAGTCCGCTTCCAGCCAGACACCATCACATAGTTTGGGGATGTCAATGCACAGTACGATGCTTGGCACCAATATGCTACCATGAAGCATCAAGTGGAATTTGTTGAGCTAGATTTATCCCAAACTCAAGCATCATAACATTTTGTCTTGTTAGGCTGTTAAGTTGTCTCTACCCTATTTTGAATTATATGGGTACAACAGTAAATTTTAATATTATTTGTAATTATTTTGTAAGTAAAATTACAAGTCTAAATATTGGAATATGAAGGGTCATGATGTAATGTAATGAGTCATTTTAAAGAAGTTGAAGAGTCATGAGGGTAGTCCAAAGATCACAAAGGGGAGTTGAAAGGTCATCCACCCCCTTATTATAGATAGAACCTCGTAACTCATGTAAGGGGATTTTTGGAGCCAAGATTTTGGCTAGGCTTATGCTTAGAAGGAGCTTGGGACTATTGTGAGAGCCTTGGCTTCTCCATAGCGTAGAGTGAGTATACTTCTTTGGAGGAGTAGGTGTTCTTGAATTTAATGTTCCACTATTGGGGCTAGTGGTCTGTAAATTTTGCATGTATGAATGGAACTTTCACTTATAATAAAACTCGAAGTCAACACACTTTCATGCATATGTTGTGAATATAGTAGGATTATTATTGTTATATTTGAAATGTGCGTTATTTAACTTACGCTTATGCTTGTGAACTATTTCATTTTCATTTGTATGAATATTGTTGAATACGTGTTGTTGTATTAATTCATCATTATTAACTTATGGACTATTAGACATATTATATTGTGGTGTCATTGTGCTCATGTGTTCCTTTCAAGTTTCCTACTATTATAGGTTTCCAAGGGGTGCACTTCCCTTCCCCTTCATGTGTTGGTACCTTCATACATCACACTTACTCTCACCAAAGTTACCATACTTCACTCTGTGCATTTTCACAGTCAAGGCATAACCTTACCACCCATTGTTGGGACTCCTACTCTAAACGGTCTAAGGTTTAGTTGGGAATTCATATCAAGGAGATCCCATAAATGTTGGTAGGTCCCACACCATCAACATTTCTGGCACTAGAAGGAGGGTCAAATGGCAAGTTGAGCCCTTGAATTATGTTTTGAAATTTTTTCTCTCATTTAATTACTTCTCCATAAATCATAACAGTGCATGTTTATCTAGACATAAAAATCTAAAAGTGTCGGTGATAATTATTGATGACTTGTCAAATTTGAAATTCAATGGCAAGGGTGAAACAACCTTGTTTGAGCACACCACTCATTTTCTTGATTTTTGCACCGTGCTTAGCATCCAATGTGAGGATGTTGGTTGTAGGTTGTTCATTGTTATGTTTCAAAGGGTGTGTATGGGAATGGTGTAACACATTTCCTAATGCGTCCATACACTCTTTCTAACATCTTGTCATAGAGATGTTACATGCTTTTGATATGTATCATCATAAAATTCTATGCAATTTTAAATTTGTGAAAAGCACCTGATGAATTTATTCAGGATTTTCACGATCAATTCATTGATTTCATATTTGAATTTCAAAAAGATGATGTTGATTAGTCTTTCTTGGTTGATAAATTCCTATATCTTGTTCACATTTCAAAAAAAATGCATGATCTTGAATCTTTCAAACCTCTCCAAACATACCTCGGTATTAGAGCTCATAAATCTATGACGGATGAGGTTGTTGTTCCAAGTGACCATCCATCCCCTTCTCATCAAATAGCTCCATCTCCACAGGTTGAGGTGGGAGAATTTGAGAATTTATCCTCTCATCTACCACCATCTTCTCCCACCCCACATACTCAGAATTTTAGCACAGGTTTAGGCCAAAAATATCATGGTTACAATGAAGTGTTATCTCTTCATCCTCTATCCTTTGGTTCCTTTGATCCTCCAGATTGTGATTTGTTGTGTTCACTTGTTTTGAATCCTTATTTTGATGTTCATGAGGTCAAGTTTTGAATGGAGTTAGTGTTGAGAAGCCAACTTATGATATCATTTACTATGATTATGTGTGGGAGCTCATCGATGAACAAGAATCTGCGATGAAGGATGATTCTCCTCCTTTCTCACATCTCCCTCATTATCCTGACATCTTCCATGATCCTATAATCCTTACTAAATCTTGTGAAGAATTATTTTTCGATCATTCTCGGAATGTGTGGAACGTCAATTTTTCAACTGAATGCAGAGAGGACAAACATTTTTTCATTGATATTTCCAATCTCTCATCTTATCTTTCTAAAAATATAGAGGGTGGAATTTCTCATTTTCAATTTTCCCCTCTTTATGACTTGTTAGATTCTGAGGATGTCCCTGTTTGTGATCTTGAACTTTCTGATCACGGCCGTTGTGGTCCTTTCATTATTTCATTTAATAAAATTCTAATTTTTCCACCATTGATCATTCCACCCCATCGGTCTTCGATGATCCATCTTCTGATGAGTTGGAACTTCCCCAAGTTGTTGAGGCACTTTAGACCGAGGTCATGGTTATGTCACCTCTCGTAGTCTTGAGGTTAGTTCCACTCTCGATCATAACAATGTTGAATCTTTCAATGCTCATCATCACTCTGTCACACACATTGAAAATCAATATGTTTTACAATTTTTTCATCCTCCATTTGTATTACACGATCCTATCGCTCATTCATTAGAGGTGTCATATTTGTTAAAAACTGTTGCAAAGTGAAAAAAAATATTCTTTCTTTATGTTCGCCTATTTCCGTAGTTCAAAAGTTTTTTCTTGCATATCTTTAGTCACAATGTGTCTAAACACCACTATGCGTCTGTAGAATGTCTTCCATGCATGTTTATTTATTTCTTTTCTGCATGTTCTTTCAAGCTTCAAATGTTTTTGTTTGTTTTGTCTTATCTTTTTTGTTTTCTATTATGCTTGAATATCTTTCTTGAGATGAATTCCCTTGCTAATATATTCCATATGATGTGTTGGTGGCTATAATGTATGTATCATTTCATGTGAGCCTAGCCTATTCATTGTTAGGTTAGGAGTAGAAGTAGTTTTCTTCTTTTTTTTCTTTCATTTGACTTCATTAACTTTATGCTCCCACTTTTCTTTTTCCTTTTTTATTTTAGTGATAGGATAGCTTCCGCATGAGATCATGTTTGGCTTATTAGACAAGAAGGGTGAAGTATAAGAGGAAGATGTACTACTATTAATGCTTGGTTATATGTCTATTCTCTCTATTTACGTGAATCTTTCATTTCTTTTAGTCAATGATACTTAGATGGAAAATACGTTCCTTTCGGAGAAGGTCATAGTGAAATCATGATTCTTACGCTTTTGACTAGTATTGCAGTGGAGCAATATTTGTTTTCCTAAAGTGACTTTGTTGGGGTACTGTCTAGGCCTACTAGCAGCAAAGCAACACCAAAGATGAAAACTATGACTCTGCCATTTTAATTTACTTGTGAATTTATATACTTCTCATCCCTAATTGAAACAACTTGATCTAACTTGTCTTGGTCTATGTGATATCGATGAAGAGAATGGTAGGGAATATATCTTTAACTAAAGATAATTGAAGAATTTTTGACAATCAATGAACTAAAAAATAGTTCTGGAAGAGTTACACCCTTTTTGGATGAGACAATATGCATACAGAGAGTTGGAGTTCTACTAGTGTGTCGTCAATGTTGTAGTGGCTATAACAACCCTACAAAAATGCTCCTATGATTTTATTTTTGAGCCTTCCTTCCTATCCATAGGAGCTTATCTTTTACTGTTTGCAGGTACTCATGATTTGTGCTTTTGTTTGCTCGTTTTTACACATAATTAATCTTTGCACCTCACAAGATAATCTCTCGACCTGGTCACACATAAATTCTAGGCTTGCCTCTAGAAATTTCACAATCCTTGAGGGAAAACAACCTTGATTATTAGAATTGCATAGTTCAGACTTGCAGTCAACCTTGGTTTTAGAAACTACGGAGTCATGTAAGGAATCCCAACACTAAGCCGGGAGACTATGCAATCCCTCACCAAGTTGAGAAACTACACAGTGCACTAAGCTGGAAAGTTAAACAGTTCCCAAAATTCCTCAATATTTCCCAACATCGTGCATGGAAAGCTTCCCTGAGAAAGAAAAAGAAAAGATGAAAAATCATCCTTAAAAAATAGGGATCCATTATTAATACCCCAAAGTAGGCACACTCAATATTTTTAAAAAAAATTCCGAGTGTTGCATTTTCCTTGATTTTAGGCATGTGCGTTGTAAACCCTAATTTGCTCAAACAAATTTAATTGATGCCTGTATATCTCATTTACATATTCAATCTTGGAGCTCTAGCATTCTCGACGAGATCAAGAAACCTTCGCTATGGTCGTTGTCACTTTTTCGAGTGAGCTTTTCTTTTATCGTCTTTTGCCGCTTTTTATGTCGTTTTTTTATCATTTCTCTTGTCTAAGTGTTGCTTTTATTATTTACCTTCATTGTTGTAGGTGTTTCAACATTTTGTTGCTTATAGAAGTGTTGTTCTAAGTTTTCATTTTCCTTTCACAAATGTTGCATTGGTTTTCTTGTTTTTGCATCGATGGTCACCATTTCAGTGACTCTCCTCACATATTTGTTTTTCCATCCATTTTTTGAGTTTATGCACTTGATTTACATTTATTCATCTATACTTAGTCAAATATGCTTCGAAGCTCATATCATCACTTATTTCTACTCCTTTTTCACACTTCCATCAGGTAAGATCTACACTTTCCTTGGCTATATTTTTCTTTGCCCGGTTGGGAATTGCACAATCCTAAGGCTTGGGTCAAGAACTTGGCCTCCTGAACTATACAGTACGTAGTATAGGCTCGTCGAACTCTACATTGCACAGTTCTAGAACTCATCCTACTACCTTGGCAACTGAGACTGCGCAATTTGCAATCTTTCGTAGTCTCTGCCCATGTTTAACTCTGCATTACACAGTCTCAAGCCTCGGGCTACATCCTTGACTATTGGGACTACTCAATTTGTAGTTTCCACAACCATCCCCACCTCCGTTATTCATTGAAATTGTGAAATCCCACTCACTACTTGTCTGGTTTGCTGCTCGATCATGTTTTGAAGGTAGATTTGAAAAAGCTAACATTTTTTGGCCATGAGTGCCTATTATGGTCCACAGGTTCCACAATTGTTGAGCACTTCTCTCAAGTAGTCATTGTTACCATTGAACCCAAGAGAGCTATTCCAAAAGAGACCACTGAAAGTGGTACTTGGGAAGTAGTTGAGCAAACACTAGTAGACTTGCCAGTATATGTGGACACCAAATTGTTTATAGGAAAGGATTCAACACTAACATGGTAGCAATTTAATGAATCTATTTCAGCAAAGGCCTTGAGGTAGATCTAGAGGGCTAGTAGGTTTATCTCAATATTTGGCAGTCAGGACTACACAGGGATGCATGCAGATATCCATCCTTTCCATGTGCAAATGTCATAAGCTGGATTGCTTCACACATTGATGAGAAGACCATGACATTGAGCAATACAAATGGACAGAAGCTTGCTACCTTTTAGGAAGAATGTTATCGATGCATGTATCATTTTCCTAAGCTAGTAAGGCTCATTGACTCATACTTCTATTCCACCAACAATTATGTGAACACAAGATATATTGTTAAAGGCTGGGTGAAAGAATCATCGAAGTTTCAACAGATACCCACTCATTTATACAATAAAAAGTCTGTCAGCAAGGCGTACCAGATCTTCGTCATCTTATATTGAGGATCCATGGTCAACAAAAAACATTGACCTTTCCTAAAGGGTAGGCACTCTTATTGAAGCAGATTGTGAATGAGGGGAAGTCGTTCAGCAAGTCATATTTGTTGGCTCGATGGTTGAGAGGCCATGTAGCACAGGCTCGAAATCCTCACAAGGGCTAGAAAGCAAGGTTTTATGTGTTTTCATATTTACTAGATGCAATCTGTGGATATAATCAGTTTCCTAGCATGAACTAGACATGGACACCACGAGAAATTTTCTTACAAATCCATTGCAAACTGCTTTCAAATTGCAGCCATCGATGACTAATGGAACAGGTAACAACATCATCTTTGAAGAAGAACCACCTTGCATTTAATAGGTAGAAATGGAGGCAATAAAAGACATCACAGATTGGTTTGCCTCACTGGGTGCCCCCCCCCCCTTATAGTGTTTGACAGAGAGAAGTTGCCACATGTTTTTCCAAGGTATGCCATCGACAAGATTTTCATGCATTAAGCGTCACATCATCTTGCAATAGGGTTGTAAGAAACTTTTTATAGATAGAGGAAAGCACATTGGCCATTTTTTCCTATGAAAATTGGATTATTCGAGATAAAGAACTTGAAAGTCACGGATACTAAAGGAAAGGCGACAGAGAATTTTGCATTCGATACTTGAGACTTTAATCCATACTTTTAGTGGCTCAGTGGGGCATTTTATTGTCCAGAGGAGGATCGTTGGAGTAATTTCTACAATACCTTCAAATCCCCCGAGCCGATTAGTATATCAGGAACTTCACATGATACTCCACAAAATGTAGCAAATTTAGAAGAAACAACAAAAGAAGGTAGCAATCTCATGTAGGATAAGGGAAAGAGAAATATTTTTGATAGTCTAATGGGAGAACAAAACTACAAGATGAAAGCAGATCTGATTCTTTCAAAAGATTCTTTAGCAGCAAGAGTGAATAGGAAGCAGACGATACAGAGAGCATAACAGAGGAAGAGAGAAAAGAATAGGTTGCAGGAAGCAGAATAGAAACTAAAGGAATAATTGGAGGAGAGGAGGAAAGAGAAAGAAGAGAAGCAGATGCAGGAAGAAGAAGAAAGGAGAGGAACCACAGCAGAAGAAATAGTGTCAATATAGGTTGAAGAGTAGGAATAAAACCAACCAACAACTGAGGAGGGGGGTGAACAAATGCAGGATCAATCACTTTCTCAAAATATTGAAAACTTGGTTGGAGTTGCACACATGGAGTTGGAACAAGAGCCACAGAATGAATATTTTGACTTGATGCCAAGCACACCACAATTCATTTTTCAGTCTCCACCACCTCTAGTAGTAGAACTAGCTCTGAGAGACGAAGGAGATGTTGTTCCTATTGATGATGATATGGTAATGGACTTGTAAAATCTGTCATATGATCAGTTCCAAAAGAAGATTGTACAAGCATGGAGAAATTTTTTTCAGGTGATCACACATCACTTGAATTTGTTAGAGAAATGGTGATAGTGGCATACACCAGGAAGAATCCAAATGCCATTGTCGAAGCCAACTTGGCCTTTGTAGGTGCAACAAGATCAAACATTCACTATTTGATGACCGTGAATGAGCAATTGGCATAGAAATTATAGGCTTCTAGGCAATAGGTAGAACAACTCCACATAGTAGTACAAAATGCAGTTTCAACATAGGTCTACTTTGAGGATATGAGAGAAGTGATACTTGTTCAAGTATCAACACTTGGAGAAACCTTACAGAACCTCCATGAGTATTTTGTGATCGTACATAAAGAAGTTGTCTGTTTGCATGGCCTACAACAGCAGAGCAAATATTTTGTTAAAACTCTCAAGAACTTACAAGCTTCCATTAAATATGTGCAAGAATGGACAATGCAATACAAAGGGGAATCGCTTGACTTGGAGAAGAAAATGAAGCCACAGGAAGAGATGGAGAGAGTGAGAGGTCAAATATTGATTTAGAACAATAACAAGCTCGCCTAATTTATTTGTAATATTCTGGCCTCATATGTATGGTTATTAAGTAGTTTTGATATCTTGGTGAAAACACATAAGATCCCATCAGTTGGCTTGCTCACCAAAGCCAAACCTGGGAAACAGGTCCAACAGGAGATTGAAAAGTACTTGGAGCACTTGAGAAATATTGAAAATAAGGAAGATATGGAGCTGAATAGACAGAACATGCATACCTACGTCAGTGGTCCTGTCCAAATTAGACCAATTCTTCTCATGCTTCAGAAGGAAGCTTAAACTGGTTCCAAGTCACTGTACCTAGATGCCATGGAGGCTAGATTTTGTTTCTAGCTAGACACCATCATGCATTTTGGGGATGTCGTTGCATAGTACAAAGATTGGCACCAATATGTTACCATGAAGCATAAATTGTAAGTTTTTGAGCTAGAGTTCTCCCAAACTCAAGCATCATAATGTTTTCTTGTTAGGTTGTCAAGTTGTCTCTATGTTATAATGTCTTATATGGGTACAAGTGTAAATTGTAATATTATTTGTAATTATTTTGTAAGTGAAATTCTAAGCCTAAATATTGGAATATGAAGAGTCATGATGTAATGTAATGATTCATTTGAAAGAAGTTGAAGAGTCATGAGGGTAGTCGAAAGGTCACAAACGGGAGTTGAACGGTCATCCACCCCATTGTTATAAATAGAACCTCCTAACTCATGCGAGGGGATTTTGGGAGCCAAGATTTTGGCTAGGCTTAGGCTTAGAAGGAGCTTAAGAGTATTGTGAGAGCCTTGGCTTCTCTGTAGCATGGAGAGAGTATACTTATTTGGAGAAGGAGGTGTTTTTGAATTTATTGTTCCACTATTGGGGCTACTAGTCCATCAATGGTGTATGTATGAATGGAACTTTCACTTATAATACAAATCAGAGCCGACACACTTTCATGCATATGTTGTGAATATATTAGGACTATTCTTGTTGTATTTAAAATGTGTGTTATTTAACTTATTCTTATGCTTATTAACTATTTTGTTTGCATTTATTTCAATCTTTTTGAACATGTGTTGTTCTATTATGTCATCACTGTTAACTTGTGGACTATTTCACATATTATATTGTGACGTCATTATGCTCGTGTGTTATTTTCAAGTTACGTACTATTACAAACTTCTAAGGGGAGCACTTCCTTTTCCGTTCATGTCTTGGAACCTTTATGCATTGTGCTTGACTTTCCGTAGGGTCACACACTTTCTCTCAGCAAATTTACCATACTTCACTTTGTGCCTTTTCACAGTCAAGGCATAACATTACCACCCAATACTCCTACTCCAAATGATGCGAGGTCTAGTTAGGACTTAATATTGGGGACATCCGCTGAATGTTGGTGGGTCCAACACTGTTAATAAGGCCATTGAAGTAATGTTTCTAGATCGTCTTTATTATAGGCCTTTAAACCCTTCTTGGCCACTTTAGTTGGTTTTCTTGAAAAGTCATTGAAACTTCATTTGCTAGACTAGATGGATTGTTCTCATGGTACACATATCATTTTATACTTTTCATATTGGACTATACTGGTTTTAGATGGCGATGTTATTAGTATTCAATCCACCTTATTTGGAGACATTATTCATATATTCAAAGGGTTGCAACCTTTCTATTAGACATTGAAGTTGGTCATGTGAGTCCTACTCAACTATCTACAGTGATTCATATTTGTAGAAATTCTCATTGTAGATTAAACTGATTATGCAATGTACTAAAGCAAAATACTTAATCTACTTCTACAACCAAACTTGTGGAAGCTTAATCGATTTTGAGCAAGATCAAATAGAACACATATAACAGAGAATGAGAAATCAATCACACATGAACACAGAAGAATACTCTAGGGAAAGCCTCAGCTAAAAACCTCGATCTCTGTATTATCATACAGGTGGAAATATGTTTGGATTACAAAAAGCTTTAGCTCACAAGTTATCCGACTCTCAGTACAATCCCTCAATGTTGCTCATAGAAAATCAAAGGCTTCTCACAAACCTTCTCCTCTGCCCTCCAAGCCTCCTATTTCCTTGCACAGTTTCTCCTGGGGTCCAATGCTGCCACCTGTGTGAATTCACCTCTCACACTACTCACTAAAATTAGAAGTAACTACGCAATCCTAAAGGAGATAATTCCTTCTGCATGGATGAGTTTCCTATATAGGAAAATTCCTCTAACTAATAGTACACTATCCCTTCCTCTGATCTCAACTTGGTCTCTGACTGAACTAATATGCATGAGTTATTTATGAGATAATATTCAGTTATCTAAAGTGCATTAGTTACATGCGTGCATGCATTAACTAACTGAACTCACAATCAGTTCCTCACATTGTTGGAACTAATCTAACTAGACTTAACTCAGTTAACTGGGATAACTAATTACAACTCAAAGTACAAATCATCCTGATCTCCTTAATCAAGGGTTAACTTCCTCAATCAAAGGGGAAACTATTGCATCTCTTCACATAGACTTCATGTTTGATTTTCTACAACTAATTAACTCAAGACGAATTAATTAATTATTTTACAAACAACTGCTAAGATCAAATTCGAATTTTAATTCTCAATTTTATTTTAGGGACCAACTAAAATTGGAATGTATCCCGAAATGCTATTTTTAGCATTTCTATTTTATCATTCCTTGTTGCTATATCCAACACTAGTACCTAAAATGCTATTTATAGAAATTCTATTTAAAGCATGTCTATTTTTAACATTTCTTGTTGCCATTTTCAACACTCCCTCTAAACAAGAAATGCATTCAACTCGAACCTGATCCTGAACCTTTGGAATGTTCTGCATGCAACACTTCTCTCAATTGTTGTTTCTCCAGCAACCCTAGAAAGAAAAAAATCTCCCAACTGACCTCCTTGTTGGGCTAGAAACACCCTCTGATGCTGAAGTTCCCTTTGCCACTGACAAGTGCTCCCTCTGTGACCTCTGAGTTGCTACAACACTCCATGCATGTCACACCATTGCACACCTCCCTGTGCCATCCTTCACTGGTACAACACTCATGTGCCTCTCACATTGTTGCATCCTACTAGCTCTGCACTGTCTTGGGATTCCTGCACTATAGCTCTCTCTGCCGCTCCATCCGCATCTGTCTCTACCCACTCATCCAGTCCTACTACTCTTCATCGAGGCTCCCGTAGCAAGGTCTAATCAAAGAGGTTGGGTACCTCAATGATCCTACCCCTATTCCAGCCTTCTTGGGACTGTCACTCCACATCGCCCCACCTCTAACCTGGAGGTATGGATGCATGTGATCCCTCTGCCCACTTGGATCGGAATTTCCCCCTACTGGAGGTTTCTGCATGAATGGATGCCTCCACTCAGTCTCCTCTCCACTTCTCCAGTTGTGGCTGCTCCACAACCTCCTGAAGCTACTTCACCAATTGTGGCTCCTCCACAATTGTCTGAGACTTCTTCTGGAAATGCATGTTGAGAGGTAATGTACTCTTCCTCTCAATCACCAAGTCTCCATCAGTTGCCTTGCTCGTCAAGGCTTTGCATGCATCTTAAACCTCAAAAGCATACATGTTCTTGACTCTTGAACCGATCTGCTTCACCTGTCTCGTGGTGACGTGTCTAAGGAAAACCTTTCCCTTACTGAAGAATACATCATAACCTTTGTCTTCCAACATTGCAATTGATACCAAGTTTTTCTTCAGTCCTACACATACTTCACATATGTCAAGGTAATGTGAGCTCCATGCTCCCTCTGAAAAATAACTGTGCCTACTCCTGAGACACTATAATTTTCATCATTACCCATTGCTATGAGTATCTGAAGATCTTTCTCCTCCAAGGTACTAAACAAACTTTTATCTCCGACCATGTGGAATGAAGCTCCACTATCAAGAGACCAACCAAATCCCACCATGGATGAAACCATGCATGTGAAGAGGGTGAAATCCAACTTGAACTATGAGGCCAATGCATCACCTTCAGATCCTTCCTGGGATCTCATCTTGGATTTCTTCAATGGACAATTTGTTGCAAAATTTCCCACCTCATGACAATGAAAGCATCACACTTTCGATTTGTCAAACTTCTTCGCACCATGGGAAGAACTCGTTTTGGGATGAGAATCCTTCTCCTTCCCTTTCTTTGCCTTACTCGCTAAGCCGCAGTTTTCTTCATCCTCCTTGGATGAAGAACCTTTGCTGGTTCTTCCTTTGATCTCCTCCTACATTAGATCTGACCAAATTCGTTCCCAATCTGGTAGTTTCTCTCTTCCATTTAATGAGTCTTGGTAGCTATGCCAACTCTTAAGAAGACTGAGGAGAGCAAGACTCACCATGTCATCATTGGCTATCGTGATCCATACATTTCCAAGCTCATCCCTCCAGGTGGTGAGCTTGTTCAGATATGTAGAGATCGTGTCACGCTTTTTGTTATCACTCAGGTTGTTCCCTTTGACTCCTAAGGGAATACGGTCGAGGTAACCACGGACCAATCTTTGGATCACAGGTCCTAGCCTACTTGCAATCAGAGAGGGCTCTCTCTTTAGGATTTAGCTTTGTTTTGATAATGTTTAGGCTAGTTATGTTGCACTGAACTTTGTTTTAAGTTTTGGTTGAATGATGTCTTCTAGCAGCTGAGATGTGATCTTCAGGAGTTTCAGTCCATTAGGCAATGGAGTCTGTGATTATAGGTTGCTTGGGGTATTGGGTAAGAGTGATGAAACTATAGGGCCATATAGATACTCATGAAACAAACTTCAAATTATAAAATATGAAATATATCCAGCCAGTGACAGACAACTAAGAAACTTTCACTAAGCTGGTGATGTAGAGAAAGGAAATATCACTCAGGAGCAGCTTTGAATTCCTGAACAGTATTTACTATGAAAGATTTAGTATGAAGGTGAGCAACTAAGAATTACACATTCATAACTAATACTGAAGAAAACATTTATAATAGCATAGATTGAGTTTAGGGTGTTTAATGATCAAATCCCGAACTATTCTTTTTATGTACTGTTAAACCTATGAAACATAGAGCATGAATGGATTATGAATGAAAGAAATACATAACAAGATGGTTCAAAAAACTTATTGTGACATGAAATAGCGTAGGAATCTTGTAGCAGCAAGCAATCACACCACAACACATCAAAACAACTCAGAACTTTAGAAATTCCATTAGCTCCCTGTATTAAATGTCTGAAATTACAGCATAGCTCCTCTGGAAGAAAAATCAACAACCCCAGCAAGTTCATGCGTGGGGATATATATACGACCGTTTTACAAAATATCTTAACGCTGATTCATTTGTTGAATAACTGTCTTCACCAACTTTCAAAAATAGCAGATACGAAAGTTATTGTTACTTTAAATGGACAATGAATGACTTTTCAGCTTTGTCAGAAATTCTTTGACTTTTGGAGGCCACTGAGTCGGTTGGATGCTTCGTATTGATGAGTAATACGCCCTTTGTTGCTTTGTCGTGGTGCGGCTATCTCAACCCCGTCATCTGCATCTGTAATCATCTGCTTTGGTGGTCAAGCTAGATTGTTGAGTTGGCCTTTTTCTTAATCTCTCTCCCAGTCAGAGCAAATATGTATTAACTTTTCTGAAACTACTGACTTTGTGATGAAAATACAAAAATATGGTGAACAATCTGTTTTTTTACAGCAGTGTTTGTATCATGCCCGTCCACCATTCCCGAGTAGGCAATTGGTGCCTTAAGATTATGCCTAAAGTTTCATCTGCCTCAGTGTATTTGTAGTAGTTTGGAGGCACTTCAAAAAGATGTCTGATCTCATTTGCAATAAAAAATAAATTCTCTATTTTGTCATAGAGACTCTGCCCAGATGGAGGCCCTGTTCCCTCTGAGGTACTTGCTGCTGCAGTGATTTGATTTGTGGCATATGTGTCTACCCTCTTGGCATAATTTTCATGAGATAGTAACCTTCCTGCACTGGTTACTAAGCTGGGAAGGCGTCTATTATGCAATGCTGTAATTTTCTCAATGAATCTGTTCACCTCTGTCTGCATTTCTTGACATCTTCTATCCAACGTTTGCACATGATTTCTCAAAGTGAGCACTCTCTTCACTAGTAAAATGGTATCAGTTCTGTTAGTGATGCCCATTGCTTCCAGCTGAGGGCCAGTGCAGTTATTCAAGACATTGATCATCCTATTGGCTATTTCAGGCATATTTCCTAGAGATGCCCTTGTTCTTTGATTCTCTTTTTGGGCCCTGCCTATAAGATCCATATGCTCATGGATGGTTTCAATATATTGCCACTGGTCTGTTATAGATTGACCAATGTTGGTCCACAGGATCTTCTTAATTTCAATTACAACTTTTTCAAGAGAGAGCTCCTTCTCCAGTTCTTTTATTCTCTTCTCAGGAGCTCTTATCATATTTTTCCTCAATGGCAGCCAATTTATACTTGGTTTCTTTCAGCTCAGCCATCTGTGCTTCTAAAGCTTCCAGCTCCTTCATCATGTTCTGCATGCTTAGGCTGGGCCCCTGATCTGGTGTTGTTGCTGGCTCTGATGTTGAAGGACTAACCTTTGATGTCTGTCCTGTGGGAGGAGCTGTTGTAGTAGTGGAAAGTGGCACACCTTCAGTAGATGAAAATGTCTGTGCTGGCTGCATTGGTGCCTCACTTTGTCTTGATTTCAGTTCCACCTCTAGTGCACTCTCTGTTTCAATCAACCTCTTGTATAAACTCAGGAGTAGAGCAACTACATCCTGATCCTTCTTTTGTTCTGCCACATCTCCAGTTTGAGGGTGAAGGCTAGCTGGCAGCTTGATATGCTTTCTCATAGCTGCTACATCTTTATCTCTTTTCTTTAACAATGCCTGCACACCCTTGGGGTCCTTGGGGTCCTTTGGATCATGACCCAACTCTATGATGATCTTTTCCAAGGACTTAATTCTGTTGTCCTTGGCTTGAGATGATGCCTTCTCCAATTCCAGCTGAGCAGCAGTGTTGTGTAGAGAGTTTTGTAGTTGGTGTGCCAACAGGGTCTTATCAGCTAAATTGGAATATATCATTTCTCCTGTTTGTTTGTGTAGCTCAATTTGGTCCAAGGGGTGGATGTCTCTGGCAAAAATTTCCAGATTAGTTCTGATGTAATCGGCAGCTGTTTGAGGTTGCTGCATGGTAGGCCTGAAATGACTTAGAGTCATTTTTTGTTCTTGAATGTCGTAGGCAGACATTAATCTCTGCTGATTTGTTGGCGCCATTTTCAGGAGATGGTTGTAGATTTGGTGTTTGAGGGGCTCTTTCCTTTTCTTTATATCTATGAACTATTGTTTGATGCTGGAGTCTGCCTTTGATTTCTGCATAGAAGAGCTGACTTCTGCCCCATGTGGAATGTCCTGCCCTTTCTGTAAAGAACTGGTCGATGTTTCGATACTAGGAGGGGGCATGTTGTCAATCGGCCTCTCTGGAAATTCCTCCTCAGAAAAAGGGTTTAGCCTTTGTCTCTTTTCTCCTTGCTGGTCCATAGAGGTAGTGAGAGGAGTGTCCTCTTGCCTATCCCTTTTCCTTGTTCTTTCCTCATTGGCAGGTGTTTGCAAAACTGAGGATTCAACTGTTACCTCCTGCCTTGGAGGGATTGACTCATGTGTTTGCTATTCTGTGGAGGCAGGTGCCTCAGCTGTACCTTCTTGCTGCTCTACATTTGGAGGTGACACTTCTTGCTGCACTGATTTGCCTTTAGTCATGTCTGCTGGTGGATCAGTTGTTTTGGCAGGCTGTTGGGGAACGGTAGATGAAGAAGCATCTTCTCCAAGATGTTGAGAGCCTGAAGACCGGACCTGTCCAAAAGATTCCAAGTCAACTGCTTTTTCTAATGTTTTAATGTCCTTCTCTGCTATTTCTTCCTCAGAATAATCTTCCACTAATGTGCCTTTTTTCCATTCTATTTGATTAGCATATTTTTCAACTTCTGGAATGCTAATGTGGTCATATGTGGCAAGCCTATGCTTGATTCTTCTGAGGCTTATGAAATGGTTAGGGTCATAGGGTGCCCAATAGGAGCTTGTCTTGAGCTGGAGGGCTTTTACATTTGGTCTGCTTCATCCCAAGCTTCTTCTCTCTTATTAAAGATGAATGGACCCAATTGGTGCTTAATTTTCAGCTGTGCTTTCTTGTTTTTGCTATGGAAGTGAATCATATCTACATTGCCGAACTGCCTGAAGTATTCTAGTGCAAAGAGTCTCATGGGAACATACTTTGGCAGCCTGTATGGTGCTAACTCACAGCCATATATCTTGATCACTGTATGGTGTTGGTAAAAGTACCAATCCCCTATGCTATAGTTCTTAGAGAGTTGAAGGATTTTCTGCATATCATCTGTGAGTCTAGGAGGAGGGGAAATCTGCAACAATGACAAGGCTGGATGAATGAATAGGTCAATAAATTCACAGTAGTTGTATGGTGAGTAATGAATATGATGGCAGACTGATGTCTAGAACATCACAGACCTTCTGTTTCCCTTTGCATCTAATCTCTTGAGGAAGACAGGGAAGCTTTCAGGCTGATTGTACAGTAGCAGATGATATATGTAGGAGTTATACTTGAATACCCTCTCTCCCTCCAGGTTCATGAACTGTTCATGAATTTTGTTGGCTATAAATGAGGCATAGTCATATTGGACAGCAGGGGGCTGTCCTGGGGTAAAAATAGATAGTACCACCAGTGTTGTCTCATCGACAAACTCACTGGTCTTGAACCCTAGGATGGAAGATATAATGTCCACCAGCAATCTCCCTATGTCATTAAACCAGTGATGCAGATAAGGGGGAGGCTATAGGGGCTGGTACTCTGGGCGCATGAATAATTGACCAATTCTTGTGATTTGTGAGTTGGAGAGCTTGGCACCCTGCTCTAGCAAAAGCTGCATGGAAAGAAGAACCAGTGGCCTTGTGGGTTTGAACTACAACATTTGGTTTATGGCTTCAGGAGTAATATGGAACAATACAGAGCCTGAAGGACTCAGAACAACCCTTTCATTGGGATCATAGTTTCTACAGCATTGGTGAATCAAGTCAGGGAATTCATTGACCTGAGGGAGATAATAAATTGGCAAATTGGATTTCTAGATTCCCAGGAGGCATGTACCATCTCTGTGCTTCTTTCTCAACTCACAAACTGTCTCTATATGGTATGTGTTGGTCCTCTCTATAGTTTCTCTCATCTGATAGTCTCTGTCAGCAAGGGCTAACCACTCCAGGTTCTTGTGTGGGGCATTTAATGAGGCAATGTTCAGTGCCACTGGAGTTTCCATGGTCAACTGAATTTGGAATTATACTTGAAATTTTTCTTGGGCACAGCAATGTAGAGTAGTGGATTTTGAATGAGCAGGGCAATTTGCAGAGGGGAAGAGGCAAAATTGGGGTAAAACTGAGTCAAAATGCCCCTAGGATAAACTCAAGGAGCAAATGCTGGGATTTGAGAGTCACTTTCTCGGTGGATTTGTCTGGCAGAGGTTTAAATTTGCGAGGGCGCAAACAAGCTGTGAATTTGTGGTAATTTGGCACAATGTGGAAACTCTGTGGGTGAACTTGGGATTGCAGTGAGGAAACAAGGTAGCCCTGGTGTAAATGAGGTGTAATTGTTGTTAAAGTGGGTGAAACAGGGTGAATTCTCTTGCTGTGGCGCGCCCCGCGGCACGAAAACTCAGTGAGAGGCATGGGTTAAGCACAATGCAGTGAATGAGGGGACTTGGGTGAATTTGGGACCTCAAATGTGCATTAATTCAGTCATACAGTCATGGGAATTTAGAATGCTCGAGAATCTGGCGATTTTGCGTTGTTTTTACAGTGGAAGATTGAAGAAACCAGTTTACAGGAGAAATGAGTAAATACCTGGTTGCAGCGCGAGGGGGGAAGAACTGTCCATGCAGAATTCGGGGCGACAGCAGATTGAAGTTGAAAAAATTTTGAGTTTGGCGAAAAAACGACGTAAAACGCATGCAAACAACGCTGTGCTCAACTTACGCAAAATAAGAAAAAACATGTTTTTTGGGCAAAATATGGAAAAATTGGTTTTGGCGCCTTTTTGACGGATGACGTCAGCATGACATCATTGGTGGGGTCAGGTACGGAGTGATGACGTGGCGGCCAGTGAGTGGCTCCACGTGGGTAGGTGACATGGCGGACAGCTCGGAGCAAGGGCAGATGGGGCGGCAATGTAATGCTGAGTCGGCAGTGACGTAAGGGTGACGTGGAAGTGACGTATGGAGGATATACAAGGGCGATAAGCGGTAATTTCGGACCGCTTATAGTACGGGAGTGGTTTTGGCAGGAGGCCGCCCGACACAACCTGGGAATGACACGCGTCCGAGCCCTGATGTCACCCTCTGACAGATTTCGGGCGCTATCGTTCGGGCATCGGAGGTGGTCCGATATTGCTGTGGGCCGTCGGATGGGAGGGCCCAGATCCGACGGTCGACGGGCTGTGGAGGTGCGGGATGGATACGGAGGGTCCCGGCGGGGACTTAAATAATATTTTTTGTTTTTGTGGTGAGCGCGCCATAACAAAACTTTGGAAAAGCAGAGAAATTGGGTTTTAACAAGGTTTTATGCAAATAGCACGGGTCATACATTATAGTGGGTTTGTAAAGGGGATAAGGTTAGGAATAGGTTATTAAACTAACCAAGTGTTAGTTTAATCCCTAACTTCAAACAAACCAAACAAAACTTTTGATTCTGCCTGATTCTCCAAATATTTGAACATATGGCTATAATTCCAAAAAGTGGGGGGGTTTACATATTTTGTGGGCCTTTTCACAATAGTGATATAGTAGTAGGGAAAAAGGGGAGTATAGGGAGTTAAATAATAGGGTTAGAGGTCAATGTGAATTGGGGATATGAGAGATTTGGAAGTGTGGGACAGAAAACTAAGTTTAGTGAGTAAACTTAGATTTTTAGGACTTGATGGGAAATGGTTTTACACAAGAAATGTGGCTTCTTTTCGGAGAATAAAGTGAAAACTCATCATGAAATTTCGAAGAATAAATAGAAGGAGGATTCTTTAGGAAAGTGCTGAAGTCCTCCATGGGATGTTAGAAAGAGAGTGTTTTGGAGAGAACTGTTGGAAATAATACTGAGAGGGGGGTCAATCAGTATTATCAAGTACTTTTAACAAATCTTCTTTAATTGTACTTTAAATTATTTTTGCATATCAGTACCATAAAATAATGAGCATGAACAAGAAAAGCAAATAGTCACACCAAAAGAACACGAGATATAAGGTGGAAACCCAATGTGGGTGAAAACCACCTACTGCAATATGTCTCTATCTTCTTTCAAATTAGAAACTCCTTTTACAATGGTTTTGTACAGGTGCAGTCCTTTACTAGTACGCAGGCTGCAACCTGCAGAGAGCTACAACTCTTTCTCGTTTCCCAGTCTCTCCTGGAAGGGAGCTACAACCCCCTACTTCTTTTCTTACAAGGACCACTTTTCATAAATTTTCAAACTAGATTCATAAACATCAAATTATCATCAAGTATAAGAAAATCACCCAGTCAACTGTAGTAACCAGATCAACAATAATAGAACCAAACCCAGAACACCTTATCAACAGAAAAATACAGCCAAACAAAATGTCTTAAGATAGATATGCAGTTTTTCTTTCTCTGGTCTGCGTGCGTACGCAAATCACCTTCTGCTCCCCTGCATATACCCGCAGAGACCCTTCTGCCGCACTGCGTGTCCACGCACTGTTTCTTCAACCACGCTGCGTACTGTTACTACAGGTACGCACCCAGAGACACTATCACGCCACGTACTGTTACTGCAGGTATGCACCCAGAGACACTATCGCACCGCGTACTGCCACTATAGCCACGCACTCATAGATACTATCGCGCCGTGTACTTTTACTGTGTGTACGCACCTGAACCTTCTTCTGCTCTGCGTACCTATGCAGCTCTCCTGTTTCTGCTCTGCGTGCCCACACAGATCTCCTGTTTCTGCTCTGCGTACCCACGCAGATCTCCTGTTTTTGCTCTGCGTACCCACGCAGATCTCCTGTTTCTGCTCTGCGTACCCACGCACCTGTACTGTAAAAACACCTGCGTACTTCTGGTTACGGCCGAATTGGCAGTCTACCAGTGTGGCACAGTTAGTCAGATGCTCAGATCTGATCATGCGCTCGAGAGATCACCCTTCAAGCTTTCATAACCCAATATTTCAGATCTTAAGATATTCAATTGCAAAAGATACTTAGCCAAGTGATCTCCTTTGCTTTATATAGGCAAGCTCCTCCTAAAATCATGGATCAATACCACGAGCCAAAACCATAATAGCACAAATACCGTGGGATAAATCCCAAGGGTTAAACATAAGAAACCCCTCGTGTGCTTTTCTCTGCCTTGAAGTGAGTGCACTGGGGGTACGCACCTCCTGAACAGCTGACCTGCGAGTCTGGCCGCGGTCCCTTCACGGTGTACCTGCGGGTACACATCTTCTGAACTGTTCTCCTGCGTACTTCTTAATTTTCAACAAATTGAGAGCCTTGCCACGGGTGTTGTCATCAAGTACAACATCTGTAACATATAGCCATACCAGAAACATTAATGCCAACAATCTCCCCCTTTGGACTTGATGGCAACCTCAAAAACTTCAGCGTCATTCTCCCCCTTTGACATCAAGGGTAAAGGGTTATGCTCCCCCTAAGAACATGCTCCCCTTGAATATGAACCAGATCTGCAACGAAGAACCATAATCCACCATGAAAGAGATAGAGACATATTGCAGCTACTTCCATGATCTCCTTTTGTGCATCCTCCATAATGCCAACAATGCATTATATGCTCCCCCTGAACCTGTGCCATCAATCTTCAACCAATCAGCCATCCAGCACATGTACGCATATACCCCAGAAGAACCATGCGTACAACCATCAATCAGAAGAGTTTCAACAATAAGATGATGCATCAACAACCCCCAGCTTTTGCCTGAGGTATTCAAAGGTGTCCCTGGGCAATGGTTTGGTGAGTATATCAGCAACTTGTTCCTTAGAAGGAACATACTCCAACTTGACCTTCTGTTCAAGCACTTGTTCCCGAAGAAAATGATACTTGATTGGTATGTGCTTGGTTTTTGAATGCATGACAGGATTCTTTGAGATGCTGATTGCGGTTGTGTTATCACATAAGATGGGGATAGGTGGTGTACAAGTGATTTGAAAATCCTGCAAAATCTGCATCATCCAAAGGAATTGAGTGCAACAAGATGCAGCAGCAACATATTCTGCTTCAGCTGTAGACAAGGCAATCGAACTCTGTTTCTTGCTAAACCAAGATACCAGTCAGGAACCCATAAAGAACGCACCACCACTTGTGCTTTTCCTGTCATCCATGCTTTCGGCCCAATCTGCATCTGTATAAGCATGAAGTGTGAGACTGTATCTCTGGGATACCATAAGCCATAATTTTGAGTCCCTTGAAGATATTTGAAAATTCTCTTCACTGCCTGAAGATGAGTCTCCTTTGGATTTGCCTGAAATCTTCCAACTATTCCAACTGCATGCATGATGTCCGGTCGGGTACCTGTCAAATAAAGTAAACTTCCAAACATAGATCTGTAGGTTGGTAGATGTACTGCTGCAGATTCATCATTTTCACTGAGGCTACATCGTGTGATCATGGGTGTACATACTAGTTTTGCATCTTCCATGCCATATTTCTTCAAAATCTGTTTGAGATACTTGGTTTGAGATAAAAAGATTCCTCATTCTTTTTGTTGGATTTGCAAACCAAGGAAATATGTCAATTCTCCCAGCAAGGACATTTCAAATTCTTTTTGCATGACCAAGGCAAAGCTTTGACTCATAGATTCTTCATTGCTGCCAAAAATAATGTCATCTACATACACAACAAGTATTAGCAATTTGTCATTTTCAACTTTTATATAAAGATTGCTATCTGCTGATCCTTTTGAAAAACCTTGTTGATGAAGATATTTGTCCAAACGATAGTACCAAGCCCTTGGAGCTTGTTTGAGACCATAGAGAGCCTTTTTCAATCTGCATACAAGATTTGGATCATTTCCAAGAATGAACCCATCTGGCTGCTCAATGTATACTTCTTCTTCCAAGTCTCCATTCAGAAAGGCTGATTTCACGTCCATTTGAAATACTTTGAAGTTTTGAAAACTTGAGAGAGCAAGGAACATTCGGATGGCCTCAAGTCTTGCAACAGGAGCAAAGGTTTCTTCAAAGTCTATTCCTTCTTGTTGCGCATACCCTTTACAAACAAGTCTGGCCTTGTTTCTAATTACTTCTCTATTTTCATTCAATTTATTTTTGAAGACCCATTTTGTTCCAATAACATTCTTATCCTTTGGTCTAGGAACCAGCTCCCAAGTGTTGTTCTTTTCGATCTGCTCAAGTTCTTCATCCATTGCTTTCACCCAACATTCATCTTTGCATGCCTCTTTCACATTTTGTGGTTCAATAGAGGAGAGTAATGCCAAATAGCTTGAAGCTTCTGCAACTGTTCTTCTTGTTTGTACACCTGCTTCTTTCTGCCGCATAATCTGAGATTATGGATGATTCTTCTGAACATATCTGGATGGAGTCTTTTCTTCTATTCTTGTCTGCTCCTCTGGTTCTTCTTGAGGTTCTTCTTCTTCATCATTCTATCGTTGAGGGTAGCCTTCATCTTCTTCGATGTCTTCATGATGTACTTGCCTAGGAATATATCCCTTCTCATCAACCACTACATCAATGTTGTCAACAATTCTGCCAAGTCTTTTATTGTAGCATTTGTATGCTTTGCTATGTGGAGAGTAACCAAGAAGAATGCCTTCATCTGCTCTAGGTTCAAGTTTGCCAAGCTGCTCATCAGTATTCTTGATATAGCATTTTCTCCCAAAGATTTTGAAGTGCTTTACCGAAGGAGTCTTACCACTCCAGAGCTCATGAGGCGTTTGAGTGCTACTCACCCGAACATTTGTCTTGTTGAGAATAACAACTGCAGCATGTGCAACTTCACCCCAGAAAGTTGCGGGAGTTCCTGACTCATCAAGCATAGCATGAGCCATTTGTTGGACTGTTCTGTTCATTCTTTCCACAACTCCATTTTGCTGAGGAGTTCTAGCTGTAGAGAATTCTCTTCTTATCCCATGTTCTTCACAGAAATCGAAAAATTCATTTGAGTTAAACTCCCCACATCTGTCGGATCTGAGGCACTTAATTTTGTGACCTGATTCATTTTCAACCAAGGCTTTGAAAGATTTGAATTTTTCGAATGCTTCATCTTTGTGCTTCATAAGTCCTAACCAGACAAACCTAGAGAAATCGTCAATGAATAATATCAAGTATTCTTCTCCTCGAGGTGTTCTTTTCCTGAATGGACCGCATGTATCTGTATGTACTAACTCAAGAGGCATGCTAGCTGATCCTTCCTTCTCTGGAAAGTTAGTTCTGGTTTATTTTCCAAAGTGACATGATTTGCATATGGTGTTGTCAGGAATTTTGATATCTGGAAGATCGCGAACTGCCTGATATTTGCATGCTTTCCTTATTTGTGAAAAGCTTAGATGCCCCAATCTCCAATGCCATAACCAGTGCTCATCATCCTTGCTCAGATAGAATTGTTGTTGTCCTTCTTCAAATATGTACAGATTATTTGGAGTTCTTTTACCTTTGATCACTGTTTTACCTGTATCAAGATCACGAACAAGACATCCATTTGATCTGAATATCACCTCGGTTCTTTGATCACACATCTGGCTGACACTTAGAAGATTATGCTTCAATCCATCTACATACAAAACATTTCCAGCCTTGACCTTTTCTTTTAACTGAGCAATGTCTTTTCCTTTTATAGTTGCAGGAGTATCATTTCCAAAAGAAACTTTCTTTCCTTTTTCTAGCGCAGAATATGATTCCAATTTTTCTTTATCACCTGTCATATGCTTCGAACATCCACTGTCAATGTACCATAGATTTTCTTGTCCCCCTGCATAAAATGTTATCCCACATCTTTCTGTTTGTGGTTCCTTTATTCTCCATGTTTTGGCGCTTGAGGCTTGTTCCTTTTTCTGCTGAAACCTGCTCCTGCATTCAGAATCTTCATGACCAAAGTTATTGCAAATAGAACATTCAACTTCATTTTCAAGAACCGAAAAGTTGTTATAGGTCCTTTTTGTAATCCCGGTCATACTTCTTTGTTTTTGAGCTTCTCTCGTCATGATCGTTTTATATGCAACACATTGAGCTGCTTTGTGGCCAAAGTTATGGCAAGAAAAGCATTGTCCATTGAAGAAACTTCTGCGGTTATCAAATCTACCAGCCAAATGATTGTAATTTCTATTGTCATCCATTCTTGAACCAAATTGAGAAGATTTTACCTGTGGCTAGTTGTATCTTTTTTTCACCCTTAAGACGGATTGCCCCTGATAGTCTCTGTTTGCAATTCGTCCCTGCTTTACCTGATGGTCTTCATTGTGCTTTTGCTCATTTCTTCTTGCTGCATCAAGATAACTTTTTGAGGTGGATGCTTGAGAAGTTTCTCCATTATAGCCCAGACCTGTCTTGTTTAGTGGAGACCGCTGCACATTGATAATCTCATCCAAAGTTTCAGATCCTTTGACAAACTTAAGATTAATAGCTTTTGTTTTCTCAATCTCTTTTCTAAGACCAACAATTTCACCTTCTAGCTTTTCAAGATGTTTTTCCTCTTCATCAATTTGAAATTGTAGAGTATCAATGATCATATTCTTTTCTTCTATACATCTCTTGAGTCTAGTAATTTCTTCGTAAAGGTTATCCACATCTATAGCATCCATATAATCATCATCTTCAAATGCCATTAACAATTTATATTCATTACCTCGTTCATCTTCATCACTGTTTGATAGACAATCACTATCTTCATGAGTGTAGTAGCTTTTCTTATTTGCACTCTGTTTCTTGTTCCATCTAGCAGGTTCCTTTCCTTTATCCTTATAAGGACATTTTGCAGCATAATGACCTACTCTTCCACAAGCAAAGCATTTAAAAGGTAACTTACCTCTGAACCTTCCAGAACCCCTTTGAAGATTTCTGACAAAATTTGATTCTTCTTCTTCTTCTTCTGGGACGTGACTTGCTTCATAATAATCTCCTTTGCCTGAAGCCTTGAAAGCAGCTTCTCTTCTGTCTGAAGGACCTCCCTTTCTCATTTCATAAGCAGTTAGAATTCCATGAAGCTGAGACATAGTAAGAATTCGTAGATTTTCCTTTTCTTCTATTGCAGATACTTTAGATTCAAACTTGGGGGACAATGATCTTAGAACTTTTTCAACCACAATAGCCTCTTTTATTTCTTCACCCAAATTTTTCATGCAATTAACAATCTCATCTACCCGAAGAAAATAGTTAGCCACACTTTCATCATTATACATCCTGAGATTCTCATACTGAATCTTGAGAGTTTGAAGTTTAGCATGCTTTACCTATTCATCTCCTTCGTAGCTCAAGACAATCTTGTCCCATATTTCTTTTGCGGATTTATATTGCATAACCTTTACGAATTCTGTTTGAGATAAGCATCCCAGCAAAGTATTGTCTGCTTTAGCATTTGTTTCATATTTCTTCTTTTCGGCCGCATCTGTAGGAGTAGTTGAAGGAAAAGTGTAGCCTGTATCTACGATATCCCAAACTTCTGTACCAAGAGATTGAAGATAGGCAATAACTCTTACCTTCCAATAATTGAAGTTTGTCCCATCAGAAATCGGTGGCCTGATTGATGCTTCCCTCTCGTAGTTGCTCATGATGAATGATCTTCCTTCAAGTGATCAAGCTTCTCTGAAGGACCTGCTCTGATACCAATTGTTGGAAATAATACTGAGAGGGGGGGTGAATCAGTATTATCAAGTACTTTTAACAAATCTTCTTTAATTGTACTTTAAATTATTTTTGCATATCAGTACCATAAAATAATGAGCATGAACAAGAAAAGCAGATAGTCACACCAAAGAACACCAGATATAAGGTGGAAACCCAATGTGGGTGAAAACCACCTGCTGCAATATGTCTCTATCTTCTTTCAAATTAGAAACTCCTTTTACAATGGTTTTGTGCTGGTGCAGTCCTTTACCAGTACGCAGGCTGCAACCTGCAGAGAGCTACAACTCTTTCTCATTTTCCAGTCTCTCCTGGAAGGTAGCTACAACCTCCTACTTCTTTTCTTACAAGGACCACTTTTCATAAATTTTCAAACTGGATCCATAAACATCAAATGATCATCAAGTATAAGAAAATCACCCAGTCAACTGTAGTAACTAGATCAACAATAATAAAACCAAACCCAGAACACCTTATCAACAGAAAAATACAGCCAAACAAAATGTCTGAAGACAGATACGCAGTTTTTCTTTCTCTGGTCTGCGTGCGTATGCAAATCACCTTCTGCTCCCCTGCGTATACCCGCAGAGACCCTTCTGCCACACTGCGTGTCCACGCACTATTTCTTCAACCGCGCTGCGTACTGTTACTACAGGTAGGCACCCAGAGACACTATCGCGCCGCGTACTGTTACTGCAGGTACGCACCCAGAGACACTATCGTGCCGCGTACTGCCACTGTAGCCACGCACTCATAGATACTATCACGCCGCGTACTTTTACTATGTGTACACACCTGAACCTTCTTCTGCTCTGCGTACCTACGCAGCTCTCCTGTTTCTGCTCTCCGTACCCACGCAGGTCTCCTGTTTCTGCTCTGCGTACCCATGCACCTATACTGTAAAAGCACCTGCGTACTTCTGATTAGGATCGAATTGGCAGTCCACCAGTGTGGCACAGTTAGTCAGATGCTCAGATCTGATCATGCGCTCGAGAGACCACCCTTCACAGATTCGCTTTCAACTTCTCTTACATATAGATCAAGCTTTCATAACCCAATATTTCAGATCTTAAGATATTCAATTGTAAAAGATACTTAGCCAAGTGATCTCCTTTGCTTTATATAGGCAAGCTCCTCCTAAAATCATGGATCAATACCACGAGCCAAAACCATAATAGCACAAATACCGTCGGCTAAATCCCAAGGGTTAAACATAAGAAACCCCTCGTGTGCTTTTCTCTGCCTTGAAGTGAGTGCACTGGGGGTACGCACCTCCTGAACGGCTGACCTGCGAGTCTGGCCGTGGCCCCTTCACGGTGTACCTACGGGTACGCATCTTCTAAACTGTTCTCCTGCGTACTTCTTAATTTTCAACAAATTGAGAGCCTTGCCATGGGTGTTGCCATCAAGTAAAACATCTATAACATATAGCCATACCAGAAACATTAATGCCAACAAGAACAAGGAAGTTAGACATGCTTCTATACTTTGCCTTCAAAATGCAGCATAGATACCTTTGCAACTGCCAACATATGCCTTCTTTATTAAGGCCAAAACTGAATAGGATCAAGATTTTGAAACTTCTGGCTACCTACCCAACTTAGAACCTAGCATTTTTTGTTACTTCAGGGAGGGTGCACTTAGACTTGCAAACCCTCATATGCTCTTTTCTTTTTACTGCCCTCCTATCTAAATCTACCCTTATGTCTTCCAAGGGCCCAGATTAAGCTAGTGGGCTCCTTCCTTTCTCTATCAACTAATCATCTGTCAAGCTTAAACTGTTTGAACAGGTACTCATTACCTACTCTAAAACAAGCAGTTCAAAACATGGCATGGCCCAGCTTGAACTGTTGAGCCATACCTCAAGATAGCAGTGGCATTTTGATTGGCCACTTTCCTGGTCTTTCTTTGGGGTTCATTTCAATTATTTTTTCTTTTGACCATTTCATTTTCTTGCCTTTTGATTATTATTTTAAGGCATACCCTCTTTACATTTTTTAACTTTTGGCTTTGTCCACAAAAATGGAACCTTTGTATCATCAAAGATGATCATTTTTAGCATTTCCATTGTCAATCATGAAATATGAAACCCTATTGGTATAGGAGGCTGATAGTGGCTCCACTTGGGGATGACTTTTCCAGGTGAAAAGTCAAGATTAGCAGGTCATATTGCTTTCTCTTTTCACCCTTCTGCAGTTTAACTTTTCCTTTTGTTGAAAGCTGAACTTCTGAATCCATGAAACTTACTTGCAATTCTCCTTAGCTGATCTGCTGTGAAATTACGGCCCTTTTTTTGCCTTGCTTCTCTGATTATTTCTCATCTCCCAGATAGTTTCCAAGTACCTTTTGTTATTTTCTCATGCCAAGGTGAATAATATGCACCAAAATAGTGCAGCACCTTAGCTTTTCTCAAAAATATGCTTCATTTGGAGCTCTATCTATCCGCTGAAAATAAACATACTGAAATTACAAATTTATGTACAATATACATCTGAGCAGTGCTTGATCAGAGGGGATCAAAGTAATGCTTAAGCATCCTCCCATTGACTGGGCCTTCCTCAGTGTTTGAGCCATCCAAGCTCTTTAGAAAATAAGTGTTGTTACCTTGTATAGCATAAATTACATAAGGTCCCTTCCATAAGAAGTCAAATTTCCCATGTTTTCCTTTGTCCTCCCTCCTGGAATCCCATCTCAGCACTTTGTTTCCTATAGAGAAGTCTTCAGCTTTGGTTCTTTTGTCAAATATTCTTTTGAGCTTTTCTTGCAGTACTTGGGTTCTTTCATAAACTTCCTCCCTTGTTTGCTGTAAGTGAATTGTCTGATTGATCCTTCTCTGAATGTCATTTGGCTCAGCTTGTATCTCTTGCAGTAACTTGATTACAGGAACACCTAAAGATGAAGGAAACTTTGCTTCCATTCCATAAACCAGTTCATATGGGCTTGTACCAATGGATCTTTTGGTAGTTAGTCTATCTGCCCATAGAGCATTCACTAACTTTTTATGCCAATTCTTTTTGTTTTCCTCCAAAACTTTTTTGATGATGTTGATTAGGCTTTTATTGGAAGACTCAGCTAGGCCATTGCCTTGAGGATAATAAGCTGTGGAATGACCTAAGGTCATATGATATTTGTGACAAAAGTTGATCATTTTTTTGGACTTAAAAGCGGCAGCATTGTCTGTGATAATTTTGTCTAGACAGCCAAATCTGGACAAGATGTTGGTCTCTAGAAATTTTATGATAATGGAGTCATTGGCCTGCCTACAGGGGACAGCTTCTATCCATTTTGTGAAATAGTCTATAGCAGTCAGAATCCACCTATGCTGGCCAGAGGATGGGGGATGAATTTCACCAATAAAGTCTAAACCCCATTGTTGGAATGGTCTTTCAGTTGAAACAGGTTTGAGTGGTAACGGCAATAGCTTTCTCTTCCCTTCAAAGATTTGACATTTGTGACAAGACATTACAAATTTTCTTACATCAGTAAACAAGGAGGGCCAATAAAAACCAGCTCTTAGGATTTTATCAGCTGTGGATTTCCAGTATAAGTGTCCTCCACAGTCACCTGCATGAAATTCTTTGAGGACATTGTCAGTTTCATCCAATGTTAAGCAATTAAGTAAGATCCCTTCATGATTTCTCCAAAACAAATCATTGTTAATAACACAAAATTTTGATGCTTTCATTTTCAAGAACCTTTTCTTAGTTCTGGACAACCCTGGAGGAGCTTGCAGGTTTAATAATACAAAACAAATATCAGTATACCAGGGGGATTGCATAAAGGCTTGGTTGATCTGTGGAGTCGCCATCTCCTGTTCATTGTCCAGTTCATTAATGTCAAGGGCTTGGAAATTGGTTTCAGCCATCAACTTGGCCAGACCCTGTCCTTTTATCAGTTTGGTAGGCTTGATTTCCATATCATATTCTAAGATTTTGGCAATCCATTTGCCCCTCCTACCTTCAATTCCTTCTTGGGTCAAAATGTCTTTCACTACTACATTTGGGACATAGGAAATGATGTGGGAGTACAAGATATAGATTCTAAAGTCCTTGATTGCTTTCACTAGTGCATAGGCTTGTTTTTCCATGATCTGATATTTCAAGGGAGCATCCCTAAGAGCTCTGCTAAAGAATGCAATGGGTTTTTCACAGCCTTGATCATCTTTTTGTAGTAAAACAGCAGCAATTGTATGCTCAGAGGCAAAAGAAAATATGATGAAATCTCTATCAAATCTAGGGCTTGTTAGGACTGGTGTGTTTGTTAATGCTCTTTTAATGTCCTCAAAAGCTTGCCTAGCTTCTAAGGTCCATTTGACCTTGGATTCCTTTTTTAGCATGTTGTTTAATAGTCTTGTGAGCTTAGCCAAATTAGGAATGAACCTTCTCAAGAAGTTGATTTCTCCTAGGAAACTTTGGAGTTCCTTGATGTTTCTTGGATGTGTTACTTGTAGGATGGCTTGAATTTTGTTTGGATCGATCCTAATACCATATTTTGAGATTATATGTCCTTAGAGTTTACCTTCCTCTAGCCCAAACAGTGATTTCTTTGTATTTAAATATATGCCATATTTTCTACAAATTGTGAAAAGTTGCCTCAAGTGTTCTAAGTGTTCTTGGTCTGATTTGGAAAGGCAGTTAGATCATCCAGGTAGACCACTAGAAAATCATGAATTTCCTTGGCGAAGGCTATATCCATTGCTCTTTGGAAAGTAGCCCCTGCATTCTTAAGCCCAAAAGGCATTTTGACATATTTGAAAGTTCCCCAAGGTGTTGTGAAGGCAGTTTTGTCTTGGTCATCTGGGTGTACTAGAATCTGATTGAATCCTGAGAAACCATCTAGCAATGAGATCCTAGAGGCTCCCACTACCCTTTGCAGGATATGATCCATTTTTGGTAAGGGGTAATGGTCTTTGAGAGAGACTTTGTTTAAATTTCTTAGGTCAACACACAGTCTGATTTCTCCTATTTTTTTCCTAGTAGGCACTAGGTTTGAAATCCATTCTGAGAATCTGATTGGAGCAATGATTCCTGCTTGATACATACGTTTCACCTCTTTTTCAATAAGAGGAAGAAGCACCGGGTTCACTCTTCTAAGTTTTTGTTTAAAAGGATTTTGGTTTTCCTTTAAAGGTATAGTGTGCTGGATGACTGAGGTATCATATGATTTGAGGTCCTCATAGCTCGAGGCAAAGACATCTTGGAACTCTTTAAATAACTCAATGTATTTGAGTTTTTGCTCAGGTGGTAATGCTTTGGATAACTTTATCATTTTAGGATTTTCTGTAGTCCCAATGTTACAATCTTCAATTTCAGCACTCAGAGGTTGCATTTTTGGTTTTCTTGAGATATCATTTGAATCAAATAGATCTTCCAAAGGGGTTAAACCTGTGGGAAAAAAATTATCTTTCAACTCAATTACCTCTGTTTCTGTTTCGGCCAGTTCATCTTCATCTATCTAACCCAACTTTTGTATACTTTCGTTATTGAAGGTGGTAGGGTGCAAAACCAGATTAACTGTTTCAGCTGATATTTTCTGTGTATTGATGTGTGCTTGTGGTTGATCATCTCCAGTGATTGAGTCAATGTTAATGCCAGAGGATTCCTCTTTTAGAGTGACGAAATTATTTATCTGAGTATCACTTTCAAAGACTTTCCAATTTTTTATGTTGTCTGGAACTGCTGGCCTGTGTTTGATTTCAGCAGTAAAAGTATGATTGGGTTTGAAAGGCAGCTTACAAGTGCTGGCAAAAGTTGCCAAGTTGTGAGCATGTAGATTGAGTTCTCTGGAAATTTTAGTCAACTGTGATTGTGAGAAGGTGTCAAGTACCTGAATAGCTGCTGCCTTATATGCTCTCAACCTTAGATCATTTGTAGTAAAGTTTCCTTTAATTTTTTGTATGATTAGATCTGAATCGCATAAGATTGAAATTTTAGCTGCACCCAGATTTTTTATGAGCTTGAGACCTAGCAAAAGGGCTTCATACTCAGCCATGTTGTTTGTACATCGGAAGTTCAACCTATATGCATGACCCTCAGCCTGGTCATTGTGCATATTATGGATCCAGACTCCTGCCCCAGCTCCTAACTTGTTTACAGAACCATCAAATTCTAAATACCATAAGGTTTCATGATTAAGATTTGAATTGAGGTTTTTAGAGAATTGGATCATGGGCAGGTTGGTTTGTTGCAAGTCACTTGATATATCATGTCCTTTTGTTTTGTCAGCTGTGCCTAAAGTGTTTTGGTGTTGGGGGGCACTTTGTTCATTTAATTCCTCTCCCTCCACTGCTATTAATAGATCAAAATAGGCCTTGTTGCAAATGTCAGCATTGTAGAGAATAAATGAATCCATGTCAGAATGTATTGAATAGATTGGGAAGTTTTGGGGCTTCTCTTGACTGCTTACCACATATTTCATCAATGTTTCATGGTATAATCTCTTTGGCTGCCCAAATACTGAAATGGTTGCATAGGACATATCTAATTGCAAAGATCCTTGGAGTTTGGCCCCCCAAGATATGGACAAAAGCATACCATACTTAGGAGGTATGTCAGCTACCACCACATCCATCAAGATCGTTTTGGTTGGGTATTGGACCAGAGAGACACATAAGTCTTTAATCAATCCTAAACACCTGACCTGGCTTGAATCAAATGAGAATAGATCTTTATAAGGTCTAGTGATGTCTAAGTCAAGTTTTTCCATTACAGATTTGGGCATTAAGTTGTGTGAGGCCCCAGAATCAAACATTGCATTATGTAGAACCTTATCATGAATGTTTAAACTGACATAAAAGGGTGGAACCCCTCCATTTTCTGTTTTTCCATTGACCTCAGGGCCAAACAGCAACTCCGGTTGGTCATCTAGGACATTCACAGCATCTTTATTGTCTGATACTTGGAGTGACTTGTTAATCTGTTGTCTGTATATTTCATGTTTGGCTAATTCCGAAAGAGGAACTGATATCTTCAGCTTACTTATTTCTGTTTCCAAGTTAAAGGGCTTTTCAACTTGCATCTTGGCATTAAGTGCAGCAGGTTTCTCTTTTTCAGCTGGGTTATCAATGATCCTTTGTTCATGGTTGGTATGATCTTGAGTAAAATTGGTACCATGTTTGCTTCCAAGGGTGTTATCTGACTTTATTTTTGCTGGATGGAGTGGGACTGACTGTTTTTCAGATGTCTGTTGTTCTGAAATATCCTCCACAGTGACTTCTGAGGAGTGTAGGTTTGAATCGCCAACTGATTGTGGGAGAGTAGTCTTATCATTGATCTTTTTTGGCTGCTTATTGTCCTTTGGTGTAAGAGGTTCAGGTACATCTATGGTTCTGGTCCTTAGTTTATACTATTTGTGTACCTCATACACAGCTGCATCATAACCTTCTTTGAAATCAAATGATTCTCCTGACTTAGTGTGGTATTGATTGTCATTGTAAACCTCTTGATCTTCTTGTGTTAAGAAGACTTGATGTTCACTGTCCAAACCCATTAGGTTGATGTGAGGGTCCTCATTAGGTTCACTAGATGTTGAAGCCTCCGCATAATTTTCTTGGAAAGGAGGTCTAACACGCTGGTCAGGATCAGTCCTTCCAACATTAGGATTTTGATTCTTTCTAAAGTTTGGGTTTCTAATATTGCTTGTTTGACCTTCCCATGATGACTTTCTTTCTATGGTTTCCACCCTATCCCCAAGTCTATCCATACCTTTGATAATTGCATCTAGATTTTGCTCAAAGGATGAGGGTTCTTCCTTAAACGTAGTTATTCTTTCAGTTCTTGCCCAGTTTCTCTTAGCAATCAGATTTGCCTCTACACTCACAGTTATGTTTTGCTTGTCTGCCAAAGTTGCAGGGGCTCTTTCCCTTAGTTGATATGCCATATCAGCATCAAACCCATTCGGGAACTTCATCAATGCTAAATCAGGTGGAGGCCTAAGATTTTGAGGAATGGCATTGTAGAAAGTATTGAATCTAGTGCAATAGTCCAAGACAGTTTCTTGAGGGCCTCTCCTTATGGTCTCATATTCGGATAAAATGTGTAGAGGATCCTTTTTCTTTTCCCATCTATTCAGAAAGGACTGATAAAGAGCACCTAAATTAGGTATAGAATTTGTAGCAAGCACTCTAAACCAAGTTCTTACTTCACCGGTCAGACTTTGTACAAAAATTTTCATTCTGACATCAGCATCATCTATCTCATAGTTTTCAAAGTAATCTTGCATTTTCTTGGTATGTTGTAAGGCAGTGTATGTACTGGTTCCATCAAAATAAGTAATCTTACTTTGGTAGTCCTGAGGCATAGCCCCCGGATTACCAGGTAACTGAAGGGGAGCATAATGATTGGCCATATTTGGAGGGATAAGTGGGACAACGGGTAGAAGGGGAACAACTAGAACAACAGGGATAGCAATAGCAGTTTGTGTGTTGGGTGTAGACAATATGTTTTGTGAAGTGGATGAGGAAGAGGGGGAAGAATGGGTTATATGAAGGTGGACTGATGGTTTAGCAGGGGTTGGGATAAAACTCTGTTGAACTGCCTCAGGGCTGGACTCAGCAGATTCTTCTGGTTCCTTTTGGTTCCTAAGAGTCCTAGGGATCAAATTGGGGTTATCAAAAACAGGTGGGGGATTTGGGTCTGGATTTGACCTTGTATGCCTAGTTCTCTTTTTAGGAGCCAGCTTCTAAACTTGTTTTTGGTAATTTTGAGAATATTTTTAGAATGGTCGAGGGAAGGCTTAAATTTTGGAACCACTATCTAGAGCAGACAGCAGGTGAAACATTAGTTCGTCCCCAGTGGAGTCGCCAAATATGTTATCACTCAGGTCGTTCCCTTTTACTCCTAAGGGAATACGGCCGAGGTAGCCACAGACCAATCTTTGGATCACACGTCCTAGCTTACCTGCAATCAGAGAGGGCTCTCTCTTTAGGATTTAGCTTTGTTTTGATAATGTTTAGGCTAGTTATGTTGCACTGAACTTTGTTTTAAGTTTTGGTTGAATGATGTCTTCTAGCAGCTGAGATGTGATCTTCAAGAGTTTCAGTCCATTGGGCAATGGAGTCTGTGATTATGGGTTGTTTGGGGTATTGGGTAAGAGTGATGAAACTACAGCGCCATATAGATACTCATGAAACAAACTTCAAATTATAAAATATGAAATATATCCAGCCAGTGACAGGCAACTAAGAATCTTTCACTAAGCTGGCGATGTAGAGAAAGGAAATATCACTCAGGAGCAGATTTGAATTCTTGAACAGTATTTACTATGAAATATTTAGTATGAAGGTGAGCAACTAAGAATTACACATTCATAACTAGTACTGAAGAAAACATTTATAACAGCATAGATTGAGTTTAGGGTGTTTAATGATCAAATCCCGAACTATTCTTTTTCTGTACTGTTAAACCTGTGAAACATAGAGCATGAATGGATTATGAAAGAACGAAATACATAACAAGATGGTTCAAAAAACTTATTGTGACATGAAATAGCGTAGGAATCCTGTAGCAGCAAGCAATCACACCACAACACATCAAAACAACTCAGAACTTCAGAAATTCCATTAGCTCCCTGTATTAAATGTCTGAAATTACAGCATAGCTCCTCTGGAAGAAAAATCAAAAATAGCAAATACGAAAGTTATTGTTACTTTAAATGGACAATGAATGACTTTTCAGCTTTGTTAGAAATTCTTTGACTTTTGGAGGCCACTGAGTCGGTTGGGTGCTTCGTATTGATGAGTAATACGCCCTTTGCTGCTTTGTCGTGGTGCGGCTATCTCAGCCCCGTCATCTGCATCTGTAGTCATCTACTTTGGTGGTCAAGCTGGATTGCTGAGTTGGCCTTTTTCTTAATCTCTCTCCCAGTCAGAGCAAATATGTATTAACTTTTCTGAAACTGCTGACTTTGTGATGAAAATACAAAAATATGGTGAACAATCTGTTTTTTTACAACAGTGTTTGTATCATGCCCGTCCACCATTCCTGAGTAGGCAATTGGTGCCTTAAGATTATGCCTAAAGTTTCATCTGCCTCAGTGTATTTGTAGTAGTTTGGAGGCACTTCAAAAAGATGTCTGATCTCATTTGCAATAAAAAATAAATTCTCTATTTTGTCGTAGAGACTCTGCCCAGATGGAGGCCCTGTTCCCTCTGAGGTACTTGCTGTTGCAGTGATTTGATTTGTGGCATATATGTCTACCCTCTTGGCATAATTTTCATGAGATAGCAACCTTCCTGCACTGGTTATTAAGCTGGGAAGGCGTCTATTATGCAATGCTGTAATTTTCTCAATGAATCTGTTCACCTCTGTCTGCATTTCTTGACATCTTCTATCCAATGTTTGCACATGATTTCTCAAAGTGAGCACTCTCTTCACTAGTAAAATGGTATCAGTTCTGTTAGTGATACCCATTGCTGCCAGCTGAGGGCCAGTGCGGTTATTCAAGACATTGATCATCCTATTGGCTATTTCAGGCATATTGCCTAGAGATGCCCTTGCTCTTTGATTCTCTTTTTGGGCCCTGCCTATAATATCCATATGCTCATGGATGGTTTCAATATATTGCCACTGTTCTGTTATAGATTGACCAATGTTGGTCCACAAGATCTTCTTAATTTCAATTACAACTTTGTCAAGAGAGAGCTCCTTCTCCAGTTCTTTAATTCTCTTCTCAAGAGCTCTTACCTCTCTTGTCTTTTCAGCTACACTTTGCTTGGATTTATCATATTTTTCCTCAATGGCAGCCAATTTATCCTTGGTTTCTTTCAGCTCAGCCATCTATGCTTCTAAAGCTTCCAGCTCCTTCATCATGTTCTGCATGCTTAGGCTGGGCCCCTGATCTGGTGCTGTTGCTGGCTTTGATGTTGAAGGACTAACCTCTGATGTATGTCCTGTGGGAGGAGCTGCTGTAGTAGTGGAAAGTGGCACACCTTCAGTAGATGCAGATGTCTGTGCTGGCTGCATTGGTGCCTCACTTTGTCTTGATTTCAGTGCCACCTCTAGTGCACTCTCTGTTTCCATCAACCTCTTGTATAAACTCAGGAGTAGAGCAACTACATCCTGATCCTTCTTTTGTTTTGCCACCTCTCCAGTTTGAGGGTGAAGGCTAGCTGGCAGCTTGATATGCTTTCTCATAGCTGCTACATCTTCATCTCTTTTCTTTAACAGTTCCTGCACACCCTTGGGGTCCTTTGGATCATGACCCAACTCTACGATGATCTCTTCCAAGGACTTAATTTTGTTGTCCTTGGCTTGAGATGATGCCTTCTCCAATTCCAGCTGAGCAGCAGTGTTGTGTAGAGAGTTTTGTAGTTGGTGTGCCAACAGGGTCTTATCAGCTAAAGTGGAATATATCATTTCTCCTGTTTGTCTGTGTAGCTCAATTTGGTCCAAGGGGTGGATGTCTCTAGCAAAAAATTCCAGATTAGTTCTGATGTAATCGGCCGTTGTTTGAGGTTGCTGCGTGGTAGGCCTGAAATGACTAAGAGCCATTTTTTGTTATTGAATGTCGTAGGCAGACATTAATCTCTGCTGATTTGTTGGTGCCATTTTCAGGAGATGGTTGTAGATTTGGTGTTTGAGGGGCTCATTCCTTTTCTTTATATCTATGAACTGCTATTTGATGCTGGAGTCTGCCTTTGATTTCTACCTATAAGAGCTGACTTATGCCCCATGTGGAATGTCCTACCCTTGCTGTAAAGAACTGGTCGATGTTTTGATACTAGGAGGGGGCATGTTGTCAATCAGCCTCTCTAGCAATTCCTCCTCAGAAAAAGGGTTTAGCCTTTGTCTCTTTTCTCCTTGCTGGTCCATAGAGGTAGTGAGAGGAGTGTCCTCTTGCCTATCCCTTTTCCTTGTTCTTTCCTCATTGGCAGGTGTTTGCAAAACTAAGGATTCAACTATTACCTCCTGCCTTGGAGGGATTGACTCATGTGTTTGTTGTTCTGTGGAGGCAAGTGCCTCAGCTGTACCTTCTTACTGCTCTACATTTGGAGGTGACACTTCCTGCTGCACTGATTTGCCTTTAGTCATGTCTGCTGGTGGATCAGTTGTTTTGGCAGGCTGTTGGGGAACGGTAGATGAAGAAGCAGCTTCTCCAAGATGTCGAGAGCCTGAAGACTGGACCTGTCCAAAAGATTCCAAGTCAACTGCTTTTTCTAAATTTTTAATGTCCTTCTCTGCTATTTCTTCCTCAGAATAATCTTCCACTAATGTGCCTTTTTTCCATTCTATTTGATTAGCATATTTTTCAACTTTTGGAATGCTAATGTGGTCATATGTGGCAAGCCTATGCTTGATTCTTTTGAGGCTTATGAAATGGTTAGGGTCATAGGGTGCCCAATAGAAGCTTTTCTTGAGCTGGAGGGCTTTTAGCATTTGGTCTGCTTCTGGAAGTGAATCATATCTGCATTGCCGAACTGCCTGAAGTATTCTAGTGCAAAGAGTCTCATGGGAACATACTTTGGCAGCCTGTATGGTGCTAACTCACAGCCATATATCCTGATCATTGTATGGTGTTGGTAAAAGTACCAATCCCCTATGCTATAGTTCTTGGAGAGCTGAAGGATTTTCTGCATATCATCTGTGAGTCTAGGAGGAGGGGAACTCTGCAGAAATGACAAGGCTGGATGAATGAATAGGTCAATAAATTCACAGTAGTTGTATGGTGAGTAATGAATATGATGGCAGACTGATGTCTAGAACATCACAGATCTTCTGTTTCCCTTTGCATCTAATCTCTTGAGGAAGACAGGGAAGCTTTCAGGCTGATTGTACAGTAGCAGATGATATATGTAGGAGGTATACTTGAATACCCTCTCTCCCTCCAGGTTCATGAACTGTTCATGAATTTTGTTGGCTATAAATGAGGCATAGTCATACTGGACAGCAGGGGGCTGTCCTGGGGTAAAAATAGATAGTACCACCAGTGTTGTCTCATCTACAAACTCACTGGTCTTGAACCCTAGGATGGAAGATATAATGTCCACCAGCAATCTCCCTATGTCATTAAACCAGTCATGCAGATAAGGGGGAGGCTATAGGGGATGGTACTTTGGGCGCATGAATAATTCACCAATTCTTGTGATTTGTGAGTTGGAGAGCTTGGCACCCTGCTCTAGCAAAAGCTGCATGGAAAGAGGAACCAGTGGCCTTGTGGGTTTGAACTGCAGCATTTGGTTTATGGCTTCAGGAGTAATATGGAACAATACAGAGCCTGAAGGACTCAGAAAAACCCTTTCATTGGGATCATAGTTTCTGCAGCATTAGTGAATCAAGTCAGGGAATTCATTGACCTGAGGGAGATAATAAATTGGCAAATTGGATTTCCAGATTCCCAGGAGGTATGTACCATCTCTGTGCTTCTTTCTCAACTCACAAACTGTCTCTATATGGTATGTGTTGGTCCTCTCTACAGTTTCTCTCATCTAATAGTCTCTGTCAGCAAGGGCTAACCACTCCAGGTTCTTGTGTGGGGCATTTAATGGGGCAATGTTCAGTGCCACTGGAGTTTCCATGGTCAACTGAATTTGGAATTATACTTGAAATTTTTCTTGGGCACAGCAATGTAGAGTAGTGGATTTTGAATGAGCAGGGAAATTTGCAGAGGGGAAGAGGCAAAATTGGGGTAAAACTGAGTCAAAATGCCCCTAGGATAAACTCAAGGAGTAAATGCTGGGATTTGAGAGTCACTTTCTCGGTGGATTTGTCTGGCAGAGGTTTAAATTTGCGAGGGCGCAAACAAGCTGTGAATTTGTGGTAATTTGGCACAATGTGGAAACTCTGTGGGTGAACTTGGGATTGCAGTGAGGAAACAAGGTAGCCCTGGTGTAAATGAGGTGTAATTGCTGTTAAAGTGGGTGAAACAGGGTGAATTCTCTTGCTGTGGCGCGCCCCGCGGCACGAAAACTCAGTGAGAGGCGTGGGTTAAGCACAATGCAGTGAATGAGGGGACTTGGGTGAATTTGGGACCTCAAATGTGCATTAATTCAGTCATACAGTCATGGGAATTTAGAATGCTGGAGAATCTGGCGATTTTGCGCTGTTTTTACAGTGGAAGACTGAAGAAACCAGTTTACAGGAGAAATGAGTAAATACCTGGTTGCAGCGCGAGGGGGGAAGAACTGTCCATGCGGAATTCGGGGCGACAGCAGATTGAAGTTGAAAAAATTTTGAGTTTGGCGAAAAAACGACGTAAAATGCATGCAAACAATGCTGTGCCCAACTTACGCAAATAAGAAAAAACATGTTTTTTGGGCAAAATATGGAAAAATTGGTTTTGGCGCCTTTTTGACGGATGACGTCAGCATGACATCATTGGTCGGGTCAGGTACGGAGTGATGACGTGGTGGCCAGTGAGTGGCTCCACGTGGGTAGGTGACATGGCGGACAGCTCGGAGCAAGGGCGGATGGGGCGGCAATGTAATGCTGAGTCGGCAGTGACGTAAGGGTGACGTGGAAGTGACGTATGGCAGAGATACGAGGGCGGTAAGCGGTAATTTCGGACCGCTAATAGTATGGGAGTGGTTTTGGCAGGAGGCCGCCCGACACAACCTGCGAACGACACGCGTCCGAGCCCTGACGTCACCCTCTGACAGATTTCGGGCGCTATCGTTTGGGCATCGGAGGTGGTCCGATATTGCTGTGGGCCATCTGATGGGAGGGCCTAGATCCGACGATCGACGGGCTGTGGAGGTGCGGGATGGATACGGACAGTCCTGGCGGGGACTTAAATAATATTTTTTTTTGTTTTTGTGGTGAGCGCGCCATAACAAAACTTTGGAAAAGCGGAGAAAGTGGGTTTTAACAAGGTTTTATGCAAATAGCGCGGGTCATACTTTATAGTGGGTTTGTAAAGGGGATAAGGTTAGGAATAGGTTATTAAACTAACCAAGTGTTAGTTTAATCCCTAACTTCAAACAAAGCAAACAAAACTTTTGATTCTGCCTGATTCTCCAAATATTTGAACATATGGCTATAATGCCAAAAAGTGGGGGGTTTACATATTTTGTGGGCCTTTTCACAATAGTGATATAGTAGTAGGGAAAAAGGGGAGTATAGGGAGTTAAATAATAGGGTTAGAGGTCAATGTGAATTGGGGATATGAGAGATTTGGAAGTGTGGGATAGAAAACTAAGTTTAGTGAGTAAACTTAGATTTTTAGGAGTTGATGGGAAATGGTTTTACACAAGAAATGTGGCTTCTTTTCGGAGAAGAAAGTGAAAACTCATCATGAAATTTCCAAGAAGAAATAGAAGGAGGATTCTTTAGGAAAGTGCTGAAGTCCTCCATGGGATGTTAGAAAGAGAGTGTTTTGGGGAGAACAAGGGAGTTAGACATGCTTCTATACTTTGCCTTCAAAATGCAGCATAGATACCTTTGCAACTGCCAACATATGCCTTCTTGATTAAGGCCAAAACTGAATAGGATCAAGATTCTGCAACTTCTGGCTACCTACCCAACTTAGAACCTAGCATTTTTTGTTACTTCAGGGAGGGTGCACTTAGACTTGCAAACCCTCCTATGCTCTTTTCTTTTTACTTCCCTCCTATCTAAATCTACCCTTATGTCTTCCAAGGGCCCAGATTAAGCTAGTGGGCTCCTTCCTTTCTCTATCAACTAATCATCTGTCAAGCTTAAACTGTTTGAACAGGTACTCATTACCTACTCTAAAACAAGCAATTCAAAACATGGCATGGCCCAGCTTGAACTGTTGAGCCATACCTCAAGATAGCAGCGGCATTTTGATTGGCCACTTTCCTGGTCTTTCTTTGGGGTTCATTTCAATTATTTTTTCTTTTGACCATTTCATTTTCTTGCCTTTTGATTATTCTTTTAAGGCATACCCTCTTTACATTTTTTAACTTTTGGATTTGTCCACAAAAATGGAACCTTTGTATCATCAAAGATTATCATTTTTAGCATTTCCATTATCAATCATGAAATATGAAACCCTATTGGTATAGGAGGCTAACACTTTTCACACTTGATTTCCAAAGCTTGTCTTTTAGCGCCAACTTCCTCTGATCGTTGTTGCTCTGATATAGATCTTTCAATGTTTTCCACATCGAAAATGGTGTCTCCTTCCCAAGGAGGATCGAGACAATATGGTCTCGAACTCCCTCCAGGAGGATTCTCCTCGCTCTAGCCACACATTTCTTCCATTCTGCCAATTCTGTAGCATTGGCCACTATTGGCTTGAGGACTTCTTGATCAATGAAGTCCTTTACACCGTTGTCCTCTAATACTTCTCCCATGCGATCCTTCCAAGATATATAATTTGAGCTGCCATCAAGGGCATACTCGAGTCTTAAACCATTGAACGCCATTCGGGAAATTTGAGATGTGATAAGAATTCGAATTCTATAATTAGGAACTTGAAACTTGAAACTTATCCCTTCTTTGTATACTGTTCTTCGCTTTCATCACCTTTTCTCTAATACCATGGAGAAATTCTCACTATAGATTAAACTGATTATGCAATGTACTAAAGTAAAATACTTAATCTAATTCTACAACCAAACTTGCGGAAGCTTAATCGATTTTGAGCAGGATCAAATAGAACACATATAACAGAGAATGAGAAATCAATCACACATGAACACAGAAGAATACTCTGGGGAAAGCCTCATCTAAAAACCCTGATCTCTGTATTATCATACAAGTGGAAATATGTCCAATTTTGCTCATATAAAATCAATGGCTTCTCACAAACCTTCTCCTCTACCCTCCAAGCCTCCTATTTCCTTGCGCAGTTTCTCTTGGGTCCAATGTTGCCACCTATGTGAATTCACCTCTCACACTACTCACTAAACTCAGAAGTGCCTGCACAATCCTGAAGGAGATAATTCCTTCTGCATGGATGAGTTTCCTATATAGGAAAATTCCTCCAACTAATAGTACACTATCCCTTCCCCTGATCTTAACTAGGTCCCTCACTAAACTGACATGCATGAGTTATTTATGACAAAATATTTAGTTATCTGAAGTGCAGTAGTTACATGCATGTATACATTAACTAATTGAACTCACAATCAGTTCCTCAAACTGTTGGAACTAATCTAATTGGACTTAACTCAGTTAACTAAGCTAACTAATTACAACTCAAAGTACAACTCATCCTGATCTCCTTAATCAAGGGATAACTTCCTCAATCAAAGGGGAAACTGCTGCATGTCTTCACATAGACTTCATGTTTGACTTCATGTATTTGTCAAGTGTAGAAATGGTTTTTGCTTCTATCCTAGTCAACACTTTATTATATTATATCTAGGTGGTTGGGAGAAACCTAGATTAATTGGCCTGTAACTCCTCTTAGGGAGGGTGTCCCACTTCATAGTTTGTACAAATATTATAAAAAATACATTTTTTCATCAGGAGGTAAGTGTTATCTTATGCCAAATTCTTTAGTTGTATGTAGTGTTTCATTATCTTCTCGTCTCTTTATGTGTTTGTGGTTTTTGCTAGTTTAGGGTTTGTTGTTGCTCCCGTTTGATCCTTGTTTATCTCTCATGATATTAACACTTAGTGACCTTTTTTCCTAGGGAATTCTGATGGGCAGCATACCTTAATTATTATCTAGAGTTCAAATCTATGGGAGTTCTTGCAAACTAGCCACTTAGAATTTGGCATCTTGTAAGCCATCCATTTATGAAATTCATTTCTCTCCTTAGCATTAGTAGGAACATAAATGTTTGTGAGGTTGAAAATTTGACCATGTAATTTCAACATAATTTGTACAAATAATTGTAATAGGTTTTTGCCCCACCCCAAAACTAAAGAAAGGTTGTAGAAACTAAAGCAACAAACTCCCTCTTAGAATCCATATGAATAGAAATAATTTCACCAAATTGGAAATAGAATTAAGGATCATTTGATGTAAAAAGACAATTATCTTAAATTTTGTAAACACAAAATATCTAAACTAAGGACCAGATTTCTAATGTTATTAACTATGGATTTTATATAGGGGTGCATACCTTCTTGGAATTCAAGAGGTAGTGACATATACCATATTCTCTTACCTTGTACGATTTTAGTGAAGAAACACCATTAATTCTATAAATCTGTATCCAAATGTCCATATTAGGAGCCTTTCTTCATTGCAAATATTCCCCAATTGTTGAAATCACAAGCTTGCTAGCAATTGACACTATTGTAGTGGTTAACTTAGCTAGTTAGGCCTTTTGGGCCAACACCAATTTCTTATTTTAAGAGTTCTACTTCTTTCAAGTGACATGAACCCACCTTTTCTATTTCCTTGAGAGACATTTTGATCTTGGTGTCGAGGAGTAGGATTAATTGAGTAGTTGGGGAATTAGGTCTAACCATAATGGGAAAATCCTAAATTTAGGTGCATTGGCACTTGAAATAAGGATTTTGGAGGTTGATATACCTCATTGGATGTTTAATCACTTTTTCCAATCCCTAATTCATACAAATTCCTTGAGATATTTTGATGGATAACACCCCAATGGGAACATAAATGCAATTTAGAAATCATTGAGTCACTTTGTCCCAACCATAATACAGATAAATTCCATCATAAATTTGTATGGATATCACCCCATTATGCACATAAATGCAATATGGAAATCCTTAAAATTAGATAGGAGGGTTGGGGCATTCCACCCACTCAAAAGAAAGTTGTTGGGTTGATTATTTGGGTGAGAAATTCACCTATGAAGATAACACCACTAAGGTGATCTTAGAGAGCCATGGGCCATGGGAGACAATAGCTAGTTTAACTCTTCTTGAAACAAAAATAGAAAAACACCTTGTAGTAGGGTTTAGGGCCTCGGAGAGTGCCACCATGTAGTTTATGCTTTTTCAACATGTCACAAGAAAAACATTTCTCAATCAACAAAAATATTCATAATATCATTAGGAGTAGTTCATTACCTTGTGGAAGGTCTTTGATACAATACTTTGTGGAGATTTTTGATGGAACCATTATCATAGTCCAAAGATGAAACAATGTTAATAAAGCATGACAACCATGCTCTAATGATCAAATGGGATGTCATCAGTTCATGGGATGCAATTAAGATTCCCTTTGGCTTCTTTAGGATAGGTGTAATGAACACTTGGATACACTATGGGCTAGCTAAACTATCATGAAAAGTAAATATAGAAATGGAAAGTGGATGCATATATACCTGAAAATCTATTGTGGCTGCAATAAGGTTTCCAATATTTATACATTCACAATATAGATGGTAGGTTGTTGGATTTGTCTTTATTTTATTTTATGTTGTTATGAGTATGGTTTGGAAGATTGCAATATTTTATTATTACTTTTCATTTTTCAATTTGTTTGGTAGTCTTTTTAGTAAAATTGAATGGGCATCATTTTCATCTACCTTTTAAGGAACTTCTAGTAGTTTTATTAATGCCCTAATGCATTAACATTATTGGATAGTGTTTCTCATTTTCTCATTTTAAGTGTAATCAACCACTTATTTAAAATAAACATCACATGGTGATCCGTCAATACAAATATTTTGTTAAGCATTCTCAAATTTTATTTTGATTTTTCAGATAGATCTAGATGATTAAGTTGAGTATCTAAAGTCTGACACTTGATAATTGATTTTGCTTTGCCATCTATTAATGTTAAGGCTCCATTCAATTAATTCATTTTTTGTGGGTTATGGTTTTTGTAATGGTTACAAAAACCCCTAATTGATGCTAATCAAATTTAGTTTCAATTTTACTTCAAGACATATACTAATCAAATGTAGTTATGGTTTTACTTCTCATGTTTGAAAGTTTCCTTACAGCAACCCATACATTGATGCTAATCAATTGTAGTTGCAATTTTACTTTTCATGTCTGAAAGTTACTACCATTAACCTTCTCCATATTTTATTTTATGTGTTTTCATGTTTACATTTTCAATGTAAAAAGTCTCTTTATATCTGAATTTCAGAACAAAAAATACCTATGGGTTGATGCCCTCAGAGTTCTATATTTCCTATATGTTTTGAAGAGAATTGTTTGCATTATTGATCTGCTTATGCCCTTTACTATGGACAAATTTATTCATTGAACATAAATTTCTTCTACATGCTATAAGATAAGATTATCTACCCTAGGTTGACAAATAAATGTTGTCAAATTTAACCCACTACCGGACCTAACAGTCAGTGCCATGTAAAATTTTTCCTTTGTCCAAAATTTGTCACGTAGCATATAACATATTTTTTCTTCACTAATATGACAATACATTTTGGCTTGTTGTTTTTTGTCTTTTCTGATCAAGATAATAATTTTTTTTAAAGGATTCTAGCTCAATGGAAGAGCACCTACCTTGAAAGTAGGAGGTTGGTTGTTTGATTTCATTGTGCTCTAACATGGATTAATTACTTAAGAAACGAAAATATTTTCATTCTACATTTTGTTTCTAAAGATAATTTTTTATTGTCTCTAGAGAGACAATAACTGGTATTAAAGATACAATGTATTTATAAAGATAATAACTGGGATTTGTCTCTTGAGAGTCAAAAATGAATTGTCCCTTAAGAGACAATAATGCTTTCTTTCTATGTTGTCTTTATAGAGACACTTTTTTAAGACAATAATTTGAGACTCTCATTTAAAGAAAGTATTTAAGAAAATTTACAAGTTTTTTTTTGTCTCAAGTTAAGACAATTTGTCTCAAATGTTGTCTTAAAACACCCCTTTATGTAGTAGTGAACATATTATAAGCCCTAACATTATAAACCCTAAGATTAATGCTATAATCCCTAGGATTAATATTATAAACATTATGATAAATATTGTAAACCATATGCTTAATATTATAAATAGTAATATTAATATTATAAACACTTGCATTAATATTACAAATCCTAAGGGTTATTGTTGTGTATTAATATAGTGATTTTCATTACAACGTCACAATATTAAATGCTAATATTAAACCAAATATTATAAACCCTAACATTATAAAGCCCAAATTTATTATTAACCTTAAGATTCATATTATCAACACTATGATAAATATGGTAAACCATATAATTAACATTATAAATGTTAATACTAATATTATAAACCCTTGCATTAATATTACAAACCCTAAGTATTATTGTTGTGCATTGAAAAATATATTAATAAGCCAATATGTATAATAATATATTAGGGTTTATAATATTAATCTTATGGTTTATATTCCTAAGGTTTATAATATTAATACTATAAAACCCTTGGGTTTATAATATTAATCTCTTGGGTGTATAATATTAATAGTTCCTTGGGTTTATTAATTTTTTGGGTTAATAATATTAATCTCAAAGGGTTTACAATATTAATCCCTTGAACTTATAATATTAATACATTGGTTTTATAATATTTATTCCTTGGGATTATAACATTAATCCCTTGGGTTTTTTAATCTAAAGGGTTTATAATGTTAATCCATGTTTATAATATTAATACCTTTAATATTAAGCCCTTGAGTTTTCTAATCCCCTGGGTTGGTAATATTAATCCCTTGGTTGTTTAATATTAATAATTGATTGGGTTTATTAGATCCTAATATTAAGGGTTAAATATTAGTCCTAGGGTTTAATATAAAACTCCTAGGTTTTTAATGTTTATCCCTCTAGTTTATTAATTTGTTGGGTTTATAATATTAACGATCCCTAAGGTTGATTGATCGCTCGTGTTTGTAATATTAATAATGGTGTGAGTTTATCAATCATTTAGGTTTAAAATATTAATTCCTAGGCTTTATTAATCTATTGTGTTTTTAATATTGATCCCTTCCCCATGTTGATCCCTTAGGGTTTTAAAATTTATCCCTTGGGTTCAATAATTCCTTGGGTTTATAATATTAAACCCTTGGGTTTATAATACAAATAATCCCTTGGGTTTATTAATCCCTTGGGTTTATTCTTAGGGTTTATTAATCGCCTGAGTTTTCAATATTAGTTAATTGGGTTTATTAGTTCCTTCCATTTATAAAAATAATAATCCCTTGGTTTTAATAGTTGCTTGGGTTTATAATATTAATAATCCTTCGAGTTTAAAATATTAATTCTTGGGGTTTATTAACCGTTTGAGTTTTAATATTTTTTTGTTGGGTTTGTTGATTCCTTCAATTCACTAAACCTAATATTAACGGTTAAATATTAGTCCTAGAGTTTAATATTAATCCCTCAAGTTTATAATGTTTATCCCTTGGGTTTATTAACTTGTTCGGTTTATAATATTAACAATCCGTAGGGTTCATTGATCCCTTGGGTTTATAATATTAATAGTCATGTGGGTTTATTAATCCTTTGGGTTTAAAATATTAATTCCTAGGTTTTATTAATCTCTTTTGTTTTAATATTGTTCCCTTGCATTTTTTGACCCATTAGGTTTATAGTATTTTCCCCTTGGATTTACTGATTCCCTCAGTTTATAATATTAAATGCTTGGGTTCATTTGTTCCTTAAGTTTATAATATTAATAATTCTCTTGGTTTATCATTTAATCCCTTGATTTTAGGGTTTTAATATTTATCCCTTGAGTTGACTAATTCCTTGGGTTCTTAATATTAAACCCTTGGGTTTGTAATATAAATGACCTCTTGGGTTTATTAATCCTTTGAGTTTGAAATATTAATTCTTAGGGTTTATTAATCCCCTTGGTTTTTAATATTAGCTTGTTGGGTTTATTGATTCCTTCGCTTTACTAAAATCTTGGGTTTATTAATCATTTATATTTGTATTATTAATATGTTGGGTTTATAATATTAATAATCCCTTGGTTTTATTGATCCTTTGTGTTAATAATATTAATAATTCCCTCGGTTTGTTGATCCATTGTGTTTATAACATTAATCCGTTGATTTTTCTAATTCTTTGGGTTAGTAATATTAATCCCTTGATTTATAACATTGATAATCCATTGGGTTTATTAAATCCCAATATTAAGGGTTGTTAGTCCTACTGTTTAATATTAATCCCTTAGGCTTATAATGTCTATCCCTTTCGTTTATTAACTTATTAGGTTTATAACATTAACAATCCCTAGAAATTATTGATCCCTTAGGTTTATAATATTAATAATCATGTGGGTTTATCAAACATGTGGGTTTAAAATATAAAATCATAGGCTTTATTAATCCATTGTGTTTTTTGATCCCATAGGTTTATAATATTTTTCCCTTGGGTTTATAATATTAAACGTCTAGTTTTATTTGTTCCCTAAGTTTATAATATTAAGAATTCATTGGGTTTATCATTTAATCCCTTGGGTTTATTAATCCATCAAGTTTAAAATATTAATTCTTAGGGTTTATCAATCACTTGGTTTTTAATATTAATTTCTTGGGTTTATTGATTCCTTGGGTTTATTAATCGCTTGGTTTTATTAGTCATTTGTATTTATAATATTAATGTCTTGCGTTTATTAATAATTTGTATTTATAATTTTATCGCCTTGGGTTTATTAATCATTTTTAGTTATAATATTAATGCCTTGGCTTTATTAATCATTTGTATTTCTAATATTAATGCCTTGGGTTTATAATATTAATAATCCCTTGGGTTTATTGATCCCTTGTATTTATAATATTAATAATCCCTTTTGTTTGATGATCGATTGGGTTTAGAGAATTATTCCCTTGAGTTTTCTAATTATTTGGGTTGGTAATATTAATATCCTAGGTTTATAACATTAATTATCCATTTGGTTTATTAAACAAAAATATTAAGGGTTAAATATTAGTCCTAACGTTTAACATTAATCCCTTAGGTTTATAATGTGTATCTCCTCAGTTTCTTAATTTGTTGTGTTCATAATATTTACATTACCTAGGGTTTATTGATCCCTTGGGTTCATAATATTAATAGTAATCTATCTTTATCAATCATTTGGGTTAAAACCATTTATTCCTAGGCTTTATTAATCCCTTGTGTTTCTAATATTGACCCCTTTGCTTTGTTGATCCCTTAGGTTTGTGATATTTATCCCCTGGGTTTATAATATTAAAGGCTCGGGTTTATAATATTAAACCCTTGGGTTTATTAGTCCCTTGGGTTTATAATATTATTAATTCCTTGGGTTTATAATTTAATCCCTTGGGTTTATTTATCCCTTCAATTTAAAATATTAATTCCTAGCATTTATTAATCCCTTCTATTTTTGTATATTGGTCCTTAGGCTCCTTGATTCCTTACATTTATAATATTTATCCCTTATGTTCCTTGATTCCTTACGTTTATAATATTTATCCCTTGGGTTTAAAATGATCATTCTTAGGGTTTATTAATTCCATGTGTTTTTAATTTGATTCCTAGGATTTGTTCATCCTTTATGTTTATAATATTTATCCCTTGGGTTTACTAATTTATTGGCTTTATAATATTAAAATCGTGGGTTTGTTAGTTGTTTCAGTTTATAATATTAATAATCACGTGTGTTTATTAATCCCTTGGGTTTACTTGATATTTTTAATTTACAATAAGTAAATATATGAAAGGTATTAAGAGTTATATTGATAAATATATAAAAATTATTGACAATATTGGGAAGAGATATATAATTATTATAAATAATAATAAAATACTATTACTATGTTATATTTGAATTATATTATAGTTTGATTTATAACTATTAATATATTAAGAAAATTTAATAATATATTATTATTACATAATTTATTGTTAAATAATATATTATTGTATATTTTAATATATATATATATATATATCAAAGTATTGATGATGATGATGATGATGATTGACATCCACTAAGACTAATGTGGTCTATCCGACCTCAAGAAAAGAAAAAGAAAAAAGAGTCTAATTTTCATTATTTAGAATCTTACTTCTATGATTAAGGAGAGGGGAAAGAAGCGCTCCAACGTCGCTATAATTGGGTTAGCTTAATAAGTCAAGAATATTGGAGGTGTGGTTGATGATAAGACATTGAGAATGGATGTGGGCAAGGGCTAGGAATTCTAAAAGAAAGTGTTTTTCATCTTCCACCTTCTTAGTATCACAAATCTAATAGATTCTATTGTCCCAAGGATTCTTGGGAGAAGACCACCACTTGGTCTCACTTCAAAGGTCATGAGAATTGGTTACTATCCTAGTGATGTTCATTTTCTTCTTAGTGTTGGTCAACATAGAACGATAATTATGGTTATCAAGGGTGGGGTTGATCACCTCCTTATAGTATCTTAGCCTCATTTTAGACTCTATCTCCTTACCATCCCACATATTTTCCTTAAAACTAGAGGTAATAGTATCTTTGATACTGACTTACAATTGTTTTCAAGATCATAATGAGCTTTTCATCCTCCAATAATTCTTTTCTCGATGCTATAATTACAATTGAGTTGATGAGGAAAGTCAATACCCAAATATTTGTAAGAAGAAACCTACTCTAGATAATGGTTATCATAGACAAAACTACCATGAGTGATATTTTTGGATTTAATGATCATGACTTTAGTCTTGCCGGTATTAACTCTCATACCCATCTTGGAGCAGTACACATGAAGAGTCTTAAACTTCTTGTCTAGGCCATCTGGATTTTTACAAGATGATTGATATCATCAGCATAAAGGAGAATAATAATGATTATTCCAACGATATCGCAGTTTCTAGACACTCCTCTGGATTATTTATGTAAATACCAAAAAGGGTAGGGGATAGGGAACACCCTTGCTTAACCCCAATATTGCATTTGATATCTTTAGACCATCCTTCATTGGACTTAAGCTTGGAAATGACAGTCTCGTAGAGGTAGATCACAACAATCCTTAGTTCAGGAGGAACCATGAACTCTTCAAGTCTCTCCCAGAACTTATCTCAAGGGACAATGTCGAAAGATTTTCTAAAGTCCACAAAACAACATAGGAGATTTGTTTTACTATTGTGACATTTCTCTACAATGATCTTAAGAGTGACAAGGTGGTCGATAGTCGAGTGTTGTCTCCTAAAACCAGATTTCCCTTTAGCTATTTTACCCTAGTTCTCAATCCAAAGGCTAAGCTTCTTTTCTAAAATGATCCCATAAAGCTTGGCTAGGATGTCGCTAATCATAATGGTCTTGTAGCTAGAGGGAATGCTTTTGTCCCCAATTTTAAAGATAAACACAATAAGTCTTTGCATCCAATGCTTAGGGAAGCCATGCTTTACATTCAAATTAAGAAGCTCATGGAGATTGTGAATGAGGATAAATCTTACCATTTTAAAGATCTCAGATTAGTATCCTTCAATATCTTTAGCTTTCCCATTAGCAAGCTTATCAATCCTAGACTCAACGTCTTCCAGAGAAAATATATCTTCCCTAATAAGAGTGTTTAATATGGTTTCCATGGTGTTCGGAGCGTCATACAACTTATTAAGATAGTTATCCCAATTTTCTAAGGGGATAGAATGTTTATCTTTACTTTTATGACCAAGCACATTTCGATAAAACTTTCTAGGTGCAACTTTAGAAAGGTGGAGAAGATGCTCTTGTCTCCTATTAATATATGACTTCTTCTTCCCCTTGATGAGAGCTTTGTATATACTTATAGTCTTTAGCTTAATGATTTCATTAGCATCGTCTCTTATTGCTTTCCTGGAAATTTTATAGTCTTTTTCATACCAAGGGTTGGAAGTTCAATTATTTTTCTTATACGATGTCTTATTAGAGAACCTACTAATGGTAGTGGAAAGGGTAGTAGTAAAATGGTAATATATCTGATCAATGTTGTTATTATAAGTGAAGGAGCATAAATCCCTTAAGAAAAGGTCAACATTGCTTCTATCGAAGCAAATTTGTCATTTTCTTTCACTGGTCTCGTGCATCTGGGTGGTATGCATAACAAGATTGAGGGATAAAGAAAATGGTCTGTGGTTAGAGTCAGGCTTGTACCCGTTGAGTAGATCAAAGTTTGTAATATCGTTAAGGACATGGGTGTTAGAAATTGCATAATCCACGACACTGCTATCCTACCCATGGAAACTGGTCATCTTACTTGAGAGAGGACACTTGTTAATACCATTACAAATGATTAGGTCCTAGGAACTACAAAGTTTGAGGAGCTTGGTGCTGAATAACTTCTTGATTATGTCTTCAGAGTTTCTCTTGACTCTATTAGCTAAGTTACCATCCTCATCAAGCCATAAGTGGTCAGGGTTATAGTTGTTACTTAACGTAATAGCTTGGTTAGTAGCAGTTCGAGCATTAAAGTCCCCAAGGAGAAGAATATTACCTTCATTCCTTAGGTTGTAGATGACATTTTCTAAGGTATTGAAAGGAAAATTATTATTCAGGTTTTTTTTCTTATAGGATGTAGAGTTGATAGGGGCGAAATAGTAGATTGGAAGAAAGATCCTATTGGTTCGTAGAATCAAAGATCTTGATCCAAATGTATTGATTCAAGGGGTCAGTTTTATGAAGTTGGATGTGAGAGTAAACAATTTTCCTAATATAATAGGCTATACCACAAAATCCTCTCCCAGAGGATTTCTTATTCCAAGCTGACCAAAGAGTGAATTTGTCAAGGTGAGGGACCCTAGATTCGTCATGCTCCCAAGTTTCAACTAAAAGAATAAGATCAATATTACTCGAGATCCAACTTAACAGATAACCTTTACACCATGGAAAACCACGAAAATTCCATAAGAGGATCCGGAGTGATGTTAATCCCTATTTATCACTTTTGTTTGGGACTCTATCTCTAATAATAGCTTTTTTATTCCTAATGATTGCCCATTTCCCTTCTTTTCTTTCCTCCTTCACCTAGAATTCTTTCCTAAGTTCAACTTGGTCTTCAGGAAGGATATCTTCATTTATAAAGATTCTCGTTCATTTTAGGCTTGGGGATTTCCTATATATATCAAATTATGGTCATTACAACTAACCTTGACATGGATTATTATGTGCTTATGTTCAACTTCTTTCCTACCCTTATTTCTCCAGTGAGATAAGTTGTTTGAATTTATAATTTTGACTTTAATTGTTCTTTAACTGTTTCTAATGTTTTCTCATTGTTTTGATCATATATGCTGGCAATTATAAGGTGTAAGGCTCTTTTGTGATCCTCATGGTCGAGTACAATTAGTTTATTAATTTCTTATTTTTTGGGTTTAATATCTAATTTATTCTCTATGCTATTTAAGGTTGAGTTATTATGTATTTTGTCTCTTAGATTTTCAATCTTTATTTTATAGGTTTTAACCCCCTACAGAAATTACCTGCATACGAATTCAAAAAATAGAAAATAAACGATGGCGAGAGCATAACACATAAAACAAATATACACAGAGATTTTCCCCTAGATCCCAAAATTAGGACTACCAGATTGATTTTTCATTATTTTCTTTCAATGTTATAATACATATATATACATGTCGAAGCATCCATAAACTTCAATCCATTAACCCTGGAATAGAACATAATCGTAGTTCCCTTTACCACGTCTACAAAATGCCATGGACTGAAAACCATCGTGCCCAAAACCATGTGTGAAATCCATGCACAAAACCATAGGTAAGTTTGCCCACCTAATATAGGGTCCAAAAATAATTTCCGAGGCACTGGCCTAGACCCCATAGAGGGGGGCTACTGCCCCCCTCAAACCCCCAATAGGGAGGGCTACCATCGAAGGGGGAGCTGGCCAACCCCCCTCTAACCCCCTGGCTTCACTACTACAGCTAGTCATGGAAAGAATATAACACAACCAAACATTCTTCCACTTGTTGTTTTATTTCCACAAGAGAGCTTAGTCATTGATCCAGCCTTGTAACACCCATTGTTTCTCTATACACCAAGAGAACTTCTTAGTGCTCACAGAATTTGTCAATGCATCTGCAATATTCTTCAAAGTGTTGACCTTTACTAGAAACACCTTTTTGTCTTGTACCATATCCCTCACAAAGTGATATTGAACATCAATGTGCTTTGTCTTTGAATGATAAGCAGGGTTCTTTACCAAGAAAATTGCACTTTGTCTATCATAGTCGAATCTTATAGCTCATTGTACTAACCCCAAACATGAACACAATCTCTACAACCAAACTACTTCCTTGCTTGCATGAGTGGCTACCATGTAGTTTACCTTTTTAGTTAAGAGTGCAACTAGAAATTGTCTCTTACTCGTCTAACTGACTGCACCTCCAAATAGTCTAAACACATATACACTTGTATATCTTCTCCGGTCTAGATCTCCAGCCGATTTTGCATCAACAAAGCCATGGATGTCCAAAACTCTATCAAATCTTGGTCTTCCTTGGTAGCACAAACCATAATCACTAGTGCCACGCAAATACCTGAAAACCCATTTCGATGCTATCCAATGCTCCTTCCTTGGTTTTGACATAATCCTGCTCAATATTCCCATTTCATGTGCAATGTATGGTCTAGTATAGACCATTGCATACATCATACTACCGACTGCACTTGCATATGTAACACGGGACATGTCCTCTTCCTCTGCTTGTGTCTTGGAACACTGTTTAGCAGATAACTTTACACCTACATGAATAGGAATTTTCAACAATTTACTATCTTGCATATTAAACCTCTACAATATTGTATTGACATATTTCCTATAGTTTAACTAGAGATTCCTCTTTGCCCGATCTCATTTAATTTTCATGCCCAAAATATAGCTTGCATCACCAAGATCTTTCATGTCAAATTCGGAGGACAATTGTGTCTTCAAATCTTGGATAATTTCTTTGTCATTTCCAACCAGTAACATATCATCCACATACAAGACCATATAAATAACATGGTCACCATTTAATTTAAAATACACATAGTGATCTACTTTGCTTCTGGTGAAATCCAAGTCCCTGTATAAATGTATCAAATTTTTGATACCACATCCTTGGTGATGGTTTTAACCCATACAGAGACTTTCATAAATCGAATACCAGTTCTTTCTTACCCTTCACCGTAAATCATTTAGGTTGCTTCATTTAGATATCTTCTTCTTGATCCCCATGAATAAATGTTGTCTTCACATCCATCTGTTCTACCTAAAAATCAAAAGCAGCAGCAGAGATAAAAGTAATCTAATAGAAGTTATCTTAGCAACAGGAGAAAAAATATCACCAAAATCAATTCTCGATACCCGCAAATAACCTTTTTCTACCAACCGAGCATTGTGTTTCTCCACCTTTCCTTCTGCACTCATCTTCTTCTTGAACACCCATTTTCTGCCAATGGGTTTCCTTCCAACCAGCAACTCCACGAGATCCCAACCCTCATTTTTGTGCAAAGATTTCATTTCATCAATCATGACCTCTTTTTAGACTTTTCCATCCTCTGAATCTACTGCTTCCTTCATAGTTCTGGGATCATCATCAGTAATATATAAGGAAAAATTGAACAGAAAGAAGATGGACTATACCTTTATGGTTGCGTTCTATCTCAGATTGATCTTCTCACAACCAGAGTTTGTGGCTCTTCATCTTCTGATTCCTCTTCTGTTGTAGAGTCTGATTCTTACTACTTTAGCTCAAACTCTATCTTCTCATGTTCCTTTGGTTGGAATTCTTGTTTACATATTTCACCTCTCTAAACACCACATATTGATTGTACACAACCTTCCTTGTTTCTGGGTTCCAAATCTTATAACCTTTTAAACCATCCTTATATCCAATAAACATGCATTTTTTAGATTTACTATCTAACTTTGTTATTTTCTCCTTTGGAACATGTGCATATGCATCACATCTAAATACCCTAAGATGTGAAAGAGAAGGTTTCTTACCAGTCCATACCTCTTGTGGAGTCTTATCCTCCAACGTTGATGAAGGTGATTCATTGATCAAGTAACATGGAGTATCCACTGCCTCTGCCCATAATTCATGTCCTAACCCGGCACCACTGAGCATGCTTCTTTCGCTATCCATCAACATCTTATTCATTCTTTTTCCAACTCCATTTTGCTCAGGTGTGTATGGAGTAGTCTTCTGTCATACTATACCACACTTCTTACAGAACTCTTCAAATTCATTATTTCAAAACTCTCCACTATTATCTGTCTTCAGCACCTTTATCTTCTTCTTTGTTCAGTTTTCCATGAGAGCCTTAAATTCTTTAAACCTGTCAAAGATTTGATATTTCTTCTTGAGGAAATATATCCATGTATTCCTTGAGAAGTGATCTATAAATGATACATAGTACACAAACTTACCTAGTGATGGAACCAACACAGGTCCAAACACATCACTATGCCCAAGCTCTAATATATGTTTCGCCCTCTTACCACAAGAGGGCAAAATCACCCAATTCTGCTTCCCATATACACAATTTTCATAGAAATCAAAATCTAGATAGCTATTAGACATATCTTCTACCATACCCTTACCATGAAGTATTCGAAGGCCCTTCTCTCCAATATGTCCAAGCCTTTAATGTCATATCATGGTCTTTTCTCTAGAGATAACTAGATTTTCTGCTTCATTTTCAGGAACCACAAAACTATTGCACCTATCCATAACAGTGTTATATTGCATCTTGTATAGAGTTCCAAACCAAACTCTGTGCATCAATACTAGTGCTCCCCAAACCATCTTACAGGTATCTTTCTCAAACACTGTTTTTACACCTGCATCATCCATCTTTCTTACAAAAATCATATTTCTGGCTAATGCAGGAATATGAAAAACACCCGAAAGTGTTCTAATCCTTCCACCTTGTAACTTCAACTTGACTTTTCCATGACCAATGATTCTATCCTTCGTGTCATCCCCTAGGAAGACATCACCACCATCATATTTCTCATACTCGCAGAACTACTCTCTACAGATTAGTCAATCAAGCATACCTCATGATATACATGTGTAATTAAAGAAGAAGCCAAGTACACATCCCCACCTTCATCTGAGATGGTTTTTGCCTCTATAAAAGGAGCATCATCAGATCCCTCTCCTTTCTCAAGAGCTTTAGATTTAGAGTCCCTTTTGTAGCACCCTTCCTTTCCACATTTCTAGCACACCTTTATAGCTTTTCCTGGAGATTTAGATCTGCCACTATATTTAGATCTCCTGACTCGAGGAAATTTTTTTCTATTCTGGGACTGTTCTCGTACAGACAAGGCATCACCATTCTGCCTCTACATATTTTTCTGTCTCATCTCCTCTGTCAACGAGGATGAGACTATTTCATCAAACTACAAGGCAATTGCATTGCTACCTATTGCAACAACCAGAATATCCCATGACTCTACTAGAGAGCACAACAAATTGATGTGCTTATGTTCATCTAAAATTTTAATATTAACAAATAATAACTAACTTACCACAATATTAAATGCATTCAGATGCTCTATCACTGAGTCTCCATATTTCATTCTCAGGTTATATAGTTTTTCTCGTAGAAATAGTTTATTCACCAAAGACTTTGATTGGTACAAAGTCCCTAACTTGTCCCACAAAGCCTTTGTTGTAGCTTCCTCTAGTATATTCAACAATACTGAATCTGAGATACACAATCGTATTGTGATTTTTTTTTTCGATCCAACTTCTTCCATTCTTCATCAGACACTACTGTTGGTTTAGTACCTGGATCTACCATGATCCACTGATCTTTATCCACTAGCAAATCCTCTATCTTAAGTTTCCACAACTCAAAACTCTGACCATTAAATTTCTCAATCTCTATATTTCCACTACTCGTCATCTTCTTTCACCACAACAATCGATCCCGTAGATCTCCCAATGAATAGCGTCTACCACAGACCCGAGCAAAACCCCTTAGTAGCAAAAGTGTCTCTTTGAAGCCAAAGCAACTTTGATACCAAATGTAGGTTTTAACCCTGTACAAAAATTACCTGCATACGAATTCTAAAAACAAAAAATAAATAATGGCGAGATCATAACACATAAAACAAATATATACATAGATTTTCCCCTGGATCCCAAAACCGAGACTACTGGATTGATTTTTCATTATTTTCTTTCAATGTTACAATACATATATATACATGTCAAAGCATCCATAAACCCTAATCCATTAACCCTAGATTAGAACATAACCGTAGTTCCCTTGACCGGATCTACAAAATACCATGGACCAAAAACCGTGTGCGAAATCCATGCATAAAATCATAGGTAGATATGCCCACCTAATATAGGGTCCAAAAAAGAAATTACTGAAGCGCTGCCCCGAACCTCGTATAGGGGGGATACTGGCCCCCACTGTGCCCTACGCAACGAATGGGGAGTTGGCTGTCTCCGACCTCACTACTACGGCTGGCCGTGGAAAGAATATAACACAAACCAACAGCTTTTCAAATTGTCATTTTCTTTAACCACTGCTTGTTTACTATGTTCAATTTCTTGAATTCTACCTTTCATTCCTTAGAGTTCAGTCTTGACTGAGATTGTTTTATTTTCTAACGATTTGTGGTTGTTGTCAAGCATGGTAGTTAATTCTAGTTTAAAATGGTTTTCTCTTTCTTCTCTTCGTATTTCTAAAGATTCAATGTACTGATAAAGACTCTCTAGGGTAATTTTACTTAGTATCCCTTTGCTAGAGGGGGGTTTAGAAATATGAGGGGAGGTACTCATAGTGTACATAAGAAAAAATTAAAAGAGAGTAAGTGGGAATGTATACACCTCTCAAAGTTGCCTATATTGGTATTATTAATGCAGATTTAATTGGGTGTAATAATTTTCGTACCTGAAATTATCGACTGAGACACAAAAAAAAAGAGTGTGCGACGGTGAATGTGTGTTGAATAACAATTTTTACTTCCGAAACTGCTAAAAAAAAAACCTAGCCAAATATTAACTCCCGAGAGAGTTCAGTTCCTAGAAGAGGACAATCGGTGATAACAGGAAGACAGAAAATCAATATCATAGGATCGAGGTTCTTGTCACCGCAGAGAAAAAGTATCATCAAAGGTTCTTGTCTTTCTGAAGTTCAAATAATTTTTCAAAGTTCATCACCGTAGAAGAGATCAAATTCTTCGCATCAAATAATAACCCTAGTCGAAAGATTGACTCCACATATACTTCAGTTCTTTGACCGTGGAGAAAATAGTGAATTAGAAACAGAATTCCATCCACGTGTATCACTTACAGTAATGTCAAATCCTATCCATCCCACATATTCATATCCTTGTGAAGTTTCAATAATATAGTGTAGAGATTTAGAATGTTGTCATAAACCTTGAGCTTCTGAAGTGTTTTATCGGTTGTATCTCATAGATCGAAAAGCCTTAGCCGAAAGATTGACTCACAGAGACTTCCTAGACCCCGGAGAAAATAGCGAATTGCACCTGGGATATTTGTGAAAGAAAATTAGCCCACCGATTCGTAAAGAACATAAGTGAGCCACAACGTGTATGCACTGGGGTCGTAGAGATTAATTTACCATAGAGATATATTCTTGATCTAATGAAAAATCCGTTGTAGATATGTATGCACCAGTTTTGCATGCACATTTTAGTTTAATATATAATATGCATATGGTTAATATTATTAATATAATTCAATTAAATATATAAAATATATTTCCAATTATATTCAAAAATATATAATAGTTAATAACTATAACATAATGGTGGGAATGTATACATATTATTAATAAGAACTCAATGTTATTATTATGTTATATGTGGATTATATTAAAGTTTTAAATATAACAATTAATATATTAGTAAAATTTTATGTAACAACTCATATTATATTAATATACAAAATAATGTTGACATAATAGCTATAATTATATAAATATAAAATGCTATGGCTATTATTATTATTTATATAGCTATTAATAGTCATAAACAATTATCAATTTACAAAATACACCTAACAATTATTAATGTCATGGGAGTGGCTATAAACCTATCCAAATATATCAACCACATTGGTAAATATGGTTGTAAATATATTTCATATATATCAACCACTATGGATGTATATCAACCACATTGGTAAATGTGGTTGTACTAGTAATATTAATCTCAAGGGTTTACAATATTAGTCCCTTGGTTTATTAATCCCTTAAGATTATAATATTAATCCATTATGTTTATAATATTTATTCATTGGGTTTATAATATTAATCCCTTGTGTTTATTAATCTCAAGGGTTTATAATATTAATCCTTGTTTATAATATCGATACCTTAGGTTGATTAATCACTTGGGTTTATAATATTAATAATCCCCCTTTCGATTATTAATCCCTTCATTTCATAATAATAATCCCAACAGTTTATATCATTAATGTTTATTTATAATATTAATCCCAAGTTTTATTAATCCCTTTGGTTTATAATATTAATGGCTTTTGTTTTTTAATATAAATATTTTTGGTTTACAATATTAATCCCTTGGAATTTTAATATTGATTCCAAGAGTTTATAATATATAATGTTAATTCCTTGTGTTTATTAATCCCTTGGGTTTATAATATTTATAATCCCATATGTTTATTATCCCTTGGGTTTATAATATTAATAATCCCTTGAGCTTATTAATCATTTTCTTTTATAATATTAATTTCTTGGGTTATATTAATCTCTTCAGTTTATAATATTAATCCCAATGGTTTATATTATTAATCCCTTTATTTTTTGATATCAATCTCTTCAGTTTATATTAACGTCGCAAGATTTTTCCCTTTGAAATCAACTCCCCTTTTTGTCCACCTACCATCATTGGGCACCCTAAGATGACATGTTAGATGATTCAAAAAGGCTCAACCATTAGATCAGGGGAAAGTAGTTACTAATTTGTTGCAGACTGGAAGTAACTAATTCGTTGCAGGCTGGAAGTAGATACTATTTTGTTCACTTTCTGCGAGCTCCAACTACTTGCCAAATGGGGCAACCATCACGACATCTCGACGCCATCGCACATTGTCAATTTCGTGTTCTCTGCTATGCATATCTTCACAAAAATATTGGGCATATACAAAGAATGCTAAGCATCAGTTCTAAGTAGTATGGAGGTGATGTAATTTAGTTTGATAAGATTGTGAAACAGATTTACAAGGATTTTCAAAAGAAACCACTCCTTATAGCACCTGATGGATTTTTTGAAGCCGACTAGTTTAAGGAGATTATTCGGCAAATAGGACCAAACATTTTGGGTGTTGTTACACATCATATCTACAACCTTGGGGCAAGTGCAGACAATAAATTCTATATTTTTAAATAATGAATCCATACAGGTGAGAGGAATTTTTGATAATGGAGGAATGACCTATTATAGAGTTTTATGAACCCAACGTTTCGGACTACTAAGTGAGTCCATCATCAGGGGGTATGACAATAGATTTAAGAAAAAATTAATGATGTATCCAGGAGCTAATCTTGAGAGTATATATAAGGATTATGAATAAAAATAATGTAAGAGTTTTAGTTAGCCATAATCTGAAATATATTGAAAATTTGGAATTTTTAAATTATTAGGGTTTTAATTAATTAATTCTCTATAATTTATTTGTATATATAAAAATTCTAGGTTTAAAGTTTTTTTTTTCTAAATGATTAATTTTATATATTTTAAATTTTAATATTATAATTAATTATATAAATAATATTTTTATTTTAGTTTAGTATATAGATTGATTATATAAATTATATGTATTAAAATAAAAGAGAATTAAAAATAAATAATAATAATAATAATCATTTAATCAACCTATAATTTATATAATCAATATCTATACTAAACTAAAATAAAATATTGATTATATAATTAATTATAATATTAAAATTTAAAATATATAAAATTAATCATTAAAAAAAAATCTTTTAACCTAGAATTTTTATATATACAAATAAATTACAGAGAATTAATTAATTAAAACCCTAATAATTTAAAAATTCCAAATTTTCAATATATTTCAGATTATGACTGACTAAAACTCTTACATTATTTTTATTCATAATCCTTATATATACTCTCAATATTAGCTCCTGGATACATCATTAATTTTTTCTTAAATCTATTGTCATACCCCCTGATGATGGACTCACTTAGTAGTCCGAAATGTTGGGTTCATAAAACTCTATAACAGGTCATTCCTCCATTATCAAAAATAAATTCTATAATATTTGATAGTATGATGTTTTTATAGGACATTAACCTTTATCTCCTGATCAGGTGTGGATGAGCACCTTGTGGAAAATATATTGGATCCATCTTACATGAGTCGAGAAGCATCCACATTCAAGAGTGTGAAATCCATTCTGTAGGAATATGGGCATTGGTCAAGTGTATGGGTGGGTGAAGCTAGTGGGGCTTATAATAATGGGAACCATCTTGTCACTAATGCTTTTATATTTAGTTTTTGGCAAGCTTAGCTTTCTTAACATGGAATGTTTATTATACTCTTTGGAATTGAAATATCAATAATTATTCATTGCATTGCGATCAGGTATTTAGAACGGCTTGGCATGGCATCTATGTATAATACCAAGTCTTACTGCAGACAAAGCTTGATTGGTGATAACTATGGCCTTTTAAACCCGACGACTTATATGTCAAATCCTTATTATTACAGGTAAAGATTTATGACCTAATATCTACTTCTCAAATTGGTTATACCAATGCTAATCTAATGGAGAAGTTTATAGCAGATTTTTCTGCAGGATAAGGATCATGGAGAGAACTAAAATGTTCACCCATCTTTGGACATGGGCATAGTGCTAACATTTGTTAGGGTAAATTATGCTGCAGTGCACTTCTCTGGCATCAACTAATGGGAAAACGTGTTCTTTCAACAATTTCTAAAGGAACAGAATATTTGCGTGCTTATGCACATTCTACTAAGAATGCGGTAAGTATGGAGAAACTATGAAGATTATAGAAGAACTAGTATTTATTTGGTAACAAAAGGTCCAATTAAGATTAATTTTGTAGCTAAGCCTCTATAATGCAAAATATATAAGGATAACCATAATTTGCATACTTATTCCTTTCTTGATCCTCATCCCTTCGGTAAAGAGGACTGAAACTAGGGTTTTAGTTAGTTTATTATTTGTTGCATTCGATATTCTGTCCAATCGTTTGCTCATTGAATGCATACTTAGTAGCAGTATGGATGTGGTAAAACGAATTAGGGTATTAATATGAAACCCCCTTTTCTTTCTTTCTTAATTTTAATGACTCCATTTAATCTTTCTGTGTGGTCATTTTTTCACAACCAGAGAGGAATCACTTTACTTTTGATCAACTTTAGTAGGGACACTTGTATCTTTGTGCATCTCTCTACCATTTCAGGAATTTTTGCAGAAGAAATGGATATAGTCTTGAAGTTTTCAAATGCTAAGGAGCTGAGGAATTTGATTACAAGATCAAGACTAGAGTATCATTTGATAGCAAAAGAAGGTAATCTCCACAGCCAAACTATGCTTCTCAATGGGAAAATCCTTGATGTGACTCTTAAGGGTGAGATACCTTCTTTAGAGTCAGTTATTGTTGATGCCGACAAACATCTTTATGTAACACCTCTCTATATTGCATTGTGTCTCTTCCAGATGTTCAATTGCCAGCATGCAACAATTAGGGGTTTATGTGTATATGTTCACAGAAATATTGGTCATATACAGAGAATGCTGAGAGAATGTTGTAAGATGAGCTTGCAAATTATGATAATACGCGCTCACAAGTTTGGAACTTAGAAAACAGTTTCTGTCAAGCCCTTTGGGAACAATGTTATCGAAGAGGATACAAGATACGTTCTTTCTTGGTGAAAATATTTAAGAATTTCGATGTCAAATTATCTGATGTTAGTATTCTCTATCAGGAAAAGGAATTCATAAAGGATCAAATATCGGTTATTCTAATTTTTAGTCTATTGGATGCTTGTTCAAGATACGTTCTTTCTTGGTGAAAAGATTTAAGAATTTCTATTTCAAATTATCTGATGTTAGTAATCTTTATGAGGAAAAGGAATTCATAAAGGACTAAATATCGGTTCTTCTAATTTTTAGTCTATTGGATGCTTGTTCACAAGCACTTTTGTGTTGTTGTGATTGTAAATTAGTCCAATTAAGTGCAAGGTATTGTTTATCAATGGGACATTTTGATTCTTAATCCTCTTCACTCAATATCAACAGTAGTCTCCACAAGAACACAAGCAATCCTTGAAATCATGGAAAGGAGTTATATCTCTAACAATGATTTCTTGCCCAACAATTTCAAAGATAAATTTGGTGGCATCACGGCAATCACCACATATGCAAAGATTTCTTGATTAGCCGGATTGATGTACTAGGGGTTGTATTGATAAGCCCAAAAGCAATGACCAACTTCTGACTATGTCTAGAGAAAATGTATTCTTTCTCTTTGTCCTCAACATCTTGCAACACAAAGTCTTTCTTAGGCACATATCCTCCCTCTTTCATCTGCCTAGCCAAGCCCTCCAATGTGGCGTGAATTTTGACTTCTTTCTTCTATGCTATTATTTCTTATGCCATTGCCTTACGACATTTCCTTTGCAACATGTGGTGCAAATGCTAGTATTATTATTATCATCCCATTTTAAGGTCATGACCAAGTGATAAACCATATTGGTGTATGAGACCCCCTTGTTTGTGAGACCAAGGACCCATCTCCGCACAGTGATTTGAGTGCTAAGTCTATGAAGGCATACATACTCTACCCCTCTGGTTTTGAATCTATGACCTCTTAGGAGGAAACACATGCTCTTTATCTATTGGGTTTATTAATTTTTTGGACTTATATTTTAATATATTAATATCAATATCTTAATATTAAAATCCTTAGCCAATATTTATATTAATATATCAATATTTCTATTAATATTAATGTTATAAACCGAAGTGACTAATATTATAATAATTATATTTTGTAATTATATTATATTTCAATTTAATATATATATATATATATATATATATATATATATATATATATATATATATATATATATATAATTGTATTAATATAATATATTATTTATATATGAGGTTTTTTTAGTTATTATTATAATTAAGGAGTAAGTCTAAGTCAAGGCAATAATATTATCTTTTATTTATTTATTTTGAATATGAACATGAACATGAAGTTTAAGTAATAAGATTAGGTCAAAAGTATAATAATATCATTTATTTATTTATTATTTTTTGAAATTAGTACTAATATATCAAATTATTATTATTAAGTCAAAGAAGTAATATTAAATCAATTTTGATATTATATTAATATATTAATAGCATATTATTACTTATATATTTATAGGATTAGATTTAGAACCTTTTTTAATTTATTTTTTGGAATTATTATTTTTATTGGGAAGTATATTAATATATTAAGAACATATTATTAGTTATATATTTTTAGGATTAGATTTAGAAACTTCCTTTTGATTTATTTTTTGGAATTATTATTTTGATTTGGAAGTATGAGGTTAAAGTAATAATTTCAAATTTAAATAATATTTTAAAATTATGTCAAAATAAAAATAACATATTTTTATTTTGAGTAGATTTAATATTTTCTTTTAGTTACTTAATATCTATTTTGACCATTTTATTGTTTCCTTCATTGTTCATTTTTCTGATCCTTTTGCATCTCAACAATATATATAATGGCTGTGTTGGATCAATACTTTCATCCAAGTCCTTAGGATGAACAATATTTAATGGTTTCAAACCCATCAACCACAAAAATTGAGATGTGATTTACCCAAAGTATTCCCTCATAAAATTAATATTATTAATATACCCTAACTATATGTATATAAAAAATATGGATAATTATAATAATTATATATATATATATATATATATATATATATATATATATATATATATATATATATATATATATATATATATATATATATAGGATAATGGTGAGAGATAATAATGGTGAGAGATAAGTAAATATTATTATTAGTAATCATATTATTATATTAATTATGTTATAGTTTGAAATATAACCCTTAATATATTTATATGATAATATTATATTATATAGTAAAATTGTTATATAGTAACATAATATTCTATTTTAGTAGTCATTTTTACACTCTATACTTAATAATTATTAATGTAGTTGATATATCCTTATTTGTGTATATCAATCACATTAGTAAATGTGAATGTGCTAGTTTAATTATTAATATAAAATTATTATGTGGAATTTCGAAATTAATTAATTATCAATGTAGTTGACATATCCCTATTTATGTATATCAATTATATTAGTAAATGTGAATGTGATAGTTTAATTATTAATATAAAATTAATATGTGGAATTTCCAAATATTAATAATTGAGTGGAGAGGCTCATTGAACTTGAAGAAATTTTGATTCCTCTTTACTCATGTTACAATTTAAACAATGAAAAATAATATATTGTATTTTCTCTTCTAAAAAGTTTGAATTTGAAGAAATTTAATTCCTCTCTTTTCATAGTGTAATTAATAATTAAAAACTTTAATGTAAATTATAAATAAAATATAAATAAAATATTTTAAAATACATAATTAAATAATATTATTGTGTATTTAAAAATATATTTATAAAAAAGAAAATTCATTTGAATAAATAAAAGATTTCAATATCCATATATAAAATATAATATATATATATATATATATATATATAAAATATAATATATATATATATATAAAATATAATATATATATATATATATATATATATATATATATATATATATATAATTAGAATCTAAACTTAACCACAGAATTTTCTTACTGGTTATGGTTAACGTACGTGTGAAGCATGTTGATAATACTAACAACTGCAATTCAACCTCTGTTATTATTAACTCACATGAAACTCAAAGATATGTTCAGAATAAATATTTTAAGATAGTTGATATATTCAGAATTGAAGTATCCTATATCGCGAACAATATATATCAAATACGTGGATTTGAATACAGTCCTAGAAAATTCATATCATGATCAACCAGGTCATATTGGACTCTTCGGCAGCTAAGCCGGCTTTTATGAAAGCGTGTATCTGACTCTCTAAAACGAAGAAGATAACAACACATTTATAGCTGGACTTTCTTCATCTATGCTCTAACTGTTTGCAGGCTTATAAAATCACCAAGAATTCCATTAAAAAAATAATCAGATGATATCCAAGATCCTCAGAAGTGATATCGATGGACATTTCTGCTTAATCCTTGGGTCAAACCAACAATACACATTGGCAACGTATCATGCTCTATAAAACCCTACATTAATCAAACGTATCATTGCATTGTTATTCATCTTCCAAATACACTGATTGAAAATCTTGAAATCCTGGTTTAATGGATAATTTGCGTCTGGGAAGAGGCAATGCGGTTGCAGCTATGTTGGTGCTGCAGGCTTTATTACTGTACGTTACAAATCCTTGCATGGCTGCAGATTACACTGTGGGGGACATCAAGGGTTGGGAATTTCGCCTCGACTATGCATCCTGGGCTTCCAAGCACACCTTTCGCGTCGGCGATAATCTCAGTAAATTTTCTTCCCCTTGTCGCTTGAAATTCGATTGTTTGGGAAAAAATTGTTGATACTCTGGGCATGACTATGTGTTGTTTTCTTTGTTTCAGTATTCAAATATGATGCCTCCTTTCATTCTGTCATGGAGGTCAACAGCTTGAGCTACGAGTCGTGCAATTTAGAATCGCCTCTGTCATACGACAACAGCGGCAAAACTGTTATCCATCTCAATTCCAGTGGCACGCGCTATTTCATCTGTGGCGGCACAGGCCACTGCAAATCAGCCAATATGAAACTAGAAGTCGCCGTTCTGAGTGGTGAAAAGCCGAGCATGCAACGCCCGATCGGTTCAGGAAATCCGGCGCCGGCACCTTCTACGAAAATGCCGATCGTCCGCCCGACGTCACGTTCTCCTGCTTCATCCTCCGCTCCCCTTAGTCATTTGGATTCCATCACAGGCTTTGTTTCGGCTCTGATTTTGTCGTGCTTCGCCATTCTCTTCCTCTAGATATCTTCCGATTATTGCACTCCATATTTGCTTTTGTATCCGGCATTGCAGGGCAAGTCGATATATGCAATAAAAGTGAATGTGGTCGTAGAATGCTGCCCAACCTATATTACATTGTGTATTGTCGATGATTGCAGTCAATTAATGTTTAGATCAATCGACTATTTTCTAAAGGTCCTTTCATTTTGTTGAGATGATATGCTGTCCTGTTTTCATGTCTCTTTTAAAAAAATAAATTTCAGAAAGCTTTTAAATTAAATTAAACTACATCTCTAATACAAACACCAAAAACTGATTTTCGGCAATTAACTTACTCCTCGCTGATGATTCTATTATTTTCCTGTTCAAAAGCCCGGCTCTTTCGGGTAGAGAGGTCTTGCATTCCCGTCTAAACTTGTGTAACTTGAGTAGAATAAAAAAGGTTAATGAACCAGCGGATGACAATCAAGAATGACTGTTTATCACCTTAATAACATTCAGGAATGATTATCTTCGCTCTAGATTTAGAATTGCTTTTTTAGTAGCGTGAATTCACCATCGTAAACCAAGATTCTCATTGTTAATTTACAACTAAGTATTTTGAGGTGTGTGAATTTATAATTTTGAATTTGAATGATTAGATTTAGTTAAAAAGGTTGAAAGCATTCATATATTTCACACAAAGGTGTATAGGTAAATACACTGTTTACATTTAGAGGTTACTCTAATATATAGAGTTTCTGAGATCTAACTTATTCTTAGTTAAGAAAGAGAAGTTGAGAGAATTTCTCAACCATCACAAAAAGCTCATAAACCAACATTACAAGTATAGTATGTAAGCATTAACTCCAAGTTCCATTCTTAATGCTTACAATTACATAAATTTATTGAAACCAGCCGTAAACAACAAAATACACAATCATTTTTTAACTAGTTTACAACTTATAGTATAGTCTCCACCAAGTTGCCTTTTAACCCTCCTAAAGGTGTAGTCTTTAATTTGGATTCCCCAATTCTACTCCTGAATTCCCAAATCAAGGACCTTCAATTACTTAACAACCTCTGATCTACTTGCAGATCTGAAAATTAAAAACAGAGAATAACAGAAGAGACTGTAGACACAAACACTGGAATAACACACGTCTGCAAACAATACCACTACTTTATTATGAAGAAGAGATGAGCATTTTATAAACAATGCAATCATTCTCTTTATTACAAAAGATAAAATCAAACTGCATAATTAGATAAAGCCAATATATTTTAGATGTTTCCTTTTTCCTAGTTTTTCAGATGTTTCCCTCTTTTCTATTCTTGGATGTTTCCAATGAAATAGTACGCTTTTTCTTGGTTGCCCAATCAGTGAAATGTTGCTAGTTTTTGTGTCCTTTCTGGTTACCCAATTCCTCCCTGTTTAGATCAGGAAGTGTCCCGGCTTCCTCCACCAACTGAGGGAAATTGCGTTGCAATGTTTCTGCATTGATCCATTTTGCCTGTGCTGGTGTGTGTCCCTTCCGACCAACCAAATATGAGAAGTATGGCTGATGTCGTGTATCCCGTTTCTTGAAGTCCAGAATTGTATCTTTGAGCAGAGGAGGCTAAAAATCTGGAATATTATCAACCGGATGATGAATTGTAACAGATTCCTCAAGGAGAGGTGGTTCCAAGCTAGGAAGGCAAGTCCAAGCGATATGCATTTTCTCCAATGCGTTCCAGAATAGTATATGGGCCATATCTCAGAGGGTGCAGCTTATGATGCTGGCCCTTGAAGCGTTGCTTGTCCAACAAGAGCCACACACGATCTCCAGGTTGAAAAGACAAGTGTGTTCGCTGCTTGTCATGTCTCTGTTTGGCACGATCTTGGGCTGCTTGCAAAGCAGCAGTTACTTGAGCTTGGCGTTGAGAAATGGAGTGTATAAAATGATGAGCTGATTTTTGTTCCTGTAAATCATTTGCCATCTCCGCATAGTCCTCATTCACAGCATGTACCACTGCATCAATCAGGCTTTGTTTGTTTTGCTGACTACGAACTGCAACATTTCCAAAGTCTACATATGCAATACGTCCATCACGCATGGCAAAAATGTTCCCAGGATGTGGATCTCCATGAAACAACCCAAATTCTAGCAGCTGTCTCAGAGCAGCACTCACACCAACAGTGAGAAAATCAGGTATGCGGATGCCAACTTCTTTAATAGCTTGTGGATCAGTGCAACGGATGCCATCAATCCATTCCATCACAAGAACCCGTGAACCAGAAAGTTCTTTGTATACTCGAGGAATCTTAACTGTTGGATCATCTTTGAAGTTCTCCAAGAAGTCCTCAATGTTACGTGCCTCAAGTGTATAGTCAAGCTCTTCAAGTAGCTTCTCGCCAAATTCATCAACAATAAGCTCCGCATTACAACCAAGTTTCTCAAGACTAATGCCATTCAAAAATGAAGCTAGAGTTCGAAAAAGGAAAAGATCCCTATATATGATAGGTTCAATTTCTGGCCTCTGTACCTTTATAGCAACCTCTTCGACTGAGCCACGAAGAGTGGCACGATAAACCTGTCCTAAACTTGCTGCTGCTATAGTCTGAGAAGATATTTTGCTAAATATCTGTTCAAGAGGTACACCGGCCTCTTCTTCTATGATTGTAAAAGCAATCTTATTTGGAAACGAAGGAACATCATCTTGGAGAATGCAAAGTTCATTCATATAATCTTCACGAACAATATCAGATCTGTTTGCCAAAACCTGGCCAGCTTTGACAAAAGAAGGTCCCAAATCACATAGCAAATTCCGAAGTTGCTCTGCACGTAATGGAACTATCTCTAGACCCCTCCCAACAAGTCGATCATAGAAAAGGGTGATCCAATATAGCCCTAGTTTCGAGAGGATCTCTACTCCACGACCAAAAAGTGAGAATACTGCCCCTCTTGAGCCTAAAACTTTTTCCCTAACCATTTCTGGAGTATATTTTCGAAAAGGAAAGCAGACACCTCGTTCAAGATCGAGCACCTCCATAGCTTTGCTAGATTTTTCTTGTGAAAATCTCATCATAGAATTACCTTTTTCTCCTCTTTTCCGCAATGGTACCTTATTTCTTGGTGCAACTTCTTGAGAACTAGAACTTGAATTGGATGCTGCATAAACCAGAATCTTTCTTTTTTGTCTTGCAGGTGCCAACTTTTCTGTCTTCTGACTGTAAGTGCTTGTTTTTACATCTAGATAGTTGTCAACAAATATTTGATAAAACAAGTTGCGAAGATGACTGTTGCTACTAGCAGAAGACCCATTGAAGTCCCTGTGCACAAACACTGCATACCTGTTGTCTGAATATGACGAGGATGACGTCTGAATATGACCGGATGTCAACAATTCTTCAATTTGGCATTCTATCTCAGTTGCCTCTCGAGGAGCAAGGCGATAAGATGGGGCATTGGGTAAGGAAGCGCCAGGAATAAGATCAATGTGGTGTTCAACAGAGCGTGCTGGAGGCAGCCCTGTGGGTTGGGTGAAGACATCTGCAAATTCATGGAGTAGAGGAGCCATTGAAGGAGGGACTGGATTGGTGAGGTTGTCTGGCTTGACGGGGCGAACCAAGCACAAAGAAACATCTTGGTTTAAATTGACTCTCAGAATGGGAGCTTTGCCAATGGAAGGTTGGGTTGATGTGCTAGCTGAGGATGTAAGCACATAGGTGCGCCCATCGTGCTGCAAGTGGTATTGGTGATCTGTAGCATGATAAACAGCATGTCGAGCCTCTTGGTATGGAATTCCTAGCAATAAATCAGCACAATCTAGAGAAGAAACATCACATACCAAAGTATCACAAAAAGGTCCAATAGAAAAGGTGACAGCACAACATTGTGAGATGGTAAGACGCGGACCATCCTTTCTGACCCAACCGAGCTGATACGGGTGGGGGTGAGGAGTGGTGGGAAGGCAAAGGCCTTCAACTAAGTCTTGTGACACAAGATTCTTTTGACTCCCATTGTCAAGAATAAGCGTGGCCAACTCATGTTTGATTTGACAATTATGGGTAAACAAAGGCATAACAGAGGTGTTTGTTGCATTAGCAGTCATGAGGATGAGAGAGGGGTCCACTTCTGTCGGATTTTCGAGAGAAACAACTGGAAGTGGGGTAGTGGCCTTTGGTTGTTCGACCTCTGTAAAAAGAGTTTTCTGGGGGCGGAGATTTTTCAATACTCGACAATCTGCAGAAGCATGTGAGTTGGTCTTGTGAAATGTGCACCAGGGGGTGCGGTGAGGTGTGGGGGATGAGGCAGAGGCGACATTAGAAGAATCAAAGGAAGATGGACCATTTCTGGCTTGAGGATATCGGATTTGAGTACCCACTTTGCGTTCCACTGCCAGGGCCCGAATAAAGGCCTTGTCTAATGAAGCACTATCAAACAATTCAAGTTCACGACGAAGAAGCATTAGCAAACCAGAATTAAATTTGGTGATTAGTACCTCATCTGGATCGGATATATGGAGTTGAATGCGCAACTTGCAGAAGACATCAATGTAGGCTTGCACTGATTGATTGGGTAGTTGTCGAAGCTGCAACCATTTGGCAAGGAGATTTTGTATATATCCTGGAGGATAGAAGCGTTCACGTAAGGCCTCGCAAAAGAGATTCCAAGATGTGATAGGCGTCGATTTGGTCTCGGCTTGTTCTCCAAGTTCCACAACCAAGAACATATTCTCAAGATGAGTATCCCACCATGTTTGTGCTAGGCCTTCCAATTGTAGACTGGCGATCTGAAGTTTCATCTCCTCGTCCATTGTTGGACAGGTTCTAAAATAGTTGGAGAGGCTGCGGATCCAAGAATCAACAGTCTCACCATTCATTTGCCCTGAGAATTTGGGCAGTTGAAAGCGTGTATCAAGCTGCATTTGCCCTGGAGGGCGTTGTTGTTGTTGCAGCGTAATTAGCTCTTGAAGAGCCCTAGCTAAATCATTCACTGGCGAGTTCATGATTTTCATCCACTGAATGGAGTGAAATGTATGACCCTTAAAAAAAAAAAAATTCTTCGAACAGGTGGATGGCTTCCAAGATCTTATGCTCTGATACCAATTGATCTACTTGCAGATCTGAAAATTAAAAACAGAGAATAACAGAACAGACTGTAGACACAAACACTGGAATAACACAGGTCTGCAAACAATACCACTACTTTATTATGAAGAAGAGATGAGCATTTTATAAACAATGCAATCATTCTCTTTATTACAAAAGATAAAATCAAACTGCATAATTAGATAAAGCCAATATATTTTAGATGTTTCCTTTTTCCTAGTTTTTCAGATGTTTCCCTCTTTTCTATTCTTGGATGTTTCCAATGAAATAGTACACTTTTTCTTGGTTGCCCAATCAGTGAGATGTTGCTGATTTTTGTGTCCTTTCTGGTTGCCCAACCTCCCAAGTTTGTCTCATAACCTCATGAGAAGACCACTCCCACTTCACTAATCAAAAATCCTTCTCTAAATCCACAACTGCCATACCATCTACCATCTAGAAAACTATCCATATTGAACTGAAATATAAATATTCTCAAAAATATTAAGATATTAAATAATACCAACCTAATGCAATGCAGTGTGTCCCTGGCCACATTGTACAATAGTTCCTACCTGTGCGATTCATACAATTTTAAGTATGATCATTTCACTGGGCATGCAATTGACAAATGATCATTTATATCTTCCAGTGCTAAGATTATTAAATCGTTCAAACTATTTTCTAGCGAGGATTTTAAGTATGATCATTTCACTGGGCATGCAATTGACAAATGATCATTTATATCTTCCAGTGCTAAGATTATTAAATCGTTCAAACTATTTTCTAGCGAGGCGAAGCCGAAGGTCGTGTAGCTTTGATCGGTTGGATCATAAAATGTTTAACCCATTAACATTAAAAAAAACATGCGGTCCCCTCCAATCGTCTCCTTTGCACGAGATCTCAAAAACCGTGTTGAAATCTTTTTGGAAATGTAGAAAATACGCTTCCCGAACTTCTGGAGAAGGTCCTCTCTAGAAGATTTTTTGTTGTTGTTCCATGTCACTGAATTTTCCTCTAAAATCTCAGCAGTAACTTCAAATAACTAAAGGTAGCAGGTGACCAAATTCGAGGGTACATGCAATTGCTTGCACTGAATTCTATAAATCAGGCAGATATAATTTTCTTCGGTGCAGACAAAGAGTTGACTGAATCGGTCTGGAAATTGTTCTTTCTCGAAATAGGCCCACGCAGCTACGACTCCACAGTCTCGAACTCACCGGCATCATTTCACTTCCTTATGTAATTGATGGACAAATACCTTACTCCAAGCACAAGAATAATACATTATCTACAAACACATATATTCTTTATTTCCCTAAACATTTCCATGAGAGAGGCTACGCCAGGCCCAGTCCTATAAGATCTCTAATACCCTGTTAAAAATAGTTGAAAGCACTTATATAAAGGTGTATGCATTAACACTTGCACATTGTTTATATTTAGAATACCCTGTTAAAAATAGTTGAAAGCACTTATATAAAGCTGTATGCATTAATACTTGCAAATTGTTTATATTTAGAGATTACTTTAAGATATAGAGTTTTTCAGATTGCATTTATTCTTAGTTTAGAAAGAGAGGGTAAGAAATTTTTCCAGCTATTACTAACAACTCATAAACCAACATATCAATATAAGATGTAAGTATTAACTCCAAGTCACTCCTGGCCTATTTAAATGTTTTTAGGCTGGAATTAATAATTTTACTAACCCTTATGTATTCAGAAGGAAAAGTTCTTAAAATATTGTAGTTTAACATGTAATTAAATAGAAATTTTCTTATTCTAGTAAACTATATCAAGATACTTATATATTTAGCACTGCTTATATATATATATATATATATATATTATTTTGATCATATCTTTTTGATTAATCGCATCATAAATTGTTAGTTGACATTTCCAACCACTTGGGATGAACTACATTACATAGTTCGAAATGTCAACCAATAACTTATAATGTGATTAATCTTAAAGACGTTATCAAAATCAGTACAAATCCCAAGTCTAAAATCAAACATTATTATTATTGTTATATAAATAATTAATATATGAAAAAAATATATATACATTTAAATTTAAATGTATATAACAAGGATTTTAAGTATGTGAATTTTGTTTTTATCGTAATATAATAGATTTGTATTGCAGGCTCAAAAATATCCTAATTCATATTCATAAAATCATATCACATTTTTAATAAAATATCTTAATTAAAAAACTAGAAAACATAACTGCTCTTAAAATAAATCTTTAACTATTTATTAAAATATTTTAAAATCTTTCATAAAAATTAAAGCCGTACCATCCATTATAATTAATTAAATATTCTGCAGACGTCAATACTAAGAAATTTGACATAATTTAATAAACTCAAATCAAGTGGAACAAACACAGCGTTGAAGGAAATGACCGGCCTAGACATTGCTGTGTCTACAGGGTCGATCGCGGCTATTCTGTTAGAGACACAACTTGAAGCAAACGACCTTGAGGTTGATGTGTACAGAAAAGGTATCGTGACAGAGACCGCCTCGTAGGGCTGCTTTTGCTGAACGTTTCCAATCGGCCTAGCGGAGACACAGACCGCCCCGTAGGGCTGCTTTTGCTGCGCGTTTCCAATCGGCCTCGGCCACAGATCTCTTTCCGTGCGCTCCACTTGGCATGAACGAGAGATCCCCCGAGTATCGAACCCAGAGACATGGAATGGTGTATATCATTGCAAATTCTGAATAAAAAACTTGTTAATACGGAGCTCCATAAATGGATATGATCAGGAAACTCAGAACCCTCTACTCGGTTAGTGTGGAGTGACTGTATTGGAGCAGTCAAAATGGAGTATTGTCAGATACGAAGGGAAAATCGTTCCATCCAATGACTTGGAAGGGCCTTAATCAAATGATTTATCACAGAACCATTGTGAATTTCAAAACATGCTTGGCATCTTTGAAATGGTCCCTCAATCCCGCATGCTTTAAAAGAAAATTTTAATCATACAAGGTTATTTTATTTATGAAATTATCAAGTATTTTTTTAATCATACAAGATTATTTTATTTATGAAATTATCAAGTATTTTTTTTATTATTTGGCTTAATCTTAATTTAATTAAAAAATAATATAATTATTAGGTATAGAGAAAATATAAATTCCACATTAGTTTTATGAAATGAAATTAGTTTCATCCGATTGTTAGAAGTGGAATTTGTTGGTTAAAAGGGATGAAATAATTAAAATAAAATAGTTAATATTTTGAATATAATATTTTTATTTTAAAATAAAATATAATATTTTTCATTTTTTTAATAAATTTACTTTTTTTTTGGCTTGGAGATGCTCTTTAGGATCCTAGAGATGTGTAATGTTAATGTAAACATTTTGACTATGTAAAAAGAAAATATGGTCTACATGTGTAATTTAATGTAACATAATATAATATAAACATTTTAACTAAATGAAAATAAAATAAAATAACAAAATAAAAAGAACCCTACAAAGATTAATAATAAGAAAAGATACTAATGACCCATGTTATCCATGTGGGATATAATCTATTTAAGGGGTCAATTAAACTAGCCTAGATCCATCATAGTTTGATATTATATTTAAGTACATAGTTAATTGTAGAAAATGATGGTGTTGAATCCGTGGAATGAGTAAAGGTAAGACATTTTAATGGATATGTTCGCACTTGGCATTTGTATGGATCCATTTGGTGGCCCTATCACTTTTTGTATGTTTTGTTTCTATCGTTCAATGGATGAATGCATAATGTGTATAAATGTGTCAAGATTTAGAGCTATTGGGTGATTCAGGAAGGTGTTTTTAAGAAGTGTAAAGTCAAACATGATTACACAAAGTACAAAACAATAGTTGCTTCTTCAATCTAATGGCTTCCTTGATAATCACTTTATTATAATGTATGTAATATATTCTCTTAATTATGTGTAATAATGTGCTATAGAAATATAGTATCTAGAATGGCAAGTTTAGAATGAATAAGCTTAACTATGAAAGTAAGTTGGGGTGAGGGGAAGAGGTGGGAGAAATATTAGGTAAAATGAAATTATTACATTTTATCTAATATTTATGTCTACCTTCATCCACTTTTAACTAGCTTGTGAGAAATAGTGGGTAAAAATATAATACTATAATATTTCACCTAATATTTCCCCTCAATTCACCCACTTTTTATTGTAATTTTTATTTATATTTGAAGCTTAAAAGTAAACAAACTCAACTATAAAATTAGCACGAGTGCGGAAATAGTGTGTGACATGTAATATTTAAGTTGGAGGTGATGAGAAATATTAGGTAAAATGTAATAATATTACATTTTAATTAGTAATTCCCTGACCACCTTTTATTCGGTGGGAGTAGTAATAAATATTGGGTAAAATATAATACTATAATATTATATTTTATCCAATATTTCCTCTCACGGGATACACTTTTATTAAAAAAATTCTTTATGTTTGATGTTCCAAAAGTAAACTTAACACCTATGTAAATATTTGATCCCACTATGGTATATATGTTCTAATGTTTAACATTTTGACTCGGTGAAAATAAAATAAAAAAACATAAAATTAATAATTATATTTATAATTATAATTATAATTAAACAAGCCTAGATCCACCTTAACTTCGGATCTAAACAGAGTCGAGAGAGATCAAATTTCTTGAGATGAAAACCTTTTTTTAACTAAAAAGAGATTTGATCAATCTCGACCCTATAATCAGTTAAGTTATACTAGATTAAGGTTGATAGGCATTCGTGATTTCTTCAGTCGTCCAATATCTGTAGAATGATATAAACACTAAAAAATACATCATGCAATTTGTTATTTGATAATTGGTATGTTACTTTTATAATTATATTAGATAAATGTGTATAGGTAAACATGGGTTTAGACATGCAAGGTAGTTAATATTTGAAATTTCCTCCATTGATGTAAAGGGGACAACAAGAATATGGACAATTACATTATTAATATTATGCCTAAATGTGTCCCTTATTTAATCTCATAAAATTGATTATTTTTAATCTAATTCTCTATCTTATGGTGATAAATGAAAATTGGCACAATTATATTATTAATATTATGCCAAAATTCCCCCTTATTTAATCTCATCAAATTAATTACTTTTAATCTAATTCTTTATCTTATGGCGATAAATGAAAAATGTCGGCATATTCTTGTTGTCTTCTTTACATTAATGGAAGAAAATTCAAATGTTAACTATATTGCATGTCTAAACCCATGTTTATTATGTCGTAAGGCATTCCTTCTAATAAGAATCTCCTAGCTTCCACTGTGTACTCCTCTGCACCATCAGATTTATTGTTAGACGATTGAGAGTTATTCCACTATTAAAACTCACTATTTTAATTCTCACTGATTTGTGTAACCATTCAACTTGTTGATCTTTAAAATAATTATAACCTATGAACATTTTTCCATTGCAAGTTTCAACAAGGAAAGGGAACCAAGTTCTACTTCCTCCCAATACGCAAGTTTTCCTCTCCATCATTGTTTGTTAGCTTAGGATTTTATCTTTGCAAAATCTAGGTTACGGGTAACAAATGACTATTGAGATTCGCTTTAGGTGATATGTATAGCAATTTATAGTTTTATTTTTGTAGCAACATTAAATGTTGCAAATTATAGAGACAACCACTGATCAAAGAGTATCGCGGGACAATTATTTTTATTTAATCTATTCTATAAAGTTCATTCGAATCATTTGATTAAACATCTTGTAATGATATTCCTAAACAATATCATCTTCTAATGATATATGTAAACAACCTATTATTTCGATACTGGAACCATGTTCTCATTTCGTATAAGGCATATTACACCAGTATCTAATGAGTATAGAAGCTCTTAAACGAGTCTTCTTCTACAAGGATACTAAAAATCATTAAACATCTTGTAATGATATTCCTAAACAATATCATCTTCTAATGATATATGTAAACAACCTATTATTTCGATACTGGAACCATGTTCTCATTTCGTATAAGGCATATTACACCAGTATCCAATGAGTATAGAAGCTCTTAAACGAGTCTTCTTCTACAAGGATACTAAAAATCATTTAGGATTCAAGTACATCAATAGCGTGTGTTATTATTATAATAGTTTCACTCGACTAAATGTAGGAATTTAAACCCCATGCGTCTCAGATGTATATCGTTATGATATACATCTATAATGATGTATATCATAGTCAAAACTCCCTTAATAGATGGAATGAATTTATTTATTTCCGTGACATACAGATAATGTCTACTCATTCTTCTCTATATCTCTAGATATAGGCTTAATATTTTCAATGATTTGAATCATTTACTTACAAAATAAAAATTCATCTCTCCATTTCAAGGGAAAGCAAGTAGTATCCAAGATATTATAAAGAGACGGTCACCTCTCCAATTGGAGGCAAGAGAACCATAGTTGAGATACTATAATGGTTAAATGGATGTGATTTATTTCATTTTTCCATCCACCGTTGCAGAATGAAACACCCATCATAGACATCGCCTCTCTTATTTCAAATTTATTCCTTAAAGGTGGGTAGACATCTTCTACATACACTATCTTGGTCATTCTATGTTGGGTCATATTGTAGAATTAACATAGTGTATTAAACCAATTTTGTTAATGTCTTGTTGCAGAAGAGTGATCACTCAAAATTACAAATTTCCACGACTGTACCACTTCAACGTTTGGTTCTGCAACATGTGTATTGTACTTGTTTTTACATATGCAATGGGCACTCTTCAATTGACATTATTTTTGAGGAGAAATATAATATAAATAAAAATATCAGTTATTTTTTCTTTATTGAATTATTTTCTATATAAATATAAAATAAAATGTTGTGCTATGAGGTTGCATTAGTGTTTAATGATGGTTTCTACCAAAGCTACTTTTAAAACTAAGTTATTATAGATTTTCTTATTGTTTAAAAAAATATTATTTATTTTTTTAAATAATATAATATAATTTTTAAAAATTATAAGTATTAATGGTACCCAAAAATGAAAAAAAAAATATATTTTTTATGATATTAACCAATAACTACACCATAATGCATTGCCTTCGAGAAAAACTCCCCTGGTTGTCACTTTGTACTCCTCTGCACCATGAAATCTATTGTTAGACAACTGAGAGTTCTTCCGCCATTAGATCCCATTGTTTTAATTGTCAACCAAATCTTAATTCATGTAACCATTCAACTTGTGGATCTTTAAAATAATTATAACCCATGAACATATGTCCATGGTGTGTTTCAACATCGAAAGGGAACCAAGTTCTTCTTCCTCCCCACATGTGAGCTTTTCTATCCATTGTTGTTTGTTAGCTTATGATTTTCTCTTTGTAAAAGCTAAATTTTTTTGTTCTATTTTTCTCTACATCCTACAACACTCTCGGGAGGTTACATGTAATAAATGACTTAGTAAGTTTTCTACTCGTAAGATTCTCTACGAAATGGGTGTGGACGAGTGCGTAGCCTTGAGAAAACCAAAATAGTCTGCTTCCTCCCGCGATCGGTATTTCTCTCACTTGTTTGAAAACCGCATTTTTCCCCACCATGGTGATGGTGATATTGTTGTACTCTTCTTTCTTGAAAACAAATGTCATTTCCATCAGCAACTCAAACTTCTCTTGGCACACAGAAACATACATACCCTACAGTCTACCCAACATTTTGGATGTTCCCTCCAACCCATCGGTAATCTAGTCGTCCATAACTGTCGCCATGTCAAACTAAGTAAAGGAAGAGTTGGTTGTGGAAGCAGATGCCACCTGCACAACCCTTACATTTTTACCCTCCAGTAAGTCATGCAAAAAGAGATGAAGCTGGATAATTTCCTCCTTCCCTAATTTCACCTTTTCTCGCACTGCCACTATGTTCAGTAAAACCATAATAGTATAGTTTTCATTGCAATTGTCTTGGACGAATACCATGCTTTGCTGTCTCTAAAAAGAGTAGCAGCAATGCGTCAATGCAGAGAAAGAGAGAAAAAATGTGCAATGATGAAAGTCAAGGGGCACTTTTATAAGGTATGCTTGTGACGAACTTTATTTCTCTATGTTTAAGGTTTGTTTTTTATTTTAACTTTGGCCACCAAACAAGAACCAATGGATTTTCATTGTAACTATTAGACATACACTTCTACGATAAAGTGCAGCTTCCCTTTGATTTATGGACTCTGTAGCATGGTCATGCAAGTCACGCGGGATGCTAATAATGACCTAGAATATAACAATACAAAAATCTAAAATGCATCAGGTATATTTATGAACCTTCATTATCATTGAAGGAGCTTAAGTTGGTGATGACATCACATCACCTATTTGGGTGAGAAATTCACCTATGAAGATAACAAAACTAAGGTGATCTTAGAGATCCATGGGCCATGGGATACAATAGCTAGTCTAACTCTTCTTGAAACAAAAATAGAAAAAACCATGTGTGAGGGTTTAGGCACTCTAAGAGTGCCACCCTGTATTTTATGATTTTTCAACATGTCACAAACACCACATTTATCAATCAACACAAATATTCATCCTAATGTCATTACGAGTAGTTCATTACCTTGTGGAATTTCTTTGATACAATCCTTTGTAGGGGTTTTTCGATGGAACCATTCTCATAGTCCGAAGATTAAACAATGTTAACAAATGGATGACAACCATGTTCTAATGATCAAATGGGATGTCTCCAGTTCATGGAATGAAATTAAGATTCCCTTTGGCTTCCTTGGGATAGGTGGAATTACCACTTGGAGACACCGTGGGCTAACTAAACTATTATGAAAAGTAATGAATATAGCAATAGAAAAGGGATTCATATATACCTGAAAATATATTGTGGCTACAACAAGGTTTCCAATATTTATAAATTCACAAAATAGATGGTAGGTTGTTGGATTTGTCTTTTTTTTACTTGATGTTATTCTGAGTATGGTTTGGAAGATTGCAATATTTTATTATTATTTATCATTTTTATTTTTTCGGGGTAGTCTTTTTAATAAGTTTGTTTGGGCATCATTTTCATATACCTTTTAATGCACTTCTAGTAATTGTATTACTACCTTAATGCATTAACATTATTGGACATTGTTTCTTCTTTTCTCATTTTAAATGTAATCAATCACTTATTTAAAATAAGAATCACATGAGCCTTCAATCCAAATATTTTGTTAATAATTCTCAGATTTTCTTTTGAGTTTTTAGATAGATTTAAATGATGAAGTTGAGTATCTGAAGGCTGACACACAATGATTGATTTTTCTTTGTCATTTGTTAATGTTCAGACTCCATTCAATTAATTCATGTTTAGTGGGTTATATTTTTTGTATTGCTTACAACAACCCATAATTGATGCTAATCAAAAGTAGTTGCAATTTTATTTCCAAACATATGCTAATCAAATATAGTTATAGTTTTATTTCCAATGTCTGAAAGCTTCCTTACAACAACCCATACATTGATGTTAATCAATTGTAGTTGCAGTTTTACTTCTCATGTCAGAAAGTTTCTACCATTAAGCTTCTCCATATCTTACTGTATGTGTTTCCATGTTTACATTTTTAGTGTAAAAAGTCTCTTTATATATGAATTTTACAACAAAAATACCTATGGGTTGATGCCCTCGTAGTTCTATGCTTCCTAGATGATTTGAAGAGCATTATTTGTACTACTGGTCTGCTTATGCCCTTAACTATGGACAAATTTCTGCCTTGAACATAAATTTCTTCTACATGCTATAATGTAAGATATTCTACCATAGGTTGACAAACAAATGTGGTCAAATTTGGCCCACTAGCTAACCTAATAGTTAGTACCATGTACAATTTTTTTCTTTGTCTAAAATCTGTCATGTAGCAACATGTAACATAATTTTTCTTCACTAATATGACAATACATTTTGGCTCATTGTTTTTTGTCTTTTCTCATCAAGATAATACAATTATTTAAAGGGTGCTAGCTTTGTGGAAGAGCACCAACCCTAAAAGTAGGAGGTTCACAGTTTGATTCCATCATGGCCTAACATGAATTAATCACTGAAGAAATAAAAACATTTTCATTCTATATTTTGTTTCTAAACAAAAAAATTATTGTCTAGAGAGAGACAATAACTATGATTAAAAACATAATGTCTCTACAAATACAATAACTAGGATTTGTCTCTTGAGGGACAAAAATTAATTGTATTTTAAGAGACAATAATACTTGTTTTTTATATTCTTTATAGAGATAATTTTTTAAGAAAATAATGTAACACTCACTTAAAGACAATATTTAAGACAATTTACAAGTTTTTTTTTTGTCTTAATTTAAGACAATGCACTCAAAATTTGTCTTAAATACTACCTTAAAACACCCCTCTATGTAGTAGTGTAAATATTATAAGCCCTAACATTATAACCCTAAGATTAATATTATAATCCCAAGGATTAATATTATAAACACTATGATAAATATTGTAAACCATATGATTAATATTATAAATAGTATTAGTAATATTATAAACTCTTGCATTAATATTGAAATCCCTCAAGGGTTATTGTTGTGTATTTAATAATAACCCAAATGTTATTGTTGCATATTTAAAAACATATTAATAACCTAATATGTATAATACTATATTGAGTTTTATAATATTAGGGTTTATAATACTAATCCTATGCTTTAATATTAATCCCTTAAGTTTACAATCCCTTGGGTTTACAATATTAATAATTTCTTGGTTTTATTAATCCCTTGGGTTAATAATATTAATCTCAACGGTTTACAGTATTAATCCCTTGCTTTATTAATCCCTTAAGTTTATATTATTAATCCAATGCACGTTTATAATATTAATAATTTCTATTAATAATGTCTTTGGATTATTAATCCATTACGTTTATAATATTAATCCCAAGGGTTTATATTGTTAATGCCACTTTATAATATTAATCCCAAGGGTTTATTAATCCCTTTGCTTTATAATATTAATCCCTTATGTTTATCCATACCTTGAGTTTATAATATTAATCTGAAGGGGTTATAATACTAATCTCTTTGTTTTTAATATAAATGCCTTTGATTTATAATAATAATAATCGCTTGGGTTTATAATATTAATATCTTAGGTTTATAACATTAATAATCCCTTGGGTTATAATATTAATAATCCCTTGGGCTTATCAATCCTTTTGGTTTATAATATTAATTTCTTGGGTTATATTAAACCCTTTAGTTTATAATATTATTAATTTATTGGGTTTATGTATCCTTTGGGATTATAGTATCAATAATTCTTTTGGTTTATGAATCCCTTGGGTTTATAATCCTTTGGACTTATCATATTATTCTTAGGCTTTAGTATTAATCTCTTAGGTTTATAATCCTTTGCATTTATAATATTAATCTTAGAGTTTATATTCCTAGGGTTTATAATATTAATCATAGTGTTTAATATTTAACCCTTGTGTTTATAAATCACTTGGATTTATAACATTAATATACGTTTGAGTTTAATAAACCCTTCGGTTTATAATATTAATAATCCCTTGGGTTTATAATATTAATATCTTGGGTCTATTAATCCCTTGGGTTTATAATATTAATATCTTTGGATTATTAATCTCTTGGGTTTATGTAATGACCCCAGGATATGTAATTGTGAAAGTTTACTGTGGTAAAAGACAGTAATACAGTTGTTGTTATGTTTTAAACAAAACTGTGACAAACTATTTCTTTTAATTAAAGTAATTTAAATATTTCTTGAAATGCTGGCAGCCTCTAAGAGGTGAATCTTAAAGAAAGAGATCAGTTGTGATAACTGATGGAAACTACCCTCCAAAACAGGAAAAGTCCTGACTGAGGAGGAGGTTCTGTGCTGTGAGGACAGACAGAAGAAATTCTTTTCCAAGAACAGGAAAAAGAAAAGAACAGATATAAAATTGGTTAAGTCTGGTTAGGACCAGATAACCAGGCACAGAGAGTGCACAAATCCTGTTGAGGGCTGGAGGCCTGCAGGATGGCTCGGGGGGAGAATTCCGTCTGAAAGATGGGTCTCATGGCTGGGTGGAAGAGCATAAACAAGCACAGGTGACCTGCTTGAGAAACCATTCTTGTTACTGGCGAACCAGGTACGGTTTCAACTGCAGAGTCTCTGTTTGAATATGAATATACGGTGAATGTACAGTAGTCAAACAGGAAGCAAGTTTCTTTTCCTAGTTACTGTCATAATGATAAGAAACCGTATAGATATGATTAGGGTTTAAGGAAAGACTGTCATAAACCTGGACTGACTGTGGATAAAGCTACATAGAAATGTGTAGATGGAAACTGGTTATAGGAACCAGTAGAGATAATCAAGAACTGGTTATCGAATGACTGTTAGAATACAACCTCTGTAGAAGACTGAGTCACTATATAGCAGTGAGTAAACTAACATTGACAGAATAACATTAGAAATCTTGATAAATGATCAAGTATATATACCCGAGTGTGTCGACGGAATGAGGTTAGAAGCTCCGAGTCGAAGTAGGCGAGCACTAACGGTAGTCAGATGCTACCATGTCGACGGAGGGATAATTATAAACTATCAGTCGTTTAATACAAATGACTAACGAAAACGAAAATGCACAGAAAGAATACTTATACAAATAGCGTTGATTTGATAACTGTGCAAATAGGAGATGAGCTTATCATAACATTTTATCAACCCGTGTTTCCAAAATACAGTGTTAGCAAACACGGTAACACGAAAAACCACTCCGTGGAGCGATGAACTGGAAGAGAATATATCCATGTTTATGAAACCCTGTACATGGAAATTGAAATGAAAAATGTATTCGGGTATACAAACCCTATGCATGTAAACAGGAAGGAGACACATAGGTATATACATAATCCTGTGCATGCGAATAGAAAGAAGTTATACAGATACATGTATACAAAATCCGATTCATGCAGCTACGAAAATAGCATATATGCATGGATATGAGAAATTTGTGTATTCGTTTACAATCAAACTCAGGCATGTATATATATATATATATATATACAGTGCGATATTACCCTAGCAAAAGGGAAAACTATCATATCAACTCGGACAGCTGTTCAAATGTCTATATAAATACTGAGTAGACTTAACAAAACAACAGTAGCAAGGAAATACGGAACAAGCAAACATTATAGCTGAGATGATACGTAAGTCTGCCATTGTAAGCACGAAGAAAGAACAGTAATAAAATATGAACCCCCTGTTCCAACTTAGCATGGTTAAACATACGGACTAAACCCATTCATGATGAAGAAATGGAAAACGGCCCTAAGGGCTTAAACTGTATCATAATCCATGTATAAACTATCAATATACATATACCGCTCAAAAGACAAATGCCGAATGGCTAAACTGTGATAGCACAATATTGTACATATATTTACAAAGGAGAACATCAATAATGAACTGAAACCTTCTAACCAAGTCTGTGGGTTAGGACCGGATCTGTAGATACATGTCCAGAAATAGTCAGGGCAAACCAAAAACAAATGAGCACGGCGCGATAGGCTGTATCTCATTGAAAATAAGACTTTAATATATATACAATCGAACTCCGGGAGAAATCCACTGTGGATAACATTCTTTTAAATCAGGTCATGAATATAACCAGAAACACAGAAGAAGACTTAACACAGATGGCAAGGTTCCTCATTAAGAATACCTCGGCAGGCAAAACGCCGAGACCTTCCTCGGGCAGCAGGCTGCACAAACGTAATGCAAACCCTCAATCGATGGCTGCGAGCGCTTGTGAGCAGAAGTAATATAGGTAAGAACCGAACACATACCTGTGGCCGCCGAGAAGGTGGGTTCTCCCTGGGTGAACGCCTTGGCACCAACCGATGGATACCGATAGCTCGGTGGCATGCCCTGCAGACCAGAGGAAACATCCATTAGAAGTTATTACACCTTATCAATCTCATAAATGTCTGCGATGAACTGAAGGGTCGAAGGTTAAATACCTGAGACAGAACTATTTCAGTCACGTTATAGTTTGCAGAGCAACCACTGGTGAAGAGATTAACACTGTTAGAGCTGAGCCAGAGGAGGAGCGCCGAGAAAGAGCCAGAAGGGCCGAGCAAATGAACAGCCTCCGAAATCGTTGGGATGAAGTTAAGTAAGGACATAAAACCTTGTGCTAACCTCAGCCGTTTGATCCTATGGCTCGATCCTGGCCGTCTGTGCAGGGCGGGAACCCCAGGCGTAGAGATCAAGACTCCGGTGACCGAAGCGTCACATGGCCTAAGGAGCCAGGATTTGCCACCTGCCGTGGAAAGGACTGCGGTCTTAAAGCCAGGCATGAGCTGGCACCTGCAAGGGCTGCGGCAGGACCGCCGAAGCCCGAGCCACATTAACTTTCCCTGAGAAAAAACTGGTGAACGAGAGCTGGCTAACATTAAAGTCAGTAAGTACATGAACCAGCATGGCATGGCGTGGAAGCCACGTAGTTCATAAAACTCCAAGTTGCAATAGTAACCAGTGCAATATTATTAACTTTCCATACGTGGCATGAGCAAGGATTTATTTACCGTATATGCAGACATAAAGTTTGGAAAGCGTATGATTTATATATAAGAAATGTTAGAATATAGTGTATAGTAAAAAAAAAAAAAATTATGTATGTGAGCGATGGTGTGACAAATTGGTATCAGAGCCAAGTTTCAACACTGTGGCCTCAGGCAAACATGTTTCACTGTGAAAGCCTACACCATGCATATGTAAGTGAGTTAATAATTCATCTAACTGCTGTTCTGTTTGTGAAGGGATAAAATACAGAATTACAACAGTTAACAGTTAAAGCAGTGAGGAGACAAAATGCAAGGACCAGGCAGTAACCCTCAGGAGAACCCGGAGTTGTGGATACAGTTGGGTGAGGCAACACGAAGCACCAATTTGGCAATACTGGAAACGGTTCAAGAATTGAAGAATGAGATGGCACGGTTGCGAGAAGACAACGCGCGTTTAACAGTTGAACAAGAAAGGATTCTGAAGAGCTTGTCGGACAGGCAGAATCCACCTCTGTCTAACCCCAGCGCGGAGCAGCAGAGGATGACAGAAGAACAAAATTATCAGGTTGAACCTGAAATTTCAGAGAGCAAAGAGGATCATTCAGACAATGTACCAGAGCAGCAAACTTCAAAACGTCAGAGGATGGAACTGCAGGGAGAATTCCGGAAGATTAAACCCCCACATTTCGATGGCAAACAGGAGAAAGCTGCTGAAGCCTGGTTAATAAATATGAATAAATATTTTCAGTTGTATGAGTATGACCATAACTTGAAAGCGAGACTAGCAATCTTCCAGTTACAAGGTAAGGCAACCTTGTGGTGGGAGGAAATCAAGATTGTCAAGGGGGTCAGCGAACGAACCATTACATGGGAAAAGTTCCAGAAATACTTCAAAGAAAGGTACCTGACTGAGCGCTTCTATGATGAGAAGGCAAGGGAATTTCATGACTTAAGACTAGGCCAGCAGACCATGGACGAGTTCATTAATCGTTTTACCTCCCTGCTACGTTATGTACCTTACATCAAGGAGGAGAAAGCTAAGGTCCAAAGATTTGTGAGCAGCTTACCTGCGTATATAAGGGAGAGGATTGAGTTTGACAATCCTAGGACCATGGATGAGGCTATTCGTAAAGCAAGGATCTGCTATCAGCAGAGTAAGTAGAAGGGGGATACTTCAAACAAAAGATGGAATGAAAAAAGGAGCAGTCGGATGGTTGGAAGTGGCAAGGGAGGTCATAGCAATGGAAATAAGGGAGCTGGTAAAGGATTAAACAGCAGATGTGTAACAAGAAGTGCGCCCCGAACTAGGCCAGGAAGTGAAAACAGAGTGAGTGAGCAGCCTGCTAGACTAGAAGGTGAGGGAATGACCAGACCTCCAGTTCAATGCTGGGGCTGTGGAGGGCCTCACTATGTTAAAAACTGCCCACAGCGAAAGGGGACAGACCAGATATCCCAGATTCATGAAGCATCGACCGTTGGGGACGTGGCACGTAGTGTACCCAGAATCAATGCAGCGTTGGAGGACCGCCAAGCGGAGTACCAGCCATCTATGGTTGAATTTGAAGGTAAAATTTCAAACCTTTCCATAGCTGTTCTTATTGACCCAGGGGCTACTTTAAGTTATGTTAGCCCAAAAATAGTAGAACAGTGTAAACTGCAAGCTGAAAAGTTCAGGAATCCGTGGCTGGTCCAACTAGCTACAGGAGCCAAGAGACGAGTCTTGGCCAAAGTAAATAATTGCTCCTTAACCATAGCAGGACAGCCAATAGTGGCAGATTTGAATGTACTACCGTTGGGTTCCTATGATATCCTGATTGGGATGGATTGGCTGGAGAAACACTGGTCCTTAGTGAATTGCAAGACAAAAACTATTTACTATAAGGATGACTGTGGGGAGCAGCAGGAGTTACAAGGAATCAAACATCCTGTACAAATTCGACCCATTACAGCAACTCAGTTAGCTAAATGCATCAGAAAGAAATGTCAAATCTATGCTATTCAGGTGGGTTACGCTAATCAGAAGGATAAAACCGCCATGTTGGGTAACATTCCGGTGGTGCAGGAATTTGTAGATGTTTTTCCCGAGGAGGTACCGGGATTACCACCTAAAAGAGATGTGGATTTCACCATTGAACTGATTCCGGGGGCAGCACCTGTATCACGGGCACCCTACCGTATGAGTGTACCAGAACTAACAGAATTAAAAATGCAACTGCAAGAATTGTTAGATAAAAATTACATCCGTCCCAGTGTATCACCCTGGGGAGCCCCAGTGCTGTTCGTCAAAAAGAAAGATGGAACCTTTTGGATGTGCATTGATTATCGTCAGCTGAATAAGCTCACGATCAAAAATAAATATCCTTTGCCTAGGATCGACGAACTTTTTGATCAGGTGAAGGGAGCGACGGTATTCTCTAAAATCGATCTGCGATCTGGTTACCATCAGATCAGAATTAAAGAGGAGGATATCGCTAAGACCGCTTTCAGAACGCGGTATGGGCATTATGAATTCGTGGTGCTACCTTTTGGTCTGACCAATGCACCTGCTACCTTCATGTGTTTGATGAACAGTGTGTTTCACCGGTTCTTAGACAAGTTCGTGCTAATATTCATAGATGACATTCTGATTTACAGCAGATCAAGAAAGGAGCATGAGGAACACCTCAGATTGGTGTTGCAAACTTTGCGAGAACATCAATTGTATGCAAAGTTTAGTAAGTGTGATTTTTTCAAGGAGGAGATACAATACTTGGGTCATGTAATCACAAAGGAAGGAATCGCAGTAGATCCTGAGAAAATCAGAACTATAATGGAGTGGCCCATACCAAAGGACGTGGCAGATATTAGATCCTTTATGGGGCTAGCGGGTTATTATAGAAGATTTGTTGAGGGCTTTTCGAGGGTAGCATACCCTATCACCTCCTTACGGAAGAAGGGAAAAGTATTTAAGTGGACCTCAGAATGCCAGAAGAGCTTTGAACAGCTCAAGCACTTACTCACCACCGCACCTGTATTGAGTATAGCTGATCCTAATAAGGATTACGTGGTCTGTACGGATGCAAGTAAAGAAGGTGTGGGAGGAGTGCTGATGCAAGAAGGAAGAGGCATTGCTTATGAATCTAGGAAGCTGAAAGAGCATGAGCAGAAATACTCTGCTTACGACTTGGAGCTGGCAGCTGTCATCCATGCCCTGAAAATGTGGCGACACTATCTCTTGGGCAGAAAATTTTTGTTGCTAACAGACCACCACAGCCTAACAAACTATTTCAGCCAACCCACCTTAAATACGAGACAAGCTCGTTGGGCCGACTTCTTAAGCGGGTTCGACTTTGAAATTAAGCATCTAAAAGGGAAGGAGAATCGAGTAGCGGATGCATTAAGTCGGAAGGTACAGTGCATGTGCAAGATTTCGATCAGTAAATGGTAAAGTACTCTATTTGAAAAGATAAAATCAGCGGTTGAACAAGATGCTGTTTATCAGCAAATAAAACAGCAACTACAACAACTACCTGGTAAGGAAATATTACTGGCCAAAAATGAAGAAGGAGGTAGCTGAGTATCTAGCACGATGTCTAGAATGTCAGCAGATCAAGGCGGAGCATTTGCATCCAGCAGGGCTGCTACAACCCTTACCCATTCCGGAATGGAAATGGGAGACTATCTCCATGGATTTTATAACTGGATTGCCTCGGACGAAGAAGAATAATGATTCCATTATGGTGGTAGTGGATAAATTGAGTAAGGCAGCACACTTCATACCTGTGCAATCAACATATAAGGCTGTGCAAATTGCTCATATTTTCATGCAAAATATATTCAAATTGCATGGACTTCTGAAGGTAATCATCTCCGATCGTGATGTTAAGTTTACATCAGCCTTTTGGCGGACACTATTTGCTGAACTGGGAACACAGCTGAACTTTAGCACAGCCTATCATCCCCAAACAGATGGCCAAATGGAGCGAGTGAATTAGGTTGTGGAGGACATGCTGAGAGCATGCGTTATGATGAAGCCAACCCAATGGGAAGAATATCTCCACCTGGTCGAATTTGCATATAACAATGGGTATCACTCCTCAACACAGTTGAGTCCTTTTGAGGTCATGTATGGGCGGAAGTGCCGCACACCCTCAAGTTGGGGTGGACCTGAGGACAGGTTACGAATTGGTCCTGAAATGCTCAAGGAAATGGAAGAAATGGTAAAAAGGGTGCGTACCAACTTAAAAGCCGCTCAGGATAGACAAAAAAGTTTTGCTGATCGAAAAATAAGGTTCAAAGAATTCCAAGTTGGGGATCATGTGTTCGTTAGAATCCAACCCAGAAGAAGTACCTTGCAGTGGAGCCGATGTGCCAAACTTGCACCCCGCTATTTTGGACCTTTTCCAATCCTGGCAAGGGTGGGGCCGGTAGCTTATCAACTCGCTCTACCAGGCCATATTAGGATCCATAATGTCTTTCACGTTTCCGTATTGAAACAATACGTATACGATCCTAAACATGTAATTCAATGGCAGAATGTTCGGGTAAGAATTAATCTGGTAACTTTAGATAAGCTTTGTTCCTGAACCAGAAAATAACTTAATCTATTGCTGTTTGCAGGTCGAGCCGGAAGGCGAGGTTCTGGTCGAACCACTGACCATTCTCGACCGGAGAGAAGTGCAGCTGCGGAAACGGGTTATTTTCCAAGCTAAGGTGCAGTGGCAACATTATGGGCCTGAAGAGGCCACTTGGGAGGATGAAGAACTCCTTAGAGAAGCTTACCCGAATTTGTTTAAGGGTGACAGACATCGGGACGATGTCCAATCACAGGAGGGGGAGATGTAATGACCCCAGGATATGTAATTGTGAAAGTTTACTATGGTAAAGATAGTAATACAGCTGTTGTTATGTTTTAAACAAAACTGTGATAAACTATTTCTTTTAATTAAAGTAATTTAAATATTTCTTGAAATGCTGGTAGCCTCTAAGAGGTGAATCTTAAAGAAAGAGATCAGTTGTGATAACTGATGGAAACTACCCTCCAAAACAGGAAAAGTCCTGACTGAGGGAGGAGGTTCTGTGCGGTGAGGACAGACAAAAGAAATTCTTTTCCAAGAACAGGAAAAAGAAAAGAACAGATATAAAATTGGTTAAGTCTGGTTAGGACCAGATAACCAGGCACAGAGAGTGCACAAATCCTGTTGAGGGCTGGAGGCCTGCAGGATGGCTCGGGGGGAGAATTCCGTCTGAAAGATGGGTCTCATGGCTGGGTGGAAGAGCATAAACAAGCACAGGTGACCTGCTTGAGAAACCATTCTTGTTACTGGCGAACCAGGTACGGTTTCAACTGCAGAGTCTCTGTTTGAATATGAATATACGGTGAATGTACAGTAGTCAAACAGGAAGCAAGTTTCTTTTCCTAGTTACTGTCATAATGATAAGAAACTGTATAGATATGATTAGGGTTTAAGGACAGACTGTCATAAACCTGCACTGACTGTGGATAAACTACATAGAAAGGTGTAGTTAAAAACTGGTTATAGGAACCAGGAAAGGTAACCAAGAACTGGTTATCGAATGACTGTTAGAATATAACCTCTGCAGAAGACCGAGTCACTGTATAACAGTGAGTGGACTAACATTGACAGAATAGCATTGAAAATCTTGATAAATGATCAAGTATATATACCCGAGTGTGTCGACGGAATGAGGTTAGAAGCTCCGAGTCGAAGTATGCGAGCACTGACGGTAGTCAGATGCTACCATGTCGACGGAGGGATAATTATAAACTATCAGTCGTTTAATACAAATGACTAACGAAAACGAAAATGCACAGAAAGAATACTTATACAAATAGCATTGATTTGATAACTGTGCAAACAGGAGATGAGCTTATCATAACATTTTATCAACCCGTGTTTCCAAAATACAGTGTTAGCAAACACGGTAACACGAAAAACTGCTCCATGGAGCGATGAACTGGAAGAGAATATATCCATGTTTATGAAACCCTGTACATGGAAATTGAAATGAAAAATGTATTCGGGTATACAAACCCTATGCATGTAAACAGGAAGGAGACACATAGGTATATACATAATCCTGTGCATGCGAATAGAAATAAGTTATACAGATACATGTATACAAAATCCGATTCATGCAGCTATGAAAATAGCATATATGCATGGATATGAGAAATCTGTGTATTCGTTTACAATCAAACTCAGGCATGTATATATATACAGTGCGACATTACCCTAGCAAAAGGAAACTATCATATCAACTCGGACAGCTGTTCAAATGTCTATATAAATACTGAGTAGACTTAACAAAACAACAGTAGCAAGGAAATACGGAACAAGCAAACATTATAGCTGAGATGATACGTAAGTCCGCCATTGTAAGCACGAAGAAAGAACAGTAATAAAATATAAACCCCCTGTTCCAACTTAGCATGGTTAAACATACGGACTAAACCCATTCATGATGAAGAAATGGAAAACGGCCCTAAGGGCTTAAACTGTATCATAATCCATGTATAAACTATCAATATACATATAGCGCTCAAAAGACAAATGCCGAATGGCTAAACTATGATAGCACAATATTGTACATATATTTACAAAGGAGAACATCAATAATGAACTGAAACCTTCTAACCAAGTCTGTGGGTTAGGACCGGATCTGTAGATACATGTCCAGAAATAGTCAGGGCAAACCAAAAACAAATGAGCACGGCGTGATAGGCTGTATCTCATTGAAAATAAGACTTTAATATATATACAATCGAACTCCGGGAGAAATCCACTGTGGATAACATTCTTTTAAATCAGGTCATGAATATAACCAGAAACACGAAAGAAGACTTAACACAGATGGCGAGGTTCCTCATTAAGAATACCTCGGCAAGCAAAACGCCGAGACCTTCCTCGGGCAGCAGGCTGCACAAACGTAATGCAAACCCTCAATCGATGGCTGCGAGCGCTTGTGAGCAGAAGTAATATAGGTAAGAACCGAACACATACCTGTGGCCGCCGAGAAGGTGGGTTCTCCCTGGGTGAACGTCGTGGCACCACCCGAAGGGAACCGATAGCTCAGTGGCATACCCTGCAGACAAGAGGAAAACATCCATTAGAAGTTGTTACACCTAATCAATCTCGTAAATGTTTACAATGAACTGAAGGGTTGAAGGTTAAATACCTGAGACGGAATTGTTTCAGTCACATTATAGTTTGCAGAGCAACCATCGGTGGAGAGATTAACACTGTTAGAGCTGAGCCAGAGGAGGAGCGCCGAGAAAGAGCCAGAAGGGCCGAGCAAATGAACAGCCTCCGAAATCGTTGGGATGAAGTTAAGTAAGGACATAAAACCTTGTGCTAACCTCAGCCGTTTGATCCTATGGCTCGATCCTGGCCGTCTGTGCAGGGCGGGAACCCCAGGCGTAGAGATCAAGATCCCGGTGACCGAAGCGTCACATGGCCTAAGGAGCCAGGATTTGCCACCTGCCGTGGAAAGGACTGCGGTCTTAAAGCCAGGAATGAGCTGGTACCTGCAAGGGCTGCGGCAGGACCGCCGAAGCCCGATCCACATTAACTTTCCCTGAGAAAAAACTGGTGAACGAGAGCTGGCTAACATTAAAGTCAGTAAGTACATGAACCAGCATGGCATGGCGTGGAAGCCACGTAGTTCATAAAACTCCAAGTTGCAATAGTAACCAGTGCAATATTATTAACTTTCCATACGTGGCATGAGCAAGGATTTATTTACCATATATGCAGACATAAAGTTTGGAAAGCGTATGATTTATATATAAGAAATGTTAGAATATAGCGTACAGTAAAAAAAAAAATTTTATGTATGTGAGCGATGGTGTGACAGTTTACAATATTAATATCTTTGGTTTATTAATCCCTTGGATTTATGATATTAATCCCAAGGGTTTATAATAGTTATAATCCCCTAGGTTTATAACATTAATCCTTTAGATATATTAATCCATTTGGTTTATAATATTATTCGCAAGGGTTTATAAAATTAATTGCTTGGATTTTTTATATTAATGTCTTCCATTTATAACATTATTCCATTGGGTTTATAATATTAATCCCAAGGTTTTATAATATTAGTTCTTCGATTTTTTAATATCAATCTCTCGGGTTTATATTAATAATCCCTTGGGCATATAATATTAATAATCTATTGGGTTCATTGCTCTTTTGGACCTATATTTTAATATATTAACATTAATATCTTAATATTAAGGTGAGATGATTAACGTCCACTAAGACCAATGTTGGCTATTGGACCTTATGAGGAAAAAGAATCTAATTGATATTCTTCAAGATCTTATTTTTATGATCAAAAAAAAGGGAAAGAAGCGCTCCAAGATCATTGTAGTTGGCATGAATTAACAAGTCATGAAGATTGGAAGTATGACAGATGTTAGGGAAATGAGAGCGGATGTGAGTAAGAGGCGAGCAATCTAAAAGAAACTATTTCTCATCTTCCACCCTCTTCATATCGCAAAGCTAGCAGATTATATGATCCGAAAGAATCTTAGGAGTAGACCACCTTCTGGTTACACTTCGAAGCTCATGAGAATTTGTTCTAATCCTAACAATGTTCATTTTTTTCTTAGTGCTGGTTAAAACATAGAGATAATTCTGGTTATCAAGGGTGGGGTTGACCACCTCCTTATAATATCTTAGCTTCCTTTTACCCTCCATCTCCTTATCATCTCACAATTTATCCCTAAATTTGGAGGTGATATTATCTTTGACAGTATCCTTTCTTCCGAGGATGATATCCTCCTTTATCCCCCAATGGTTGAGCCAAGATTGGACATCCTTATACCACCCATGCTTGAGGTGGAGGTGCATATTCTGACTAAAGTTAGAAGCAATTTTGGGAAGCATCTTGAATTCCATGTTGTAAAGCTTATTCTTATACATCAGATACTTAAACATAGCCCTTCCTTCAATGGGCGAAAGGCCACCTTAGATTAGGAGGATAGGATAGGGTGTATTTCCCTTGACGTTCAGGTTGTGGGCAATGAGTTTCTTTAGAATTATCTCAATCTTTCTCCACGACTCTCTGGATATACTACGGCACCAAACTTCACATCAGTATAAGACAAAAGGGGTGACTAGGGTCACAAAAATGAGTTTTTTTTAGTCCAAATAGAAAGATTGGTTGAATTACAATTGTTTTCAAGCTCATAATAAACTTTCCTCCCTCCAATAATTTTTAGCCAATATTAATATTAATATTAATGTTATAAACAGAAGTAATTAATATTATAATAATTATAGCATGTAATTATATTATATTTTAGTTTACTATACAATAAATATTTATTATATTATATTATATTATTATTATTATAATATAGTCAATTTATTAATATATTATATTATTTATATAAGATTAATTACTTATTAAGATAATGGTGAAAGATAAATAAATATTAATAATAATAATAATATGTTATGATTATATTATGTTAATTATGTTATAGTTTGAAATATAACGGTTAATATATTAATATAATATTATACGGTAAAATTATTATATAGTAACATAATGTTAAATCAATATATAGCATAATATTAATATAATTATAGTACATATGTTTATTATTATTTATATAATTATTAATGATTACAGTAGTCAAATTTTAATAGCCATTTTTACACTATATATTTAATAATTATTAATGTGGTTGATATGTGCTTATTTGTGTACATCACCTACATTAGTAAATGTGAATGTGTTAGTTTAATTATTAATATAAAATTAATATGTGGAATTTATCAATGTTAATAATTGAGCTGAGAAGCTTATTCTACAGCCCAATATGAGGGGATGTGTAGGTTGCCATTTTTACACTATATATTTAATAATTATTAATGTGGTTGATATGTGCTTATTTGTGTACATCACCTATATTAGTAAATGTGAATGTGTTAGTTTAATTATTAATATAAAATTAATATGTGGAATTTATCAATGTTAATAATTGAGCTGAGAAGCTGATTCTACAGCCCAATATGAGGGGATGTGTAAGTTTGTTCGTTCGTCTGTATATACAGTTGACATGTACCCTTTTATAAAAGTAAAAATAAAAAAGTATGCTCTAAATAGAAAAATAATGTTAGCCATAATAATAAAAACTGAATATGTTGTGAAGTAATTAGAAGTAAAAAAAAATGTGAGTAAAATGTTTAAACCTTATAATTTTAAAAAATATTTCAACACAAGATTTAAATAAACTATTTAAATATCTATATTAAGTAATTTATGTTCATATCAATTACATATATATCTATATATAGGAAAAAATTGTTAAAATAAAATATTTAATGTTGGATATAAAAAATATTCAATGTAAGTTATCAATAAAATATTTTAATACTAATGAATATTGATATATACTTAAAATATATATTAATAAAAAAATATTTTAATAAAAGAATTAAGTTTTCAGAATTAAAAAGTTTATTTTGTTTTATATATACTCTTATAGCATTCAAAAATAAAATTTAAATAATGAAAAATAATATATTTTATTTTGCACGGTAAAGAAATTTGAAGGTTAAGAAAAAAAAAATTGATCTTTATAAGCTCATGGATCTAAGCTAGTAACTAAAAAATTTAATATGAATCATAAATAAAATATTTCAGTATCCACCCATAATAATATTGTTTTGTATTCAGAAATATATTTATAATAAAAAACTCATTTTAATATAGAAAATATGATACATAAATAAAATATTCCAATATCCATATTAAAATATATATCTACATATTCTACATATTATATTATATATATATATATATATATATATATAACCTTAAATCTAAACTGAACCAGGGACATAATTTTCTGAGACTTTGTACTGGTTATGGTTAACATTGGTTAACGTACTTTTGAAGCAGGATGGTCATGCTAACAACTACAATTCAACTTCCCAATACAACTTCCCAATAACTGTTCTTATTAACTCACATGAAACTCAAGATATATTCAGAATAAATATTTTAAGATAGTTGATATATTCAGAATTGAAGTATCATATATCGCCAACAATATCTATCAAATACGTGGGATCTGAATACAGTCCCATAAAATTCATATGATCAGCCAGGTCATGGACTCTCCGACAGCTAAGGACGTGACGTGACTTTATTACCTTGTGTATGCAATTTTATTTTTTGCTAATTTCCAATACCGAACAAATCATTTTAAAACTCCAAAAGCAAGCAAATTTCTTATTTGCTAGTTTTAAAGCTCCAACAATGTAGCTGCATTTAAAGCTACTTGATATAACAACATCAATGCTATGAAGAATCCACGAACCTCACAACTGACCTATTTTCATTTCTTTGTGGCTTTCTAAATATTCCATACACATCTAGTGTCATGGTTCGTGGCTAGCAACCATGAAACTTTGATTTTACTAATTAAGAATGCAATGCTGAGAATGAGCAAAATAAGGATAGATGTGTAACTGAAGTAAAAGTGGAACTTGTGTTTTCCCAATAATCGCGACATTTCCCATAGCCACAACCGCACTCCCTCTTTACGTATTTTTTGAACCATGGAGGGCAACGATATCTTACCTTGCTTGCTGAAGCTTAATCAAAGAAGGAAAGCATGCCCCTCCATTTCATTTGAAAATCAAAGAGAGAAAGACAATAGTTATGACATGTCTACTTTAAAATAATCGGGAATGTGTAGTTTAACATATTTGGAACATTTAGTAATACGTTTGTGCCTCACAAAATTAGAAATCAATCGATATGGAGCGGAAATTAATTATGCAATTAGATTAATAAAATAATGAATGACAATCAAGAATGACTATACATCACCTTAACAACATTCAGCAATGATTATCTTCACTTTAGATTTACAATTAAATATTTTGAGTGATAATTTTAAACAATGATTCTCATTGTTAATTTACAACTAAGTTTTCCCATTTACAACTATATTTTTTTTTTTCAGGTGCGTGAATTGATAACTTTGAATAATGATTACATTCATGGTCTATTTACAAGTTTTTGATCTGGGAATCAATAATTTTACTAATGGTTAAAATATTTCGAAGAAAAAGTTCCTTTTAGTTGAGTATGTAATTAAATAGAATTTTTTCTAGCTAGTAAATTATGTGAAAATAATTAATAATTTTATATTTTATATGGTTAAAATTTTAAAATATATATATATATATATATATATATTGTTATTTTAATAATTTTTTTATTAATCACAGTATAAAATGTTAGTGGACTTTTCCAACCATATTCGATGGTTTGAAAAGTTAATCAGTAATTTATGATGTGATTAATCCGGAAGACATTATCAAAATCAGTGCTAATCACAAAAGTCTAAAATCAAACATTATTATTATTATGCAAATAATTAATATTTTAATAATTAATATATGAGTAAAATATATATACATTTAAAAAGACATATAGCATGATTTGTTAGTATGGAATTTTTTTATTATTACAATACAATGGGTTTACATTATGGCTTACTAATGAGCCATGTCCAAAAAACTATAATTCATGTTCATAAAACCATATCACTTTTTTTAATTAATCAATTTAATTAAAATATCAGAAAAAATAGCTACTTCTAAAATAAATTTTTAATTATTATTAAAATTATTTTAAAATATTCAATAAATTTAAATACCTATCATTCATTATAATTAATTAATAACAATGACAAAAAAATTATCACAAAAAAAAAACAACTAATAAAATATTGTATTGTTGAATATCATCACCAAAAATTAAGAAATATAATTAATTAATATTGTTTATATTAGCATACATATATATATATATATATCTTTGTGTGTATTTTTTAAATTAAAATATATAACTGTTTATAATAAAATTATTAAAATATGTTTTTAATATAATAGTAAGTCATTTTAAATTGAAAATACTTTGAAAAAATTAAAATTCATGAAAATAGAAATAATATAAAAATAAAAAAACAAAAATAAAAAGAAAATAAAATTAAAAAACAAAAATTAGTAACTAATAGAAATAGGAATTATTAAAAAATCCATAATAAAACGTCAACCAATCACTTTACAAATAAATAAGTTTAAATAATAATAATAAAATAACAAAAATTGAATTTCTAATATTAAATTATGAATAAACCACAAATTTTTGATTATACATAAATCAAAACAAAATTAAATGATTAATACCATAGTTACAACAACTGTAATAAAAAAGTCAAAGCAAAATTAAATGATTAATACCAGAGGTACAACAAGTATAATAAGAAAATGTGAAATGATTAATACAGCTTTCAAAAAATGACCAGCCTAGAGGCTGATGTGCCTACGGGGTCGATCGCAGCTATTCTGCTAGATACACACAACTTGAAGCAAACGACACGCATAGAGGTTGATGTGCCCTGAAAAAGGAATAGTGATTGATAGAGACACAGCCGGCCTCGCGGTGCTACTTTTGCTGAGCGTTCCCTGTCGGCCCGGCTGACGGATGTCATTCTGTGCGCTCCACTTGGCATGAAAAAAGAGATCCCTGGGTATCGAACCCAGAGACATGGAATGGTGTATATCATCGGAAATTCTGAATAAAAAACTTGTTAATACGGAGCTCCATAAATGGATATGGACAGGAAACTCAGTTTCCTTTACTCGATTAGTGTGGAGTGATTGCATTGGAGCAGTCAAAATGGATAGCATATAGGTGGAGTATTGTCAGAGACAAAATGGAATGGAAAACCTGAATAAAAAAGTGTTAATACGGAGCTCCATAAATGGATATGGACATGAAACTCAGTTTCCTGTACTAGCTTAGTCTGTAACTAGGTTAGTGTGGAGTGATGGCATTGGAGCTCTCAAAATAGATAATAAATAGGTGGAGTAAATCCAAGTTATAGTTGTTAAACATTAAAATTTTAGGTGATCTAGACAATTTTGATGGTGTTGAATCCATTTCCACCATCAAAAACAGAATTCAAACACTGCTTCTACCAGATTTTTTGAATTTTTTTTTGCCCAGATTCTGGCTACTTTTGGCCGTCAAGACAATTCCTCCACCTCGTTAGACAACTCCAATGAAAAATAACAATATGATAGTAGAGAATCACTGGGAAGGCCATTGATTATTGTGAATTTCAAAAATGCTTTGCATCTTTAAAAGGGTTATTTTATTTATAAAATTATTATTATTTTTTAAAATATTGAATATTTTTTTAATTATTTTGTTAGTATAGTAGATCTCAAGTTTAAATATTTAATATTTAATAAATTTATTTTAATGTTAGTGTTTACTTTAATTAAAAATCAATATAATTATTTTGTATAAATAAAATATAAATTTAATATTGATTTTACACGAAAGTGAAATTATTGAATTGAGGCTTTTGTGGTTCATATCAAGTTTATGAGAAAATGTTTTTCGGCATAAATCACATGATATTTCATTTGTTGATGCGTTCGAACCAACCAGTGTGGTTCATCGTGAGGACAAGTTGAAGAATGAGATCATGGCTCCATATTAAGTAGGGAGAGCATTTGACTGAAAAACTGCTAAAATTGACCAATAACGGCTATATTTGACTATTCAAGTTGTATAATTATATCATACTATTATGCTAAAACAAACATTATTTTAATATAGTAAGCCAAAAGATTTAATAATAACTAATAATAATTAATATTATATTATTATTATAATAATGTAATAGTATTAATCTTGTTATTAATGTCATGTGTAACTAATTAATATAAATTTAATAGTAAGGCTATTTAATTAGAATAAGTATTAATAGATCTAGGGAAATTACTAAAAGTAAGGATTTAATATTAACACAAATAATATTAATTATTGTTATATTATATATGCTAGATCATATATAGATTATTCATTAAAAGGGGATATCTATATTAATATTTAACATATATTAAAGGTTATATTAAAGGTAATATTAGTTATAGTAATAGTGTTACTTCTTATTATTAATAGTTAGGGTATCAATTTATTAGTGATCTAAAAGGAACTTATATTAATAGTTCAAGGGATATTAGTAATTGTAAGGATCTATAGTATTATTATTATTAATCTAATAGTGTTATAATAATAGTATTAAATTAAAGGAGGGGTAGCTAATTTTAAGCCGTCTACTTGGATCATAAGATTGCTATTTAAATAACTTAAACTATATAAACTAACCCACTAGAAAAAGATTATCAAGGAGGAATGCCAAAGAGGATCAAAGAACTATGGCTAAAGAGAGCAGGTTAAAAGATAACAATGGAAAGATTTCTTTATAAGAAAACTAGAACAAGCTATAAAAAGAGGGAGGGGAGGAGGGGAAGGAAACGATTAGGAAGTGAGAGTTGGGACCCTAGTAGTCTTCCGCACTAGTAGAGCATGCGGATAAGACCAAACATCATGTTTGCATTGAGGAGGCCAATGTTATTGCTAGAGTTTCGCAGTTCTATCACCGAAAATTTAGGGAAGCCCTTGAGATTGAAAGAAGGCCTAACAATCTCAATAGAGATGACAGTTGGAAGATCAATAGTTGTTGTGTCCTGGTCCTCACTTCCTAATAGTTTCCTTCATATATATTATTATTATATTAATTATGTTATAGTTTGAAATATAACCCTTAATATATTTATATAATAATATAATATTATATAGTAAAATTGCTATATAGTAACATAATACGCTCTGGATATATAATATAAAATTTAATATAATAGCATATATATGTTTATTATTATTTATTAAATTATTAATAATTACAGTAGTGAAATCTTAGTAGTCATTAGTACACTCTATACTTAATAACTATTAATGTAATTGACATATCTTTATTTGTGTATATCGATCACATTAGTATGTGCTAGTTTAATTATTAATATAAAATTAATATGTGGAATTTTGAAATATTAATAATTGAGGGGGGAGGTTCATTGAGCAGCTCATTTAAACAATGAAAAATAACACATTGTATTTTTCACTCGAAAGAATTTGAACTTGAAGAAATTTTAATTCCTCTTTCCTCATGTTACAATTAAGACAATGAAAAATAATACATTGTATTTTGCCCTCTAAAAAGTTTGAACATGAAGAAATTTGATTTCTCTCTGCTCATGCTAGATGTGTAATTAGTAATTAAAAAATTTAATGTGAATCATAAATAAAATATAAATAAAATATTTTAATATGCATAATTAAATAATATTATTGTGTATTTAAAATATATTTATATAAAAAAATCATTTTAATAAATAAAATATTTCAATATCCATATTAAATATATATATTATAATTATAATTATAATTAAAATCTAAACTTAACCACCTAGCTAATTTTCTAAGACTTTGTTCTGGTTAACGTACGTGTGAAGCATGTTGATAATACTAACAAGTGCAATTCAACCTCCCAATAACGGTTATTATTAACTCACATGAAACTCAAAGATATATTCAGAATAAATATTTTAAGATAGTTGATATATTCAGGATTGAGGTATCCTATATCGTCAACAATATATATCAAATACGTGGATCTGAATACAGTCCTAGAAAATTTATATCATGGTCCACCAGGTCATATTGGACTCTCCGACAGCTAAGGTGGCTTTTATGAAAGCGTGTTTCTGACTCTCTAAAACGAAGAAGATAACAACACATTTATAGCTGGACTTTCTTCATCTATGCTCTAACTGTTTGCAGGCTTAAAAAGTCATCAAGAATTCCATTAAAAAAATAATCAGATGATATCCAAAATCCTCAGAAGTGATATCGATGGACATTTCTGCTTAATCCTTGGGTCAAACCAACAATACACATTGGCAACATATCATGCTCTATAAAACCCTGCATTAATCAAACGTACTATCATTGCATTGTTATTCATCTTTCAAATACACTGATTGGAAATCTTGAAATCCTGGTTTAATGGATAATTTGCGTCTGGGAAGAGGCAATGCGGTTGCAACTATGGTGGTGCTTCAGGCTTTATTACTGTACGTTACAAATCCTTGCATGGCTGCAGATTACACTGTGGGGGACAACAAGGGTTGGGAATTTGGCCTCGATTATGCATCTTGGGCTTCCAAGCACACCTTTAGCGTCGGCGATAATCTCAGTAAATTTTCTTCCCCTTGTCGCTCGAAATTCGATTGTTTGGGAAAAAATGTTGATACTCTGGGCATGGCTGTGTGTTGTTTTCTTTGTTTCAGTATTCAAATATGATGCCTCCTTTCATTCTGTGATGGAGGTCGACAGCTCGAGCTACGAGTCGTGCAATTTAGAATCGCCTCTGTCATACGACAACAGCGGCAAAACTGTTATCCATCTCAATTCCAGTGGCACGCGCTATTTCATCTGTGGCGGCACAGGCCACTGCAAATCAGCCAATATGAAACTAGAGGTGGCCGTTGTGAGTGGTGAAAAGCCGAGCATGCAACGCCCGATCGGTTCAGTAAATCCGGCGCCGGCACCTTATACGAAAATGCCGATCGTCCGCCCGACGTCGCGTTCACCTGCTTCATCGTCCGCTCCCGCCCTTATTCATTTGGATTCCATCACAGGCTTTGTTTCGGCTCTGATTTTGCCGTGCTTCGCCATTCTCATTCTCTGGATATCTTCCGATTATTGCACTCCATATTTGCTTTTGTATCGGGCATTGCAGGCCAAGTCGATATGTGCAATAAAAGTGAATGTGGTCGTAGAATGCAGCCCAACCTATATTACTTTGTGTATTGTCGATGTTGCAGTCAATTAATGTTTAGATCAATCGACTATTTTCGAAAGGTCATTTCATTTTGTTGAGATGATATGCTCTCCTGTTTTCATTTCTCTTTTAAACAAGGGGAGTTGCAAGCAACAAGTCCCTGCCGTGTTTAGTAAGCACTTTTAGAATAAAGTTCCAGATTCACCAGCGGTGGATCTAGTTTATCCGCCCTCAGGTTTGAGGTAGCCCAGGTTGGATCTGATTCAGGTTAGTTTATCCGCCCTCAGGTTTGAGGTAGCCCAGGTTGGATCTGATTCTATGGCAGAATATAGTAGATTGGATCTGATTCAAGTTAGCTGAATAGGTCCAAGCTATCTCTGTTCACCTCAAGTCAATCCCAGATCAATTCGAAAAATTCTTCTTCTTGTATGAATAGAGATGGTCCCAGGCTTTGATCCGGTGGCTGGAAGTAGTAGTCCCAGGGTTGCTTGTCAAGATTTTCGCGCTTTGGTCTCTTATAGTCATATTGCACAGTGACTTTATTGCCTTTTCCCACTGAATTGAACTGATATTACTAGTGTGCAAGTAACGAACTGTGTATTGTGATGACTTATATAGATTTGAAATGTGGTTGATGATTTCGTGGTTGTTGCTTCCTTGCTATACAATGTACCTATAGTCAAAATCGGATGAAGTTCACCTAAATCCGGGACAAGGCAGAGTGTAGCTTAATTGTTTGTCCTACAAACCAACATGCATATCTATATCGATTTGAAATAGGTTATCACATAACCTGGGACCAAAAGAATCCCAAAACTCGGAAATCAAAATATGCACAAAAATACTTGGAGGCTCATTTAGAGCGCTATTTTACTAGAAGCAAGATTTTTCTCGTGGGAATGTCCTTTATGCTATATGGTTTTAGTCCAGGTAATTAATATTACTGTGGCCCTCGCACATGAAACAAACTTTAAAGAGTGAATGTGGGCTCTGAAAACCAAATACACTTATAAGAAAAACATGTTAAAACTCGTTGCCTTACTTCAAACCTAGACCAAGAGATTTCCTGCACAGTGACTTTATTGCCTTTTGCCACTGAATTGAACTGATATTACTAGTGTGCAAGTAACGAACTGTGTATTGTGACGACTTATATAGATTTGAAATGTGGTTGATGATTTCGTGGTTGCTGGTTCCTTGCTATACAATGTACCTATAGTGTTGAAACCAATCTCAGCCCTATAGGAAAAATATAGTCAAAATCGGATGAAGTTCACCTAAATCCGGGACAAGGCAGAGTGCAGCTTAATTGTTTGTCCTACAAACCAACATGCATATCTATATCGATTTGAAATAGGTTATCACATAACCTGGGACCAAAAGAATCCCAAAACTCGTCTGAGTGGAAATCAAAATATGCACAAAAAGACTTGGAGGCTCATTTAGAGCGCTATTTTACTCGAAGCAAGATTGTTCTCATGGGAATGTCCTTTATGCTATATGGTTTTAGTCCAGGTAATTAATATTACTGTGGCCCTCGCACATGAAACAAACTTTAACCGTTGCCATTCAAATCCCCCGCCGGTGGAGGAAAGACAGTTTTGTTATGGTGCATGGCAGATCGATCAACAGGACGCTTTTGTTGATTACTTGACCTCGAACTGGAAACTAGTACTAACTCTTACACAATTAGTACTAGAGATTTGTATTACGCGACTGTTAATATATTTATTAGGAATTCTGTCATAAAATGCAACATACTACAGCTTCAATATGCACATATTACAACTTCAATAAGCTAGCTTCAAGCACCCATCACTTATCTGTTTCTTAGTAAAAGAAGGATGCAGCTTCTCCAAATGCCCATTGTTGCATGATCACACTGATGAAAGGAATGCACGAGACCATGGAAAATTTAAGAAGTACCCCTGTAGTCCATGCTTCAGGTAGGTAGGCATAAATGATACACCATAGAACTGATGACTATATTGGGGCAAAGAATTTGTGTTTACATAAAGCGTAATCGATGCTTAATGCTAGCATATTATCAATTCAAGACACTGGTAACATGAAAACTGCCTTGAAGCTTACATTTAACCTTGAAAATAAGCATTTCTTATGACAGACGGTAACATGTGAAGAATACAAGACAAGCACGAATGCTAACAATTAGGACATTAGACCGGCATCCCAACAGAAACGATAGAAGCATAAAAAATGCGAGTTGCACCACCATGGCAGATCCAAATGCATATTTGAGGCATCCGTCGTAGACCTGTAACAGAGAAGGAAGCGGGGAATTAAGACAACGCGTAAGATAATGCAAAAATAGGACTGAGATTCAGAATTTTGACTGTTGTAACTCAAATATACTCTATAATCATGCCAAGTACTTGTTGTAGATTCATATGCTCTTCGTTCGAGATGTTATTGTTTTTTTGGTTTCTTTTTTCTTTGTGTTTCGACTTTTACGATGTCAATAATCAGAAGAGCCATGAGAACAAGTGCTAAGAGAAACAATGCAGCAAGTTGAGTAAGTTGGCTTATGCTAATGGATTCCATGGTATGTGAAGCAGGGAGATGTATGTCAATATCTAGGTGCAGAAGGTGGTTTTGTTTTGTAAACGAGAAATTAGGCATTGCTTTTGCGAATTTATAAAAGAGTTCAACGTGTTTGCAAGCTGGTTTTAAGTGTGAATGGAACTGGGTTTTTTATAATATTTTACTGTACAACCAAATAAGGAAAGATATGCTAGATCGCGAGAGTTGAATGCGGGGTAGATTCCTAACATGTGCAGAAGTAAGTACATATGCGGATTGATTTGGAATGGAGCTGGAATACTTGAAAATCAGATTGGAGGGGATATAATCCAATACGAGGAGCATTTATTGGAGCAGGCTAGTATTTAATGGTCGGCATAAAATAGAAAGCTTACGTTAAGTGAGCAATCAGTGCAATTAAGTGATCGATCTGACATGGGGGCAAATGGCATATGAAATGATGTATGTGACGGCAGAAGTAAATGCGAAATTAGGTGATGTATCTGACATCAGGGGCAGATCTCAAATGAAATCTTGGTGGTAGGTTGGGGCCAAGCTATTCTAATAAATAATTGGCTAAAGAGGACAAGTAATGAGTGTCACACTACGTAATACGACTCTAATGCAGATGACTGGACTACTTACTTATGCAGGTAGCATGGTTTAGCATGGGTTCTAATATACAGAAGGTCATGTATTTTTGCAACTACTTACATATGCAGGTAGCATGGTTTAGCATGGTTTCTTTCTACTGTGTGCATTGCGTCATCTATGTCACCCCATGTAGTTGTTGTGGCAAATTTGAACTTCTGTTCATTTTGCTTGACTATTTCTTCGACCGCAACATATGCAGCTTGCCAACTTGTGTGATGTTGCTTAATTGCAGTTTCACTTCCTCGATAGGGATAGTATAACATTAATTGCTCTCTACAGTGATTTTCAAAGTCCTTGTATTTGTTATATCTAACAGATCGAATGACACATGGTCTACTTGATTTTCTGCGTTCTTGTCCTTTCTTTGTATAGCTAGATGCAAATTCTGCTAAGCATACATGTTCAATAGCGATAGGTCGGAGAGCATAGTAGTCAGTAATTGATGGGCACATTATGTCTTCTGAGTCATATGCTTCCTTTTGCAGGTCTTTTTGTCTTTTAAGAACAAATGCACAATCATCGACAGGAGATGTGTTAATAAATACACACTTCCGTGAACTAGAGTTTAGTGGGAGTGATAACACAATATGCACTGCTTGTTGTGCAGACATTTGTTGTAAGTTGACCAAAGCTTTCCCTAAATAACTAATGGTATCTAGGATATCATATTTTTTTTCACATGATTGTCGCGTATGTTTTTAAATGTTCTTGTGAGTGTTTTATCTTCTTTTGTCATATAAGAACTGCAATACATTGCAGCTGCATATGAATCAAGTACAAATTGGGAATCAGTGTTTGCAATCCAAATTCCTGGAATATGTTTTGCGAAGTTGTTTGTCCAGGTGTCAACTGGTTTCCTTTGCAATAAGAGTGTTGTTCGATTTAGTGTACACTAGATAGCATGTATGTATTCATTGTGTACTAGTCCAAGGTTGGCTAAAAAGCTATCAAATGTATCATTCTCACTGTATCTTGTGTTGTTTATTGCTTCGAAGATTAGCTTTGCATGTGCTTTTGTTTTATCACTATCGAATTCAAGAGGCTCAAGTATTTTTGTTACTTTCATCGGTGGTATTGGGAAATTAAATCTGCAATTAGAATTTGCACGCTTCATACAACTTTTTGTGTGACAATGGTGTTGTAGAACTCTAAGTTCACTTGCAAGTAAGAGTGAATTAGTTGACAAGTAATTGTCAATGAATTGTTCGACTTCAATATTTGTATTTTGACCGTAGATTGGTGCAGATTTTATCCAAAGGAAGCCATGTTCATGTTCACTGCCCCGGTTTTGGAATTCAGTTACATAGAAGTGGTCAGTGAGCTCTCCATAATACTTGTGATCATGAGATATCAATTGATGTAATGCATCCCTCCTAGATCTATAGTAACGTACACAAGTAACAGGGTCGTTTCTTATTAATGAGCTAGGTTCATTTTCATCAAGTTCACCTGTATTTGGTCTTCTAGTGTTTTGTTTTATGTCTCTCAATGCATGCATTAAAGGATCCCAAAGATGCTCCGCACTGCTAAAGGAAACAAAGAAAGTGGGCGGCCCTAGTTGTCGTATCATTGCATAGAGTTTGTTCCGTATTTGCCGGTGGTCGTCAGTTGAGGTACGAATTGTTTTTAGGTCCATGTACCCAATGTCAGAATTTAAAATACGATCTAGGTTTGGTTTTGACTTAACGTCTTTTGCAACTAGTTTTCTACCTTTCAACTGCCCTTTTCTAATTCTAATCCACATTGTATTCAACACCTGATTTATGATAATGCGAATTTCTTTATAGAACAGGTTTGTAGTATGATAAGCAAAATCGTGGTTTTTATGCAGCACTTCCCAGTGGCAAATCTTTTGATATGTAAAGTTTTTGGAGATGTCAGCTGGGCGTTTGTTGCCATAGAAAAGCGATGGGAAACTCATTTCTTCTGAGTACTTATCTTTGAAGATTCCTAATGGCATGTATCTGGCAGCAGGTGCAATGTTAATTTGTTTATTTACAAGGTCATGGACAGTGTGTGCATCAATGAATCCATGGACCAATGTTTTTGTCGTTGGTTCATCGTTGTCTTGGTTATCGTGTTTGCTATCTTCAGCGTCACTTGAACTTTGATATGCCTCTTGGTTTTGTAGGAATGCCTCTTTCCAATTGTCATTTATGGTAGCGTTCTCGAGCTTGTAAAGCATCCTTTTGCATAATTGTTTTAATGCTTTCATCACTTTGTGAACTCGAACTCGACCAAATGCATAAGCACTTTTGAATCTTAAACTCTTTTTGAGAACAACGGCAACTGTGTCAGTGTCTTTTATAGTTCGAGGCAATGCAGATTGAATTCTGGAAATGTTAGTGGGGACATTGATGACTCCTCCAGTTAAGCCTAGTTGCGACTTCTTATGTCGATGGCCCATTTCTTTTATTTGCAAGAAGGGAAATCTTAATGCGACTAGTCTTTCTTCTAGTTCAGTGAGTTCTGTAAGTGTTCCAGTGCCATTGTTTCTTCTTATCTGTTCAGGAACTGCATATTTAGCAATTGTTTCATGTTCAATTGCTTTTTTGCAATGTTTACAAATGTAGCAATTTTCAACACGAGATTTAACATTCTTGAAACTAGTTGATAGTTTCCTAATCTTATTTTGTTTTGATTGACATTCTTGTTTCACAAAGTAGATGTCTCTTTAGAAAAAAGTTGTTTCACATGATGAACAATTGAAAATAGGTGTGTCAGTTACTTGTCTTTGATATATTTGATCAAACTCTGATAATTCTGTTAATTTGTTCATTGATCTTGATTGAATCGATAGGTCGGATTTTCCTGATTTCTTTGATTGTGCTGAACGATCCTTTGATGTTGCTGCAAATCGATTGTAGTCCATGTTTTCTATGACTATTTCTTGTTTCATTGTTGCTGTGTTGAATGCAAGTCTTATTTTCTGCGTTTTCGATTTTGTCCAGATAATGCCTTTAAGCAAACGCAAAGATAAGCTTTTTGTCTCTTTGCCTAATGGACAAGGGATTACAATTTCTGTTTGTGCGTTGTTTCTAATATGTTTTTTCAAGTTTCTAAGTGATCGAAATCTCAGTGTCTCAAATTTTACTTGGTTCGTTGATTGCGCTGATAGATCCTTTGATCTTGTTGCAGATGGATTGTAGTCCATGTTTTCTATGACTATTTCTTGTTTCATTATTGTTGTGTTGAATGCAAGTCTTATTTTCTTTGTTTTCAATTTTTTCCGAATGATGCCTTTAAGCAAACGCAAACATAGACTTTTTGATTGTTTTTCTAATGGACAAGAAGTTACAATTTTTGTTTGTCTGTTGCTTCTAATATGTTCTTTCAAGTTTCTAAGTGATCGAAATCTCCGTGTGTCACCAACATCTTTTGTGTGCGGTGTGTCACAAACATCTTCTGTGTTGTCTAGAACTACTTGTTGTTCCATTGTACTTCTGTTATATTGAATGCCTATGTTTTTCCTTTTCGGATTTTTCTGAGCAATGTCCTTAAGCACATGCAAAGATAAACTTCTCTTGTGCTTGTTTAAATGACAGCCACTAACAGCTTCTATGTTTTCTAGAACAACTTGTTGTTTCATTGTAACTTTGTTATACTCAATGCCTATTTTTTGTCTTTTCAGATTGTTTGGAGCAATGTCCTTAAGCACATGAGAAGATACACTTCTCTTGTGCTTGTTTAAGTGACAAGGTGGTTTTAATTTAGCTTCAATTGATTGACATTTTGTCTCAGGTTGTGGTTCAGTATTGTTCTTTGAGGTATCGGCTTGTTGTTGGAAGGTACAACCAATTGTAGGCTGCCTATGAACCAAAGGCTCGAAGTGCCCATTCAAAGGATCCTCGTCATGGAACAATATGTCACGAGTATTTGTTGTAACACTTGAATTGAAGTGCAAATACACTCTCATCTTTGTTTTGGACCAAACCCTAATTGGAATTTTCAACCAGTTTGACAGCCAATGGATGCAGAAAATATCTCCCCATAGACCTCTAGATGCTAGGGGTATATTGTTTGAGGCAGATCTAGCCATTTGTTCTAAATATATTTCACGGTTGCTAATGTTATGCATTTCTTTAAGTGAGGCTTCATGCAGTTCATGTTCATAAGACAAAATTGCCTCACTATCTTGTTTTTTGAGACAGTCTCTAAAATATTCTATTGTTCCCTTCCTTAGCTCCACTGATGTGTATCGGAAATCTAGCAAAAGTTATAAACTATCGAATAAACAGTCTCCAATTAGATATGAGAAATTGTCCACACGAAATAAGTGATGCTTTTGCAATACTAATTGCAACTTGTGTTTATCAGACATAGTAGACATGATGACGACTAAGTGTTCGATGCAATATTATGTTTACTGATGCAATGCAGTTACAACTAGAGAATCATAATAACAAGTTGAACAATGAAAATGATTATAGAACATGGAGTGATTGTGTGCACCTTTGGGACTGCAACTGTCTACTAAGCTGCGCAGACTGCTTATGTCAGGTAGCATCCAATGCACAGTTTTGATACTGAAGTTCAAAATATGACTGCCAAGATAAAAAAGAACTTGCAGAACCTGTTGTACGTTAGGATCAGTCATTGTAAATACATTGATGCAATGCAATTACAACCACAGAATCATAATAGAAAGTCGAACAATGAAAATGAATATAGAACACGAAGTTTTGATACTAAAGTTCAAAATATGACTGCCAAGATAAAAAAGAACCTGCAGACCCTGTTGTACGTTAGGATCAGTCACTGTAAATCCATTGATCAATCTATATCAACCCAATGACCAGTCAAAGAGAGCTTCAAATTAATAAGTGGAATCAAGGAATTAGATACTTGCTAGCTTCTGCAATCCAAATGCCCATTATTGGATAATCAAACTAATGAAAGGAATGCACTAGAGCATGGAAAATTTAAAAAGTATGCCTGCAGTCCATGCTTCATGGAGGTACGCATAAATCGTACACCACATAACTGATCACTATATTGGGGCAGAGAATTTGATCTGTGTACCATACTAAAAGATGACGGGTATAACAAGGAATTTCAATAGCAATTTAATCAAGGCAGTTTACATAAAGCATAATCGATGCTGAATGCTAGCATGTCATCAATTCAAGACACCAGTAACATGAAAACTACCTTGAAACTGCAACAGAGGCTCAATATGAATCATCTTGCAGCACTTGTTGTCAGACTCTACAAGGCAACTTGCTTTCTATGTTAGATGAAGCTTTGGAGTTGTATGGAAATTCATATCAGAGCATTCCTGGTGATGATGCTGGCATCCACAACAGATTACTACCAAGGCTGGAAGTTTGATGCTCTGTTTTTATTGAGTCACAGTCCTTACATCACCCGATAAGAAACTACATCCAAGCACCAATCTTAATGGTACCACAATGGTTAGTCACGGAAATGAGACAACTCATCATTCCTGATGTGATAAACATGGAGAACAGAATCCACAGAGGAAACTAAAAGAGATGAATTTGTTTGAGATTGAAATGCAGTATCAAAGCATCAAGCATAGGCATGGTGCTGCCAAGTATTTAGGGAAAATATATCAAAGTCATCTCTGAAATTGTGAACCAAGTTTCCCTAGGTCCATCTATCCAATTAGCCTTGAAAAAATATTTCATAGAAGACAACAAAAATATTTTTTAATAGAAGCCTAAACCTCGTTGTACAGGAGGCTCCAAGAATAGTCATGCATTTTCAAAAATAAAATATTTTTTTTTGCTCAGCTTGACCAATATTACGGCCCCCTACAAATGTGTATATATATGGTAGTCGTTAAGCATCAAAGGGCAAGAATTTGTGGCATCTTTTGTTCAAGAATATCGTTGGAATTTGTCTAAGGCCGAGAATATCTATAGAAGAAGGTTGAGCTGCTAAGATTTTTGGAGCTAATCATTTCATTTTTCTATTGTACTTTACGTTGAAATAAATCAAGTTTCTTAAGCCTATTCTGAGGCCATTCTTGAGCCTAAACTGGGTTCAATTCTTTTCCTTATTCTGCATATGGTTTTGCACAATGACTATGGGGTATATTTGAGTTACAATGTGCACTAGTCAATTTTGTCATACAAGTCTGACAAAGGCACAATTGTACACTAGAATCAAAGAGTCATATAAGATCCTTTAGTCAGGATTTTTTCTTCAAACTCAAAAGCTAGCACTTGGGAAGAGTTGCAGTCAAGAGGCAAACAAGATGAACCCTCAAAGTCCACGGTCACTGCAACAGAGGCTCAATATGAATCATCTTGCAGCACTTGTTGTGAGACTCTACAAGGCAACTTGCTTTCTATGTTAGATGAAGCTTTGGAAACTACTCCTGTAGTAGTATGTGCACTAGTCAATTTTGTCATACAAGTCTGACAAAGGCACAATTGTACATAACTGCAAATGTGCAGGGCCGTAAGCATGGGTGCCCCCTCATTATTAGAAAAAAAAGCAAGAAAAACTAATGATATATGTACATACAGGAGGTTTCAAACAAGTTTTTTTATCATGGCCAATTCAAATCATTAGTAAAAGAGTTTCAGACTTAAGCTTAGAAGGTCATAACACTGTCCAGGGTTATTACAAGATGTAGTTACATCAGATCCTCCTCTGTCAGAATCAAAGAGTCATATAAGATCCTTTAGCCAGGATTTTTCTTCAAACTCAAAAGCTAGCACTTGGGAAGAGTTGCAGCCAAGAGGCAAACAAGATGAACCCTCAAAGTCCACGGTCACTGCAACAGAGGCTCAATATGAATCATCTTGCAGCACTTGTTGTCAGACTCTACAAGGCAACTTGCTTTCTATGTTAGATGAAGCTTTGGAGTTGTATGGAAATTCATATCAGAGTATTCCTGGTGATGATGCTGGCATCCACAACAGATTACTACCAAGGCTGGAAGTTTGATGCTCTGTTTTTATTGAGTCACAGTCCTTACATCACCCAATAAGAAACTACATCCAAGCACCAATCTTAATGGTACCACAGTGGTTAGTCACGGAAATGAGACAACTCATCATTCCTCATGTGATAAACATGGAGAACAGAATCCACAGAGGAAACTAAAAGAGATGAATTTGTTTGAGATTGAAATGCAGTATGAAAGCATCAAGTAGTCGTTAAGCATCAAAGGGCAAGAATTTGTGGCATCTTTTGTTCAAGAATATCGTTGGAATTTGTCTAAGGCCGAGAATATCTATAGAAGAAGGTTGAAAGTTTCTTAAGCCTATTCTGAGGCCATTCTTGAGCCTAAACTGGGTTCAATTCTTTTCCTTATTCTGCATATGGTTTTGCACAATGACTATGGGGTATATTTGAGTTACAATGTGCACTAGTCAATTTTGTCATACAAGTCTGACAAAGGCACAATTGTACACTAGTTACATTGCAAATAGTTTCTGCCGTAGATTTGATTCAAAATTAATTTCAATAGATTTATCTGGTCACGTAAATGATTTCTTGACTGGTGATTTAATTTGCATTACTCTGATTTACTTAAGAAAACAAATTGCCATACATATCATATATCAGAACTGGAATCACTACACATATATCTTGATACTTATATATGTAGCTACAGGAGGTTTCAAACACAGAGAAATGACACTGCCTCGTACATCTAGTTATTGATCTTAGGTTTTATATAAGGCTATTCTCAGAAAAAAACTAATAATACATAAAGGCCTCATACATCTACTTACAGAAGGCCTCATACATATAGAAGGCCATTGTCAGCAAAAAAAAATCTATCCGAGTGAAATCTCCTGTAAATCTCCTGTAATTCAAAGCTTATGGAGAAATGCTAAAAAAAGATGGAAAGTTGCTAAACTTGATTAACAAAATTGAAAACAGCAGAAAGAAGATATCCGAAACGGAAAGGAGGAGGTATACAGAAATGCAGCAACATGAAATGAAGATATGTGAACTTGTTGGTAAGGTCCAAGACATAGAAGCTGAGCTGAAACTCATACCTGAAACAGATCAATGTAGTGGACCGCAAGCAAAATAAGAAGCGGAAGCAAGGTAACAACGAAATCATTTCTAACCTTATTATATAAGAAGAAGAGAAACTTACACGTAGCGGCCGCTGCATGCATAATGTGGAATGGAATGAAATGTGTACACAATACACATACAAATGGCCTGGATTACCTTAACCCCCATCAAATCAGCTTAGGTGATGGCCCAACAAATGGCCTGGATTACCTTAACCCCCATCAAATCAGCTTAGGTGATGGCCCAACAGATGTTGAAGATAACTTTAGTACACATAGGAGGGGTTCAGACACGTAAATCTAGAGGAACTGATTATAACGCTTTAGCATTAATATAAAAATTAAAAATTAGAATACTAAGCTTCATTAACTTGCCATATAACCTATTGGACTTAGGATCTTACCAGCCATTCCGCGCATCTGTCTCTACCTGCTGGCTCGCTAGAGCTGCTCAGGAACCCCCTCAGCATCCTTGTTCTCAGGCTCTGTCAGACATAGCGAGCTGCTCAGGAACCCCCTCAGCATCCTTGTTCTCAGGCTCTGTCAATATGTCTGAGATGCTCAGAAAATGCAACCGAGATCTGGAGTGCCTGCCCGACTACACTGATGTCCGGGAGTGGAAACGCTTCCAGGTTGAAGAAATGCACCAGTTTCATCATCCTCTGCTATTAGATAAAACCCTAGCAGCGGAATTCCCCTGAGCCCCCTTCTGGACTTGAAGGATGAAGTCTGCCAATCCCCCAACGATCTGGAGTGCCGCCTACGACAAGTCTAGAGGCCATGAAGGCCGAGAAACCCTAGCTTCAGGCTCTACCTATTTCTTTTATTCAGTAGTTCGGGCTGCTTCTGGTGTGTCGCCCGCTCCTCTTTCCTTCCCTGTGTGCTCATCGGTATGCCCCAGCTCGCCGCCTAAGAGCCTCTTAGTTGCCTGTGTCACTCCGGAGTAGCCCTATGTACCGCCTAAGCCTCTTATGCTGAACCCTTTGCCTTACTCAAACCTTACAGGAAGCTGCGCTTAAACCTGCATGAAATGGGTCGGCGCGTAAGCGTGCAAATATCCCCATTTCAATATACTTTCGAACCTTAGGTGGGGCGGCGACCTAGCTTCTAGCCTTGTTCGGTCTATTGACTTATTCGTTAAAGGGACTGGATTCGAACTGTGGATCCAGCAAATATTTTTCGACAGCTGCAAATATTTTCTAAGAATTGACCTATTCGTTAGCGGGACTGGATTCGAACTGTGGATCCAGGACATGGCACATCTCTTTTCTTGGACTGAATAATCATAACATAATGACATATTCGTTAACGGGACTGGATTCGAACTGTGGAGCTGTTTTTTCAACAGCTGCAAATATTCGGGACTGGATTGCTGTTTTTTCAACAGCTGCAAATATTTTCAAGAGCTGTTTTTTCAACAGCTGCAAATATTCGGGACTGGATTGCTGTTTTTTCAACAGCTGCAAATATTTTCAAAGAATTGACGGATCCAGTTCGATCCAGCACCAAGTTCGCTCTGTCGATCCAGCACCAAAGATGAGAAAACCATCGGTCGTTCAGTGAATGAAGCAATTCGCTCTGTCGACCCAGCACCAAAGATGAGAAAACCATAGCAAGAACAAAGCTGGGTACAGAGGCACAGTAGGCAAGAACATAGGCGGTGGTTCATGACACCTCCCGCCATGCACGGACACCTGCAACACCTGCTGCACAACACCCGTTAACATCAAACCTTAGCATACCCTGCAAACAAAACACCCGTTAACATCAAACCTTAGCATACCCTGCAAATACAAATTAATGTTAACATTAACATGAGACCGTTGACGGTCAGCGATAATGAACAGGGCGTAAAACGCAATTTAGGCTATGCTCCAGCCTCTTCCGCCTCGGGAAGAGGCCAAATAAGATGGCAAAGCCTCAGCCCCAAATAAGACTTTGGTTATCTTGGCACATCCCCGCACAGCACGTTTGGAAACTTTATAATAATCGCCGAATAACACCGCACTAAAACTGCAAACTAATGCTAACTCAAAGCTGTTCGATTACTATAGTCCCTGCCCATTGCCAGATGGCAGGGACTAAAAAGGAAATTTCAAAAACCTTTTAATACATCTCTAATATAAATACCAAAAACGTAACTTACTCCTCGCTGATACTTCTATTATTTTCCTGTTCAAAAGCTCGGCTCTTTCGGGCTTTCCCGTCTAAACTTGTGTAACATGAGTAAAATAAAAAAGGTTAATGAACCAGCAGATGACAATAAAAAATGACTGTTTATCACCTTAATAACATTCAGGAATGATTATCTTCGCTCTAGATTTACAATTGATTTTTTTTAGTAGGGTGAATTCACAATTGTAAACCAAGATTCTCATTGTTAATTTACAATTAAGTAAGTATTTTTCAGGTGTGCGAATTTATAACTTTGAATCTAAATGATTATATTTGGTTAAAAATGGTTGAAAGCACTCATATATTTCACACAAAGGTGTATAGGTAAACAAACTGTTTACATTCAGAGGTTACTCTAATATATAGTTTCTCAGATCTAACTTATTCTTAGTTTAGATGGAAAAGTTGAGAGAATTTCTCAACCATCACAAAAAGCTCATAAACCAACATTTACTAGTATGTAAGCATTAACTCCAAGTTCCACTCTTAATGCTTACAATTACATAAATTTATTGAAACCACCCATAAACAACAAAATACACAATGATTTTTTAACTCATTTACAACTTATAGTATAGTCTCCATCAAGTTGCCTCTTAACCCTCCTAAAGGTGTAGTCTTTAATTTGGATTCCCCAATTCTACTCCTGAATTCCCAAATCAAGGATCTTCAATTACTTAACAACGTCCCAAGTTTGTCACATAACCTCATGAAAAGACGACTCCACGTCACCAATAAGAAATCCTTCCCTAAATCCACCACTACCATACCATCTAGACAGCCATCCATATTAAACTGAAATATAAATATTCTTAAAAGTATTAAATATTAAATAATACCAACATAATGCAATATTTTTTAAATATTAAATAATACCAACATAATGCAATGCATAGTGTCCCTGGCCACATTGTACAATAGTTCCTACCTGTGCCGTTCATACAATTTTTAAGTATGATCATTTCACTGGGCATGCAATTGACAAATGATCATTTATATCTTCCAGTGCTAAGATTATTAAATCATTCAAACTATTTTCTAGCGAGGCAAAGCCGAAGGTCGTGTAGCTTTGATCGGTTGGATCATAAAATGTTTAACCCATTAACATAAAAAAAACATGCGGTCCCCGCCAATCGTCTCCTTTGCACGAGATCTCAAAAACCGCGTTGAAATCTTTTTGGAAATATAGAAAATACGCTTCCCGAACTTCTCGAGAAGCTCCTCTCTAGAAGATTTTTTGTTGTTCCTCCATGTCACTGAATTTTCCTCTAAAATCTCAGCAGTAACTTCAAAGAACTAAAGGCAGCAGGTGAGCAAATTCGAGGGCACACGCAATTGCTTGCACTGAAGTCTATAAATCAGGTAGACAAAATTTTCTTTGGGGCAGACAAAGAATTGACTGAATCGGTCTGGAAATTGTTCTTTCTCGAAATAGGCCCACGCAGCTACGACTCCACAGTCTCGAACTCACCGGCATCGTTTCACTTCCTTATATAATTGATCGACAAATACCTTACTCCAAGCACAAGAATAATACATTATCTACAAACACACATATTCTCTATTTCCCTAAACATTTCCATGAGGGAGGCTACGCCAGGCCCAGTCCTATACGATCTCTAATACCCTGTTAAAAATAGTTGAAAGCACTTATATAAAGGTGTATGAATACACTTACACATTGTTTATATTTAGAATACCTGGTTCAAAATAGTTGAAAGCACTTCTATAAAGCTGTATGCTTTAATACTGGCACATTGTTTATATATAGAGATTACTTTTATATATAGAGTTTTTCAGATTGAATTTATTTTAAGTTTAGAAAGAGAGATTAAAAAAAAAATTCAGCTATCAACAACAACTCTTAAACCAACATTATCAATATAAGATGTAAGCATTAACTCCAAGTTACCTATAGCCTATTTAAATGTTTTTGGGCTGGGAATTAATAATTTTACTAACCCTTATGTATTCAGAAGGAAAAGTTCTTAAAAGATTGTAGTTCAACATGTAATTAAATAGAAATTTTCTTATTCTAGAGAACTATATCAAGATACTTATATATTTAGCATTGATTTTATATATATATATATATATATATATTTATTTATATATATTATTTTGATCATATTTTTTTGATTAATCACGTAATAAGTTGTTAGTCGACATTTTCAACCATTTAAGATGAACAACATTAGATAGTTCGAAAGGTCAACCAACAACTTATAATGTGATTAATCCTAAAAACATTATCAAAATCAGTACAAATCTCAAGTCTAAAATCAAACATGATTATTATTGTTATACAAATAATTAATATATGAATAAAATATATATACATTTAAAAAGATATATAACAAAAATTTATATTACAAGCTCAAAAATACCCTACTAAAATCATATCACATTTTTTAAAAAACGAGAAAAAATAACTACTCTTAAACTAAATCTTTTAACTATTTATTAAAAATATTTTAAAATAAATCTTTAGCTATTTATTAAAATATTTTAAAATCTTTAATAAAAATTAAAGCCGTACCATCCATTATAATTAATTAAATATTCTGCCAACGTCAATCCTAAGAAATTTGACATAATTTAATAAAGTCAAATCAAGTGGAACAAGTACAGCGTTGAAGGAAATGACCGGCCTAGACATTGCTGTGTCTACTGGGTCGATCGCGGCTATTCTGCTAGAGACACAACTTGAGGCAAACGACCCGCCTTGAGGTTGATGTGTACAGAAAAGTATAGTGATTGATTGAGACAGAGACCGCCTCGTAGATGCTTTGGTTGAACGAGTTGTTTATAAAAATTTTTGGAGAATTTGGCAGAAGAAATTGAGGTTAAATCTTGATTTGTTGCAGTTAAAATGGTTTTTTAACTGTATATTTGGATTCAGCACCCTGAAAAACCCCTGGGGTGTTTTGATTGTGCAAAAACTAGCTATCAAACTTGCGATTCCAATAGATTGCTGTCGATTTTAACCAAAAAAATCGCATTATAGACAACTGCTTTCCAATCGGCCTAGCGGAGACACAGACCGCCTCGTAGGGCTGCTTTTGCTGAGCGTTTCCAATCGGCCTCGGCCACAGAGCTCTTTCTGTGCGCTCCACTTGGGATGAAAGAGCGATTTCCCGGGTATCGAACCCAGAGACATGGAATGGTGTATATCTTTGGAAATTCTGAATAAAAAACTTGTTAATACCGAGCTCCATAAATGGATATTGTCAGGAAAGTCAGAACCCTCTACTCGGTTAGTGTGGAGTGACTGTATTGGAGCAGTCAAAATGAAGTATTGTCAGATACGTAGGGAAAATCGTTCCATCCAATGACTTGGAAGGGCCTTAATGAAATGATTTATCACAGAACCATTGTGAATTTCAAAACATGCTTGGCATCTTTGAAATGGTTCCTCAATCCCGCATGCTTTAAAAGAAAATTTTAATCATACAAGGTTATTTTATTTATGAAATTATCAAGTATTTTTTTAATTATTTGGCCTGGTTAAATGTTTAACATGGTTATTTTATTTATGAAATTATCAAGTATTTTTTTAATTATTTGGCCTGGTTAAATGTTTAACATTTAACCATTTTAATTTAATTAAAAAATAATATGATTATTTAGTATAAACAAAATATAAATTCCACTTTTGTTTTATGAAATGAAATTAGTTTCATCAGATTGTGAGAAGTCGTATTTTGTTTGTGAAAAGGGATGAAATAATTAAAATAAAATAGTTAATATTTTGAATATAATATTTTTATTTTAAAATATAATATAATATTTTTCATTTTTTTAATAAAATTATTTCCTTTTTTGGTTTGGAGATGCTCTCTAAGATTTTAGAGATGTATAATGTTAATGTAAACATTTTGACAATGTAAAAAGAAAATATGATAGAGATGTGTAATTTAATGTAACATAATATAATGTAAACATTTTAACTAGGTGAAAATAAAATAAAATAACAAAATAAAAAGAACCCTATAAAGATTAATAATAAGAAAAAATAATAATGACCCATGGTATTCATGTGGAATATAATCTATTTAAGGGGTCAATTAAACTAGTCTAGACTCATCATAGTTTGATATTATATTTAGATACATAATTAATTGTAGAAAATGATGGTGTTGAATCCATGGGGTGAGTAAAGGTAAGACATTTTCATGGATATGTTCGCACTTGGCATTTGTACGGATCCATTTGGTGGCCCTATCACTTTTTTGTATGTTTTGTTTCTATCGTTCAATGGATGAATGCATAATGTGTATATATGTGTGAAGCTTTAGAGCTATTGGGTGATTCAGGAAGGTGTTTTTAAGAAGTGTAAGGTTAAACGGGATTACACAAAGTACAAAACAATAGTTGCTTCTTCATTCTAATGGCTTCTTTGATAATCACTTTATTATAATATATGTAATATATTCTCTTAATTATATGTAATAATGTACTATAGAAATATAGTATCTAGGATGACAAGCTTAGAATGAATAAGCTTAACTATGAAAGTAAGTTGGGGTGAGGGGAGGAGGTGGGAGAAATATTAGGTAAAATGCAATTATTACATTTTATCTAATATTTATGTCTACCTTCATCCACTTTTAACTAGCTTGCGAGAAATATTGGGTAAAATACAATACTATAATATTTCACCTAATATTTCCCCTCAATTCATCCACTTTTTATTGTAATCTTTATTTATATTTGAAGCTTAAAAGTAAACAAACTCAACTATAGAATTAGCACAGGTGGGGAAATAGTGAGTGAAATGTAATATTTAAGTTGGAGGTGATGAGAAGTATTAGGTAAAATGTAATAATATTACATTTTAATTAGTAATTCCCTGACCACCTTTTATTCGGTCGGAGTAGTAATAAATATTGGGTAAATTATAATACTATAATATGATATTTTATCCAAGATTCCTCTCCCAGGATACACTTTTATTAAAAAAATTCTTTATGTATGATGTTCATAAGTAAACGTAACACCTTTCTAAACATTTGATCCCACTATGGTATATATATTCTAATGTTTAGCATTTTGACTCGGTGAAAATAAAATAAAAAACATAAAATTAATAATTATATTTATAATTATAATTATAATTATAATTAATAATTAATAATTAAACTAGCTTAGATCCATCTTAACTCTGGATCTACACAGAGTCGAGAGAGATCAAATTTCTTGAGATGAAAACCTTTTTTAAATTAAAAAGAGATTTGATCAGTCTTGACCCTATAACCAGTTAAGTTATACTTGGTTAAGGTTGATAGGCATTAGCGATTGCTTCACTCATCAAATATCTATTGAATGATATAAACACTAAGAAAATACATTATGCAATTTGTTATTTAATAATTTGTATGTTACTTTTATAATTATATTAGATAAATGTGTAAAGGTAAACATGGGTTTAGACATGCAAGGTAGTTAATATTTGAAATTTCTTCCATTGATGTAAAGGAGACAATGAGAATATGCACAATTATATTATTAATATTATGCGTAAATGTGTCCCTTATTTAATCTCATAAAATTGATTACTTTTAATCTAATTCTCTATCTTATGGTGATAAATGAAAATTGGCACAATTACATTATTAATATTATTCCAAAATGTCCCCCTTATTTAATCTCATCAAATTAATTACTTTTAATCTAAATCTTTATCTTATGGCGATAAATGAAAAATGTTGGCATATTCTTGTTGTCTTCTTTACATCAATGGAAGAAAATTCAAATATTAACTATATTGCATGTCTAAACCCATGTTTATTATGTTGTAAGGCATTCCTTCTAATAAGAATCTCCTAGCTTCCACTGTGTACTCCTCTGCACCATCAGATTTATTGTTAGACCATTGAGAGTTATTCCACTATTGGAACCCACTATTTTAATTGTCACCTAAAACTTGATTTGTGTAACCGTTCAACTTGTTGATCTTTAAAATAATTATAACCTATGAACATTTTTCCATGGCAAGTTTCAACAAGGAAAGGGAACCAAGTTCTACTTCCTCCCAATACGCAAGTTTTCGTGTCCATCATTGTTTGCTAGCTTAGGATTTTTTCTTCGAAAAATCAAGGTTACGGGTAACAAATGACTGTTGGGATTCGCCTTAGGTGATATGTGTAGCCATTTGTAGTTTTATTTTTGTAGCCACATGAAATGTTGCAAATTATAGAGACAACCACTAATCAAAGAGTATTGTGGGACAATTATTTTTATTTATTCTGCTCTATAAAGTTCATTGGAATCATTTGATTAAACATCTTGTAATGATATTCCTAAACAATATCATCTTCTAATGATATATGTAAACAACCTATTATTTTGATACTGGAACCATGTTCTCATTTCGTATAAGGCATACTACACCAGTCTCCAGTATCCAATGAGTTTCTCTCAACTGAATGTAGGAATTTAAACCCCGTGCATCTCAGATTATAATATTATAATTTGGGTAACATCTACAAGGATGTATATCATAGTCAAAACTCCCTTAATAGATGGAATGAATTTATTTATTTTCGTGACATACAAATAATGTCTACTCATTCTTCTCTATATGTCTAGATATAGGATTAATATTTTGCAATTATTTGAATCATTTACTTACAAAATAAAAATTCATCTCTCCATTTCGAGGGAAATCAGGTAGTGTTCGAGATATTATAAAGAGACGGTCATCTATCCAATTGGAGGCAATGGAGCTGTAGCTGAGATACTATAATGGTTAAATGGATGTGATTTATTTCATTTTTCCATCCACTGTTGCAAAAAGAAACGCGCACCATAGACATCGCCTCTCTTATTTCAAATTTGTTCCCTAAAGGTGGGTAGACATCTTCAACATACACTATCTTGGTCATTCTATGTTGGGTCATATTGTAGAATCAACGAAGTGTATTAAACCAATTTTGTAACGCGCACCATAGACATCGCCTCTCTTATTTCAAATTTGTTCCCTAAAGGTGGGTAGACATCTTCAACATACACTATCTTGGTCATTCTATGTTGGGTCATATTGTAGAATCAACGAAGTGTATTAAACCAATTTTGTTAATGTCTTGTTGCAGAAGAGTGATGACTCAACATTACAAATTTCCATGATTGTACCACTTCAACGTTTGGTTCTGCAACATGTATATTGTACTTGTTTTTGCATATGCAATGGCCACTCTTCAATTGAGATTATTTTTTAGGAGAAATATAATCTAAAATAAAAATATCGGTTCTTTTTTCTTTATTGAATTATTTTCTATATAAATATAGAATAAAATGTTGTGCTATGAGGTTGCAGTAGTGTTCAATGATGGTTTCTAGCAAAGCTACTTTTAAAACTAAGTTATTATAGATTTTCTTATTGTTTAAAAAAATATTATTTATTTTTTTAAATAATATAATATAATTTTTATAAATCATAAGTATTTATGGCACCCAAAAATGAGAAAATATATATATTTGATAATATTAACCAATAAATATGGCATAAGGCATTGCCTTCGAGAAAAGCTCCCTTGGTTGTCACTCTGTACTCCTCTGCACCATCAAATCTATTGTTAGACAATTGAGAGTTCTTCCACTGTTAGATCCCATTGTTTTAATTGTCAACCAAATATTAATTTGTGTAATCGGTCAACTTGTGGATCTTTAAAATTATTATAACCCATGAACATATGCCCATGGTGTGTTTCAACATCGAAAGGGAACCAATTTCTTCTTCCTCCCCACATGTGAGTTTTTCTATCCATCGTTGTTTGTTAGCTTACAATTTTCTCTTTGTAAAAGCTAATTTTTTTTGTTCTATTTTCCTCTACATCCTGCAACACTCTCGGGAGGTTACATGTAACAAATGACTTAGTAAGTTCGCTACTCATAAAATTCTCTACGAAATGGGTGTGGACGACTGCGTAGCCTTGAGAAAACCAAAACAATATGCTTCCTCCCACGATTGGTATTTCTCTCAATTGATTGAAAACCACATTCTTCCCCACCATGGTGAGGGTGATCTTGTTGTACTCTTCTTTCTTGAAAAAAAACGTCATTTCCATCAGCAGCTCGAACTTCTCCTGGCATGCAGAAACATACATACCCTGCAGTGTGCCCAACATTTTGGATGTTCCCTCCAGCCCATTGGTAATCTAGTTGTCCATAACCCTCACCATGTCAAACTAAGTAAAGGAAGAGTTGGTTGCGGAAGCAGATTCCACCTGCATGACCCTCACATTTTTACCCTCCAGTAAGTCATGCAAATAGAAATTAAGGTGGATAATTTCCTCCTTCCCTAATTTCACCTTTTCTAGCACTACTGCTATGTTCAGTAAAACCAATAATAGTATAGTTGTCATTGCAACTGTCTTGGCAGAATACCCTGCTTTGTCATCTCTAAAAAAAGTAGTAGCAATGCGTCAATGCAGAGAACGAGAGAAAAAATGTGCGATGATGAAAGTCAAGGGCCACTTTTATAAGGTATGCTTGTGATGAACTTTGTTTCTCTATGTTTAAGGTTTGTTTTTTATATTAACTTTTGCCACCAAACAAGAACCAACGTATTTTCATTGCAACTGTTAGACATACACTTCTACGATAAAGTGTAGCTTCCCTCTGATTTATGGACTTTGTAGCATAGTCATGCAAGTCATGCAAGATGCTAATAATGACCTAGAATATAACAATACAAAAATCTAAAATGCATCGGGTATATTTATGAACCTTCATTATCATTGAAGGAGCTTAAGTTAGTGATGACATTACATCACCTATTTCGGTGAGAAATTCACCTATGGAGATAACACAACTAATGTGATCTTAGAGATCCATGGGCCATGGGATACAATAGCTAGTCTAACTCTTCTTGAAACAAAAATAGAAAAAACCATGTGTGAGGGTTTAGGGGCTCTAAGAGTGCCAACATGTATTTTGTAATTTTTCAACATGTCACAAACACCACATTTTTCAATTAACACAAATATTCATCCTAATGTCATTACGATTAGTTCATTACCTTGTGGAATTTCTTCGATACAATCCTTTGTAGGGGCTTTTCCATGGAACCATTCTCATAGTCTGAAGATTAAACAATGTTAACAAATGGATGAAAACCATGTTCTAATGATCAAATGGGATATCTCCAATTCATGGAATGCAATTAAGAATCCCTTTGGCTTCCTTGGGATAGGTGTAATTACCACTTGGAGGCAACGTGGGCTAACTAAACTATTATGAAAAGTAATGAATATAGCAATGGAAAAGGGATTCATATATACGTGAAAATCTATTGTGGCTACAACAAGGTTTCCAATATTTATAAATTCAAAAAATAGATGGTAGGTTGTTGGATTTGTATTTTTTTTACTTGATGTTATTATGAGTATGGTTTGGAAGATTGCAATATTTTATTATTATCTATGATTTTTATTTTTTCGGCGTAGTCTTTTTAATAAATTTGTTTGGACATCACTTTCATATACCTTTTAATGCACTTCCATTAATTGTATTTCTACCTTAATGCAATAACATTATTGGACATCGTTTCTTCTTTGCTCATTTTAAATGTAATCAATTAAAATAAACGTCACATGTTGAGCCTTCAATCCAAACATTTTGTTAAGCATTCTCAGATTTTCTTTTGAGTTTTTAGATAGATCTAAATGATGAAGTTGAGTATCTGAAGGCTGACACACAATAATTGATTTTTCTTTGTCATTTGTTAATGTTTGGACTCCATTCAATTAATTCATGTTTAGTGGGTTATATTTTTTGTACTGCTTACAACAACCCATAATTGATGCTAATCAAAAGTAGTTGCAATTTTATTTCCAGACATATGCTAATCAAATGTAGTTATAGTTTTACTTCTCATGTCTGAAAGTTTCCTTACAACAACCCATACGTTGATGCTAATCAATTGTAGTTGCAGTTTTACTTCTCATGTCAGAAAGTTTCTACCATTAAGCTTCTCCATATCTTACTGTATGTGTTTCCATGTTCACATTTGTAGTGTAAAAAGTCTCTTTATATGTGAATTTCACAACAAAAATACCTATGGGTTGATGCCCTCATAGTTCTATGCTTCCTAGATGATTTGAAGAGCATTGTTTGTACTACTGGTTTTCTTATGCCCTTAACTATGGACAAATTTATGCCTTGAACATAAATTTCTTCTACATGCTATAATATAAGATAATCTACCATGGGTTGACAAATAAATGTTGTCAAATTTGGTCCACTAGCTGACCTAACAGTTAGTACCATGTACAATTTTTTTCTTTGTCTAAAATGTGTCATGTAGCAACATGTAACATAATTTTTCTTCACTAATATGACAACACATTTTGGCTTGTTGTTTTTTGTCTTTTCTCATCGAGATAATACAATTCTTTAAAGGGTGCTAGCTCCTTGGAAGAGCACCTGCCCTAAAAGCACGAGGTTCATAGTTTGATTTCATCGTGGCCTAACATGAATTAATCACTGAAGAAATAAAAACATTTCCATTCTATATTTTGTTTCTAAACAAAAAAAAATTATTGTCTAGAGAGAGACAATAACTGTGATTAAAAACATAATGTCTCTACAAAGACAATAATTGGGATTTTTCTCTTGAGGGAAAAAAATGAATTGTCTCTTAAGAGACAACAATACTTGCTTTTTAGATTGTCTTTATAGAGATAATTTCTTAAGACAATAATTTAACACTCGTTTAAAGACAATATTTAAGACAATTTACAAGTTTTTTTTTTTGTCTTAATTTAAGAGAATGTACTCAAAATTTGTCTTAAATACTGCCTTAAAACACCCCTTTGTGTAGTAGTGAAAATATTATAAGCCATAACATTATAACCCTAAGATTAATATTATAATCCCTAGGATTAATATTATAAACACTATGATAAATATTGTTAACCATATGATTAATATTATAAATGGTATTAGTAATATTATAAAGTCTTGCATTAATATTACAAACCTTAACGATTATTATTGTGTATTGATATAGTGACTACCATTACAACGTCACAATATTAAACGTTAATATTAAACCAAATATTATAAACCCTAACATTATAAAGCCCAACATTATAAACCTTAAGATTAATATTATAAATAGTAGGATAAATATTGTAAACCATATGATTAATATTATAAATGTAAAGATTAATATTATAAACTCTTTCATTAATATTAAAATCCCTAAGGGTTATTGTTGTGTATTTAACAATAACCTAAATGTTATTGTTGCGTATTTAAAAACATATTAATAACCTAATATGTATAATACTATATTGAGTTTTATAATATTAGGGTTTATAATACTATTCCTATGCTTTAATATTAATCCCTTAAGTTTACAATCCCTTGGGTTTAAAATATTAATAATTTCTTGGTCTTATTAATCCCTTGAGTTAATAATATTAATCTCAAGGGTTTACATTATTAATCCCTTGGTTTATTAATCCCTTAAGTTTATATTATTAATCAATTGTGTTTATAATATTAATAATTTCTATTAATAATGTCTTTGGATTATTAATCCATTACGTTTATAATATTAATCCCAAGGGTTTGTATTGTTAATGTCACTTTATAATATAATCCCAAGGGTTTATTAATCCCTTGGGCTTATAATATTAATCCCTTGGGTTTATAATGTTAATCCCTTGTGTTTATCAATACCTTGAGTTTATAATATTAATATGAAGGGGTTATAATATTAATCTCTTTTTTTTTAATATAAATGCCTTCAATTTATAATAATAATAATTCCTTGGGTTTATAATATTGATACCTTGGGCTTTTTAATCACTTCGACTTATAATATGAATAACCCCTTGGGTTTATTAATCCCTTAGGTCTATTAATCCCTTGGGATTTTAATATTAATTCCAAGGGTTTATACTATAAATTCCTTGGGTCTATTAATCGCTTCGGTCCGTTGGGTTTATAATACTAATAATCCCTTAGGCTTATTAATCCTTTTGGTTTATAATATTAATTTCTTGGCTTGTATTAAGCCCTAGAGTTTATAATATTATTAATTTATTAGGTTTATTTATCCTTTGGGATTATAGTATCAATAATTCTTTTGGTTTATCAATCCCTTGGGTTTATAATCCTTTGGACTTATCATATTATTCTTAGGGTTTAATATTAATCTCTTAGTTTTATAATCTTTTGCATTTATAATATTAATATTAGAGTTTATATTCCTAGGGTTTATAATATTAATCATAGTGTTTAATATTAAACCCTTGGGTTTATTAATCACTTGGATTTATAACATTAATATACGTTTGAGTTTATTAAACCCTTCGGTTTATAATATTAATAATCCATTGGGTTTATAATATTAATATCTTAGTTCTATTAATCCCTTGGGTTTATAATATTAATATCTTTGGTTTATTAATCACTTGGGTTTATAATATTAATATCTTTGGTTTCTTAATCCCTTGGATTTATGATATTAATCCCGATCGTTTATAATAGTGATAATCCCCTAGGTTTATAACATCCTTTAGATACATTAATCCATTAGGTTTATAATACTAATCGCAAGGGTTTATAACATTAATTGCTTGGATTTTTATATTAATGTCTTCCATTTATAACATTACTCCATTGGGTTTATAATATTAACAAGGTTTTATAATATTAATTCTTTGATTCTCTAATATCAATCTCCTGGGTTTATATTAATAATCCCTTGGGCATATAATATTAATTATCTATTGGGTTTATTGATCTTTTGGAGCTATATTTTAATATATTAACATTAATATCTTAATATTAAGATGAGATGATTAACGTTCACTAAGACCAATCTTGTCTATTGAACCTTACGAGGAAAAAGAATCCAATTGATATTCTTAAAGATCTTATTTTTATGATCAAAAAGAAGGGAAAGAAGCACTCCAAGATCATTGTAGTTGGGATGACTTAACAAGTCATGAATATTGGAAGTATGACAGATGTTTGGGAAATGAGAGTGGATGTGAGTAAGAGGTGAGCAATCTAAAAGAAACTGTTTTTCATCTTCCACCCTCTTCATATCGCAAAGCTAGCAGATTTTATGGTCCGAGAGAGTCGAGAGAGTCTCGAGAGTATACCACTTCTGGTTAGACTTCGAAGCTCATGAGAATTACTTCTAATCCTAACGATGTTCATTTTTTTCTTAGTGTTGGTTAAAATAGAGAGATAATTCTGGTTATCAAGGGTGGGGTTGCCCACCTCCTTACAATATCTTAGCTTCCTTTTACCCTCCATCTCCTTATCATCTCACAATTTATCCTTAAATTTGGAGGTGATACTATCTTTGACACTATCCTTGCTTCCAAGGATGATCTCCTCCTTTATCCCCCAATGGTTGAGCCAAGAGTAGACATCCTTATACCACCCATGCTTCAGGCGGAGGTGGGGATTTTGACTAAAGTTAGAAGCAATTCTGGGAAGCCTCTTTACTTCCATGTTGTAAAGCTTATTCTTATACATTAGATACTTAAACATAGCCCTTCCTTCAATGGGCGAAAGGCTACCTTAGATCAAGAGGGTAGGATAGGGTGTATTTCCCTTCATCTTCAAGTTGTGGGTAATGAGCTGCTTTAGAATTATCTCAATCTTTCTCCATGACTCTCTGGATATACTACGACACCAAACTTCACATTAGTATAAGACAATAGAGGTGACGATATGAATCATCAATAAAATATTTCAATATACACGCATAATAATATTGTTTTGTATTCAAAAATATATTTATAATAAAAAACTCATTTTAATATAGAAAATATGATACATAAATAAAATATTTCAATATCCATATTAAAATATATATCTACGTATTCTATATATATATATATATATATATATATATATATATATATATATATATATATATAACATTAAATCTAAACTGAAAAAAGGACCTAATTATGTAAGACTTTGTAGTAGTTATGGTTAACCTAGGTTAACGTACCTTTGAAGCATGATGATCATCCTAGCAAATACAATTCAACTTCCCAATAACTGTTCTTATTAACTCACATGAAACTCAAGATATATTCGGAATAAATATTTTAAGATAGTTGATATATTGAGAATTGAAGTATCATATATCGTCAACAATATCTATCAAATACGTGGGATCTGAATACAGTCCTATAAAATTCATATGATCAGCCAGGTCATGGACTCTAAGGACGTGACGTGACTTTATTACCTTGTGTATGCAATTTTGCTTTTTGCTAATTTCCAATACCGAACAAATCATTTTAAAAATCCAAAAGCAAGGAAATTTCTTATTGGCTAGTTTTAAAGCTCCAACAATGTAGCTGCACTCAAAACTACTTGATATAACAACATCAATGCTCTGAACAACCCACAAACCTCACAACTCGACCTATTTTAATTTCTTCGTGGCTTTCTAAATATTCCATACACATCCTAGTGTCATGGTTCGTGGCTACCAACCACGAAACTTTTATTTTACTAAATAAGAATGCAATGCTGAGAATAAGCAAAATAAGGATAGATGTGTAATTGAAGTAAAAGTGGAAGTTGTGTTTTCCCAATAGTCGTGACATTGCCCAGAGCCACAACCTCTCTCCCTCTTTACGTATGTTTTGAACCATGGAGGGCAACCATATCTTAACTTTAACCAAAGAAGGAAAGCATGGCCCTTCATTTCGTTTCACGATCAAAGAGAGAAAGACAATAGTTATGACACGTGTACTTTAACATAATCGGGAATGTGTAGTTTAACATATTTGGAACATGTAGTAGTCCGTCCGTGCCCCACAAAATTAGAAATCAACCGATATGGAGCTGAGATTAATGATGCAATTAGATTAATGAAACAATGGATGACAATCAAGAATGTCTATCCATCACTTTAATAACGTTCAGCAATGATTATCTTCACTCTAGATTTACAATTAAATATTTTGAGTGACAATTTTAAACAATGATTCTCATTGTTAATTTACAACTAAGTTTTCCAATTTACAACTATTTTTTTTATCACGTTTGTGAATTGATAACATTGAATAATGATTACATTCATGGTCTATTTACAAGTTTTTGAGCGGGGAATTAATAATTTTACTAACGGTCAAAATATTTCAAATATTTTTTGGTCTAGTAAATTATATGGAAATAATTATATTTTACAGGATTAAAATTTAAAAAATATATATAAATTATTATTATTATTATTTTGATAATATGTTTCTTATTAATTATAGTATAGGCTGTTAGGATGTTTCCAACCATATTAGATGGTTTAAAATGTAAACCAACAATTTATGATGTGATTCATCTGAAAGACATTATCAGAATCAATACTAATCACAAAAGTCTAAAATCAGGCAGTATTATTATTATTATTATTATTATTTTACAAATAATTAATATATGAGTAAAATATATATACATTTAAAAAGACATATAGCCAGATTTGTAACAATAGAAATTTTGTTTTTATTACGATACAATGGGCTTACATTATGGTTTACTTAATGAGCTATGTCCAAAAAACTATAATTCATATTCACAGAACCATATCAATTTTTTTTAATTAATCAGTGTAATTAAAATATGACAAAAAAACCCTATTTCTAAAATAAATCTTTAATTATTATTAAAAATATTTTAAAATATTCAATAAAAATTAAATAACTACCATCCATTATAATTAATTAATAACAATGAGAAAAAAATTATCACAAAAATAAAACAACTAATTAAATATTGTATTGTTGAATCTCATCACCAAAAATTAAGAGATATGACTAATTAATATTGTTTATATTAGCATATATATATCTTTTTGTGTTTTTAATTAAAATATATAACTATTTATAATTAAAATTATTAAAATATGTTTTTAATATAATAATAAGTCATTTTAAATTGAAAATAGTTCAAAAAATTTATAATTTATGAAAAGAAAAAAAATTAATAGCCAATAAAAATAAGACTTATTAAAAAATCCATAATAAAAGCCGAGTAGGCTAAGATCTTATCCTTCACTTGAGAAGCAAGCAGTGATAAGCTTTGGTTTGCTCAGCTTTATTCGAAAGGGTGAGTTGATGCTTGGGTGTCTGCTGCTGCAGCCAGGCGAAGCATGATTCTATAGTTTCGGTGGAAAAAAGCCTTCCTTCATTAAGGTCTTTTCAAGAAAATGACCTGTCTAGAGGCTCATTTGTCTACGGGGTCGATCGCAGCTATTCTGCTAGATACACACAACCTGAATCAAACAACACGCCTAGAGGTTGATGTGTCAACCTGAATCAAACAACACGCCTAGAGGTTGATGTGTCCTGAAAAAGGAATAGTGATTGATAGAGACAGAGACGGCCTCGCGGTGCTACTTTTGCTGAGCGTTCCCTGTCGGCGGTTCCTATATCCAACTCCATAGGAAAGTAATTGCGCCTTGACATGCGCAGCAGATAGCCATATAACAGGCGCGCGGTAATGATTAGAGAAGAAAAAAAAAAAGACCCGCGGTGTTATATGGCTATCTCCAGCGCATGTCAGGCGCAATTACTTTCCTATGGAGTTGGATATAGGAACTGCCTTCCCTGTCGGCCTGGCTGACGAATCTCATTCAGTGCGCTCCACTTGGCATGAAAAAGAGATCCCTGAGTATCGAACCCAGAGACATGGATTGGTGTATATCTTTCGAAATTCTGAATAAAAAACATGTTAATACGGAGCTCCATAAATGGATATGGACAGGAAACTCAGGATCCTCTACTCGGTTAGTGTGGAGTGGTTGCATTGGAGCAGTCAAAATGGATAACAAATAGCTGGAGTATTGTCAGAGACGAAATAGAATGGAAAATAGCAATACGATAGTAGAGGAATATCTTTCCCTCCAATGACTTGGAAGGCTATTGATGAAATGACTTATCACAGGACCATCGTGAATTTCAAAAATGCTTTGCATCTTTGAAAGGGTTATTTTATTTATAAAGTATTGTTATTTTTTAATTATTTTGTTAATATGGGCAGAAGTCAGTTTAAATATTTAATATTTAATAAATTTAATTTAATGTTAGTGTTTATTCTCATCAAAAATCAATATAATTATTTTGTATAAATAAAATATATATTTAATATTGGTTTTACAGAAAATGAGTTGTATCAAAGTGTGAGAAATAGAATTTTGTTTGTGAGAAAAGGTGAAATAATTGAAGTAAAATAGTTAATATTTTGAATATAATATTTTTTATTTAAAAGGTAATATATATATATATATAATAAAATTACTTATTATTTTTTGTGTTAAGAGGTGTTCTCTAGCCTAGGATGTTAGAGATGCTTAAAGTTAATGTAAACACTTTCACTCCGCAAAATTAAAATATGGTAGATATGTGTAACTTAGTGTACCTTAATGTAATATAATATAATGTAAACATTTTAACTTATTGAAAAAAAAAACCCTAAAAAAAAAAACCCACGGTATTGACCCATGGTATTCATGTGGAATATAACTTATTTAAGGGGGAAATTAAACTAGCCTAGATTCATCTTACTTTAATGTTATATTTACATACTTAATTAGTTGTCGAAAATGATGGTGTTGAATCCATGTAGCCAGTAAAGGTAAGACATTTTCATTGATATTTTCTCACTTGGCATTTGTATCAATCTATTTGGTGGCTTATGTCTTTTTGATGATTTTTTTACTATCGTTGAATGGATGAATACATAATGTGTATATGTGTAGAAGCTTTAGAACTATTGGGTGATTAAGGAAGATGTGTAAAGTTAAACATGATTGCACAAAGTACAAAACAATAGTTGCTTTTTCATTCTAATGGCCTTTTTGATAATCATTTAATATAATATATTTAATATATTATCTTAATTTATGTGTAATAGTGTACTATAGAAATATAGCTATCTAGGATGGCAAGTTTAGAAATGAATAAGCTTAACTATGAAAGTGAGTTGGGGTGAAGGGACAAGGTGGAAGAAATATTAGGTAAAATGTAATTATTACATTTTATCCATGGAGTAGACCGGAAGACAAAGTACTCAATCTAGTAAGGCACAGAAATGTATGCAATAGGGATGCAAAATCCCTATTTTCCAGAAGAAAAATACCACTCAGTGGCAACTCATGGATGCACTTCCTTAATAAAATCTCATTTTTAACAATTCTAGAGTGACTTTCTAAAAATAGAAAGTCATGTCTAAAATCTCAGACATGACTTTCCAAAATAGTAAATCACCTCCAATCAATGGGTAATCAAGTATAGTTGAAGGAAAATCATTTAACTTACTCATTAATCAATCCTAATAGTTCAATATCGACTTAATCCTCAATGTTATTAATATTATTAATACCATTATTGTCTTTTATGAGATTATGATATTATTATTAAAAGGAAATTACAAGTCACCTTCATCTCCTCAATCACTTCACACCTCTCCTTGATGACTTTCATGGCTCTATGTAAATCTCTCTCTTTTAATAATACACTACTCTCTATTTTATGCACACATCAAAGAATGGCATATTCCTCCTACACTCATTAAAGACATGTCATAAGATATTCGTCTTACGCTCTCCTTAAGGCATAAGTTACACTCTTCTTAACTAAGGCATGCATTCCTCTCCTTAATAGCATGAATAACACTCCTCTAGATGGAATACAAAGCATGCATATTACTCCTCCTTTATGACAAGAATTTGATTCTCCTCCTATATATGTGTGTCTCATGTATTCTCACTTAAAGGGGAGAGGTGCATTGTAATTCTAAGGGTTGGAGAGACTTGAGGAGGATTGTGAGGGGGAGAGTCTTGGAGAGTAGACAAATGTTGTTGAAATGAATCTGAAATTCCTAAACTAAATTATTAAGTACTTCTACCTAGTGGAGTTGTCCATGAGTGGTATTGAGAGGAAGTGAAACTTATCTTCCTTAGTTTTCCTTGTATATATCTCTACTGCTATATTTTGGAACTTCTTGGGAGTTCTTACAACTCGGGGGTTCCAAGGGGAGAAGTTCTCCCTGGATATGGTGGGTGGAAAACTCGATAGTTCACAATGAGTTGGTAAGGGAATTGGAACTGGAACGTACTCTCATCTTTTTCGAGTTATATATATACACGTTGTCAGGTATACCTATAAATTCTCTTGAAATTTTGGTTTCTTAATAGTTTTAGAGTATTGAAATTTTAAATTTATTATTGCTACTCTAAATTATTACAAATTTATGAATATTTATGAAACAATTAGAAATTTATTTCTAAGCCAACCCACAATGACTTAACAGTTTCTTGGCAGTTATGTATGAGAATTTACATGCAGGGAATTAAAAAAAAGAATGTGTTGCCAAGGATTTCTAATTCTAATTATAATAAAAATTTGTCCATAGCAGGTCATGTCTATTATCTAAAAATAATACTCAATGTTTGATAGCATTTCATTGTCCATTTTTTCAATTTAATACATGGTTCTTGCTCTCTATGAATTGGGTTGTTGGTTAAAACTTAGATCTCTAAGAAAAAGGGTTGCACACTAAATGTTTGAAAAAACTCCTCAAGGGATGTAGTTTATTATTCTATGTCAGATTTTATTATTGTTCTGTTGCAAATTAAGTAACATAAAGTATTAATGACTGTAGCATTCAAGGTTGTCATGTGTTTTCTAAATTGTAGCAGTGGTTGCAATAACTTTGTCAACTTATGTAAAGGGAAGTAGCTTTGCAAGTTGTAAAATGTTTGATTAATTACATGTATCAATAATTCATATAGTGAAAATAAAAATTCATAAATTCAATGAACAACTCATAGTAGCATAATTTTGGGTTATATTTCTTCATGTAGAGTTGTAGATGAAAGTTTTCAAGCTATGTGTTTGACAAAAGCGGTAAATGAGATCCAAATTTTTGTTGTTTAAAGAATTGAATCTCTTGGCATTTTTATTTCGATTTAGCTCACGATCAACGAGTATTCATACCTTATGGCCATGTAACCACTGATTTCATTCCAAAAAAATATTTTCCAAAACTGATTTGTAAATCTAAGATATTTTCCAAATTGTTGCTGCCACCTGTTCTTGCGTGTTGTCGAGTTTTTTTTTGGTGAAAATATTTGTTTTAATATGCCAACATATTAATTTTAGTTTATGAATTTTATGAGATAAATAACTTGAAGAAGAATCTCAAATTCATTACTGCTAAGTGTTTGACAAAATGCCTCAAACACTGTAGATTGCACGCTTGCAAAGTGTTTGACAAAATGCCCCAATGACTGCAGATTGCATGCTTGCAATTTATTTGTTGAAAGGGCTTAATGGTTGTAGATTGCATGGTTGCAAAGTGTTAGTCAAAAGGCATCAATGGCTATAGCTTTTGTGCATATATATGATTAGAGTAAATGTCTTACTTATTGTAGCATTCATGTACTCTAAATTTATGAAGAGATTATTTGATGGATATGGCTTCCTATTTCTACAAGTTTTTGTATGAATGTGAAAATGAATTAAATAAGTTGTTGAAGTGTGAATAGAGAATAAGATAGTTTTTATTGTTATTATCTAAAGTTTTCATATAAAAAAGGGGTTGATGCTGGAAACAATGTTATAGTGATAAATTTTGTAGGATTTTGTGCAAGTGAACATATAAGTTTCATCTGAGTTACATGTATTTATGGGTAAAATTCTAGCTTTAATGACTGTAGAAAATTATTGTTCCCAATTTTTGCAATTCGAATGATTTATTTGCCTATTTTTGAAGAATAGTTTTCTTCTAAATTTGTATGAGTGGCTTCTTTTGCTGCAACATTCATTATATGAGACTTAGGATTGAAGCAATGCCAATGGTTATTTTTAATTGATGAATCAATACACATATCATATTATTAGATTTACTAATGAAGAGAGACATATTTCTCTTTCATTTATCATGTTCCAAGTAGATTAATACTCATACCCTTACATGTGCATTTTGTGATAGAAGCATATATTAGTTTAGGTTATTGTGGCATACTTTTGTGGTTATGATGTCAAAAGTCAATAAGCGGAACTTATTTAGAATAATCTAGGAGATCAAATAGATTGATCTAGCTTAATTCTCGCACATGGTGTCATGGTGGAGTTTATTGCCAGTCTTACTTAGTTTTCACATATAATTATGGAAAAATCACATGCTATCTTCTTTTAGACTTGAGGAGAAAGACGTTTTGGAATTGGTTTTAGGGTAAAATTAGCACTCGCTTTCTAACTAAGTTATTCGTATTATAATTTAACCATAAAAAATTGAGTATTAATGTTCAATGTGACCTTTACTTCTCTTTATTATTGATGTTTGGTAAGGTGGGACCTTACATATGGTATCAAATCCAGCTACAACATTGGGGCCTAATGGGCCAACATGTTTGCTTGTAGGTTCATGATGTATAAATGTTGGTTTTGCATGCATGTTGAATTATTGTCTATGTTGACTTGGAAGCATATTGGTTTCACAAGGAATATTATTATTACTATGTCATTTAGAAACTCAGGAAAGAAAAATAATGCTTTGTTATATTCCCTTATATTTTTGTTAAGAAACATTATTAGAAATATGTTAAAAAACTTAAAGGTATGCTAGGAAAGGATGGGTTTGAGAAAGTTGGTTTTAAACCCAATCATGTGAATTGATTGATTGTAACTGGGTGAGTGAGATATGTGGATTGGATGCATGATTGTATATATGTTTAATACATCACTATCAATGTGATATGGGCCTACTAGCCATATTTACTAGCTGAAAATGTATTTACCAAGGAAAATATTGGCCTAATCTAAACTATATTATGATGAGATTGGTGTGTATGCTTTGGGAATGTGTATAAAATATAAGGCCAAGATTCAATTAACATGATGATTAAATTCATCATGTTAATTTTGAATATTTTCTTACTTACACTAATGGAAATTTAACAGAAGCTACCTTGAAGGATGTCACTTTTAACTATGAATATAGATTGAAGAGTAATGTATGTGCATTAATTTGATGTGTTAAAATATCGTTTGGGAATACATTCTTAATGAGTAAGAATGGAATTCCTATGTTTTATTTGACATGATTTTTTTTTGTTTCGGTTGATATTATGCATCAAATAAATTGAAATTATTCAAATACTAGGTTTAGGTATGGCCTTCCTAATAAACAAGAGGCTTAAACGACTCATGCATGAAGAGTTGTGGAAGCAATTTCAAGGAAAAATTGAAGGTTATGTTTTCCTTGACTTATGTATGAGTGTGGAATCCATACTAGCATATATCTATGAGTTGATGTATGGCTATGGAATCCATACTAGCATATATCTATGAGAAAATGTACGGGTGTGGAATCCATACGGACATATTTCTAGGAGATAAGTAATGAGGTAAGGTATGGGTGTGGAATCAATAATAACATATATCTATGAGCTAAGTAATCCTTCTGGTTAGAATGAACAAAAATATTTTGATGGAATATCATAGACATGATTAGGGGGGATTGATTACGTGTAATTGAAGTTAAATAGATAGAGATTTGTAACATGAATTTTCTTGAGATTTAAATCCATTATTTTATTTTTATTACAAAATAAGATACTAAGATTGGTATACTGAACACCATTAGGTGGTTTAGAATGTTTGGAATAATTGAATTCTATATATGGAGTCAACTGTGAACTATGTATATATCCTCTAGTATTGTAATTCTTTTGTATGTGTTGGATTTAGGTAGAATTAAAATTATTTTCAAATGCTTGAAATGTAGAAAAAGATTATTGTGATAAGTTGATGAAATATATTTTCTATTGGCTTAAGACAAATTAGGTCTAGGAAAGCCATAATAGTCTCTTTAATGATTTTGTTAGTTGAATATTGGTTGAATTCTATTTAACCAAATTAATTAGAGAAATTATGAGGATTGAAATCATGAACTGCTCTAAACTATTGTTAGTTAGGCGATTGAGTCAAAATTCATATTTTTTATGAACTTGGTGAACTTATTTCTTGGAATTTGATTAACTTGTAAATTTTTAAGAGAATAACATATTTAGAAGATAAACATTTAATGCAGTGAGAACTTTGTTTTCTTTGAACTTAAAGAAAAAGGTATGTGATTAATGAAAAGCTTAGTTGAGTTCTTGTTTTACAATAATATGTGCTTGTGATATTTATTGAGGGAGAAATTTAAGGAGAATGAGATCACATTTTGATGAATTGGAATTCTTGCATGATTTAGAGGCTTAACATGATTGTAGTATATGTGGAATGGAAGAGATTGATGGATTTAGGAATTTTGTGATTGGATGTATAGTTGTATGAGTAGTTAGTAATCTTGCAAAAGGCTATAATATTTTGAGAGGTGTTAAAGAGAAAAACGTATCTTTAGGCCAGAAATGCCTTTATGATTGTCTAATCTTATTTAAAATAAAAAAGATTCTTCATAGTTAGAGAAATATATGGTTTTCATAGCTTGTTTTTTTTGTGTGTGTATTAATAGTAAGGAATAAGACCTGAAACCAAATGAACTAATTAATTATTGAACAGAAATCATGAGTGATTTTATAGTGGAAATACAAGTTGACTTATAGTTATCAAGATAGATTCAATAATATAGATATTGTATTTGTATAATTATGAAATTTTTTCTTGATTACAAGCCACTTTGGAAAAGATATATTTAATTGTTTTTGGAATGAATATCTTCTAACTGAGTCATTCATAATTTTTCTTTTTTGATAAGTAAGAGACGAACCTTCTATTAATATGATCAAATTACATAATATATAGAGTGCCCCAGACAGCAGGGGTGGAAAAAAACTAGGGACCGAGGCTTATAAGATTCTTACAAATAGATCAAAGTGGTTCCTACTGCAACACTTCCACAATACCAGATACCATCCATGTCCTGTGCGATGTGCCACATAAGGTTTTGGGGTTTTGTGTCCATGGTTTCGCTGAATGTCCAAGGCCCGTACAGGGAGCCACAGTGGACCCCACTGCCCCTCGCAAACAGACCCGACTGCAACTCTAAACTGGGTCCAATAAATAGAAATAGGCCCAGAACCCTAAGGCAACAAGCACGACCCATCTCAGCCATCGAATACATAATCCTGATCCAATGGTCATTGGGGATATCACACAAACGAGAAGCGCGAAGGTTAACCATGTGATGAGAGCGATTTTCTCTCACCTCTCGATGCCACGTGTTACCCACTGAGTGGAATCGCATGTGCCTACCAAAATACCAGAATCCATCTAGGTCCCACGCGAAATACCACTTACAGTATTGAGTTAGTGGTTTTGGAAAAAAGCCATAACATTCTCATAGACCTTGCTTAGCCTTCTGCCTGGAGTCACCAACATAAACTTGTTGAGCCAAATATCCCCAGGCAGTCCATTCTGTATCATTGCTTGACTTGAAACCTTCCTCATTCATCCAAAAGTTAACATTGTTGTGGAGAGAAACCATATCCCAATATCGTAGGATGGATTAGGTGATATCATCCTCACTTCTATCTCCTAAATCCCTTCGATTATCATTGTTCCTCCATAAATCCCAATCTTTGGTTGCCAGGATGAAACAGTCCTCTCGCAGTTTCCCTTCAGGTAACAACTCCCATGCATACCAAGAATCCATGTCCTTATTGGCCACACCTTCATTGGCTAACCGATCTGCAAGCTTACTTGCCTTCCTTCTAACATGAACAAATCTAATCGTTTTAAGGGTCTACAAGTGAGAGTGGATATAGTGAAAAACTTGCAACAGCTTCCAGTGCTTCGACAGTTTATCTAGTGGAGTTCCATTGTGAATCATCTTGGCTGCTCGGATGATCAAATCCGAATCTGATTCATTGATAACATTCTGTAAATTTGCCTCCCCCAAGATTTACAAGCATTGATCTAAAGCCAGAAGTTCAGCCATGTTATTGGTGCCCTTTTCCAAGTGGCCATGGAAGATGTATTTTGTGTGCCCCTGAGGATCTCTTATAGCACCCCCAAAGCCTGCTTCCCACGGATTTCCCTTAGAAGCTCCATCAATGTTTACTTTGAAGAAGCCCTGAGGAGGGGGCTGCCATCTACTGGCTCCTGTGTTAATTGTTCTCACTTCCTTCCTTATTCCTTGAGGATTGATGGATTGAAGACCCAAATTAAGAATAATAATCTCCTCGTGAGGCAGAGGAGGATTTGTGGGAATTGACCTCAAAAGGATATTAACTATTTCTTTAATCTATTTTTAGAATTTGATTGATTATATGCTGGGGTTCGCTAGCTTTATTTAAGAAAATCCACCTATTACGTTCTTTCCAAACATTCCAAATGACAATGTCTGGTACTAGCATCCAAGCTTTATTGTTGATCTCATTCTCTGAGAAGTTCTTCCTCCAGTTTTTCAGAGAGTTGGATATGCTGAGACTGTCTCTGTCAATATGTTGGAAGCTTGAGGCAACCCAGTCCCACACCTTAATAGAAAAAGACCAGAGGTTGAGCAGGTGTTCAATAGTTTCCTCATGTGAGCCGCATAGGTGACATTTGGAAGGGCCAATGAAGCCTTTCTTGAGGAGGTTTTCCCAAGTTAGGATCCTTTTTTGATGCGCAAGCCAGATAAATAACTTTATTTTCATCTAGTGAGGAGTTTGCCAAAGTTCCTTCCAGACCTTATCAGCACTTACAAAGTTGAATCCAATGATTGCTTGTTTTGCTTCTTTGAGGTTAAAGTTATCTTCGTTATTCTTCCCCCATCTTAATTGGTCATGTGAGGAGGAAACTAGAATCCATATGTGCTTTAAGTCCATGGTGAGAGTCTCTGCCATGGCCTTTAAAGCACTCTCATCACTGTAACTTAGTTCCTTCCACTTCCTCCATTTTTCATTGTTCCTTCCCTGGTCCCAGAAATCTTTTACCAACAATAGGCCTTTGCTATCCCTGTCACTCTTGAGGGCTGCCAGATCAATCCTATTGAGGATGGGTTCTTGTTGCCATTTGTCCTCCCAGAATCGAGCTCGGTCCCCTGCTCGGATTTCCAAAAAACAATGTTGCTAAACAATGCTCTTGTTCTCCCAAGCAAGGTTCCATATGTGTGAGCCTCTGATTTGTCCTGTCATTCTAATAAGATCCTTTTCTTGCGAGTGCTTGGCATACTTTTGTTTCCAAAGCTTGGTCCAGTAGGCATTCGGCTCCTTGATCCATTGCCACCAAGGCTTAGCTCCCGAAACTTTACTGGGAGTATCTGAATCATGCAACCCCAAGCCACCATGGCTTTTGGGCTTGCAGATCTTGTCCCATGCAACTAAATCCCATTTTCTTTTCTCTTCCCCTGTATGCCACTTAAGGTTCCTTTGAATGTCTTCAAACATGAAAATGGGAATGGCTTGCAAGATCGTCTGTGTGAGCACAAGTCGCCCTGCTAAGTTTAAAGATCTGCATGTCCATTTTCTGATTTTGTCCTGAAGTTTATTTAAAATTGGTTCCCATATTTTCTTGCTGAGAGATTTATCAGTAAGAGGAATACCAAGATATTTGGAAGGCAACTGTTCCCTTTGAAAACCAAGAATCCTAGTAATGTTTCTCTGTATAGCAATATTAGTGTTAAAGAAAAATACTTTGGACTTGTTTTGGCTAACCTCTATACCTGCTGCCATAGAAAAGTCGTTTAAGATATCTTTGATTGCCCTTGCTTCCTTGACTGTGGGTATGCCCTATAGCATAGTATCATCCACAGATTGTTGATGAGTGTTAGCCTCTCCATCCGAGGTGAGCTTGATTCCTTGAGTTCGACCTTCAACATTTGCTATTTTGATTGCCCTGCCTAGCCCTTCCATCATGAGGAAAAAGAGGAAAGGAGAGAGCAGATCACCTTATTTGAGCCCTCTGGAAGGTGTGAATGTATTTGAAGGAGCTCCATTAAGAAGAATGGAAAAACTGGTCGTGGTGACTAGTGCCATAACCCATATTATCCAATTTTGGTCAAAGCCATATGCTTTGAGAGTAGCTCTGATATAGGACCAGCTGAGTTTGTCATAAGCTTTCGCAATGTCCAACTGAATAATCATGCCTACTTTCTTGTTGCTTTTGAGAGAGTGTACCACCTCATGTGGTTGGATGATGTTGTTGAGATTTTTTGTCCTTCCATATAGCCTGTTTGCTCTTCCGAGATGAGGGAAGGTAGTAGGGGCTTGAGTCTATTGGCTACCATTTTGAGATGATTTTATACACCACATTACATAAGTTTATGGGTCTAAATCCCTCCGGAGTCATAGCATTTTGCTTTTTGGGGATTAAAGCTATGAAGGAAGCATTTAGTGCTTTCAGAACCTTTTTGTGTTTGCTTGAGTCTTCCACAACCTCGAGGATGTCTTGTTTGACTGTATCCTAGTAGGATTTGAAGAAATCAACATTGAATCCATCTGGGCCTGGTGATTTTCCAGTTTCCATTTCCTTGATCACCTCACTAACCCCCTCTTCTGAGACTAGCCTGTTGAGATTGTGGTTGTCCTCTCTAGTGACCAACTTGGGGATATACTGGGTGAACTAATTAATTAACCTAGATCTATCCTCCATTAGCTCTTTAGCAATATTAGAGAAGTGTTGTACTAGATTCGATTCCATGTCCTTCTGGGAGATAAGCTCAACACCCTGAGAATCCTTAATCTTTATGATTCTATTATATGCCATGTGGGACATAGTGGATTTGTGGAAGAACTTAGTGTTTCTTTCTCCCTCTTTGATCCATTGAATCCTGGATTTATGTTTCCAGAAGGTTTCCTCTTGTAAGCATCGATCCTCCCATTCTTCCTGCAAAGAATTAGTTATCTTTTGCCTCTCTTCATTGAAGCCCTCTATGAAATTGATCTGATTGATTTCCTATAGTTTCTATTCAGTCTCAACTCTAGCCTTGAGGATATCACCAAATTCCTTTTTGTTCCAAGCTTGAAGTTTGCATTTAATATATTTCAGTCTTTGCTAGAGTATGTACATTTTATTACCCTACCTATTCAGATCCTCTTTCCACCATTTGTCAATGTTACTGGTGAATTTGGGATGGGAGAGCTAGGCATTCTCGAATCTAAAGGGCATGTTTCTTGGAGTTCCCATAAAGGTAGCTTCTAGCTAAACTAACCAATGGTCTGAACCCCCAAAGGGTAGAATGGATGCTGGGATGGCTGGTCCTATGAGGAAGAGATCCTCAGAGATGATAAATCTATTAAGTTTTGATGCCACTTGAGAAGCCCCTCCCCTTTTGTTGTTCCATGTGAAGGTTCCATTTATTGTCTCGGTGTCCACTAGTCCCATGTTCATGATGAAATCTTGAAAGGCTTCAAAATCTCTGCCTAGCTGGCTAGTGCCTCCTTTTTTTTCTGAAAGAAATCTTATCATATTGAAATCACCTGCAACTATCCAAGGCATATTGGGATATCGTGCTCTTATATTTTCCAAGGAGGTAAGAAGCTTGAGTTTATCTACTTGCTTCGGAGGTCCATAAACATTTGTTACCATGTATGTCTCCTTATCACCTACAGGACTGCAGACTGAAGATAGATAGTTCCCGGATGCTTCAGCATCTAGGATTCCAAATTTCTGTGGATCCCACAGCATGAGAATGACACCTGCCGAGTTATTTGCCTTGACCTCTAAATACTCATACTTGATTAACCATTTATTATGAATTTCTCTTATTTTCTCCATTGAACATTTGGTCTCCTGAATAAAGACCATGTTTGGGTTTTCTTCTTTTATTCTATTACTTAGATTCCTTTGTTTCCTTCTACTACCTATACCTCTAATATTCTAGGTTGTGAGCTTCATTAAGAAAGGTTAGTAAAGGAATAGCTGGTGAGATCTTTCATCTTACCTGAGTTAATCAGTATTTTTCCACACTCATTTAGCAGTTCATTCTGTCTTTTTCCTTCCTGAGTTCTTTGGAAATTGGGCCTAAGAGTTATCCATCATTTTGACCCCACTTTGCTCCTGGCTTTCATGGTTTCTTTTGACACCATTTCCTTTAGACTGTGCCCTCTATAGAAAGAGCTATTGAACTCGATCATAATCTTATTTTGTTAAGGAGTCCATGCCTTTGTTCTTTCCTTGTTCCAAAAATTGTTCTAGATCTAGATTTTCCCTGTCTAGAATCTCCTGTAGTTCTTTGTCCTTCGTTCCTACCTCACTTGGATTCATCTCATGGTCCTTGCTGATCTCCATGCATCTTTGTAGCTCCTCCTTCTGCTGGTTGTTTGCTAGGATATCCTCCATTTCAGCTTCCATATCCTGCTCCTTAATTGTGTTTTCCCTGTCTTGCATTGTTTCTACGCTCTCCTCTACTTCCTCTAGGATTTTGAAACTATTGTGTCTGGTCTGTATGTCTTCACTATTCTTCTTGTGTGACCATTCTCCCCCTTTCCCTTTGCCCCCAACCTTGGTGAAACCCTCGTGATCTATGTCCAAAGAGATTTTCCCATTGCCTTCCATATTGTTTGTTGGGCAGTCTCTGAATAGATGGCTGTGTTCATGACATTTGCAGCATTTGAATGGTATGTGCTCATAGTCCACTGTTTGCACCCATTCTTCATCATATACCTCTAAAATTATTACTTCCGGAAGGGCTCCAGATAGATACATTTCCACACATATTCGAGCGAAGGAGGTGTATTTACCTTTTAGTGTTGCCTCTGATATCTTCAGAAAATGCCCCAGCTTGTTGCTTATGGTTTTCAAAGATTCTAATTGCCAATAATCTGAAGGTAAATAGTATAGTTTGATCCGGATCGGTACGAATGTAAATGTTTCACGTTTCGGAACAAAATTCATCACCCATGGCCACATGTAGAGTCCCGCACATCATAGAAGTAATGCCCCCTTCAAATACTCTATCTTTGTCTTTTAGGCTTGCAAACACCATTGTGAAAAAGCCCTTATAACCTAGATGTAAATGTATTTCTCCCTTTGGCTTCCAATGGCTCCTAATCCAGATATGTAATGCCCTCTCTGTTGGCCATAACCCCATGAAATTTCAAATGATTGCATGTTCTTTCATATGGTCCCTGTGCACTTGAATCGTTGGATCACTTAGTATGACTTAGGAAATGATGCTTGATTTGGGTTTGCAGACTCCCGTGGTTTTCGCAGGAGTTGTTTTTTTGCTGCCGCCTCCCTTCTCCCTTTCTTTACTTGTTTCTTGTTGATTTCCTTCCTGATCCTGGAAATTGTTTCTTCCAACTGTCTCCTTGCCTCTTGCTTCTGAAATCTTTTCCAACAGTTTTTTGAAATGCTTTCCTCTTGCTTCCTTGCCTCCCTCTATGAATGCTTGACTATAGGAGGGAGTGACACTCCCCCCTGCACGTCCCGCCATGGAACCCTAATGCAAAACCTTAGTGCTAACTACAAACCTTTCTCAAGTTGCTGTAACTGAGTCATTCATAATTGATTCTCAAGTAAGAGAAGTGAATAATAATGAATATTATGGGAATTCAAGGAATGGTTTATAATATAAAAGTGGGTCAATGAGGACTGTACGGAACCTTTGCTAGTTAAAAACACACACACACACAGCTATATATATTATATATATATATATATATATATATATATATATATATATATATATATATATATATATATATATATATATATATATATATATATTTATATATAATATTATATATATATTATATATATACATACATACATATACATATACATGTATGTATGTATATATATCTATATATATATATATATATATGTATGTATGTTTGTTTGTATATATATATATATATATATATAGTATGTGTTGAACCTCAAATTGTGATTTTTCTTAAAGAGTAAACATTTAGTAAAAATTGTAGGTAATCTTAAAGAATTTGATTGCAAGGGTGCCTTATGGAACGAATAAGGGAAAAATGGATTGAGAAGAGACATAAAGCAAGTGGGATGTAAGAGTGAGTTATATATACGACATGTTTTGTTGCATAGTTTCAATGGATATTGTATGTGGCTTGTTTTATGCTTCTTGTATGCAAATATGATTGTGAGATGGGATGGACCATCATTGTTTTTTATACAACCAATGTGGGATTTGTTTAAGAGTTTGCAAGCTCAATTTTTCTATAGAAACCTAAGAGAATGGCATAGGAAATATTATTGAATTCATTCCCAAACAATAGTATCTAGATATAATATGCTTGACTAGATGATTGTTTCGATATAGTATGTATTATAGTGTATGTTAAAATCTATTTAGTATGGCATAACTATACATGGCACTTAATTAATAAGGGTGTTTTTTGTCTTCATGTACAACTCGATTGGATTATATATATATATATATAATATATATATATATATATATATATATATATATATATATATATATATATATCCAACAACGACTATAATAAAACTTTGGGCCAAGTTTAATCCAAGAGGGGGAGTATGTAGTGTCCCACATTGGCAACATTAGTATTGTGACACTTAGATAGGGTGATTTTGATGTAATGATATAAGATTATACATAACAGACTTATGTAAATTCTTATATGTTATATACCTAGTTTGGGTCACATGTTTGCTATGTTCTTATGATAATATATATGGTTGTGTGTATAAGAACTGATTTTGGTTAAAATCATATTATTGATGTTTTCACTTTTGGTATCTTGGTTTGGACATAGGTGTTTGACATGGATGGTGATTCGGGATTGAAACACATAGATCCATGGATGATCATGGTTATGTGGAACATATGGTTAATTATGATTTATGGATGGTATAAATTTGTATGATTATATATGTAATCTTGTACAGAGCAAGATGTGGCAGGGGACCTAATTATTTGCAAACAAGGATGCTCAAATTATAAATGATTGTGGAAGACATGATATATGATTTTTATGATTATATATGCTTAATATTGTATTAAGCAACATGTGACAAGGGACGTGGTTATTTTCGAACAAGGATGTTCAAATTATAAATAGTTGCATAATTCATTTCTCCAGAACCAAAATGACAGTGGAAGTCAAGCACAATCTTTTGTAAAATGTGAATAAGGTAATTATGAAATTCATTTAATTCCTTTGGTCTATGAGATTGTGATGTGTGAAGGTCTTGGAACAAGGTTTTACCAACGGACCATTAGATGTGTATGAGCTTACAATCAGTACCTTAAGGTAAAGCGCAGGGTTTCAAAGTAAAGTAGATGATAAGCCATGGAAATTAGGGTGCGAAGTCTTGAATCTATGAAACATAAAGAGTGGGAGTCTTGAATCTATAATAAAAGGATTGGGGCATGGAGTCCCAAATCCATGAAAGATAAATACATGGAGTCTTGGATCTATAATAAAAGGATTTGGTTGTGAATTCCTATATATTTAAAAGATCAATGTGTGAAATCTTGGATCCTTGGAGTAAATCAGGGCGCAGAGTCCTTAATATACAAAGGCATAGAGATGTATGCAATAGGGATGCAAAATCCCTATCCTCCAAAAGAAAAAAACCACTCATGGGAAACTCAGGGATGAATTTCCTTAATAAAATATCATTTCTGACAAATCTAGAGTGAATTTCTAAAAATAGAAAGACACGTCTAACATCTAGAGCATGACTTTGCAAAAATAGTGAATCACCTTCAATCAATGGATAATCAAGTATAGTTGAAAGAAAATTAGTTAACTTGTCATTAATCAATATTAATAGTTCAATTTCAACATAATCCTCAATATGATTAATATTATTATTGTCGTTTATGAAACTATGATATTATTAACAAAAGAGAAATACAAGTCACCTTCATCTCCTCAATCACTTCACACCTCTCCTTGATGACTCTCATGGATGTATGTAAATCTCTCTCTCTTTTAGTACTACATTACACTCTCTTTTATACACTTATCAAAGAATGGAATATTCCTCCTACACTCATTAAAGACATGTCATAAAAAATTCCTCTTGCGCTCTCCTTAAAAAATAAGTTACACTCTCCTTAACTAAGGCATGCATACCTCTCCTTAATGGCATGAGTTACAATCCTCTAAATGGAATAGAAAGCATGCATATTACTCCTCCTTTATGACAATAATTTGTTTCTCCTCCTATATATATGAGTCTCATGTATTCTCACTTAAAGGGGGGAGGTGCATTGCAATACTAATGGTTGGAGAGACTTGAAGAGGATTGTGAGAGTGAGAGTCTTGGAAAGTAGCCAAATGTTGTTGAAATGAATTTGAAATTCCTAAACTAAATTACTAAGTAGTTCTACCTGGCGGAGTTTTCCATGAGTGGTATTGAGAGGAAGTGAAACCTATCTTCCTCGGTTTTCCTTATATATCTCTCTACTATTATATTTTGGTACTACTTGGGTGATATTACAACTCGTGGGTTCCAGGGGGAGAAGTTCTACCTGTATATGATTGGGTGGAAAACCAAATGGTTCACAATGAGTTGGTAAGGGAATTGGAGCTTGAGCATACTCTCATCCTTTTCAAGTTATATATATACACATTGTCAGCTATATCTATAAATGCTCTTGAAATGTTGGTTTCTTATTAGTTCTAAGGTGTTGAGATTTTAAATTTATTATTGCTACGTCAAATTATTACAAAATTATGAATATTTATGAAATATGTAGAAATTTATTTCTGAGCTAACCCACAATGAGTTAATAGTTTCATGGCAACTATGTATGAGAATTTATATGCAGGGAATTAAAAGAAGAATGTGTTTCCAAGGACTTCAAATTCTTCTTATAATGAAATTTTGTCCATAGCAGATCATGCCTATTATCTAAAGCCAATATTATATGTTTTATAGAATTTCATTTTCCCTTTTAGAAATTTAATACATGGTTCTCGCTTCCTGTTAATTGCGTTGTTGGTTGAAACTTAGATCTGTAAAAAAAGGTTGCACACTAAATGTCTCAAGAAACTCCTCAACGTATTTAGTTTATTGTATGTAATTTTTTATTTTTGTTTTGTTGCAAATTAATTGACATAAATTATTAATGACTGTAGCATTCAGGGTTGCCATGTGTTTTCCAAATTGTAGCAGTGGCTGCAATAAGTTTGTCAACATATGTAAAGGGAAGTAGCTTTCCAAGTTGTAAAATGTTTGACTAATTACGTATCAAGAATTCATATAGTGAACATAGAAATCGTAAATTCAATGAATAACTCATAGTAGCATAATTTTGGAATATCTTTCTTCACGTATAGTTGTAGATGAAAGTTTGCATGCTATGTGTTTGACAAAAGCGGTAAATGAGATTCAAAGTTTTCTTGTTTTAAAGAATTGAATCTCTTAGCCTTTTTATTGTGATTCAGCTCAACATCAGGGGGTATTCGTACCATTAGACCATGTAATCCCATATTTCATTAAAAAAAATACGTTTAGAACCTGATTCGTAAATTTGAGCGATTTTTCAAATTGTTGCTGCCAATCGTGTTTGCGTGTTGTCGAGCTTTTTTCTAGGTGAAAATATTTGTCTTAATATGCCAACATTTTAATTTCATTTTATGAATTTTATGAGATAAATAGCTTGAATAATAATATCAAATTCATTGATGCCAAGTGTTTGACAAAATGGCTCAATTGTTGTAGATTGTACACTTGCAAAGTGTTTGAAAAAATGCCTTAATGACTGTAGATTGAATGCTTACAAATTGTTTGTCAAAGGGCTTAATGGTCGTAGGTTGCATATTTGCAACATGTTAGTCAAAAGGCCTCAAGGGATGTAGCTCTTGTGCATATAAATTGTTAGAGTAAATGTCTTACTTATTGTAGCTTTCATGTACTATAAATCTATGAAGAGATTATTTAATGGATGTGGCCTCCTATTTCTACAAGTTTTTGTATGAATGTGAAAATTAATTTAATAAGTTGTTGAAGTGTGAATAGAGAATAGAATAGTTGTTACTTTTATTATCTGAAGCTTTCATATAAAGAGGGGGTTGTTGTTGGAAACATTTTTATAGTGATAAATTTTGTAGGATTTTGTGCGAGTGAACATATTCTTCTGTGCTGTATGTATTTATGGGTACAATTCTATGCTTTAATGACTATAGAAAACTATTGTTACCAATTTTGGAAATTCCAATGTTTTATTTGGCTATTTTTGAAGAATAATTTTCTTCTGGATTTGTGTTAGTGGCTTATTTTGCTATAACATTCATTATATGAGTCTCATGATTGAAGCAATGCCATTAGAACTTTTTAATTGATGAATCAATAAACATATCATATTTATTAGATTTACTGATGAAGAAAGACATATTCCTCTTTCATTTATCATTTCCAAGTAGGTTACTACTCATACCCTTATATGTGATTTTTGTGATAGAAGCATAATATTTGAGGTTCTTGTGGCATACTTTTGTGGTTATGGTCTCAAAAATTAATAAGTGAAACTTATTTAGAATAATCTAAGAGATCAAATAGGTTGATCTAGCTTAATGCTTGCACATGGTATAATGGTGGAGTTTATTGCCAGTCTTACTTAGTGCTCACATATAAGTATGGAAAGAGTACATGCTATCTTCTTTTAGACTTGACAAGAAAGACATTTTGAAATCGGTTTTAGGGTAAAGATAGAACATGCTTCTTATGTTATATTCTTATATTGAAATAGATGAAGGAACGTGATTACATGATAACTAAGTTAGTCGTATAATAATTAACATAAAAATATAAAAAAATTAAGTGTTGGTGTTCAATGTGACCTTTACTTCTCTATAGTACTGATGTTTGGTAAAGCCGAATGTTACAAGGTGAAAAAAAAAAAAAAAAAAAACATAACATAAAATTTATATTATATTTATATTTAAAATTAATAATTAAACTAGCCTAGATCCATCTTAACTCTAGATCTACCAAGAGTTTATAAGGATCAAATTTCTCGAGATGGAAACCTTTTTTAAACTAAAAAGAGATTTGATCCCTCTCGTCACTATAATTAATTAAGTTATATTTGGTTAAGGTTGATAAGAATCACTATTGCTTGAGTCATCCAATAAATGTTGAATCTCATAAGAACTAAGAAAAGACAACATGCCAGTTGCTATTTGATCATTTGTATGACATGTTGATAATTATATTAAGTAAATGTGTAAAGGTAAAAATGGGTTTATACATGCAAGGCTATTAATATTATAAATTTAATCCATTGATATAAAGGAGACAATGAGAATATGCCAACATTTTTCATTTATCACCATAATATAAAGAATTAGATTAAAAGTAACTAATTTGATGAGATTAACTAAGGGGCACATTTAGGAATAATATTACTAATATAATTGTGCATATTGTCATTGTATCCTTTACATCAACGGATGAAATTTCAAATATTAACTACCTTGCATGCCTAAATATATGTTTATTACATCGTAAGGTGTTCCCTTTGAGAAGTACTCCCCAAGTTGCCATTGTGTACTCCTCTGCACCATCAGATTTATTGTTAAATGATTGAGAGTTCTTTTCCCACTAGATCCCACTATTTTGACTATCAAACAAATACTTATTTGTGTAACCATTCAACTTGTTGATATTCAAAATAATTAATAATCTATGAACTTTTTTCCATGGCAGGTTTCGACAAGGAAAGGGAACCAAGTTCTGTTTCCTCCCAACATGTGATTTTTCTTGTCCATCGTTGTTTGTTAGCTTATTATTTTCTCTTTGAAAAATATAGTTTATGGATACAATATGACTATTGAGATTCGATTTACAAGTCATGTGCAAACATTTGCAGTGTTATTTTTGTAGCCACCTGCAAAGTTGCAAACTATAGAGATAACCACTGATCAAAGAGTATTGTGGGACAATTATTTTTACTCAATCTGTTCTATAAAATTCATTCTAATCATTTGATTAAACATCTTGCAATGATATTCCTGAACACCGTCATCTTCTAATGATATACCTAAACAACCTATCATTTCGATACTGGAACCATCTTCTCATTTCATATAAGGCATACTACACCAATATTCAGTATCCAATGAGTATAGAAGCTCTTAAATGAGTCTTCTTTTAGAAGGCTACTAAAAAGCATTTAGGATTCAAGTACGTCGATAGCTTATTATATTATTATAATGGTTTCTCTCAATTGAATGTATGAATTTAAACACATGTGTCTCAGGTTATAATATTATAATTTGGGTAACATTTCTAGGGATGTATACCATATTCATAACTTCCTTACTAGATGGAATGAATTTATTTGTTTTCGTGACATACATATAATGTCTACTCATTTTTCACTCTATTTCCATATATATGCTTAATATTTTTCAATGATTTGAATCATTTACTTACAAAATAAACAATTATCTCTCCATTTCAAGGGAAAGTGAGTAGTAGCTGAGATATTATAAAGAGTTGACCAAATCTCCATTTGGAGAGTAAGGAAGTGTAGTTGAGATACTATAAAGTTTAAATGGATGTGATTTATTTTGGCTCTCCATGCACCATTGTAGAAAGGAACACCCACCATTAACAACGCCTTTCATATTTCAATTTTTCTTCCTTAGAAGTGGGTAGACATCTTCTACATACAGTATCTTGTTCATTCTTTGTTGGGTAATATTGTAGAATCAACATAGTGTATTAAACCAATGTTGTTAATGTCCTGTTGTAGAATACCAATCACTTGAAATTAGAAATCCTAGGATTGCACAACTTCAATATTTGGTTCTACAACATGTAATATTGTATTTTTTCTCATCTGCAATGGCCACTCTTCAATTCACATTGTTTTTGAGAAAAAATATAAATATAAAATAAAAATATTGGTTAATTTTTCTTTATTTAGTTATTTTTTATATAACCATAAAATAAAATGTTGTGATATCAAGCTTCATTCTTTGATAGTTGTCAGTGATTGTCATTCCCAAAATAAATTTGACAATTAAGTTATTCTATATTTCCTTATTGTTTAAAAAATATTATTTATTTTTTAAAATAATATAAATATTATTATTTTTTAAATAATATAATTTAATTTTTATAAATCATAAGTATTCATGGTACTAAAAAATGAAAAAAACAATTATAATATTAACCAATAATTACCCCATTCCCTTTGAGCAAAACTCTCCTAGCTTCCACTGTGTACTCCTCTATTCTATTGTTAGACGATTGAGATTTCTTCCACTCTTACATCCCACAATTTTAATTGTCATCTAAATCTTGATTTCTGTAACTGTTCAACTTGTTGATCATTAAAATAGTTTTTCAATGGTAGGTTTCAATCAGGAAAGGGAAGAAAGCTTTTCTTCCTACCAACATGCGAGTTTTCTTGTCCATTATTGTTTGTTAGCTTATGATTTTCTTTTGTAGTACTTAAATTTTTTTTGTTCTATTTTTCTCTAGATCCTGCAACATCCTCAGGAGGTTATGGGTAACAAATGACTTAGTAAGCTTTCTACTCGTAAGTTGATCTACGAAATGGGTATGGGAAAGTGCATAGCCTCAAGCAAACCAAACAATTTTCTTCCTCCCATGATTGGAATTTCTCTCAATTGTTCCACAACCACATTCTTCCCCACCATGGCAAGGGTGTTGTAGTTGTACTTTCTTCTCTCAAAAACAAACAATGTTGCCATCAACAGCTCAAACTTCTCTTGGCACCAAGAAACACATATAGCTTACTCTCTGCACAACTTTTTGGATGTTCCCTCCATCCCATCGATAAGTCATTCATCCATAATCCTCACCATGCTGAACTGAGTAAAGGAAGAGTTGGTTGCTGGAAAAGATGCCACCTACACAGCCCTAACATTTGTACCCTCCAGTAAATCGTGGAAATAGAAATGAAGGTAACTAATTTTCTCTTGACCTAATTTCACCTTTTTGTGCAATGTCGATATGTGCAAGAAGAACAACAATAGTATAGTGGTCACTGCAATTGTTGCAGCATAATATTTCCATCTCTAAAAAAAGGAGCATCAATTCAGAGAAAGAGAGAAAAAATGTATGGTGATGAAATTCGAGGGCCACTTTTATAAGGTGTGCTCATGAGAAACTTTGCTTCTCTATGTTTAAGGTTTGATTACTATTTTTTCTTTGGTCACCATACAAGAACTAATGGCTTTTCATTACAATGGTTAGATGTACACTTGTGAAATAAATTGCAGATTCCCTTTGATTGATGGACTTTGTACCATGACCATGCAAGTGACACGGGATGCTAATACTGACCCAAAATATAACAATACATAAATCTAAAAGGAATAGGGCATGCATGAACCTTCACTATTCATTGAAGGATCTTAATTTGGTTATGACATCATGTCACCTACCCTCCCTATAGATTTTTTTTTTCCTTTCTGATGCGATTCTACATTTTGTGGATTTCCACATTTTAAATGGATATGCTCATCTATGTGCTTCCATCCTATATACATCATGTAAGAAATAATGAACTCCAATTCTGAGTGAAAGTTATAATGCACGAAGTTGATTTCTTTCCAACAATAATATTTTATTTTTTAAATCACATTCTTGAAAATAAAAAATTAACATATAGTGTTAATAATTTATTTTTTAAATAAATAAAAAATAAGATATAATATCTTTTTCTTATGAAATAAAAGCATATATATCTTGTTAATGCTTGCTATAGATATTGGGTTATTTACAGAGGTTATATAAAAAAATAATATTTAAATTAATCCATTTTTGCTACTTTTACAATCAATAACATTACGTTCTTTAACTTAATAGATTAGATCATGCATTTTGTTAGTGGTTAATAATTCACAAACCAAGCACATGAATCAACCAATATACCTCATTTAGTTATCCTCCTTCCATAAATAAGTCACGCTAGATGATCCTCTATTGTAGGGATTTACAAGTATTTCAAACATTCTTTTATTCTTAATTTATTCATTTACATGCATCTTTAATTCTTGTTACGCCATAAGGTGTTCCCCTTTGAGAAGAACACCCCCAGTTGCCACTCTACACTCCTTTCCACCATCATATCTATTGTTAGACAATTAAGCGTTCTTCCACTATTAGATCCCATTGTTATAGCTATTAACTGAATCTTGATTTGTATAACCATTCAACTTTTTGATGTTTAAAATAATTATAAACCATGAACATTTGTCCATGGTGGGTCTCAGCAAGGAATGATCATGTGCTCAAAATTTTTCTCAAAATTCCAAGTTGTTGGATTGGTGTGGAACCTAAATGACCACATAATTCTCATCATCTTAAATTCATTGCAACTCGTTTCATGTGAAACGTACTCCATATGCTACCAGAAACACGTTCTATTCATTTTCCTAAACAAGCAATTTTAAAAAAAATATATGCAGGCAACCCAGTCAGCAGTCCATACTACTGACATGACACCAACTTGGCATGCCTACGTGGAAGGGTGATTGTGCATATGAGTTTTTTCCTCCGTTGAATCAGATGCTACCAAGTGAAACGATTTAACTGGTGCATATTGGGAAAATTTCATTGGTTGGCTAGTGGCAAACCACAGGTTGCCATGTGTCTCGGCTAGGGGCCCCCACATAGCAACCAAAGGGCCACCGAAATTGGGTTAAGGTCCAGAAAGTACCAGCGTGGGTCAAACTAGTGACCTCCAAACTCCAAGCATTGTGCTCTAACTATTGAACCATACGATGTCTCTTGTTAAACATATGAAAAAAACATATTTTATGTTATATTCAGCGGAGTAATGGGGGTAAGGGGCCATGGGTTAGCGCCAACCTCCCCAACAAACTACCCATATGATCCAAGGTTGGAACTGTGGGCACAGAAGGAGTGGGGGCCCAGCAGGCGGGGCCGAGCTTTTGACCTTAGCCCTAGGCACGTGGCCCCCACATGACCTAAATTTTTGGACTTAAGGTGTCAACGGTAAAATTATCCATTCCACGATTTGTGCTGATTTTTCACCAATTTGTTGATCTGTTAGCGGAAATTAGCACGAAAATGTAGGACAGGTGCCATATTTGGGGTAATTTGTAGAGTGAACAGTGCAAAAGCTGGGGGAAGACATAACTTCTTCAGTTATTTACCAAATTAGGAGTAGAAAGAGCCTAGACCTGCATTTTTTAGCATTCTAGAGCCACTAGAGTAGGTTTTAGAGTTGTTTTACAATTGTAAAATGATGTATTCACATTTTTTAGCATAATAGAGAGGGCCAAGACATTGGAAGATGGACCAAGGAGACGTAGCCCAGGCAGGGTGAACTCCTTCATCATGTGTTGTTGTGATACTATTTTGGTGATGTTCATGTTTGTTATATGTTGTTGTTCAGTCATTTGTTTATGTTAATTTGTACATGAAATTTATGTAGAAACACTCAAAAACGCATGTCAAAATTTGTAATTAACCTCATGAATCCTTAAGCAATTTTACATATTCTGAAGAGGAATTTAGCACAACAAAACTAATTTTCCCATTTTGTGCAAGGAGGACTTAAGTATTTGCAAGTGGATGTGATGCTTACAAGGTTGAAGCTCAAGAGAGGAGAAGGAAAGTTGGTTGAAGGTCCTGAAGTTGGTTCAAGGAGGAGTGCAAGACTACCACAATCTCCACCACTAGTTATACCTCAAATTGTTGTTGAAGCTTTAGTAAGCATGTCACATGAAGGAGAGCCTACAAATATGTCAGAGGATGAGAAGGTTTTGAGGAATACTTTCTTTGACATGACAGAGATGGTGAAAGTGCTCTATGAAGAGAGGAATACAAGACTATAGGGTGAAATCTCCCAACCTCCAAAAGGAGAAGGTTGTTCAGGAGGAGGAGGTAATGGAAATGGAGGTAAACCTCCACCATCTCACCATCATATTCATCTTCATCTTCATGGGCACCTTCACCTTCTTCCACTAATACAACCCTTACTCATACTCTTCAACAAACCTTAAAAGGAATTGGTAAAACACCCGTTTTAAAACTTGACGTTAAATTTGAACTGCCCATGTATAATGGTGAAGTGAATGGAGAGAATCTTGACAAGTGGGTTCATTAGTTGGAGGTCTATTACAAAATTTAAAACCTTGAAGATGATGACACAAATATTCAGCTATCTTCCTTGATACTGGAGGGTGCAATATTAATATGGTGGGAAGCCAAGACATAAGAAAAGATAAAAAAAAAGATGGTAATATCTCAATTTCTTGGTCTGATTTCATTGCTACAATTAAAGGATAATTTTACCCTCTAGCATATATGTAGAAATCCATAATGAATTGGCTGAACTTTAGAAAACTCAAAGGTCAAAATATGCAAGATTACACCCAAGAATTTGGAAGAAGCTCTCTAATGTTAGGTGTTGATTTGCAATCACAAGATATGTTTCTGAAGTATATAGGGGGTTTACATAGCTACCTTAATCATACTATCCTTATGTTTAATCCTAATAGTCTAGATGAGGTTTGTGTGCAAGCCACTCATCTTGAGGCGAGAGAGAAAAATACTCCAGAAGAGGGTAGTAAAAATCCATTTAACGGTAAAGGAAAAGAAAATGGTTTCAAAGGGAAAGGAAAGAAAAATGCATCCATTAAGAAGGAAGGAGAGAAAATAACATGCAAGAATTGTTCCAAAGAGGGTCATGATGAAGCTCATTGTTGGCAGCTTCATCCTGAGATGAAACCAAATAAATTCAACAACAAGGGAAAGCAAAAAACAATTGCAACCACTAAACAAGATTTGGGATCCGATTTGGGTGATGAAACTAAAATTATAGCCATGGGTATAAAAGGAAAAGAATTCATTGCTAGGGCTAGTACATTGAATTGTCACAATAGCACTCCAAATGAAGAAACAAGGATTTAATTATTTCATGTGAGGGCTATTGCAAAACATACAAAAATTCACACACTATTTCATAGTGGGTCGCAAGCCAACTTGATGTCTGAAGACTTAGTCAAGAAACTTAATCTTGAAACCATTCCACATACCAAGCCATATCCATTGGGTTGGATATGCAACGACACAAACTTACAGGTACAAGGAAATGTATTCTTAGGTTTGCAATCACAACAAACTTCATTAACAAAGTTGAATTAGATGTTGTATCGCTTGATATTTCATGAATTATTTTGGGTAGTCCTTCTCTCTATGATAGAAAAGTAATCTTCTATCACCATGAAAACAAGTACCACTTGTTTAAAGATGGCGTGGAGTATATTGTGAGAGCTCATTGCAAGAAACTAAAACATTCATTAGTTAATGCAAGGAAAATGAAAAGACTAGTGAATTCAAACAATAATTTAGTTCTTCTTATGATCAAACCAAAGAATGATGTTGATTATGAAGCATTTGAAGGTTGTGATACAAAATTGAAATCTATTTTTGTTGATGTAGTTAACTAATATGATGAGATGTTTCAGGAACCAATGGAATTTCCTCCCAAGAGGGGAGTCCAACATGAAACACCACTGCAAAAATATTGTCATCTTTCTAACATTGCCATGTACATGGTGTCAATAATGGAAAATGCAGAAATACAAAAGAAAATCCAAGATTTGTTGAACAAAGGGATCATCCGACCATCTCCTTTGGCATACATGTATCCTATTGTTTTGGTGCCCAAGAAGAATGGAAAGCATGTCACTAAGTGGAACTTAAGGAGTGGCTATCATCAAAGCAGAATTTTTGAAGGAGACACATGGAAGATGACATTCAAAATAAAGAAAGGTTTGTTTGAATGGAAAGTTATGCTTTTTGGTCTTTTCCATGCTCCTACTACTTTCATGTGCATGATCAATTATGTATTGGAACCATTTATAGATGAAAGAGTCTATTTAGGTGAAATCTTGGTTTTCAAAAATTCTCTTGATGAACATGTCATGCATGTGAGAAAAGTACTTGATGTTTTGAAGAAAGAACACTTGTTTCTGAATATGTCAAAGTGTGAATTTTGTAAACATTCTTTAGTCTACTTGGGTCATATTGTTAGAGGAGGTGAGTTGAATATAGACCCTTCCAAGGTCGATGTCATGATGAATTGGCTAATGCCCAAGACAATCACTGGAGTAGGAAGTTTTTTGGGAGCAGAACAATATTGGAAAAAGTTTATTGCTAACTTTTCTTCTATCGCAACTCATTTGCATTCATTGACTATTTTGGAAAAGGTCTTCTAGTGAGGAGGCAAACAAAAAAATTAATTTTATGTCTTGAAAGAAAAGATCGGTTCGTCTCATGTACTTGCAAGCGACTATTTCATGGGCATAGTCCTTATGCAATATGGTAAGCCCATTTCATGTCATTCAGAAATTTTCAATGGTGCAGTGACAAAGTTGCAACAATCAAGGAACTTTAGACGAATGGGATCCTTACAAAAATTCCACTTGGTCAGCAGGTATAAGAAAGGTATATACAACAAGGTTGATGATATTATTTCTAGGCCTATTGTTAGTGTAACTACTTTAATAAAGCATAATTTTGTTTTGAATGAAAGTTATGTTCAACAATATGCATACTTTCAAAATGTACATTTAAGCTTGAGTCAAGAGAACCAAGTAGGGGAATTTGATTACTATTTGCATCATAATTTCTTATATCATCTTGTTAAGAAGGATTTTTCTGTTGATGGTTACATGGACAAAGCCAAGAATTTCATTGAACTATTCCAAATGGTACCTCAAATAGTTCAAGATCAAATTGAAAAGAGCCAAGGCAAGCACGAAGCAAGGCACAACAAGCATCGTGTGGATCACAAGTTCCAAGTCGATGATGAAGTTTCGCTTTACATTAGCAAAGAAAGGCTCCAAGGAGAAGGTAAAAAGTTGAAACCAATTCGATATGGTCCATTCATAATTCTAGAAAAGATTGGTGGCAATGCCTTCAAGTAATATTTGCCTTCATATATGCAAATTTATGATGTTGTTATTGTGGAAAATTTAAGGTTGTATAAGCCTCCTTTGATTCAAGATCAAGGAGAGAATGTTCAAATTAGGTCCATTGAATATTTCTGTCCCGAATACCTTGATGAACTACAACAAGACACCACCCTTGATAGAAGAACAACGTCTTCAAAATGACGGAATGTGAATTACCTTCGTGTGGGGCTCCAATGAACGAATCCTTACGAATCCAAAGGGATCAAGATTGGAAAGGTGAGGGAAATGTACCCTCACATGTTGAACAATTAAAAGTGATATTTTGGGGTCCAAAAGATTCTAGTGGGGAGGAATGATCAGGTGCTTAAAAATTTGGTCAAATTTTAAAGTTCCCAGATCAGTGTAGAACTTGAACAAGCATGTTGTTCTCGTCATATTGAATCCCACACAACTTGTTTCTCGAGAAATGGAATCTGTATGCTCCAGAAACATGTTTTGTTTGTTTTCTTAAATAGGCTAATTTTTAAAAAATATATGCAGACATCCCAGTCAGCATTTGTACTGTTGACATGGCACTGACTGGGCATGCCTACATGGCAAGGTGACTATGCATAAGACTTTTTTCCTTAGGTGAGTTAGATGGTGCCAAGTGGCATGATTTCATTGGTGCATATTGGGTGAATTTCATTGGTTGGTTACTGGACAACCACAAGATGCCACAGTCCAGCAGGGCCGCCCGGTGGCAACTCGAGGGCCACCAAAATTGTGTTAAGGTCTGAGTAGTAGTAGCAGGGGTCGAACATGCGACCTCCAAAATCCAAGTATTGTGCTCTAACCATTGAACCATATGATGTCTCTTGTTACCCACATGAGCAAAACATATTTTATGTTACATTCGGCGAAGTAATGGGGGTAAGGGGTCAGGGCTTAGCCCCTCCCCACTAAAAAAATACCCATGCAATCCAAGACCAGAACCGTGGGTGCGAAAGGAGTGGGGGTGGGTCGTTGGCCTTAGCCCGGTGCACGTGGTCCCCCAAATGACCCAAATTTTTAGAATTAAGGCATCAACGGTAAAACTATTTGTTCCACAATTTGCACCAATTTTTCACCAATTTGTTTCTCTATTAGCGGAAATTGGGGCGGAAATGTAGCATAGGTGCCAGATTTGGGGAAGTTTGGAGAGCGAGTAGTGCAAAATCTGGGGGAGTACATAACTTTTTTTTTTTTTTTTTACCAAATCAGGAGCAAAAAGAGGCTAGACATGAATTTCTAGGCATTCTAAAGCCATTGAAGTAGGTTTCAGAGTTGTTTGAGCATTGTAAGTTGGTTTATTCACACCTTTGAGCACAATAGAGAGGGCCAAGAAATTGGAAGATGGACCAAGGAGACGTAGCCCAAGCGGGGTGAACTCCTTCATCATGTGCTATTGTGATATTGTTTTGGTGATGTTCATGTCTGTTGCATTTTGTTGTTCAGTCATTTGTTTATGTTAATTTGTACATGAAATTTACATAAAAACACTCAAAAACTCGTGATAAAACTTGCAATTAACCTCATGAATACTGAAGAACTTTTACATATTTCTAAAGAGTAATTTAGCACACCAAAACTAATTTTCCCATTCACGTCAAGGAAAGGGAGCCAAGTTCAGCTTCCTCCCATCATGCGAATTTTCATGTTCATCATTGTTTGTTTAGCTTGTGATTTTCTCTTTGCAAAAGATAATTTGTTTTTCCTCTATTTTTCCCCTACATCCTGTAACACTCTCAAGAGGTTATGCGTAACAAATTACTTAGTAAGTTTGCTACTAGAAAGATAAGTCCGTGGTTAAATTCCAAGATAAATCCTAATATATTTTCCATCCAATGAGCTTTAAATGTAATTTTGGTATTGCAACCTTCTCATTTATTATGGGAAGTGGCAATTTGATATGCTCTATTACATGGGTTGTGCTTATTGCACTTTACGGAAGAGTTGGAAAATGGTATGATCGTCACCCCATAACATTGTCTAAAACAAGAGTAACAGTGATAATGGGCATGATGTGTATTATGTTGGGCATGGAAATTTTGCATCTAGTGAGTATTATGCTTTGATAGTAATACTTTTAGAAATAACATGCATGGTAGCAAGTAGTGTAGTAATGGGGACTGAAAGTGTAAAGGTATTTGGAAAATGGTTATACAATGCTTTGCATGTTTTAGCTTGATTGAAGTCAGTAGTTCGTATTTATCTTGTGGATGAATATCCACTAGAATAAGAATAAGAATATGGAGAGGGTGAAAAGAAGTGGTGATGGAATTTATTATGGAAACTTAAAGGCCCTTTAAAAAATATGCTACTCATGGCTAGCACCATCAATTGAATTCTTGACTTGGGGAAATTGTTAGAAGAGGTTTTGATAAGGGCCTAGCAAATACATACTCTGTAAATATTATGACAAAACTTTTGATCACCTACTAGTGCACTTCCCTTGTAGTAAAGAACTTTGGAGTGAAGTTCTGAAATTGAAAAACAAGGAAGAAGAGTGGGTACGGAATCCTTTGATTATTTTTTTGGATATATAGTTAAAGGATGAAGTTATGAACGAGCATAGGGTTATAACTTGTAATATATCATGAGCTCTTTGGTTGCCCATAAATAAAATTATCTTTCAAATTAAGGAGAGTATATATATATAGATATATGTATGTCAAGTTTGTGAACAAATTAGTCTTGGCTATGAAGGGGTGTGGAAATCTAGTAGAATGAAGAGTCCTAGAACTTTGAAAAATCCAGAAATAGATAAAGGAGATTCATGTGGATATTTTGTTAGTGCATGTTATGGGAATCCTTGAATTTGTGGAGTTCACTGAATGATAATCATATTTTTACATTCAAGTATGTTATGGGGCGGGGGACAAATAATTGGGCTAGATTATTTGATTTCTCACTATTAAGAATTTAATTTCTTGGATTTCAGGTCTTGGGGGATTCTAAGCTCATCATGGATTAGGAAAATGGAAAATTAAATTGGAAAACTTAATTCTTCTCCTGATCATGGAAAGAGTCAAACAAGTGAAAACTTCATTTTTAAAATTATCTTTTCAGCACATATATAGAGAGTTGAATGTTATGGTTGATGATTCGATGAGTTACCCAAACAATCTCTTAAGCCATGATAATGATTCTCTTCAGCAGAATAATATTAGCTCCTTACAGTGGAATGAAATCAATGCTTGATAGCAAAATAATATAAATGCTCTGCAACAACATCACTACCAGGCTCTAAAGAAGCAATAAATGATGCAAGCACAAGCAAAAAAACTTAAGATAGATCAACAACAACATTTTCAACATTAGCAGCAACATCTCAAACAACAAAAATTGCATCTTCAGCACCAACGCTTCCAACAATTACAATAGAAAAAGAAGCAACGAGCTGCTTAGTTTCAGGCACAACAAATGTCGTAACTTCAACAAATTAATGAGTTGAGTAATGAATCAATGAAAAAATAGTCTGTTCTTAAACAAGAATTTATACAAAACCCTCATATATTAATTTAGTGTTTAACTTATTAGTATCAACAACTTAAGACACGATTAACACTTTCTGTTTCTTCAACTCAATTTCTCCAGGCTACTTCTCCACAAGTCTCTCAACAATCCTCCCCACAGGTAGATCAACAAATTTTAGTAACATCTTCACTTCAAGTTCCTAAATAAGCTCCCCTGCAACTTGTAACCTTGCAATTTATAATACCTTCACCCTCTGCTCTCCCAGCTTTGTCACCTCACGTAAAAGACACTGAGAAGCAGTCTTCTGCCATTTCTTCAATTTCAAATACTAGAAGTGCTCAGGGATTTTAGCAGACATCTCCTAGACTAAATCATGGTCAGTCTCTAGCTATTGTACACCTGGAATTCCTACTTCACCACTATTAGCTGATTTTTCTCCTAGCCAAGTTCAGAGTACAATCAACCAAGATGGACACCAAACTATTTCATCTGGATTCCTGGTGGGAGGCAAGTCAAGCACAACAAAACCTCCACTGAAGCACTTGGTAAAAGTGGTATGCAGGTGTCAAATCATTTTCTTAGATTATATCAGGAAGGATAGTTATTTTCTTTTTCCACATTATTTTAGAAATTGACCATAAAAGGTCTATTTATTGTTACTTTTTTTTGCCACATTAATGGTGCAAGCTATCTAACCTATGCAATTTTTAGGCTCCATGGATATGTTTCAATTTTCCTTGACATTTCTATATAGTTTGTGTTTACATCCTTTTGTTTTTTTGAAAACAAAACAAGTGTCATGCCTTTTTAAATTTTAATATATTGAAACTTGGAATTCTCCTCGGGTTTCTTTGCTCATGTAATAGACACCGAGTTGATATTATAAATTCCATGCTGAGACTTTTAATAATCATTCTATTATAGTAACTCATCGTGGTTTCTCCTAGATGTCGTAATGACAGTCCCGTGGTTATGTCTAGGGGACAACAATATCCTTTATTAATTTATAATGCATTATTGTTCCACAATGGAAATTATTATTTAATGGAAGAAAATTAAATTGAAAATAGTGTAAAAATGCTCCAGTAACATAACGGAACAATAAAATGGATGTAACATGCTATTGTTGGGGCTATTGGGTGATACATTCAAATGGTCATATTAGCAGTTAAAATTAATTAGTTTATATAGTAATAGCATAAAACTTAGGAGCTTGTTAGAAAACCTTAAGGAGCTTTGACTATTTTATTTATTAGTGCCAGGACTAATTATTACTATTGTTTTCTTTTGAAAATATATCATGGAGTCCATTAGACTGGTTCTCTATTATATACTTGAGGATGAGTTGCATGCGATTGCATTGTGTACATGCACCCTAGAAAATAGTGATCAAGGAATGGTATTAAGAGTCTGTATTGTAACAATAAACCTAGTTCAAAAGACCTCCAAATATATCATGTTTTGTTTAGAGTATTGGTTGTCTACTTTTTAGTTCGTTACCTTCCAGTTTATGTGTTGGTGGATTTGGTTTCAAGGAAGAAAGTACCCATGTGGGAGAAACCCCCTTCATAAGGATATGTCACTACAGTAATAGCTTGAATTCGGATTCAAGAAATCTAAATATTAGAGACTTCAAAAGCTCCCGGTCACAAGCAAAATTGATAGATGAAGTGTTAGTCTCCCTTATTATTTTACCGGATTTGAATAATTTCAGTATGTGAATTTGAATAATTTGAGAATCATGCTATGATTTTGATTACTTTAATATGTTTAACTGACTACCAAGTTTCCAACATCACTTTTCTTGAGGCTAAGTAGCATCAGAAAATAAATGAACTAAAATTAGGACTGCATTATTCTGTCATGCTTGGAAGTTGGAAAATTTCTATTTGAGGTTTCCCTTAGACACCATAAACAGTTGTAATACCAGTTTGAAGACCATGAGAATTGTTGGTTTACTTAATTGTTGAGTTCATGTTGAGATGTATCTATCATGGAATGTTGTTTGATGTTTTACTTTTCCCTGAAATTTACGAATCTAAACTCAATCTCCCTAAATGACTTGAGGGTTTTTGTGAATGAAAGAGGTTCAGTGGTAACCTTAATAGATAGGATGACAGGTTCTGTACCAGGTAATGCTTCCAGAGTTGTTGTCGGAGAGGATTTGGTTACTAGACAAAATTTCGTTTCCAAGTAAGAAATCTAATGTCAAAGGATGGTAGTGTTGTGACAAAGAGAATGAGACACATTATGATTTTGATGCCCCTAAGCAGTGCATCTTTAGGTGGAAGTGTGATCAATAGTCTCCAAAAACATAATAATCTAGAGTCTCTAGAAACAGAGTCTATGAAAACCTGTAAAATAAAGAGGCCAAGATTGGAGGTATGATATGTAGATTCACTTATATCTTATATATGAGTCATAAACTTGCATACTTTACATGTTGGTTTGTTTTTGTTGGAGAGAGGTGAACATGCAGACTAGATATTCTCATATTAGTCAAGATTTTCCTGTACCTGTGCTTCTGCACTCATCAATCATGGAAGTTTAGAGAGATTATTAATCTGGAAATTTGCCTCATATATTCCAATATCAACATTGTTATATTTTGATCTTGTCTGCCTTACTTCATTTTTATGTTTCACTTTCATCAATACCAATATGTTATTTCCCCATTATGGTGTTGACTGTAAGATGCATTATGTTCATTTTGATCCTTGATTTTTCTTTCAGTAGTGTCCTTTGAACCTCATGAGTCTTTAAATATATGAAAGCTTGTTTTTGGTGCATTGTTAAAAAGCAGCTATGGTTGTGTTCTTCTGGGTACTTTTCTACCACCCAATTTCTCATCGATCACATTGCCTGATTGAAATTTATTGATCATTTGTCCTAGTTTTGGCACATTATAATGCATGTTGGTGCTGAAGATAATGTGTGTTTTTATGTTCACTTTGCATCTCTGTCACCACCCCGAAGCCCCCACCAGAAAGATTTTGTCTCTTTCAAATGTGTTTTTCAGTCTTTGACAGATAGTTGAGCATGAGTTGTGGGACTTGTGAGTCATGTTTGCTAACTGAATTTAACTTGTATGTGACTTGTGAGCCCATGTCATACCTGCAAAAATGACTTGGGACCGAGTTAGTCTCAACTTTGTTTCCTCACAGAGTAGAGTCAGACTTGGAAGTTTGTTTCTTCTCATAGGAACCTATTACATTGGTTCAAATACTTTCCTTGCTACAAGTCTAACTTCTAAGCTAAGACTACTTCAAGTCTCAATGTGCTTACTCCATCCACTTTAATGACTTAACTATGCAAGAGTCAATAAAGTAACTTCCTTTGCTTAACTTTTTATAGCTGGTGGGAGATGCCAAATTGATCATGATTTCATCTTTTCCCAATCAATGCCAGGTAATCATTGATCTTTCCAGTGATTGTTTTTATTATTTAATAGCTAATAGACCATAAGATATGTCTAATCTTGTAGAATTGTTGATTTTCCCATGTTATCAGTATTGAATAGTTACTGCATTATATGTTATGTCTAATCTTGAATTCTTATAACTTACTGTTATGATGTATATAGAAAACACATACATCTATTAAGACAAAATGTCTCATATTATTATAAGATCATCAAACACTTATATTTGGAAACATTGTGAAAAAGAATGTATCATTATTGCTCTGTGGAGGACATGCATGCACTTGGCCATCATCCTTACCTTTGTAACGCCCATACCACACCTCTTCTCACACCATTGGATACCCATTTTCATGGTGGCTTCTTCAGGCATAGGCACATTTGTTGGAAGGTCTTAGCTGTGAAGAGAAGATGCCATATTTTCTTTATTTAGCTCGGCCCTCTCTTATTTTATCCCAAAACTAGAAGTTAGTTGAGAGCCAATTTCACACACATAACATAACCTCTTGGGGTATTGATTTCGTGGTTGAAGGCAATAGACACCATGGCAAGCTCATCAAAGAAGGTGAAAGCAATCTAGCCACATCTAGAAGAAAGGAAGGCAGGCTATATGGCTCTTAAACTTCCCTTTATCTCTTGCATTCTGAATGTTTTGCTACATGAGTTTGAATTTTTTGTTGGGTGCCTTGTTTCCCTCAGATAGCCTGTTTATTTTAAACTCTTTTTCCACAAAGTTGTCCTCTTGTCATTTTATTAAAATCTATTTGCAAATCCATGAGCCAAGACATGCAAAGGCCTGCACCTGGCCATCTTGCATGGGAATTATTTGATGGGTATAATGTCCATTTGCTTGCATGTAAATTTGGAAATTAATTGTTCCCTAGCATATTCTATTTGCCTTTGTTTTGACTTGGGAAACCCTTGTTCCACTTACCATTCCCATGCACATATCCATGACCTTGAGATTGTTGGCAACCTTGAACCATTTTATTTCATTGTTTTGGATGATAATGGGGAAATAACCTTTATATGGTTGTAGTTTCCATACCCACAATCTTGAACGGTCTGGCAACCATTTAACCATTTTTATGCTTGCATTTTGAGGGTGAAGGAATGAGTATTGTAATGGTTGTAGCTTCTTTGTTTGTATATGTGTATATCCAGTTGGTTAGGCATACTTTTGAAGAACTATCATGGCGAAACTCGGCCTTGATCTTGAGTTGGGGGCCATGATGAGATTTATACCATCCTGTGTTGTTTGTTGAAGTATGGTGGAAAAGGGTTATTGATTAAGTTTATGTTGGCATGCAATTCCTTCGGATCTCTGTCATTGCCAATATCAATTTGAATGGCCACATGTAGGATGAAATCTGTTGAGTAGAGGAATTCTTGAGCATATGGTTAAGCCATTGGAAATGGCCATTAGTCTACTTGTTTTCCTTATTTGGATGGGTGGCATTGCAACCCCAATCCATTCTTTCCTTGGGTTGCATGCTATATTTGAATATATTATGTGTTGGAGTTGTATTTCCTGTAGCATGCATTGGAAGTAAATTATCTATTTTTCTATTTGGTGCCATACAACTCTTATGTAATTCATTGGATATGCTTGCATGGATATTGGAAGTTTTATTATGGCAACCATCTTTTCTTTTTATGATGTGATATAAGAATATGTTTGACAGTCGGAAACCTCTTTATGGCTTGCTATAATTTTATGTAAAATAAGCAATGATGCCTTGAATAAAAACTTGTAGCTTGTCATGCTCAAACAAAATATATATGTAGGCTCATATTCAAATTTTGTATATATAGTTATAGGAGCAACAAGCAGTTTTGGTGTCAGTTTTTTAGATGCCTGGAATCATTGTGTTGTTATGAGTCTCCATTAACTTGTAGATATCCTACACTCTTCTATTCTTACATGTTGATTGTAGCATTATTGCAAGCATTGTTTTAGTGATGTTAGAGTTTGAAAGTGGGATGTTGTGGTTCTAGTTTCATTTGCAGAGTGGTTATTTGTGTAGATTTGGTTTGATTGGCTAGCCAACAATCTTTCTCCCGTGAATTCCCATACTTGTGAACTTTAGCCTTGTGTCCTTATACTTATCTTATGCACCCAACTGCACTGTAATCCATGTAGGCATGCATTCTTGTTGTAAGCAAGCATGGTATGTCGATGATTATATGAGTTTTTTATTATGCAAAGTTTGAGGTATGAAATGAATGTATAAGAAGAAACATCTTCAGCTCCAGTCACTTATAAGCTTAAACAACTAATTAGTCATGGTGTTAGTAAATTTACAGCTACTTACCCTCCTTTCGAGCATGGTGTCCTAGAGTGGGCACAGATCTCGAAGCCTAATGGATATTTTGACTGTTTTCACAAGCCAGCTCTAATAGATTGTAAATTTTATCTAAGAAATGATGAGGTTCTTATTGTTATAGACTGAGGAATATGTATTTCTTTGATGCTATTTTAAGTACTTCTAGACCTGCAGGGACTTTCTTTATTTTTGAGCATGTATAAATAAGATCAGTGACAGTGATGTGGATTGTATGAGACAGTTTGTCCAGGTTCCATTTTCTTTAAAGATTATGTAATTCTACCTATCTATCACTTTGGATATTAGGGTTATAGATCTATTGGAATGGAGAATTATAAAGACAACCTAAGGGAAGGGTAAAGACAAATTAAAAGTCCAAGTAATTCACAGATTTGAGAGAAATTTCATCAAATGAGTGATGAGAGACTCAAAGGATGAAGAGAAAGAAAATTTTGCAGTTGGAAAATTCCAGAGAAGGAAACTCAGTGGAGGCTAAGACAATATGAGTTGCTGAGCACCAAATTCACAGATGGCCGAGATTTAGCTCTAGGAGAGTTGCACAGGCTGACTTGTGTAGGGAGGTAGCATGTGTAGATAGTATTGCTCAGAGTCTACATGTGTGGATATTACTACACATGGGCCACACGTATGATGGCTGGGAGGGAGGGAGGCAGTGTGGGTGCAGTTCATTTTTTTCAACGAGCCAAATTTCCATGTTCCATTTGCTATAAAATTTTTGTATTTCTATGTACACCATCTTCTTATTTATTCTGAGAAATAAAAGTGAAGGATAAATCAAAGGGCTTATAGGTTTTGGCATGTGATTGATTTAATATTTATGTCAATTTTATTGTTAAAATACAACGTATTTTTATTTAGCAATTTTAGAAAAGATTTAATGGGTAAATTAAACTCCTGGGCTATAAAAAATTGCTTGGGTCATAAATCGGATCTAGTATTCAGAAAATAACATCAAATTCATGTTATAGGAGGTATTGTTTGTGAGAATTATTATTAAGGGGTAGCACCTTGCAAAGGAACAAGACAACTTAGGTTTTCTTACTATAGAGAAGTCCCATAGACGACATGCCTGATGTGAATCACTAAAAAAACGTTGGCATAAACCATGGTTTTTGTAATTTATAGCACATAAAAAAACAAAATGATCCTGAGATTTAGGTTTCCAAATTAAAAATATGCACAAATAGCGTGCCAACTTTGAAGATGATGATTGGTCTTAGTGTACAATTGGTGATAACAAGCCTGAAGTTTTTTTTTTTAATCAGGAGAATTGGTAGACGCAAGATCGAGTTAGTGTGACTGCCAACTACCCACAAGCCTTGCTAGATAGATAAACCAAGTTTCAAACCTAGGCGGGGCCTCTATATTGGTTGGAAAACACTTTCTGGTGTAGGACGCCCACCTTCAGGACTCTTATGCTATAGTGTAGTTGTATATGAACTACCCTAGGGTGTAGATAAGGACAACCTGAATTTTTGGAATAGGGGTTGTTATGGTGCAATTCATTTGAATTTCAAATAATCTTTGTAGGTATTCTCCTGAATACCTCTATTAGCATGTCCTAATGAGACCGGGGGTATTACTAGAGAACCAAAGAGGTGGGGAGAGAGGGTTCTCAATGTCCAGGTTAAGATGTTGAAGAAGAAGTGTAACCTTGACCTACCAACTAGTTTCAGTGCCTTGACCATAACTAATGGAATTGATGATTGAAGTGCTAGGTATCGATGTTTGTTGTGATTCAAGTAAGAGTTGGCGATGCATTATATCCTATGCAGTATGGTCATTGTCGAAAATCATTAATGTGAAGAGGTGGGAACTGAACTTGGCTAAGATGATGGTGTAGAACTATTTCCTCTATGAAAATATGGTTCAATAAGCAAGTATTGTTTAAATTTATTTTCCACACACAGGCTCGACACCTCAATCATAAAGATGTGTCCCCAAAGTGTGGAAGAGGGGCCTTTCATTTTTACAGGTCACAATATCTGATTAGAATAAAATTTCCTACTTCAAAAATACGTGAAAGGAATTTCACTAGTATAGTTTATATGATTTTTCATAGAGGGTATTTTAATACATGATATTTTCAATAATGCATGTTTGAGAGCTAGAATGAAAAATTTATGTCAGACCAACCATATTTTGGGTTTTATATGGCATCTCTAATATTTGTGACTCTTCATTACTAGATTTATATTCTTTCATTATTATTTTTTCTCTTTGCTTTCATCCACCACATATCATGTTAGTTAAAAATAATTTCACATTTCGATAATTCGAAAGATAAATTTGTGGAATTCAAAATTCCTACTTATAGTTGTCGGCATCATAGATTTAGAGATTAATTAATCTTATTAATTAAATATTAGTATAAAGTTCACTCATTATATATTATTTAATTTCAGTGGTCTTGCTATTTCTGTTTACAAAACGAGCAATATATGTGTAATTGATATTCCTTAGTCTTCAAGCTTTGTCCATCCCTGTCATCTTTATGGTTTTTCTATGTTGAATGATCATTATACAAGAACTATTGACTTTGATGATAAATTATTTTCATTTTTTTCTCTTTAGAATAGCTATTAGTTCATCATCTAGCATTCAGTTGATCTCTTTCTTGTATGTAACTTTGGGAGATCTACTTGCAAATTATTTTTGGACATGTAACCATTAAATGTATTTAATGGATCTTCCTTATCATTTATGTTTATCCCTTGTGCATAACACAGATAGTTTTTCTAGGAAATTATTTTCTGACATGAAAGTATTAAATGTATTTAATGTATATTATTTCTCATTGATGTAGATAGAGTAAGTCTTGAAAGTGTAATATATAGCTATGGGATAGTTCTATTGGACCTTCTTAGTGGGAAACACATATTACCTAGTCATGTATAAGATTTATCTCTCTCTTTATCTTTGTGATAATCGCAAAAACACTTGTTTTTTTATCTACTTTCATGTTTTATTGTGGGTCAACACTACAGTTTTTCAAATCTCTTTCACACAAGCATCCTCTCAACTAGCAATTTTTCTAGGAAATTGTTTTGTGACATGCAAGCATTAAATGTATTTAATGGACATTCCTTCTCATTGATGCATGCAGAGTAACTCTTGAAAGTGTAATATATAGCTATGGGGCAGTTCTATTGGACGTTCTTAGTGGGAAACACATCTTCCTAGTCATGTATATGCTCTCTCTCTCTCTCTCTCTCTCTCTCTCTCTCTCTCTCTCTCTCTCTCACTACAATTTTTCAAATCTCTTTCACACAAACATCCTCTCAACTTTTCCCTTCCTGTCGGAAAAATTAAAGTAGAAGTTACACTCAAGTAGCATAAACAAGCCTGGCTCTATTTTTCACATTTCCATTGAAGGAAAAGGTACCAACTTCATTAAACAACATTGGCCTTGAGTCATTCCACTTTTAAATTTGATCATTTTTCCTTGTTACTTGTTTAACTTTATCAATTGTTGTTTTATGTGCATTGTATTCTCATCATAGAGGATATTGTAGGCTTGCAAATGTTCAATGAATTTATATTGCATCTTACTTTGACCACTCACCTGTGTCCTTTTATGAATCTAAGATGAAAAATGGAAATCATGGAAAATAAATATGTAAGATTTTATAATATGTTATTAACATTTAAAGTTAATATGGTGGCTAGAATTGTATATGAAATTTGAATCCATAAATTTGTGTTCTTTTTATCTAGCTGCAGTTTCCATATTGCAACCCTATTGTTCCCAAACAACTAGTACTTTCCAACATATGTTATACATTTATTCTCCCTTTCATCACCATTACAAGAGAATCATATATTACAATCATAAATCGTTTCTCTGATAATTTTCTAAACTCTCCTTATTGTTACTAGTCTGCTAGCATTGTCATTTATAATCATAATGGATATGAAATTTTTTATATAGACTATAATTCTTATACCATTTCAGCTTGCAATTTGTGATTTCTTTGTTTTATTATGTTTCATTGTTCAAGAGTTCTTCAACATCTATTTGATCTTAATATCTTTTTTTTCACTGGGTTTAAAACCAACAGTGCATTCTGGGAACTATTTTTGGCCAATACTAAAAGTATTTTTGTTTCTGAAATACATCCAGATGTGAGAAATCATTTCGAAAAGGCTGGAAATGCCTCAATGAATTTTAGCAATTTCTTGGGAGCTTCCAATGTTTTTTGCATTATTTGTTTAGAAGTTGTAGTTGAAAAAATAGAAAGAAAGAAATAAAAGGTTTTCTAATCCTTCCCTAGCTCACTAAATCAAAATAAATATCTCTAAAACATGAAAGCTCAATTAAAACAAATAAGATATTTTATGGAAAGTGAAGGGAAATAACTTCAATGAAAATATCTTCTCTTCACCTTTTTCAAAATTGTTTCCTGGCATTACCTTTATTTCCCGCAGTTTCCTAAATAATTTATCCTAAGTGTTCTTGTTTATGGAAACTCATTTCCTTCCCTTTGTTGGTTTCCATCTCCAATACTTGGGGACAGATAGAAAAACAAGTATTTTTTACATTCATTTTCAAATATGTTCAGTACATGTTGAAGTTTCTCTGGTGATACTTATCGATGCCAATCTCCATGGTAATTTGAAATTCTGTCAGAAATTATGATGTGGGCACTGTTGTTGCAGGCCTTAGATTTGATACAAGGGAAGAATGTGCTAGTGATGAGGGACTCGTCCTTAATGTATAGTAATAAAATGAAGATGCAACTGAACTAGCTGGACTGACATGAAGGTGCTTGCAGTCTGAACCTCGATTAAATCCCAGTACTGAATTCATTCTGGAAACTCCTCACAATACTAAGTAGTATAACATGAGCTTGGTGATTCCAAATTCCTAGTAGCAAGAGTAGGTATTATTCTCTTCCTCCTTGAGTTAGGTTTTAGATTTTGATGATATTTTTTTCACCATCAGTGCAAAAGGAGCCACCAAAAATAAAGGATCATCATGCTTATATTATTTGCAAAGTTATTGGCATATTTTTGTTGCAAGAGTTTTTATTGTTTTATTATTTTGGGTCCAACTTTAAAGTAAATATAGATATCGTTTTTTCAACCATTCCATTCAAAAGTATTATTTTCAATTTACTAATATTTGTGACTACTTTGTAAAGTGATTTTATTAAATTTATTTTGAGAGTGATTTTGATATAATTTTAGTTATTGTGATTTTAATTTGGATGTATTTTTATTTTAACTACTTAATAACTCTCACATAATTCTTTAAAGGATGCTAGCTTAATGGAAGACCACCTGCTTTATAATAAGGATGTTGGTGGTTCGACTCCACTATGTCCTAATATGAATTAATCAATGATATTGTAGTTTATTTTTAATTAAATACTTTTAATATTGGGATATTTCAGTGGTGAGATATTTTTCTAGATTCATTATTTTATATTGTCTTAAGGAGACAAAAGCGATGTATTTTCTTTGAATGTTATTTTTTATTGTCTCTAGAGAGAATAGTAAGAATCAAAGACATTGTCTCTTTAAAGACAATATGTCTTTAATCCCAACTATTCTCTCTAGAGAGACAAAAATGAAATTGTCTCTCGAGAGACAAAAATGAAATTGTGTTTAGAGAGACAAAAATGCTTGTGTTATATATTGTCTTTATAGAGACAATATTTTAAGACAATTTAATTTGATACATTCACTTAAAGACAATATTTAGGACAATACACAAGTTTTCTTTTGTCTCAAGTTAAGACAATTTACCCAAAAATTGTCTTAAAACTCCCTTTTGTGTTTTTGTGAGTTGACATATCCATATTTATGTATATCAAGCACATTAGTAAATGTGAATGTGATAGCTTAATTATTAATATAAAATTAATATGTTGAATTTCAAAATATTAGTAATTGAGTAGTGAGGCTCATTGAGCAGCTCATTTAAACAATAAAAAATAACCCATTGTATTTTGCACTGGAGAGAAGTTTCAACATGAAGAAATTTTGATTCCTCTTTGCTCATATTACAATTTAAACAATGAAAATTAATACATTGTATTTTTCCCTCTAAAGAAGTTTGAGCTTGAAGAAATTTGATTCCTCTCTCCTCATATTAGAGCAATACTTAGTAATTAAAAAAATTAATGTGAATGATAATAATAAAATTAAGTAGTATTGTTGTGTCTTTAAATATATATATATATATAATAAAAAAATCATTTTAATAAACAAAATATTTCAATGTTGAGGTTAAATATACACGTTTGGAAAAACACTACTTTTGAATATAATTAAAGTAAAATAGTTAATATTTTGAATATACTATTTTTATTTTAAACTATAATATAATAATTTTCATTTTTTTTAATGAAATTACTCTTTTTTTTTTTTTCGGCTCAGAGATGCTCTCTAGTCTAGGATCCTAGAGATGTGTAATGTTCATGTAAACATTTTGACTAGGAAAAAATAAAATATCGTAGAGATGTGTAACTTAATGTAACATAATATAATGTAAACATTTTAACTAAGTGAAAATAAAATAAAATAACAAAATAAAAAGAACCCTATAAAGATTAATAATAAAAAAAAATAAAAATGACTGATGGTATTCATGTGGAATATAATCTATTTAAGGAGTAAATTAAACTAGCCTAGATCCACCATAGTTTGATATTATATTTAGATACATAATTAGTTGTAGAAAATGATGACGTTGAATCAATGGAGTCTATAAAGGTAAGACATTTTCTTGGATATGTTCGAACTTGGCATTTGTATGGATCTATTTGGTGGCACTATCTCTTTTTGTATGTTTCATTTCCATCATTGAATGAATGAATGCATGATGTGTATATATGTGTGAAGCTTTAGAGCTATTTGATGATTCAGGAAGGTGTTTTTAATAAGTACAAGGTTAAAACGATTACACAAAGTACAAAACAATAGTTACTTCTTCATTCTAATGGCTTCTTTGATAATCACTTTATTATAATATATGTAATATATTCTCTTAATTTATGTGTAATAATGTACTATCGAAATATAGTATCTAGGATGGCAAGTTTAGAATAAATAAGCTTAACTATGAAAGTAAGATGGGGTGAGGGGAGAAGGTGGGAGAAATATTAGGTAAAATGTAATTATTACATTTTATCTAATATTTATGTCTACCTTAATCCACTTTTAACTAGCTTGCGAGAAATATTGGGTAAAATATAATACTATAATATTTCACCTAATATTTCCCCACAATTGACCCACTTTTTATTGTAACTTTTCTTTATGTTTAAAGCTTAAAAGCAAAGAAAATCAACTATAAAACTAGCAAGGGTGGGGAAATAGTGAGTAAAATGTAATATTTAAGTTGGAGGTCATGAGAAGTATTAGGTAAAATGTACTAATATTACTTTTTAATTAGTAACTCGCCCCGCTATGGCCAACTTTTATTGGGTGGGAGTAGTAATAAATATTGGGTAAAATATAATAGTATAATATTATATTTTATCCAATATTTCCTCTCACATGATACACTTTTATTAAAAAATCCTTTATGTTTGTTGTTCATAAGTAAACTTAACTCTTATGCAAACATTTGATACCACTATGCTATATATGTTGTAATGTTTAACATTTTGACTTGGTGAAAATAAAATAAAAAACATAAAATTAATAATTATAATTATAATTATATTTATAATTAATAATTAATAATTAAGCTATCCTAAATCCATCTTAACTCCAGATCTACAAAGAGTCTAGAGGGATCAAATTTCTTGATATGAAAACCTTTTCTAAACTAAAATGACATTTGATCTGTCTCGACCCTATAATCAGTTAAGTTATACTTGGTTAAGATTGATAAGCATTCACGATTGCTTCAATCATCCAATAACTATTAAATGACATAAAATTTGAGAAAATATGTCATGCAATTTGTTATTCGATAATTTGTATGGTACTTCCATAGTTATATTAGATAAATGTGTAAACGTAAACATGGGTTTAGACATGCAAGGTAGTTAATATTTGAAATTTCTTCCATTGATGTAAAGGATACAACGAGAATATACACAATAATATTATGCCTAAATGTATCCCTTATTTAATCTCATCAAATTAATTACTTTTAATCTAATTCTCTATCTTATGGTGATAAATGAAAATTGGCACAATTATATTATTAATACTATGCCTAAATGTGCCCCTTATTTAATCTCATCAAATTAATTACTTTTAATCTAATTCTTTATCTTATGGCAATAAATGAAAAATGTTGGCATATTCTTGTTGTCTCCTTTACATCAATGGAAAAAATTTCAAATATTAACTATCTTGCATGTTTAAACCCACGTTTATTATGTCGTAAGGCATTCCTTCTAATAAGAATCTCCTAGCTACCACTGTGTACTCCTCTGCAACATCAGATTTATTGTTACACGATTGAGAGTTATTCTACTATTGGATCCCACTATTTTAATTGTCAACTAAAACTTGATTTGCATAACTATTCAACTTGTTGATCTTTAAAATAATTATAACCTATGAACATTTTTCCATGATAGGTTTCAACAAGGAAAGGGAACCAAGTTCTACTTCCTCCCAACATGCAAGTTTTCTTGTCCATCGTTATTTGTTAGCTCATAATTTTTGCTTTGCAAAAGACAAGTTATAGGTAGCAAATGACTATTGAGATTCACTTTAGGTGTCATGTGCAGCCATTTGTAGTTTTATTTTTGTATCCATGGGAGATGTTGCAAATTATAGAGACAACCACTAATCAAAGAGTATTGTGGGACAATTATTTTTATTCAGTTTGTTATATAAAGTTCATTCAGATCATTTGATTAAACATCTTGTAATGATATTCCTAAACAATATCATCTTCTAATGATATATGTAAACATCCTATTATTTTGATAATGGAACCATGTTCTCATTTCGTATAAGGCATACTACACTATTCTCCAGCATCCAAGGAGTATAGAAGCTCTTAAATGAGTCTTCTTCTAGATGGATACTAAAAATATTTTATGATTCACGTACGTTGATAGCCTGTGTTATTATTATAATGGTTTCTCTTGATTGAGTTTAGGAATTTAGACCCTATGCATCTCAGGTTATAATACTATAATTTGGGTAACATCTGCAAGGATTTATATCATAGTTACAACTCCCTTAATAGATGGAATGAATTTATTTATTTTTGTGACATACAGGTAGTGTCTACTCGTTCTTCTCTATATGTCCAAATCTAGGCTTAACATTTTTTAGTGATTTGAATCATTTAATTACAAAATAAAAAATTATCTCTCCATCTCGAGGGAAAGCACGTAGTAGCTGACATATTATAAAGAGACAATCATCTTTGCCATTGGAGGAGAGGGAGTCATAGCTTACATACCATAATGGTTAAATGGATGAGATTTATTTCATTTTTCCATCCACTATTGCAGAAAGAAATGCCCACCATTGACATCACCTCTCTTATTTCAAATTTATTCCCTTAAGGTGGGTAGACATCTCCTACATACACTAGCTTGGTCATTCTATGTTTGGTCATATTGTAGAATCAATGTAGTGTATTAAACCAATTTTGTTAATGTCTTGTTGCAGAAAAGTGATCACTCGAAATTACGAATTTCCACATTTATACCACTTCAATGTTTGGTTATGCAACATGTATATTGTACTTATTTTTCATAAGCAATGGCCACTCTTCAATTGATATTATTTGAGAAAAGATATAATATAAAATAAAAATATTGGATATTTTTTCTTTATTTAATTATTTTCTATATAAATACAAAATAGAATGTTTTGATATCAGGATGCATTAGTTTTCAGTGATGCTTGCTCCCAAAGCTACTTTGAAAACTAAGTTATTATAGATTTTCTTATTGTTTAACAAAAAAGTTTTTTTTTTTTTTTTAAATAGTATAATATAAATTTTATAAATCATAAGTATTCATGGTACCCAAAAATGAAAAAAAATATATTTTATAATATTAACCAATAATTACGCCATAAGGCATTGCCTTTGAGAACAACTCCCATGGTTGCTACTCTGCACCATTAAATCTATTATTAGACAATTGAAAGTTCTTCCACCGCTAGATCGCATTGTTTTAATTGTCAACCAAATCTTAATTTGTGTAACCGTTTAAATTTTTGATATTTAAAATAATTATAAACCATGAACATTTGTCCATGGAGGGTTTCAACAAGGAAAGGAAGAAAGTTCTTCTTACTCCCCACATGTGAGTTTTCCTATCCATCATTGTTTGTTAGCTTATGATTTTCTCTTTGTAGAAGCCAATTTTTTTGCTATACTTTGCTCTACATCCTGTAGCACTCTCGGGAGGTTACGTGTAACAAATGACTTAGTAATTTTTCTACTCGTAACCTTCTCTATGAAATGGGTGTGGACGAGTTCATAGCTTCGAGAAAACCAAAACAATATGCTTCCTCCCATGATTGGTATTTCTCTCACTTGTTCAAAAACCGCATTCTTCCCCACCATGGAGAGGGTGCTACTATTGTACTTTCCTATCTTGAAATCAAACATCACTGCCATCAGCAACTCGAACTTCTCTTGGCGCGCAAAAACATAGATACCTTGCACTCTGCCCAAAATTTTGGATGTTCCCTCCAGCTCGTCAGTAATCTAGTCATTGATAACTCTCACCATGTCAAAATGAGTAAAGGAAGACTTGGTTGCGGGAGCAAATTCCACCTGCACGACCGTCAAATTTTTACCCTCTAGTAAGTCGTGCAAATAGAAATGAAGGTGCATAAGTTTATCCCCTAATTTCACCTTTTCTGGCACTGCCACTATGTGAAGGAAAACCAATAATAGTATAGTGGTCATTGCAATTTTCACAGCAAAATACCCTAATTTTCCATCTCTAAAACAAGGAGTAGCAATGTGTCAATGTAGAGAAAGAGAGAAAAAAATTGTGGTGATGAAAGTCGAGGGCCACTTTTATAAGGTATGCTTGTGAGGAACTTTATTTCTCTATATTTAAGGTTTGATTGTTATTTTAACTTTGGCCACCAAATAGGAACTAATGGATTTTCATTGAAACTGTTAGATGTACACTTCTATAATAAAGTGCATCCTCCCTCTGATTTCTGGACTCTATACAATGGCCATGCAAGTCATGCGGGATGCTAATAATGACCTAAGATATAACAACACAAAAATATAAAATGCATTGGGTATATTTATGAACCTTCATTATCATTGAAGGAGCTTAAGTTCATGATGAGGGTGAGAAATTCACCTATGAAGATAACACAACTAAGGTGATCTTAGAAAGCCATGGGCCATGGGATACAATAGCTAGTCTGACTCTTCTTGAAACAAAAATAGAAAAAAAACCTTGTGTGAGGGTTTAGGGGCTCTAAGAGTGTCACCATGTATTTTGTGCTTTTTCAACATGTCACAAACACCACATTTCTCAATCAACACAAATATTCATCCTAATGTCATTAGGAGTAGTTCATTACCATGTGGAATTTCTTCGATACAATCCTTTGTGGGGCTTTTTGATGGAACCATTATCTTAGTTATAATGTTAAAAAATGTTAATAATGGATGACACCCATGTTCTAATGGTCAATTGGAATGTCTCCAGTTCATGGAATGCAATTAATATTCCCTCTGGCTTCCTTGGGATAGGTGTAATTACCACTTGGAGACATCGTGGGATAACTAAACTACTATGAAAAGTAATGAATATAGCAATGGAAAATGGATTCATATATACTTGAAAATCTATTGTGGCTACAACAAGGTTTCCAATATTTATAAATTCACAAAATAGATGGTAGGTTGTTGGATTTGTCTTTTTTATACTTGATGTTATTGTGAGTATGGTTTGGAAGATTGCAATATTTTATTATTATTTATCATTTTTATTTTTTCGGGGTAGTCTTTTTAATAAATTTGTTTGGGCATCATTTTCATATACCTTTTAATGGACCTCCAGTAATTTTACCACTTCCTTAATGCATTAACATTATTCAACATCGTTCCTTCTTTGCTCATTTTAAATGTAGTCAATCACTTATTTAAAATAAATGTCACATGGTGAGCCTTCAATCCAAATATTTTGTTAAGCATTCTTAGATTTTGTTTTGAGTTTTTAGATAGATCTAAATTATGAGGTTGAGTATCTCAAGGCTAACACTAAATAATTGTTTTTTCTTTGTCATTTGTTAATTTTCGAACTCCATTCAATTAATTCATGTTTAGTGGGTTATGTTTTTTGTACTTCTTACAACAACTCATAATTGATGCTAATCAAATGTAGTTATAGTTTTACTTCCCATGTCTGAAAGTTTGCTCACAAAAACCCATACAAGGATGTTGATCAATTGTAGTTGCAGTTTTACTTCTCATGTCAGAAACTTCCTTCGATTAAGCTTTTCCATATCTTACTATATTTGTTTCCATGTTTACATTTTTAGTGTAAAAAATCTCTTTATATCTGAATTTCACAACAAAAATACCAATGGTTTGATGCCCTCGTATTTCTTTTCTTCTTAGATGATTTGAAGAGCAATGTTTGCACTACTGGTTTTCTTATGCCCTTAACTATGGACAAATTTCTGCCTTGAACATAAATTTCTTCTACATTCTATAAGATAAGATAATCTACCCTGGGTATACAAATAAATGTTGCCAAATGTGGCCCACTAGCTGACCTAAAAGTTAGTACCATGTACAATCTTTTCTTTGACTAAAATGTGTGATGCAACAACATGTAACATAATTTTTCTTCACTAATATGACAACACATTTTGGCTCGTTATTTGTTTTCTTTTCTGATCGAGATAATACAATTCTCTAAAGGGTGCTAGCTAAGTGGAAGAGCATGCATGTGCCCTAAAAGCAGGAGGTTGGCGGTTTGATTCAATCATGGCCTAACATGAATTAATCACTGAAGAAATAAAAAGATTTCCATTCTATATTTTGTTTCTAAACAGCAAAAAAATATTGTCTCTAGATAGACAATAACTGTGATTAAAGACATAATGTCTCTACAAAGACAATAACTGGGATTTGTCTCTTAAGAGACAAAAATGAATTGTCTCTTAAGATATATCTATATATATCTATATATATATATATATATATATATATATATATATATATATATATATATATATATATATATATAGTCTTTATAGAGATGATTTTTTATGACAATAATTTAACGCTCGCTTAAAGACAATATTTAAGACAATTTAAAAGTTTTTTTTTGTCTTAATTTAAGACAATCTACCCAAAATTTCTCTTAAATACTATCTTAAAACACCCCTTTGTGTAGTAGTGAAAATATCATAAGCCCTAACATTATAACCTTAAGATTAATATTATAATCCCTAGGATTAATATTATAAACACTATGATAAATATTGTAAACCATATGAATGATATTATAAATAGTATTAGTAATATTATAAACCCTTGTATTAATATTACAAACCCTAAGGCTTATTCTTGTGTATTAAAATAGTGATTACCATTACAATGTCACAATATTAAACGTTAATATTAAACCAAATATTATAAACCCTAACATTATAAACCTTAAGATTAATATTATAAATACTAGGATAAATATTGTAAACCATATGATTAATATTATAAATGTTTAGATTCATATTATAATGTCTTGCATTAATATTAAAATCCCTAAGGGTTATTGTTGTGTATTTAACAATAACCAAATGTTATTGTTGTGTATTTAAAAACATGTTAATAACCTAATATGTATAATACTATATTGATTTTTATAATCTTAGGATTTATAATACTAATTCTATGATTTAATATTAATCCCTTAAGTTTATAATCCCTTGGGTTAGTAATATTAATCTCAAGGGTTTACAATATTAATCCCTTGGTTTATTAATCCATTAAATTTATATTGTTAATCAATTGGGTTTATAATATTAATAATTTCCATTAATAATGCATTTGGATTATTAATCCCTTGGGTTTATAATATTGATCCCTTGGGCATATTAATCACTTCGACTTATAATATGAATAATACCTTTGGTTTATTAATCCTATAGGTATATTAATCCCTTGGGATTTTAATATTAATTCCAAGGTTTTATAATATAAATTCCTTGGGTTTATTAATCACTTGGGTTTATAATATTAATATCTTAAGTTTATAACATTAATTATCCATTGGGTTTATAATATTAATAATCCCTTTGGCTTATTAATCCTTTTGGTTTATAATATTAATTTCTTGGGTTATATTAAGCCCTTGAGTTTATAATATTATTAATTTATTGGGTTTATTTATCCTTTGGGGTTATAGTATCAATAACTCTTTTGGTTTATCAATCCCTTGGGTTTATAATCCTTTGGACTTATCATATTAATCATAGGGTTTAATATTAATCTCTTATGTTTATAATCTTTTGCGTTTATAATATTAATCTTAGTGTATATTCCTAGGGTTTAATATTAATCCTAGGGTTTATAATATTAATCAGTGTTTAATATTAAACCCTTGGGTTTATTAATCACTTGGATTTATAATATTAATATACATTTGAGTTTATTAAACCCTTTGGTTTATAATATTAATATTTTTGGTTTATTAATCCCTTGGGTTTATAATATTAATCCCAAGGTTCTATAATATTAATTCCTTGATTTTTTAATATTAATCACTTGGGTTTATATTAATAATCCCTTGGGCATATAATATTAATAATCTATTTGGTTTATTGATCTTTTGGACTTATATTTTAATATATTAATACTAAGATGATGATGATGATGATGATGATTAAGGTCCACTAAGACCAATGTTGTCTATTGGACCTTAGGAAAAGGAATCTAATTGATATTCTTCAAGATCTTATTTCTATTATAAAAAAGAAGGGAAGGAAGCGTTTAATCTTCCAACCTCTTTGTATCGCAAAGCGAGCAGATTATATGGTCCTAGAGAGTCTTGGGAGTAGACCACCTCCCAGTTTCACTTCGAAGCTCATGAGAATTAGTTCTACTCCTAACGATGTTCATTTTTTTCTTAGTGTTGGTTAAAACAGAAGGATAATTCGGGTTATCAAGGGTGAATTTGATCACCTCCTTATAATATCTTAGCCTCCTTTTACCCTCCATCTCCTTATCATCTCACAATTTATCCTTAAATTTGGAGGTGATACTATCTTTGAAACTATCCTTGCTTCCGAGGATGATCTCCTCCTTTATCCCCCAATGGTTGAGCCAAGGCTGGACATCTTTATACCAACCATGCTTGAGGCGGAGGTGGGAGTCTTGACTAAAGTTAGAAGCAATTTTGGGAAGCCTCTTGACTTCCATGTTGTAAATCTTATTCTTATACATCATATACTTAAACATAACCCTTATTTTAATGGGGGAAAGGCCACCTTAGATCATGAAGATAGGATAGCAAGTATTTCCCTTAATCTTCGGTTTAGGGGTAACGAATTACTTTAGAATCATCTCAATCATTCTCCACGACACTCTGGATATACTACAACCCCAAACTTCACATCAGTATAAGACAATATGGGTGACGAGGGCCTCAAAAATCAACTTTTTTTTTACTCCAAATACAAAGATTCGTTGAATTACAATTTTTTTCAAGCTCATAATAAGCTTTCCACCCTCCAATAATCCTTAGCCAATATTAATAAATTAATATTGCTATTAATATTAATGTTATAAACCAAAGTAATGAATATTATAATAATTATAGTAGGTAAACATATTATATTTTAGTTTAATATACAATAACTATTTATAACTATTTATTATATTATAATATTATTATTATCATAATATAGTCAATTTATTAACCTACTATATTATTTATATAAGATTAGTTAATTATTAAGATAATGGTGAAAGATAAATAAATATTAATAATAATATGCGATGATTATATTATGTGAATTATGTTCTAGTTTGAAATATAACGGTTAATATATTAATATAATATTATATAGTAAAATTATTATATAGTAACATAATATCATATCAATATATAGTATAATATTAATTTAATTATTTATTAGTCTTTTTTGTTAAGCTTGGTAGGTCTACAATTGACACGTGCCTTTTTATAAAAATAAAAATAAAAATTATGCTCTAAATAGAAAAATAATGTCACCCATGATAGTAAAAAAATGAATATATTGTAAAGTAATTAGAAGTAAAAAAAAATGTGTGAGTAAAATGGTTAATCCATATAATTTTAAAAAATATTTCAACACAAGATTTAAATAAACTATTTAAAGATCTATATTAAGTAATTTAGGTTGATATAAGTACATATATATTTATATAGAAAATAATTGTTAAAATGAAATATGTAATGTTATTGTTTTGAGACTTCTCAATGCTTTTTGTGTTGTTTTCTTCTCGAGTTCTCGCATCCATGATTGTTTGTATCGACGTTTCGAGCCATCCACCGTGACTCATAATTAGGATAGATCAATAATTGTGTAGGACAGATCTCCTCGGGTTTGAATAAATAGGGTTAAGAGATGCACAGGGAATGGAAGCCGACCTTGCCATACTTGTTTTGTAATTTTTGGGTTTTGATTTAATTATATGCTATTTAGTAAAATAAAATAATTTAAAATGAGTTTGAAATATTTAATTATGTAATTGAATGGTTTAATTATTAATTATTAATTTTATGTTCATATCAATAATAATTTAATTGTTTAATTTGGTATTCTTTATTTCTAATGAATATTTTTTTTTTTTTTTTGTAAATCAGCACTTTTATATTAATTCATAAAATAAGTAAGATACAAAATGGTCTGCACAGAGAGACAAAGCCAAAACTTCTTTGCAGGCTCAAAATGTCTATGAGCCGCTGAAACATCATCTACTGACCCCTAGGCTAACCACACAGGGCTGCCCAAAAAAGAGTTTGAAACAGCAAAACATTTCATCACTCTGGGCAAGTGGACAGTAGTACCAAAAGGGAAGATGGAGGACCAGGAGGACCTCTATAGTTACGAGAAACCAGTATCGTAGGAGCAAGCAACAAAACATACCAAAACTAGAAAAGAGAATTCCTCTAAGGAGTGGTGCGGTTCCCTGACTTGTGTCGGTAGCCTCCTCTGTGACCTCCACCGCAGCGGTGGATCCCTGGTGCATGGAGTGCCTGAGGAGATGATGAGGACACTCAGTTTCTGTGAGGAGACTCATGAGGAAACTCAGTTTCTGCGAGAGGACTCTGACTTCGTGAGTCAAGGCATTGAGATTGAATTCCATGGCATCAAACCTAGCCAAATGCTCTATCGACAGGAGAGAGATGGCTTGATGAGCTTTTTTTTATGTCTTTGGCGTGCATAATAAGCGCCTTGGCCAGCATGGTTTTCATCCTCCACATTTATCCCTGAGTTCGAACAAATTGAGTTGCTTTAGTAGTTGGAATGCTTGGATCATGAAGCCATTCCACTTCCTTCTCCAGATCTTGCACTTCCAAATGTTCTTCCCCCTTTGTTACCGCCTCTTTGAGTTCTTCGAATTTAATATCACTGAATATTGACATATACTTGAAATTATATTAATAAAAATAATTAGACTAAAAAATATCAAAAATTCAAATAAATCCTGATATCCACAATCCTATGAAGTGATATCGATGGACACCTTTGCTTAATCCTTGGGTAAACCCAACAATAGATACTGCAACATATCATGCTCTATAAAACCCTGCTTCCTATGCATCACTTCGGTACTCATTGCATTGTTATTTATCTTCCAAATCCACTGATTGGAAATATTGAAATCCTGGTTTAATGGATAGTTTGCGTCGGGGAAGAGACAATGCGGTTGCAGCTATGGTGGTGCCGCAGGCTTTATTACTGTACGTTACAAATCCTTGCATGGATGCAGATTACATTGTGGGCGACAACAAGGGTTGGGAGTTTGGCCTCGACTATGTATCCTGGCCTTCCAAGCACACCATTCGCGTCGGCGATAATCTCAGTAATTCTACTTCCCCTTGTCGCTTGAATTTCAATTGTTTTGGAAAAAATGTTACTCTGGGCATGGCTGTGTGTTGTTTTCTTTGTTTCAGTATTCAAATATGATGCCTCCTTTCGTTCTGTCATGGAGGTCGACAGCTCGAGCTACGAATCATGCAATTACAACGGCGAAACTGTGATCCCTCTCGATTCCAGCAGCACGGGCTATTTCATTTTGTCGTGCTTCGCCATTCTTTTTTTCTGGATATCTTCCAATTACTGCACTCCATATTTGCTTTTGCGTTGGGCATTGGAGGCCAAGTGCATATATGCAATAAAAGGGAATCTGATCGTAGAATCCTGCCCAACCTATATTACTTTGTGGATTGTCGATGATTGCAGTCAATTAACGTTTAGATCAATCCATTAGAAAAAAACAGTTCGAAAAGCTTGAAAAAGCTTTTAATGAACTTACTCCTCGCTGATAATTATTACTCCTCTTCACAATCCCGGCTCTTTCTGGTGGAGAGGTATTGCTTTCCCGTCTAACTAAAAATCGAATTGGTCATTAATTAATATGAGGTGAGGTGACGTGACATGAGTTTATTACCTTGTGTATGCAATTTTATTTTTGATAATCTCCAATACCTAACAAATCATTTTAAAAATACAAAAGCAAGGAAATTTCTTATTGGCTAGTTTTAAAGCTCCAACATGTAGCTGCATTTAAGGCTATAACAACATCAATGCTCTGAATAATCCACGAACCTCACAACTCGACCTATTTTAATTTCTTCGTGGCTTTCTAAATATTCCGTACACATCCTAGTGTCATGGTTCGTGGCTCGCAACCATGAAACTTTGATTTTACTGAGAATGAGAAAGGTTCGTGGCTAGCAGCATTGCAACCAACCATGAATGTAATGCTGAGAATAAGCAAAACAAAGTTAGGTGTGTACTTGAAGTAAAAGTGGAACTTGTGTTTTCCCAATAGTCCTGACGTTGCCAAGAGCCACAACCTCTCTCCCTCTTTACATAGTTTTTGAGTCATGGAGGACAACGATGTCCTACCTTGTTTGCTTAAGCTTACTCAAAGAAGGAAAGCTTGACCCTCCATTTGATTTCAAGATCAAAGAGAGAAAGACAATAGTTATGACCCATGTACTTTAACATAATCGGGAATGTGTGGTAATACCTGTGTGCCTCACAAAATTAGAAATCAGCCGATATGGAGCGGAGATTAATTATGCAATTAGATTGAAAAAGGTTAATCAACCAATGGATGAGTATCAAGAATGACTATCCATCACCTTAATAACATTCAGGAATGATTATTTCACTCTAGATGTACAATTAAATTGTTTGAGTGACCATTTTTTTATCAAACAATTTTGAACAATGATTCTCATTGTTCATGTACAACTAAGTTTTCCAATTTACGACTAATTTTTTTCCCTCACGTGTGTGAATTGATAACTTTGAATATGAGGGATTCCACTCATGGTCTATTTACAAGTTCTTGAGCTAGGAATTAATAACTTTATTGCGTTGTCTAACCAGGCTAAGGAGTTGTTTTGAAAGTTATGGAAATTCCAGTCATATTTAGAGAAGTTTTGGCAAGGATTTTTGTAAATCCAAGTTATAGTTGTTAAACTTCAAAATTTTAGGTGTCCTAGAGGTTTTCGATGGTGCTGAATCCATTTTCACCATCAAAAACACCATTCAAACACTACCTCTATAAGATTTTTTGATTTTTTTTTGCCCGGTTTCTGGCGCCCTGACTTCTAATTTTATTGAGAGTTAAAATATTTCCAAAAAATGTTCCTAAAGTATTGTAGTTGTATTTTAGTACGTAATTAAATTATATAAAAATATTTATATACTATTATTATTATGCTTATAAAAAAAATTATGATTAATCACATTATAAGTTATTAGATGTATTTTCCAACTATATTAGATTGTTCCAAACTTCAATTAACAACTTATGATGTGATTGATGAGAAAGACATTATCAAAATCAATACTAATCACAAAAATCTAAAATCAATCATTATTATTATTATCATTATACAAATAATAATTATTATTATCATTATACAAATAATTAATATATAAGTAATATATATATACATTTAAAACACATAACAAAATTTATAGGTATATATTTTTTTTTAATTGCAATAAAGTGGACTTTTTTTTCCAAGGAAAAAATACCACGCTTTTCTATTAATGAAGTAATAAAAAAGCTACAAAAAGGAATGCGTTAACATTCAGCCTCTGTTTGCAAGGTCCACAGAGAAATTTATCTCTGTTGAGTTATCATAGTTGTCCATGTCTTTCTTGACCAAAGGACTTTTTGAGTCCTCCTAGATTTCAGCCTGAAATGGCCATATCAAAAATAGAAGTTCAGAAACGTCCACTAGAGATCTTGGGCCTCCTTTTTTACGGGAAAACAGCCCAATACAAAAGAACTATGAGTTTTAAAAAAACTTAAAGCCGAAACTTTGAACCAAACAGTCGGTCCAAAACACAGTATCATCTATAAACGAAACATCACAAAGATGTATGGAATACAAAAAGACTAAGGAAAAGGTGGGTGATCCGACACACGGATCAGGTCCTGAGATTGCTCCGTTATCCTCCAAACTCCCAGAACTTGCTGCAGACCTGTTTTAGAATACCGGTCGGCTTCTTCATTATTTTCCCTGTAGATATGAGCAATGGAGAAGTTATTGAAATGAGACTTTAAACTTTTTACTTCTTCCAGCAGGGGGAACAGCATATAATTTCTGCATATAAATTTCTCATTGACCCAATGAATCACATTTGCCGAGTCGCCAAAAATCTGAACAGTGAGGATGTTTCTATGGATGAGCCAGCACAGGAGAAGTTTTAAGGCAGATAATTCTGCGAAATTGTTTGTGCCCGACCCAAGTCCTACAGAGGCTTTTAAGGAATGTGAAGGAGAGAGATGTATAATGATTCCGGCCCCAGTGACATTATTTTGGGCAGCTCCGTCAAAAAAAGCATAGGGGATGCCCTCTCTGATATTAAAATCTGCCCGCCTGTTTGAAGAAGTAGAGGCCTCAGGTTCAGGGAGACTAGCATAAATAGCTGATGCTTGAAGAGCAATAACATGTGCAGGGGTGAGCTTCTCGTTGAAAATGCATCCATTTCGGGAGATCCAAATACCCCAACAAACAATGGGCGGAAGATTTCTCAAATTTTTATCGGGGTAGTGATCCCACCAGTAATCCCAAGCAGCAGATAAAGTATCCCCTTCCCATCTCCCTGAGAATTTCAGAAGTTTGAAAATCTCCTCCCAAACTGCCCTGGAGAAAGGACACCTGACAAAAAGATGGTGAATCGATTCTGAGGCTTCCTTACAAAGGGGACATTTGCTTGGCCCCAATTGGAAACGGGCTTGTAGAATGTCCCAAGTGGGAATTTTATTTTTTAGCGCACACCAAAGAAATAATCTGGCTTTTTTAGGACATTTTAATTTGAAGAGGGGCTTTGCCCACCAAACCGGGGTTCCCACCCTTTTCTACTCATCAAAAAACCATATCCGGCCTTTGGAGAGTAACGGCCTGTTTCTGCATGAGCCCAGACCAGTGAATCATGAACATCCTTTAATCTGACATTCGATCGTTTAAGTTCTTGGATGAAAGCATTCCATTCTTCTTGCCAACGAAAATCCAGATCCAAGTCTTCAGCTGATTTCCATCCCTGTCCCCAAATTGAAGATAATCCCGGTTTGCAATCTGAGAAAGCTGATTGATTCCTTTAGAGGCTAGGTGTTCCAGCAACCCAGGAGAAAGAGCAAATAATTCATTACACCCCACCCAAGGGTCCTTTCCAATTCGCACACATTCACCATTCCCCACCTGCCAAGTTAATCCTTGTTCAATGATTTTAAAGGCGTCCACTGTTGCCTTCCAAATGACCGAGCAATTTCTCCCTTTTTTGTTTGGGCTTCTTATCCAGTCTTCCAATGGGGTTGGATCAATATATTTCCTTTTAACAACCCTGGTCCAGAGGTTTTCAGCTACAACAATTCGCCAACCTGATTTTGCCGCCAAGGATTGGCAGAAATCCACCAGCTGTTTTACTCCCCATCCTCCCCACTCCTTCGGTCTAGCAATCTTGTCCCAGGCGACCCAGGGGAGCACAACATTTTCCTTAGAGCCTGACCACAAAAATCTGCTACAAATCTGCCTGATTTTATGAATAATTCCTCTGGGAATCCATGTCAGAGCTGCCCAGAACACAGGGATGGCTTGAAGGACTGAATTGACCAAAGTCAGTCTGCCGGCTCGAGAGAGCCACTTATAGCTCCAATGCGAAATCCTCTGTTCAATCTTAGTCACTAACCAGAACCAATCTTGTTTGTGATAAGATGATGGTTTCAGCCAAAACCCCAGGTATTTGAAAGGCTCATCCATCGGACAGGTTTCAAATGGCATGATGGAAGTAATTGCACTTACCTCATGTCTATTGAAGCCCTCCAAAATGTAATGAGATTTTCTGTGATTAACTTGAAGTCCCGTGGCTTTCAGAAATAGGTCAATAATATCTTTAAGAACTTTTACCTCATCTAGGTTCCCATTTAAGAATAACAAAATATCATCAACAAACAATAGGTGAGAAATGAATAAATTTACAGCAACCTCCAAACCTGTAAACAAGCCCGCCTGTTTTGCTTTTAAGATCAGTCTGCTCAACCCCTCTGCAGCCAGGAGAAAGAGCAGAGGAGACAGCGGGCACCCTTGTCTCAGACCTCGCTGGCTTTTGAAAAACTGGGAGGCCGCCCCATTTATCAGGACCGCAAAATTGACGTTTGAAATACACCCCATAATCCAATTTATAAACTCTACTTTGAACCCCAGGTGGGTCAGAAGTAATCTTAAATACGACCAGTCAATCCTGTCATAGGCCTTGGACAGGTCAATTTTTAGAACAGCCCCTTTCTTCTTTGCTTGTCTGATACTGTGGATGGTTTCCTGTGCAACTCCAATTGCTTCGTGAATTTGCCGACCATCCAGGAACCCGAACTGTTCACTTGAGATATACTCAGATAGATAGGGCTTCAGGCGTACTGCAATGATCTTTGCAATAATCTTATAAATAGTATTGCAGAGGGAGATAGGCCTGAAGTCTTCAAAAGAGGAGGGGTTCTCATTTTTTGGAATAAGTGCTATGAAGGTGGAATTGAAAGAGCTGAAGATTTCTCCTTTCATTCTAGACTCCTCCACCACCTCGGTAAGCTCATCACCAATAATATCAAAAAAATGAGTGAAAAGTTCTATCGTCCAGCCATCCGGTCCCGGGCTTTTATCCTTAGGCATTGTCTTTATAATACGCTCGACTTCCTCCTTGTCCACTTCCCTAAAGAGAAGCTCTACATCTTCTTCATCCACCATCCTTGGAAATGCTTGAGCTGTTCTAATAATTTCCGCCAAGGAGATCCCCCCTGGATTTGAAAAGAGGGCTTGAAAATGATTCTTCCCTAAAGAAGAAATTGCTTCAAAAGAGGACACTTCCCTTCCATCTGGGTCTCTCATCTTCCAAATGGTGTTTGCTATTTTTCGCCCTCTTGCATAATTATGAAAAAACTTTGTATTTTCATCCCCTGCTTTTAGCCAAATGGCCCTACTTTTCAGCCTCCACTCCTCTTCTTTCTCCAACAAAATCTTTGCTTTACCTTTTTCTAAAGACAGAATTTTCTCTTTTGTTTCCTGGGACGCATAGGCATCTGAATCAGGGTCTTCAAGAACCCCAATAGCCTCCTCAATCTTTACCAGCTCCTCATTCTGTTTCCTTCTTCTCTCAGCAGCCCAATCAATGGTTGCTCTCTTAAGTCTCTTCAGATTTTCCATAAAATGACCTCCTTTGCTGACCTGAGAATTCGGCCCCAAATGTCTCCAGGTGCTTTTGAACAGTTGTTGGTAAGACTCCTCCTGAAGCCAGGAGGCATTAAATTTGAAAGGGGAAGCCGGCTTTGCAGGGGGCTTAGTGAGTTCGAGGTAGATTGGAAAGTGATCCGAGTTTCCCCCTCACCCACCCATTGACGGAACAAAGGGATAAAAGTCGCCATCGTTTCATTGATGAGGAAACGATCCAACCTCTTAGCTACTCTATCTTCGCCCGTTCTTCTGTTCCTCCAAGTCGGCTTTGTCTTTATAATATTTACATCAATCAGCTTTGCACTCTGAAGGGCCTTTGAGAAGAAATCTGATAATGGATCTTCCCTCACGGATGGTCCCCAAGCTTCCGCCAGTCCCAAGGAGAAATTTAAATCCCCCCCAATCACCAAATTTTGTTCCTTAGGATCTCTTTTGCCAAAAAATTATTCCAAAAAGAAACTCTACCCTGGCAAGGACCATAGATGTTAATAAGCAGCAGTGGCTGGTCAAACTCAGACGATAGAGCCTCCAAACCCAAAACATGATCCGAGCCCCAAATGCTTTGGATCTTTAACCTCCCGGTTTTGAAACCTATAGCAAGGCCTCCAGAATGACCAGCAGCGTCGAGAGCAGTAAAGGACCAACCCGGTAAGAGGGAACACATAGAAGATTCAACATCGATTCCCTTACCCAAGGTTTCCTGAAGAAAAACAACATCCGGATGATGACGAGAAATGAGGTCTTTCAGTGCTAGTTTTTTGGGCTTACTAGCTAAACCCCTACAATTCCAGGACATACAGATCATTTAAGAACCGCCTCAGGGGTTTTCGCTGCTCTAAGCGCCCCAGGAATCGTCATTTGCTTCCCATCAGCCACATCAAACTTTGCCTTGACTTGAGTCTTTGATAACAAAGATTTTCTACCTCTACCTTTCTTTGAAGGACCCCTAGAAGACTCAGGACTTAGACCACCCACAGATTCCTGAAAATCATTGGTGAGAGGAGAGGGCTTATGGAGGGACCTTAGGTTATAGGTACGAGAGACAGAAGGACAACCCTTTCCCATATTATTCTTTGGAAACACCTCACTGTTCAGATTTAAGGACGCGATGGCTTCCGACAGACACTCTATGTTATGTGAGAGATCTTCTGAGTTTTGTAACTTAAAAGAGGTTGCCACATAATCATCATTGCACGAAACAGAATTAACAGGGGACAAAAAAGAAGGGGGCTGCATACCGGAGCTGGATCCTCCAAAGGACCAGCCTTCTCAGCCGCAGGGTCTCCCGACCTGATTGATCATCCGGTCGATGGTTGAGGCACTCCTCCTTCTGCTGCACATCCTCTTCCCCTTGTGAGGAGGGAACTTCGAACTGGAGATTCTCCTCAGGGACTTCCTCATTTTTCTTTTGGGATTTGGGTGATCCCAGCAAGTCCTCCCATTCCTCCTCCTTCTGATGAAATCCCCTTCTTCTTTTCCCCAAAGGGCAGTCCCTCGCTAAATGCCCGTATTCATGGCAAACATGACATCTGAAAGGAAAGAGTTCATAATCCAGTAATTGTTCATAGACATACTCCTTGTATTGCAGAGGAAAAGATTCCACTAGTCCTTCGGAGGGATTGAGTCTAACCAGGATCCTTGCAACTCCTCTTTCAAAAGTATGGAGATAGGATCTATCCACATCCAGAAAAGTACCCAAATGATTCCCTATCGATTTGAAGACTGAGTCCACCCATAAATGTGGCGGGAGATTTGGGGCCCGAACCCAAACAGGAATTTCATCAACTTTCTCCTTTGCTGCATCAAACATGGGGGTCCAGCGTTTGAAAAAGACCGGTCTGCTCCCGAACGCCCAATTCCGAGCTTCCACCCATTCCATGGCTTCCTTAGAATCGAATTTCACCCTGAACCATCCTTTAAGCAGCGTATCCGTTCTGAAAGACTTTGCTGGGGTCTCCAACCATTGGCTCTCAGCCCATTGTCTTAGGAATTTTCCAGATACGTACCTCCCTCTTGCTCTGCCCACAAGAGTGCACTCGGCAACCTCCAAAGCTTCTTCGACCTGGACATCCATGCCCAAAACCAGATTTGAAACCCGCTTCCTTTTCCACGCTTTCGCCTTCTTTCTCTTATCCTCTATTTTCTCGGTTGTCGGCTCCGGGCTCTTTCCGACAGTAGGCGAAGGTAGATCGCCTTCCTCCTGCCCTAAGGTTTTCCCCTTGTCCTTAGGGTTTGGAATTCATTGGCCAGTGAGGAATCAACCAGACCCTCCACAGGACTGCCCGCTTCTCCTAGGGCCGAGTGTCCCTCATGCAAAGAATTTTCGCACTGCTTATGGTTTGAGAAGACCCCCTCATGCATAGAATGGAACTGACCCGCATTACCCTCATCCCTTTCAAGAAGACCCGGCAGACGGTCCTTCGAAATCAGATTTCTTTTTACATTCTCCAGGGAGGGCTGTTCTCCCCCAACTTTCCCCACACTCTGAACGCCACCCACCGATCTCCATACTCCATGAAGTTGGGGCGAGTTGATTATATCCTCGAGACCGCCCGATGAAACAAAATTTTTTGACGGAGAGGAGGACTTATCAACGGGGGAGGTGCCGACCTTCTCCTTCTGTATGCCGAGGTAATGGTGAGGGCTTAAAGGCTCCGTGAGTCTTCCTCCACCCCCATAGCTGCTTGAGAGTTCCAAGCTCTCTTCCAGAAGCCCCTTCACCGGGTTATGCCGCCACGAGACACCTGCCGGAAAAAACACACCAGGGAAACTGTTCGGTTGCCCAATAATTTCATTAATACTCTTCTCCGTGACTTCCTTGCCCCAAACAGTGAGAATATCTTCAGGAGCCGGGTCCAGTGCAACCGCATCATTTGAATTTACCATGGTTAAAAACGCTCCGTAAAAAACTGTAACCGACCTACGCTCGAAGCCCGAAGAGGAAACTGTCCAAAACCGCCACCAGGTGCTGTTTCAGGGTAATACCACCAAGTTTGAAGACCTTCACGAGATTGAAACCGTGACCAAACCGTCGTGTTCAGGAAACCGGAAGAGCAGCTGCAGGGCAGGGAAAACTCCGTTTGTCGCTGTCGTAGAGACCACTTTCCAACCTGCTCCCAGCTGTCACTAACTGCCGAAACCTGCCTTTGCCGTCCTTGATGGAGATGCCAGCTAGCCCGTAGCCTGTACTCTCTCTGTCCTCTCTGCGCCATCTGCTTCAGCTAGACCCTAGGCCTAGGGTTCCTAGATCAAACCCTAGCGGCGCCATCCCATGTGCTTTCTTCATCGAGTGATCGAAGTGTGGTTTCTTTGCCCACACAGAATCTTCATCGCATGCTCTTCATGCTTCGCAATAAAGTGGACTTACATTATAACTTACTAGCATATCCAAATACCATAATTCATATTCATAAAACCATATCACATTTTTTAATTAATTAATTTAAATAAAATAAAATAAAAATAACTACTAAAATAAATCTTCAACCATTATTAAAAATATTCCATAAAAAATAAAATAAAACTTAAATACTTACCATCCATTATAATTAAATAAATATTCTGCCAACGCGAATAATAAGAAATGTGAAATAATTTAATGAAGTCAAATCAAGTGGAACAAATACAGCATTCAAGGAAATGACCGGCCTAGACGTTGATGTCTCCACAGGGCCGATCGCAGCTATTCTGCTAGAGACACACGACTTGAAGCAAACGACACGCCTAAAGGTTGATATGTCTAGAAAAGGTATAGTGAGCGATAGACACGGAGACGGCCTCCCGGTCCTACTTTTGCTGAGCATTCCCTGTCGGCCTGGCTGACGGATCTCATTCTGTGCGCTCCAATTAGCATGGAAAAGAGATCCCCTGAGTATCGAACTCAGAGACATGGATTGGTGTATATCATTGGAAATTCTGAATTAAAAACTTGTTAATGCGGAGCCCATAAATGCATATGGACAGGAAAGTGAGGATCTTCTACTAGGTTAGTGTGAGTGATTGCATTGGAGCAGTCAAAATGGAGAACAAATAGGCCGAGTATTGTCAGAGAGAATAGCGATATGATATGAAAGGAGAATCGTTCCATCCAATGACTTGGAAGGCCATTGATGAAATGATTTATCATATGCCTATTGTGAATTTCAAAACCTACTTTGCATCTGTGAAATGGTTCTCCATGGTTTTATAACAAAAATTAATTACATAACATTATTTTATTTATAAAATTATTATTATTTTTTAAAATATTAAATATTTTTTTAATTATTGAGTTGAAGTTTAATATGGGTAGATGTCAAGCTTAAATGTTTAATATTTAACAAATTAATTTATTGTGAATGTCCACGCTAATTAAAAATCAATATAATTATTAGGTATAAACAATATATAGATTCAGCATTGGTTTTACAAAAAACTAAGTGAAATTGGTTTTATTGGACTGTGAGAAATGGAATTTTGTTTGTGAGAAAGGGTGAAATAATTAAAGTAAAATAGTTAATATTTTGAATATAATATTTTTTATTTTTAAAATATAATATAATATATTTTTTAATTAAATTACTCATTTTTTGGGGGCTAAGAGGTGCTCTCTAGCCTAGGATGCTAGGGATGCTTAAAGTTAATGTAAACATTTTGACTAGGCAAAAGTAAAATATGGTAGAGATGTGTAACTTAATGTAACATAATATAATGTAAACATTTTAATTGGGTGAAAATAAAATAAAATAATAGAATAAAAATAACCCTAGAAATATCAATTAAAAAAATGACCATGGTATTTCCCATGGTATTCATGTGGAATATAACTTATTTATGGGGGAATTTAAACTAAACTAGATCCATCTTAGTTTGATGTTATATTTAGATACATAATTAGTTGTAGAAAATGATGGTATTGAATCCATGTAATGAGTAAAGGTAAGACGTTTTCATTGATATGTTCACACTTGGCATTTGTATGGATCTATTTGGTGGCCTGTTGTCACTCATTGCATTATGAATTTTCAGTTGTCTCAAGTGCCAAATAACAGTGAAGTTTGAAACCATTTTTCAAACCTCAAAAGCTCTCAAAGCTAAATCAAATCCTCTCCATCACATAGTGCTCGGAACACATTTTCCAATGGTATATAGAAGTCTTGAAAATGGACTTCTGGATTAGAAGATATGGCATGTTAAAGTTCAGAGGTTTTGTTGCCTTTAAAGTGAAGGAGAAAAGCATATCGGAGGTCAGGGAGCTCATCGCAATTGCAAATCGGTTTTTTTTTCTGAAGTAGCAATAGGGAAGAGCAGTGAGATCAACGATGAGTGTGTAGAAATTCTCATTGTATATTAAATTGATTATGCAATGTACTAAAGCAAAATACTTAATCTACTTCTACAATGAAACTTGCGGAAGCTTAATCGATTTTGAGCAAGATCAACCAGAACACATATAACAGAGAAGAGGATTCAATCACACATGAAACACAAAAGAATACTCTGGGGAAAAACTCAGCTAAAAGCCCTGCTATCTGTATTATCATACAAGTGGAAATATCTCAAGATTACATAAAGCTTTAACTCTCACAGCTATTCAGCTTTCAGTACAATCCCTCACTGCTGCTCATACACATAATAGACAACACATATGCCTTCTCCTCTGTCCTCCATGTCTCCTATTTCCTTTCGTTGTTTGTCCTAGATGAAACCAGCTGTAACCTGTGTGATTCTCACCTCACACACTGCTCTAACCTTTGTAAAAAACTGCTCAATCCTCAAGGAATGAATTCCTTATGCATGCAAGAGATATTATCATAGGAATATTCCATCAACTCATAGTACACTATCCCTGCCTTTAAGCTCAACTGGGTCTTTGTTTGAACTGTCATGCATGAGTCATTTATAAGAGAATATTTAGTTATCTAGAGAATTCTAGTTGCATGCATGCATGCATTAACTGACTGAACTCACAATTAGTTCCACAAAGTGTTTGGAACTAATTTAACTAGAATTAACTCAGTTAACAGAGCTAACTAATTACAACTCAAATACAACTCATCCTTATTTCCTTAATTAAGGGATAACTTCCTCAATCAAAGGGATAACTATTGCATGTCTTCACAAAGACTTCATGTTTGAACTTCTCCAACTAATTAACTAAAGATGAATTAATTAATAATTTTTCAAACAGCTGGTGAGACTAAATTTGAATTTTAATTCAAGGACAAATTAAAATTGGAATATATCCTTAAATGCTATCTATAGCAATGCTATTTTTAGAATTTCTATTTTTAGCATTTCTTGTTGCTATTTTCAATGCTCCCTCTCAACAAGAAATAGATTATCTGCCACCCTGATCCTGTCTCTATGGAACTCGAATTTACACTTTGAAAATGCCTTAGTCAAAATGTTAACATCTTGCTCCTCGATCAAAATATACTGCAACAACGCGATCCTCCTCACCACACAGTCTCTCAGATGATAATAACGAATGTTGATATGCTTCGACCTATCATGAAATACTGGATTTTAGATAGTTTGATACAACTCTGATTATCGCAATAGATCACAGTTGGATCCATCCTCTAATCAAACATACCAACAAGAATTTTCCACATCCAAATGGCCTCACATGCTGCTTGACTTGCAGCCATGTATTTAGCCTCTGCTAAGCTGAGTACAACTGACCTTTGTTTCCTGCTATACTAAGAAAATGCATCTGAACCAAGGTTAAAAATTCTTCCTGATGTGCTCTTCTGATCTGATGGACTCCTGGCCCAATCTGCAACTATGAAGCCCTGTAGCTTCACTCCCTCTAACTGTCTGTACCATAATCCATACTGAGATGTGCCTTTGAGGTATCTCAAAACATTCTTTGCTACCTTCCAAAACAAGCTTGGTAGGCTGAACCATAGCTTGACTCAACCGGTTCACCACATAGCACAAATTTGGTCGTGTTTTCACTAAGTACATCAGTGAACCCACAAGCTGCTGGTACTCAATAGCTTCTACTACTTCTCTTGAAGTAACATCCTCCTTCCTCCAGTTACCTTCTAGAGGAGTCTGCATGGGCTTACACTTCTCCATGTGGACTCTCCTGAGTATCTCATTGGCGTACTTTCCTTGAGACACAAACAACTCCCCATCCTTCTGCCACACTTCCATGCCTAGAAAGTAGTGCATGAGACCCATGTATTTTATCTCGAACTCTCTTCAAAGGTCCTCCTTGCAAGACATGATCAATTGATCATCACCTGTCAATATCAGATCATTAACATAAAGAACAATGATCAACTGCTTACCTTCCACCATGATGTGGTACAAGTTCACATCCGCTTCACTCTTTGTGAAGCCCAACTCGGTGAAGTAGTTGTCGATCCTGGTGTACCAAGAACGAGGTGCTTGCTTCAACCCGTACAAAGCTCTCTTGAGTCGGCACACATGTGACTCGCGATCGAAGGTCTCAAAACCTTCTGGCTGCTCTATGCACAACTCTTCATCAATCTTGCCATTGAGGAATGTAGTCTTCACATCCATCTGATGGATCTTCCAACCCATCTGTGTTGATAGTGCCAACATTGATCTTATAGATGAGTACCTTGCTACAGGAGCAAAAGTCTCATCATATTCGATCCCCTCAACCTGTGAGAAACCACGGGCAACAAACCTTGCCTTATGTTTCTCCACACTACCATCAGTAGCATGCTTTACCTTGTAAAGCCAACAAGAACACACAACTGACTTGTTCTCTGGTCTTGGAACAACATCCCAAACATTGTTCCAAACTATGGAGTCATACTCCTCCACCATAGCATCAACCTAAATCAGCTGCTGCACTGCTTTCTCAAAGGAGGATGGCTCGGTCTCAATTACCCAACAAGGGCCATGTATCTAGTGTACCTATTAGGTGACCTCCTCTATCTGCACTGTGAAGATGGTTCTCCCACATTCTCTCTCACATCTGACAAAAATCTGTCAGCTTCTCTTGTACACTTCTACACATCTCTGGAAGACTCTGCTTGAGTGGATGTCTCCACTCTGGAACCTCTGCATGCGGCTGCTCCATATCAGTCTGAGGCTCCTCCTCCTTAGGAACCAAAAGTTCCTCCACAACCTGTAGTTGGAGCTCCCTCTCAAAGGAAACTCGCATGGGCTTCTGCTCATAAAAATTAAGATCTCTGTGAACCATTGTCCTTCGACTGGTAGGAAAATACACCCGATAGTTGTGGGGTGTATCAGTGTAGCCCACAAGTATCCCAAACTCTGTTGTTGACTCCAGTTTCTTCCAGGAATCCTTGGTCACATGGCAATAGACTGATGAGCCAAAGATCCTGAAGTGACCCACATTTGGTCTCTTCCCGGAGAGAGCTTCCTCTAGTGTCTTCATCCCAAGTATGCAATGTGGGCTTCTATTCTGCAAGTAAATCATTGTGTTGCATGCCTCAATTCACAAATGAAGTGGTAGGCCTTGGTCATGCAGCATCGCCTGAGCTTCCCCCACAATGGTTCTGTTCTTCCTCTCGGCCATCCCATTCTGCTGTGGGTTATGAGGTGCCATCAACTCCCGTTTAATTCCTTCTGCAGCACAGAAGTCCTTAAACTCTTGAGAGGCATACTATCCACCATTGTCACTTCGTAAGGCCCTGATCTTCTTTCTCAACCAAAGCTTTGAACTCACAAAACTTTGAGAAGGTTTGATCCTTCTTCTGAATGAAATAGATCCAACATCTACGAGAAAAATCATTAATGAAAATCACATAATACCTTTGTTTAGTGGTGGAGGCTGTCGAGAATGGCCCACACAAATCTTTATGAACTCGCTCCAAGATTCCTTCAGCTTGACTGTCTCGATCATGAAAGGAATATTTTGCATACTTACCCAAGGTACAACCTTTGCATGTGTCCACTTGCTCAAGTTTACCTTTGGGAAGTCTAGTAGAAATCTGCTGCATTATCTTCAAGGCCCCATGATGTAAGTGGCCCATGTGTCTATGCCATAACTTGCCAATATCATGGCTTTGCACCAATTCTAGTTTGGAACTCAATGTAGCACAATCATCTACCTCCAGCTTGTAGAGATTCTTCACTCGAATCTTAATCCTCTTGGTTTGACTCGTGGCTATGTGTCTCAGGAACGCCTTTCCTTTACTGAAGACTACATCATAGCCTTTGTCTTCCAACATTGTGACTGATACCAAGTTTTTCTTTAGTCCAGGCACATAGTTTACATCAGTCATGGTGAGAGGAGCTCCATGCTCCCTATGAAACACAACTATACCTTCACCTGGAACACGGTACATTTCATCATCGCCCATCTCTATGTGCATCTCGAGGTCTTTCTCCTCCAAGTTACTGAATAAACTCTTATCGTCGGTCATGTGGAATGAGGCTCTACTGTCCAGGTACCAAACAAAACCCACCATCGATGAAACCATACATGCAATGAGGGTAAAATCCAATTCAAACTATGAGGCCAGTGCCTCACCATCTGATCATTTCGAGGATCCCTTCTTGGATTTCTTCAATGGAAAATTAGTTGCATAATGGCCCACCTCATGACAATTAAAGCATCTCACTTTAAATTTGTCAATCTTCTTCCCTCCATGGAAAGAACTCGATTTGGAATGGGAAGCCTTCCCTTTCCCTTTCCTCTCCTTACTTGCTAAGGCTAGATTTTCTTCATCATCATGCTTAGATGAAGAACCATCTCTGGTGCTTCTCCTGATCTCCTCCTGCATCAGATCTTACCACAGTCGCTACCAATCTGGTAGTTTCTCTCTTCCATTCATTGAGTCTTGGTAGCTATACCAGCTCTTAGGAAGACCGAAGAGAGAAAGGCTCACCATATCATCATCAATTGTCATGATTCCTAGACTTCCAAGCTCATCTATGTAGGTGGTGATCTTGTTCAAATATGTACAAATCGTGTCGCCCTTTTCACACATGATTTTCTAAAGCTTGTCCTTCAGCACCAACTTCCTCTGGTCACTGTTATTCTGATATAGATCCTTCAACGTCTTCCACATTGAAAATAGAGTCTCCTTCCCATGGAGACTCGAGACAATATGGTCTCGAACTCCCTCTATAAGAATCCTCCTCGCTCTCGCCACAGATTTCTTCTATTCCGCCAATTCTTTGGCATTAGCTGCTTTTGGATTGGGGACTTCTTGATCAATGAAGTCCTTCAAACCATTGTCCTCTAATATTGCTTCCATGTGATCCTTCCATGCTATGTAATTCGAGCTACCACCTAGGGCATACTCGAGTCTCAAGCCATTGAATGCCATTGGTGAACTTTGAGATGTGATAAGAAATCAATTTTGTATCCACAATCAAGAACTTCAAATTTGAAACTTCTCCATTCTTTGTATACTATTCTCCACTTTGATCACCTTTTCTTTGATACCATGTAGAAATTTTCACTGTAGATTAAACTGATTATGCAATGTACTAAAGGAAAATACTTAATCTACTTCTACAATCAAACTTGAGGAAGCTTAATCAATTTTGAGCAAGATCAACCATAACACATATAACAGAGAAGAAGATTCAGTCACACATGAAACATAGAAGAATACTCTGGGGAAAGCCTCAGCTAAAAACCCCGCTATCTTTATTATCATACAAGTGGAAACATCTTAGGATTACACAAAACTTTAGCTCTCACAGCTATCCAGCTCTCAGTGTAATCCCTCACTACTGCTCATAGATATAATAGACAACACATATGCCTTCTCCTCTGTCCTCCAAGCCTCCTATTTCTTTGCGTTGTTTCTCCTGGGTGATCCGGCTGTAACTTGTGTGATTCTCACCTCACACACTACTCTGACCTCTGTAGAAAACTGCACAATCCTAAAGGAATGAATTCCTTCTGCATGAAAGAAATATTATCATAGGAATATTCTAGCAACTGATAGTACACTATCCCTGCCTTTAATATCAATTGGGTCTTCTTCTAAACTGACATGTATGAGTTATTTATGAGATAATATTCAGTATCTGGAGAACACTAGTTGCATGTATGCATGCATTAACTGACTGAACTCACAATTAGTTCCACAAACTGTTCAGAACTAATTTAACTGGACTTAACTCAGTTAATTGAGCTAACTAATTACAACTCAAATACAACTCATCCTTATCTCCTTAATTAAGGGATAACTTCCTCAATCAAAGCGATAACTATTGAATGTCTTCACAAAGACTTCATGTTTGAATTTCTCCAACTAATTAACTCAAGATGAATTAATTAACTATTTTTGAAACAACTGGTGAGACTAAATTCGAATTTTAATTCTCAATTATAATTCAAAGACAAATTAAAATTGGAATATATCCTGAAATGCTATCTATAGCAATGCTATTTTTAGCATTTCTTGTTGCTATTTTCAACACAATGATTGCCGATATCACAAATCGCAATCGGAGGTTCCTGCGATCCCGTATATTGTCAATCACACATGCCAGAGGCCCTATGTAAATCACAATTGGAGTTCCTATGATCCATGCATATTGGTGATCGGCGGGTCCAGTGCATCGTAAATCGATGATCGTCGTGATGACAAGGTTACAAATACGCAACATTGCAATATCACAATGTTGCAATATGATAGTGGAAAGTGTCAGGAGGGCCGAAAAATATTTAACAAAGGATTGTTATGAAAATCCAAAGGCAAGAGGGATTTTTTTCTCTCTTCTAGTAGGGCCACATGGCATCACAGGATTAGTTCTAAGAAAGTGATATGCTTTTGTATGATTATTTTGTTGAGCTAATAACAAATACAAATTTATAAACATGTGCTTACTTCTTGCCTTTTCTAGTGAGGTTTCCTTAGTTGTGGCAGCACAAAATTGGTCCTAAGAAAGACACATGGCAACTGATGTCAGCATGACGTGGTGGTATGGACACATGGCATGTATAGTTGGCATTTTAAGGGGTCAAATGGGGCCAAAATAGGATGACATGTGTCACCACTCACAAGGTGACACGTGGCAAGATATGATGTCATCTAACAAATCGGCGATCGACAGTCCTTGCTCATCGTGCAAAGGAGAGGAGGGTGCAACTAGAGACACGGTCTAGGGAATTTGTGATCATGGATCTTCGATATTCGACTAAGCACCAAGCCATTTCGACCGATCATATGAGAGGGAATGCAAATAGGGGTTGAACCATACGGGGCCTAAAGAGAATAAGAACTCACCTATTTTATGATTAAGAGGCTAATGGTGAGAACCCCTGGTTCAATGAAAAAATAATATTACGAGGCATCTCAGGGCTTCGATAGTGTTTTACAGGGTGTGTGGAAGGGTGAATGAGTCGACATTATCTTTTCTTTCCTTTGAAGTATCTACAGTGGTGGCCTTTGGTACTGTGGGTTGTAACCTCGGTTGTTACTGTGAGAATTCTATTTAGGGAGATTCTTGTTCTGAAGCTCAAGCTTCACCACTTTGTGCGATAAACTCTTAATGAGATTATCCATTTCTTCCCACTTCAGATCTGGTAATTCTTTACTTTGACCAGAAAAGGATGCTTCTTTTTTCCCCATTTTCTTCTCATGAGGATTATTCTTTCCTCTTGACTTCTCCGTTGAGGTGAAATTTTCTTCCACCTCAAGAGCATCCACTTGAAATTTATCTAAAGTATGAGACTTCCTCTCCCTCAGGGTAAAGCCAAATTCGGACTTAAGGGCTCCCACAAATACCACATGAGAAACAACTTGAGAAGGGTTTATCTCAACATGCAGGTTATTATATTACTTATTGAATCCTTTTATGAATTCTAAAATGTTCTCTTTTGGCTTCTTCCTTATATCATTGAACTCTGTGAAGATATACTCATGACTCTCTCTTCACCCCAGCATTTTGTGAAAGATTTTTTGAGTTCTTCCCAGGTGGCGATGAATGCATTGGGTAGGGCTATAAACCACTTTATGGCATCTCCATTAAGTGATTGCACAAAGAGTCTCACGACCACATCCAGTTGTTCAACATTTAGATTCTCATAAAATGCACAGAAGGTTTCAATGTGTCTTTGTGCAGTGTTTTTGTCTTCCCCATTGAACATAGAAGAAAAAATAGGTAGTCCTAAGGCATAGCACTTAGGGGTTGAGGTAAATCAAGATGGGAATATTTATTCGGTAAGAATCCGGAACAACCATCTAGATTAATGGGGGAGGCTTAAGATTTACAGGAGGAACTTGGGCCAAAACCATAGTGGTTGGAGTAACTAGACTGGGAGTATTATGACTGAGTGTATAGTGGATATTGGTATTATTGAGGATAGCTTTACCTTTTTCAATCTCAGTAGGATGAGGAAATGAAACAAAAAGAGTTGTAACCGAGATTTCTTTCTCTTTGATCTTTGATTTTGGGGCACGATGCTCTAGCTCATCTTCTGTAGGGTATGTAAGGACCTTAGTAAAATATGAGCAATGGATAGCAGCTTGTTGGGAGCTAGACAAGGAAGCTTCAAAGAATGATGAGACAGTAGCACAGATAGTAGGATTTTTCTCCTTCCAGACTCTCCTGAAAATTAATTTCTCTGGGTCAGATACAGAAGGGTTTTTTTGCTGAGAGGTATCTCAGTGGGTGTGGGGATTTTTAAAAGCCATGATGATAAATGACAATGAGATTTGTGGAGTCTCCAAGGTGGTGAGGATGCAATCTGAATGTCTTTGCTCACCTACACCAAGAGTGATTAACTTGTCATATCCCAGGAAAATCCCTTCAATACATTCTGTGGCAACAACAACAAAAGAAAATTTGGCTAAGCACCAGGTCACTACCCCTGGTCATATGAGAAGGAATGCAACTAGGGGTTGAACCATATGGGGCCTATGGGGTCATAATGTATAGCTTCTTCTTCATTCTAATGGCTTCTTTGATAATCACTTTATTATAATATATGTAATATATTATCTTAATTTATGTAAAATAATTTACTATAGAAATATAACTATCTAGGATGGCAAGAAATTAATAAGCTTAACTATGAAAGTGAGCTAGGGTGAGGGGAGAAGGTGGGAGAAATATCAGGTAAAATGTAATTATTACATTTTATGTAATATTTGTGCCTACCTTCATCCACTTTTTACTAGCTTGCTAGAAATATTGGTTAAATTATAATATTATAATATTTTACCTAATATTTCCTCTCAAGTGGCCGACTTTTTAACAAACACAACTATAAAATTAGCAGGCGTGGGAAAATATTGAACAAAATGTAATATTTAGGTTGGAGGTGATGATAAATATCAGGTAAAATGTAATTATTACATTTTATGTAATACTTGTGCCTACCTTCATCCACTTTTTACTAGCTTGCTAGAAATATTGGTTAAAATATAATATTATGATATTTTACCTAATATTTCCCCTCAAATGGGCCACTTTTTAACAAACTGAACTATAAAATTAGCAGGCATGGGAAAATATTGAGCAAAATGTAATATTTAGGTTGGAGGTGATGAGAAATATTAAGTAAAATGTAATAATATTACATTTTAATTAGTAATCCCCCCTTGGCTACCCAGTAATATTGAGTAAAATGTAATATTTAAGTTATAGGTGATGAGAAATATTAACTAAAATATAATAATATTACATTTTAATAAGTAATTCCCCCCTTGTCCACCTTTTACTTGGTGGGAATAGTAATAAATATTGGGTAAAATATAGTACTATAATATTATATTTTATCCAATATTTCCTCTCACGCCATACACTTTTATTAAAAAAATTATTTAAGTTTGATGTTTATAAATAAACTTAATTCCTATGTAAATATTTGATCGCATTATGATATAGATGTTGTGATGTTTAATATTTTGACTAGGTGTGTAGTCTCCTAGCTTGGCAAGGATAGTTTTGTGACACTTGAAGAGGGTGATTTTGATGTAATGATATAAGATTATGCATGACATACTTATGTACATGCTTATATTATATAGACTTAGTTTGGGTCACCTGGTTGCTATGTGCTTATGATAATATCTATGGTTCCGTGTATAACAACTGATTTTGGTTAAGAGAATATTATTGATGTTTTCTCTTTTGGTATCCTAGTTTGGACATAGGTATACGACATGGATCGTGATCCAAGATTGAGACACATAGAGCCAAGGATGATCATGCTTATGTGGAACATATGGCTAATTATGATTTATGGATGATATATAATTTGTATGGTTGTATAAGCATAATCTTGTATTGAGCAAGATGTGACATGGGACCGAGTTATTTGCAAACAAGGATGCTCAAATTATAAATGACTATGGAAGTCACGAAACATGATTTTTATGATAATATATATGCTTAATATTGTATTGAGCAGGATGTGACAGGGGGCGTGGTTATTTGCGAACAAGGATATTCAAACTATAAATGGTTGCGGAATTCATTTCCCCATAACCAAAATGACTGTGGAATTCATGCACAACCTTTGGTAAAATGTGAATAAGTTAATTATGAAATTCATTTGATTCCTTTGATCTATGAGATTGTGATGTGTGCAGGTCTTGGAACAAGGCCTTACCAATGAACCATTAGATGGTTATGAGCTCACAATCAATACCTTAAGGTGAAGCGTGAAGTTTCAAAGTAGAGTAGATGATAAGCCATGGAAATTAGGGCATGGAGTCCTAAATCCATGAAAGGTAAAGACGTGGAGTCTTGTATCTATAATAAAGTATTAGGGCACAGAGTCCTAAATCCATGAAAGATAAATACATGGATTCTTGGATCTATAATAAAATTATTGGGATGCAGAGTCCTAAATATTTAAAAGATCAATATGTGGAATCTTGGATCCTTGGAGTAGATCATGGCACAAAGTACTTAATCTACTAAGGCATGGATATGTATGTAATAGGGATGCAAAATCCCTATTTTCCAGAAGAAAAATACTACTCATGGGTAGCTCATGGATGAATTTCCTTAATAAAATATGATTAATGACAATTTTGTAGTGACTTTTTAAAAATAGAAAGTCATGTCTAACATCTCAAATATGACTTTCCAAAAATAATAAATCACCGTCAATCAATGGGTAATCAAGTATAGTTAAAGAAAAGTTACTTAACTTATCATTAACCAATCCTAATAGTTCAATATCGACTTAATCCTCAATATTATTAGTATTATTATTGTCCTTTATGAGGCTATGATATTATTATTAAAAGGGAATTACAAGTCACCTTCATCTCCTCAATTACTCCACACTTCCTGTTGATGACTCTCATGGCTCTATGTAAATATCTCTCTCTTTTAGTAATACATTACACTCTATTTTATGCACTCATCAAAGAATGGCATATTCCTTTTACACCCATTAAAGACATGTCATAAAATATTCCTCTTACACTCTCTTTAATGCATAATTTTCACTCTCCTTAACTAAGGTGTGCATACCTCTCCTTGATGGCATGAGTTACACTCCTCTAAATGGAATACAAATAATGCAGATTACACCTCCTTTATGAGAAGAATATGTTGCTCCTCTTATATATATATATGTGTGTGTGTGTGTGTGTGTGTGTGTGTGTCTCATGTATTCTCACTTAAAGGGGAGAGTTTCAATGTAATATGAAGGGTTGGACAGACTTGAAGAGGATTGTGAGAGGGAGAGTTGGAAAGTAGCCAAATGTTGTTGAAATGAATATGAAATTCCTAAACTAAATTACTAAGTAGTTCTACTTGGTGGAGTTGTCCATGACTAGTATTGACAGGAAGTGAAACTTATCTTCCGATTTTTCCTTGCATATCTCTCTACTGCTATATTTTGGTACTGCTTGGGAGCTCTTACATCGTGGGGGTTCGAGGGGGAGAAGAACTCACTGGATATGGTCGGGTGGAAGATCAGATGGTTCACAATGAGTCGGTACGTGCATTGGAGCTCAAGCATACTCTCATATTTTTCGAGTTATATATATACACATTGTGAGGTATATCTAAAATGCTCTTGAAATTTTGGTTTCTTATTAGTTTTAAAGTGTTGAGGTTTTAAATTTATTATTTCTACTTTAAATTATTACAAATTTTTGAATATTTGTGAAATATTTAGAAGTTGTTTGCTAATATAACCCACAATGAGTTTACAGTTTCATGGAAGCTATATATGAGAATTTACATGCAGGGAATTAAAATAAGAATGTGTTGCCAAGGATTTCAAATTCTGTTTATAATGAATTTTTGTCCATAGAAAGTCATTCTATTATCCAAATATAATACTCAATGTTTGATAGCATTTCATTGTCCATTTTAGCAATTTAATACATGGTTCTTGCTTCCTGTGAATTGGGTTGTTGGTTGTTTTCCAAGTTGTAGTAGTGGTTGCAATAAGTTTGTCAACTTATGTAAATGAAAGTAGCTTTGCAAGCTGTAAAATGTTTGATTAATTACTTGTATCAATAATTCCTATAGTGAATATATAAATTCATAAATTGAATGAACATCTCATAGTAGCATACTTTTGGGTTATCTTTCTTTATGTAGAGTTGTAGATGAAAGTTTGCATGTTATGCGTTTGAAAAAAGTGGTAAATGAGATCCAAAGTTTTGTTGTTTAAAGAATTGAATCTATCAGTGTTTTTATTTCGATTCAACTCAGAATTAGGGGATATTCATACCTATAGGCCATGTAACCCATTATTTCATTCAATAAAAAATATTTTCAGAAAATGATTCATAAATTTGAGCGATTTTTCAAATTGTTGATGCCAAGCATGTTTGTGTGTTGTCGAGTTTTTTTGGTGAAAATATATGTTTTAATATGCCAACATATTAATTTCATTTTATGAATTATATGAGATAAATAGCTTGAAGAAGAATCTCAAATTCATTACCGCCAAGTGTTTGACAAAATGCCTCAATGATTGTAGATTGCACGCTTGCAAAGTTTTTCACAAAATGCCTCATTGGCTGTAGATTGTACGCTTGCAAAGTGTTTGAACAAATTTTTCAACGACTATAGATTGCATGCTTTCAAATTGTTTTTCAAAAGGGCTTAATGGTTGTAGATTGCATGCTTGCAAAGTGCTAGTCAAAAGGCCTCAATGGGTGTAGCTTTTGTGCATATATATTGCTAGAATAAATGTCTTACTTACTATAGCTTTCATGTACTATAAATTTATAAAGAGATTATTTAGTGGACGTGGCTTCCTAATTCTACAAGTTTTTGTATGAATATGAAAATGAATTTAATAAGTTCAAGTGTGAATACAAAATAGGATAGTTGTTACATTTATTTTCTTAAGCTTTCATATAAAAAGGGGGTTGTTGTTGGAAACCATTTTATAGGGATAAATTTTGTAGGACTTTGTGCCAGAGAACATATTAAGTTTCATCTGAGTTGCATGTATTTATGGGTACAATTCTAAGCTTTAATGACTGTAGAAAACTATTGTTCCTAATTTTGGCAATTCCAATGATTTATTTACCTATTTTTAAAGAATAATTTTCTTCTAAATTTGTATCAGTGACTTCTTTTGCTACAACATTCATTAAATGAGTCTCATGATTGAAGCAATGCCACTGGGAATTTTTATTTGATCAATCAATAAACATATCATATTTATTAGATTTACTGATTAAGAGAGACATATTCCTCTTTCATTTATCATGTTCCAAGTAGATTAATACTCATACCCTTATATGTGATTTTTGTGATAGAAGCAGTGTTAGGTCCCTATACTACTAGTGTAACCCATTATTGTTATTAGTGAAACCCCCTTATTATATTGTTGTGCCTATGTCGTCCCCATATTGTTATTATGGTGCCCCAAAGAAGCCCACTGTTGTTATTGTTGTGCCTTTACATTATTATTGTTATGTCAGCCCTGACTATATAATGACCCCTTAGACTCCTATATATTGAAAGGAGATCTTGTCATTTGTATCATCAAAGAGTTATTCATTTGTGTAATGTAGAGGAGGTTTTCCCATTGAAGAGACTTCTTTTGAAGGTGTTGATCTCTCTTTTATATCTTTTTGTGAGTTGGTTTCATAACGTTTGGTATCAGAGCTTTGGATTATAAGGATTCGATGCTCTAAATAGGTCTTCATGGCATTGTTGCTATATCCTTTTTTTCTGCGATGTTTCAGAAGATAAACAAAAAACCCATTTGAGAAAGAATAGTTCTAAAGCTCGGGTCTGAACTTCAAATATTCTCTCACTATAGTTTTGGAGATATGATTTGAGGAAATTTGGCTTTTTGCAAGCTCAAGAATCACATCTCAAACAGGTCATCATGGAATTTTCACTATAATGTGTGGATTATGAAATTAAAACCCATTTGAGCCGAAATCTTGATGAAGCTCGGGCACAAAGTTAAGATCCTATTTCACTATATGTTTAGAGATACAGTCCAAGAAATTTAGGGTTTTTTCAATATGTTGAATTACATCACAAACAGGTGACCTTGGGAAAATTGTCATAACTTTCCTTCTAAGCATCATATTTAAGTTTCATAAGACGTTGCAGAAAGAGAATGGCCTGTAGATGTCTGTGTATCAGTTTCAGATTCAAAGGTTGAAACAGTGACACGTGGAACTTTGTACAAATTTTCTCTTCTGGAAAGGTATATAATAAGGTCATCTAGGGTTATTGTGCATAAATATTTCTTGGAGAATCCAATTTCGATCAGATTGGTGGCATTGGAAAGAGGAGGCAGAGGGCTACTGTAGGGCATAATTTCATAGCTGGGAGATCCAAATTTATAGAGTAACTGTTGTTTCAAGATCAAGCTCCTAAAATCAAGAAAATGCGATATGAGGAAGTTTGATGGCAAGGATCTGGTAAATTGGATACTACAGATGGAGCAATATTTTGATCGTCATGAGGTGAAACTATTACAAAAGGTATGTATTGAATATTTATATTTAGAACTGAATCATTTTTTATGGTATGAAGGGCTTTGTTCTCGTAAAACACTTGTCATGTAGCTAATTTTCATGGAGGAAATGATATCAGAGTATGAGGATACAAAGAGAAACACCTTATTTAGCAAATTGATAAATCTCAAACAAAAGGGTTAAATGGAAGAGCACATTGAGGACTTTCAAAAATTGAATATAAGGGTAAATGATATTCTAGAGAAGCAAAGGATTGATGTCTTCATAGGGACTTTAAAGGATAACATTCAACATGAGGTTCGTCTTTGGGAACCTGATTCATTGGAGAAGGCATTCAGGTTGGCAAGAAAAAGTGAAAGCAGTATTATGGAAACAAGGAATCCCACCACTTATAACTATAAATACGGAAGTGTTTTTTCTCCTAACCTTCCACAACCAACAAGGTTTAAACCACAACAATTGGAAGAAAAAAGGAAAAAAAGGGCTTTGTTACATTTGTGATAAAAAATACACTAAAGGTCATAAGTGTGCCGAGAAGAAATTATTTTAAATAGATTGTGAAGAGGAGGAAGAAAAGGATCAAGAAAAATCAAAAGAAGAGGATATACACCAAGAACCAACCCTAGAGAAAGAAGAAATGAATCTGACCATATCTTGTAAATCATTGGCAAGAATACCACTCCTCAAACTCTTAAGATAGAAGGACATATCAAGAAGAAAAAGGTTCAAGAAGTGGAAGATCACATCGAGAAAGAAGAAATGAATCTGACCATATCTTGTAATGCATTGGCTGGAATTACCACTCCTCAAACTATCAAGATAGAAGGACATGTCAAGAAGAAAAATGTTCAAGAAGTGAAACATCATGTCAAGCATTAAGAAATGAATCTGACCATATCTTTTAATGCATTGGTAGAAATTACCACTCCTGAAACTCTCAAGATAGAAGGACATATCAAGAAGAAAAAGGTTCAAGCAGTGAAAGATCACATCGAGCATCAACAACAAGTTCTAAAACTTTTGAAGGATAATGCCATTTTGGTGCAGAATCGAATGAAACAACAAGTAGATCAATGTCGCAGTGAAAGTATTTTTGGTGTAGGTGATTGGATATTTTTATGACTACATTCATACAAACAAATTTACCTTAAGGAATCTATTTATGAGAAGGAAATATTGGCAATACTACATGCACTTAAGAAATGGCAACCTTACCTAATTGGAAGACACTTCACGGTAAAAACGGATCACGAAAGCCTTAAATACTTTTTAGAACAAATATTATCTTCAAAGAATAGAAAAAATGTGTCACAAATATGTTGGGTTATGACTTTGAAATCATCTACAAAAAAGGCAAGGAAAATGTTGTTGCAAATGCATTCTCAAGAAAAGATGAGGATGACGAAGCATGTTTTGTGGTCTTTCTATTATCCAACCAGATTGGATAAACGAAGCAAGGGATGAATGGAAGAATGAAGAAGAAGTGTGACCACTCATTCAAAAGATGCAGAAGATCCTGGTTTAAATAATATTTCCAAAACATGAAGAGGAAGGAAAAATCATATTGGAACCTTAAGCAATCACAAAAGCAAGAAATCGACAGCTGTGAAATCGATCAATTTCAGAGTACTACTCTGAAGATTCCACATGGGAGGATGAGAATTTTATACGGAAGCATTTAGTACTACTCAAACAATGAAGACGACACTTTTTGAAGGAGAGGGGCATGTTATGTCCCTATACTACTAGTGTAGCCCTTATTGTTATTAGTGCAACCCCCTTATTATATCGTTGTGCCCAAGTAGTCCCCATATTGTTATTATGGTGCCCCATAGAAGCCGTTATTATTATTTTTATGCCCTTACATTATTATTGTTATGTCGGCTCTGACTATATTATGACCCCTTAGGCTCCTATATATAAAGGAGATCTTGTCATTTGTATCATCCAAGAATTATTCATTTATGTAATGTAGAGGAGCTTCCCCCCTGAACAAGCTTATTTTGAAGGTGTTGATCTCTCTTTTCTATCTTTTTGTGAGCTGGTTTCATAACAAGAATAATATTTTAGCTTCTTGTGGCATACTTTTGTGGTTATGATGTCAAAAGTCAATAAGCGAAACTTATTTAGAATAATCTAGGAGATCAAATAGGTTGATCTAGCTTAATTCTCTTAGATGGTATCATGGTGGGGTTTACTGCCAATCTTCCTTAGTGCTTGAATATAAGTATGGAAAGAGAACATGCTATCTTCTTTTAGACTTGAGGAGAAAGATGTTTTGGAATTGGTTTTAGGCTAAAGTTAAAACTGGCTTCTCATGTTATATTCTTATATTGAAATAGATGAAGGAACATGATATCATGATAACTAAGTTACTTATATATATATATATGTTGAGTATTATTGTGCAATGTGACCTTTACCTCTCTATAGTATTGATGTTTGGTAAGGAGGGACCTTGCATATGGTATCAGAGCCAACTACTACACTAGGTCCTAATGGACCAACATGTTTTCTTGTAGGTTGATGATGTATGAAATTTGTTTTTGTGTGCATATTGCATTATTTTTTATGTTGACATGGAAGAATATTGGTTGCATAAGGTATATTATAATTATTATGTCATTTAGAAACTCATGAAAGAAAAATAATGCTTTCTTATATTCCCTTATATTTTTGTTAAGAAAAATTATTAGAAATATGCTAAAAGACTTAAGGGTATGCTAGGAAAGGATGTCTCTGAGCAAGTTGGGTTTAAACCCAATCATGTGAATAGATTGATTATCAATGGGTGAGTGAGATATGTGGAGTGGAGACATTGTTTCATATATGTTTAATGCATCATTATCAATGTGATATGGGCCTATTAGCCATCTTTACTAGTTGAAATTATATCTGCCATGAAAAATATTGGCCTAATCTAAACTATTGAATGATGAGATTGGTGTGTATGCTTTGGGAATGTGTAAAAAGTGTAAGGCCAAGATTCAATTAACATGATGATTGAGTTTGTCATGTTAATTTTGAATCTTTTCTTACTTACACTAATGGAAACTTAGCAGAAACTACCTTGAAGGATGTCACTTTTAACTGTGAATGTAGATTCAAGAGTAATGTATGTGTATTAATTTGATGTGTTAAAAAATGATTTGGGAATACATTCTTAATGAGTAATAATGGAATTCCTATGATTTATTTGACATGATTTTGTGTAGTTTGGGTTGACATTATGCATCAAATAACTTGAAATTACTCAAATACTAGGTTGAGGTATCACCTTCCTAATAAACAAGAGGCTTAAATGACAGGTGCATGAAGAGTTGTGGAAGCCATTTTAAGGAACACTTGAAGGTTATTTTTTCCTTAAGTTATGTATGGGTGTCGAATCGATACTAACATATATCTATGAGCTAATGTATCGGTGTGGAATCCATACGAACATATTTCTATGAGATAAGTAATGAGGTAAGTTATGGCTATCAAATCCATACTAATATATGTCTATGAGCTAAGTAATTCTTCTAGTTAAAATGAACAAAAATATTTTGATGGAATATCATATGCATGATTAAGGAGGATTGATTGTGTGTAATTAATGTTAAATGGATAGAGATTCGTAACATGAATTTCTTTGAGATTTAAATCCATTATTTTATTTTTATTACAAAATAAGATACTAAGTTTGGTATACTGAACACCATTAGGTGGTTTAGAATGTTTGGAATAATTGGTTTTTATATCTGGAGTCAGGTTGAACTATGTATCTATCCTCTTGTATTGTAATTCTTTTGTATGTGTTAGATTTAGGTAGAATTAAAATGATTTTCAAATTCTTGAAGTGTACAAAAAAGATTATTGTGATAAATTGATGAAATATCTTTTCTATTCGCTTAAGACAAATTAGGTCTAGGAATGAAATAATAGTCTCTTTAATCATTTTGTCAGATGAATATTGGTTGAATTCTATCTAACCAAATTAATTAGAGAAATTATGAGGATTGAACTCATGAACTTCTCTAAACTATTGTTATTTAGGTGATTAAGTCAAAATTCATATTGTTTATGAACTTGATGAACCACTTTCTTGGAATTTTATTAACTTGTAATTTGTTAAGAGAATAACATGTTTAGAAGATAAAAAATTTATGTTGTGAGAACTTTTTTTTATTCGAACTTAAATAAAAGGGTATGTGATTAATGAATAGCTCAGTTGAGTTCTTGTTTTACAAGAATATGTGCTTTTGATATTTTTTGAGGGAGAAATTGAAGGAGAGTGAGATCAAACTTTTATGAATTGGAATTCTTGCATGATTTAGAAGCCTAAGATGATTGTAGTATGTGTGGAATGGAAGAGACTGATGGATTTAGGAATTTTGTGCTTGGATGTATAGTTGTATGAGTAGTTAGTAATTCTGCAAAAGGTTATAATATTTTGAGAGGTATTAAAGAAGAAAACTTATCTTTAGGCTAGAAATTCCTTTATGATTGTCTAAATCTTATTTAAAATCAACAAGATCCTTCATAGTTTGAGAAATATATGGTTTTCAAAGCTTGTTTTTTTGTATGTATTAATAGTATGGAATAAGACATGAAACCAAATGAATTGATTAATTATTGAATAGAAATCATGAGTGGTTATATTATATTATTTATTATTTATTATTTTTATTATTATTACGGAACATTACATACTCCCCCTCTTTAAGGAACTTCATCCCGAAGTTAAGCTGAATTATTTAACATTTTATTGAGCTAGTTTTTTATTACTTCATGTTTGCCCTACACCCTTTGTTGAACTAGTATAACCAGCAGGCATCGAAAGTTTTCACAACACCTAGGAAATATCAATGAATCTTTGTCCCTTTTCCCACTGTGGGAACTAGGCATAAGCCTCCCTGGTCTGTATCCTAGTCCAAGGTTGGCCCCAAGGCTCGCGCATGACTCAGACCTCATATGCCCCAAGGCGGGCATCCGGTATGGTACTCAATGACTCCGAGCATCTCACAAGGCTGGCCCACTCCCTCCACAACTACTAAGCCGCACAACTCCAGGCATCAAAGTCCTTACACCCCCACCAGAATTCGGCGTCCCAATCCAATACTAAACACCAATCCAATATTAGGCACTTAGCCTCCTCAAGATGGTTCCATAGCCCCTCAAGAGCTATCCATCAAGAGCTATACAAGACAAAAGGAACTGCTGTAATATGTAGTGCTGATTGAGTTTGTCCCCAGCCCATATGGTGTTACATATTCTCTCTCGTAAGTATGGGCTCCCACGAGATCATCAAATAAACCAGCCCTCTCGGCCCATTTGTGGAGTTCTTATCAGTCACCACATCTCAACATGCAACCACTGCATTAGTTATAATCATAGTATCATAGAAAATAATCCATATGTCAAGTCTTAAATGTCATCATGAGAACATAACATCATTGTTATCACAAAATTATGCATAATAACGAACTGCATGCTCATGCATGTTATAAATTTGCATGCAACTACCACATGCTTCACTTCATGAAATACCACCATAAGTTATAACATCAACATATTTGCATCAAAGACATATCATGACATGACATAATAAATGAACCACATGTTAGTATACTTCTTATCATAACATCATAAATATGGGAATCATACAGATCAAATATAGAGCAATAATATACTAGAGCTTTATTATCACAACTCATTAGAAAAATCAATTTCATTTGCTTGTATAAAAATGAATACAAATGTTGAAATAAGATTATTCAACATCCATTTAGGATCTATAGGCTATCTCATTTCTACTCATTAAAACCACTAATATTTATCTATCACAAATTTAGTAAACATTAAATCCATCTATAATTTCAATAAGCATTGGTGGTCTAGTGGTAAGTCACGCTAGCTATGGCCTGCAAGTTTGAGGTTCAAATCTTAGTAAGTTTTCTAGTTTATCCATAACAACATTTCTATATCTAAATTTAAGACACTCCTCCATAAATTTTTATATAATACTCATATAACCTTTTTATATGATAAAATAAACCTATATAATAATAAAACATGATTACTAATTATAATAAATAAAAAAAATTAAATTCAAAACTTTCTCAAATTTCTTCATTTATCTCCCAAATATGTTTCTACATAATGTAATTAAACACTATTTCAAATCAACTAAATAATTTATTTTTTTGTTTTTTAATATGTGTAATCAACTTAAAAATAACTTAACTTAAAAATAATCAACCATAACTTAAAATTAACTTATCATAAAAAATTTAACAAAAAAATCAATAATTAATGTTTTTTTAAGTTTTTATGACACTTTATTTCCTATAATTTGTTTTCTGTATTCCGTATTTATTTAAGGAACAAACTTTCAACCACATTTTCAAGAATATTAATAATGTATTAATCACTATTAATGTGATAATTATTATTATGGTAAACATAACTTTACGTTATCTCCTATTTTAGTGCATGCATAGCATCCATGTATGAAATTCGTCAAATTGGGATAGACAACCAAATGAGCGTTTGATTAAAGAAAAACACACTTGAAGAAAAGTAGGAGTGGGTTTGATTAAAGAAAAGCACACTTGAAGAAATGTAAGAGTACTTCACGTACTAAATACTCGTAACCTATACTAAAACATATACTATTCATTATAGTGAAAACTGCGTGTCTCAAGTACCACATGCAGACACATATAAAACATATACTACTCATTATAGTGAAAACCACATGCAGACACATATGTGGACTAATTGAGAGCTAGTAATTTGGCGCCTTCCTCGGTTTTGTTCGGAGACTATGGGTTCCAGTTCTTCCTTCAAGATTATATTAGGTTCAGCTTTTGCAGCTAATTGAACTGAATTTAATAAATATATTTTAAAATATGGGTACATAGAATTATTGCAGCTAATTGAACTGAATTTAATAAATATATTTTAAAATATGGGTACATAGAATTATAACAATACACGCCATGGTATATATGCTAAAAGTTCAGGTTTAGTCACAGTCCAATTTGGTTCAATTATTATTACTTATTTCAAATCATCGATAATATAAAGATTCACGTTCTTGCCGTTCACCTCGGGATTCTTAATTAGCTAATTCATACATCAATCTTCCATGAAAGTAATTTGAAATCCCTCCATTCATCCCATCCACAATAACAATAAATCATTCCTATGATTCTTTTATAAACGTTAGTTCCAATATTGTGTTTATGATTGTCATATACAATTATGATATGGATGGATCTACGAGGTAGTGCAGTAATATTATAATAATAATATTATTATAAAGTAAGTTAAAATATAGTTTAATTTAGTGTTATAAAGTATTAATTATTTAGAAAAAAAAAATTAGGTTGAGATATATTTTTTAATTGGAAAATAAATATAATAGAGATATTTAACAACGTTAATAATCCAAATTACATGTGCATTTTAATCAAAATTAGATATGTATGTTAATGTTTATATGCTTCAAAGTTGCAACCATGCTCTGATACCATATGTAACATCCTAGAAATTAAAACATACAAATAATTAGATTAATCATGTGATTTATAATCAACATGCAATTTATCAACTATTTAACATTGAACTTCAGAAATATGAGCAGATACAACTTACCTGTGGCGATGATATTCCTTATTTGTGATTTTGAAGTTGATTGCTATTTGAATCTTGCTAACCACAACAAAATTTTGGGGACGACTCTCCATCCAACCATTGGCTATGTTTCTACAACTAGCCACCCCCGAGCCCTCAATCAACATACTACTGTAAGGGAATCCTTCGTCTCACAACACTTTTCTTCCAAGAGAATGGATGATGCAATCATGGAATGATATTTCATCTTCCTCACCGTCTATTAAATAGAGCAAACATTGGAAGGGGAACCACATGCACACATTCCATGTGTCAACATGCAACTTTTATTTCTTTATTTTAAGTTTAACTTAATTTAGTAATTTTCTTAATATAATGCTTTCTTATTTTATTCTTTTTTACTTTTTGATAGCTTTACTTATTTTTACTACTTTTATAGTTCTCTTAATTTAACTCTTTCTTATTTTATTTTACTTTTTGTTAACTTTACTTATTTTTACTTTTTTTTTTAGTTTAATTTTATTGATATTTATTTAGAACTCTAGTATTGTTATTTACTATTTTATTTATTTATTATATTTTCTTCATTACTTATTATTTATTTACTATTATTATATTCTAGTTATCATTCATCATTTATTTTCTTATATTTTAATATTATATTATATTATTTATTATTTTTATTATTATTATGGGACATTACATACTCCCCTCTTTAAGGAACTTTGTCCCGAAGTTAAGTTGAATTATTTAACATTTTATTTATTTAATTATTTATTACTTCATGTTTGCTCTACACCCTATACTAAACTAGTATAACCTGCAGACATCAAAAGTTTTCACAACACCCGAGAAATCTCAAGGAATATCTATCAATTTTCCCACTTTCGGAACTAGGCATAAGCCTCCCCGGTCTGTATCCTAGTCCAAGGCTGGCCCCAAGGCTCACGCCCAACTCAGACCTCATCTGTCCAAAGGCAGGCATCTGGTACGGTACTCAATGACTCCAGGTATTTCGCATGGTTGGCCCACTCCCTCCACAACTACCAAGGTGCACAACCCTAGGCATTGAAGTCCTTACACCCCCACTAGACTTTGACATCCCAATCCAATATTAGACACCTAACCTACAATATCAGGCACTTGGCCTCCTCAAGATGGTACCATAGCCCCTCAACAACTATCCATCAAGAGCTATATAAGACAAAGGAACCACTGGCATATGTAGTGTTGATTATGTCCCCAGCCTATATGGTGTTAAATATTCTCCCTCGTAGGTATGGGCTCCTAGAAGATCACCAAATAAACCAACCCTCTCGGCCCATTTGTGTATTTCCTATCCATCACCACATCTCAACATACATCCAATGCATTATCAATAACCATAATATCATAGAAAATAATCCACATGCCAACTCTTGCATTTCATCGTGATAACAAAAGATCTTTGTTAATCATCACATTTTGAATAGTAAAGTACTACATACTCTTGCCTATCATAAAATCAATGTGTGATTACCACATGAAGTACCCTCTTAAATTATAACATCAACATATCAACATCAAAGAAATATCATCACATAATAAATGAACCATGTGTCAATATAACCTCATAACATAACATCATAATCCATATGCCACATTATGCATTACATATCATCATGAGCATTCAACATCATTATCATAACAAATAAATAAATAAGCACCACATATACAACATTAGCCTCTCATCATAACAATATCCATTTACCACATACCATCATATCATGAAACATCATTAATATGAGAATCATCTCAATACTTATCAAATATAGAACAAAAATACACTATAAACATTCTTATCATGAATTAATTTCATTTACTTATATAAACAATGAATGCTAACTATGAATTAAGATTATTCAACATCCCTCTAGGATCTATGTTATTTCATGAGTACTATTAGTGTCATGTTTTCATCAAGGTACCAATTAATTTTTAATAATCATTTCTTGTTCTTTCTATTAGGAAGTTAACCATTTACACTGTAGGTATACTCATCTAAGTACATTGTTAAATTTCAAATGAGTCTCATCATCTTGAGCCTTAATCTCTCATCAAATATTCTTCCTTCGTTGTTAATATATTACCGTGTGTACAATCATTTAAATCATCAATATCAAGCCAAAATTTCATGATCACTATGCATATTGTGCTTAACCAAATGGCACACATACACGAGGCCATCCTTATTTAAGTCTTATGTTATTCTTAACCACATGCATCAGGGTTGTTGTCCCCTAGTGATTTATCCATCACTTTCATAATTGTCCTTGTTCATCTTAAAAATATCTTCTTATCTTATCAAGTTCCCACTTGATCTCTTTTGTCATAGATTCATCCATCTTCAAGTTGGACTAGGGATTCTTCCACCTTAATTTTCACTTCTTAAATCTTTAGTTTAGAATTTCAAATGCTTGGAACCACTACCACCATTATCCTCCATGAATGATTTTCTATTCTTAATGTGTTTACCAATAATTCTTTCAATATAATGGCACACAACTATGTTTTGTTTTGTTTTGTTTTTGTTTGTTTATTTGTTTGTTTGTTTTTTTTGCCTTATATATATATATACATAAAGTAACAATAAATCAATCAACTCTTGAAATAATGAATGAAATTTAGTTAAGTACACCATTTATTAGTTGATTCTCACTTTTTTTGTCAATTAGGTGTAATCCTTCTCAAAATCCCATTATAGATTTTCCAACAATATTTCCTTCCCATGCTTCATGCTCAGTATAGTTTGTTCCTTTTCCAAAGTTGAATAGTCATTATCACTATCAATAACAAGTACTCACACTCCTTATATTGACAGTTATAAATTATATAAGTCATCACTTTCACCCTTACCAATCTTATTGTTCAATCCACTCATCAATATCCTTAAGAGAACTTGCCACTTAATATTGGCCTCATAAATTAACCTTAGACATTATTACATTGTTACATTTATCTTCACACTTTCATGTTATATTGTTTAAAGAATTGTATGAACTTAATTAGCTGGTCTAATCCTAAAATTTCATATTGTTGTCATTAACATTTACACCCTACTCGACTATTGGTAATATTAGACTTACCATGAAATACTATGTTTATGTTAAGGCATTCTCTCTCTCTCTCTCTCTCTCTCTCTCTATATATATATATATATATATATATATATATATTTTGTCCTCTTCACTCCACCATATCAACATTCATTGTTTTATTTCCACTATAATTTATTGATAGTCACCATTTTCTAGTCCTTTAACTTCACTAGTTGATTGAAAAATATTTTCTTCTTGATACGTGTGATCTTCCATTAAACATTATATTGCTTATTATCTTCTGTTATAGCAAAAAAAAAATATGTTTTAACAAAAATCTTTTCAAATGGTTACTTATTCATGTGCCACCTCAAGAGCGTTAAGTTACTTCTTTGTGATAATAAAAAGAATACTTGTTTGTAAAACTTCAACTAACTCCCTTAGTGTCCTTTTATAACTTTGTCGCTATTAGTTGCATAGGCTAGATAAATAAGTTAAGTCATGGTACAATATTTCACCTCTAATGACATTGCTTTAATATCCATAATTAACCTTTTATTACCCTTCTTTTCCTCTTCAAGAAGTGACATTATGGGAGCATGTCAACAAATAAACTTAATAACCTCAAATTCACTAGAGAGCTTGCATAACCTTAATTATCCATGCAATCACTAATACATATATTCATACATTTCTCTCTATATTAAAATAACAACCATACTTTAAGTAAAAAATTAAAATAAATTTATGATCTTATTACATACAACTCAAAAATCTACTTCTTCATTAAATTAAAATGTATATAAAAATATTATTTTAAATAATCGAATTTACATTTACCAAATTTTATAAAATTTATTATATCATAAATTAAATTCACATATAACTTATACTGTGAATATATCAAAATATTTCATCTGAATTTTTTAATTAATATTTTATATATTTATAATAATATATAAATTATAAAATAAAACAATTAATTTAATCCACCAAGAAGACCAGGGGTTTCTCCCATTAAACAAAATGAAAAAAGTGACTATCAAAATTCTACATTTTATAATTTGTGGGTCTAGTTTTCTATGTTCAAATTGATTGAGATATTATTATTATTATTATTTTTATAAATGAAGCATTAAAAAATTATATTATAAAAAATTGTATGTCTTTCCAAAAGCTTTATCAATGCTTTCCATTAGCTCATGCTTCATCGACATAAGTTGCGTTTATAGGCTCAACTCTTAAATTTCCATTCATGCTTTGTAAAGCGAAAATAACGCTTGCATGGCATGTTGATTACAACAAATCTAACTATATTACTTAATTCATCATAATAGAATCCTAACATGGGTAGTCTAAACTTGTTAGCTCAAACTCAAAAACTTGACCCACGTGAAGTCCAACCGTAAGCGCATATAATTCCGACGAAAATCCACTTCCTTCCACTCTAATCCCTCAGACATACGGCTTTACGTTTTCCCTTAGAATTTGATGACGTCGTTTAAAACAAAATCGTCCAAATTCCCTATAACTTTTATAATGATAACCTGCTACTCTCTACGGTGGACCCCAATATTTTTTTTCCTTTTCTTTCAATAGTTGTCGATTCTTTGGGGAGCACAAGGATTTGCCAATCTTAGATAAATATTGGTGAATATTCATAAATTTGATGAAGTTTTCAAGCCGTTCAGATAGCTGCAATGCAAATTCGCGTGAGGAGGAGATTTTGAGTGGACTCGTTTGTATTTGAATAGTTCTTCCTAGAAACCATTATTCTTTATTTTAAAATTCTTGGAATTATCATGTAAAATTATTAAATATTTTACTATGTATATCATAAGGATTTAGGGTTTTTATTAATGTTTAATAAATTTTTGTTTAAGGTTTATAACCGTAGCTTTGTAGTATATAAAAAAAAAAATGAAAAAATATTGGAAATTTGAAAAGCCTAATAACATAGGAAATTTATTTAAACAAGCCAATTTTAATGATAATGATATATATTTCTTTTCAGATACATTAATTAGGGATTTTTCTCAAACTTTTACTTAGAGGCCACATAGAGTTGAAACTTGCTCTAATATCATATGTAACATCCCCGAAATTAAAACATGCAAATAATTAGATTAATCATGCAATTTATAACCAACACACAATTTATCAACTATTTACCATCGAATTTCAGAAATATGAGCAGAGACAACTTACCTGTGGCGATGATATTCCTCGCTTGTGATTTCGAAGTTGAATGCTATTTGAATCTTGCTAACTGCAACAAAGTTTTGGGGATGACTCTCCACCCAACAGTAGGCTCGGCTGCATATAATCTTTCTACGACTCGCCACCCCCGAGCCTTTAATCAACGTACTACTGCCAATGAATCTTTTGTCTCACAAAACCTTTCTCCCAAGAGAATGGATGATGAAATCATGGAATGATCTCTCATCTTCATCACCATCTATTGAATAGAGCAAACATTGGAAGGGGATCTACATGCACACATTCCATGTGTCAACATGCAACTTTTATTTCTTTATTTTAAGTTTAACTTAATTTAGTAATTCTCTTAATATAATTATTTCTTATTTTATTCCTTTTTACTTTTTACTTTTTACTAACTTTACTTCTTTTTACTATTTTTATAGATCTCTTAATTTAACTATTTATTTTTATTTTACTTTTTGTTAACTTTAATTACTTTTACTTTTTTTTTATAGTTTATTTTTATTTATTTTTATTTAGAACTCTAGTATTGTTATTTACTATTTTATTTATTATTATTATATGTTCTTCATTATTTATTATTTATTTACTATTATTATATTTTATTTATCGTTTATCATTTATTTTATTATATTTTAATATTATATTATTTTATTTATTATTAGGGGACATTACAACTTTTTATTTTGTATCTATTAATAGTATGTAATAATACATGAAACCAAATGAGTTGATTAATTATTGAATAGAAATCATGAGTGGTTTTATAGTGGGAAAAAAATTGACTTATAGTTTATCAAGATAGATTCTATAATATAGATATTGCATTTGTATAATTACGAAAGTTGTTCTTGATTATAATCCACTTTCAAAACATTATATTTAATTGTTTTTGGAATGAATATCTTCTAACTGAGTTATTCATTTTTTATTCTCAAGTAAGAGAAGTGAATAATAATGAAGATTATGAGAATTAAAGGAATGGTCTATAATATGAAAGTGGATCAATGAGGAATATATGGAACCTTAGCTTGTTAAAAATCACACACACACACACACACACACACACACACACATATATATATATTATGTCTTCAATTTCGAATTGTGTTTTTCTTAAAGAGTAAACATTTACTAAAAATTGTGGGTAATCTTAAAGATTTTGATTGCAAGGGTGCCTTATGGAATGAAAATGGGAAAACTTGGATTGAGAAGAGACATGAATCTAGTGGGGTGTAAGAGTAGGTTATATATATGACATGTTTTGTTGCATAGTTTCAATGGATATTGTATGTGGATGATTTGATGCTTCTTGTATGTAAATATGACTGTGATATGGGATGGACCACCATTGTTCCTTATACAACTAATGTGAGAGTTGTTTAAGAGTTGGAAAGCTCAAATTTTCTATAAAACCCTAAGAGAATAATGCTGGAAATATTATTGAATTCATTGTGAGATAATAGTATCTATATATAACATGCTTGACTAGATGATTGTTTCGATATAGTATGTATTATAGTGTATGTTAAAATCTATTTAGTATGGCATAACTATACATGGTACTTAATTAATAAGGGTATTTTTGGTCTTGATGGACAATCCAATTGGATTTTAGAAAGTATATATATATATATATATATATATATATATATATATATATATATATATATATATATATTATGACTATAATAAAACTTCGGGCAAAGTTTAATCCAATACGGGGAGTATGTAGTGTCCCACCTTGGCAAGGTTAGTTTTGTGACACATAGAGAGGGTGATTTTGATGTAATGATATAAGATTATGCATAAAGGACTAATGCACATGCTTATATGATATAGATCTAGTTTGTGTCACCTAGTTGCTATGTGTTTATGATAATATCTATGGTTGTGTGTATAAGAACTGATTTTGGTTAAAAGCATACTATCAATGTTTTCTCTCTTGGTATCCTAGTTTGGACATAGGTGTATGACATGGATGGTGATCCACAATTGAGACACATAAATCTAAGGATGAGCATGGTTATGTGGAAAATATGGTTAATTATGATTTATGGATGATTTATGAATTGTATGATTATATAGGCATAATATTGTATTGAGCAAGATGTGGCAAGGGATAAGGTTATTTGCAAACAAGGATGCTCAAATTATAAATGATTGTAGAAATTATGATACATGATTTTTATGATTATATATTCTTAAATTTTTTATTAAGCAACATCTGACAGGGGACGTGGTTATTTGCAAACAAGGATGTTCAAATTATAAATGGCTGCGGAAGTCATTTCCCCAGAACCAAAATGACAGTGGAAGTCATGCACAATCTTTAGTAAAATGTGAATAAGTTAATTATGAAATTCATTTGATTCCTTTGATCTATAAGATTGTGATGTTTGTAGGTCTTGGAACAAGGCCTTACTAACGAACCATCAAATGGGTATTAGCTTACAATCAGTACCTTAAGGTGAATTGTAGAGTTTCAAAGTAGAGTAGATGATAAGACATGGAAATTAGGGTGTGGAGTTCTAAATCCATGAAACATAAAGAGTTGGAGTCTTGGATCTATAACAAAAGGATAGGCACGGAATCCTAAATCCAGGAAAGATAAAGACATGGAGTCTTGGATCTATAATAAAAGGATTCAGGTGCGAATTCCTAAATATTTAAAAGATCAATGTGTGGAATCTTGGATCCTTGAAGTAGATTAGGGCACAAAGTCCTAAATCTACTATGACAAAGAGGTGTATGCAATAGGGATGAAAAATCCCTATTCTCCGGAAGAAAAATACCACTCATGGGAAAATTAGGGATGAGTTTCCTGAATAAAATCTCATTTTGGACAATTCTTGAGTGACTTTCTAAAAATGGAAAGTCATGTCTGCAATAAGTTTGACAACTTATGTAAAGGGAAGTAGCTTTGCAGGTTGTAAAATGTTTTATTAATTACTTGTATCAAGAATTCATATAGCGAACATAGAAATTCATAAATTCAATGAATAAATCATAGTATCATAATTTTGGGTTATCTTTCTTCATGTAGAGTTGTAGATGAAAGTTTGCATGCTATGTGTTTGACAAAAGTGGTAAATGAAATCCAAAGTTTTGTTGTTTTAAAGAATTGAATCTCTCGTCCCTTTTATTGCAATTTAGCTCAACATCCGTGGGTACATTGGACCATGTAACCCTGGATCTCATTCCAAAAAAATTATGTTTAGAACCTCATTTCTAAATCTGAGCGATTTTTCAATTGCTGCTGCCAAATGTGTTTGCGTCTTGTTGAGTTTTTTTTAATGTGAAAATCTTTGTTTATTATGCCAACAGTTTAATTTCAGCTTATGAATTTTATGAGATAAATAGATTGAAGAATAATCTCAAATTCATTACTAACAAGTGTTTAACAGAATTCCTCAATGGTTGTAGATTGGACCCTTCCAAAGTGTTTGACAAAATGCCTCAATGACTGTAGATTGCATGCTTGCAAATTGTTTTTCAAAATGGATTAATGGTTGTAGATTGCATGCTTATGACTGTAGATTGCAGACTTGCAATTTTTTTTTCAAAATGAGTTAATGGTTGTAGATTGCATGCTTGCAATGTGTTAGTCAATGTGTTAGTGAAAATGCCTCAATGGTTGTAGCTTTTATGCATATAAATTGTTAGAGTAAATGTCTTTCTTATTGTAAATTTCATGTACTATAAATTTATGAAGAGTTATTTAATGGATGCGGCCTGCTATTTCTACAAGTTTTTGTATGAATGTAAAAACCAATTTGATAAGTTGTTGAAGTGCGAATAGAGAATAGGATGATTGTTAATTTTATTATCTGAAGCTTTCATATAAAAAGGGGGTTGTTATTGTAAACAATTTTCTAGTGATAAATTTTGTAGGATTTTGTGCAAGCGAATATAATAAGTTTCATCTGAGCTGCATGTATTTATGGGTATAATTCTATGCTGTAATGACCCTACAAAACTATTGTTTCCAATTTTGGCAATTCCAATGTTTTATTTGCATAATTTTGAAGAATAATATGCTTATGAATTTGTATAGTGTCTTGTTTTCTTGCAACATTCATTATATGAGTCTCATGATTGAAGCAATGCCACTAGGAATTTTGAATTCATGAATCAATCAAAATATCATATTTATTAGATTTATTGATGAAGAGAGACATATTCCTCTTTAATTTATCATGTTCCAAGTAGAATAATACTCATACCCTTATATGTGATTTTTGTGATAGAAGCATAATATTTTAGGTTCTTGTGGCGTACTTTTGTGGTTATGATGTCAAAAGTTAATAAGAGGAACTTATTTGGAATAATATAAGAGATCAAATAGGTTGATCTAAATTATTGCTCGCACATGGTATCATGGTGGAGTTTATTGCCAATCTTACTTAGTGCTCACATATAAGTATGGAAAAATCACATGCTATCTTCTCTTAGAATTGAGGAGAAAAATGTTTTGGAATCAGTTTTTGGGTAAAGTTAGCACTGCCTTCTTATGTTATATCCTTATATTGAAATACATGAAGGAACATGATTACATGCTAACTAAGTTAGTCATATTATAATTTAACTATTTATATATATATAGTATTAGTGTTCAATGCGACCTTTACTTCTCTACATTATTGATGTTTGGTAAGACAAGATCTTACAAGGTGAAAATAAATAAAATAAAATAAAATAAAAACATAAAATTTATAATGATATTTATATTTATAATTAATAATTAAACTAGCTTAGACCCATATTAACTCTGAATCTACCAAGAGTCTACAGTGATCAAATTTATTGAGATGGAAACATTTTTAAACGAAAAATAGATTTCATCCCTCTCGTTGCTATAATTAGTTAAGTTATATTTGGTTAAGGTTGACAAGCATTCGCTAGTGCTTGATTCATCCAATAACTCTTGAATGGCATAAAAATTAAGAAAATACACCATGTCATTTGTTATTTTATAATTTGTATGGCACTTTCATAATTATATTAAGTAAATGTGTAATGGTAAGCATGGGTTTATACATGTAAGGAAATTAATATTTGAAATTTCATCTATTTATATAAAGGAGACAACGAGAATATGTCAAAACTTTTCACTTATCACCAGAAGATAAAGAATTAGATTAAAAGTAATTAATTTGATGAGATTAAATAAGGGGCACATTTATGAATAATATTAACAATATAATTGTCCATATTCACGTTGTCTCCTTTACATCAATGGATGAAATGCAATTTCAAATATTAACTACCTTGTGTGTCTAAAGCTATGTTTATTACACAATAAGGCATTCCCTCTTAGAATAACTCCCCGAGCTGCCACTGTGTACTCTTCTAAACTATCAGATTTATTGTTAGACGATTGAGAGTTATTCAACCACTAGATCCCACTATTTTAATTGTCAACCAAATCTTGATTTGTGTAACTGTTCAAATTGTTGATCGTTAAAATTATTATAACCTATGAACATTTTTCCATGCCAGCTTTCAGCAAGGAAAGGGAACCAAGTTTTGCTTCCTCCCAACATGTGTGTTTTCTTGTCCATCGTCGTTTGTTAGCTTATGAATTTCTCTTTGCAAAATCTAGGTTACGGGCAACAAATGACTATTCGGGTTCACTTTACGTGTCATGTGAAACCATTTTCAGTGTTATTTTGTAGCCATGGGAAAAGTTGCAAACTATAGAGAGAACCACAGATCAAAGAATATTGTGGGACAATTATTTTTATTAAGTCTACTCTATAAATTTCCTTCTAATCATTTGATTAAATATATTGTAATTATATTCCTAAACAACCTATCATTTCGATACTAGAACCATGTTCTCATTTCATATAAGGCATAGTACACTAGCCTTCAATATCCAATGAGTACCTAAGCTCTTAAATGAGTCTTCTTCTTGAAGGCTACTAAAAAGCATTTATGATTCAGGTACATCGATAGCCTATGTTATTATTATAATTGTTTCTCTCGACTCATTATAGGAATTTAAACCCCATGTGTCTCATATTATAATATTATGATTCAGGTAACATTTACAGGGACGTATATCATAGTAAGAACTTCCTTAATAGATGTAATGAATTTATTTTCTTTTGTCACATACAGATAATATCTACTGATTTTTCTCTCTCTTTCTAGATCCAGGCTTAATATTTTCCAGTGATTTGAATCATTTACTTACAAAATAAATAATTATCTCTCCATTTGAAGGGCAAGTGATTAGTAGCCAATATATTATAAGGAGATGGTCAACTCTCCAATTGGAGGGTATGGAAGTCGTAGCTGAGATACTATAATGTTTAAATGGCTGCAATTTATTTCATCTTGCCATCCACCATTGTAGAAAGGAACATCCACCATTGACATTGTCTTTCATATTTCAAATTTTCGTCCTTGGAAGTGGGTAGACATATTATTCATACACTATCTTGGTCATTCTATATTGGGTCATATTGTAGAATCAACGTAGTGTATTAAACTAATTTTGTTAATGTCGTGTTGCAGAATACCAATCACTCGAAATTAGAAATTCCAGGATTGCACCACTTCAATGTTTGGTTCCACAACATGTAATATTGTATTTGTTTTTGCATATGAAATGGCCACCCTTCAATTGACATTTCTTTTGAGAAAAAATATAATATAAAAGAAAAATATTGGTTAATTTTTCTTTATTTAATTATTTTCTATATAAATATAAAATAAAATGTTGTGACATCAAGTTGCATTCTTTGATAGTTGTTAGTGGTGGTCATTCCCAAAGTTACTTTGAAAATTAAGTTATTATAGATTTTCTTATAGTTTAAAAAAATATTATTTATTTTTTTAAAATAATATAATATTATTTTTATAAATCATAAGTATTCATCGTACTCAAAAATTAAAAAAATATATATATAATATTAACCAATAATTACCCTGTTCCTTTGAGAATAACTACCCTAGCTTCCACTTTGTACTCCTCTAATCTATTGTTAGATTATTGAGATTTATTCCACTGTAAGATCCCATTGTTTTAAATGTCAACCGAATCTTGATTTGTGTAACCGTTCAACATGTTGATCTTTAAAATAATTATAACCCATGAGAATTTGTCCATGGTTGGTTTCAATAAGGAAAGGGAATGAAGTTTTGCTTCCTACCAACATGCGAGTTTTTTGTCCATCATTGTTTGTTAGCTTATGATTTTCTCTTTGTAGGAGTTAATTTTTATTTATTCTAGCTTTCTCTAGATCCTGCAATGCGTTCAGGAGCTTACAGGTAACAAATGACTTAGTAATTTTTCTACTGGTAAGCTGCTCTATGAAATGGATAAGGGCAAGTGCATAGCCTCGATAAAACCGAAACAATATGCTTCCTCCCATGACTAGAATTTCTCTCACTTGTTTGACAACCACATTCTTCCCCACCATGGCGAGGGTGTTATTGTTGTACTTTTAGCTCTAAAAAAACGTTGTTTCCATCAGAAACTCAAATTTATCTTGGCACACAGAAACACAAATACCTTGCACTCTGCCTAACATTTTGGACATTCCCTCCATCCCATCAATAAGCCATTCATCCATAACCCTCACCATATCGAACTGAATAAAGGAAGAGTTTGTTGCGGGAGAAGATGTCACTTGCGTGACCCTCACATGTGTACCCTCTAGTAAATCATGGAAATAGAAATGAAGGTGAATAATTTTCTCCCGACCTAATTTAACATTTGCCTGCACTATCATTATGTGCAGGAAAACCAACAATATTATAGTGGTCACTACAATCGTTGCAGCATAATATTTCCATCCCTAAAGAAATGAGGAGCAATGCGTAAATGCAGAGAAAGAGAGAAAAAATGTATGGTGATTAAAGTCGAGGGCCATTTTTAAAGGTGTTCTCATAAGGAACTTTGTTTCTTTGTGTTTAAGGTTTGATTACTATTTTGTATTTGGCCACCAAACAAGAACCAATGGATTTTCATTATAGTAGTTAGATGTACACTTGTGCAATAAATTGCATCTTCTATCTGATTGATCGACTATGTACCATGACCATGCAAGTCACGTGGGATGGTAATAGTGACCCAGAATATAACAATATATAAATCTAAAATGCATCAGGCATGCATGAACCTCCATTATCATTGAAGGAGTTTAAGTTGGTGATGACATAATGTCACCTACGCTCCCTATCAATTTTTGTTTCTTTTCTAATGAGATTCTACATTTTGTGGATTTTCATGCTTTAAATGGATAAGCTCATCTATGTGCTTCCATCCTATATACATCATGTAAGAAATAATGAACTCCAACTGTGAGTGAAAGTTATAATGCACCGAGTTGATTTCTTTCCAACAATAATATTTTAATTTTTAAATCACATTCTTGAAAATAAAGAATTAACATATACTATTTTCTTATGAAATAAAAGCATATATATCTTCTTAATGCTTACTATACATATCGGGTTACTTACAAAGGTTTTATATTTAAAAAAAAAATTGATCCATTTTTTCCACTTCTACAATCAATAACATTATATTCTTTAGCTTAATAGATTATATCATGCATTTTGTTAGTGGTTAATAATTCAAAAAACAAGCACATTCATCAACCAATATACATCATTTATTCATCTGCCATCTGCAAAGAAGTCATTGTTGGATGATCCTATATTGTAGGGATTTACAAATCTTTCAAACATTCTTTTATTCTTAATTTATTCATTTACATGTAGCTTTAATTATTGTTACGCCATAAGGCATTCCCCTTTCAGAGGAACTCCCCCAGTTTCCACTCTGCACTCCTTTGCACCATCAGATCTATTGTTAGATAGTTGAGAGTTCTTCCACCATTAGATCCCATTGTTTTAGCTATTAACTGAATCATGATTTGTATAACCATTCAACATAATTATAAACCATGAAAATTTTTCCATGGCGGGTTTTGGCAAGGAAAGGCAACCAAGTTCTGCTTCCTCCCATCATGTGAGTTTTCATGTCCATCGTTGTTTGTTTAGTTTATGATTTTCTCTCTGCAGAAGATAATTTTTTTTTTTGTCTATTTTTCTCCTACATCTTGTAGCATGCTCAAGAGGTTATGGGTAACAAATGACTTAGTAAGCTTGCTACTGGTAAGCTGAGTCTAGGGTTAAATTCCAAGATAAAACCTAATATATTTTCCATGTCCTGAGCTTTTGAGGTACTCTTGGTATTGAAACCTTCACAATTATGGTAGGAAGTGCCAATTTGATATGCTATATTACATGGGTTGTGCTTATTGCACTTCAGAGAAGTGTTGGGAGATGGTATGATCGACACCCCATAACACTGTCTAAAACAAGAGTAATAGTGATAATGGGCATGATGAGTATTATGTTTGGTCATGGACATTTTGCATCTAACGAGTATTATATTTCGGTTGTAATAATTTTAGAAATAACATGCATGGTAGCAAGTAGTGTAGTAATGGGAACTGAGGGTGTAAAGGTATTTGGAAAATGGTTATACAATGCTTTGCATGTTTTAGTTTGGGTGAAGTGGGTAGTTGGTAGTTATCTTCTGGGTGAGTATCCACTAGAATAAGAATATGAATTAGACTATTTAATAATTTATTTTTTAAATAAAATAAAAAAATAAGACATAATATATTTTCCTTAAGAGATAAAATCATATATATCTTCTTAGTTTTTATTATACATATCTGGTTACTTATAGAGGTTATATAAAGACTTAATATTTAAATTGATCCATTTACACTACTTTTTAAATCAATAAAATTACTTTCAATAGATTAGATCATTCATTTTGCTAGTGGTTAATAGTTCACAAACCAAGCATAGTTATCAACCAATATACTTCATTTAGTCATCCGCCATATGCAATGAAGTAATTTCTAGATTATCCTATATTTTAGGCAATTTTCAAATGTTTCAAACATTATTTTATTCTTAAATTATTCATTTACATGTGACTTTAATTATTGTTACGTCGTAAGGCATTCCAATTTGAGAGGAACTCCCCTAGCTGCCACTGTGCACTCCTCTACACCATCAGGTCTATTGTTACCCGATTGAGAGTTCTTCCACTGTTAGATCTCGCTATTTTAACTACTAACCAAATCTTGATTTGTGTAACCATTCAACTTGTTGATCATTAAAATAGTTAGAACCCATGAACATATGCCCATGGCGGGTTTCGACAAGGAAAGAGAACATCTGTCGTTGTTTGTTAGATTATGATTTTCTCTTTACAAAGCTCATTCCTTTTCATATATTTTTCTCCTACATATTGCAGCACACTCGGGTGGTTACAAGTAAAAAATGACTAAGTAATTCTACTACTGGTAAGATGAGTCTAGGATTAAATCCCAAGGTAACTCCTAATATGTTTGCCATGTGCTTAGGTTTATAGGTACTCATGATAAGGGTCAATATGATATTAAAAAGGATCAATTGTGCCATAGGGTATACTAGGGTTTTTATATCCTTTAGGCTTGAAACAACGAAACTCTGAAAACATTAGAAAAAGCTATAGCTACATGCCACTCCAACGTAGTCCTCAACTAACATAACCTGCATCTTTCCTCTTTCTGGAAACCTCCCCATCAATTATCCCTCTCGTCGAATGACCTAACATCCTCATTTAGTATGGAGTACCTTGATGTAGAGGACCTCATTGATTTTTGTAACAACTCTCCTAGATACCCTATCTTCCACTTGCAATCAAATTACTCCACCCATGAAAACACTAGAGCAAGGAAAAAAATCTATCATCCCTATTGTTCTACTATGTACCATCTGCAATTACACATGAGGTTCCTATGATTATGGCCCCTCAGCCTCGACACCCTCACTACATTACCATAGCTTCCCCCCATAATGATTATACTCTCTTAGAACACTAGAGGGTTGGATGGGGCCTGAATTTTTTTCCCTCTACTACCTCATAAAAAATCACAATCCTAACATCATACTAATCCAAGAGAGCATGATCAATGATGTCATAGCCAAATTTTCCATACAATACAAACTAAAGGACCATTCTTTCATGAATTTAGATGCAAAGGGACACTTAGATGAACTACTAATAGGGTGGATTCCAAAATCTAGGTCCCTTTCCTCCACCTCTTACAAATCCACTATTATGATCACACTATTATCCTTCGATATTGGAATGAAAATATTTGTACTTAATATATATGGGCCTTACAATGATCACATCTCCTTCTAGAATGATCTCACAGATTCTAGTGCCTACTCCACCCCTTATGCCATCCTTGGTGGAGATCTTAATCTCACCCTATCCTTAAGGGATATCTAGGTTACCAACCCTATACCAAACCCCTTCAATGGATTCTTCTCTCATATATTTAATTTTCCTCACCCCATAATATCAAATTCCTAAAGGTCTCTCATACCTCGAAAAATTTATGCACAAATGAGGATGTCATATCCAAAAGGCTTGATAGGTTCCTCATTTCAAATGATTTTCTCAACCCTCAGACTATCTCACAATGGAATGTCTAATCATCTCCAAATTTTTCTTAGATCATTTGTTGATTCAAATAAACATCCACACCCACATTGTTTCAACCACTCTTGGCGAACATGAGATGTATACCCTATACTTGTTAAGGGGGTAGTGAAAAATACTAAAATAGTTTGTTGCTAGTGTCAATGCATTTCAAAATGTTTAGTTACAATTTTAGAGATGATGATCTCAGAGGAAACATTGGAGATATTGAACATCATCAACTTCATTTCACTAGAGTTTCCCATCAAAGTTTCATATTTTACACCAAAAGTTATGAATAATTAAGCGCTGATTTCTAGGTCATTTTCATCTAATACGTGGTGATGTCTGAAATTTGTGAGTTTGTGATGCAAATTTAGACTTAGAAAGATAGCCATCATATTTTTCACGAATTAATATTATTTTATTTAGCTTACCTGATGTCATCAAGTACCTATATTTTTTCAAAATCTATCAAATATTTTCTATTGGAACTTGAAACACCATCTTTGAAGATTAAGAGGCAATCTATATTGGAAAGGTTAGAGAACCTACTAATTTGGCATAATGTAAGTGATTTATATTTATCTTCTTATATATGGCACGATTCTTCTCGAATTTGTGCCTTACGACATTTCCTTTGCAAAATATGGTGCAATTTCTAGTTTAGATTATTTTTGTGATTAATAAAAATGATTATTATCTTACACACTCAAATTAAATAATAGTGGAATTTAGGCATAATATTGATAATACAATTGTAGTACTAATCTATTTTATTTTGGCAATTAATAAAAATGATTATTATCTTCCCCACTCAAAGGACTTCAAAAATTTACAAAGCAATATTCAAAAACACTTTGATATATTTTATAAAGTAATATTTTTTTATCTTTTAAATTTTCATTATAAAATGACATTTTTATATACATGAGCATAAAGATAGATTGATGTGTGTTAGGGTAAATTATAGTGACTATAAATTTGGCATATTCAGCAAATATCCAAACTTAAAAAGGATAGGAATCCTTATAAATGAGAACATGATTCTGACTAACCATGTCAAGTTAAGGAAGGAGGTTGAAAAGGTAAAGTCAACTAGAAAGGGAGGAATATAGACAATCATTACAAATAAGAAAGTTATTATTAAGGATAAAGACCAATATGAGAGTTGAAAATACTCTAGAATGTTCTTTTTTTGGAATTGTCACAGATTTCCATGGCTTAAAGGTCCTATATTAAGTTGGATATTGGGTGGAATTGATGTTGTCTTTTAAATCAAATCTTAGGATCATGATGAGTCTAAGGTCCTCATATAGATGTACTCATTTCATGGTTAGCAAGGAAATTTTTTTTTTCTTGTAGATCCATTGGAGGACTAGCCTATTACATAAAAAAGAATGTTTATCCTTACATTTAGCTTCATAAAATAGACCCCCTTTATCAATACCTTTGGTTTGAAATATTTTATATAAATTCTAAGAGGATTTAGATCACAATTTTTTATTTCACTCATAAAATCTGTCTTTTATATGAAAACAATCTAGATAATAATTGTGCTTATCATACCCTAGAACAAGTTATAAGATATTGAAAATATAAGTGATGAAGGTATTATTCACTTGTTAGGAGAATTTAAAGCTAAGACCACAACTAAACAAATTATTCTTCTAAACAATGATTCCAAACCAAATCCTCTTTGGTTAGCTGAGGACCTTTGATTTTAGCTAGTAGATACAAAAGAAACCCTAAAGACCTAACCACGAATTTATTTTATATCGATTCAATCAAGCTCTGTTGTTCACAATATCATATAATTTGAAATGACACAATCAAGGGGCTAAAGTCGAATTAGATGACTTGTATTCATGGGATTTGTATTAGTGTCATCGATTATATGATATAAGATATCTCTATTCCAACCAAATTTTAATTTTTGAACTCTTAAATAACCATTACTATGACTCTAATCATACACCTTTATCCTAAACTCTAAACTTTGTCATGCACAAGAGCCACATGTAAAATAATTGTGAGAATCAAAGGCACTTTCTTTTTGACAAAAGTAAAACTGATCTCTTCTTAAAGGATTTGAATATAGATTTACACCTCTTGAACTATAAGAATAACATCGAAAACATCTATCATGATTTTACTATAACCCTCTCTTCTTCCATTAGCAATTTCTCTATCACGACATCATATGAAAAGACTAATAAAACTATAAACATTTGATATGATAATGATGATGAAATTACGAGAAAAGTGATTAGCGATGTTCTTAATGAATAATTAAAGTTTGATAATATAATTAGCAATGTTCTTACCTTAAAAGCCCTTATGAAACCCTTGACACCACAAACACCATTTTAAATGTCGTTATAAAGGATGATATTATATTTTCTCCAGAGTACGTTAAATTTGGGATTAGCTATATTACCAATGGGAAAGCTAAAGATATTAAAGGCTATCAAGCTGAAATTTTTAAAATGGGAAGGCCTATCCTAATCCTCCACATACAAAAGCTCTTCAATTTCGTAGTTAATCAAGGATTTCCTAAGCCTTGGATGCATAACCTCATTGTGACTATATTTAAAATTGGGGATAAAATCATTATCCCTAATTTTAAAACCATTATGATTAGTCACAGTTTAGTTAAGTTGTATAGAATTATTTTGCAAACAAATGTTTACCTTGTTGGACATAGTGTTGGCATTAATGACAACTAGTATCATTGATGTCAATGTTGGCATTATGATACAGGTTTTGTCCTTGATGGCAAATCACTCAGATGAAAGATCACAATACAACAAGTTAACAACAAAGAATTAAAGATCAGACAACAGAGAATGAAGAAAGAGAGGTATACGCAGGTTCACCTTGACCAAGCTATCTATACACGCAGGTTCACTAACCACAAGTAGCATATACGTACACACACACTTCCACATAAGGAAAAGCATGTATACCTTGGAAAACTAAGTTTTTGGTCCGAGGTATTTGGTCCATGGTATTTTGATTCATGGTATTGGTCCAGGGTATCTGGTCTGAGGTATTGACCCTAGGTATTTGGTCCAAGGTATCTGGTCCGAGGTATTGACCCTAGGTATTTGGTCCTAAGTGGTTTTGGTCCATGGTATTGAGAAAGGCCTAAAAATATAAAAGGAGGAGGAGATCATTAGGCCAAGTGTGCAAGTATCGAATATCTGATGAAGTGTGAGATATAGTATCCTGGTTATTGGCTTATGGTGATGTTCTTGATCTGAACCAAGGATGAACCTTAGTGGTTGATGAAGGATAAGATCTAATGATGGATCAGGATCTTAAGGCTTTAAATGAATTATCATTATGTGGTTTGATCATGTATAGTTTAGATCTGAATACTGACGCATGTGTTATTCTACAAAGATTATGATCTAGGTATAACTGAAGTCTGGAATAGCTGTAGAATTATGAATTAATATTTGCAGATGTATACGCTGGTTGGCTTTGAGAAAATCACGTATACACACAGGTTCGACACATGGAAGTAGCGTATACCTTATAAAGTATGTTTCAGTTGTCTTTGTTTGCTGTTGTAGAGTTCCGGGTTCTGGTTACTGTATTCTGATGACAGTATTATGAATGATCAGATTGATTATGATTTAATGATGGGTTATCAAAGTTATTAATTAATTCAGTTGTGGTTGATTCATAAAGTGATGATTAAGTCTTAGTGATTAGTTGATGTAGATGCATTTCATGATTGAATTGCAGTTATGATGTTGTTGATGGATCCAATTTGAAAATTTATGAAACGTTGTCCTTGGAGGAAGAAAGAAGGCCGTACCCTTATGTAGGTTGCCACCTACATACTAGTATCCATATTGACTAGTACAAGAGTTAGGGGGTTGTAGCTCCCTTCCAGTAGAATCTAGAGAACGAGAGACGGTTGTAACCATCTGTAGGTAGAAGCCTGTGTACTGGTATAAGTTTGCACCAGTACAAAATTGTAAATAGATTTTCTTATTATTAAAAGAAGACAGAGAAGACAGCAGTAGGTAGTTTTCACCCACATTGGGTCTCCACCTTATATCTTGGTGTTCATGTGTGTTGCTTATGTGTGATGCTTTATTCTGCTTTTACTTCACTATCTAATAAATCTTTGATATACTGGTTAAAGTTCAATGCATGATAAATTGGGTAAACCAAAAATTCTCTGCATATACACTGGTTGCTTTAAGTACGGTTGCATATACACGCTAGTTCACTTAGCTGAAGTAGCGTATACAAATCTGTTTGGAAATTAAATTATTGATCTGATAATACTAATTCACCCTCGTCTCAGTATTATTTCCAACAATTGGTATTAGATCAGGTCCTTCAGAAGAAGCTTGATCGCTTGAAGGGAGATCCATCATCATGAGTAATCAAGAAAGCGTGGGATCCATCAGACCACCAATCTTTGATGGGAGCAACTTTGTTTATTGGAAAATAAGAACCACATCCTATCTACAATCACTTGGAATGGATGTCTGGGAAATCATGGAAGGAGGATATACATTTCCATCAGCAATTCCTATAGATACGACAGGTAAAAAGCAATATGAAACCAATGCCAGGGATATAAATACATTCTTCGGAAGTCTGTCACAATCAGAGTTTGTCAAAGTTATGTAGCTCAAATTAACCAAAGAAATATGGGACAAAATCATTCTAAGCTACAAAGGAGACTCTCAGGTAAAACGTGCTAAATTGCAAACTCTCAGAATTCAATATGAAACTCTTAAGATGCATAATGATGAAAGTATACCTAGTTACTTCTTAAGTATAGATGAGGTTGTTAATTGTATGAAGAATTTGGGTGAAGAGCTAAAGGAATTTAACTTGGTTGAGAAAGTTTTAAGATCCTTGTCTGCTAAATTTGAATCGAAATTATCTGCCATAGAAGAAAAATAAGATCTACAAACTATCACTATGACACAACTTCATGGAATCCTAATTGCCTTTGAGATGAGAAAAGGAGGCCCATCAGATATGAGAGAAGCTGCATTTAAAGCTTCAACAAAAGGAAAGGAAGAACTCAATGAATCAGGACATATTTCAAAAGAAGAAGATGAAGTAAACTTTTTCAAGAAGCTTCAATGGGGTTCTAGAAGATTTAGAGGTAAAGTACCCTTCAAATGTTTTGCCTATGGTAGAGTTGGTCATTGTGCTGCCAAATGTCCTCATAAGGATAAATATGATAAAGGGAAGGAATCTGCAAAATGGAATAGAAAACAAAGTGTAAGTAAAAATAGTTACTATACTCGTGAAGATAGCGATGGTTTATCAAATAGTTATGAAGATGAAAATAGTAATGACTATAGGCTTCTAATGGCTTATGACAATGATAATTTTTGGGATACTTTAGAAGAAGATGACCTTCACGAATTAATCTCTAAACTCAAAATCTCTTTAGAAGAAAAGAATATGATTATAGATACCTTGACATACCAACTTGCTGAAAGAGAAAAACACAATGAAAAACTAGAACGTGAAATTTTGGGTCTAAGAAAGGATCTTGAAAAAAAAAAATATCTCAATCTTAGATTTGCTAAAGGATTAGAAACCTTAAATGAAATTATCAAAGTGCAACGTTCTCCTCTAATAAAGACAGGTATTGGTTATACTGAAGAAGCATCTCAATCATAGAAGCCATCAACCTCCACTAAAAGCTATCTTGATGCAGCAAAGAACAGTGAACGGTATGACAATATTCAGAAAAGACATAAAACAGATCAACAGGTAAATCAGGCTCAATTTGCTTCAAGGATGAATAGAAGCCACAACTAACCTCAGGTAAATCATATTCAATTTGCTTCAAAGATATCAATAGAAACTACAATCACCAGGTCAATAGATTTGATAATCACAGGAACTTCTTTAATGGTCAATGTTTCTCATGTCACAATTTTGGACACAAGGCTGCTCAATGTGTTGCTTACAAAACCATCATGACTAGAGAAGCACGAAATCAAAGGACTATGATAGGGATCAAGAAAAGTTCCTATAATAACTTTTCTCTTCTTGAAAATGAAATAGAATGCTCAATCTATAACAACTTTGGCCATGAAGAATCTGAATGCAGGAGAAAATTTTGGCAAACATCTCAAAAGGAGAAAACTGCACTAAATCCGAATGTATGTTGAAGGAAAGAACCTCAAACAGAAATATTTGATATAGCCTTGTATTCAGAAGGACAAGCAAATCAGTGGTACATCAACAGTGGATGCTCAAAACACATGATAGGTGACAAAGAAAAGCTTCACTCATATAATGCCTTAGAAAAGGAAAAGAATGTCTCATTTGGAAATGACACTCCTGCTGTCATAAAAGGTAAAGGATTTTCTTTCTTGAAAGAAAAGGTTAAAGTTGGGAATGTTATGTATGTTGATGGTCTAAAGCATAACCTGTTGAGTGTCAGTCAAATGTGTGATTAAGGAAATGAAGTGGTGTTTCGATCAAATAGATCTGTAGTTCGTGAGCTTGATACAAGAGAAACCATGATCAAAGGTACAAGAAATCCAAATAGCTTATACATACTCAAGGGAGGACAACAACAATGCTATCTAAGCAAAAATGATGAAAACTGGCTATGGCATAGAAGATTGGGACATGTAAGCTTTTCTCAAATAAGAAAAGCATGTAGATTCTAGGTTGTTCATGATATTCTAGATATTAGCATTCCTGAAAATACAATATGCAAACCATGTCAATTTGGTAAGCAAACCGGATCTCACTTCATTGGAAAAGAAGGGTCAACTAGTAAACCTCTTGAACTTGTTCATACTAATTTATTTGGACCATCAAGGAAAAAGTCACCTCGTGCAGAAAAATACTTTATTTTGTTCATTGATGATTTTTCCAGAATGTGATGGATAGGTCTTCTAAAGCATAAAGATGAAGCATTTGAAAAGTTCAAAGCCTTCAAATATTTGGTTGAACATGAAGCAGATCGCAAAATCAAATGCCTCAGATCTGATTGAGGAGGGGAATTTACCTCAGATAATTCTTTGACTTTTGTGAACAACATGGAATAAAAAGGTAGTTCTCCACCACAAGGGCTCCTCAGCAAATTGGAGTGGTAGAAAGAATGAACATAATTGTTCAACAAATGGCTCGAGCTATGCTAGATGAATTTGGAACTCCTGCAACATTTTGGGTTGAAGCTGCATTCGTCGCCATAACTATTCTCAATCAAGCAAATGTTCAGGTAAATAGCACTCAAATTCCACTTGAACTTGGGTATGGTAAGACTCCTACGGTAAAATACTTTAAAGTTTTTGGAAGTAAATGTTATATCAAAAGGACTGATGAAAAACTTGGTAAGTTTGAGCCCAAAGCAGATGAAGGTATTCTTATTGGTTACTCTTCTCGAAGTAAAGGATATAAATGTTATAATAAAAGACTTGGGAAAATTGTTGAAAGTATTGATGTTGTAGTTGATGAAGCATGCAAAAATCCAAAATAGTTGAAAACCAAAGATTATGACAATGAAAAAGATAAAGATTATTTCCCCACATTAAATCACAATGATTCTGAAGAAGAAACCAATGAAGCACCAGAAGAAGAGATAACGGTATGAGAAAAGACTTCATCTAGGTATGTTCAGAAAAATCATCCAGAAACTCAAATTTTAGGGGAAAAAGAAGCGCATGTACAAACAAGAAGAACTATTACGGAAACCTCAAGCTATCTAGCATTACTATCCTCCATTGAACCTCAAAATGTAAATGAAGCATGCAAAGATGAATGTTGGGTCAAGGCCATGAATGAAGAACTTGAGCAAATTGAAAAGAATAATACTTGGGAATTAGTTCCTAGACCTCATGATAAAAATATTCAAAAACACGCTGAATGAAAATGGAGATGTTATTAGAAACAAGGGCAGACTTGTTTGTATCGAGTATTCTCAACAAAAAGGTATAGATTTTGAAGAAACTCTTGCACTTGTTGCTAGACTTGAAGCTAGAAGGATGTTTCTTTCTCTTTCCAGCTTTCAGAAATTCAAAGTATACCAAATGGATGTAAAATTTGCTTTCGTTAATGGAGATTTAAAAGAAGAAGTATATATTGAACAACCAAAAGGATCATTCTTGTAAATGATGCAAAAGTTACATGCAGACTCAGAAAGGCTCTCTATGGTCTAAAATAGGCTCAAAGGGCCTAGTATTACCGTCTTGACAAATATCTACACCAAAAGGGTTTTTCAATAGGGTCAGCAGATAGCAATCTATATACGAATATTAACACTGATAAATTGCTAATAATTGTTGTTTATGTTGATGATATCATTTTTGGTTGAAATGAAGAATCCACGAGTCAGAATTTTGCTTCATTAATGCAGCAAGAATTTGAAATGTCCTTGCTTGGTGAACTTAGCTATTTTCTTGGTCTAAAAGTTCAACAAAATAAAGATGGTATTTTTCCTTCACAAACCAAATATCTCAAATAGATCTTGAAAAAATACGGCATGGAAGATTCTAAACCTGTATGTACCCCAATGGTAACAGGATGCACTCTCAGCTCAAATGATGAATCAATAGCAATACATCAACCAACTTACAGATCCATGATTGACAATCTACTTTATCTAACAGGTACCCAACCTGACATCATGCATGCAGTAGGAATAGTTGGAAGATTCCAAGCAAATCCAAAGGAATCACACCTTCAGGTAGTCATAAGGATTTTCAAATATCTTCAAGGAACATAGAACTTTGGTTTATGGTATCCTAGAGATACAGATATTACTCTTCATGCATATACAAATGCAGATTGGGCAGGAAGTGTTGATGATAGAAAAAGAACTAGTGATGGTGCATTCTATATGGGCTCTAGGTTAGTGTCTTGGTTCAACAAGAAACAAATTTCAATTGCGTTATCCATAGCTGAAGCAAAATATGTGGTTGTTGCATCTTGCTGCACATAACTACTTTGGATGATGCAAACATTGCAAGACATTCAGATCACATGCACTCCACCCATCTCCATTCTATGTGATAATACAAGTGTCATCAATATTTCAAAGAATACAGTCATGCACTCTAAGACTAAGCACATACCCATCAAATACAATTTTCTACATGAACAGGTGCTTGAACAAAAGGTTGAATTGGAATATGTTTCCTCCAAAGAACAAGTTGTTGATATATTCATTAACCACTACCCAACATTTGAATATCTCAAACAAAAGCTTGGAGTAGTTGTTGCATCATCCTACTGTTAAATCAAACTTTTCACAGAAAGGTGATTATACGCGTGTTTCCTAAATTAGAGTCGCGTACACACACGGGTTTCTTTGGGTCAAGGAGTGTATATGTTTTTCAGGCAAGAAAAACAGTATGGCAAGCTCTGATATGGGTGCTCTGACTGATATTGATGATATGATCTATTCATTAATTTTATCTGAATAACAAAGATACCTTGATCTTTGACCTATTAAACAATGCACAGGTAGCACAAGTTCAGGGGGAGCATTAGCCTTCATGTACATTCAGCATTATTGGCATTATGGTTTCTGACTCCAACTATGGATTCAGATATTTATACCATTGGTTGCTCAAGTCATGTAAAAGCCTAGGGTGTGATATGTCTTCTCATACATTTGAATGGGTCCTCTTGGACAAATGATGTAACCTATATCCCCACTTTACATGGGATGGATGATGTAATATTTCTTGTTTTTGTCATGTATAAAAAATTAGTATATCCCCACTTGGTTGGGTGGATGAGTCAAATTTGGCATATCCCCACTTGCTTGGGAGATTGATGTATGTATGAGTCATTGGTGATAGGAAGGTCATTGGTGATGTATGTATAAAGTCATGTTATTCTTTTAGAAAATATTTTTTGCAAACTTTGCTTGTGCTCAGGGGGAGCATGGACTCAATCATGGGAGCTCAATCAGTACATTTTAGCATATTAGAGAATTCAGCATGTACACAGGGGGAGCATGACCAGCATAATGTATGTCAAAGGGGGAGTATGACCCTTTGCCCTTGATGTCAAAGGGGGAGAGTGACTTGGTCTTGTTGTTGCCATCAAGTCCAAAGGGGGAGGTTGTAGGCATTAAGGTGTTTTCCTTGATGGAAACTCACTCAGATGAAAGATCACAATACAACAGGTTAACAACAAAGAATTACAGATCAGACTACACAGAATGAAGAAAGAGAGGTATACGGAGGTTCACCTTGACCAAGCTACGTATACATGCAGGTTCACTGACCACAAGTAGCATATATGTACACACACACTTTCACAGAAGTAAAAGTGCATATACCTTGGAAAACTACAAAGAATGAAGAAAGAGAGGTATACGGAGGTTCACCTTGACCAAGCTACGTATACATGCAGGTTCACTATCCACAACTAGCATATACGTACACACACACTTTCACAGTAGTAAAAGTGCATATACCTTGGAAAACTAATTTTTTGGTCCGAGGTATTTGGTGCATGGTATTGGTCCAAGGTATCTGGTCCGAGGTATTGACCCTATGTATTTGGTCCAAGGTATTGGTCCTAAGTGGTTTTGGTCCATGGTATTGAGAAAGGCCTAAAACTATAAAAGGAGGAGAATATCATTAGGCCAAGTGTGCAAGTATCAACTATCTGATGAAGTGTGAGATCTAGTATGCAGGTTATTGGCTTATGGTGTTGTGCTTGATCTGAACCAAGGATGAACATTAGCGGTTGATGAAGGATAAGATATAAACTTTATTTTCCATATATTTAATTTAACTTAGCATTAATTAATCATTTATTACATGATTTCTTACTTTTAATCACTCTTTGTAACTTATCGATATCTCTAATGTTTATTTGGTAGTTAGAGTACTTGCCGTGACTACTGATCCTAGTGCAGGATCGGATCTTGCACCATTGCTAGCACAGTAAATCCTTGCAGCAGATCCGAACCTCCTTGATCACCTTCTCGTTTTGAGCAGCTTCAACCACGACAACAAGATCGATCCAAAGGCAGTCGAGATCGAATCACCCCATTTTGAGCAGCTTCAACCATGACATCAAGATCGATCCAAAGGCAGCTGAGATCGAATCCGTGAAGAACGAAAGCTAGAGACTCGCTATGGCCAGTTTTGCTAATTGTCTAAGTTTGAAGGCCGAAAAGCGAAATTCTGCGGTTGGTTATGTAATCGGTTGAATGATCTATTTTGGCCCTTGGAAAAATATCGATACAATGTAGAATGTAAATAGGACTAAAGGAGTTTTTTGGATAGAACAGAGACACAACCAAAGAGGCGGTAACAGGTTGTTGTATTTTGTTATTGCCTGAATCTAGGCTGGACGATGTATTAACGTATGTAATTACCTCAATGAATTAATAAAAAGGGAGCTCTGCCTCATGTTTAAAAAATCATATTTCTATATTCGAGTTGATGAATTGATTAAAGTACTGAGTAGCATTTTTAATTAAAAGGGAAATGCACTGGTTGGCTAGGGCCCAACCAACCTAGCACGTTTACCCTATTTCCTGTTTCTTGTAATTTGTGTTTACATTGTCAAGTGCGATTTAATTTTTAAGCACATGCATTCCTGTTTGAGTGAAAGTGGATCTGTTGTGTGAAGTAGATAAACTTCCTTTCCTACACTTGATTTCAGATTAATTTTTCCCGCCTGGTCGAAGCAGGAGAAATAAACTTGCACCGCTACACGTTGGTGTGATATTTCCTTTTCTACAATTCTGTTTGGTTGGTTTTCCCTGCCTGGTCCAAGCAGGAGAAATGAACCTGCACCAGTGCACGTTGATGTGATGCAACAAGCCTTTTTAGTCTACTTCCCACAATCTTCTTTCTTTCATTAAATTATTATGATAGGATAAATGTATATGGATTGTTTCTTTATTCCTACACTCATTCAAGACTAGAAATATTCATTTTTATGTGTGAAAATTGATTTAATAGTATAATAGCACTTGCAATAACTAGGCACTCATTTTATGAATTAAATGCTAAGTGCAAGAAGCTCTGATCCAATGCAAGAACTAGTTTCTTGCCATGGGATCTAAGTGCTTTGAACCTGGAAAAGTTCAAGCCCTTGTAGTAAGTAAAAAGCCTTTAGTAAAGACACCATTTATACCTTCTGCATAAATCTTTGTTCCTGCACTAGTGCAAGCAGACTGCGATAGTACAAGATAGATTAATGCGAGAAGGAAATCTCTAAAGGAGCAGGTTTAAGGGCCCATCTGATGGGACTGCTAAGTGTCTCTGGTAAAGAAAAAAACACAATCAGTAGTTAAACAATCATTAGCTATAGTGATTTCCCTTTATCTCTAATTCCCTCTTGCAAATGAATTCTTCCTTGTGCCAGTCTTAGATTATTTTGATGGTTCAAGGTGCCTTTTTCTCTTTTTAGTTTGATTCTGCAATCTTTCCTTTAAAGAAAGTAGGAATTTATGTCAGGAAGATTCATACCATATTTGGCATTTCCTGTGCTTCATCTCTAATTTTACGGATCCCTCGGGTTGACAAATTAAGTGTTGAGGAGTTTTCTTAAGTGTAATTCCTGCACCCAACATTGCTGGGGAGGCAATTTGATTTGGTAAGAATTTTCTGATTATACAATAGAGGTAATTTTTCCTTCATTTTTGTAGTATTGTTTGGAAAAGTTTTTTTGAAGGAATTTTACTGGTGTTGATTGATTTCTGACAACATTTTTTATTAGAAGTTGTTTTTTATTTTTCTTTTGTTTTTTGAAATGAATGCCTAGAAAAAGTAAGGGTTAAGAAGCCCACTAAGGGCCGAAAGAATTCTAAAAACAGTTCTCATATTGGGTCTCCTTCTATGAGTAGGAAGCCCAATCCAATTCAAACCCATCACGTAGGAACAATCCACCTAGATTCTAGTGACAACAACTCAGGTGTGGTTCAGCCTGTTGGGAGCAAAAGGGAAACAGTGGCGGACCATGAAGATCATGTAGAAGGGATTGGTGAAAACCAGGTAAGTGGAGAACAATCCACTTTTGTGTTTCCAGTTGTGGACCCCGATACTGTGGCGCAAATGAAGAATATTCCACCATCAGCTCTCCCTCATTTCCATGGTAAAGTTCATGAAGATCTTGAATCTTTTCTATTCAAGTTTTTTATTCTGTGTAGAAGTTATGATTATTCAACTGACACTCAAAAGTTAAGATTATTTCTTGTTACTCTCAAGGACTCAGCTCTACGGTGGTTTATGGGGTTAGGAGGAAACACTATACCCTCTTGGGATTAGATGAAGAGAGTGTTTTTGTCTAAATATCAAGAATATTGCAAAACTCGGGACATGTAGGATGAGATTTTTACAATCATACATATGATGATGAAACTCTTAAAGACTGCCTAGAAATATTTTTGTATATTTTACAAACTTCAAAACTTAAGCTTGACCAGTACTATTAGAACCTTGTTCTTAAGAGGACTCACTGATAATGCTAGAAATACTTTAAATCTGTTAGGACAACGTGATATTTCTTAGTAAACTTTTGAAAAAATTTGTGAATTATGCAGGAAATTTTCAAGAAATCAGTATAGATCTGGTAGAGGAACTCGAAACAAAAATAGAAAAACTGAATCTACTGATGCTATGATTATTGGACTAGAAAATAAAATGGAAAACATGAAAATTGATATAATGAATACTGTTACCAAACAGTTGGACTCTTTAAAATTTCAGCAAAAACTCATGAAGGAACAAGAGTCATTGTGTATTTTCTGTCCTAAATGTAGAGACAAGCATCCTTCTAAAGAGTGTCCTCTTAATTTGAAAGAAACTAATAAGTGTGTTATTTGTGCAGAAGACCATGTCACAAAAAAATGTCCCTCTATACCAGGACTTAAAGCTGTATTTAGAGGGGGTAGCCTAAGGTTGAATACTTGTATGCTATGGGAGCAAGAAGGAATTAGCCTCAGGTAGGTGTAGGTATGGCTCCTGAATTTTCTCCACACTATTTTGGTTATAATTCACATGCATATTCTTATCCTAACACTAATCAACAGTAGCAGTATGGGAATCAAGATTAGCATGGGAAGCCTTCTCAACCATGGCAACAAGGTTGGAGAGGGCCAACTCATTCTCCATATTCCTACCAACCACCTATGCAGCCATTTCCATCTGCACATACACCTTATTCAATGCCTCAACTTTCGAGTCGGACTACTCCACCATTGCCCTTACCTCCACCTTTTCAACCTCCTCAGTTGCCTGCTCAACCTATTCCCAATCCTAACAATAATAAAGCAGTGCAAATGATCTATGTAACAAATCCACCTTTACCATTCGAGTACCAATCTATTCGAGTTGGGGTTCATGATATTCAATTAAGATCGAGAAGGATTGTAACATCAGAAAATCAGAAGCAACCAAGAGTGATTGTTGAAGACAAAGGAGAAGAGGAAACTCTTAACCATTCTCTGAAAACTGTCACTAAGCAACCCTTATGCTCTGAATCCTTGCCATCTTCTTCCAACCAACCTCCCTTCCCAGAAAGGCTAGTAATGGAAAGAAGTGAGCCTACTTAGACTAGCTTGGCATCAAAACTTCAGAATCTTTTCATTAAGATACCTTTGCTTTAAGACATCAAATAGATCCCCATTTGTACCAAGATTATTAAGGAAATCTATCTCAAGAAACTCGGGAGGAAGAGATTGGAACCCCAAACCATTCAATTTATTGGTAGGGAAACAGAGTTGATGACGGGATGTGTGTCTATGGAAAAATATATTGATCCCAGAAGCCTTGTTGTCTCAGTTGAGATTGGTAATGTCCTTGTCTCTAATGTTCTTATAGACCAAGGGGAGGCCATTAATTTCATTACTAAGCAAACCATGGATCAACTTCGGTTATCTCATCTTCACCCTACTTCCACTGTGCTTGAATTAGTGGATAGATCTAAACTTAAGCCAGAAGGAGTATTGGATGATGTGATCATCTCATTAGATTCTTGGGAATATCCTGCTAATTTCATTGTGCTTCAGCCAAAGAACCCAGTAGGAGGACATCCATTGATCTTGGGTCAACCATGGCTTGCTACAGTCGATGCATATATTGGATGTCATTCAGGTGATATGTATATTTCTCATGGATATTCTAGGATGAAAGTTACCTTATACCCCCTACCAGATCCATTCAGGACCTTCGAGAAACTTTATGGTTGGATCAAAGCAGTGATGAGGAGACTTAGCCCATTTCCCTTATCCATCATTATACTGGGTCTTCACAAGAAGAGGAGATTCAATATTTCCTTAATAATCTAGACATTATGCCTAATTTTGAGCTATTGAGCCAGATTTTCAGCCTAGATTTTCAAGATAATCATGATTCTCATTCTATTGTACCGCTACATTTGACCACTCCCTTGAGTACTCCTGAACCTGATACTACTCTTCTTGAGATTACCCCTAGTAAATCCTTGCATATTAGTGCAGATTTGGGCTCATCTTAGCAGGAGCAGCTTGTGAATTTGTTTCAAAACCATCTTAGTGCCTTTGCATGGGGTTCTAAAGATATGAAGGGTATTCCTCCTGAAGCTTGTACACATCATATCTATATTCAGGAAGGAATCCGACCTGTCTGACAACCCCAAAGGCGAATGGATCCCATTCTAAAAGATATTGTGAAGGAAGAAGTACAGAAACTCTTGGATGCCATTTTTATCTATCATGTTTCCGATAGTCAGCGAGTCTCTCCATTAGTGCTAGTACCTAAGAAATATAGACGGTGGCATATTTGTATTGATTATCGAGAATTAAACAAAGACACTCTCAAAGATTATTTCCCTCTCCCTTTCATTAACCAGGTGCTTGATACCCTTGCAAGAAAGAAATATTTTTCCTTTTTGGATGGCTTTAGTGGTTATAACCAGATACAAATTGCACCCAAAGATCAGGATAAAACTACTTTTACATGTCCATGTGGTACTTTTGCTTATAGAGTGCTTCCCTTTGGTTTATGTAATGCCCCAGCTACTTTTCAAAGGGTAGTCCTAGCCATTTTTGCCGATCTAGAATTTGTAGAAATTTATATGGATGACTTTTTTGTGTTTGGTGATTCTTTTCAGGAAGCTCTCAAAATTCTGGAGAAAGTAGTTCTTCGTTGTCAGGAAGCCCATCTTGCCTTGAGTGACAATAAATGTAGATTACTGTGCAAAGCAGGAGTGGTACTTGGCCATTTGATTTCTGGTAAAGGTATCCAGGTTGATCTAGCAAAGATTGAAATCATTCTGCATCTTCCTGTACCCAAAACCCAAAGGGAAGTAAGAGGATTTTTAGGACATGCTGGTTACTATAGGAGATTCATTGAAAACTTTTCTAAGATAGCTACCTCTCTTTTTCAACTTCTAGCTAAGGATAGTGAATTTTCTTGGACCATAGCTTGCCAACAGTCTTTTGAAACATTGAAGGAAAAGTTAGTGCATGCACCAGTTTTGAGAGGTCCCAACTGGTCCCTACCTTTTCACATTTCCTCTGGTGCTTCAGATTTGGCTATTGGCACAGCTTTAGGACAAGAGGAAAATAAGCAATCCTATGTTATTTATTATATTAGTAAGAATTTGTCTTCCGCTGAATTAAATTATACAGTTACAAAGAAATATTTTTTAGCTGTATTTTTTGCAATTAATAAGTTCAGGCACTATATTATAGGATATGAAGTATTCGTACATACTGATCATTCTGCGATTAAATATTTGATGAACAAACCATTGACTAGCGGTAGAGTGACTAGGTGGTGACTATTGTTGCAGGAATTTAATATTACTATTGTTGATAGACTAGGAAAATCTAATGTTGTAGCAGATTTTGTTTCTAGATTAGATAATCCTGGTGAAGCAACTCCTGTTAATGATGATTTTCTAGATGAACATATTTTTGCTATGTCAACATATTCTCCATGGTTTGTTGACATTGCTAATTACTTGGTTACTGGGAAAACAACACCCCACTTGTCCGCTCGTGAAAAGCGGAATATTATTCAGAAAATTGCTACATACTCCTTGATTCAAGGGGATCTCTTTTACAGTGGTCCAGATTTGATTATCCGTAGGTGTGTAAGAGAGGACGAAGTGTTTTACATATTGAAATATTCTCATGATGAAACTTGTGGAGGCCATTTCGTGGATAAGCGGACTGCATATAAAGTATTGCGTGCTGGTTTCTTTTGGACTTCCTTGTTTAAGTATGCCAAACAGTATGTCAGGCAATGTGATAGCTGTCAGCGAATGGGTTAGCTTAATCAAACCAATGAAATGCCTTTATGCACCCAAGTTATGATCGAGCCATTTGAAAAATGGTCTGTTGATTTTATAGGGCCAATAAATCCAACATCATTAAGGAGAAAGCATATCTTGGTTTGTACAAATTTTATCACGAAATGGGTAGAAGCTAAAGTTGTTTCCTTTGCTACAGAAAAAGTTTTTGTTGATTTTCTTTTTACTGAAATCTTTACTAGATTTGATGTGCCTAGGGAAATTATTTCTGATAATGGTCTGTAGTTTATTTCTAATCTGGAACAGGGTGTGATGGAGCAATACAAGATCCAGCACAGGAAGTCCAAGCCGTATCACCTGCAAGTAAATGGCCAGGTGGAATTCGCAAACAAAGTGATCGAGTCCATTCTTACAAAGACAGTAAATATGCATCAGAAAGACTGGGCTGAAAGATTACCAGAAGCTTTTTGAGAATACAAAACCACTTGGAGAAATAGCATGGGACATACACCATATGAGCTGGTATATGGCAAACAGGTTTTGTTACCAATTGAATTCCAGATCAAAACTTTCAGAACTGTAGTTCAATTAGGAATAGATCTCTCTGAGGCACAACAATAGTGTCTTCCCTAATTAAATGAGTTAGATGAATTTCATAGGGATGTTGTTCATCAAAACATACTAATTCAGTAGGAACGCAAAAGCTGGCATGACAAGTCTATTCAGAAAAAGAAATTCCAAACAGGAGATTGGGTGCTCCTTTATGATTCTAGATTTAAAATATTTAAAGGGAAATTCCATACACGTTGAATGGGACCTTATGAAGTGATCCGAGTATTCGAGAATGGAGCAATAGATGTTAAAACTATTGATGGACAAAATTCAATATTCTTGGCAAATGGACACAGATTAAAGAATTATTTTCAGCCACTTAGCAGAAAATATTTTACACAACATGTCTAACAGAAGTTCAGGATGGTATTGGTGAATGGTAATACCAACCTTTCGAAAACATGAATTCTTATTCTTCTTAAAAAAAAAAAAATAATACAATTTTTTTTTTTTTTTTAAAGTAAAGAAGATAACATTTTCCTGTAATTATGAAAATCAGTTCACTGGCATGATTGCAGAAGGATCAACCTGAAAACTAGCTTGCTGGTAGGAAGATCAAAAAATTCTAATAAAAAGAAAATGTTTCTTCATCTTTAGATATGCTTGCAACCACCAAGTAAAACTAGGTTCAGCAAGACCGACCTTTATACAGTTGGGGTAACTAGCATGGATATTTTTATTCAAGTAATGCTTAATTTTTGTTACAGTTATTTTTCTTGCACAAGTGCAGGCAGACCTTCCAAAATTTTTTTTGCCTTTCTTCATATTCCACTTTTGTAATATTCCCTTAGTTTTCTTCTTCAATCCTAGAATGATTAACCTTCCCATATTCTTCTTAATTTATCCTGTCCGTTTCGTAAAAAACCCCACTTTACCCTTGAATTTTTTCCCTATGCCACTTCTGTTTATTCCCTCTTGTGGTACTATTCTTGGAATCCATGTAACATAATTCCTTCCCATTCTGAAATTTCCCTTTTCCCACTTCTTTGTTCCCTCATGAATTCATTGCAGGATCTCGTGCGCAAAGAGAAAAAGGATATGCTCTAAAGCATCAAGGAAGGGCAAAGCAAATTTCCAGTATAAATTGAGGAAGACATGTTGGAAGTCTAGCCTATATTTTACTTAAATTCCCTGTTCTTATTTTTCAAATATTATGCTTGCACTAGTGCAAGCATGTCGTCCTATATAATAATGCAAGCAGATCAGTGCAGGCATGTACCCTGTCAGAAACATAGTACAATTTATTCTTTTCATAGTATACGTCATAGGAAAGTGGTCATCATGAAAATTTATAGGAATTCCTTTCACTTTGTCGATGAGTACTTGTGCTATCATATTAACTAGGAGAAAATTATTTAAAGTACAAGGTGTTTTAAGTTAAGAATCATGATCTTTTTTAATGAATGCTAAGTTATTTTTTGAATTAGGAAGGAATGCATAAGTATTTAACCATTGCTTGGATATAATTTGCCCCTTTCTACCATAATCCTAGATGTCCTTCATTCATAATGATTACCTCACCTAGCCATTAAAATGTCGCCACAAGTACCAATCCAACCAGATCTCAAAGATGTCGTGCATCGATGGCTATTTTAGTGGAATGAATGGGTGATAAGATGGAAAGGATGGTGGACAGTTGGATCCCTATCTATAAGAACCAATTTTCCCAGTGTTGCATGTAAATTCTTGACTATTCATAGCCGTTAAGCAGTGATGCACCTGTTCGAAGCGAACCCTTGTCTCTCAATAGGGTAGAACAGACTGCTGAGTATCACAATAGTCTTGCACTATTGTGAGACTTGGGCTTTCCTCAATTCTTACAAAATTTTGACGGGCACGACAGAGAAGTGGCCTTACAGTTTGCCAGAAGTTTCAAAAATGGTGGAGTGTAAAAATTGGGCCTCTAAAATTTGAAGTTACAAAAGAGTTTCTAGTAGCAGCGACAGGCTTGGAAAATACTAGTGAGCAGTGGTTTAAAAATTAGAAACTAGAAAGGCAGTGATGGCAGCATTTTGTCATCCACAAAAAAGATGAAGGTAGATTGGAAGGAAGGAGTTTCACACAGTGCCTTGTTGGGACAGTGGCAAGACCTCCTTTTCATCCTACAGAAATTCGTAACTTGGGAGGGAAGGTACTCCGGTACTTTTGTGTACCATTTTAGGATGTTGCAGCATTTCAAAGCTTCTCGACATATCTAGTGGAGGATGAATTTCCCCTATTTCTTGCTTAGGAGCTTGGAATAAATGACCAAAGGTGTGCGGGATGGACGGGCAGACTAGGCCGACGGGAAGTTATATCACCACGACCTGATAAATATTTTGGTCCATAAATAATTAGAAGTTAAAGGCATGACTTGGGAGGTGCTATTAAAATAGCTACATAAAAAAACAACTGCTGGAAAGGAGACAGAGGACCTCGCTAGCACAAGAAAGGGTTCGAGTAATAATGTAAAGGGGAGTCCTTCTTGCACCAGTGTAAAAGGGAAATGACCTGAAAAATCAAAAGAAGAAAGGGCCCCGTCTCCAAATAAGAAGATAGCTAGTGCACTTTTTGAAGAGACTCCTTCTATGCCACCAGTATAGGCATAGACCCCCGAAGAAGACAACCTGTCTGTCCTTGCGGACGAAGAAAAATTTGTAGAGGTCGAAGATGACACTCTGTTTGTAGATTTCATTAAAAAGCCCCAGAAAAAGAATAAAAAATCTAGTGAAGGAAAAGCACCATAGTCCCCACAGGACGTTGAATCCCCTTCTGCACCAGTGCAAGAAGAAGAACCAGTGCAAGACAAAGAACCACAAGAAGAAGAACCAGTGCAAGAAGAAGAACCATAAGAAGAAGAACCAGTGCAAGAAGAAGAAGCAGAAGAAGAAGAACCAAAAGAAGAAGAATTTCCTAATGTAACCATGAGGGATGTTGAGGACCCTAAGGAAGACACATCCCTCGTCGAGACAAAAAAAGAAGCAGATTTGGTAACTCCTGCTACTCAGGTAGTTGAACTAGAGCTTCAAGTGTATAACTTAGAATAGCTCATAGCTTAAGCGCATGAGGAGAAAGAATAGAGTAAGGAAGAATTAACTGTGGGGATCTAGAAAAAGAAAAGAGAAGTTAAAGTTTGGAAGTACTGAGTTGCGCAATGTTTCAAGTGGCTTAAAAATTTGACAAAGAAACTAAAGAACATCAGAAAGAAGAAGTCTGAAACATTGCGGCTAATGTCAGTATGCGAGAGAAGGATTGAGCTAGAATGCTCAAAGCTTTGAAGGTTTTTTGCAAAGTTAAAGAGTTGTGTGAGGACACACAACAACTTAGGGATGGGAGGATGTTAGCTCCCTAATTTGCTCTCCTTTTTCCATTTTCCTCTTCCTAAATCATAACCATTTACCACTATTTTACCTCTTTTATACACCCTCATCTTGCACCAGTCCAAGCATGGTGACATATTTCGTATCAAATTTATTTTCAATATTTTTAATTTAACCTAGCATTAATTAATCATTTATTACATGCTTTCTTACTTTTAATCACTCTTTGTAACTTATCAATATCTCCAATTTTTATTTGGTAGTTCGAGTAATTACCGTGACTGCTGATCTTAGTGTAGGATTGGATCTGGCACTGTTGCTAGCATAGCAAATCCTTGCAGCAAATCCAAACCTCCTTGATCACTACCTCGTTTTGAGCGTCTTCAATCATGACAACAAGATCAATCCAAAGGCAACTGAGAACAAATCACCCCATTTTGAGCAGCTTCAACCACGACAGCAAGATCGATCCAAAGGTAGCCAAGATTCAATATGTGAAGAACGAAAGCTGGATATTGGCTACGACCAGTTTTGCTAACTGTCTAAGTTTAAAGGCCAAAAAGCTAAATTCTGCTGTTGGTCATGTAATCGGTTGAATGATCTATTTTGGCCCTTGGCCAAAGATCTATATAATGTAGAATGCAAATAGGACTAAAGGATTTTTTTGGATAGAACAGAGACAAAACCAAAGAGGCGGTAACAGGTTGCTGTATTTTGTTATCGACCGAATCTGGGCTGGACAATGTATTAACGTATGTACTTGCCGCAGTGAGTTAATAAAAAGGGATCTCCACCTCATGTTTAAAAAATCGCATTTCTATATTTGAGTTGATGAATTGATTAAAGTACTGAGCACCATTATTATTTAAAAGTGAAACGCACTAGTTGGCTAAGGCCCAGCCAACCCAACACGTTAACCCTATTTCCTGTTTCTTCTAATTTGTGTTTACATTGTCAAGTGTGATTTAATTTTTAAGCGCATGCATTCCTGTTTGAGTGAAAGTGGATCTGTTGTGTGAAGTAGATAAACTTCCTTTATTGCACTTGATTTGAGATTGCTTTTCCCTGCCTGGTCCAAGCAGGAGAAATAAACCTGCACTAGTGCATGTTGGTGTGATATTTCCTTTTCGCAGTTTTGTTTGGTTGGTTTTCTCTGCCTAGTCCAAGCAGGAGAAATGAACCTACACCAGTGTGGATTGGTGTGATGCAACAAGCCTTTTTAGTCTACTTCCCGCAATCTTCTTTCTTTCATTAAATTCTTATGACAGGATAAATATATATGGATTGTTTCTTTATTATTGCACTCTGTCAAGATCAAAAACATTCATTTTTATGTGTGCAATTTGATTTAATAGTATAATAACACTTACAATGACTAAGCACTCATTTTAAGAATTAAATGGTAAATGCAAGAAGCTCTGATTCGGTGCAAGAACTAGTTTCTTGCCACGCGATTTGAGTGCTTTGAACCTGGAAAAGTTTAAGCCCTTGCAGGAAGTAAAAAGCCCTTAGTAAAGACACCATTTATACCTTCTGCATAAATCTCTGTTCCTGCACTAGTGCAACCAGACTGTGATAGTACATGATAGATTAGTGGGAGAAGGAAATCTCTAAAGGAGCAGGTTTAAGGGCCCATCTTATGAGACTGCTAAGTGTATCTACTAAAGAAAAACACACAGTTAGTAGTTAAACAATGATTAGCTAGAGTGATTTCCCTTTATCTTTAATTACCTCTTGCAAATGCATTCTTCCTTGTTCCTGTCTTTGATTTTTTTGATGGTTCAAGTTACCTTTTTCTCTTTTTAGTTTGATTCTACAATATTTCCTTTAAAGAAAGTAGGGATTTGTATCAAGAAGATTCATACCATCTCTGGCATTGCTTGTACTTTGTCTCTAAGTTTATGGATCCCCCGAGTTGACAAATTAAGTGTTGAGGAGTTTGCTTAAGTGTAATTCATACACCCAACAAGAAGCACAACAAGTAGCATGGTGGCTATTAATTTCAATTTCATTTCCTTACTCTTACCCCGATACATTCCTTAAAAGTGTTCTTGCAAAAAGAAAACTTATTCACTGTAGATTATAGAGAATGATAAATATATGTAATGGATCTTTGAAAAGGTTCAAGAAAAAATGAACCTTGGGCATAAACCCTTTTATTTAGTTCCTCCCATAAGCATGAAGAATATATAACTCAGGGTATGATTTGGATCTAGTTGTTAAATCCAGTGGCCCCAAACTAGCCCCAACTAATTTTATGGGTCCAAATGTTTGTAATACTCTAGGTGGAGTAGTGAGAACAAATAACATAGTTTACGCCCTCGATTAACTCTTACATTAAAGTTCTAGTACATGAGAATACACCTACATGTATCCTTTTAGATCATTTATGTTTACTATTAGTTCTAAAATGGATGTCATGTGTAGACTAAGACATGTCTTTTACTACATGACGAATATCCTATTCTTTTAGAAAATTCAGTTTTTACTTTTGCATTATGTGTAGTTTTGATATGGTGCCATGTTTTAGTTGGCCCTAAGGAATGACATGTTAGATCCATTATGGTATACTATAGGTGGTTTGTCTTGGCTTCTCAGAGTGTTTGTTTCCCACACACATGATGTATTTTTGTTTTATTAGATATTAGTTAGTTTTATTTCATGTGAAATTTTGGAATGATTAATTGACTTAGCACATTGACAAATCATGTTATTTTTGTAATGATATAGTTATTGAGAAATATAGGGCAACTAGATCTGGTATGATTTCTCTCTTCTTTGATAATTGTTTGTGATATTCCTTTCTTCATCTTGTAGTTCTTATTATTATTAGCTTCTTATTTTCTTGATTATTATTGTTTTCTAATAATAAAATAATTACCAAATAAATGGAGATCAGTAGAACACAATAGACACCATATATAGGTTGCTAGTCAGGGCCAAAACCTCTCCTGCAGAGGAAAACCCATAAGTAATTCTTCTCTTCTTATAGAATCTTCAAGTGATGAAATCTTAGTCCTTTAGAACTAATATAGAGACCCCTAGAATACCATGTCAACCTTCCTTCTTGATGATTTTTCCTTACACAACTTCCAACAAAGTTTGACCTTCCAATAACTTCTTTATCAAATTCGACTTCCAGTAACAATTTTGGCCTTCACTATAGGTCTACAACATTTTCGCCTTCTTGTAATAGATGTGATTTCGCACGTGTGGGATGGAAAGGCTTCTTTAGGTCCTCTTTTTCCTTTGATTGGTTTTATTTATCATGCCTTGACAAATAGATGAAGTGTCTTACCCTTTTATCACAACTTTCAGTCTTCCTTAGAGATATAAAATTTTGTCCTTGATGGTACATAAACCCTAGCTTACCCTTCACACGTCCGAGAGAGATTGACACAAAAACTTTTATTATGTTCTTTTCTAGTCTTTGACTTGTCCTTTTATTCCTATTTCTTACTCTTCTCTTCGAGATCTAACTTGCTTGGATCATTATTCAAATGATGTCAAGTTCTTCTTATAAATATGATTCTTAAGTGGTCGAGTTACCCTTCATGAGGTCGATTTGTTCTCTTGTAGGCCACCTTGGTGTTGGAGGGACTTTCGACACAATTTTAATTCAAATAAATCCTTTTGACTTGATATATGTTGCCCAATGTGGTCTATTACATATGAGAATGATTCTTTTGACTCCTCAACTCTATGACAAACCCTAGAAGCACATAATGGGTTCTTGAATTAAAAACAATTTGGTTTAGAGCATGAAACTCATGCTATAAAATAATAATATCTTTTTTCTCTCTTTTATATCAAATACATAAAATAAATGGTACATAGAATATTAGGAAGACCGAACCTAGTTACATTTTACAACACTCCCTCTTAACTAGGGAGGTATTCATAATAAGAATGGTACAAGTACATTCTCATACTAAATAATTCTCATAAGAGTATTCATATTGGTAAGCCATCTCATAAGTTATCTTTTCAGCTTATATCAGTGCATCTCATCATATCAACCAACATTGTCATATAACAAGGCCTTAACTAACTGATTTGTCTCTCCGCTATATTAGAGCACGGCTCTAGCAACAAAATGATTTATAGACTCCTCTATCATTGTCTCTCAAGTCACATACCCTATCTAGTTGTTCACAAGGTATGTTCTTTTAGGACCATTCCTCACTTGGATTTATACATCCTCAAAGAATCTCCTCTTCGACTACTCTTACCTATTGGATGCCCTAACTCATCCTCAAAGAGTCTTAGATGCTTACCCAATCCTCCATTATTTCTTCATGATATGAATACAAGAATGATATTTCTATCTCTCCTTCTCAATTAGGGAGGATCTTCTCATTCCTTCACATGAAAGGAATATAGCCAACCGCCCTCATAACTAGGGACTTGTTTCCAACAATAACTATCTATTCTTCAGTGGATATCCTCGCACTATCAGCTACTTGTAAGGATCCTCTTTCTTCATCATTAGGTCATAAAAAAACTTCAAATTATACATTGTGGAGTCGTCTTCTTCCATAACTTCTTCGTAGGGTTTTGGTCATCTCTTACATCACTTCCCTTAATTGAAACATAGTGTTGAACCAATTAATGCTAATCATGACATCCTTATTTTTAAAGAAAAGTGATCTTATTTGTCATCACCTGACTATCCTTCATACTGCTACCTATTCTAAGTGATGTTCTTCTCATAATCATCTATCAAAATTATGTGTACTAGTTGTAGGTGAATTTCTACAACCTTATGATGTTAGCCTTGTTCAATCCAACTAGATGCTTTCATAAATCAAAAGTGAACATCAAAAAATAGAACTACCTCCTTATGATAGAATTTCATCATGACATTTTCTTTTGAAATATTGACATATTTTATTTTACGAATCCATTTCCAAGGCTTCCATTACTGAGGTTACCCTTCTTTATCATACTCATTAAGTTCTTCATAACTTCTTTACATACTCCTTTCTCTAGTATCTATATACATAGTTCCTTCTTATTAAAAATCTTATGACCCATCTTCTTATATTTTACAAGAAGTCTTCATAAAATATTTTATGGATATGTCATAGCCAATATTTTTAATATATTATGTTGATTAAGTAGTTGTAGACACATCTTCATGAACTCTCCTTTCACATATTGCTTCATTATGATCTCTACACATAGCGTTTCTTGCATAGATACAATTTGTTGTCCATCATATGAGGTCATATGATGTTGATGTCACAGTGTAGAATATTTAAATGCATATTGATTTATGCCTTCATGTGTCACTCATAAGGAAGAGTTCCTTCTTCTACAACTATTCTTATGAGACAGAGTATTCCAACCATTCCATATGCAACTAAGTGATGACATGACTTTACCTACCTATTAAAAATTATCAAATATATGCATACATATTCGTTTATGTGATCATCTATAATTCATTTAGAAAATTCCTATCCCTTACTTTAAGATGGAGAAATTACTTCAACTAACTTATCATGCTACACATTTTTGTCATCTTACCTTCATCCTTCTAAACTATGGACCCCAAACTAGGTGGAATCTATACCATTTGTGTAACACTTTCTTCTTTTTGGTAGAGATGAACCTTTAAAACAAATATTCTGGTGAATTATATTGATGATCCTTTTATGCAAATACTTCATTCTAATGATGATGAGGTGTGATGAGCTCTTATCTTCCAATATTGCTAGATTACTTACTTTAACTATGCAAACTGTTACTTCTATTATTCTTCTATATTTCTAATAATTATGCCTTTCCAATAAATTGTACAGTGAATACTACCATAACCATAATGATTCTATCATGATTGTTAACTTGAAAATAAACTTAAAGTACGAGATACCTTTAATAGTAGAAGTATTTCACTTCTTCCTTATTTGTTTTTTTCTCTTCTAGTTCTACTACCTCTTCGGTCACATAGGTTTTACTTCTTTTGTTACTTTTCTTGTTAACCTTCTTTAGTTTAGGAAAATTCATCTTGAAATTCACATATTCATTACATTCATAACACCAAATATTAGAAATGTCAATCTTCTTTTGAAATTTCTCTTGAGCCTCAAATTTTCCAAACTTTCCTATCTTCCTTGTTATAGCCTCAAATGCTTGTGTCTTCTCATTTGATCCAATTTTGTTCTTTTATTTTAATATGGATTATTAAATATTAAATAATTCTTATATATTGTTGAATGGTGTAGCTTCTTTCTTTCCATATATGCTTGATACAAAGTTTCCCCATTCATCTGGTAGTGCATCGAGTATACAAGTGGTCATCTCTGGATATGAAATTGTTTCTCCTAGCTCTTGTAGTTGATATTTAATTTGAGATACCTTCATGAGATATGAATCTATCCCTTCTACCTTTAATACTTTCATCTTGTGTAATTCATTTCTTAAAGATATTATTTCCCTAGCTGTACTTACAGAGTACAACTCTACCATCTTGTCATAGATCTCTTTTGATGTCTTCAATTCTTCTACAAAGGGAATAAGAGAATCCTTGGTAGATTTAATTAGGATTATTTGACCCCTTATTTCTCCTTTCATATAATTTGAAAGTTATTGAGGTTGTTCTTGACAAGGCTTTATGATGGAGCCCTTGACATACTCGTAAACTTCGTTTTCTATGAGAATCAAATCTATTCTCTTCTTCCATGTAAGGTATTTGGATGTACTAACAATTTTATTCTTCTCCTTGTAGAAAGTAGTCATTTTATTTGAAGGATGAGACATAAATACAAATTACTTGGTTTACCAAATAAAATGTATCCTTGAAGATGACACCTTCCACTAGAGTGTGATATTTATAACGAGGGAGAGATGGTCTTCCTTCTTCAAAATGACAGTTCATTTTCTTCAAGATGATATGTTCTTATTCCCTCACAAGTGTCTAAGGTGTGATATTTTATTCAATATTAGGGAGATCACTTTGATTCATTTCATAATCATGAGGAATGCTGAGGCTTGCTAAAATACTTATATAGTCCTTCCTTCTTTGTGATGGAGGTGGGGTCCTTGAGGTCTTCTTTTTATTCTTCCAATAGTTCTTCCTTGATGATGATAGGGTCTTTGTGATGTACTAGATATCCTCGATGTTCTTACTCTTATATTCTATCCTAATGATCTTAAATTTGTCTTTCCTTGTTACCTTCACTCTGATACCATGTAGAGAAATCTAAGGGAAGCTATATTGGGTGTGATTTTTCTCTACTTTGATAACTCATTTTCGTATTACTTTCTTCATCTTGTAGTGGTTATTATTATTAGCTTCTTATTTTCTTGGTTGATACTTTTCTAATCATAAAAAAACTACTAAAAAAATTAATATCAATAGAACACAGTAGACACCATATATAGGCTACTAGCCAAAGCCAAAACCGTTCCTAGAGATGGAAACCCATAAATAATTCTTATCTTCTCATAGAATATTTAAATAATGAATTCCTAGACCCTTAGACCCAAGACAGAGATCCCTCGAAGACTAAGTCAACCTTCCTTCTTGATGAATTTTCCTTACACAACTTCCATCAACAAACTCTGACCTTCTAGAAACTTCTTCAATAACTTTGACTTATAACAAGAATTTTGGCCTTCACTACAGGTTTACAACTTTTTGGCCTCCCTACAATAGCTTCAATTTTTCACATGTGGGATGGAGAGGCTTCTTTAGGTTTTATTATCCTTCACTTGACTTGATTCCTCTTTCCTTAAAAAATAGATGAAGCATCTTTCATTTTGATCATAGATTTTGTCCTTCCTTGGAGATCTGAAATTTCGTCCTTGATGCTACAAAAACCTTTACCTCCATTTCACATGTGTGAGAGAGATTGACCCAAAAAAATTGATTTTTTTGCCTTCTAGTGTCTGACTTGTCCCTTTGTTCTTTTTTCTTTCTCTTCTCCTTTATATGAAACTTTCTTGAATCATTCTTCAAATGAGGTCAAGTTCTTCTTATAAATACGCTTCTTAGGAGGTCGATTTATCCTTGCTAAGGCTGACTTATTCTCTTGTGGGTCATCTTAGTTTTGTAGGGACTTTGACACAATTTTGACTCAAATAAATTTTTTTGACTTGATGCAATATGCCCAATGGGGTCTATTACATATGAAAATGATTCTTTCGACTCCTTAACTCTATGACAAACCCTAGAAGCATAGAATGGGTGATTGAATTAAAAAAAAAAAAATTGACCTAGAGAATTAAGCCCATGTTATAAAATAATAATAATAAATTTTCCTTTCTCTTTTACATTAAATACATAAAATCAGTAGTACATAGAGTATTATGAAGACCGAAACTATTTACATGTTCCAAAAATAGTAGTAGCATAATTGTCTCCTAGTGTACTTTACGATAGTTCAAGGTATTAATTATGGTAATGAGAAAACTAACAGTGTTTTAAAATTGTCCACAACATTTCCAAAAAAAGAACGAGGGTGTTCTAATGTCTATCTAACTCGATATATATATATATATATATATATATATATATATATATATATATATATATATATTTAATCAAATTTTTAATGACTTATTTCCCCTTCAAACTTCTTGGAATGGTCATGGATTATCGACTAAATATATCTATGTCTATTCAAACTTCATTATCTAATTCCCTTGGTTATTTTTTGTGTGTGTTAGTTACATGATTCCATATCTTGTTGATATGTTGTAGGTAGACATCCTAAAAAGTATTCGTGCTTCACAATCTACCATGTTGTATTGAATAACTCAATCAGTCTTGGTTAGCAAGGAGTTAATATCTTAGTCTAACAAGTCAATTGGTCTTGGTTGAGAAGGAGCTAATATCTCAGTCCAATATGTCAATCAATCTTGTTTAGCAAGGAGCTAATATCTTTCGAAGAATATTAAAATTAAATTTGAGTCGCCATAAATGTCAACCTTGTAAATGCCCTGGTCTAGTGTCCTTCTCAATCTAAGTAAAGTTGTAGAGAGTCTTACAACTGTCACAGTTGATGTGACAATGTCTAATTCCTATGAGCTTTTAATGTAACTACGCTTTAAATTGAGAAAATATTGGTGAGGCAAAAGATCCAAGAGTTTGAATTGGATCGATAAGATATTGGGAAATACTTGGCAAGTACACACTATAAATACATACACTCATTTTCATATGGCAAGAAGAGGTTGAATTAAGTGAGTACAATGTGGTCCAATCAAGTCATACTCACAATTAAGTGTCATCAAATAAATGTGGGGCTTTGTCACTTTTGATCATTGTTGGGAGAAAGAAAATTTTCTCTATAAGATTTTCTAGAATTATCTAATTCCCCAATTATCTTTAATTGAGCCACTATTTCTTCATCATAATTCATTTATTTATATTCTTTTCTCATAGTTCACACCAATTCAAATAGTAGGGATTTGACTTTGTTGGTTATCCTCTACTCATTGTTTCATGTCTCACTAAAAGTAGTGATTCAATTATTAGGGCTTTGACCTTGTTGGTTATCCTCTAATCATTCTTTCTCATCTCATTAAAAGTACTGATTCAATTATTAGTAATTTGACCTTATTGGTTATCCTCTACTCATTCTTTCTCATCCCGTCAAAATTAACTATGTTTATATTATTATATACATTCCTCTAAACAATATTAGCCAATAAGACCAATTCCCATGGAGGAGGTATCCTTCAATTTTTATATTACAATCTGATTTTCATATTTGGTTTTCATTTTTTAAGGAGGTTTCATCACTTTTCATATGTTGATTATCGGGATAGCAAGGCTTATGTTTAGTGATTTGGTAAGTCTTGCATGAAAAATCATACATAGAATGTGTCGTTATATTTATGTTTTCAATAAATGTAATTTTTAGGTGTGAATACTTGATTAGATCCGCCTATACATTAATATAAATATTTATAGCCTTACTTTTTGTATTAGATTAAATAGCTTGTGGATGAGGTTTAATTAGAGCCAAATTTATTTGATTCTTTTCAAAATCCATGGTTGAAATATTCTTGTTTGAGAAGTGGTATAAATTTGTGTCTACAACCACTTTATCAGGTCTTCTTGTACATCCAAATTATTTTCTTTGATGGCTACAATATGAGATTGGATTTCTTGTGTCAATTGTGACTTGACTCTAGAAGCTTCTGTGTCTTTTTATAATGATGAAGGTGATATAGTAGTAGGAGTTAGAAACTAAAGCTGAACATTGGTTCCTTTTGAAGTTGCCTCCTTGGATGTTTGATCTCAAAACCTCAACAACTTCTTCAATAGATAACTCTATGTTTGCAACCTCAAATATAGGCTTCTTGACTGCTCTACTTTCTAACTCTACTTTAGATTGATTAATTCTTGTCCCACTCTAGGAGGGTAAATTCTTTCTAGGAAATAAGGTGCAATTTCCTACATTTCTTGGAACCACTTCGTAAGAACTTTATAAATATGCTTTCAATATTGTTGACAATAATGTTTGGAGCTAGAAGGACAAAGTTATGGAATATTACAGTAACTAATGAAATGGATAAGATGCATACCAACCTTCTAGACATAGAAAGATACTTGTTTTCCCAAGATTTATTGTCCTTGATGTAAAATATTACACCACGTCAACTTTTCTATCACATTTGGATGTAGCGAGTGGGTATCCTAGGTATTTAGAAGGAAATTCCCACTCTTAAACTCAAATATTTCAAAAAAAATTTGATGGATTTTAGCCTTATTATTAATAAACAAGATTGTTGACATTTTAGGGTTAATTTTTTGCCACTTTACTCCCTCAAATAATTTTACGATTTTCTTGAATGCTTTTTCTTCTTTGATGTTGTGGCCTTGACCCTAAATCAAACCTTCATTCATGTCCTTAACTGAAGTTCTACCAATTCATTCCATGAGAATAGTTAAAAGGGATATGGAGAGAGAGAAACCTTGTTGACTCCCACTCGTGGCCTTGAAGAACTCATATGGGCCCTCATTTATGAGAAGAACAAAGGAGGCAAAAGAAAAGCAATGTTATTCCCATTTGAGCCATTGGGTTGATAAACTAATTTTTAGAATTTCTTGAAGAGTATCCCATATAACCTTATTGTAGGCTTTAGCTAGATCAATATTGAGAATTTACATCCTCCTTACTTGTCTTTAGGGACTAGATGACTTCTTGAACTATCATAAGGAAATTGGAGATTTGGTGTCCTAGAAAATATCCTTATTCATTTGAAATCATTATTGGCAACTGATTCAATCTTAAAACTCAAAGAAATGATCCTTGTTATAATTGTATATTCATAATTTCATAAGGATATTGGCTTAAATCTATTAAAACTCAAAGCTCATTCCTATGGGATATTTTTTTATAGAAAAAGTGCATTTAAGGCTTTCAGCATAGCCCTTGATTTATTTGATTCTTAATCTACTTCAATGAAGTCCATTTTAATTATCTCCCATGCCATTTAGAAAAAATTAGTAGGGAACCCATCAGCACCACACTCTTGAATGGGCTTAAGAAAGTTCTCATTTCCTTATTAAAGACAATTCCTGGGATAATCTTAGAATTAAGTATTTTCCTCTTAAAATCTCTTTCCATAATTTGAAAGGATTTTTTTGAAGTATCTTATTACTTCCATACAAATATTATTATTCCTTTCCATTTCATTATGTCTATAGTTATTGTTATATTTTTATATATGTGTTTAATTGATATTCAACCAATTCAGGCTTATGGAAGAATATAAAGTTAGGGTCCCTTACATGAAGCCATTGAATTCTATATTTATGACATAAGAAATCTCCTCTTTTTTTCTTAAGTTCTCCTCCAACTTGGCTATTGATTTAACTTCCTTATTTTGAAACTCTAGTGATATATCACTATTTCAAGAGATGATTGAAGGGTTTTCATTTCTAGCTATAATGTTTCCCTCTCTTCCAAAAATACACTGATAGGATCATTATTTCAAGAGATGATTGAAGGCATTGTATTCCTATTTGCGGGGATTACTTTTCTTTCAAAAATATACTGATAGGATCACTCTTTCAAGAGATGATTGAGGGGTTTGCATTCACGACTTCAAGGATTGCCTCTCTTTTAAGAGTATTTTGAGATATCTCCTTCTTCCAAAATATTAATTTGGATTTTTGAGATGTTGGAGTTTATTTCGCATGATGAATATTTTGGATCCTACCACTTGAAAATCGTGCCACAACTTCTAAATTTTAATAAGGAAATCAGAGTGAGAGGGCCACATAAGCTCAAATATGAATGGGTTCTTGCGTGGTTTATCATCATTTTCTATGATTAGATAGATCGCCCAATGATATGAGAGGGTTCAACTTGATAATGACTTGAGAGGCACTATAAGAAAAAAGGACACTAATGAGGGTCGAAAAATGTCACCATAAGCTTATTGGTGACAGTCAAAAGAGTCTCGGTCACCAAAAATTGAACGTCGCCAAAGGTGGCATTACCAAAAGTATAGGTGTTGTGGTGACATTTAAAGTCTGTCACCAATAATGATTTGTAATCCACCATTATAATGTGACTGTCAAGATTGCAATCATTATAATAATTATAATGATTATAATGATTGCATTATAATGATTATAATTATTGGTGACATTCAAGGTCCGTCACCAATAATGATGAATAACAACGATTTATTGTGATGGACCTTTATGGCCGTCACTATCAATGCATGTATATGGCAACGTTCATTGACCATCACCATTTCATATTTTGACGAGGTTTGAAAAATGTCACCATAAACTCATTGGTGATGGTCAAAAGAGTCTATGTCACCAAAAAAATAATGTCAAAAAAGACTGCATCACCAAAAGTATAGGCATTGTGGTGACATTCAAGGTCTGTAACAAATAAGTATTATAATGACATATAGTGAATGACACCATTTCATATGACCAACAATTATTTATGGTGATGGACCTTTCATGGCCGTCACTATTGATGCATATATATATATATATATATATGGTGGTAGTCGTTGACCATCACCATTTCATATTTTGGTGAAAAAATGTCACTATAAGCCCTTTGGTGGTGGTCAAAAGAGTCTTTGTCACCAAAAACTGATCATTTCCATTCCATATGAATATTAGGGCATGATGGAATTGAACCACCAACCTCCTGCTTGTAAAACAAGTGCTCTTCCATTGAGCTAGCACCCTTTAAAAAATTATACTTTAAAATGTCAAAAATTGAAACTCTATAAATTGTAAATTCTACATATTTCAATCAATTATAAAAATTTGTAAATTATTGGCAAATTTTTTACTAATGAAGAAAAATAGCATCAAATTTGCAAGTCCCTACCTAATGGTTATGGAAGTTATGAAAAGTAGGTGGAGGGAAAAATAGTTACATATAAGATACTCAATACGTTTAGTTGAATACTAAATTACAAGTGAAACTTTGATGACATCTATAGCCTATAAATGACCTATAATTATCAAACTTAAAATCTGCAATTACAGATTGATTTCTCACCTTAAGAATCATGTAAATATGTTATGAAAACATAAAAATATGGCTCTAAAACATTGATTTTTATGCCAAGAAGTAAACAATAGTGAGTACATGTGATGCAATTATTGATAATGAGATATATGCTTGAATCCAACTAGATATAGACTGTAGAGAACTAATTGGGAGTGCTTCTTGTTATTAATTAATTTAAGATGTTAAAATACAATGATCAATAACAATGATTATGAAATGTAACCACTAAAAATATGTTAAAATTGTAAGCACAAAGTTTGGCTAATATTCCTTACAACAACAAACTATTCAAGGGATATTCAAACACTTACAAATCCACACTAAGAATGAGTATCAAAATATGCAATTGCATGGATGCAAGGAAATCACTCTCTACCTCTCAATGATAACCATGTCCTCCCATAAGTATTGCAACTAGAAAAGGGGTGTGAAGACAAGAACCTCAAAGTAAAAAGAACTACATAATACAAAAATACACCTGGGGGGTTTTGAACCTAGGTATACATGTAAATACAAAGCCCAATCACCTCACTGCTTGCCTCTGGACCACACTCGCATGGGATTAAAGATTTTATTTTTAAATGGAATCATCTTAAATTTCATTTGATTCTCTACGTTAGCATTGGTAGATATTAGCATTAAACAATGAATTTTAAGTAAGACAAATATTATATGCTAAAACAACCAACATACAAAATGGCACTAAACTTATGACTCACTCTCATACCAAATATAGTTGTGTTGGTTGTCTCTCCTTCATGTCGTAGTAATGTTTCAACTATTATAACTAAGTCCTTGCAGAACTTACTCATCATGGGGAAAGATTTAGCACCAACAAAAAGGCTTATTATTATGTTGACCTCAAAGTCTAAAAGGAGATGGAACTCCATATCGAGAGTATTCAATTAGTGAGTCTTGCACTTTAATGTGAATATTTATTTATTTTTTGTTTAATTTATACATTACAAAATTATACTCTGGAAAGATACATAAACAAATTTTTTCATATATGACCATCACATATAAATTGAACATCAAATGAAAATTGTATATTATTAGCATTGTATTAACAACAAACCTATACCAAAATGGTTATGTGTGTGTCTATATATATATTAGAAAATAACAAGGCAAGTAGAAGTCCCCAAGTTGTAAACACCAAAATTTCTAGCAATGACAATAGAATACCTTTAGGAGTTCAATCATTAATCTCTAGCAACAAACATTGAGTTTCAAAGGACAATACGTTTTCCACCAATTTGCCTAGCAACCTCTATCAAAGGGAAATATATTAGACAAGTAGCATTGCTTCCAATTCATATTTCAAGAAAAGAAAAAGGAAATGAAGAAATAATTGAAAAGGACAAAATATTTGCATTCCCTTGATATTAAAATTACAAAAACTCAATTAGATGGTTATCCCAAAGGGATAAAAATAGGTTTTTACTTCTACGAGACAAGGAAATTGAAAATAGTAATGCGAGACTTGGATTTAAAAAATTTATAGTGATGTGAACATCCTCTTGAATTCTTGACTAAGGAAAAGCTTAGAAAAAGACCAGCAAAGATCTTGCTAAGATTTTTAAAATGCATTTTTGCTTTCGAGTAACTATATTCTCCATGCATTAACACCATGTTTCCCCTTTGTTTAAATAATGAAGCAAAGTTCTCATTCATGAAAATAAAATATGCAAACAAAAATGGGTTAAATGAGACCGAAAAGGTCACTTTAATATTTGATAGATTTTTGCCTCCTACCTATGCAACTTTCTTCAAAAATTGGCATAGAAAAAACCAACAAAGAACTTGCTAAGATTTTTAAAATGCAAATTTTTTCTTTCAAGTAATTATATTTTCCATGCGTTAACACCATGTTTCCCCTCTATTGGAACAATGAAGTGAAGTTCTCACTCATGGAAATGAAATATGAAAAAAAATATGGGTAAAATGAGACCCAAAATGTCACTTGAAAAATAGATTTTCACCTCCTACCTATGTAACTTTCTTTTAAAAAAATGGCACATTCCTAATTTTTATAAATTGTGAATATGCCAATTTTTCAGGCCTAGTTCTCATTTTGGCTTGGCCTTGGTGATTTATCAACATGTCCTACAACACTCAAACACATATTGCACAACCCACAATATTCCCATTATATTATAAGAAATGCATCATGCAGTTTTCATCTATCATACTCACAATCAATCCTATTATTTTTTGTGATTAAAATAATGTACATTAAAAAAAGTCATCAACCAAGACCATGCACCTTCAAAATAGGTTCGTGTTGAATTACGTATAGCCCAACATAATCCACCTAACAATGATTCATTCTTTTCCTTGGAATATTCAGTTCTGTCAAAATATGTCGAGGAGTTTTCAGTTTTGTGGGGTATTTTTAGCGTTTGACAGAGGTAGGGTTTCTAGAAATTACAGGTATGGGTCTCTATTTCGACAAGAGGTATTCATAATTTTGGGGAATTTATGACAATACAAGAGGTGTTCAGAATGGTCGTGTTACAAAGTCTTAGAAACTATTGATGAAATGCATGTGTATGGCATCAGGGTAAATGGTTCCATGTTGGATAGTGTTATCTATACCTATGAAACCCTTTCAAATTTGTAAAAGGGAAACCCAGTTCATGATGATATTGAGAGATTGGAGAGCCCAAGTGGACTACATGGACTAAAGACAAAGCATATGGGTGAAATGTTTAACATGTTATAAATTGTTTGCCAAAATATGCCCAAGGGATGTTTTCTTATGGAATCTAATGGTTAAAGAGTATGAGAGTAAATGGATCGGTGAAGAAGTCCTTGGCATTTTGTCTCAAATGCTGGAGAGAAAGATACAACTAGACAATGTCACTTTTCCCACTATGCTCCAGGCATGCACCAACCTTTTGTCCCTACAAGAGGCCCAGGGGATTCATTATTACATAGCCAAGAATGGGTTGTAAACATAATTGTCCTTGGTCCAAACAATTAATTAATTTATATTAGTTAATGTCCTCTGTCAGATGACCCTACCCTTTAGAAAAGAGTGGTTAATTTTTTTTTTATAATATCGGCCACCTTTAAACTATAACCCAAGGTCACCATTTTAACAAAATACTCAGGCTTGGAGACTTATGAAGCTATGTGATTCTTCTTGCTCTTGTTCTTAATGGAATTTTCTCTATTTTCTTATCCTCTATTTAATCTCTATGTTTTTTATTCTGCAACTCATTCCCTTGTTTCCTTAATATGCTTCATATATCATTTTTTTTACGTTGAAACCTTCAAATATTCCCAACTTTCAAATATGCCTAGTCTTCAAACCTACAAATATCTCTTACCATCCTTATGTATTACTACATTTTTATTAACTTATGTCTCTCCTTTTTTCTTGAGCTAGCCCTACCTTTTTTATAGTCTTTTCATTCTTCATTTTCCCTGCACATGGCTACTATACTTCAAAATTACATAGATATTTACTCTATTTCCTCTTGTTGGAAGTTTCAAGGTTGATATTTGTTCAACTGTCAAGTAATATAAGTGCAGAAAAATCCATTTTGACCTGCCATGCAACCCCTAGAGTGTTGGACTTGGATCATAACAAAAAAAATCACCTTTACCCTTGTCAGCATGATCTCATCTACATGTTCAGATTTAACATTGGATTTTATCATTATGAGCTACCCAGGAAGCCTTTACAATTGAAATTTCACATACAAACACCCCTTAAGTCTTTATTAGATAAAAATCTCTGACTAATGTCTCCAAGGCTCAAAGCTCAAATGGTTACTAACCCAGGATTGAAGAAAAGCTGTATTGGTAAAGGTCATGTTAATGGTTGGGAGAGGTGTAGGGTTAAAATATCCCTCCCCTCATGTTGACCTCAGATTGGAGCACAATAATGTGACATTGGGGTTTGTAAAAACTTTGGGTCACTTAATGTTTAAATGGATACAATTGTTGCTTCACTAATACACTAGAAATGCTGAAATTTGCAAGCAATTCTCCTTGGACATCAAATATGGAATGTTTTTCCACTTATCATCAAGTTGTTGTGTGTCAGTGTGATCATTAATTTAAATAAAATTCATGTCAAGCATTCTTATTAAATTTTACTTAAATATAAGAGTCCTTACCTGATCTACATGGGGGTAGAAAAGGAGCCAATTTTGACAGGATTGATAGAATAGTAGTTAGAACAATAGTCTAAAATCTTCGACAGAGTACCAAAAAGGACATAACAAATTAAACATGGTTCTAGAATTTATACATCACCTTAGTGTGTGATGGTCAAGAAAAGCAGAAGATAAATTCAAATCTAACTAATACACTAGAGATGTAGAAAATTTGCATGCAATTTTCCTTGGACACTTCAAATATGAAACCTTTTTCGACTTACCATCAAGATGATTTGTTTCAGTGTGATCTTTATTAAGTTAAAGAATATTCATCTCAAACATCCTTACTACAATTTACTTAAATATAATAGCCCATACCTGGCCCACCTGAGGGCAGAAGAGGAAAACGTTTGGACATAAGCAAATGAATCATAGTTATAACATTGGTTAAACTATTCTATAGAGTACTAATGAGGACATCACAAATAGAAAATGGTTATAGCATTTATAAAGTACCTTTGTGAGTGATGGACAAGAAAAGAAATAGATAAATCGAAATGTAACTCCAAGCTTTTTTGAAGCCATCCATCAAAGTCTGCATAGAACTCAATCTAATGTGGACAATTAGAACAAATAACCAACACCAATGAATTCAGTGCATATTGGATTTCTATAAAATTCTATAAAAGACGGATATAGGTTGACTCCTATATAAGAAAAAATATTTATATATTATATATGATATCTTTTGAATGAGAGAAAGAAGTACAACCAAATAGCCAGATAGTTTTGGCCAGGTAGAGGTCTTCACTTGTAAGTTGTAGCATAGATCCTACATAACCCAATTTACTATCGAAACAAAATTTACAAGCACTCCTAGATCAGAGCATGTGAATTTTCTAATACTTCCTACAAAGCATACAAAATATGTTCCAATACTTTCCACTATCTGAAAACAAGATAACAAAAAATCTCCTTAACAAGGCATCAAAATATCCAAATGCAGAATTAGTGTCATACAAAATTTCATTTAAGTAGATGTCAAAACCTTTGAATTTTGATGCTTAAGTTGTGGATGAAGTTTGCAATCTTTGTATAGCTCCTTAGGCTATCATAAAAAACTCCTTTTCAAGATGACACCTGTACATATCATCAAACAAGATTTCCAAATTACTGAGGACTCTATTTTTAAAGTCTTCATCCTTTTGTTGGCTACAATCCAAGCTTTTGATAACAGAAACAATAAATTCCAGGAGACTGATGGCTTTCTATTAAAAAATGGTGTGATGTTGAGCTGTCATTTCCTCCCACCCCATGGTAAAATCTTTCAGTTGATGGAGTACAGTCGAATTTATTTTGTTGGAGAAACTTTGCTATAGCTACGGGGACAATTATCCAGGACTCGATGGTCTCTTTGGCATGCTTAGCCATGAAAGCAACAAACCAATCCTGTGAATTAAAGGGATTTCCCTCTTGCTAACTTCTTGCTGCAACCAAGGCTCATCCAATGGTGAGCTTGATCTCAATGCATAAATCACTCAACCATCTTCAAGGGCAAAGAATTTGATACAGTGGGAGAGAGTTGAAGAAAACAAAGATGGTGTACTATCTTCATGCTGAGAATTTGATGAGATGGCTATTGTTAGCCTTTATGAGATATGTTTAGACATTTGTGCCTATTGTGTCTAATTTTACTTGTACATTAGGTTCACATGACCTAGTTCTGTATATGTAATCACATGAATTTGTCCACATGTGAATAATCACATGTATTTATCCACATGTGAACAATCACATGATCAAACATGTTTATCCATATGTGATTATCTTCTAGGAGCTTATAACTTTTTATTTTTCCAACTACCTTGGTTACCATGCATATCATTTTTAATCTCTATATTTGAGGTATTTGAAGTGCATTTTGTAAGAGAAATGTGACAAAGGTTACAATTGTCATCGTGTGCCATTGAATATTATTTTATAGAAAAAAGATATTCCCATACCCAAATTCTATTTTCATGTTTTGATGTTTTGATTTGAATTAGCAGAAGACCATTTCCACATTGACAAACAACAACAATTGGAGAGAGATGGCACACTTGTAAGGTTGGTCCTCATGAGTTTGATTTTCCTTATGGTAACTTCCTTCTATTTCGGATTTGCAGGGGTTATTGTGCATTCGTGAGGTAGGGTACATACTATAAAACATCTTATCTTATAAGATAGTGGGGCATACATCCCTCTGTGGCACATTTATGCCTAGAAGTTACAATTGCTTAATAGGGATGCACTTATCAAGGAGCATTTATTGCTAAGCAGGTGGTTGCATTCACTTTAGGAGTTACACTCCTTAAGGGATTTAATTAGCCAAGAATGGTGCACTCCTTGAGGCCATTAATGGCCATTTTTTAACTCCCTCCTCTTGGCTTATAAAAAGGCAGAGGGCACACTAATATCTCAGAAAACAAATTTGTCTATGTTGTATCTTTCAGACATGTGTAGAGCTTGAGAATGATGCCAAGCTGCTATAATACTTTATTTTATGTGTAATACAAAAACCATGTGATTTTTGTTGGAGCCTATCCTTGCCATCCAGAACATTTCATATTGTTGCATGGTGTTATATCAAGCCCTATTTAGCTGCTATAGCTTGTTGTCATAATTTTCAAATTGTAGAATTTATGTCGTGTAGAGATTATTTATCTGTTGTTGTAAATTATCTCATGAAATGCATACTTTTCACTCCTGAATATTTCAGTATTTTAGTATATACTCATATAAATTTTTCATAGGTGCAATTTAAATGTTAAAGTTTTAGGAGCTGTAAAGTTCATTCTTTGAGTAAAGATCTGAAATATGGTGTAGAAAAATGACATAGAATCAAAGATGTGCATATGAAATCTCTCACCAAATCCACATATGGATGGGACTATTTTCAGTGAGATAGAGCTTAACTATGGTTCAGATCAAAACTATTTAAATTTAAAATAGGTTTGGATCTTAGATGATCCCTATCAACCATTGTCAGATCCAGAGTTAAGATAAATCTAGACTGTTATAGTTTGTGTAATGTTCTATAGAGCAAATTCTAGCTAGAGGCACGTCACTCACCAAGAAGTAAGTCAAATAGCTGTGAAAATTTTTATTTATTTATTTATTTTCATATTAAATTTTATTAATAGCATATGGTTTTATTTTGTTAGATTATTATTGTGAAATAAATATATATATCTTGATGGTGTCTGTAAACAAAACAAAATAAGGAGCACTTCGAAGGAGGAATTCCATCATCCTCTAAATGCGGATAGAAGAAGAATAAGTAACTCATATTCAACCATTTCCATGGTTGGGTGTAAGTATTTACGAATGCTAACATTATTATAATCATCACTATGTTTATGCAATGACCATAGTACTAAATGCATTATAGATATGATGGCTGGAGGGATCCTGGTGAGGTTGCTCTATTGGGAGGCAGAGGAATGTAAGGCAAAGCCATTTCTCTCTGCTACGATTGTGTTATTTTTAATTTTTTTGTTACTGTTATAGCCAATTTTCTATTATTTTTTTTCATTAGCAAGTTTTGTGTCATGCCTCTTACCAAAGCCACTATGAATCTCATATTTCAACAGATAAGGATTGTAATTGCTAAGTTTTTTATTCTAATGGTAAAGTTGGCTCATTCTAGCCTTCCTCACAGTCATACTAATAGGTAAAACTTATAACTATTATACTGAGCACAACATAGTATCAGAAATATAGATTAACTAAGTTCAGTTCAGAATGTACCACGAGTACATATTACATTTAATCAGCCACAAAGAATCTTAACTCGATGTTTTTTATTTACTAATAAAAATATAAATAAAATTTCAAGTTCTATGAACTCTTTGTTATATGCCTTGTTGCATGAGTTCTCTTCATTACGTTCCAAAGAGGATTGGGTGGGGGTGTTGCGGAGGTTATCATTCAATTCGACCTCATCATGGTCATGTATTTTAATTCTTAATGTTCCTATATTGGTTTTATTAATGGGGATGGCTTGGAGATGTGATAGAGCCTTTTCCACTCTTACAATGACAATACAGGAAGAGATAAATCATTTGCTGAGATCAAGCATGATAAGGCTGAAACTTATACTTTAATCAAACGTATCTCATTCATATTCATAGTACCTTAAGCCTCTACCAAATGTTGATAAACTAGTTGCATAAAAGTGAGTATGTCTATCAACTTTTTCAAGCATGCAAATTAAAATCTAATTTTGACATCATTTTTTCCCTTAAGTTATGTAAAAAAGGAAAAAAATATGATAAATAATCTGTGAGTCTGTGGAATAACTGCGACATCGATCTCCTATGAAATATGGGAAAACAAGAACCGGAGAAAGAGAGATGATAGTTTTTCCTATATTTATATTGTATTCTTCATTATTTTAAATTATTTAGTTTATTATTCTCTAGAAACGAATGTTTTTCAGTATGATGTCAGAAGTTTGGCATTGTTCAAGGAAAACTCTACTTCAAACAAGGATTGGATGGATCCCATAATGAGCCAGCACTCAAATTATTCAGTCATTGTAGTTGTATGAGAGAGATAAGGGTTATTTGTAGATAATGGACACACACTACTAAATGCTTGATGAGAACATTAATGTTGATACTTCTTTTGAAAGGAATGCACTTCTAGTTGTGAGTATAGCTTAAAGATCTACCATGATATTCTAGGGTAGATAAAATTGTTGCTAGCATGATCAACCTTGAGGTAGTGTAAGTGAGACAGCTCAACATGGGCAGGTATTAACTTGTCACATGGTAGGTTCAGCCGTCACTATATCCAATATTTTGCAAAAAGTGAGCCATGAAGCTCCAGCTTAGAGGGATCCATAATCCATGAACATCCAAAAGGGTTGATTTCAAATCCCATTGGGTAATGTAACCAAGAGAGCTCCGATGGTAAATCTATATAATTTAATGATTTCCTTAAGATGGCATAGGTAATGAAGTGAGGGTTTGTAGGGTAGAAAATTGCCAAACATCCAGAGGTTCTCTTTCAAATTGCATTGCGTTTTGATACATAAAATGAATTTGATTGAACATTTTGGAGTTCACCGCATACTGCTTGTTCAAGATAAACATTCAAAATCTAAAATGAATTAAGTATATATGTGTGGTAATTTTGATGGATGCATGCAATCTGGATTGAGCAATGAGAAAAGGCATTAGAAAAACTGTGGAAAGAGGAACGAGATATGAATATATTTTCCTACTCATGTAAACTCTGGGCCACCTTAAGCTTTGACTAAATCCATCCAGCCATTTTTTGGAAGTAGATCCATGATGCTCAACCTTCCATCTTTTGATTCTCTGTCTAGTCTTTCCTTACGCAAACCCTTGAACTAGGGTTCAAATTGAGTATTTTTAGTGTGTAAAACTATGGGCAGTAAGGAACTGGGATGGTACTAGCTAATCTATACTATACAATAAATACAATATACTCTAGACATAATAGATTATATAAGTCGCTGATATAGTGAATTAGTCTATACTGGAAAAAAGGATTAATTTAAGATATGGAACTCAATCTATATATACTAAGATGATTAATAATACTTTGATTCATAGAGAGTGGTTATAAACATGTTGGATGTAACATAATTAATTGAAAGCACAAGCAAAGATAAGGGTAAACATTGGTATTTGACGTAGTGATATGTATCAAGATACTCTCTTGCTCTGTAAAGTAAGTGGGAAAAACATAGAAAATGAATGGTATATACAGTTCCAAACATTAAATAAGAGCACAATTTATAACCCAGAGCGAATAAAAATAGCCTTCATTTTCTCCTCGGATGGAAGATTGGGATTGGGAGCATCCTCATACTTCATCTTCTTCCTGTCCTTTCTATTATCCATGGTTGCTACTTTTTGGGGCATAGTCTTTCAATTCCAAAAAGAAAATATATTGTTTGTTGGAAGAGAATGGAGAATTAACCAAAGAAACCCACCTCCTTCACTCCCTTTTTGTTTTTTGGTTGAGAATGAAATATCTCCTTTTGAAAAGGAAAAGTCAGAAAGTTTACAATATCTGCTTAAATGGCCCACATTTTCAATTTTCAATTGTGAAAACAGATTCGAAACTCAACTACCACTTAAATGGCCCACAGAAAACAGATTTAAAACTCAACTACCATAAAAGAAAAATAAGATGGTTTGACAACAAATTTTGTAGATACTACTTCAAATAGGTAATACATTAACATAAAGGATACAATATTTAAACTCAAAACTCGTCTCGCAGTCTCACTTACGATGAAAGATAGTAACCAAATTAGCAATCACTACTTTAGGTGACCTACTAGAATATTTTTTTTAAAGAGTGAAGTGATTTTTTTTACATATATTATTTCTCTTTTTATAATTTAGTTCAATTTATTTTTAAATATCTCAAAAGATCATTTATTTTAATGAAGATGAAATCATCCTTAATGAAGAAATTCTAAGTCCCAAGCTATATGTTACACACTACTAATATCATGAAAATTTTATTTAAGTCCACTGAAACCATCTCGGGACTCTTCCAAAATTAAAATTTGAAAATCTCAATGAAAAAATGTATTCACCATAGAAAAAGTGAAAGTGCCTTTTGGATGTTTTTAGTCCCCTTTCTATCCATACATCTAATTATTGTGGAAGAAATTTGGTATCTATCCTAATTTGAAGGAATAGTTTCAACAAGGACATTGATGTGACCATTGAGAACTAAATCTAAGAATTGTTCTTTGCATAATATGATAGGGAAATTAATCTTCTCTTATCATGTGGCCAGCCCCATAAGTGGAATTAAGGAGGTGAGTTAATGGAATTATTCCTCTTTAAGTATTATTATAGGGTCCCTTTTGAACTTGTATATGTGTTCTTCTCAACAAGAACTTTCCAACCGTTGTGTTCTTGCTTAATTATGAGTCATGCATCAAAATATATGACCTTCTAAGAAATTCTTCAAGTTCTCTTTGTCTTAACCACACTATTAATCATACTAGTGATGTGGCAACAAGTTCACCATGCATCTGTATTTTTCCATGTCACAACTAGTATAATTCACCATTGGGTTCACACTTTTTGAGACATTCATATTTGATTAACGACTTATTGGGTTTTTTCTTTGCTTAATATGATAGGCAAATTCATCTTCTCTTATCATGTACCCATCCCTCTAAGTGGCATTAAGTAGGCGAGTTAATGGATTTTCTTCCTCTATATAACATACTATTATAGTGTCTCTTTGAGCTTATATGCATGTTTTTCTCAATAAGAACATTCCAACCATTATAATATGGCTTAATTATGAGTAATGCATAGAAATATATGACCTTATAAAGATTTCTTGAATTTTTATTTCTCTCAACCACATCAAAGATCGTAATGGTGATGTGACTGCAAATTTACCAGGCATTTGTATGATGCTATGTCACAACTAGTATGATTCACCCTTGGGTTCACACTTATTGTGACATTTATCTTTTCTTAACATCTTATTGGATTATAAAGCTACTCCCTCATAAACAGTTCTAGACGTGTATTTAAAGAATGTAGATAATGACCCGTCCAGTTGTTGATAAAGACAATATAACATCCCTTGAATCTCATAATAAATGGGAGAATCTATAGATGAGGTGATATTTTAATTCTATCTTGTGTATATGGAAAAGCTAGCAGATGTTATTAAGAAGAGGAAGGTCATTATGATTAGTTTCAACTCGACGTGAATGCAAACCAACTTTTGAAAGCATCAAGGGGGATCTGAAGGGCAACAGCTAGTGCTCTTGTGCGTATGTGGTTAAACAAAAAGGCCCTCTTTCATTTTCATGAAGTGTTCCTGGTACAAATCCATGTTAGAGTCGAGGCCCTAAAAATATGAAGTCTAAGTACATTTAATATATTGTCTATAAATAACCTCTCTAACAACTTGACATAAACATACAATGATGTCATTTACATTGGAGGTATAAATCACTTGAATCATGTTACAACTTTTATCGCTTCCTCAAAAAAATGTGGCATGCTTCCCTGTGATGATGCTTCAACCCTATTGGAGAACAAACTCACAATGTAAAATGAATTTAAACATGATGTAACTTTAATAGTGCCCCACATTCACCCCCTGGCTCACCACTCTTGGCTAATTTAAGGCTATTTCAAGCATTGATGTGGATAATATCATTTTATTTTCTCTTATGTATAATATTCTACATTGACACAATTGAGTTCAGTAGTTAAGGACTTAATATTTAGGGCACTTAGGTGTTAGTGGTTAAGGGGTTTGTATTTAAGGCATTTATGTGGTGAAGGGTCAGGGGTTAAGGGTCACAAGTTAATAGGATAAGGAGTTATGTCTTAGGAGTTGGTTCATGGATTATAGGTTAGGGGTTAGTGTCTTAATATTTAATTAGTCAAGGGGTTTATGGGTTATGAGTTATAAGTGTAGGGTTTAAGGGATTATGTAGTGGGGGTTAATGGGATAGGGAATTTAGTGGCTACGGGTTAAGGGCTTATGGTTTGTGATAATTAGACTCCAAATGCCCTTATCACCACTATTGTGGGTTCCCCTATCAATTTCTCTCGCTACCTTCGCTCTAGGTCCCATAGACCCTATGAAATTAATTCCTAAGCCCCCTTCTCATTCTCCAATGCTAGGATTATAGATATTAGTAAACCATGCTTTTACCTCTGACTTATACCATCCATGCTACCCTTGTGTCCCATTTCCACGTTCAATACACCATAACATATGCCCCCACAACCTTTTTGGTCATGCCATTCCAGTTTTTTTAATGTTATGAACCCCCAAATTTGGTCCCAATGCCCGTACAACTACACCCTTGGGCCTCCTTGGCTAATGTATTAAACACATTAGGGGTTATGGGTTGTCGTAAGGGAGCCCCTAATCCCCTTATCACAACTAGAATAGGCTCATGAACACCATCAATATCTACTAAAGGTGTTGTGATGAAAGCAATAATGAATACAAAAGTTTTGGTCAATAGGACAGGGATCATCAAGATGTTAAACCATCCAATGTAAAGATGGTTTTCAATGCTAGTGATCTAGTCACATAAAAGACCCCATAAATTTGTGCTTTGGGACACCCCTAGGATTCAATAATTAATCCAAAGTGAGAGGGTTCATTGTTGAGGTGACAATGGAAACATCCTTGAGTTGGCAAAAAGTGACACTGTGTGAGCCTTGCACAACTAGGGTGTTGATTTCATCATCAACAAGAGGTACAATTGACGAGTGGTAACATCTCACATTTAGGGAACTTGGTCAGAAATCTTTATGCATGTTTTTCCACAGAGAGTACCTTCACATTTCCCAACAAAAAACTTACATATTTGGATGAATTTTGGATAAATTGTCACTTTCCACTAGCTTCATGCATGAAGAGGAGCTCCCATCCTTTAAGAATATTTTGGAGGATTTCATGGCAAAATCAAGGTTGACATGTATAAAAGAATAACACCATAGCCAAGAATAAGAAAATTTGCATTTTTATCACGTGGCGTAAAGGAGAAGGACATAGGTGAAGAGTACTCCATTTAGAAACATAAAAAATCTTTTTTATGTCTACTTTCCAAAGAAGAGGAGATATCTTGTGACAAAAAGCCCAAATTACCAACAAACGAAGACTAGGGTAAGGGTTTACTTCTTTCACATGTTGAGAGACATTCATGTATTTTAAGGTGTGTTTTATTGTTTAGTTCACATATTTGGAAGCACAATTGCACAAGTGGAAACGTCTCAAGTTTGGGGCACTTGGTTACAAATTTGTATGCATGTTTTATATTGAGGGTGTCTTTCACATTCCCCAAGGCACAAATAAAATATTTGGAGGTATCTTGGATGACTTGTCACATTCCAATAGCTTCACGCATGAAGAATTCCCATCATTTAAAAATGTTTTGGAAGGTTTTCATGGAGTAGTCAAGGGTCATATTTACAAAAACAGAAAGTTTAAGTCAAGAAAATGACAACTCACATTCATATCATATGTGGCACAAAGGAGAGGAACATAGCTGAAGAGTGCTCCATTTTGAAATATCTAGAACAACTTGTTTATGTCCTATTTCCAAAGAAGATAAGATATCCTGAGACAAATGGCCCACATTGTCAACAAAAGAGGACCATGTATTGGAAAAGACATGCTAACACATGCCGAACAGTGTCAATGCATGGTGAGGAGTGTTAGGGAGTGCTAGGACATCACAAGGGAGAAAAAGGTAAAAATACATGGAAATGAATGGATAATATGTGTGTCAAGTGTTAACAAATTCTAGGTGTCTCAAAGATAAAGTGTATTAGGAGAAGATCAGAATAGGAATTGTAGGAGGCAAGCCTATGGTTACAGTAAGGGGATAGATAAATCAATTTCAATAAAATGGAGACTTTGGGTTGGGCACAACATTGTTTTTCCAATGACTTAGTTGGGCTCCTATGTCGCAAAAAAAGTAAGGCTATCTATGAGGGCATGATAGCTAGGGAGTGCGAAGGTGTGCCAGGGAATGCCAGGAATTAATAACACATGCTAGTCAATTCCAAGGCATGATAAGCATGCCAAGACAAGCCAAGTGCTAAGGCATGCCAAGATGTGCCAGGTGCCATGGTGTGACACAAATGCATGCTAGGGAAAGTGAGGGCCAAGTACCAAGGAAACACAATGGAGAAATAGTTTCAAATGCATGGAAGTGAAGTGTTAGAAAGTTCCAAGCATGCCAAGAAGGGAGTGAAAAGGTATGCTAGGAAGTGCCAAGGCATGCGAAAGTGCTAGGGAATCATACCAAGACGTGTCAAGTGCTAAGGTGTGCCAATGTGTGCTAAGGATTGTTAGAGAGTACCAGGGAAACATAAGGGAGAAGGAGGTGAAAATGCATGGAAATGAATGAATAAGAGTGTGTGACAGGGAGTGTCAGCGAGTTTCAGGTGTGTTACGGAGAGAGTGACATGGTATGCTAGGCAATGCTAAGTCCCAAAAAGAGTAAGGGTAGTTGTCAATGTATGATAGTTAATGAGTTCCAGGGCATGCCAAGGAATGAAAATGTGTGCTAACACATGCCAGACATTATTAATGCATGTTGAGGAGTGTTAGGGAGTTCCAAAACATCACAAGGGAGATCTAAGTGAAAGTGCAAGGAAACGAACGAATAAGAGTGTTTGTGAAGGAGTCTCAATGAATTCCACGTGTCTTAAGGATAAAGTGTGTTAGGAGAAGGTCGGAATAAGACTTGTAGGAGGCAAGCCTATGGTTATAATAAGGGGCTAGACAAATAAGTTTCAGACAAAGGGAGACTTTGGGTTGGGCACAACATTGTTTCTCCAACTACTTGGTTTGGTTTCCAAGTTGCAAAAAATTAAGGCTATATACAAGGGCATGACAGCTAGGGTGTACGAAGGTGTGCCACATAATGCCAGGAAGTACTAACACACACTAGACAATTCCAAGGTATGATAGGCATGGCAGGATATGTTAGGTTCCAAGGTGTGGCGTGAATGCATGCTAGGGAGTGTGAGAACCAAGTGTCGGGGAAACAAAAAGGAGAACTCATTTCAAATGTATGGAAATGAATTGTCAGCGACTTCCAAGTGTGCTAAGGAGGGAGTGAAAATGTATGCTAGCTAGTTCCAAGGCATCACAAGAACCAGGTTAAAATTCTTGGAAATGAATGAATAATGGTGTGTGCCAAGGAGTGTTAGTGAATTCTAGGTGTCCTTAGGACGAAGTGTGTTAGGAGATGTTCAGAATAGGACTTGCAGGAGGCAATCCTCTGGTTTTTATAAGGCCTGTACAAAGTACTTTTAGACAAATAGAGAATTTGGATTGGGCACAACATTGTTTTGTCAATGACTTGGTTGGGTTCCCAAGTTGCAAAAAAGGTAAGGCTATCTATGAGGGCATGACAACTATGGAGTGCCAAGGTGTTCCAAGGAATACAGGAAATGCTAACACATGCTAGAAAATTCCAAGACATTTTAGGCATGTCGAGAAATGCCAAGTGTTAAGGCATGCCAAGAAGTTCCAAGTGCCAGGGTGTGGCGCCAACACATGCTAGGGATTGTTAGGGCCAACTTCCAGTGAAACACAAGGGAGCACTAGTTTCAAATGCATGGAAATGAATGAATAAGATTGTGAGAGGGAGTGTTAGTGAGTATGAGTTGTGCTAAGTGTCAAGGAGTGCTAGGATGTGCTAGGGAGTGCCAAAGCATGCCAATAAATTCACAGGATGTTAACATGTGCTACATAGTTCCAAGGAATTGTTAGGTGTGCCAGGTGTTATTGGCATGTCAAGATGTAAAATTTGTTGCTTAGTTGTTTCATGACCATGGTTGTATGTTAGACATGTCTTCGTAACTTGTTAAGTTTTATGAATTGATATTCAACATGAGTAACCTAAGATGAGTTATAGGAAGTTCTTAGGTGAATAGGGCATAGTCTAGTTGTAGTAGTTGTAACTTGGTAAATTTGTTGTTATAGTCAAGTTGTGGTTATAGTTGAGGCAGGATTTGGTTGGGTTCCCATGCTGCAAAAAATGTAAGGGTAGTTGTGAGGGCATGATAGCTAAGGAGTGTCAGGGTGTGTTAAGGAAGGAAAAGTCATGCTAAGACAAGTGAGATAGTGTGAGAACATGCCAAGGAGTGTTGGGGAGTGTCACGTCTAGGCACACCTTTATGTTTTCAACGACTTGGTTGGTTTCCCAAGTCGCAAAAAAAGTAAGGCTATCTATAAGGGCATGACAAGTAGGGGGTGCCAACATGTGCCAGGAAATGCCAAGAAGTGCTAACATATGTTAGACAATTCCAAGGCATGTTAGCCATGCCAGGTCATGCCAAGTTCTAAGGCATGCCAAGATGTGCCAAGTTTTAGGGTGTGGCACCAACAGATGCTAGGGAGTGTTAGGGAGTGTCAGGAAACACAAGGGAGTACTAGTTTCAATTGCATGGAAATGAATGAATAAGAGTGTGTGATAGAGAGTGTTAGCAAGTTCCAAGTGTGCTAAGGAGGGAGTGACAATGTATGCTAGGTAGTGCCAAGGCATGCTACAGTGCTAAGGAATCATGCCAAGATGTACCAAGCTCCAAGGTGTGCCAATGAGTGCTAAGGAGTGCTAGTGAGCGCCTGGGAAACACAAAGGTAGAACTAGATCAAAATGCATGGAAATGGATGGATAAGAGTATATAATGGGGAGTGCAACGAGTTCCAAGTGTCTTAAGGAGGGAGTGACATGTTATGCTAGGGAGTGCTAAGGCATGCTAGAGTGCGAGGGAAACATCCAACCAAGATGTGCCAGGTGCTAGGGTGTTCTAAAGCGTGCTAGGAAGTGTTGCAGAGTGTCAGGGAAACACAAGGGACCACTAGGTCAAAATAATGCATGGAAATGAATGAATAAGATTTTATGACAGGAAGTGTCAGTGAGTTCTAGGTGTGCTAAAGTAGTGAAATGATATTATTTGCAGTGCTAAGGAATGCTAGAGGCTAGGACAGTGATATGCAAGATGTGCCAAGTGCTAGGGTGTGCCAATGCATGCCAGGGAGTATTAGGGAGTGCCATAGAAACACAAGGGAGTGCTAGTTTCAAATGCATGGAAATGAATGAATGATAGTATGTGACAAGGAGTGTTAGTGAGTTCTAAGTGTGTTAAGGAGTGAGTGACAAGGTATGCTAGGTAGTGCCAAGGAATGCTAGAGCACTAGGGTGACATGCCAAGATGTGCCAGGTATCAAGGAGTGTTAGGGAGTGCCATGGAAACACGAGGAAGAAATAGCTCAAAATGCATGTAAATGAACGAATAAGAGTGTGTGATAGGGAGTGTCAGTGAGTTTCAGGTGTGTTAAGGAGGGAGTGACAAGGTTATATGTTAGGCAGTTCCAAGGCATGCTAGATTGCCAGGGCATGTCAAGGAGTAGTAGGGAGTTCCAAAGCATGCCAAGGAATGTAGGGTGTGCTAACATGTGCCACATAGTGCCAAGGGAGTTTTAGATGTGCTAGGTGTTATGGCATGTCAAGATGTAAACTATGTTGCTCAGTTGTTTTATGGCGACGGTTAGACATGAGCCTTGACATGATAACTTGTAACTTGTTAAGCCGGATAAGTTGAAATTATACATGAGCATCCTAGGATGAGTTATAGTCAGTACTTAGGTGAACAAGACATAGTCTAGTCGTAGTAACTGTAACTTGGTTAAGTTGTTGTAGTCGTGGCAAGTCTTCGTTGGGTTCCCAAGTCCTAAAAAAGGTAAGGGTATTTGTGAGGGAATTATAGTTAAGGGGTGTTAGGGCATGCCAAGGAATGAAAATGCATGATAACACATGTTGAACATTGCTAATGCACGTCGAGGAATGTTAGGGAGTGTTAGGGCATTACAAGGGAGAACTAGGTCAAAATACATGGAAATGAAAAAATAAGTGTGTGTGCCAAGGAGTGTTAATGAATTACAGGTGTCTCAAGGACAAAGTGTGTTAGGGTAATGTCAGAATAGGAATTGTAGGAGGCAAGCCTATGGTTACAATTATAAGGTGTTGTTCAAAGAAGTTTTAGACAAAGGGAGACTTTGGGTTGGGCACAACACTATTTTTTCAATGCCTTGGTTGGGTTCCCAAGTCACAAAAACAATAAAGCTATCTATGAGGGCATGACAATTAGGGAGTTCCAAGGTGTGCTAGGGAATGTCAGGAAGTACAAACACATGCTAGAAAATTCCAAGGGATGTTAGGCATGTTAAGACAAGGCAACCGTTAAGGCATGAGTAGATGTGCCAGGTGCCAGGGTGTGGCATGAATGCATGATAGGGAGTGTTAGGGCCAAGTGCCAAGGAAACACGAGGAAAACTAGTTTCAAATGCATGGAAATGAAGTGTCAGTGAGTTCCATGTGTGTTAAGGAGGGAGTGACAAGGTATACTATGCAGTGACAAGGTATGCTATGCAGTTTCAAGGCATGTTAGAGTACTAGGGAAACATACCAAGATGTTCCAAGAACCAAGGTGTGCTAATGCATGCTAAGGAGTGTTAGGGAGTTCCAGGGAAAAATAAGGGAGCACTAGGTCAAAACACATGGAAATGAATGAATAAGAGTGTGTGATAGGGAGTGTCAGCACGTTCCAAATGTGCTAAGGAGAGAGTGACATGATATTCTAAGTTGCGCTAAGTCATGCTAGATTGTTAGGTCGATATGTAGCCAAGATGTGCCAAGTGCCAGGGTGTGTCAACATATGTTAGGAAGTGTTCGGGAGTGCCAAGGAAACACAAGGGAGAACTAGGTCAAATTAATGCATGCAAATGAACAAATAAGAGTTTGTGACATGAAGTGTTAGTGAGCTACAGGTGTGTTGAGGGAGTAACAAGGTGTGGTAGGTAATGCTAAGGCATGCTAGATGCTAGAGAAACATGCCAAGATGTTCTAGGTGCTAAGGCATGCCAATGCATGGAAGGGAGTGTTATGGAGTGTCAAGGAAACAAAAGAGATCACTAGTTTCAAATACATGGAAATTAATTAATAAGAGTGTGTGACAAGGAGTGTTAGTGAGTTTTAGGTGTGGTAAGGAGGGAGTGAAAAGATATGTTAGGTAGTGCCAAGGACTGCTAGAGTTCCAGGGAAACATGCCATGGTGTGCCAGGTGCCAGGGTGTGCCAATGTGTGCCAGCGAATGTTAGGGAGTGCCACATAAACACAAGGGAGAACTAGTTCAAAAATGCACGGAAATGAACATATAAGAGTGCGTGATAAGGAGTGTTAGCGAGTTCCAAGTATTCTAAGGAGGGAGTGAGAAGGCTATATGCTAGGCAGTGCCAAGACATGCTAGAGTGTTAGGGAATGTTAGCAAGTGCTAGGTGTGATAGGGAGTGCAAAGAATGTCAAGAAATGGAGGGGATGCTAACATGTGCCACATAGTTTTAAGGGATTGTTGGACGTGCTAGGTGCTATGGCATGTCAATATGTAAATTGTGTTGCTTAGTTATTTTATGGCCATGGTTGGATGTGAGCCTTGACTTGGTAACTTATTAAGTTGGATGAGTTGATATTGGATATGAGTAGCCTAATATGTGTTATAGGGAATTCTTAGGTGAATAAGGCATAGTCTAGTTGTAGTAACTATAACATGGTTAAGCTGTTGTCATCAAGGAAGGACTAGGTTGAGTTCCCAAGTCTAGAAAAAAGTAAGGATACTTGTGAGGGCATGATATCTAAGGAGTTCTAGGGCATGCCAAGGAATGAAAAGGTGTGGTAACACATGGAAAATAGTGTCAATGGATGCTGAGGAGTGTTAGGGAGTGTCAAGGGAACACAAGGGAGAACCAGGTAAGAATTATTGGTAATGAACGAATAAGAGTGTGTGCCAAGGAGTGTCAATGAATTCCAAGTGTCCCGAGGATAAAGTATTTTAGGAGAGTTTTAGAATAGGACTTTCAGGAGGTAAGCCAATGGTTGTGATAAGGCATGGATAAAGCAATTTCAGAGAAATGGAGACTTTGGGTTGGGCACAATATTGTTTTTCTAATGAATTGGTTAGGTTCTCAAGTCACAAAAAAAGGTAAGGCTATCTATGATGGCATGACAACTAGGGAGTGCTAACGTGTTGTAGGGAAGGTAAGGTCCCCAAGTCATGGGAAAATGTAATGCTAGCTATGAGGGAATGATTTCCAAGGTGTGATAGGGAATGCTAGGGCATGCTAACATGTTCCAAATAGTGCAAACACATGTTAAACAAGCTAAGATGTGCCAAGTTCTAAGGCATGCCAAGATGTGCTAGGGTGTGAAAATGCATGCCAAGTACTTTCAAGGAAACAAAAAGGAGAAAAAAGTTAAACTACAAGTAAATGAACACATAATAAAGTTAATAAGTCATCAATTTACCTTTTTCACAAGGGGCATGCTAGGCACACCAAAACTAGGTGCCAATAGGTGTCAATTGCCAAGTGTTAGTGCATTCTAAGTGCCAAATCTTCCTTCATTTCTTCTCATCTACTTTCCAATAATTGATCTCAAATAGCTTTAATATTAAACCATTCCAAAGCATACCAGGTCATCTCAATGCATGACAAACATGCTAAGACTTACCAAGTGCCAACACATGCCAAGTGCCAATGTGTGTCAAGGAGTGTGATGCATGCTATGAAGTCGAAGAGAATTTCGAATAGTGCTAAGGTGTGCTATAGAGTGCCAATTCATGATAAGGAGTGTCAGGGAGTACTAGGAAAACATAAGGGATCACTGGGTTAAAATGCATGGAACTCAATGAATATGAGGGTGTGTCAGGGAGTGTGAATGAGTGTTAGTTTCCATGCCAAGGAGGGAGTGACAAGGTATTCTTAGCACTATTCCACATGATAGATAAGTAAGACGGTGGAACCATGATATGGTTCCTAAACAATGTAAATAACAAAACATCAACAAGTTCACTTTATGAATGAAACCCAAAGTCATGAAGGGATAGTAAGTCCTATAGTCCAAATATGGTTGAGTGAGTTCGTCATTTGAAACTTAGAAAAGATAGAACATGCACATATAAATTAGGTTTTCCATTATGTTGGGGAATCCTTGTACCTTTCAACAACCATTTCCTAAAGTAACTTACTATTTTACCTTGGTTTTTATTGCCGGTCCTAGGTTGGATATGCTGATGCTAGTTGAGTTGTGATCTTAGCTAACCATTAAACTCTATGACCCTAAATATCCTTTAAACCTAGTGACATGGTAAATCACGGGATATTCCATGGTGGAATGGCATGGCTAATTCTCCTTTCTCATCTCATGTGAGGTTGGAGCTTGGAGGAGGAGCTGGTTGGGGCAATAAACACAATTAGTTATAAAACCATTTTTTCGTACATGTCTCAGCTGATACTAGAGGTTTGAAGGGGAATTGAATGGGCCAATATGCTAAGTAAATTATATGGCCTTTTCTTCTTCCTCACCTTGAGAAAGGATGGAGTTTGGAGGGATAATTGGTTGGATTGGTATACTAATGTGAGGTCTCACACTTAAATGGTACAAACCATGTGTCCATAGTTGGCTTGTGGATAATTGTTTCCTTTGTGGAGTTATAGCCCTAGATCCAGAGTGACTCATTGTTGAGATATTACGAGAAGCATGAGCTATGGATGGGAGAAATTTGAGGTCTACAACCTATTAATGGATATTTACAAGAGATAAGTGTTCCAATCTTATGCTTAAATGCTTAATGTGTGTATAATTTTATGTTTCCATATATGAATATCTTCTACAAGTAATTATAATTAATGTTATGCATATTTCTAAGTAGTTATGTTGTTATACATTATTTATGGTTATGTGCATTTCTAAGGCCTCTCTAAGCATAGTAATTAATGCACAATAGTGTAATTTACATGAGAGGTGGGTAAGCTCTACATAGGTACATGATGCCCTTAATCTACTATTTATGAGTAGGAAGTTCCATTGATGAACCGTACCTAAATGTTGAGTAAGAGCCTTAATTGTATTGAAGGATTAAAGGAAGAAGTCTACATAAAAATATTTGATGAAAAGTATTAAATATTTCTATGATAAACTTATGAAAACTATGATAGTTTGTTGAAATATAAAATTGGTATTATACAACCTTTTAAATGAATATGGTTTACAAGAATCCACATGGGAATAACTTGTTATTGAGAAAATGAGTTTATGCTCTATTAGGATAAGAAGAGTTGGAGGTTTCCTTGAATAGTTATTTTACATGGAATGTAACAAGTACCTAATTTGGTACAGTTAGAGAATCTTACCCGAAACTATTAGAAAACCTACAAGCACAGGGTCTTCACTTAGTGAACATGTGACATAGCATGTGATTTTTTGGAATATTAAATAATAATCCATAATTTCACAAGGTATTGATAAATACATCCCAATTTGTTTTTGAATCTCCCTACCAATACATATTTCCAATAAAAACACTGCTTATTTTTACTAGATACATTTTTTTATGCCCCCCATTACCTACAAAACCCCTTGGTACCCTATATCTCCCCCCTAATAGATACAATATATTGACTTTATTTTTCACATTTAAAACATCCCCCTTATGAGTAAATGTGGTAAGATATTGGTCAACAAGGTGAAGCCCTTATGTCCACAAGACTCCCTAGTTGTCATAAATATATAAATTATATGTCTATTTGTGCAAGAATGACTATACATGCTTTATGAGGATATTAATTCCTCAAGAAATCATCCATAGCGCTAGTCTTTATAGTTGTGAAGCCTTGTGTCTTTTTGATTGAAAATGAGTGAGAGGAATCACCTAGTTAAGCAGAGTGAAAAGTGACTTGTCTATTTACAACTGAGTTTCTTTTGCTATGAATTAACAATTTTAAGAGTTATTAAAGTATTCCAAAGGAAAATCTCCTACAATATTGTATTTCAATAAGTAATTAAATAGAAACATTGCACTTATCAAATTTTCTACTAATTATTTGATGACTTGATTTACAAGTAAATTACGATAAATTTTGTCTCATGAAGCTATCCAAATTCTACATTTGTCGCTTTTATCCCAAAAAAATCTTATCCAAAATCCTATAGCCATTTTAGGCCTATTTAGCTTTGTAATATTTTATACAGATTGATTTCTAAAATGATTGCTTTCACATTAAAAGATGGTTTGTCCAAACATATTTACAGGGAACAATTTGGGTTTTGAAAAAAGAGACAGATTTATGATGCTGTGACTATTACTCATGAATGATTATATTATATTAAGAATAGTAAGTATAAGGTATTAATCTTAAAACTATATTTTATCAATGCTTATGATTATGTGGACTGGTCCTTTTTGAAATTAACCCTATATCAATTGGGTCTCACTTTTGATACAGTAAAATGGATCATGGCATGCATATCCTTGGTATAGCTTGTCATTATTATGAATGGAATTTCTTCTAAAATATTCATATTTTTGCGTAATTTTACCTATTATAAAGAACACATGCCGATTCTACGTACTTCAAAATACTCCTAAATAATTAGCATATTAACACAATATACAAAATTATAAAAAAGAAGAGACATTTACACCATGCATCAATAGACATCTAAATACCTTCCTATTTTATGCAATCAAAGCTAAAAGCACTCCTGACACTTTTCGGTGTTTGTTCTGAACCATAATCTATAGCCACTCCACAAAGAATAAAACTCCTATCATCTAAAGACCTTCCTATTTTATGGAATCAAAGTTCAAAGCACTCTTGAAATTTTTCTATGTTGGTTCTAAACCATAGTCTATAGCCACTCCACAGAGAAGAACACCCTTTTCATCTAAAGGGCTTCCTATTTTATGGAATCAATGTTGAAAGCACTCTTAACATTTTTCTATATTGGTTATGAACCATAGCCTATAGCCACTCCACAGAGAAAGACACCCTTATCACCTAGTCCTTCAAGATTTTCCAGATGCGCATGCAGTTAAATAATTTTCATTATAAGCTCTGCCATGGTCAATTCGACTTTCCTTCGGTGCGACTCCATTTTGGTGCTAATTAACAACCCGAAAGGCTTGCGGTCATAATCAAGTGCAGGATCCCTCTATTGAACTACCTGTACCAGACCTTCTAGGATTTCCACAAGCCTTTCCAACTTCGTATTCTTGTTTTCACACTTATCGTTAGAGGTTTGACTAAGGTTCCTTACCATTACAATGCAGGAGGAGATCACCTGAATCGTATTTTCATATGATAGATCCATAGAGAAACAACTAAAAAAATGCCTCCCCTTCATCTCATAGGACCTCATATAACCAAAATTACACCCTTTTTCTAGAGCTGAAACTTTGAATTTCACCATAATGTCATCCTTTTCTTGAATGAGGCTAATAAGGGATGTTAGTGACATGATGTAAGGATACTTTGTTCTACAAGCTCTATCCTTAGATGCTAAATGAATTGGGGATTCCAATGAGTTTCTCACATGCAAGGATTGGGAGGTGCATTTAATATTACTGGGAGATGCCAAGCGTATTCACTCGTGATATAGACATTGCACCATCTAGAGTTGTGAATTTTGACTCCCAATCACACCGACATTTGGATGTCATTATGTTTAATGCAATAGATATTATATCTCAGCTAGACTTTCCTTTAATGTTGGAGCATTTATACAATCCATTCAATATGTTAATGAACTTGATTCTAATGATTGTGCATAAATTAGGGGTGTGTTGTGGCCAACAACAACTCCCCCTTTTTATTTAGTTTTATTACTAATACTAAATAAATGGGGACCCTTCTAAAAAATAAAAAGTAGCACTTATATTCCCCTGTGAATAAAACATACTATTATAAACTTAGGAAAACACCTGCAAAACCCAAAAGAACTTAAGTTTTATGATAAGTTCCAAATAAAATCATTCTCTCAACAATAAAGACATCGCATTGCAAAGGGTAATGGAGGACATCATATAAGAAAACTTCTGAAATTGCAAAAACACGATGGGAGATTGCACGCCTTAAAGACCCATCATTCATCGCAGCTTTCATATAGCCAAAGTATCACCTAAGGTAAAATATCCCGATCCAGCGATATGAGATAGGGCATCTCATAAATCATATCTCACAGAAACATGAGGTCATAAATGATTGTTAACGAAATGGATTAGCGATATTGCGAAGCAAATTGCAAAATCGCCTTATCGCAGATCTATAGGTCTCATCATTCGATAAAGTTTTTCTCGTAACCCGATACCAAGTTATGGGCATTAATGTCAATTTAATGGTTAGTTGATGGTCATTTATGAGATAAGGTTTAGATCTGATCGAAAGGTTGTTTCATGTAGGGTGATATATTTGATATGATTTCGACATTAAAAGCTTTCTTGTCACCCTATCTCTTACCATTATTATTTCCTTAGTTTTAAATTTGTAGGAGCAGAAACCAGAATAATATACGCAATAGTGTTCAGAGCGTAATGGGAAATAAGGGAAAAGCTCCGGTTGCTGAGGGCAAAGAGATGACGCCCTTATACACAAACACCACCTGTAATAGAGATGCCAGCATGACCACTTGGGAAGGCATGCACAGTTTGCTCGGAGAAGAAAACCCCAGAGTCATGGAAGTTTAAAAAAACAACAGACTGATGCAAGTCATCTAAGGCATCAATCACAGAACTTGCATGTTCATTCTTACACCGAATAGCAGCAAAATCCAAGATTCTTCCATAAACAGACATGGTCAAGTGGGTACTGGATGGTGCTGATATAACAGACAAAAAATTCAAGTCTTGAAGCCAAGACCTCATTGGGTCATTCACTCCACAAGATTAAAGGTTTATGTATCATCTACCAGAACCACGCAGGAGGTGAAACTAGCACTTGGGAAGCTCAGATCGGGAAAAGGAGGTAGTTTCTGATGCACGATTAGCGCTCAGTGCTAATCATGCATCGCTGGGAAAAACCCCTCGAGAAGGAAAGCCTTGGAGTGCTCGGTCGCATGTAAGCCAGGAAAATCGTGGGGAAAAGCGCTAAAGGCTAAAGGCGAGACCCGCGTTCCAAAATCGACAGTATTTATCAAGGACACCCTTGGGAAGTAAGCAGACTTGGCTTAAACCTAGCAGTTGGCAGGAATCAAAAGAAGGAAGGAAAGCAGGCATGCTCAGAATCAATGAAGCCCACAAGGAAATGCTCTTTAATAAGTTGGATGCACAAATTAGGAAGGCAGAACAGGTGGCAGAAGAAGCAACTACAACATCTAATAACTTCATTGACTGTGTCAACGAAAACCTACACAGAGCAAACCTCATATCAGAGACCACTCTGGGATTTCTCCCAATGGCACAACAACTGCAGACAAGCTAGAGACAAAAAGCTGAAGAAGGAGTAGAGTCCATCAACAAGTTAACCAAGTTGAATTTGGATTCTTACTGTCAATCCTTGGTTAAACCGCACAGTCAATGCATGACTATCAAATGCCTTATGAACTCGGCTGAGAAGATAGCGCTATCACCTGTCGATTCTATTTTTGCAGGGCAACTAAAATCAGAGTTCGGCCAACCGACGCTCCTCAAGCCGATGCTAAATGCTTGCGATCTTAGAGAACAGATACATAGATAGTTAATTCTAGATTCAGTTTTAGTTTTAGTTTTGATTTATTTTTGCCTTAGATGAGGATGGTCATTTAAACCTCCTCCTATATTTTTTAATAAAATATTTTTAGTATTTAGTTAGTAGTATTTTAACCCCTCCCATGCATTTAGAGAGAGGTCCTGAAATTTGTCAAAAACATTTCCCCAGAACATGCACTTCTGCACCCTCAGAGGAGGTTTAATGTCTACTACTGAAATTCACTTTTGTACTCTTAGTAGATGTTGAATTAGGAAGAGATAAATCTATATCATTGAAGCTCATGAGTAGAGCTTTTTATCAATGGTACTTTTATCTCTTAATGATTTCTGCTTATGTGTTAAAGTGATATTTATGTTCAGTTATTTATATATGAAGGCTTGAATGTTTGAGTTATCATTTGGCACTATTGTACGGTGGTGACTATTCTATTTATGCTTTAATGTATGAATGACTTATTATGCGATAAGCTTGTCAGAATTGTTTCAGCTAACTTTTTATACGAAACAATTTATTTTTATCGAATTATTTTCTCATAGCAATTGAATGATTTTTATTACCAATTGTTGTTAGAAATTATTTTAGATCGCATAACTGAAAAGTTAAATCTTGGGTTAGTTTTAGAATTAGATATTTTTGTTCATCAGAATACAATTGCATGTTTTAAATTAGACTTAGATTAAAATAATTTTACTTAGAAATCATTATAAAAGGAAATATCAATTCTCATCACACACACACAATTTGGGAAACTAGTCCCATTATCCCCAATTGGACCCACCATCCCAAACGGAAAAGGAGTTATTTTCAATGTTTGGAACGGGTGGGTATCCCCCTTGTTGTAGACCCGATTTTCAGGGCTTCAACATATTTGGTGCTAGAAGGAGGGCCCCAAACAGTGAATGGCTGGTAAATCCAAATCTAAATACCATTTTGAGAGTAAATCACCCTCAACATCTCCCCCGACTTCTCCATCGCACTTCGAATCTTTAAATCTTGAGCAAGAAGTGGATAAAACAACAACCACTACCACAAACCCAAACATTGCAGAGAAATCTACTGTCAAAATTCCTGAAGTTGAGTCTTTGATTCAAAAACTTCAAGGATTTTCCATATAACCACAAAAGTCTGAAATATATCAAGGTAGTGTGACTTCGCAATACAATCCTTCTCATCCTCTTACCAGATTGTAGAGTGAAAAGTTTGGTATCGAACCAACTGAATTACCTATACCTAAAAGGAAAAGAGCAAGGAAGTCACCTAAAGGGTCTGATAGAGAGACGCTTTCATCATCATCATCCATTTCAACTTCTCCACTGCAAAGTCAACCATCCACCCCTCCACTTCAAATTGTTGTCCATTAGAGTACTAGAACTTCAACATATGTTTCTTAATCATCTGGAACTGTAATATACACTCCTTCCCAACCACAAGGAACTTTGTCTGTGCTTTCCTCTGTTAGTAGTTCAACAATGGCCCAAACGCCATGGAATAATCTAGGGGCAGTCTCAATGCCTGCACCCTTGAGTCAAATACCAACCCATCCTGAAAAATGGCTGCCCAAGTTTAATACTGAAGCGAGCATGCTAGCAGAAGAACACATAAACAACTTTATGTTATCTATAGATCTAAATGGGGTTACAAATGAAGATGTTGTTGTTAGAACTTTTCCTTATACTTTACAAGGAGCAGCCGGATCCTGGTATTTTTCATTACCAGCAGGATCCATCACTAGTCGGGACATTCTCCAAGACCAATTCTTGACTAAGTTTGGTGATGATAGATTTGTGGCCACATTGATCAATGATCTATCGAATCTTAAGACTGAATCGAGAGAACCTATCAAATATTTTAACTTGTGTTTCAACATGCTTTTGAATAAAATTCTGACCGCTTCCAAGCCTAGAGAAGAATTTCGAAGTGAATGGTATATATCTACTTTACCATCAAACATAGCGATCTTTGTTGATAGGGCTGCCAAGACAACATTGGCTGAAAACATGAAGGAAGTGATAGCAGTAGAAAAACGTATCTTAGCTTTAGAAAAGAAATATTCTGTCGATGAAAGAAAATCTAAGAAGTTTACTTTTAAATATGATACTAAGAAAAAGCAATCAAAAGACCCATTTGATTTAGAAGGATTGCAGAAAGTCCTAAAAACCATGTCTAACAAAATGTTTGACATTAAGAGACAAGTAGAAAAAACTTCTTCTAAGATGACCTATAAACCTTATAGAAAAAATCCTTGAACTCCTTCAAAGCTGCCCAATGCTATAACAAATGCAAAATCAGAAGGAGGAGAAGAAGAATTTTCTAACGAGGCACCTACTGATGAAGATGAAGTTATTGAAGTACAGGGAATGTGGGACTTCATCCTTCCAGACGAAGAGGATAAATAGGCATCACCAGTCAGTACCAGAAGTAGAAATCAACTCAATCCTCCAAAACCTTGTCCTAAATAAAAGAGCGCAAGCTCGGCATCTAAAGATAAAGTCGCAGATAAGAAATCATCACCAAAAGTGACTCAAACAAGCCTAGTCCAATCCAATTCACCAACTCTGTCTAAAACATTGATTGTTTCTAATGAGATGGAGTATAATATCATCGAATACATGAAGAAAACTAGGTCTAACATTACTTTTCATGAATTGAGCAAATTGAAACATCAACAAAAGATACTTTTGAAAGAGTTACGTGCAATATTTGTTGCACCTATGCCTCCTGCTGTAATCTCGCAAGCTTCTCATGAGATGGGAAGACCTCCAAATAATATGGAAAATAAAGTTGATCCGAATGATCTTGCTTTAATTGGAGGTAGGTCAAAATCCCATACTCCTCCATTCCTTTTGACTTATGAAATTTTCAATAAAAACTTGCATAATTGTTTGATAGATTTAGGAGCTTCATCTAATATTTTGCTTAAACAATATGTGCAAAGTTAAACATCCAACCTCAAAAATCTATAGTATGCATAGTTCAGCTAGACTGATCGCAGGTTGAAGTAATTAGTGAACTAAATCAAGTTACCATAAGGTTGTCATCTAATCCAAAGGTGTGTCAAGTCATTGATATTCTAGTTGCAAACATTCCCGAATTTTATGGCTTAATTCTTAGTAAGGATTGGTTTGAAAAGCTTCATGGATACTTTGCGACCAACTGGTCACATATGTGGCTCCCTTACAATGGTAAACCGAATCAGACAAAGGTTGAGTGAGAAAGACACCAAAAATACATAGTAATGGAATTGGAAGGAGAAAATGGAACTGTAGCATACAACAACAATATAATTGGCAACTATTCTATTGACTCTTTCCTACAAAATTTTAATGCTCATACTTTGCCTTATTTAGAACATTCTGTTCTGTCTCAAGTAGAAAATTTTTCTCAAACAGATAGTTCTAAATGTGTTAATTTTATAGATAGTCTTGTAAATAAATATTTATTTTGGAAATTATTTTTTGATGGTTCTAAGTCTAACAATGGAGTAGGAGTAGGATGTGTATTAGTTAGTCCAGAGGGAAATAAAACTATGCTAACATGTAGACTCGAGTTTGATTGCACAAACAACACTATAGAATATGAAGCTCTAGTCCAAGGATTATACAGGGCAATTAGATTAGATATCAAGTATCTACAAGTCTTCGGAGACTCTGAGATTGTTATTAAATAGGTACAAAATACTATACATTGTCTATCAGGTCATTTAAAACATTATCAATATTTAGTGCAAGATCTGACTGAACATTTTATAGCATTTAATATTTCACCTATTCCCAGAATCCAAAATGCTATTGCTGACCTTCTGGCAAACATAGCTTCCAAGCTCATTCCCTCAGAAGACTATGGCCTAGACAAATTCTCAATTGAATTGATCTTTAGGCCCTCCATCCCTGATAATGTTACAAACTGGAGAATTTTTAACGATGATCCTGATATTGTAAGTTTCTTAACATCGGAAGGATCTTACACTAATCAGATAATTGATGAGAACTAACATGACAAACAGTTACAACAAGAAAGCACTAATAATGTTATACTAATATCTATAGTCAAGTTGGAAGACCTATATGATTTGAAAGACCGATTTAAGAGATCTACCAATTCAAAACTTCAGAGTTCAACTCTAAACTATGAATTAGTAAATCTAGGAACTGATACCAAGCCATAGAATATCAACCTAGGTCTTGGCCTAGCCCCAGAAGAAAAATTAGCCTATGTTCATCTCCTAAAACAATACAAAAGTGTCTTTGCCTGGAACTACGACGACCTTAAGACTTACGACACTTTAATCATTCAGCATACGATCCCAATGATAGCTGATGAAAAACCTATCCAGCAAAAGCTAAGGAAGATCCATCGTAATTTGGAAAGCTAGATTAAATCTAAGCTCTATAAATTATTGAAAGCCAAAATTATTTCTCCCATTCGACAGTCTAGATGGGTTTCCAACTTGGTTCCAGTTAGAAAGAAAAACGGAGACATTAGAATTTTTATTGACTTTCAAAATCTTAACAAAGCCTACCAAAAGGATAATTTTCCCCTGCCTCATATGGAACAAATATTGTAAGCGGTTGCAGGATTAGAATTAATGTCCTTTTTAGATGGCTTCTCCAGCTACAATCAAGTTTTGGTCCATCCTGACGATCAGCTAAAAACCATGTTCAGAAACAAATGGGGTACTTACGGATATCAAAAGATGCCTTTTCATCTGATTAACGCCAGCACCACGTTTCAAAGGGCCATGGACATCAAATTTAAGGGATTAGTAAACAAATCAGTGTTGATTTACTTGGATGACATAACAGTATACTCTAAAAAAACGTGGTAATCACCTCAGAGACTTAAAGAAAATCTTCCAACGTCGCCAAAGGTATGGGATTTCACTTCATCCAAAAAATTCCTTTTTTGCATTAAGTAAAGGAAAACTTCTTGGATTTATAGTGTCAAAATTTGGAATCCATATTGATCCTGATAGAATTAAGGAGACTTCCGAAATATCCTTGTCTCATAATAAGAAAGCCATGCAATCCTTCCTTGGCCAGATTAATTTTGTTAAAAGATTTGTTCCAGACTTCTCAAGGATTGTGTCACCATTACAAGCAATGATCAAGAAGAATTCACTCTTCAAATGGGGCCAAGAGGAATATGAAGCGTTCAATCTGATTAAGCAAGTGATTATTAATGCCCCATCCTTAGTGACTCCAAATTTTTCCGATCCTTTCATTTTGTATACATTTGCTTCTGATAAATCATATGCTGCGATACTCACTCAAGCTAATCAAGATAAGGCGGAAGCCCCAATTGCCTTCTTTAGTTCAAATCTGCAAGGGGTTGAATTAAATTATTCTGATGTTGAGAAACAAGCTTATGCTGTTTTCAAAGCGATCAAGCATTTTAGACCCTTTCTTCTTAAAACCCATACAAAAATCATAGTACCATTTCTAGCGATAAGAAATCTCTTAGTACAGAAAGACATGGGTGAAAAGAGAGCAAATTGGGTCATTGCCTTACAAGAATACGACACTGAGATTAAGCCAGCAAATATTGTAAAAGGTCAAGGCTTTTGCAAAATGTTGGCTGGAGCATCACTTATTTCCGAAATACCATCTCCAAATCAAGAAGTACAAATGTATGAGGTAAGCCTAAATGATATTGAATCAATATATGCTGATATCATATTTTATCTAAAGAATGTATATGCTCCTTCAAATCTAGATTATACAAAGAAAAGAGCTTTAAGATTGAAGGCTAAGCAGTATCAACTCGTAAATGATGTACCTTTTAGGATGAATTATGATTCTATTCTCCTTCGATGTCTTGATAAATACGAAGTTGAAAAGGTGTTGCAGGAACTCCATGATGGACCAGCAGGTGGACATTATGCGGGAGATGCTACAGCACATAAAATTTTGCGCGCAGGATACTATTGGCCTACATTATTTAAAGATGCGCATAGCTATGTAAGGAAATGTCAAATTTGTCAAACTGTTGCTGGGAGACAAAAGAAACCATCATTGCCTTTGAAACTAGTCAATATCGATCAACCCTTTGATCGGTGGAGATTGGATATAATAGGTGAGATCGTTCCTCACTCTTCTAAACAACATAGGTATAACCTTACAGCTACAGATTACTTTACTAAATGGGTAGAAGCAGTTCCTCTCAAGAGAGCTAATGCTGAGCACATCATTGATTTCATAGATCAGTTCATAATCACCAGGTTTGGTTTACCGTCTGCTTTAATGTTTGATAATGCATCATATTTTTCTGGCAATGCTATGACTGAATTTACACTTAAAATAGGTTTTAAGCTTAAATATTCTGCCAATTATTACCGACAAGGGAACGGGTTGGCTGAATCAACGAGTAAAAACTTAATCAGAATCATTAAGCAAACCATTGATTAGAATCATAAAAATTGGCACAAATCTTTGATGTATGCTCTGTGGGAAGACCGAATATCCCAAAATGTTCCCATTGGCACTTCACCCTTTAATTTAGTTTATGGGAAAGAAGTAGTTCTCCCAACTCATCTAGCAATTCCTTCTTTGGCCTTAGTTCAATTTATTGACGAAACACCAACTTCATCTTTACAACTAAGACAACTGCAGATCCTTAAGCTAGAAGAGCAACGAGAACAAGCTAAAATCACACACGCTCATCATCAAGCATTAGTGAAGGCTTCCTTCGATTCAAACATGGTATCTAGGAAGGATTTTCAAATTGGAGATTTAGTTTTAAAATGGGATAAGGCTCACAAAGAAAAAGGAAAACATTCAAAATTCCAACAAATGTGACTTTGCCCATTCCAAATTGTTGAAATAATAGGTCCATCCACTTTATGTTGCAAGATTTAGTAGGGAAAAGAGAATCTTTACCTGTTAATGGGCGGATCCTCAAAAAATACTTTCCATAGAATATGACCTCTTTTTTTTTTAAACTATTGTTTATACCTTTATTTTGGTAATAAAATAGGTTGTAAATGGTTACCTTTGGAATTCACAAAAAAAACTAGTGTTTCTTTTAGATTTTGTTTTTTTGCTTGTATAAATAGAACTGATTTGGAAAATTGATCATTATTATTGAAAGATATAGTCAAAGGCTATAAGCTTGAAAATTCTACTAGTTTTAGCCTTACGAATTTTGATGAAAAACAACGTTTAGTGAGAAATTTTTTTATATCAGTCAATGAAAAGCATCAATAACAAAAAAAAAATTCTCTGTAGAAAATATCTTTCCAAAAACTCTACAATTGTTGTCTAGAGCTATTCTTGAGGAACCAATAACTTCCTCCCCACCTAGGGAATTAGGAGTTTCAAGGAGAAATCCAATGATACACTATAAACTTAAAGAATAAGAGGTCTCATCACGAGCCGACTTATCATGATCATAGATATTATAACTTCCTAACATTGCCAAAACTACATACCAAAACAGGGCAATCACTCAAGATTGTTGCAATCAAAAGACAAGGGGTCTCATCACGAGCCAGCTTGTTCAACAAAGTTATAAATCAAGTGAATGGCACTGTCATAATTTGGCTACCAAACCAAGACATTGTTCTTTAAGAATTAAAAGAAATCAAAAGCAATAAGTGTGGATATGGATTTATCTTTGAAAATTGTATATTTCTCCAAGTAGGATATAGGATCATTATTGGGTAACAGGTAACCCTGTTGAGGCTATGAACACCTGCTGGCAGCAGAGGCTCTACCTGCGACAAATGAGCATATTTAAAACTGATCTACAGAGAAGTCTTTGTTTTTATCTTTATAAAACCAAGTATTGGCTGATGTAAATGCAATGACAACATTTGGAAGTAAATAATCAGGGTTAACACAAAACAAACAAACTACCATTAACAGCTGAAAGCATGATGCACTTTATGTTTCTATAATAAAGTTTGATTTTCCAGAAAAAAAAATTATGTTTTGGAAGTTTAGAAAATTCAAAAGATAATCTGAGATAAATGGTTCTTCCTAGTGAATCTGTTAGGCCCCTATACTACTAGTGTAACCACTTATTGTTATTAGTACAACCCACTTATTATATTGATGTACCCATGTAGTGCCCATATTGTTACTATTGTGCCACATAGAAGCCCACTATTGTTATTATTGTGCCCTTACATTATTATTGTTATATCGGCTCTGATTATGTTATGATCCCTTAGACTCCTATATATAGAAAGGAGGTCTTTTCATTTGTATCATCCAAGAATTGTTCATTTATGTAATGTAAAGGAGGTTGCCCCCTCAAAGAGACTGAATTCTAAGGTGTGATCTATCTTTTCTATCTCTTCTTGAGCTGGTTTCATAACATTTGGTATCAGAGCTTTGGATTCTAGGGTTTAGCTGCTCCAAATAGGTCATCGTGGCATTTTCGCTATAACTTTTTTTCTGCGACGTTTCAGAAGCTAAAAAAAAAAACCATTTGAGAAGAAATTGCAATGAATCTCGGGTCCAAATTTCAGAGCTTTTCACGCTATATTTGCGGAGATATGATCTGTGGAAGTTGGCCTTTTTGCAGACTCCTGAATTACATTCCAAACAGGTGACCTGGGGAAAATCATCATAACTTTCTCTCTGAGAATTGGATTGAAATTTCGTAAGAAGGTACAGAAAGAGGATGGACTGTAGTTTCTTGTATACATTTTTCAGAGCCAAAGGGTGAAACAGTGACACGTGGCACTTCATACAAGTTCGCTCTTCTAGAAAGGTCTGTAATCAGGTAATCTTGGGAGATTGTACATAACTCTTTCTTGGAGAATCCAATTTGGATTAGATTGGTGGCATTGGAAAGAGGACACAGAGGGATACTACAAGTTGCAATTTCAAAACCTAAAGATCTGAAAGTACAGAGTTACAGTGGTTTCAAGATCGAGCTCCTAAAATCAAGAAAAAGCAAGATGAGGAAGTTTGATGGCAAGGATCCGGTAAATTGGATACTTCAGATGGAGCAATATTTTGATCTACATGGTGTACCACTATTACAAAAGATATGTATTGCATCTTCATATTTAGAACCGGATCAATTTTTATGGTATGAAGGGCTTTGTTCTCGTAAACAACTTGTTACGTGGTCAATTTTCATGGAGGAAATGATAGCACATTATGAGGATACAAAGAGCAAAACCTTCTTTATAGCAACACCACAACAATTGGAAAGAGTAAAAGGGCTTTGTGACATAGTGGAAAGCAAAATTATGGAAACCAGGAAGCATACCCCTCACAACTCTAAAGATGGAAGTGTTGTTTCTCCCAGCCTTCCACAACCTACAAGGGTTACACCACAGAAATTGGAAGAAAAAAGAGAAAAAGGGCTTTGTTACAATTGTGATAGAAAATGCACTAAAGGTCATAAGTGTGCTGAGAAGAAATTATTTTACATAGAATATGAAGAGGAGGAAGAAAAGGATCAAGAAACATCAAAAGAAGAGGATATATGCCAGCACCCCACCCTAGAGAAAGAAGAAATGAATCAAACCATATCTTGTAAAGCATTGGCAAGAATTACCACTCCTCAAACTCTCAAGATGGAAGGACATATCAAGAAGAAAAAGGTGCAAGAAGTGAAAGATTACATTGAGAAAGAAGAAATGAATCCAACCATATCTTGTAATTCATTGGTCGAAATTACCACTCCTCAAACTATCAAGATAGAAGGACATATCAAGAAGAAAAATGTTCAAGAAGTGAAAGATCACATCGAGCATCAATAAATGAATCCGACCATATCTTGTAAAGGATTGGAAGAAATTATCACTCCTCAAACTCTAGAGATAGAAGGACATATCAAGAAGAAAAAGGTTCAAGCAGAGAAATATCACATCGAGCATCAACAACAAGTTCTCCAACTTTTAAAGGATAACGCCACTTCGATGCAAAATCAAATGAAACAACAAGTAGATCAAAATCGTAGTGAAAAATGTTTTGATGTAGGTGATTGGGTATTTTTACTGCTACATCTCAAGCAAGCTATTTATGAGAAGGAAATGTTGGCAATACTACATGCACTAAAAAAATGGCGACCTTACTGAATGGGAAGACTCTTCAAGGATGAGGATGTGGAATCATTGTTTTGTGCTATTTGTATTATCCAACCAGATTGGATAAACGAAGCAAGGCATGAATGGAAGAAGGACGAAGAAGTATGACCACTTATTCAAAAGTTGCAAAAGATCCCAATTCAAACAATATTGCCAGAGATTGAAGAGGAAGGAAAAATCATATTGGAACTTGGAGCAGTCATAGAAACAAGAACCTGACAGCTACGAAATCGATCAATTTCAGAGTATCTCATCAAGTGGAAGAACTTACCTGCTGAAGATTCCACATGGGAGGACAATAATTTTATACAGAAGCATCAAGAACTACTCAAGAGTTGAGGACAATGCTTTTTGAAGGAGAGGGGCATGTTAGGCCTCTATACTACTAGTGTAACCCCTTACTGTTATTAGTACAACCCACTTATTCTATTGATGTACCCATGTAGTGCCAATATTGTTACTATAATGCCACATAGAAGCCCACCATTGTTATTATTGTGCCCTTACATTATTATTGTTATGTCGTCTCTGATTATGTTATGACCCCTTAGACTCCTATATAGAAAGGAGGTCTTTGCATTTGTATCATCCAAGAATTGTTCATTTATGTAATGTAAAGGAGGTTTCCCCCTCGAAGAGGCTGAATTCTAGGGCGTTGATCTATCGTTTCTATCTTTTTTTGAGCTGGTTTCATAACAGAATAGCCAATTGTTGTGGCTAGTAACAACCCCCCCTTTTTATTTGGTTTAATTACTAATACTAAATATATGGGGACCCTTCTAAAAAATAAAAAGTATCACTTATATTCCCCCGTGAATAAAACATACTATCATAAATTTAGGAAAACACCCGCAAAACCCAAAAGAACTTAAGTTTTATGATAAGTTCCAAATAAAATAGTTCTCTCAACAATAAAGACATAGCATCACAAAGGGTAATGGAGGACATCATATAAGAAAACTTCTAAAATTGTGAAAACACGATGTGAGATCGCATGCCTTAAAGACCCATCACACATCACAACTTTCATATGTCGCAAGTATCACCTAAGGTAAAATATCCTGATCCAGCGATATGCGATAGGGCATCGTGCAGAAACATGAGGTGATAAATTATAGTTAACGAAATGGATTAGCGATATTGCGATCTGCAATATTGCGATCTGTGATATTGTGAAGCAAATCGCAAAATTGCCTTATCGCAGGTCTACAGGGCTCATCATTCAATAAAGTTTTTCTCATAATCCAATACCAAGTTATGGGCATTAATGTCAATTTAATGGTTAGTCGATGGTCATTTACGAGATAAGATTTAGATCTGATCGAAAGGTTATTTCACATAGGGTGATATATTTGATATGATTTCGGAATTAAGAGCTTTCCCGTCACCCTATCTCTTACCATTATTCTTTCCTTGTAAATTTGCAAGATCAGAAAGCATAATAATATACGCAACAGTGTTCAGAGCATAATGGGAAAGAAGGGAAAAGCTCTGGTTGCTGAGGACAAAGAGATGACAACCTTATACACAGACACCACCTATAATAGACATGCTGGCATAACCACTTGGGAAGGCATGTACAATCTGATCAAAGAAGAAAACCCCAGAGTCATGGAAGTTAAAACAACAACAGACTCACACGGGTCGTTTGAGGCATCAATCACAAAACCTGCATGTTTATTCTTGCACAGAATAGCAGCAAGACCCAAGATTCTTCCATACACAGATATGGTCAAGTGGGTACTGGATAGTGCTGATATAATAGACAGACAATTCAAGTCTCGAAGCCAAGACCTCATTGGATCATTCACTCCACAAGATTAAAGGTTTATGTATCATCTACCAGAACCACGCAGAAGGCGAAACTAGCACTTGGGAAGCCCGGATCGGGAAGAGGAGGCAGTTTATTGCTGGGAAAAACCCCGTAAGAAGGAAAACCCCAGAGTGCTCGGTCGCATGTAAGCCAGGACAACTGTGGGAAAAAGTGATAAAGGCTAAAGGCGAGACCCACGCTCCAAAACCGACGGTATTTATTAAGGACACCTTGGGCGGTAAGAATATTTGGCTGAAACCTAGCGCTTGGCAGGAATCAAAAGAAGGAAGGAAAGCAGGCGCGCTCAGAATCAATGAAGCCCACAACGAAATTCTCTTTAATAAGTGGGATGCACAAATTAGGAAGACAGAACAGGTGGCAGAAGAAGCAGCTATAGCATCAAATAACATCATTAACTGTGTCAACGAAAACCTGCACAAAGAAAACCTCATATCAGAGACCTCTTCGGGATTTCTCCCAAAGGCACAGCAACTGCAGACAAGCTGGAGACAAAAAGCTGAAGAAATAGCAAATTCCATCAAGAAGTTAACCAAGTTGAATTGGGATTCTTACTGGAAGTACTTGGTTAAACTGCACAGCCATTACATGACTCTCAAATGCCTTATGAACTCGGTCGAGAAGATAGCGCCAACACTTGCCGATTTTGTTTTCGTAGGGCAGCTAAAATCGGAGGTCGGCCAACCGACGCTCCTCAAGCCAATGTTGAATGCTTGCGATCTCAGAGAACAGATACATAGATAGTTAATTCCAGATTCAGTTTTAGTTTTAGTTTTGATTTATTTTTTCCTTAGATGAGGATGGTCATTTAAACCTCCTCCTATATTTTTGTAATAAACTATTTTTAGTATTTAGTTAGTAGTATTTTAACCCCTCTCATGCATTTAGAGAGGGGTAACGTTTCCTCAGAACATGCACTTCTGCACCCTTGGAGGAGGTTTTGATGAATGAATGGAACGAGATTTATTGATATCTTTGTTTAATGTCTGCTACTGAAATGCACTTTTGTACTCTTAGTAGATGTTGAATTAGGAAGAGATAAATCTATATTGTTAAAGCTCATGAGTAGAACTTGTTATCAATGGTACTTTTATCTCTTAATGATTTTTATGTGTTAAAGTGATATTTATGTTCAGTTATTTATATATGAAGGCTTGAATGTTTGAGTTATCATTTGGCACTTTTATACGATGGTGACTATTCTATTTATGTTTTAATGTATGAATGACTTATTATGCGATATGCTTGTCACAATTGTTTCGGCTAACTTTTTATACGAAACAATTTATTTTTATCGAATTCTTTTCTCGTAGTAATTGAATGATATTTATTACCAATTCCCATTAGAAATTATTTTAGATCGCATAACTGAAAAGTTAAATCCTGGGTTAGTTTTAGAATTAAATATTTCTGTTCATTATAATACAATTGCATGTTTTAAATTAGACTTAGAATAAAAGCATTTTAATTAGAAATCATTAGAAAAGGAAATATCAATTATCATCACACACACACACAAATTGGGAAACTAGTCCCATTATCCCCACTCAGACCCACCATCCCAAACAGAAAAGGAGCTGCTTTCAAGGTCTAGACTGGGTGGGTATCCCCCTTGTTGTAGACCTGATTTTCGGGGCTTCAATAGGGTGGAAGCCCCACTTGCCATATAATATTCTCTCATGGAACTCTCTATATGAAGTATTCACCCACTTTTATTTCAATGTGACCTTAGGCCATTGAGGCTCCTTTATTAGCTTGTAAATCAACCTCGGTATTTTGGTTTATGTAAATGTGATAAATTCAATCTTCTCAAACAAATTGATAAGAAGTCCAATTCTCTAGAGGATGACTAGAGAGTTAAAAGAGGATGTTTCATGGGCTTTCCTAATTTGGAAAACAACCAAAATTGAGTCTCCATACACTATTAAAATTTTGATGCTTCTTGATTTGGCTAAATATAGTACTTTCCATAATGCCAAGTACTCTTCCTGGTTATTAGAGGCTATCTGTAATCTGCAAGCATATTTAGTTCTAGCTTGTCCACTGAGGTACAATATCAGCCCTCCCACTCCTACCACCCCTAATTTTTAGCATGCATGTTGCCAACGTATGTTCGATTTTTTGGGGGAGCTTCTTACAAAATGATTTTGTTCATATTAACATCTTGGGTGATGATTTTATTATTTGCATAATGTCAATGATTTGTTCTCTAGATTGTATGGTGGTCATTCTGGTAGTTGCATGACATGAGGGATTCTCTCTCAAAGCTGCACAGTTGTGTGTTTTGAAAAATGTGTAGCATCTTTGTTAGATAACTGATGCTTCATTTTTGGATGCAAGTGCTTAGAGCATTTACATAATATGCGTTATGTAAACACACCTTCTTACCCTTAGGAGTGTATTTACTATGCCAACCCAACTCCCAATGTGTGGTTAGGGAATGGGGTAATTTTATTTTTATCTTTCTTCCAACTTTCTAGGACTCAATTTGGATGTCATCACCGTACTCATCTCGGTGATACCTTTATGGCAATATAATTTTTGTCTCAATTAAACTCCAAGGTTTGCAAGTTATGGTCCTTTAAAGTATTATTAATTTAATTATACCAACTCACTTTTCCTGCCACGCAGTGCCCATGTGGCATGTTGCTACACTACCAAGTGGTGGAGGATCTAATGAATATAGTGGCACTTGGCCACATGGTTGTACCTCATTGCCCCATGCTTTGGATTACCTCTCGACCAGTGCATGTGGTTTTATTTCCCATATATATATATATATATATTATATATATATATATATATATATATATATATATATATATATATAGATATATATATATATGTATGTATGTATGTATGATCCAGACTCATGCAGGAATGAAACAGAGTACATATATAAGCACAAACATGGAGATGTAGTAGAAATAAATCTGAGTTGCATTAATATCAAAGAATTGAAATATGCTTACAAGAAAAATGGAAATAAACTAGCTCGGGTGATGGTAGCTTATCTATGAGAAGAGATGTGGTGGCTACATGCCTCTGAACTATGTTAGAATGAGGCTCGAGGGCCCTTTCATTATTGAACAATAAAGGAAAATATTAAATAATAAAAACCCTAACCTCAAGAGATGGAACACCAAGAGTTTGTGGGCCTCATTGGGTTTAGTTGGGCAGCCAACTTCCCAAGGTCATAACTTGGTAATATGATATTCGTTTGGGGCATACGATACCTCATTATAAAGATCTTTCTAAGTATTATAAGATTTGTAGTAAGAACCTACCTATGGCAATGGGCCTGCTGTAGACCTCAAAAAAATGATGTTTAGGAGGTCAAAATAGCTCTGGAAGTTCAGAACCAAAAAACTACTAAAAATAGTAAATGCTTCTATAATCAACGAAACTAATGAAACTGAGTGGAAGTCTAGGTGGAAACAAATATCCAACTATATCATACGTCCCCCCTTAAGAAGTAATGGTCCCCATTGCGTGCAGAGCCTCCATGAGGTGAGGAAATTTCTATTGAACTTGGTCCCTAGTGAACTACTTTCCCTGGTGAAGGAGTTGGCCTTATTTGACAACTCAGTATAGTTATATCCTCTTTTGGAGAGTGTTATGGATTTGTGTGTCCATGATCCTTTCAGTTGTGCATTATAGACATTTTTGGGCACTGCAACCCCAATCATACATGTCTATAAGCCAAGGGCTTCTGAGTCCCTAAAAGTGTTGTTCCATGCCCTAAAGGAACAAGGTCAGCTGATTACATCATCTCCCAGAAGTTCTCCATAGAAAACTGCTCAGAACTGGTCAAAACTAGACCATACAGGTTGCTTAGTGCTAAGGGTGCGATGCATCTCACCTGTCCAGTGTAAAAGGTGCGATGCATACTGGAAAGCCCTTCTGTAGGGTGCGATGGGCGAGAATGGATAAATGGCAGGGACAGTTTGCGAGGTGGATGATCATAGAATCTTCCAGAAACTTCTCCTGTGACACTTGCCTCTCTGAATTTTCCCAGGGATGAGTAAGAGATCATCAAGCTCCAAGTGGAATCAAGAACTATTAGAGAGAAGACACTAATAAAAATCCTAGAAGCTGACTCACCTCCCTGCAATCATCAATATATGGATCCCTCATCCTAGAGATCCAAAGGCTGGAATTTAGTATCTTGTAAGGAAGTGTTGTTGGTTTCCTGGTGGAATATCATAATGTTGGGTGATCTAAGATTTTCATGAGGTGAAGAAGGGCTTTCATGCTTGGAGGATGACGCTGGGTCAGATCAATGGGTTGTAATCCTCTCTTCTAATCTTTATATCAATAAAGCTATTCAAGTTTTCCTCCACATTCTTGTGTGTCTGATAGTATATGCATTTGTGTGGTCAATATATATCTAGTCCTATATTGCTTATGATTGTAAATATTTGCACTTTGAAGTTATTATGCTGCTTTGAATCTGTAGGTACTCTTTGAAGCAGAGTGGTCAAGGGAGAAGCGGCAAAGACCTGTCGATGAGGAGAAGGAACAAGCAAAGAACCGAGCGAAAGATCGAGGTTGGTATTCTTTGATCCTCTCCTATCTACTTCTCATAAAGGAAAACAAAAGTAACTTTAATTTGTTTGTTTCTAAGATAGCTACCTGTCTTAATGGGACTAGAAGCTCTGCATAGACACTAGATTTCCTGATAACATTGTGGCATGTTCGATGCACCTTGGGTTGAGCCCTACTGGTGTCAACTTCTTAGAAATGCTTGATTAGTCCAAAAATGGGGGAATGTATGGACATAGCCAGTCCACATTAAATACTTTGTGTAGGCCAAGGAACAGTGGAATGCTGAGCTTGAATGTGATGTCCCATATAACCTTGGTGATCATGTATGCCTATATCGGAGCAAGGGAAGCTTGTAGTAGGCCAAAAAAGGCGCTCCTACAAATGTAACCAAACTTTCTTGTCCACCTAGAACTTGTGTGGCACCCAATGTTGATCATGATGTACTTTTACTTACCATTATCTATGTCCAATATGTCGTGGACCTGCTAGCGGATGTGCTGAATGTGCTCAATGAAGTTGTTAGCCTTGTCAACTTCAAACTAGACATGATTTGAATATGCCTGAGTAGATGCAAATGGTATGGCCACATCAATGGGATATAATGTCTGGAATCCTAATCCCAATTGAAAGGGGTTATGGCCAATTGACAATTGAGATATTTGTTATAGTTTTCTTGGAAATAGGGGAGACTTCCATCCCATGTGTGTGAATGCTTCGACTTGTACATGCACATAATGTGCATGATCATCATGTTGATGACCTCTAGTTGGCCATGAGTTTGGGGGTGGAAGGTCGTGAACTTATTGAACTTCGTATCCAACATCGACCAAAGGCTTGACTGAAATATACTTAGGAACTCGTTGTCCTGATTTGAGATAATAGACTGTGGGATCCAAAAGTGTACCCACAGTCATTCAAAGAAGAGTTTATTAGTGACTCCTATTGTGATACTCTTTTTGTAAGCTACCAGAATGATCATCTTAGATAATTTCTCGATGACCATAACAACGCAGTCATTTCCATCCTTAGTATAGGGAACGTTCGACATGTAATCCATGGAGATGGGTTCCCAATGATGACTAAGAGTAGTAAAAGGAGTACATAGGCCTTGCTTCTTGATTTTTGTGGCGTAGGAAGTGTTAACACCCAGGTTGTTCCCTTTGACTCCCAAGGGAATACGGCTGGGGTAACCACTAACCAATCTTTGGATTACAGTTTCTAGCCAAACTGTAATCAGAGAGGGCTCTCTCTTTATGATTTGTCTCTGTTTTGATAGTATTTTAGGCTAGCTATAATGTGCAGGGTTTTGTTTTATGTTTGGGTTGAGGGATGTCTTCTGCATCTAAGGTGTAAGTTTTCAGGCAGTATTAGTCCATTGGGCAATGGAGTCTGTGGCTACAGGTTGTCTGAAATATTGAGTTGAGCTGCTGAAACTGCAGGGCCATTTAAATATCTCATGGAACAAATATGAAATTGTGATTATGAGGTGTGTTCAACCAGTGAAAGGCAATTAAGAATTTTCCACTAAGCTGGGTGTGAGAAAGAGATATGTTGCACAGGAGCAAACTTGAATTCCTGAAACAACAATCACTGTGAAAGCATATAGTTTGAAAGTGAAGCAATCGAGAATTACACTTTATGACTATAACTGAAGAAAACACTTATAATAGCATAGATTGAGTTCAGGGTATCCTGTGAATAAATCCAAGAACTATTCTTTTTCTTTGCTATTAACTATGAAACATAGAAGCATGACTGAGCTATGAAAAGATATAAAAAAAAAAACACATAACGAGAGTTTGAAGAGGACTTATTGTGCCATGAAACACGCAGGAATCCTGTAACATTCAGCAAAACACCACAATGACTCAGATAATGCAAAGATTTGGAAATTCCATCAGCTTTTGTATTATTAGTCTGGAAATTTACAGCATAAGAAACTCTTGAAGAGAGATCAACAACAACCCCTGCAAGATTATGCGAGGGGGGAATATATACAATTGGTCATACAAAATATCTGGAGCGTTGAGTCATTTTAGAAATGAATACGTTCACCAACTTTTCAAGATAGTAGATAAGAAAGTTATTACATCATTGAATACAAAATAAGTGCTCTTTATGTATGTCAGAAGATATTTTGACCTTTGGAGGCCACTGAGTCGGTCTGAACGTTCTGCTTTAATTCTGGAAAAATGTGCCTTTATGGTTGTCGTGTTGTAGTTTTTTGGCCCTGTCATCTGTAGCTGTCAATCTTGCTTTATGGCCGATTAGTTCTGCTGAGTTGGCCCAGCCTTTTCCTTTTCATGCATGCTGGTTTTATAAAATTTTCCTGTGCATGATCACCTATGAATTTAAATGAAAATTTGATTTACAGGCTCTAGTTTATAATATCAACTGTATCATTTTGGTCCAGTATTCCTGTGTGGGCAATTGATGTCTCAGAATTGCCTCTAATGTCTCATCTGCCTCTGTGTATTTGTAGAAGTTGGGAGGCACTTCAAACAGATGTTTGATCTCATCCATGATTAAAAAAAAGTTTTCTACCCTGTTGTAGAGACTTTGTCCTGTTGCTGGCCCTGTTTCCTCTGAGGTGCTGGGCCTTTCAGTGATTTGATTTGTGGCGAAAGTGTTGACCCTCTTGGCATACTGATCATGTGTAAGTAGCCTTCCTACGCTGTTCAGTAAGCCAGGGAGACCTCTGTTTTGCAATGCCACAAATTTGTCCATGAATCTATTGACCTTTTTCTGCATGTCCTGGGTCCTTCTTTCTAGTGTCTGCACCAGGCTTCTTAGTGTTAGGACTCTCTTTATTAACAAAATAGTCTCAGTCCCATTGGAGATTCCCATAGTTGCTAACTGAGCACTTGTTCTATTGTTGAGAACATTGATCATTCTATTGGCAACCTCAGGCATATTGCCTAGAGATGCCCTAGCTCTTTGGGTTTCCCTGTGTGCTTTTGCAATGAGCTCCAACTGCTCATGAATTGTCTCAATATATTGCCATTGATCAGTGATGGATTGGCCAATATTGGCCCATAGCACTGTCTTGAGCTCAGCCACTACTTTATCCAGTGTGAGCTCCTTCTCCAGCTCCTTTATCCTTTCTTTGAGAGCCTTTATCTCTCTTCCTTTCTCAGCCACATTTTGTTTTGATTTATCATATTTTCATTGACCTTGGCTAAATTCTCCCTGGCCTCATTTAGTTCTGTCATTTGGGCTTCCAGGGCCTGAATCTCATTTCTCAGCTTTTGCATGTCTAGGCTTGGGGCCTGCTCTGTTGTTGGTGTTGGTGCTGAGGTAGAAGGTGCTGCCTGTTCTGTTTGTTGAGTGAGGGGAGCAGTAGTTGGAGGAGCTTCCTCAAGGTTAATTATTTCTGGAGGAGGCTGAGATGAGATGTTTGACCTCCTTCCTTTTGCTGTATGCTGCTTGCAATGCTGCCTGTGCAGCCTCTGATTCTCCCAACTTCTCTTGTGTCTAGATCAGTTGTTTGTATAAAGACACCAGCAAAGCTGCCGCATCTTGATCATGTCTCAGCTCGGAAACTTCTTCCATTTGAGGGTGAATAGTTGCTGGGACTTTGATCCTTTTCCTCAATGCTGCCATGTCTGCATCCCTCAATTTCAATAATGCTTGTATGCACTTGATGTCCTTGGGATCATGCCCAATCTCTATGATTATATCTTCTAAGGCCCTGATCCTGTTGTCCTTTGCTTGAGGGGATGCTCTCTCCAACTCCAGTTGGGCAGTGGTGTTGTTTAGGCTATTTTCTAGCCTGTAGTTCACCAAAGTCTTGTCTGCCAAGGAGGCATACACCATCTCACCCGTTTGCTTGTGTAGTTCAATCTGATCCATCGGGTGTATGTCCTTGGAAAGGACCTCAAGATTGGTCCTCAATTAGTCTGCAGGGGACTGTGGTTGTAATGCAGTTGGCATGAAGTGACTCATGATCATTTTGCCTTCATTAACATCATATGCAGACATTAGTCTTTGCTGGTTAGTGGGAGCCATTTTCAACAAATGATTATATAGCTGTATTTTTATTGGCTCATTCCTCCTCTTTATGTCAATGAACTGCTGTTTGATGCCCAGTTCACCTTCTCTCTGCTGGCTTGAGGAGCTGACTTCTCCTCCCACTCTCCTCTCGTGTTCCTGCTAGAAGGAACTTGCTGAGGCCTCCATACTTGGTGGGCCCATACGCAAAGATTGCCCCATAGGCATTTCCTCTTCTGAAAGGGGATTCATTATGTGTCTTTTCTCCCTTGAGTTGTTGTTGTTGTGAGGGGTGTTTCTCTGTCCTCTTTCTACTTATATCCTCCTTTTGTTGGGTTTGGAGGATTGAGGCTTCAGCTATTGTTTCCTGCCTAGGAGGCACGATTTATGGTGGTGCTGCTCAGTGAAAATTTGGGGCCTCAGCTGCATTTTCTTGCTGTAGTGGCTGCTCTCTTCTCTTGCTGCCCCTCTTTGGTGTTGTACCTGTTGTTGTTGTTGTTGTACCTCCTCATGAGGTGGTTGTTCTGGTTCCATTTCCTTTTCCTTGCCTTTGGTAGAGGTTTGCTCAGTAGCTTTGGCTGCTTGCTGATTTGCTGTGGAGGAAGAGGCAGCTGCCCCACTTGAGTGCTTGGAAGAGTAAAAACTGTGAACAAAGCCCAAGGTCAGCCACCTTTTTCAGATTTTCTTAGTGCTCTTTGATTTAAACTATTCTTGTGCGAGATGCTCCTCTAAGGTTCCTCTCCTCACTTTGTTTGATTTGCATACTTTTCTATTTGAGGAATCCTTATGTGGTCATAATGCCAGCCTATATTTGACCCTTCTTAGGCTTATGAAGTGACCGGGGTCATATGGTTTCAAGGGAAACTGGTTTGCAAGCCAAGGGATTATAACATTCTATCCGCCTCTTGCCAACCTTCCTCCCTTTTGTTGTAGATAAAGTGGCCTAATTGGTTCCTGACCTTGAGCTGTGCTCTCTTGCCTCTGCCTGAAAAGTGTAGCACATCAGCATTCCCAAATTGCCTGAAGTATTCCAGGGCAAACAATCTCATGGGCACATATTTGGGCAATCTGTATGGGGGCAAACTCACACCCAGATTTCCTTATTAACTGTGTGGTTCTGGTAGAAGTACCAGTCCCCAATGCTGTATAATTTAGACAACTGAAGTACCCTTTGCATCTCATCAGTTAGTCTTGGAGGAGGTGAGCTCATCAGCAGAGACATGGCTGGGTGGATGAAGAGATCTATGAACTCACAGTAAGTATATGGAGAGTGAGATCTGCAGTGGAAGGCAGAGGACCAATAGACACTGACCTTGGATTGCCTTGGGCATCCACTCTTTTCACAGCAAAAAAAACTTTTCATGTTGATAATATAGGATTAAGTGGTAGATGTAAGAGGTGTATCTGACACCTTTTCTCTTGCCAAGTTCATCAACTGCTCATGTATTTTATCAGAGATGTAGGTGGCATAGTCATAGCAGATTGGAGACTTGCCAGGAGAGAACATGAGCATGATCACCAGCACAGTTTCATCAACAAATTCAATTGAATTATAGCCCAAAATGGGACTAATCATGTCTGCAAGATCTCTGCCCAATTGGTTGAGAGTATACTTGGTTAAGAGGAGGATACTTCACAGTGTTAGAGTCAATGTACAGCTGATTGAGTTTGGTGACCTGAGCATCTGTCAATCTAGCTCCTTGATTTATCAAATCTATTAGCGATAAAGGAACTAATTTCTTCTCAGTCTTGAAGTGCAGCATCTCTTTGATAGCTTCAGGGGTGATATAGAAAACAACTGAGCCTGAAGGGTCAAGCACAACCTCTGAGTAGGGTCATAGCATTCGGCACATAGGTGGATTAAATCAGGAAACTGGTTTGACCTGAGGGAGCTTGAAGATAGGGAGAAAAGAGTCCCATATGCCCAATACATCTGTTCCACTCTCATGTTTAGCCTTCAATTCATTTAGCAGGTGGATGTGGAACTTGGTATTCATCAGCATTTCCTCCTTGATATTTGATAATCCAGGTCTGCTAGAGGTTGCCATTCCAATTCTCTCTGAGGGGCATTTAAAGGGGCAACATTCAAGGCTACAGGTGCTACTGGAGTATCCATAGTTAGTTTAGGATTTTGCTGTATAATCTGGTGTCACTGTGCAGAGCAATACAAAAGAGTATTCTTTGAAAAAGAAAGGTGAATTACTGAGGAACAGAGGATAGAATGGTCAATTGCAGCAATTGAAATACTGCTCAAAGATTTGATGAGACAAATGCTTGGCCTTAAACTCTTTTTCACAGCAAATTGGTGCAGTTTGGATTTCCCATTCGCAATTGCGCGAACAGAATGCAGGTTCTATGAAAACTCGGATAAACAAGGCTTAGCAGGTGAATTTTGACCTTACAGTTGCAAATGGAGACTAGGTACAGGGGTTTTTGCCAGTAAATTATGTGTTTTTCACTCTTTTAAGCTTTGTTTCAGACAATTCTGGATACAACCAAGCACAGGGGAGGTGAATTTGATAAATACCTGGTAAATTTGCTTGGCAATGGTGACAATGCAGGTGGATTTGGCGCGCCAATGATATCCAGGTCGAATTCAGCAGGTTGTCGACAGTTTGGACATAAATTACATGCAGAGGAAACAACAGTTGTTTTTGCGAAAAGTGCAAAAAAAACACGGCTTTTTGGCCAAAATATGGATTTTTTTGGAACATTGGCGCTTTTTCTGAATGACGTCAGCATGACGTCATCAGGTGGGGTCAAGGTCGGATGACGTCAGCATGACATCATCGGGTGATGTGGCAGCCTGTAAGTGGTCCTGGGTATGGTGAGGTGGCGGACAGGTGGAGAAAATGGCTAACGGGGGCGCTGACACGGCGATGACGTAGCAGTGTCGTGGTAGTGACGTTGGCAGGGCGGGGTTGGCAGAAATCGGAAACAGTAAGCGGTATCATATCGCACCGCTTATTATACGGAGGCAGAATTGTCAGAGGAGGCTCCGATACGATTTGGGTTGATGCGTGGCAGAGGCCTGACGTCACCCTCTGACAAATTTCAGAAGGTAATTCACGGACGTCGGGGCCGGTCCGAAATGCATGAGGGCCATCGGATGAAAAGGGCCCGATCCGACGGTCGACGGATCATTGAGCTGCCAGGTGGATACGGGTACGGGCGGGGATTAAAATAATATTTTCTTTGGTAAATGCGCCCGGCGGGAACCTTAGAACATTGGTGCATTTGCATGGTGTTTTCAATGTTTTTTATAAAATCGTGCATAGCGCCCAGACTTTGGATAAATCGGAAGAGGTGGGTTTTCATGTGTATTTTGCAATTGAGCGGGTTAAGGGTGAAAACGGGGTTTTTTACAAGGTTTTTTTAGCAAATGAAGGGTTAAATGGGTTAAATGGCTTCTGAAGGGGAAAGAGGGGTAAGGCTTAGGGTTCTCAAATTGACCAGATGTCAATTTAATCCCTAACAGTGAACATATGGCTATGATGCCAAGGGGAGGGATATTTATACAATGCTTGGGGTTTATACACCATAGTGTTATAATAGTAGGGAAAGGGTAACATAGGGATTTAGATAATAGAAGTTAGGGGTTAATATGGATGGAAAAGGTGAATGAGGAGTGAAATCACTAAGTTTATATGAAGATAACTTAACTTAGGGAGTAGATCAAAATGAAAAGATTTTTAGACAAGGAATGTGGCTTTTAAAGGAATAAGAACCACCATAAAACCTCAAATTCTTCCATGAATCTCAACTGATGAAGGGATGTTAGTAATGAATGTGAAAGGGAGGGAAAATGTGAAGTTAGACATGCTCCTTTGCTTTGCTGCAACATGATGGAGAAGAAGACCTTCTCAATCCATTGATTTTCCTTTGTGAATAGGTTAGCACACATTCAATTGTAAGGAATGACATTTCTGCAATCCCATCTGCCTACCCATCTACTTGCCTAGCATTTTTTGTTTCTTCATGGAGGGTGCACTTAGACTTGCAGACCCTTATGTGCCTTTTTCTTTTCTTTGGCTTTTTCCTTTTGATTTTCTATCCAAGGCTGCCCTTATTGCTTCCAAGGTCCTAGATTAAGCAGTTGAGAACCTCAATTCTCTACCTAAGCTACTGGTCTACCAAGATTAAACAATTTGGACAGACTTCTTTTTCTATTCTACAACAGAAAAATTGAAACATGGCATGATCCAGATTAGGCTTTTGGACAATCCATCAAAACTTAATCAACATGAAGCTATATACACACATTGTCTCCTTTTGGAAATATGGGATCTTTGTATCACCAAAGCAGAGCATATTTGGAACTTTCTTTGCCAATCATGAAATATGAAACCTATTGGTATAGGTAGCTAACAGTGGCTCCACATGGGGATGGCTTTTCCATTTGAAAGGCCAAGAACAGCAGGTGAGAATGCCTTAGCCCTTGACTGCTTTTACCAAAACTTGAAGTGTGCTACTTTGAAATGCCAAATTGTACTCTTCCCATCTTGGTAAATCTTTGAACTTATTTGCCTTTTGCTGATAACTAATAAAACTTGAGAAACTGCGTTTTTACATTTTAACAGAAAGTAAAATATACACCTGAATATGTACAAGGGAAACTCAGGCTGCACTTATGGATAGTAGTCAAAATAGTGCTTCAACATCCTGCCATTCACAGGACCTTCATCCAAATTAGCTTCATCAAGACTTTTAAGGAAGTAAGTATTGTTTCTTGTACTGCTTGAACAACAAATGGTCCTCTCCAAAGGGAATCAAATTTTCCATGTTTTCCCTTATCTTCTCTTCTTGAATCCCACTTGAGGACTTTGTCTCCAACATTAAAATCTTCTGCCTTGGTCCTTCTGTCAAAGGCTTTCTTTAACTTTTCTTGTAAACTTGAACTCTGTTGTAAACTTGGTCTCTAGTTTGTTGCAAACATATTATTTGATTGATCCTTCTTTGCATATCATTTGGTTCTGCCTGGCTTTCTTGAAGAAGTTTCATGACAGGGATCCCTAGTGATGAAGGAAATTTGGCTTCTAATCCATAAACTAACTCATATGGGCTGATCCCAATTGATCTTTGGTTGTTAGTCTATCTGCCCATAAGGCATTCACAAGCTTCTTATGCCAATTCTTCCTATTTTCTTCCAATACCTTCTTTATGATGTTTACAAGGCTTTTATTTGATGATTCAGCAAGGCCATTTCCTTGGGGATAATATGCAGTAGAATGGCCCAAGGTAATGTGAAATTTGTGGCAAAAATTCACCATTTTCTTAGATCTGAAGGCAACAACATTGTCTGTTATTATTTTATCAGGACAACCAAATCTAGAAAGAATATTAGTCTCAAGGAACTGAATGATAGTGGAATCATTTGCTTGTCTGCATGGAACAGCTTCAATCCATTTAGTAAAGTAGTCTGTAGCTGTTAAAATCCATCTATGTTGGCCTGAAGATGAAGGGTGAATTTCCCAATGAAATCCAAGCCCCATTGTTGAAAAGGTCTCTCTGTTGCAATAGGCCTCAAAGGAAGTGGCAGTAACTTTCTCTTTCCCTCAAACACTTGACATTTATGACAAGAGGTGGTGAATTTCTTGACATCAGAGAAAACAGTGGGCAATAATAACCAACCCTCAAAATCTTATCCACAGTGGACTTCCAATACAAGTGTCCCACAGTCACCTGCATGAAATTCTTTGGTAACATTGTTAGTCTCATTCTCAATGAAGCAGTTTAACAGTATACCCTCATGGTTTTTCCAAAGCAAATTGCCTTCATGACACAAAATCTTGAAGCTTTCATTTTTAGGAACCTACACTTAGTTCTGGACAATCCTGGTGGAGCACACAAGTTTTGTAACACTTAACATTTATCAGAGTACCAAGGGGATTGTTCAAAGGCTACATTGATCTTTGGAGTCGCCAGCTCTGGTTCATTGTCTAGCTAGTTTATGTCAAAGGCTTGGAAGTTTGCTTCTATCATTAGTTTGGCCAAACCTTGCCCTTTTATTAATTTTGTAGGTTTTATTTCAATATCAAATTCGAGGATGTTGGCAATCCATTTTCCTCTTCTACCTTCTAAGTTTTCTTGAGTGAGAATGTCTTTAACAATGGGACTTGGCACATAAGCTATAACATGGGAATAAAGGATGTAAATCCTAAAGTCTTTAATGGCCTTGACCAAAGCATAAGCTTGTTTCTCCATGATTTGATATTTCAGAGGTGCATCTCTAAGAGCTCTGCTAAAGAAAGCAATGGGTTTCTCATTTTCTTGGTCATCTTTCTGTAATAAAACAACAACAATGGTATGCTGGGAGGAAAAAGAGAAAATGATAAATTCTCTGTCAAATTGAGGATTTGTTAAGACTGGGGTTTGGGTAAGGGCCAATTTTATACCTTCAAAGGCTTGATTTGCCTCAACTGTCCATTTCACTTTTGAATCCTTCTTTAGCATGTTATTTAGTAATTTGATCAATTATTCTAAGTTTGGGATAAACCTTCTTAAGAAATTGATCTTCCTAAGAAAGCCTGCAATTCTTTGATGTTTCTGGGTGGGGCATTTGTAGATAGCTTGTATCCTGTCTGGGTCAATTCTTATGCCATCCTTAGAAATGATATGTCCTAACAACTTACCTTCTTCCAAACCAAATAGAGACTTCTTTGGGTTCAAGGAAATTCCATATTTCCTACATGTTAGGAAGATCTGTCTCAAATGCTTCAAATGTTCTTGGTCTAATTTTGAGAAAGGTGTGAGGTCATCTAAATAAATGACAAGAAAGTCATGAATCTCCTTGGAAAAAGCAATATCCATTGCTCTTTGAAATGTTGCCCCTGCATTTTTCAATCCAAAAGGCATTTTTACATATTTGAAAGTTCCCCATGGGGTTGTGAATGCAGTTTTGTCTTGATCATCAGGGTGCACTAGGATTTGATTAAAACCTGAGAATCCATCAAGTAATGAGATCCTTGAGGCTCCTACCACTCTTTGGAGAATGTGATCCATCTTAGGTAAGGGATAGTTGTCTTTGAGGGATACTTGGTTTAGATTTCTAAGATCAACACAAAGTCTTATTTCACCAGTTTTCTTTCTTGTGGGCACTAAATTTGAAATCCAATCAGAAAAACCTGATTGGTGCTATGATACCAGCTTCAAAACATTTTTTGTACCTCTTTCTCAATTGCAGGAGAAGCATAGGGTTTATTCTTCTCAATTTTTTCTTAAATGGCTTTTGATTTGGCTTGAGAGGGATGGTATGTTGGATAACAGAGGTGTCATAGGATTTTAAGTCCTCATAACTCCATGCAAAGACATCTTGGAACTCTTTGAAAAGGTAAATGTATTTAGGCTTCTGATCAGGGGGTAGGGATACAGATAATTTTATTATCTTGGGTTTCTCAATGGTTCCAATGTTGCATTCTTCAATGGCAGAGTTAAGGGGCTGCATTTTTGGTTTTCTAGGGATATCATTTGAATCAAAAATATCCTCTAGTGGAGTTAGGCCTGTTGGAAGAAAATTGTCTTTCAATTGTATCACTTCAGCCTCAGCATCAACCACTTCTTCACAGCTGATTTGTTGAATTTCTTGTATGTTGGTGTTGTTGAAAATTGTTGGATGTAGGATTTGGTGAGCTGTCTTAGGTGATATTGGCTTGTTATTCTATTCATTCTGTATTTGTGATTGACTTGCTCTTTCAAGTATTTGTGATTGAATTGCTCCCTCAATGTCAATATTTAGTCCAGCAAATTCTGTTGTAAGGTCAAGAAATTGTTTATTTGTTTATCATCTTCGAATACTTGCCAGTCCTTGACATTGTTAGGGACAGAAGGTCTGTGTTTTACCTCAGCTGTAAAACAATGGTTGGGCTCAAAAGGTAGCTTGCAGGTACTTGCAAATGTGGCCAAATTGTGAGCATGAAGATTATGGTCTCTAGAGATTTTGGTGATTCGGAATTCAATGAAAGAGTTTAGTATTTCGGAAGCGGCAGATCTATAAGATCTCAGTCTTTCATCATTAGTAACAAAATTTCCCTTTACTTGTTGGATAATCAAGTCTGAATCTCCCATAATTGAAACTTTTATGGCTTGTAAGGATTTTACTAGCTTAAGGCCTAGCAAGAGAGCTTCATATTCTGCCATGTTATTAGTGCATCTGAAATTTAGTCTATAGGCTCGACCTTCTGCATGACTGTTTTGTTTGTTATGTATCCAAACTCTAGCTCCTACCCCTAATTTATTGACTGACCCATCAAATTCAAGGAACCACAGGATATCTTGTTCTAGGGGAGACTTAATGACCTCTTCATGAGCTGGAATTGTAAGTTGAAGTTCTGGTTTTTCACCTGGTTTGTCTTCTAGGACAGTCTGATCACTTGATTGAATTAGCTTGATTTATAGAGTAGCAACTTTGTTTAATGGTTGCTTAACCATTGTTTCTAGGGTGGCAGTTTGTTCATTAGTGTCCTGCTCTTGTTTGAGTGTCTTGGTTTCAACATCATTATTTGTAAGACCTGTATTATCATTGAAAAGAATGTATGAGTCTATGTCAGAATGGACAGCATATATGGGAAAATTTTGAGGTTTTTCTTCACTGCTGACCATGTATTTCATAAGTGACTCTCTATATAACCTCTTGGGTTGACCAAAGACTGAGATGGTTGCGTATGACATGTCTAATTGTAGGGAACCTTGGAGTTTAGCCCCCCATGACCTTGATAACAGCATCCCATATTTGGGTGGGATATCAGCAACCACAACATCCATGAGGATTGTTTTATTGGGATATTGGACGAGTGAGACACAGAGGTCTTTTATGAGACCTAAACACTTAACTTGGCTGAAGTCAAATGAGAATAGGTCCTTGTATGGTCTTGTAATATCTAGGTTCAATCTCTCCATGACTGATTTAGGCATCAAGTTGTGAGAGGCACCTGAGTCAAACATTGCATTGTGTAGTATCTTGTCATGAACATGCAGGCTGACATAGAAAGATAAGATACCTGTGACTGCTGTTTTTCCGTCAACTTCTGGACCGAACAGTAATTCTGCGGTGTCATCCAACACATTGACATTATCTTTATTACGAGTAATTTGAAGGGACTTCTTGATTTGTTGTCTATAAATGTCATGCTTGGCTAGTTCTGAAAGAGGAATAGCTACTTTTAGTTTGTCAATTTTAGCTTCTAAGTCAAAGGGTTTTTCAGATTGGATTTTGGGGTTGTGGATGACAGCCTTTTCCTTGTTCACTAAATCTTCTTCTTGATTCTTATCTTGATCTTGAGGCTTGTCCTTCTTACTCATCTCTTGAGGAGTGTTACTTGGATTAGGCTGCAAGGGTGATCTAGCCGTAGGCTGTTGTTTTGAAGAAAACGGTTCAGTGACTTCTTCAACGGTTACTTCCTTTGAAACTGAATCAGTTGTGTCATTTGGCTCTGTGACTATGGCTCTTTTGGGCTGCTGGTTATCCTTTGTCTTTTAAGGCTGTGTTATATTTACAGTTCTGCTCCTTAGCTTGTATTGTTTATGAACTTCATAAACAACTGTGTCATAGCCTTGTTTGAAATCAAATGAGTCACCTGATTTGGTTTGGAATTGCTTGATGTCATTATCCTTATGGTCTTCTTGACTCGGGAAAACTTGCTGCTCATCATTCAGGCCCATCAGGTTAATGTGGGTGTCATCTACTTGCTCATTTGAAGTGGATTCTTCAGTATAGTTTTCCTGGAACGGAGGTCTTATGTCTGGATCAGAACCGGCCTTGCCAACGTTTGGGTTTTGATTTCTCCTAAAATTTGGATTCCTAATAGGGTTATTTTTTGGTGCTTCCCATGATGACTTTCTCTCAACTGATTCTACTCTATCACCCAATCTCTTCATACCAGTGAGTATTGCATCCAGTTTTTGATCAAAGGCTAAGGGTTCTTCTTTGAAGGGGGTTCTCTTTTCCAATCTTGCCCTGTTTCTTTTGGCAATCAGGTTGGCCTTTACTGTGACAGCAACCCTTTGGGCATCTTCAAGGGTTTCAGGGGCTCTTTCCTTCAATTGATATGCCATGTCTGGGTCAAAACCATCAGGAAATTTGTACAAGGCTAAATCAGGAGGAGGTCATAAATTCTGTGGTATTGCGTTATATACATTGTTGAATCTTGCACAATACTCCAAAACGGTCTCTTGGGGACCTCTTTTGATTGTATCATATTCACCAAGTATGTGCAAGGGATCTTTCTTCTTCCCCCATCTGTTAGTAAAGGCTTGATAAAGCTCATCAGGAGTTGTGATGGTATTTACAGTCAGGGATCTAAACCAAGTTCTTACATCCCCAGTCACGCTTTGAATGAACATTCTCATTCTCACACTGTCATCATCTATTTCATAGTTCTCAAAATGGTCTTGCATCCTTTTGGCATGCTGAATAGCTGTGAAAGGCCCAGTGGAGTCAAAATATGAGATCTTGGATTGATAGTCCTGGGGTAGAGCTGCAGCATTAGCAGGTAACTGCAAGGGTGCATACCTATTGGCCATATTTGCAGGGTTTATAGGATTGACAGGGATAAACGGGATAACAGGGACGATTGGTACTACAGGGGTGATGGGAACGGTAGAAGCTAGATTTTTGGTCAAGGGAATATGTGCAGTGGATGAAGGTGTGAGAGGAGGGGTTTGAGATGTAGATGGTGAACTGGGGGAGACAGGGGTAGACCGAAATAGAACCTTGATTGGAGTTGGAACTAGTTCAGGGTAAGCTGTCTTAGGACTCAAATCAGTAGGATCTTCCTGCCTTTGCTGTTTCCTAATGATTTTGGGGATTGTATTTGGGTTTTCAAAAACAGCTGGTGGATTAGGGTCAGGATTTGACCTAGTGTGTCTAATTTCCCTTTTAGGAGCCAGCTTCTGAATTTCTTTTTGGTATTTTTAGGATATTTTAGGACTGTTTTAAGGGACTGCTCAAGCTTTTAGAACCACTGTCTATGGACAGACAACAGTTGAAAAATAATATGCTTTGTCCCCAGTGGAGTCGCCAATTATGTTAACACCCAGGTTGTTCCCTTTGACTCCCAAGGGAATACGGCCGGGGTAACCACTAACCAATCTTTGGATTACAGTTTCTAGCCGAACTGTAATCAGAGAGGGCTCTCTCTTTATGATTTGTCTCTGTTTTGATAGTATTTTAGGCTAGCTATAATGTTCAGGGTTTTGTTTTATGTTTGGGTTGAGGGATGTCTTCTGCATCTAAGGTGTAAGTTTTCAGGTAGTATTAGTCCATTGGGCAATGGAGTTTGTGGCTACAGGTTGTCTGAAATATTGAGTTGAGTTGCTGAAACTGTAGGGCCATTTAAATATCTCATGGAACAAATCTGAAATTGTGATTATGAGGTGTGTTCAACCAGTGAAAGGCAATTAAGAATTTTCCACTAAGCTGGGTGTGAGAAAGAGATATGTTGCACAGGAGCAAACTTGAATTCCCGAAACAACAATCACTGTGAAAGCATATAGTTTGAAAGTGCAGCAATTGAGAATTACACTTTATGACTATAACTAACATTGTAAACTTTGAAACGGGAACTATAAACTCAAAACGGGAACTCTGGCCCAAAAACCCCAAAAAAACCACAAAAACAGTGCTCAAAACGAAAAGTGTGTATACTGGAACGATGTTTTTTTTTTTAGGTGTCAATTTTGCGGCTGTTTTAAAAATGGCAGTGACTACGAAATTTTCCTGCAAAATATAGCTTCAGAACGAAAGTGTTGATACTGGAATAATGATTTTTTTTTAGGTGTCAATTTTGCGGCTGTTTTAAAAATGGCAGTGACTACGAAATTTTCTATGAAATTTTCCTGCAAAATATAGCTTCAGAACGAAAGTGTTGATACTGGAATAATGATTTTTTTTTTTAGGGTCAATTTTCATACTTTTTAAAAAATGCTAATAAAACCAATTTTTTATGTCTCAAACAAAGTTAAATTTTAAGGAAAAAACACATTAATGTTTCTGGTAGAATATCATTTTGGGCCGCCCCCTCCCCCCCGAAGCCCCCCCCCCGGCCGCCCCACCTCCCCCCCCTCCCCCCCCCCGCCCGGCCCCCCCCCCCCCCTCCCCCCCTCCCCCTCCCCCTCCCCCTCCCCCCCCTCCCGGCCCAGCCCGCCCTCCCTCGCCACCCCCAGGCCGCCCCGCCCCGCCCGACCCGGCGGCGGGTCGATTCCCGGAATCAAGATGCAAGTTTGTGTATCATGCAAGATGCAAGAGACATGCCCAAAGTATTTATCATATAACATGAACCAACGTCAAAACAATGGGTAGAGGAATAGGTCATTTGATAGAGAAATCTAGGTTGATAGGGATAGGTCATATGATAGAGAAGCCTACGTTGATAAATGTCGACCAAAAAGAAAGAAGAAGAAGAGGAGGATAGACACACTTAATTGGAACTTTACTTTGTTGATTGGATTTTTATAATTAAAGAAAGGTGAAAAGAAGTAAAAAATAGCAATGACATGTTGGTAGTGTGTGATTGTGGTTGGCTATTGTTGGTAGTTTGTGATTGTGGTTGGCTATTGTATTCTTACCCATTGTTCTACATTGGATTTGAGGGATTAGAGAGCAAAGGTTTGAAGTGAACTCTTGATTTAGTAAAGAGGCACCAAATAAATTTTCAATTTGAATAAATACAATTTCATTGATTAATGTTGTTACAAACCTATTTTAAAATTAAATAATAAAATTAACAATTTATTCAAGTGTTATGTATAAATGGCAAAACACATTCATGAAATTACATTTATATCATAAAAACAAAAAGTAGTATCTTGTTTCCTTAGACACCAAAACACTTATCTCGTGATACATCTCACATCACCAAAATTATAAAAATTAACTATATTATAAATTTATTATTAATATTATTATTATTGTAACAATAATTAATATATGAGTTAAACATTAAAATTAGAAAAAGAAAACACGTAACAATCTATTCTTAAAAACAAAGTTCATTACAATATCATATATTAATACAATTACTTACTAATACTACATGTCTAAAAAATCATAGTTCATATTCATGCCCAAAAAATAATAATTCATATTCATACAACATATTTATATAACAATTTTTAATTAATTAATTTGATTAAAAATAAATATAAACATAATTACTTGTTAAATTTCTACTTGCATTAATTAAAATTTTGACACCCTATCATAATTATATTAACATAAACGTGTTTTCAGAGATGCCATCCTCATCTTCTAACTTTCATATAAAAACTTGTGTAGCCATGCAAAAGTACATGAGAATGCTCCTTGCACAGTTTTAATGGTCAAAAAGGGAAAACAAGTGAACACGCAAAAATTACACTTTGATTTCTCGTTCGTATCTATTCCGCAACCCATCGTCTTCAATATTTATAAAGAACCAATAGTTCATTGATCACATCAACCATAAATTTTTTGGACACGTAGCTGTCCAATATGAACTTTATAGTGTGAAGATATATATACTGGCGCAGACTCCTCCTCTTACAAGGGCCAGCCATTCAGGGACATTCAAGCCCAAGTGCAAGATGGCCTTCACCTTGTCAAGAAATTAGAGAGAGTGAGTAGTTTTAATATATACAGAAAATATCGATATGGAAAGCAGATCCTGAAAGTAGAAAAGAAAATCAACGATTTCTTGCTCACCCAAAGCTTGGCCGGTCTCGTCCTCGATGTCCAAAAGCTAAACGCGGAGTCCGAGGGTTTTAAGGAACGATTGGAACGTATTGAAGAAATGGGTCAGCATATAATCGACAGTGTGAATGCCAAAATGACCAATGATGCCACTTCCAACTCTATTATGCTTCATCAAATGAGCACAACTGAACTGTTTGGGACTTCCATTGATGAGTCGAATGATACTGTAATGGCTGAACAAATCATAGTTTTGAGCAGAGGAAATTACAGCTGCGAAATTATTATCATTTCACCAATGGAAAATTAAATTTCTTAATCAATTATCTGCCCACGGCGTTAATTGATCAATGAAATTTCCCAGCTACGAAATTTGTTAACTGTTAGGTACGTGATGATTTTGACAATGGAACCTCCAGAGCGGCAGGTCAATTCCGGAATTGACCGCCGCCGGGTCAGACGGGGAGGAGCGGCCGAGGGTGGCGCTGCGCGGCGGCGCCGAGGGTGGTGCTGCGCGGCGGCGCCGCCGCGCAGCGCCACCCCCGGGCCGCTCCTCCCCGCCCGACCCGGCGGCAGGTCGATTCGGGAATCGACCCGCAGCTCTGGAGGTTCCATTGTCAAAATCATCACGTACCTAACAGTTAACAAATTTCGTAGCTGGGAAATTTCATTGATCAATTAACGCCGTGGGCAGATAATTGATTAAGAAATTTAATTTTCCATTGGTGAAATGATAATAATTTCGCAGCTGTAATTTCCTCTGCTCAAAACTATGATTATCACATTTCTTTGTAATTTACCTATTATCACATTTCGCAGCTGTAACTTTTATGTTGCATGGTATATCTAATGCTAAACTTTTGTTTATTATATTGCAGGAGGATGATAGAGACGCAGCGTGTGTACATTATATAGAATAAAATGGAGTGAATGTAGGTGCATGACATGCGGCTCGATTCTACTGAGATATATAGACATATTTGATAGACAGATCGTGGCATCCTTCCAGTGCTATGCTAAGATCAGATCAGACTGCAGATCTGTCTTAAATAATTATGCTAAAATATTATGTATTAATGGGAAACTTATATAGCATATAAGGTGTGGTAACTGCATTGTTATGATCGTTCAGTTTTTCATTTAATATATGAGTTATGCAATATACCCACAATCGTTCATGTTATTCACTTCCGTGCTAATTATATCATGCATTGCTAAAACTGCTGAAGAGAATCCAGGCAATCATTTCACAATATACCTCATGCGAAAGTGATCATCTTATATAAAGTGTGAGAGGGTAGATTAACATTAATATCAAATGACACCATGACTGGTTGATACTTTGGTTTTACATTTAAGCGCTTACTATTTTTGGTGATTGCATTTATTTTTAATATATGATGTGTGCGGTGTTAAGGTCATTTTGCCTCTCTCCTCCCCTCCTTTCTTTTTATAATATCCAAGCAAGATTGTGAATAATGTGATAAAAAAAATACATATAAACGTTTCAATCAACCTATTTTGAAAAGCGCTCAGGAATAACGTGTCTTTAAGTATGTATCTCTATTTTTCATGCTTGTATTATTTATATTTATGGTTATGCTTAATATGCCTATGCAGAGTTCTATGTACATGAAAGGAAAGACAGTAAATGGTTCTGGAATAGTTGAAAGAGCCCATTATTTGATATACTCGTTTGAATTATTTATATTTATGGTTATGCTTAATTATGTGTATGCAGAGTAATATGTACATGTACATGAAAGTAAAGAGCGCAAATGGTTATGAAATAGTTGAAAGAGCCCATTATTTGATATACTCCTTTCAAATAGCAACAGGCACATAGCTTCAACAAGTTCTATGGATGTTGAAGACCTAAAAATTCAATGTTGTAAAGTAACCTAAATTTTTAAAGTAACCTTCCGTTGCATTTCATATTTACTTTTATTTAATTGGACTAAATCAAATTATTAAAAATTACATTATAATATCTATTTAATCAAAATCTTAAACGTGAAAGCGGCCTTTATAACAAAAATATCTGTTTTCGATATAAATACAAAGAAAATGTGTAACTCTAAAATTTCAGTAAAATTATTATTTTTTCAATATAAATACAAAGAAAATATGTAACTCTTAAATCTCGGTAAAATTCCACCCTAATTCAAATTCGATGTAAAACAATTTCCTAAAACCTTTCCCATTTTTATTTAACCACATAATTTTAAAAACTGCGATTCATTTATACTAAATTCCAACTACTTTAAAATAACCATCCGACAGAAGATTAAATCCCAAATGCCCCGTACCAAACAACAACCATAATTACAAGTTCCTTACACCATAGCACTTACTGTAATTCAATATCCATAGCACTTACTATAATTCAATATTTCTGTAGTATAGGAAGAGGCTTGTGAGATCATTAATGTCTAGTTAATTACTCAAGTCACTTATTTTATTTCCTTCCAGAAACTATGGTCATAAATTTGTAGTTACTTCTTTCATAAGGTTGCTTAGATTGTTTTTGCTGCATTTCCACTTAAAAGGTCTATTTTGAATATTAAATAAAATTTTATTTTGATATTTAGCGTACAAATCGGTAAATTGGATATAAATAAGTGGGTTTATATAAATAAATTATTAATGAAAGTAAATGTTGTAATAGAGGTTAATCGTTGTTTTGTAAATTTAACGATACGAAATGTAGCTTTGAAAAAAATTATTAAAGGGAAAGTAAAGATTTTATATATATAGTTAATAGTTAATATTCATTTCAAATCTCAACCTTCACTCAAATCAATATCCATCATGAAAAAATAGTATTGGCCTAACAGTGTCATACTCATTTTCAACACTTTTCAATCAAGCAGTCAAGCAAGGGTTCCCTAAACCTTGGACTGAGAGCCTCATTATCCCTATTTTTAAAATTGGGGATACAAATAACCCCTCTAATTATCGAACAATTACGATCAGCCCTCTCTTAGCCAAGTTAGCCAAGTTATTACAGAGGATTGATTATCACATTTCTTTGTAATTTACCTATTTACTAGATGGTTTCGTTTTTTTAAAAAGTTCGAGCGAATTTAAAATATATTAGTACATTGGATGGGTTGATAAAAATATAAAAAATAATTGTAAGACATGAAGTATGGATATTCAAACTCTAATTATGATAATGAAGATAACCTTAAGAAAACATGCATGTTATTTAACTCTGAAATACCAACCAGTCTTATAATATATTAAAATATCCATAAAATAAAATGGAATAAAGTTAAAAAAATTATTACATAAAATGTAATGTTAGCTTAGTGATTGTCTTTAGAGGATTGATTATCACATTTCTTTGTAATTTACCTATTTACTAGATGGTTTCATTTTTTAATTTTTTTATCCATAGTGAGATATTAATTCCTTACATCTCTTCTATTAAAAATATGATGGTGTATAGATTTAACATTTTTTTGCGACTTTTTATCGGTATGCTTAGCCACATTATGACAATATATAATTTCAACAAAAAAAAAAATTCATGTGAAGATGGGAGGAGAAGTGTAGGGACTAGGGACAGAGAAAAGTAGGCATGCAGGGAGAAGAGGTGTTATTCCCATAGAAAAGTGTGCAGGTTGGTATGGAATATATCGAAAAAAAGTTCTCAACCAATAACGAAAGACGTGAAATTAGTCACTTGGCATATTAAGCTATCTTAAAGGTGTATCTTCAAAAAACATTGGTGAACGAACTCCACCTGAGCTCATGCCTACAAATATTTCAAGTGCTTTAAGTGATAAGAAGCTAATCTCATATTGGAAAAGTTCAAAAGAGGTGAAATTTCCATCAAGAGTCTGGTATGTGAAAGAAAGAGAGAGCACAACTGTGATTTTCGCATTGATTTTTAAGTTAATTATTATTTTTTGAAAAAAAAAGTTGTTATTATTATTTTTTTGACATGAAATTCATAAAAAAAACTATTATTTGACCATTTTTAGTTAATATTTTTGTATAAAAATTGTGATTTTGACATGTTAATTCTAGCAAAAAATTATCAAAACGTTTAGTTTTTTGTTATATTTATGTTAAAAATGGTTATTTTTTATGTCCATTGTTAAAAAATGTTGTTTTTTAGAAACAATTATTTCATGTGGATTGAAAAATTAATTAAGGATGTCTAAATATGTAGATTATCTAAAATTCAAACTATCAACTTTCTAATTTAAAAACGCAAAACAATAAAAACCCCACTAAAAAAAAAAAAAAATTAAGATAGAGAACAAGAAAATATGAATACAATGACGACTTCAAAAACTATCAAATTTAGAAAATAATTTTTTACATTTCACACACTAGAAAATTTAAAGTCAAAAAATAGGTCTTTTAAAAAAAGGGTGCGATGCAGAATACTCACTTTTTAAAATCAGGCTGAAAATCACTACCATTCACTACCATTCTAAAACTTAATGCACATGAAAAAAATTAAAGTTCCAAAAACCATGTTCTAAAAAAACATGTGTATTCTGCATCAACACTTTTGAAAATCGGGTCATTTTTTTGCCACCTCTACAAAACGGGTAACAGTATCAGTTCCCATTTCAAAGTTTACATTGTTAACTGAAGAAAACACTTATAATAGCATAGATTGAGTTCAGGGTATCCTGTGAATAAATCCAGGAACTATTCTCTTTCTTTGCTATTAACTATGAAACATAGAAGCATGACTGAGCTATGAAAAGATAAAAAAAAAAAAACACATAACGAGAGTTTGAAGAGGACTTATTGTGCCATGAAACACGCAGGAATCCTGTAACATTCAGCAAAACACCACAATGACTCAGATAACGCAGAGCTTTGGAAATTCGATCAGCTTTTGTATTAATAGTCTGGAAATTTACAGCATAAGAAACTCTTGAAGAGAGATCAACAACAACCCATGCAAGATTATGCGAGGGGGAATATATACAATTGGTCATCCAAAATATCTGGAGCGTTGAGTCATTTTAGAAATGAATACGTTCACCAACTTTTCAAGATAGTAGATAAAAAAGTTATTACATCATTGAATACAAAATAAGTGCTCTTTATGTATGTCAGAAGATATTTTGACCTTTGGAGGCCACTGAGTCGGTCTGAACGTTCTGCTTTAATTCTGGAAAAATGTGCCTTTATGGCTGTCGTGCTGTAGTTTTTTGGCCCTGTCATCTGTAGCTGTCAATCTTGCTTTATTGGCCGATTAGTTCTGCTGAGTTGGCCCAGCCTTTTCCTTTTCATGCATGCTGGTTTTAGCAAATTTTCCTATGCATGATCACCTATGAATTTAAATGAAAATTTGATTTACAGGCTCTGGTTTATAATATCAACTGTATCATTTTAGTCCAGTATTCCTGTGTGGGCAATTGATGTCTCAGAATTGCCTCTAATGTCTCATCTGCCTCTGTGTATTTGTAGAAGTTGGGAGGCACTTCAAACAGATGTTTGATCTCATCCATGATAAAAAAATAAGATTTCTACCCTGTTGTAGAGACTTTGTCCTGTTGCTGGCCCTGTTTCCTCTGAGGTGTTGGGCCTTTCAGTGATCTGATTTATGGCGAATGTGTTGACCCTCTTGGCATACTGCTCATGTGTAAGTAGCCTTCCTGCGTTGTTCAGTAAGCCAGGGAGACCTCTGTTTTGCAATGCCACAAATTTGTCCATGAATCTATTGACCTCTGTCTGCATGTCCTGGGTCCTTCTTTCTAGTGTCTGCACCAGGCTTCTTAGTGTTAGGACCCTCTTTATTAACAAAATAGTCTCAGTCCTGTTGGAGATTCCCATAGTTGCTAACTGAGCACTTGTTCTGTTGTTGAGCACATTGATCATTCTATTGGCAACCTCAGGCATATTGCCTAGAGATGCCCTAGCTCTTTGGATTTCCCTGTGTGCTTTTGCAATGAGCTCCAACTGCTCATGAATTGTCTCAATATATTGCCATTGATCAGTGATGGATTGGCCAATATTGGCCCATAGCACTGTCTTGAGCTCAGCCACTACTTTATCCAGTGTGAGCTCCTTCTCTAGCTCCTTTATCCTTTCTTTGAGAGCCTTTATCTCTCTTCCTTTCTCAGCCACATTTTGTTTTGATTTATCATATTTTTCATTTACCTTGGCTAAATTCTCCCTGGCCTCATTTAGTTCTGTCATTTGGGCTTCCAGGGCCTGAATCTCATTTCTAAGCTTTTGCATGTCCAGGCTTAGGGCCTGCTCTGTTGTTGGTGCTGGTGCTGAGGTAGAAGGTGCTGCCTGTTCTGTTTGTTGAGTGAGGGGAGCAGTAGTTGGAGGAGCTTCCTCAAGGTTAATTATTTCTGGAGGAGGCTGAGATGTTTGACCTCCTTCCTTTTGCTGTAATGCTGCTTGCAATGCTGCTTGTGCAGCCTCTGATTCTCCCAACTTCTCTTGTGTCTAGATCAGCTGTTTGTATAAAGACACTAGCAAAGCTGCCGCATCTTGATCATGTCTCAGCTGGACAACTTCTTCCGTTTGAGGGTTTATAGTTGCTGGGACTTTGATCCTTTTCCTCAATGCTGCCATGTCTGCATCCCTCAATTTCAATAATGCATGTATGCCCTTGATGTCCTTGGGATCATGCCCAATCTCTATGATTATATCTTCTAAGGCCCTGATCCTGTTGTCCTTTGCTTGAGAGGATGCTCTCTCCAACTCCAGTTGGGCAGTGGTGTTGTTTAGGCTATTTTCTAGCCTGTAGTTCACCAAAGTCTTGTCTGCCAAGGAGGCATACACCATCTCACTCGTTTGCTTGTGTAGTTCAATCTGATCCATCGGGTGGATGTCCTTGGCAAGGACCTTAAGATTGGTCCTCAAGTAGTCTGCAGGGGACTGTGGTTGCAATGCAGTTGGCATGAAGTGACTCATGATCATTTTGCCTTCATTAACATCATATGCAGACATTAGTCTTTGCTGGTTAGTGTGAGCCATTTTCAACAAATGATTATATAGCTGTATTTTTATTGGCTCATTCCTCCTCTTTATGTCAATGAACTGTTGTTTGATGCCCAGTTCACCTTCTCTCTGCTGGCTTGAGGAGCTGACTTCTCCTCCCACTATCCTCTCTTGTTCTGCTGGAAGGAACTTGCTGAGGCCTCCATACTTGGTGGGCCCATGCCCAAAGATTTCCCCATAGGCATTTCCTCTTCTGAAAGGGGATTCATTCTGTGTCTTTTCTCCCCTTGAGTTGTTGTTGTTGTGAGGGGAGTCTCTCTATCCCTCTTTCTACTTATATCCTCCTTTTGTGGGGTTTGGAGGATTGAGGCTTCAGTTGTTGTTTCCTGCCTAGGAGGCACGATTTGTGGTGGCTGCTGCTCAGTGAAAATTGGGGCCTCAGCTGCCTTTTCTTGCTGTAGTGGTTGCTCTTTCTCTTGCTGCCCCTCTTGTGGCTGTTGTACCTGTTGTTGTTGCTGTTGTACCTCCTCATGAGGTGGCTGTTCTGGTTCCATTTCCTTTTCCTTGCCTTTGGTAGAGGTTTCCTTAGTAGCTTTGGCTGCTTGCTGATTTGTTGTGGAGGAAGAGGGAGCTGCTCCCACTTGAGTGCTTGGAAGAGTAAACACCTGTGAACAAAGCTCTAGGTCAGCCACCTTTTTCAGATTTCTTAGTGCTCTTTGATTTAACTCTTCTTGTGTGAGAGGCTCCTCTAAGGTTCCTCTCCTCCACTTTGTTTGATTTGCATACTTTTATATATGAGGAATCCTTACGTGGTCATAACTGGCCAGCCTATATTTGACCCTTCTTAGGCTTATGAAGTGACCGGGGTCATATGGTTTCCAAAGGAAATTGGTTTGCAAGCCTAGGGATTCTAACATTCTATCCGCCTCTTGCCAACCTTCCTCCCTTTTGTTGTAGATAAAGTGGCCTAATTGGTTCCTGACCTTGAACTGTGCTTTCTTGCCTCTGCCTGAAAAGTGTAGCACATCAGCATTCCCAAATTGCCTGAAGTATTCCAGGGCAAACAATCTCATGGGCACATATTTGGGCAATCTGTATGGGGGCAACTCACACCCATATATCCTTATAACTGTGTGGTTCTGGTAGAAGTACCAGTCCCCAATGCTGTATAATTTAGACAACTGAAGTACCCTTTGCATCTCATCAGTTAGTCTTGGAGGAGGTGATCTCATCAGCAGAGACATGGCTGGGTGGATGAAGAGATCTATGAACTCACAGTGAGTATATGGAGAGTGAGATCTGCAGTGGAAGGCAGAGGACCAATAGACCACTGACCTTGGATTGCCTTGGGCATCCACTCTTTTCACAGCAAAAGAAAACTTTTCATGTTGATAATATAGGATTAAGTCGTAGATGTAAGAGGTGTATCTGAACACCTTTTCTCTTGCCAAGTTCATCAACTGCTCATGCATTTTATCAAAGATGTAGGTGGCATAGTCATAGCAGATTAGAGACTTGCCAGGAGAGAACATGAGCATGATCACCAGCACAGTTTCATCAACAAATTCAATTGAATTATAGCCCAAAATGGGACTAATCATGTCTGCAAGATCTCTGTCCAATTGGTTGAGGGATACTTGGTTAAGAGGAGGATACTTCACAGTGTCAGAGTCAATGTACAGCTGATTGAGTTTGGTGACCTGAGCATCTGTCAATCTAGCTCCTTGATTTATCAAATCTATTAGTGATAAAGGAACTAATTTCTTCTCAGTCTTGAAGTGCAACATCTCTTTGATAGCTTCAGGGGTGATATAGAAAACAACTGAGCCTGAAGGGTCAAGCACAGCCCTCTGAGTAGGGTCATAGCATTCGGCACATAGGTGGATTAAATCAGGAAACTGGTTGACCTGAGGGAGCTTGAAGATAGGGAGAAAAGAGTCCCATATGCCCAATACATCTATTCCACTCTCATGTTTAGCCTTCAATTCATTTAGCAGGTGGATGTGGAACTTGGTATTCATCAGCATTTCCTATGATATTTGATAATCCAGGTCTGCTAGAGGTTTCCATTCCAATTCTCTCTGAGGGGCATTTAAAGGGAAAACATTCAAGGCTACAGGTACTACTGGAGTATCCATAATAGTTTAGGATTTTGCTGTATAATCTGGTGTCATTGTGCAGAGAAATACAAAAGAGTATTCTTTGAAAAAGAAAGGTGAATTACTGAGGAACATAGGATAGAATGGTCAACTGCAGCAATTGAAATACTGCTCAAAGCTTTGATGAGACAAATGCTTGGCCTTAAACTCTTTTTCACAGCAAATTGGTGCAGTTTGGATTTCCCGTTCACAATTGCACGAACAGAATGCAGGTTCTATGAAAACTCGGGTAAACAAGGCTTAGCAGGTGAATTTCGACCTTACAGTTGCAAATGGAGACTAGGTACAGGGGTTTTGTCGGTAAATTATGTGTTTTTCACTCTTTTAAGCTTTGTTTCAGACAATTCTGGATACAACCGAGCACAGGGGAGGTGAATTTGATAAATACCTGGTAAATTTGCTTGGCAATGGTGACAATGCAGGTGGATTTGGCGAGCCAATGGTATCGAGGTCGAATTCAGCAGGTTGGCGACAGTTTGGACGTAAATTACATGCAGAGGAAACAACAGTTGTTTTTGCGAAAAGTGCAAAAAACACGGCTTTTTGGCCAAAATATGGATTTTTTGGAACATTGGCGCTTTGTTTGGATGACGTCAACATGACGTCATCAGGTGGGGCCAAGGTCGGATGACGTCAGCATGACGTCATCGGGTGACGTGGCGGCCTGTAAGTGGTCCATGGGTATGGTGAGGTGGCGGACAGGTGGAGCAAATGGCTAACGGGGGCGCTGACATGGTGATGACGTAGTAGTGACGTGGTAGTGACGTTGGCAGGGCGGGTTGGCAGAAACCGAAAACAGTAAGTGGTATCATATCACACCGCTTATTATATGGAGGCGGAATTATCAGAGGAGGCTCTGATACGATTTGGGGGTGACGCGTGGCAGAGGCCTGACGTCACCCTCTGACAAATTTTGGAAGGTAATTCACGGACGTCGGGGCCGGTCCGAAATGCATGAGGGCAGTTGGATGAAAAGGGCCCGATCCGACGGTCGACGGATCATTGAGCTGCCAAGTGGATACGAGTACGGGCGGGGATTAGAATAATATTTTCTTTGGTAAATGCGCCCGGCGGGAACCTTAGAACATTGGCGCATTTGCGTGGTTTTTTCAATGTTTTTTATAAAATCGCGCATAGCGCCCAGACTTTGGATAAATCGGAAGAAGTGGGTTTTCATGTGTATTTTGCAATTGAGCGGGTTAAGGGTGAAAACGGGGTTTTTTACAAGGTTTTTTTAGCAAATGAATGGTTAAATGGGTTAAATGGCTTCTGAAGGGGAAAGAGGGGTAAGGCTTAGGGTTCTCAAACTGACCAGATGTCAATTTAATCCCTAACAGTGAACATATGGCTATAATGCCAAGGGGAGGGATATTTATACAATGCTTGGGGTTTATACACCATAGTGTTATAATAGTAGGGAAAGGATAACATAGGGGATTTAGATAATAGAAGTTAGCGGTTAATATGGATGGAAAAGGTGAATGAGGAGTGAAATCACTAAGTTTATGTGAAGATAACTTAGCTTAGGGAGTAGATCAAAATGAAAATATTTTTAGACAAGGAATGTGGCTTTTAAAGGAATAAGAACCACCATAAAACCTCAAATTCTTTCATGAATCTCAACTGATGAAGGGATGTTAGTAATGAATGTGAAAGGGGAAAATGTGAAGTTAGACATGCTCCTTTGCTTTGTTGCAACATGATGGAGAAGAAGACCTTCTCAATCCATTGATTTTCCTTTGTGAATAGGTTAGCACACATTCAATTGTAAGGAATGACATTTCTGCAATCCCATCTACCTACCCATCTACTTTCCTAGCATTTTTTGTTTCTTCATGGAGGGTGCACTTAGTCTTGCAGACCCTTATGTGCCTTTTCTTTTCTTTGGCTTTTTCCTTTTGATTTTCTATCCAAGGCTACCCTTATTGCTTCCAAGGTCCCAGATTAAGCAGTTGGCAACCTCAATTCTCTACCTAAGCTACTGGTCTGCCAAGATTAAACAGTTTGGACAGACTTCTTTCTCTATTCTACAACAGAAAAATTGAAACATGGCATGATCCAGATTAGGCTTTTGGACCATCCATCAAAACTTAATCAACATGAAGCTATATACACACATTGTCTCCTTTTGGAAATATGGGATCTTTGTATCACCAAAGCAGTGGAACTTTCTTTGCCAATCATGAAATATGAAACCTATTGGTATAGGTAGCTAACAGGAAGTGTAGGATAGTGATGTACTTCCCAACATCCTGTTGAAGGCTCGGCCAATAAAACTACTTCTATGACATTGCCACTCTTTTCTCTACTCTGAAATGTCCAATGACCAAACTGTAGTGTGCCTCCCAAATAATCTTGGAATGCTTGCTTGAAGGAACATAAAGGTGCCCCAGGTGGCATAACAATGTGCCTTGGAGGTGAAATTTTAGAACATGTTTGCCTTCTAGGAGCATCTAGTATGTGTCGTCAAATTTTGGATCACTCTTGTATAGATTTGGCCACCCCAATTTCTCATATCCATAAGAGTCAATCATAATGGTCAACACCATAACCAATTTTCAGATAAGACAGTCTACAACGTTATTGGTGCTCCCCTTATTGTACTTGATACTCAAATGGAACTGTTGCTAATATGTGGACCACTTCTGATGGTGATCACTTTGCAACTTTATGTATATGTGTATGCATTGTAGGGGTCATTGGTCTATGTGGATGACTATTTCCATCCCCATAATATAATTCTTCCATTGTCGATAGGCATACATGACAGAATGCATCTCTTTGTCATAGGTGTTGGTTGTTAATTTTTCTTATTTTTACCCACCTTTGTATCCCTTTCCTAAACTCATTTCATGCCCTTATTGTTCGATTTGCATTCTAAACAATGAAGGTACACCTATTGTCATGTCTTTGTGAATTTTTAATCACTAAAGTGTAGTCATGGTGGATTACTACCTAAAGAAACTTGCTAACTTAAGTTTTCATGTAGATTTGGAGGAATGATGATCAAAGGCATGACGATTGTTGAGCTGGCAAAGCTATCTTTGGATATCAGCTACAAGTGGTGGATCAACCTCTTAGCTAGCACAAGAGATATATTTGAATTTTGTTGTATCTCAAGAAATTGTTATGTATTTGTAGGCAGACAACTGCCATAATCTTAGGCACTATCACTTGATTTATGAAATGTATAAGCATTGATTACGGGGCTAGGAAATCTACCACTATGAAATATATGATGTTTGAGTTGTAACAACATACCTCTATAATATTATATTTTGATTAATACAATTGTTGATATTTTGAGTATTTTATAGATCTCAATCTTGCCACAACCCTGATCAGGGAGTTGGGCCCACTCTCCTGACCAGGTGCTCTTGGATTAGATGTATATGTGTGTAGGTTTATTTTTTTATGTGTTATCTCTTTGTTGTGTAATGATTTCAATGTGTTGATGTGAGTCTTAACTTGTTGTTTCTCTTATTTGTTTTTACATTTAAAACTTGATGTTACACATTGTCATGTTATGATTGAATTTTCAATGCTAGGTAGGGAACTTGTGGCTGGCATATATCTTTCAAGATTTCCTTGAAATAACCAGTTGGCCCCAGTTTGACAATTAATGTGGAATTGGGTGAATTGTGAGATTCATATCTGAACACCAAAATTTTGGCGTCATTGTCGGGGAGGTTACGAAGGTGCGAAATTACAACCAATATTGACCATAGGACCATTCTCTTGTCCTAGGGAGGGAAGTTTTTCACCCTTCTCTAGGTCTCGAGAATTATATTGTTTGTTTCTTTCATAAGAACCATTCTCTCATCCTAGGAGGGGAAGATTTTCACCTCGTTTCAAGTCCCAAGCTTAGAAATTTGTGGTTGGTTTTCTTTCCTTCTTTTACTTTCTTTTTAGGGGCCACTCTCTCGTCCCGAGGAGGGAAGTTTTCACCATGCTCCAAGTCCTACGATTTCAATTTATTTGAATGTTTTCCTTTTATTTTCTGCTTACATGAACAAAGATAAAAACAAAAGGGCTAGAGGAATACCCCCAAAAAGAGGAAGGAAATATCTTGGCAGAAATACATATATCCAAGAAATAATTTCAAGAGTTGAATCAGGAGCATCATCCTGAGCTGCTATTAGCGTGAGATATCATACGAGATTTTGAGGGCAGTTAGTTTCACAACTAGAACCTACCCCAATAATAGAAGCATAATTCAAGGAAGAAGAACTAGTAAGCAGAGGATCGGGGAAATGAACACTGTGAGTTTAGAAGAAGAAGAAGACTTGAGGGAATTCACTACACCATTTGATCGAGGAAGTGTTGATAAACAGAATCAACCATGCATTATAGAAAAACTAGAACCTATTGAGATTCCAAGTGAATATTGGAATATATTCATGGCTCCTTCAACTTCTTCGATCCCATTTCCAATTGGTGATATCACAAGAGACATACCTATGAATCATACTCCTCTGATAATATTACCTGACTTTCATGGTATTTCTTCTGAAGATCCAGACACCTTCCTGTTTGAATTCGATGTTGTTTTTTGGGGGTATGAAAACATTTCTGATGCACATAAATTGAAGATATTCCCCCACACTTTGAAGGTAACAAATTTGAGAGTATTCATAGGTTTAGGAGGGAAATATATTACTACATGGGATGATATGAAAATGATTTTCCTCGAAAATTATCAAGACTACTGCAAATCTTGAGATGTTAAGGAAGAAATTTTTAATATTATGCAGAAAGAGGATGAGAACATGGAGGACTTTGTGGAATGTTTCCAATATAGTTTACAAAGATCAGGCCATAGTGATCTGGATAAGGCCATCTTGAAAATATTTTTTCTCCAGGCACTAAGGGAGGAATCTTTGGAACTTTTGAGTGTAGTAGGAAAGGGAGACATATCAAAGGAATATTTTGACACCATCTGCAAATTATGCATTAAGTGTTCATGTGGAGCTGTGAGGTAGAGGTAGGGGATCCAAACCCTCAAGGCATCCAGTGGTAGACGAAAGAAAAAATTGGAAACTTGCTAGACAACTTGAGGACTGATATCTTAAGCACACTATTTTCATAGTTGGATGTTTTATAAGAAAAACAGTAGCAGATGGAAGCAAAGAAGGTCATGTCTATTTTATGCACTCAATGCAAAAAGAAGCACTCGCTTAAATAATGTACATTTAATACTATTGAGACCTGTGTAATATGTGAACAGAGCCATTCCACTAACACTTTGCCATCTCTTCGTGGGCAGAAGGTGACTTTTCAAGGAGAAAATGAAGAAGTAGATTAGTTTTACTTCATGTGATCAAGTAAACCATAGAAGCCATGGCCACAGAACATGAATCAAGTTATGCCTGAAGGCCCTTCTTAGTATTTTAATAATTTGAATTTTGGGTCTCAGTTTGTACCTTTTTAACCTTCATGGCCGCAGTCCTGTCAATATCCAAAGCCCTATCAACCATGGTTCCCTCAGTCTAGTCCAACTCCTTTATGTTCCCATAATTGGCGTGGAACTCCTCCTCCTTCAGGAAAATTCTCCAAGCTTGTGCCACAACAGCAGTTACAGCTTCCCTCTAATGCCTCCTCTAGTAATCCTCCTCTTCATCCACAACTACCTATTCTATACAACCCAAACCTAAACAATAGGGGGGCTAAACAGGTTGAGACACTCAACCTTCCTACATACGGTATTGCCACCATGGAATGTAATGAATTAAATATTTAGTCTAGTTGAGTGGTAAATACTCATACTTCACCAATAATTGTTGAACATACTGATGATGAAGTCTCTGAACCAGAACCTATGAATTCTGTTGGAACAACTTGGGATGAGTCAAGACAAATTCCTATGGAACAAAAACCCCCTTCTCAAAGAATTGTTACTAGAGGATGTCAGAATGGTCCACCTTATCCTGAGTGACTATCCTTGAGCAAATAATGTCCTCCTCCTGAATTTGACTTTTTACAGGAATTGAAAAACTTATTTGTCAAAGTCCCGTTACTTTAGGCTATGAAGGACGTAGCAATTTATGCGAAAATAATTAAAGAAAAATTCTCTAAGAAGCCTGGAATAAAACCAAAGGATTTACTTACTATTCATGTGATGGGAAAATTATTAGATATAATGTTGGGGAAGTCTATACCTCTTAAGTACGGGGATCCAAGGAACCTTATTCCTACTGTTATCACAAAACCTAACCCTGACAAGCTGTTGATTAGGAAGACAATGTGTAACTCTTTCAAACCAACTTTTAGCTGGGGTTTAGCCTCCTCAACCTGAGAGGGTTCTCTCACTAGATTAAATATTTTTGATAAGGATTAGATGGCTAACTCTATGAAATAAGTGAAGAAGTGTGAATGGTTGAAACATAATTAGTAAACATTCATTGGGCTTATGGAGTCAAAAATGTTTCAGTATGACAATAATGTTAGCTTTACATGGAAGTCAAGGCATCTAGAATTCAACATATGGAGAGTACATTAGAAGCATAAAGGAAAACACAGTCCACAAATGTATGAAGGAAGTTACAGCATAGCCAATGAATTCTAAGCAATCATACATTCATACCAATGTAAGTAATGAAAATAGGACAACCATAAGACGTTCTAAACATTGAATTCCTTCTGAATCTTGAAAAGCAAAGCCAAATACTATATTACCTTAAATAGAGTCTTACACAAAAGCACATTATGAGAATTCTTTACAAAAATTCCAACCTTTGGTGCATTACATTTTCTCCCATATATAGAGTTCATTACATAACTTAGATTCCTTCCTCCAGCATGAGGGAAATTCGAATTCTTCCTAATTTGACACCTATTAACACTTAAAACCAACTATTTAATATAACTGACTATTAACTAGCAGTTCTAGAGACCTAAAACAATTAGGAGTATAACTCCTGGTTATGTTGGTAATGGCATTTATTACAAAACAAACTCGTTCCCTAATAAGTGGCCTTCTTCAGTTTGGCTTTGGTGGTGGCTTTAAACTCCTTGCTAACCCTTGATGTCTTATTCTTTGACTGTCCCTGGATATTAGGAAGTTGCTCCTATTATTCTGCTTTGGTCTCCAAAAAGGATCTTCGAAGTTTGTTATCCCTGTTGTTCTTCTTAATTACATAAAATGCATTGGAATAGCTTGTTTTCCATGAGCTGTACACCTTGCTCCTATACACATGGTAAGACAAAAACTTCTTTAATGCTGCTTGAAGCATCATGAACAGTTATAGTTACAAAATACGGACCATTTTCATAACATAAAGTTTGGAGTTCATAAATGTCTTTCCATTCCTTGTTTTTCCCTTGCTTGATGTTCAAACCCTGTAAGTAATCCTTTGCAGCAACCCATCTTCAAAAAGAGTTCCTTTTTCTTCTCAAAATTGGCCCAAAAAATCATGATGTGTAGCTACAGTAGTTTCGTAGCATGCTATGAAGCTGTTGTGCATTAGGTATCACCTACAGCAGTTTCATAGTGGGCTACAAAACTACTGTGTGATTTCAAAAACACAATTTTATGCCAAAATTTGACTTCCTTGAGATTTTTTTCTTTTGAAATGGCTTTTCCATATGCCATGGGGTTATTCAAAACTAAATAAACTAATACCATTCTGCAAAGTAAACTTCAAAAAGGTGATCCACACCAAAATTTTAGGATTAGCCTTACTTTCTATGTAGTTCTTCTTAGCTGAGGATGTCCTTTAGGATGGTTCAGCTATATTTCAAATCTTCAATCTGTCTTTTCATTATTCGGATTCCAGTTCTCAATTTTGTATTGACCCTTCTGATATATCTTGCCTCTTTTATTGCAGGGACCGTCCAAGTGAAATATTGAGCATGACAGCTAACCACTTCGGGTATTGAAACTGTTTTATCCTCCCACAGAGCCTCCATTTTGTTAAAATTAGCTTCCTTCATTACATGTTTCCTTGAGGTTTTTCTATGTTTGGAAATCTCAAGATTTTCAAGCTTCAGTTTCTTCTTTACCTCTTCAAAACTACATTCCTCTTGCTGAGTGATAACTGCCTTACCTCTATCATCTTTGCGTAGTTTTGATGATGTCTCTGATGGAATCACAGGTCCTTCATGTAATTATGCTACCTCCCCTGTCTCACTTGCTTCTGGCTGTGCCTCTTATATCCTTTTTGAATGCCTTGTCATGGGTCTTCTTGATTTGAACACAAACTCTGAGACCTGGTCATCAAATTGAAGCTTTTTGGAAGGTTTAACTCTTTTGGTTTTGTTCTTGCTGGCTTCAAGTAACTCTGCTTGGACCAGAGGAGACTCTTCTATGTCGATGGCCTAGAGGAGATAATTCAAACTTCCCTTTGAAGCTGCGCTTTCATCAGTAATTACAGTCTTCCCCTTTTCCTTGGCCAATTGACTTCTTGTTACCCTTCTTTGGACAGTTTTATCAACAGACTACTCTTGTACTACCTTACTAATCTGAACCTTCTTGCTCTGTGACTGTTGAGGGGTGTCTTGAACTACTAGTGGTCTCATAGGCTCCTTCACCTGCTTTCTGGCCTTCAATTTCACAAATCTTCTTGATCTTGTTTCCTCTTGATGACTTACTATTGGTGAAGAAATCCCCGTAGCCTTAGGGCTGAGACTAGTTTCAGTTCTGAAGCCAGACATAAACAAGAAAATGGACCACTCCCTATCTATTTTTTGGAGCTCATGTAAAACAATCAATTTGACTAAGCCATGATGGAACAATGAGGTCTCACAGGCTTCCTTCTTCAACTGAACCATGTCACACATTTTTCGTAGCCTATGAAATAGATAGAAAGGCAAGTCCAGAGATATCTTTCCAGTGAAATGAAGTAGAAGTTTGAAGTGATAGGAATACACCTTATGTTATCTCACCTCACAGGTAAAGTATCTCTGTATGCAAGTAAGAAAATTAGCATATGAATCCTTCACAAATCTCCTGGGCACTGACTTGTTTAAGTCTAAATCAATGAACTCTGGCTTCAAGAATTCCTTGCAAGGAGTCATATCAAACTTGAAGTTTTTAAACCACATCTCCTGTCCCCTTGGAATTTTAGTGACTGCGGATATAACCTCTGGAGAAATTGGTAATTCAAGCACTCCAACCTTCGAATTTAATCCTATGAAATTGAAAGCAAACTCTTTGGTGACTTGCATGTGGCCTCCTTGAAGTTTTTCACAAAATCTCCAACAGCCAACCTGTTTGAAAGCTTGTTCAACTTCACTGTTCCTTAAGAGAACATCTAAACCTTTAGGATCATTCCTTGGACACCTGCCTGACCTATGGTCCTTCTTCTCTATAGAAATCTCCATGGAATTCTTGAAAAATGAAAATTGAAAGAGCTTGCATTGTCTTAATCTTGATCACTGCCTCACTTGAAATGAAAAGGGGAGCTGCCTCACTTGGAATGGAAAGAGGAGCTGCCTCACTTGAACTTTAAAGAATTCTGATCGAATTCCTATCAATTTTCCTCCTATGCATAAAAAAAACATGATCATAACTGAAAACACTTGGACCCTTTTTTGGAAATTTGAAATTCATGCGTACCAAGACACCTAACAAATCTAATGATGAAAATGAGTGGTTGCATGTGATAAGCATGGTGCATGGACTCACATTTGATGATGTAAGATTAACATATTCTAATGGATTGGACAGCTAGGTGAGATTTGGCACAAATCTACACGAATACCTGATTTCGTAGCACAGCTAGTTCAAATTTTGTGTTTTGCGCTACGAAAATTCCTAGGCAGTTTCATAGCGCATGAAAAACTTGACACAAGTTTGACACATGGAAATTTAGGTGTGATGTGGGGTCAGTGATAGGTAAAACCATAGCATTGACCCTATTTTACAATGCCAACAAGACTCCCTTCTAGGTCCTAGTCTCTAAAACAAACCATGGAAAATCTAGACCATGACTAACACCAACCTTTTGGAATCAAACTGATGTTCAAAATTTAGGAATTTTTTCTTAAGTGATAACAACTACATTAGATATTAATGGGGTTGATATCCGAAATCTGTTGGTAGACTTGGGGGTAGAAATTAATGTTATAACTTCCGCAAATGTGATTACCTTAGGTCTATGAAACCTTAAACCAACTCCTATCGTCCTAGAATTGGCATATTGGTCTACTATAAGACCGGTAGGAAAGTTGGAAGATATAACCATTTCAATAGACTCATGGCAATACCCTGTTGATATTTTAGTATTACATACCCAATCTCTAGTTGGTGGGCATCCTTTGATTTTAGGAGGGCCTTGGTTTACAACCGCAGACACTTACATTGGATGTCGGTTGGGTAATATGGTAATATCCAATGGGGAAGTTACAAATAATGCAATTATTTATCCCCTTGCAGAACCAAGTTCATCAGATAAATCACGATTTACCTTAACACAAAAACCTCTACCTACAAAAGGGCTCAAACCTGAAAATGAAGGAATTAGACCAATTCTTATTATTGTTGAAGCCCTCTATTCTAAGGATGAAAGGGAAGATGATGCCATTGGTGCTTTTATCAGTAGTCATAATTCTGTTTCTAATTCAACCTGCTAGCTATTATAATTTGTTATGAGTTGCAATGTTTAGGAAGTTATTGAACCAAAGACTAAATTTGAAAATGTTCCTATATTTGTACCCTGTAACAGTATTCCTGTAGAAATTGAACTAGAGAGGAAATTGAATATTAATCCTGACCTTTCACCTTCCTAGACTGAACGGTTACTAAAAGTCCTTTTGGAATATAAATAAGCCTTCACTTGGGAATATACAAACATAAAAGGGATCCCTGTTGATTTATGCACTCATCACATATGCATTAAAGAATAATGTCGACCTGCTAGGCAACCATAGAGAAGAATAAACCCTGCTTTAAAGAACATTGTCAAAGACAAATTACAGAAACTATTGGATGTGAGATTTATTTACCCAATCTCAGATTGTCAATGGGTGTCACCACTAGTCATTGTTCCAAAAAATAATGGCAAGTGGCAGATTTGTGTTAATTATAGGGAATTAAATAAAGAAACTCAGAAGGATCATTTTCCCTTAGCTTTTATTGAGCAGGTCCTTGATACATTAGCCAGAAAGAAGTTCTTCTCCTTTATGGACAGATTTAGTGGGTAGAACTATATCCAAATAGCCCCTAAGGATCAAGATAAAACTACCTTTACATTCCCCTAGGGAACCTTTGCATATCGAGTTCTCCCATTTGGTCTCTATAATGCACCTGCTCCCTTCCAAGCCGAAATATTGAGGATTTTTTGTGATCTAGTCAATGATAGTGTTGAAACCTACATGGATGACTTCACCCCATATGGGGATTCCTTTGAAGAAGGTCTAGAAAACATAGAGAAAGTATTTAAAAGATGTAAGAAAACACATTTTTCTCTTAGTATAATAGAATGTCATATGATGATGAAGGAAGGAATAGGGTTGGGACATCTGCTTTTTGTTGCAGGATTTCGGGTTTATCTTGCCAAGGTAGAGGTAATATTAAATTTTCCTACACCTAAGACACTGACATATGTACATAGTTTCATCGTTTATGCTGGCTCTTATAGATGTTTTATAGAAAAAAATCCTAAGATAGAATTTCCAATTTTTGAATTGTTACCTAAGGATGCAGAATTTGTGTGGGCAGATGAATGTGAAACAAACTGTGTGAAAATCAAAGAACTAGTTTTCAAAGCTCTGATATTATGTGGTCCTGACTGGAATCTCCCATTTCATATCTCTATAGGTGCTTCTCACACAACAGTAGGGGAATTTTTGGGACAATAGGAGGACAAGAAACCGTATGCTATTTATTTTGTCAGCAAGAATTTGACTCCTGCTGAAATGAACTATACGGTAACTGAAAAAGCGTTTTTGGTTATTATTTGTACTATTAATAAGTTTCAAAATTACATTACAGGAGAATCCCACTTTTGTGCACACTGATAATACAAACATCAGGTATCTGATGAATAACTAATAACTCCTGGTCGTATTATGAGATGGTTATTATTAATTCAAGAATTTGATATTACCATTGTAGATAAGCCAGGGGAAGATAATGTAGTTGCAGATTTCCTATCTAGGTTGGATACCAGTGATGAAGGTGCACCTATAGAGGATAGATTTCCAAATGAACAATTGTTTTCAGTTTCTACTCACACTCTGTGGTATGCAAATATTGATAACTATCTCTCTACATGGAAATTACCTCAACACTTACCATATAGAGAGCAGCGAAGGATAATCCATCATAGTGTTCGCTATTCATGGATAGAGGGATACCTCTTTTATGTTGATCAGCAAATATGGTGCTGCATAGGTGAAAATCACATCTATGATTTCTTCAAATCTACTCACGATGGCTCGTGTGGGGGGGGAATTTTTCATATAAGAGGGCAGGTCATAAGGTATTACAGATGGGGTACTATTATCCCTCTATTTTTCATGATGAAAGGAAATATGTCTAAGGGTACGATAGCTACCAGTGGATGGGACAACTTGGTTGGTCGGATGAGATGTCCTTACAGCCTCAACTAGTTCTTGAACCCTTTGATAAATGGGATATTGATTTCGCTTGGCCATTCAATCCATCCTCACATCAGAAAGTCCACATTCCGGTCTTCACGAATTATGTGACAAAGTGGGCAGAGGCTAAGGCTGTTGTGAAAGCAACATAACAGGTTGTTTGAGATTTCTTATTTGAAGAAATTATCGCTTGGTATGGAGCTCCTATATAGATAGTTTCAAATGGAGCGGCATAGTTCACATCACATATTATAGTAGGAATTATGAAGAAGTATGGAATCAAGCACATGGTGACATCTCCATATCATCTTCAAGCGAATGGTCAAGTTGAGAGTACAGATAAAGAGATGGAGAATATCCTTATGAAGATTGTAGCAAACCATCGTCGGAACTGGGATGAAAAGCTTCCTGAGGAACTTTGGGCATATAGAACAACATGGCGAAACACAACACAATTTTCACCATATGAGATTGTCTATGGGAAATCACCTTTGTTTCCAGTGGAATTAGAAATTAGGATTCTCAGGATAGCCCTTGAAGTAGTTTTGTATCTTTCAGAAGCTGAGAAACACCGACTGGAATAGTTAAATGAGTTGGATGAATTTTTCTTGGTAGTTATCCAGAACACTACTACAATTCAACATCAATGAACTAAATGGTATGATAAATTTATCAAGAAAAAGGTGTTTCGAAGAGGATATTGGACATTACTTTATGACTCTCCGTTCAAAGATTTTAAAGGAAGACTCTACTCTAGATGGATGGGACCATATGAAGTTGACACGTTGTTAGATAACGAGACTATTAGAATTGTGACAATCGATGAGGCACATACTCCCCTGATTGTAAATGGACATCGCCTCAAATTGTATCATATCTAGTTTCCAAAGTCTCCTTTATTAAACATCTCTCTGATAATTGTGGTTTTGAATTTATTAGTGCAGATAATTCTTCCTCTACATCTCTTGCTTTATATATATATATATATATATATATATAAACTAAAATGTTGTTAATACTCTATTGTTGTTTTTCTTGCAGGAACTTTGTTGGTGTTGTTACACCACTAGTGGTGTTACTCCTCTAGTGTTGATACTCGGCGAATGTTGATTTCGTCTAAGTATTTCACTGTTGTTTTTACTCCACTGGTGTTGTTACTCCTCTAGATCTGTTATTCTACAAATTTTGATTTCGCCTAAGTACTACAATGATGTTCTTACTCCTCCAATGCTGTTACCCCGTTGTCACAATTTTGTCTAAGTACACTAGTGTTGTTACTTCTTCAGTGTTGTTACTCCATTCATCATGATTTCATCTAAGTACACTGGTGTTGTTACTCCTTCAATGTTGTTACTCTGTTCATCATGATTTCATCTAAGTACACTGGTGTCATTACTCCTCCGGTGTTGTTACTCCATTCGTCGTGATTTCATCTAAGTACACTAGTGTTGTTACTCCATTCTTCATGATTGTCTAAGTACACTAGTGTTGCTACTCCTCTGGTATTGTTACTCCTCTAGTGTTGTTATATCTCTGGTGTTGTTACTCCATCAAGGTAAGTCGCCAGGTTCGTCCCCAACTAACTTCATGGATTTGATTGATGTTTCACCTATGACATGACTAAACATGACCACAAACAATAATCCCTTAGTTGGGGGGAGGTACTCTATTAATTTTAAATGTGTCATATTTAACATCAACAATGATTCATCATCATTTTTGTTGAACCTCGCGGCGACTCATACACTCCACATTAACATTTCTATATTCACCATACCTTGTGCAATTATCTATATGCATTGGAACTTGAACTATGTATGATTGAATTGAATTATGGTCCTTTCCAACGTAGTGTAACAATTTCCATTATTTAGCATAATCCGCAATGAATTTTTCCATAATATTGTCCCATATTTCCCTTTCACCACATCTCTGGAAACTGTAATCCTTGTCATCACAACCTTACTAGCTAATGCTCTCCTAAATGATTCTGCTACTACCCTGAGTGCTACTACCCTCAGTGTTTCTATAGGGAAATTTGAAGAATGGGTTGGCAAGTTGTTAGGCATGAACCTGAAGACACAGTACAGGTCATATGCCATCCATATGTATGGTAGGATATTCATAATTGGGGGTGGAATACCTATTTTAAGAGGTTGTAGGGATTCAATGAAGCCGTTAGCATCGAATTTGCATTGAAATTAGATATGAATTATTCCAGAGTTAATGGCATGGAAATTCATGTCATAGAGCAAGAAATTTCAATTGTTAGCATATTGCCGCAAGGTGGTAGAAAGGGTTCACTAGGAAATTGCATGTACCAAAATTTTCAGAATTATTCTTATAGGTAGGGGAGACTGTCGTTCAAAAGGGAAGGGGCTATGATCAGAAGTCTTTTCCATATCCATAGGCCGAGGTTGTGTGTTTCGTGGTGTGATACATCACTTGTGAAGGGTGGATTTCCACCCTATTTCAAATACCATTTCAAACTTCTTTCACGCCTTTGGTTCTATTGTGTGCATTCTCTGGACACTCTACATCTATTATGGAATAATCTATAGTTAATGGCATGGTTTTCTGATCAATTGTGGCAACCGTTGGCGATCCTCACAAACCACGAGCTTGTCAAGTTGTTAGTGGTGCATGCTGTGTCAGAAAATTCTGTGGCTTAGCCAGAATTCACTGAATTGGTAGAAGAAGAACTTCTAGCCATGATGCCAACAAGATAGGAAGAGGGATTAGTAGCAAAAGAAGAAGCTACAGATGACATTATTACACAAGAACGAACATCAGCCGCTGAACAAGGCGAAGTATTGGTGATGGAGCAGGATACATTAGAACCACAAATTGAGAAAGGGGCCGTAGAAGATGTTGTTACACAAGAACCAACATCGACTGTTGACCTGGAAGAAGAAGAAATGGACGTAGAAGGGGGTGTATATGACACTACTACACAGGAACCAGTGTTGACTTCCGACCTGGAAATAGGATCGATGGAAGTGGAAGGAAGTGCAATCAATGTTGTTCCACAGGAATCAACATTGACCACTAAGATGATGGAATAATTGTCAGCAATAGAAGAAATTGCAAGCGGTGTTGTTACAAAAGAACTAGCATTGCTTGCTAAAGTCATGGAGAAACCAATGGAATAAGTGGAAGTCATGGTCGATGCAATTACATAAGAACCAGTTTTGATTGTCAAAAAAACGACCAAACCATAAAAGAAGATGGCATGGAGAAAGGAGAAGGAAAGTGTAGAAAAACTAGGGGAAGGAGAAGGAATTTAAGTAGCAGGTGTAGAAAGGATGGAGATCGAGGATGATATCCCTTGTTCTTCACTTTCTTCCTCTCTTCCAACAGTGGTAAGGAAAATTTTCACCCCTAGATGCTCGACGAAAGAGAAACTATGGCTAGTTATATTCGCATAGAGCTGCTAGAAGAAAAATTGGTTGTTGGTATCAACCCGCAAGGGTTAGAACCAATTTTTGAGCAAATAATTGAATAAATTGTGGCTGGTGTTGTTTGCACAGAGCCATTGGAAGAGAATGTTTCTATTGGTATCGACCCACAAGAGCCACAACCTATTTTTGAGCAGATGGAGGAGGATAAATAGACAACAAAGCGAACAAAGCAGCCACATGAAAAATGTATCAAAAATGTTACTTTGCAAGGGCCTCCAATGGTTACAGAGTCACTTAGAGATAATGTAGAGGTTTCAAGACCTGTGAAGGGAAATTTTGGGGTCGCCCGTGGAATCTAGGAGAAGACAGAGGAAATAAGGGTGAAGAAGGAACCAGCGGACGAGTTTCCTGACATCAACCTGCAAAATCCAACACTGGTCACATGACTAGTGGAGGATGTCATTATCCAGCAAGAATTTATTGAACAGTGCACAAAAAGAAAGACCCCCATCCAAGAAGGTACCCGTCGCAATTCAAAGAAAATATGCAATTAAAATAGGAGATTATTAAGTTTAGGAAGCAAGTTTTATGCTTACAGAGATGGGTGAAGAATCAGAAGAAGAATTTCGATTAGGTTTCTATGAATCATGGAGTCAAAAACACTTCAGCAGTGGTACAGACCGAACCATTGTCGCATCTGTTTGAGTCGTGGGAATTCTTGTTCATTGCTGAAATCCAGAAATGGTAGGCTACTGCATCTCATCTTCAACGAGGGTCTATCTCTTTGGAAGCCCATTGGGAAGGAGTGTGACGGACTCAAGAACAAGATGTGAGAATTGTGACCGATTACATGACTCAAATGGATAAAGCTAAGAAGCAACAGGAAAAACAAAAGAAAAATATTAAGGAACTAGAAGAACAGGCGCAGCTACTAAAGGCTGACAAATATGAAATGTTCGCTCTGGCGCAACAGGTAATGGCATGTCGACCTCATACTCGTAGTCATGCTCTATTCTTCCATGAACAATACCTTTTATTTTGTTTGGAGAGCATCCATTGGGAGATAAGTCACAAAATCGAAGCTCCGATACAATTTCTGTTGATCCTAAAGGAACACAATATTCTAAACGAGCACTTGATGTGCGGACTCTATATGCATCATTATTTTCTGGGGACTGATCAATTGTTAAACCTAGTGCCATATGTGGGGGATATTCAGTTGAGAGCCTTCACCTCCTTCATGCTTATCCAAGTTAACTGGAAGAAATCCTTTCACACATTCGAATAGAACCAAGTGAATAGGCCACTTGTAGTTCGAGCAGAGCATTGTCAGGCTATGAATATTTTTAACAAGCATCATACCTTCTTGGTAATAGAAGGACAGAGGGGTCAGATGCTGGCAACACATAAGTGGTGTGCTAACATGTGTACAAAACAAATTTTTACCTTTCAAGAGGAGGCCAGGGTCAACTATCAGAAACAATGGGTGTTATTGTCAATTGTGTTAATGTCAGTGTTTGCATCCTTCCACCAACGATCAAACATGCCCTTAAAAAGTGGTCTTAGGGTGTCAAAGTCAAATTTTGTCATTTCAATGAATCTTCAAGTAAAATTTGGTCCCTAGTTATTAGCTCTAGGATTGTTTTCACTCCTTCCAAATTTTTCTAAGTATTGGTCCATGCCACTATTCGGCTGAGTGTACCATCATTTAAATATTTTTCATCATTATTTCAAGTTTCAATGGGTAATTTTACACCTTGTTTGTGCTTCAGTTGTGCTTAGGTAAGGCTCATTTCCCTCTCCTAGGGTTTTGAAGGTAATTTTTCTTGCATGGTCAAATCATCAACAAAACTTGTATCTTGATGCTCATACACCTTCCCCTATCCTTAATATAGCTTATTAAACACTTCCCATCACTAATACCCCTCAAATTCATCATTTTCCCACAAACCCTAGCCTATTGCTACAATTTGACACTTTTCTAGGTTAGGCCTATGTTCTTACCTTTTGGACCCCTTCCCCTCAACTCAATCCTTGAAATTCCACTTTCCACTACTTCCTAACATCCCTCCCTACTTCCCAAAATTTTCTCAAGAATTTAGAAGCCCCACATCCCCTTCATTTCCCTTCATTTCTACAAATCCCCTGTTCCACACATCGGGATAGGTTTTATTAAAATTATGTTTCTGAGCAAGAAAAGATGAATTTGACAAAAGTGAGAGATGCTTTTGTCCATAATAGACTCAAGAAGAAAAACATCCTTCCATTTTTACACAAGTCTCATGGTGTGGGAGAAATTTCCAAAGAATCCTTTACCTCAGGAGAGTTGATGCACTTTTGGTGTGACCTTGGGAAAATAAAACTTTCTCCTAACTGGAGGGACCAAATGAATTGTTTGATTAGTCAAATGATAGCTAGACACAGATAGCTTTCCAATGAGCTATCATGAGATCATTTTGGAGTTGAGTAAGATCTCTAGAAGTTGACTGAAATAGCAGTCTACATTTTGACAGCCTCATTCTACACATTTTGACCAGTTTTGGGAGATTGAGCCTTTGATAGGGAAAATGAGGTCCAAATTGAAAAATTCAAGATGTTCTGGAAAGTAGACTCGATAATATTTCCAACTAGGTATCCCATTCTCAATTTGGACATCAGGAAGGTAGTCAAAAGTTGGATTGAAGTGGCACTAACCATTCAAGAGGTGGTGCTACGCATAGGACAATTCCAACAGTGTAAAATAACACTGCGTTGCGCGTTTATGAGGGCGATGCGTGCCTGTAACAAGTGCCGCGCGTTGATCTAGAAAGGGAAAAAAAGCATCCAGCTACCTAAAACATCAAAAATAACCCTCTCCTCCCTCAAGCAAGTAATTTTCCTCACCGTACTTCATCATTGGTTTGCAAATGAAGTTTTTAAAGGTAATTTACAATGGAAAAAGTGAAATCCTAGATTCTTCCTTAATTATACCCTAGAATCCCTAACCCCCATTATATCTCCCATCACCTATCACTAAAGCCCTGAGCCCCTCCGCTATATCACTCCATAACATTTTATATTCCTTTATCCTTCATCCCACAAGCTATACTTCAAAAAAGGACCCAAGCCCCTCTCCCTCATTTTCATGATTCATACCCTCCCATTCATTCCCTAGCCCACCAAATACCTCACAAGGTCATCTCTCATTCCCTTATTCCTAATCACTCTTGTTCACTCCCTTCATCCCTTTTCTAGGAGTGCACAACCTCAAAATTTGTAAACATGGACAAAGAAGACAGAGACTATGAGGAGGAGGAAAACATCGGCAGTGACAGTTCAACAGATAGACCTAGGCATAAGAGAAAACTACACAAGGGAGGTAGAATTATTAGGGAAGAGCCATAAAACCTCAGAGAATTGTAGGCCTCTCAGTTGGTTGTCACTTGTTTCAGACATCTAGGGTGCTATGAGTTTTGTGAGCAGGTAGAGAGAGTTCAACACCACCCTGAGCTCACCAGGCTCTTTGTAGCCAATCTTCGGGACAATAGGGTAACTCTTGCTAGGATGACATTCACAGTCTCACCCTCCATCATTGTAGATGCAACCAGGATTCCAAATGTAGGGGAGAAGTGTTACAAGGCACAAGACCTGGATGAACACTATTATGAGCCTTATATCAAACCCAGGTATAGAAATGAGGCAAAAGGGATTTTTCCTTTCAGATTTCTTGAAGACAAGTATGCCCCCATGATGAAAATCATCATGAAATATTTCACTTGTGAGGGTAGATTTTCGAGACTGTACACCTATCACATTAGGTCTCTCATGCATTTTACCAGGGTGAGGATGTTAAACCTCCCTTATTTCTTATTCAAGAATATTGAGAAGATGGCCCACTTTGTATAGAAAAAGCCATACCATCAATAAATGAGTAGTCTTTATCATTATTCCCTGATCAAGATAATTGTGCTTCATCATCTTAACTTCCTCAACATCTCTTGGGAGACATTCATTGCTCATGACATCTTCACAAGTCCTCAAACTCCTCCACCAGTGTCTCAAGAATCAGGAGGACCTTCTAGCAATGCTCAAGTGAAGAGAGATGAGAAGGCCAAAGAGACTAGAGCTACTAAGGTGCCTGGGACCTACATGACATATAAGATGGTCATAAGGAAATTGTTTGCACCTGATAGGAAAGTGTTTGCTCCACAGGATGTGGAAGGGACCTTGCCTTCTTCATCAACTTATAGGCAAATGCTTACTCCACAGGATGTGGAAGGGGATTTTCCTTCTTCATCAACATAACAAGAACAGGTGCAACATCTGCACAAAGGGAAAGAAAAGATGCTAGAGGAAAGTTTTGATGATGAGGAGGAAGAGCTAGAATTTTATTTGAGAGAGCATGATGAGCCAGAGCAACATTATACTCATCATGGCATGGAAACAATTGACTTAAAGGCTCAGGATAAAGAAACATTAAAGGACATCATCATACAGGAGAAAGAGGCTTAAGTCCAAGCATTGATGGACAATTTGGAGAGAGCCAAGTATGTCATCACATATTTGGAACAAGAGAACAAGAAACTGAGTGACAAGCAGGTCCTCATGGAGCTGGAACTTCTCAAGGTAAAATGACAAGGTGACAAGGGTAAATCAACTATGCAAGAGGAAGAGGCACCTGTCACTTTGACTCCCATTAAGAAGGAAATTGATGGTGATAGGGAGATTTGGATTGAAAGAGTTAATTTTCACTTAGAGAAGTTGTTGCAGAAGGCCAATAGGGACAACCAGATCATCAGGCACATGGCCTACCACTACAGGACCCGGAACAAAATTTTCAACATGAGGGTCAAACAGATGAAAGATAGGATAAGGTGGGCTCTAAAGGGAAAAAAAGAGGAGGATAGGATTAGGTTGCTTGTTGAAGCTTCCTTGGCTCATTAAGATGCTTGATGATGGTGCTACTCACCAATTTTGGTTAGGTTTGCAGGAGATTTTGTTTTTGGCAAATTTTGGAAATTGCACACACAGAAAATCTGGCTCAACGTAGCGCCACTGGCACTGCACTTTTCCTAGGGGCACCCAATGGAAAAATTGTTAGGTCCCTATACTACTAGTGCAACCCCTTATTGTTATTAGTACAACCCCCTTATTATATTGTTGTGCCCATGTAGTCCCCATATTGTTATTATTGCGCCCTTACATTATTATTGTTATGTCGGCTCTGATTATATTATGATTCCTTAGACTCCTATATATATAAAGGAGGTCTTGGCATTCATATCATCCAAGAATTGTTCATTTGTGTAATGTAAAGGAGGTTTCCCCATTGAAGAGGCTTATTTCTAACGCATTCATCTATACTTTCTATCATTTTGTGAGCTAGTTGCATAACATTTGGTATCAAAGATTTGGATTCTAGGGTTTTTCTGCTCCAAACAGGTCATCATGGTATGTTCGCTATAACTTTTCTCTACGACATTTTAGAAGCTAAAAAAAGAACCCATTTGAGAATATATCTTTTTGGACTGGGCATCCGAATTTCAGATCTTGTCTCGCTAGATTTTCAGAGATATGATATGAGGATGTTAGGGTTTTTGCAATCTCTAGAATTTCATCTAAAACAGGTCATCGTGGTATTTTCACTATAATCTTTCTGCTACAAAGTCTTAGAAGCTAAATAGAAAACCCATTTGAGAAGAAATCATTCAAAATCTTGGGTCTGAATTTCAAATCTTGTCTCGCTATATTTTCGGATATATGCTCTAAGGAAGTTAGGGTTTTTGCAAACGCCTGAATTACATCCTATACAGGTGACCTTGAGAAAATCGTCATAACTTTCTCTCTGAGAAACAAGTTGAAATCTAGTTAGAAATTGTAGAAAGATGATGGACTATAGTTTTTTGTGCTTCGTTTTTAGATCTGAAGGTTGAAACAGTGACATGTGGCACATCGTACAAGTTCGCTCTACTGAAACATTATATAATTAGGTCATCTTAAGAGATTGGGCATAACTCTTTCTTAGAGAATCAAATTCTAATCAAACTTATGGGGTTAGAAATAGGACTCAGAGGGCTACTCCAAGAGACAATTTTAGGACTTTGAGATCTGAAAGTACAGAGTTACAGGCATTTCAAGATCAAGCTCCTGAAATCAAGAAAAGGAGATATGAGGAAGTTTGATGGAAAGGATTTAGTAAATTGGATACTACAGATGGAGAAATATTTTGGTCTACTTGGTGTACCACTATTACAAAAGGTATGTATTGCATCTTCATATTTAGAACTGGATCAATTTTTATGGTATAAATGGCTTTTTTCTCGTAAACAACTTGTTACATGGTCAATTTTCACGGAGGAAATGATAGCACATTATGAGGATACAAAGAGCAACACCTTCTTTAGAGCAACACCACAACAATTGGAAGAAAAAAGAGAAAAAGGGCTTTGTTACAATTGTGATAACAAATACATTAAAGGTCATAAGTTTGCTGAGAAGAAATTATTTTACATTGATTATGGAGAGGAGGAGGAAAAGGATAAAGAAACGTCAAAAGAAGAGTATATACACCGGGAACCAACCCCAGAGAAAGAAGAAATGAATCCGACTATATCTTGTAAAGCATTGGAAAGAATTACCACTCCTAAAACTCTCAAGATAGAAGGACATATCAAGAAGAAAAAGGTTCAAGAAGTGGAATATCACATTGAGAAAGAAGAAATGAATCCTACCATATATTGTAATGCATTGGACGGAATTACCACTCCTCAATCTATCAATATAGAAGGACACATCAAGAAGAAAAATGTTCAAGAATTGAAAGATCACATCGAGTCTCAAGAAATCAATCCGACCATATCTTGTAATGCATTGAAAGAAATTACCACTCCTCAAACTATCAAGATAGAAGGACATATCAAGAAGAAAAAGGTAAGAGTGTTGATTGATTTGGGTAGTACCCATAATTTTATTGATTGTAAGATATCCAAGGAATTGAATTGCTTCCTATATCCAACATCGGAGTGTCAAGTGATGGTTGCAAGTGAAGGAACCATAAATTTCTCTGGAAAGTGCCATAATATCAAGCTATCCATGGGAGAGAATGTATTGAATAGCCCAATCCTTTCCATTCCAATGGGTGGCGCTGATGTTTTACTAGGAGTCCAATGGCTACAATCTTTGGGTACAATAGCTTTTAATTTTTAGGAACTTTTCTTGAAATTTTTTTGGGAAGGAAAGGAAGTTGAATTGAGGGGTATCGAAGGAAAACCTGGAAATATAATCAACTCTAATAGAATGAGAAAGCTTCTAAATAAAGAACAATGGGATGTAATTGCACAATTATTTTCACTAGAGGATCCCACATTGAAATCATGTATTTCTCCAGATCTCCAAAACATTTTGGACAATCGTTCCAAGGTATTTGAGACTCCCGAAGGCCTACCACCTATTCATTATCATCATCATGCTATTCATTTGATTCCACAAAGTGTTCCTCCAAACATTGGGCCTTACATATATCCATATGCCCAAACGAGTGGGAACTCATTCAAAAGTTGCAGAAGATCCCAATTCAAACAGTATTGCGAGAACTTGACAAGGAAGGAAAAATCATACTGTAACCTGAAGCAGTTATAGAACCGATAAATCAAAAGCTAAGAAATAGATCTATTTCAGAGTATCTCATCAAGTGGAAGAACTTACCCACTGAAGATTCCACATGGGAGGACAAGAATTTATACAGAAGCATCAGTAACTACTCAAGCATTGACGATAACACTTTTTGAAGGAGATGGGAATGTTAGGTCCCTATACCACTAGTGTAACCCCTTATTGTTATTAGTAAAACACCCTTACTATATTGTTGTGCCCATGTAGTCCCCATATTGTTATTATTGTGCCCCATAGAAGCCCACTATTGTTATTATTGCGCCCTTACATTATTATTGTTATCTCGGCTCTAATTATATTATGATCCCTTAGACTCCTATATATAGAAAGGACGTCTTTTCATTGGTATCATCCAAGAATTGTTCATTTGTGTAATGTAAAGGAGGTTTCCCCCTCGAAGAGGCTTATTTCTAAGGCATTCATCTATCTTTTCTATCTTTTTGTGAGCTGGTTTCATAACACAAATTGCTTGCATTTTTGGATTCAGAGTGATGAGTACATGCACCCTATGGATTTGCTAAGTTTTTGAGGCAGAATTGGTCCACCAAAAAGTCAAAAAACACCCCAAAAATGACCTTTCTCCCACTTTTTCGACACGCAAAAGCATACTTCATAGAATCCACTTTTGAGGGTTAAAATGAGCTTCAAATGAAGAAATTCTAGATGTTTTGGAAAGTAGACTTGAATATCTTTCCAATGAGCTATCATGATCTCAGTTGTGATGTCGGTAAGGCCTCCAAAAGGGTCCTGAAGGTGGTGCTGCATGTTGGACCAGTGGCACTGCGCGTAGCACAAATTTTGCACTGGATGGCAATTTTATTGTGTTTTCACTGTGTTCATGGAGTTTCTCTCATGGAGGATTTTTTACTAATGTAAATGATGACTTGGCTTTTAAATATGATTGGTAATTAGTAGTAGAGGGTATATTCATTAGATTAAAAGTCATTTTGAGCACAAATGAATCAGTTTCCTCGCTTTTAGAGGCAACTTGTTAGGATGCCTAGATTCCAGTTTCTTGCTCAGTGTTGGTTAGATTAGCTCCTCATCTTAGGGATTTGACCCCTGAGGAAGGGACGAGGTTGAAACAATGTCCATATCCTCTTCTTCTTTCTCATTGTAAAGGGTTGGACTCAGTTGGATGCTTATGCCTTGATTGTACATCATTGTGTAGTAGTTTAGCAGGAGATTAATAAAAATTGCAGCTATTTCTTTGGGATCCATGTGGTATGGAGTTTAGTTCAGTTTCTTCTCTTGTGATAATATGTTAATATGTTTTGTGTACTTAATTAATCATTTCATTGCTTCTAATTTAATGTTTTCAAGCTGATACACAAAATTCATTACATCACTGCTTTGCTTTGGGGAAAAATTAACCATTATATGTTTTCTATAGTTTGGGAAGGATCCATGGTAATCACATGCTCTTCCTAGCCTCTCGCCAGTCTTAAAACATCTCACCCATCAAGCTCTACAGTGCTAAACATTATGCGTACCTTGCCCCATTCAATACCTTGCAATTTTGACCTTATTCCCTAGTCCTAACTATCTGGCTCCTCTTGATCTAGCAAAATCCCTTCAAAATCAAATCAAACCTTGTGCTACAATACCTAGCCTAATATCCCTTTCCTGATCTAGTCATCTTGGCTGAGATTCTTACGGAGAGAGCCCTCTCCTGGCCTAGTAGGGCTAGCTACTTGGCTAAACGTTGTTTGTGGTTACCTTGGCATTTCCTTCCTTCAGCCTGAGGTTCAATCCAGGTGATAAAAAACTACAGTAAGAATACGCAAACCTTTTGGGCTACTAATTTTTTTTCTGGATTTGGACAGAGTACCATGGTATATCACATGCATTCAGACCTGTGGGATCCGATGGATGTGTTTTATATTTTGTTTTCCCATTGTTTGGTTGCAAACTGAAGAGTACACACCATCTTACGTGGTATACAAGGATTGGTGGAAGGAAGTCATTAAAATATATGGATACTAGGTTCTTGGAATACCAATGGCTGTGAAGTATGAACTTGCATAACTCCATGCCGATCATAGTGAATATAACACAAATTTGCGCTGGATATGAGTTGCATGAGGACATGCAGAAAGGCTATTTGGGGGGAGATGTTGGTAGCTAATTTTGCCTATTTTTACCCACCTTTTTATCCCTTTCCCAAACTCATTACATTCCCTTGTTGGTCAATTTACATTCTAAATAGCAAAGGTACATCTATTGTCATTGCTTTGTGAATTGTTGATCATTGAAGCATAGTCATAGTGGATTACTGCCTAAAGCGACTTCTGATTTGGATTTAAACAGGAATGCACCAAATTACAAATATAACCATAAATACAGAGATGTATCAGAAATAATGCTTCATTTCATTAATGTAAAATACTGAAATATGCTTACAAACAAAAATGGAAATAAAGTAGCTGAGGTGATGGTAGCTTATCTCTGAGAAGAGATGTGGCGGCTACATGCTATTGAACTATGTTAAAATGAGGCATGAAGGCCTATTTATTGTTTAGAAACAATGGAAAACCCTAAACATCCAAAAACCTAACCCTAGGAGATGAAGCACCAAACTATGGGCCCCATTTGGGTAAATTGGTTCATCAACTTCCCAGGGTCGTAACTTTCGCATATGATCTCTGTTTGACACACACAATACCTCACTAGAAATATCTATCCAACGACTACAACTTTTGAGGGAGCTACATGATTCATGGACTCATGTTGCTCCCCATTTTCCTAAGAAACTTCATTTAGGGAGTCAAAATGGCTCCAAAATTTCAGGACTCAAAAAACCGCCAAAAATAGTAAATTGTGCTACAAATAAGGAAACTGAAAAACTGAAAGAAACAATGGTGGGGGTCCAAGTGGAATAGGCGGGTGGCCACCAATATCCATGTAGATCAACCTGTTAGCTTAATTTTTCATGCAAATTTGGAGGAATGATGATCAAAGGCATGATTAAGTGTATGGTGACTGTTGATCTTGCAGCGCTATTGTTGGATATCAGCTGCAAGTAGTGGATCAACCTCTCAACCAGCACAAGCTCTATCTTTTAATTATGTTGTATCTCAAGAAACCTCTATGTATTCGTAGGTAGACAACTACCATAATCGTAGGCACTATCAGCTGATTTATGAAATGTATAAGTATTGATTACAGGGCGGGAAAGCTACTGCTAAGATATATACGAGTTGTAACAACAGACCTTTGTAATGATATATTTTGATTAATACAATTGCTGATATTTTGAGTATTTTATGGATCTCGATCTTTCCACAACCCTGATTAGGGAGTTGGGCCCACTCTCCTAACCAAGTGGTGTTGGATTAGATGTATATGTGTGTAGCTTTATTTTCTATTGTGTTATGTCTTTGCCGCGTGATGATTTAAGTGTATTGTTGTGAGTCTTAACTTGCTATTACTCTTATTTATTGTTACAGTTATAACTTCTTGTTACACATTGTTATGTTATGATTGAATGTTCAATGTTAGGTAGGGAACTTGTGGCCTGCATATATCTTGCATGATAGACTTGAAATAACTAGTCGAGCCTCGGGTTGAAAATTAATGTGGAATTGGGTGAATTGTATGATTCATATATGAACACCAAAAATAGGTGGGATACTTTCAAACTCTATCTAAAAGTATCTCACGGTGATATTCCATTAGATTCCCCTACTGAGTAAGAACTTCCTGTTATATGGAATTTGCATCTATGGATAAACACATTTTCCCTAAGTGGATAACTACACCTAGAACAATAGAAAGAAAGTAGTTTAACATTTTCCTATAGTAGATAGAAGAGATGAAGGAACTTACTTGTAGTCTTTCACTTCCTTGATCCCCCTTTGAATCGCTCTCATCGCTCCCACTTGAACTAAACCCGCTCAAAGGGTACCTGTATCAAGAGAAACAGAAACAAGAAATGATCAAAGCATATATGATCTATCTACTATAAACCAATGGAATCGAAGGCATTGAAACAAATAATCATCATAGATATGAACAATAATATGAGAAATGGAATAAACTCTTTATTAATGTAGAAGGAAGAGTATCTCCCAATATTGTTCGATCCTATGCCACTCCTCCACCTTCATTCCAACCCTTTCCAAATCAAAAGCACACCAATCCAGCAACATAGCATTTCTTGATATGAAATCAATTCTCAAACCAACATAATTTCCTTACAAACTTCAAATTCTATCCCCTTCATCACTATGATGAGTGCTCAGCTTATAGGAACTGGAGGTGGTTTTGTCATAAATGAGGGCACTGAATGGTTTTCAAAATTGGTGTTAGTTTCAATGGAGTAAGAGATGAGAGGGTAGGAGGTTAATTCATCCATATCCTATCCAAAGTCGACCTCATAGGATGAGATAAGAGCTGGGAATCCTTCTATAATTTACTAGAATCAGAGAATATTTCCAGAATCCAATCTGAATTTCGCTCATTCTCACCCAACGCAGGTCAAAGAGGGCCTAAGTGCATTATAGTGCAGGTCTGAGTGGGCATGCCTGCTCTGCAGTGCAATTACCCTTGACCGAGGTTGCGCTAGTGTCCCAAGGAGGCATTTCAACAAGGTCTCAGGCTAGGAAAATTTCATGGATGCAAGCATTATATTTGATGACTTGTCTAGGGCATGTAACAATTGAATTATGGTTTGATGAGCCCTAATTGTAATGATTTGAATTTCAGGAGTGATTGACCCAAATAGACCTGTAACACTTCCCCAATGGCTTCGTCTAAGGCATCTACCTTAATCTCATATGGTTGTTGTAGGTCTGGTAATGTGAGAACTGGTGTAGATAAGAGGTGACACTTCAACTTGGAAAATGCCTTTTTCTGGGATTCAGACTAGAAAACCTTTACTTTCACCCTGCCCTTGGTGATTTGAGTCAAAGGCCAAGTGATATGATAGAAACCTAACATGAACCTATGATAGAAATTGGAAAGACCGAGAAAGTTGCATAGCTCTGTTAGGGTGGTTGGGGATATCCAACGTTGAATAGCTTGTATCTTGACTAGGTCCACATGCACACCCCGCTCATCATTGATGTACCCTAGATATTGAACCTGGTTCATACCAAAAGTGTATTTCTCAAAATTGGCACACAACTTGTGTTGTTGCAGGGTTTAGAGGACTTGTCAAATATGGTATAGGTTCTCTTCCCAACTCTAGCTGATAATCAAGATGTCGTCCAAATACACTACCAAGAATGAGTTGGTGAAGGGCTAAAATATGTCCTCCATCAGCCTCGTGAAGGTTGTTGAGGAATTAATCAACGTGAAAGGCATGATCATCCATTTGAAAAGGCCCTCCTTGGATTTGAAGGCAGTGTTCCACACATCAGAGGGTTCGATTGGCACCTGGTGATAACTGGACATCAAACTAATCTTGTTGAAATATTTTCCCCCCTTGAGTTGGTCTAGAAGGTCATTAATCTATGGGATTGGATACCTATTCCTGACAGTGATATTAATCAATGCTCGATAGTCAATACAGAGTCTCTAGGTGTCATCTTTCTTCAGTACCAACATGATCATTCTCCCACAGGGTGATGAACTTGGCCTGATGTTCCCTTTATGAAAAACCTTCTAAATATTCCTCTTAAGTTTATCTTCTCCAGAATAAAGCATCAGTAGATTAGTCCATTGGGTAGTGGCATGCCTAGGATTAGATCGATGGAATTGTTGACCTAGCAGTGTAGGGGTGCCCCTGTGGTTCAGGTGAAGATGTCCTTGTACTCCTCCACAACCTTGTCCATATGTTGTTATCATATGGAGGAATCATGTCTGGAGGATGTGGATGTGGCCACCATCTTCTTCTTTCCCTGAGGGAAAATCATAAGGAAGACAAATTTCTTAATCTAGGAAATGATCTTACTACATTGCTTCATAGATATCAAAGAGATGGTGGTAGGTGATACTACCTTTGGTATCATGTAAAACTTATTACCCAAAGAAATAATAACAATTTGAGGCCTAACTCATACATAGCATGACACTTCCACAAGTATGGTTGGCCTAATAATAAATCAGAAACTTCAAGAGGAAGTACCTCATCTTTGAAGGGCTTGATGTTATATGGAAGGTGGAACTGTTGACTGATGGAGAGATCTCGTCCTTGGTGAACCAACCCAATGGCGTATGGTTATGGGTGTAGTTCTATCAGTAAGCCCAATCGTTTCATGACCTATACTGAAATGAGATTTTTTTAGCTTCCATTGTCGAGAATGAAATGCAATAGAGAACCCTTCACCCACATCTATGAGTGCAAGAGCCTCTCCCCCTCCTCTGGATCTTCGAGCTCAATCTTCTAGATCTTGGTTCTAGCAATGGTATCACTCGGCTCTACTTCAATAAGATTCTTCCTTTCGTCATTCCCGTTTTTAGGTTCTAACTCAAAGTGAAAACATGCATCTGATTCAAAAGCGTTCATCTCGGCCACCAGTGACTACTTGGCTCAAATTCACTTGTGTTATGAGTGGAACTCTTATGGAACTCACACCATTTCCATTTTTCCTCTTTTTCTTCATGGTTTTTTTCTTTTCTTGAAGTTTTAGTGGATTGTCGTCTATCACCCTACCTTGGCTTTGTCCTATGTTTTGTAGTTTCGGGGTACCTTTCCCTTGCTTCAGATTCACAGCTCTAAAGTCTCTCTTCTTCTTTTTAAATTTCTTCTCGATATTGATAGTGTATTGATATGTGGCGCCTAGTAAGGAGATGTCCAGGAACCCCATCTCATCCTAAATGAACTTGCGTAAATAGTCTTGGTACTTGAGTACCAAATTCCACTCAGAATCCTTGATACCCAACTGCGTGTTCAAAAGTCAATGCTAGTAGAATTAGGGTTAGATTTCTATTTCCTGATAATCTTCAACCTAGACGCAAACCTCCTCCAAATACCAATTCAGCCTCCTCCTCCAGCAACTTTGACCCAGAATTTCAACCTTGAAATAGCATCACTTCAACTCAACAGATGGCAGTAGCAGCATATTTGATTAGACAATAAAATCTATGATCTCACTGAGAAACCCAAATGAGAGATAAAGAGAGAAATAGCCCAAGGCTTCGATTTTCTCTTTTCCTTGCTCTTTCTCTAACTTTACACTTCTTCAGCCTCCTCTTCCTTCTTCAAACTTTTCCATCTATTTCTTTTGGATATCGAACTTATGAGTGAGTGAGAGAGTGTGATCCAAGTGAGTTCGATTACATTGTATATATAGGCTTGAGGTGAGGTCAAATTTCCCTATTTTATGTTGAATTAATCTTCTTGAGGTCGACTTCATGAGGAGGTGTTAATTACCTAATTTGACTCAATAACAAATCTTCTTACATGATTCAAAATCCAAAGAAGGTCTCTTTAACTGGATAACAACTCTAATAAGTTAGAATAAATCCTATAAGTCCTCAATGGGGAATTTGACCTAAAACATGATCACCCAAGCATGAAACCCATGCATTAATAGGTCATTGTGATAATAATAGTAATTTTCTTTTTCATTCTTTTGAAAATCACATTACATAATGACTCAAATACATTTATGAAGACCGAAACTAGCTATTTTTTTCAACACTCCATCTTAACTAGGTCAATATTCATAACAACATATACAAGTATAAGGAAGATCCTGAAACGTATGAACTATGAAGAGTTTTAGGAACCATAATCTACTGGACTATATTCCTTACTAGGGAAATCTATCCAAGGTCCTCCAACAGTTTAGGCACTCACAATGCGATGGACTAGATTCTTAACCATGGAAATCTATCGAGATGGTCCTAAGATGGACTAAAGCTTTCAGCCTCTTTAGGTACCATCAGGCTTACTCGCTAACCATAAATCTAGGGACCTAGGTGTGTATTCAAGTTTAGAGCTCCATGACCAATGCCACCCTCCCAAATTTGGAAACTAGACATCAAAACATAATGTTGGCTAGATATCCTCCCAGGAAATGTGTCTCACACACAAAGCCTCAACAAATTTCTTCCAAACATTTATCATCATCAAAAAGATCAGAAATATCAACTAAACCAATCATGCTTCTAAGATATTCAAACTTCCTATTAGGAAGAGACTTTGTTAGTATATCAACTACCTGATTATCTGTTGGGACATACTATATCTTCACGATCCCATCTTGCACCAAGTTCATAATGTATGGAACTTATTCTTGATATGCTTTGTCCTATCATGGAACATGAGATCTCTAGACATCTTGATACAACTTTGATTATCACAGTTTATCACAATAGGATACAAAGGCTTCTTGAACAAATTTGTTAGAAGCTTCCTCAACCATACAACCTCCTTTCCTACTTCACATGCAGCCACATACTCTGCTTCAACACTACTCAAAGAAATGGGATTTTTCTTTCTACTCATCGACGAGATCATGGAAAATCCAAAACTAAAGCATCCACCTGTAGTGGTTCTTCCATCGGTCTCACTGCCACCCCAATCATAATTTGTGAGGCTAATCACCTTTATTTCCTTTCTACTGTACTTTAGGTAGTGATGTATAGTGCCATGAAGATATCTCAATATGTGCTTGGAAGTTATCTAGTGATCATGATGAGGCTCCAACTGAAACTGACTAAGAATGTTCATAGAAATGCATATATCCATCCTAATATTTACCAGATACATTAGAGAACCCACCATCTACTGATAAGAGGTAGGATCCATGAGACTTGAGTCAGATGTCCTTAACTTCTTGAGATTGGTGATGATAGGAGTATTCATGGGCTTGGAATCCATCATCCCAATTTTTTTCAAAAACTTGATGATATACTTTCCTTTCCCAAAATATGTCTCCCTAGGATTTTTCCATACTTCTAGACCTAGGTAATAGTGCATCAGTCCTAGATCCTTCATCTCAAATTCAACTACTAACATCTTCTTTCATTCTTGTAACCTTTGCTCCACACCTGTAATGAATAGATCATCCAAATATAATAGAATAATGAATGGCTCATTCTCCACAACCTTGATGTAGAGATTTGGATCAATGGAACTCTTCATGAACTTAGTTTTTAGAAGGTATGCATCCACTCTTGCATACCATGACCTAGGAGCTTGCTTTAGACCATATAGGGCCTTCTTGAGTCTATAGACATGAGTATCTTTGTTATTTACTTCAAATCGTTCAGGTTTCCCAATGTATACTTCCTCATCAATGGTTTCGTTCAGAAATGTTGTCTTCACATAAATTTGATGGATATTGTATCCCATTGTAGCATTGAATGAAACCAAAGATCTAATGGTAGTATACCTTACAGTGGGTGCAAAATTTTATTCATAATATATGTGTTCCTTTAGAGAGGAACCCCTCCCAACAAATCTATATTTGTACTTGTCTATGCTTCCACCAACAATGTGATTGATATTGTAGATCCATTTGGAGGTGACAACTGATTTGTCACTAGGTCTAGGAACAATTTCCCAAACCCCATTCTTCATGATGGATTGGTATTATTCCTTCATATGTTTCTTCCATACTTCTTGATGAGAAACTTCTTCAAATGTAGACAGATCGAATTCAATTATTTTTTCATATATGCAACATATCCAAAATATATTTTCATCCTTTTTCTTTCTCTAAAGGTTCCTTTCACATATCCATGTACTTCAACTTCAAGAGTATATTTTAACTAATTTGGCCTCTTCCTTGTTTTTGGTATGATCACAGGTTAAATAGGCTCCCTTGGTCCTTCTTCTTCTTCTTGAATTGTAGATGGATTGTCGGGTTGTACTTCCTCTTCTTTAAATATAGGTAGATCATCATCAGAATCGATAGGAATGTCCTTGGATATTTTGTAGGCATGAATTTCATCAAACCTAACATCCCTTCTTACTTCAATATATATCACTTTATTGATGTATATTCTATATGCCTTTGAGGAGATATTATAGCCAACGAATATCCCTTTGATGCTTATAGAATCTAACTCTTTCGTTTGTCCTGCGAAATGTGAATATAGGAAGGACTCCCAAAGATTCATAAATGATCTACACTTTGCTTCTTCCCTATGAATTATTCCTTAGGTTTCATATTTTCAATATTTCTATGAGGACTTCTATTTTGAATATATACAACTACCATCGTCGGTTCTCCCCATAGAAATTTTGGTAAGTCTTCAAGGAGCATTGTTTGTATACCTTATTCAATTGTCCTATTCTTTCTTTTGGCCACTAATCAAGGTGGATATTGGTGGCCACCCACCTATTCCACTTGGACCCCCACCATTGTTTCTTTCAGTTTTTCAATTTCCTTAATTGTAGCACAATTTACTATTTTTGGTAGTTTTTCAGGTCGTGAACTTCTAGAGCCATTTTGAGGCCCTAAACGACTTTTTTTGGGAAAACCACCAGTTGGAAAATATGTGTTTTTAGCTTGATATTTGTTGTCAATAGTTGTAATCCTCAAATAGATCTTTCTAACAAGGTAATGTGTACATCAAATGTAGATTGTATGCCAAAGTTACAACCCCGAGAAGTTTATGTACCAACTTACCCCAATGGGGCCCATAGTTTGGTGTTTCATCTCCTTAGGTTAGGTTTTTGGATTTTAAGGGTTTTCCATTGTTTCTCAATAATAAATGTGCCTTCAAGCCTCATTATAACACAAATCAGAGGCATGTAGTCGCAACATCTCTTCTCAGAGATAAGCTACCATTGCTCGAGCTAGCCTTATTTCCATTTTGTCTGTAAGAATATTTTAGTATTTGATATTAATGAAAAGAAATGTTATTTCTTCTGTATCTTTGTATTTTTGGTTATATCTATAATTTTTTGAGTTCATGTTTAAATCTGAATCAGTTTTATCATAGTGGTCTTCTCTTTCTCTACTTTTCTTTGCATGTCCCCAACGAGGTCGGGGTATAAGGAGTGAGGGCTCGATCTGGTTGAAACTTTGGAAGATCAACCTCAGAAACCCTGACGACCACCCATGGGGGAAGAAAACAAAGACGAGGGAGGAGGAGTTCGTATCAAAATATTGCTCGAGGAGGCCCTCAAGAAACAAAGGAACACGATGATGGATAAATTTTCTCAGATCCTTCAACGGTTGCCCACTAGTGGCGCATCCACATAAAGTAGCCACTCTATAGGCACCACTCCTTTTAACATACAAGTAAACTTTAACATTATTATATTTCAGGGCCTAATAGATGCATACGTTGTACTAGAAGGAAATTTTTATGTTCATGACTTTTCCAACTGGGAAAATATTACTTTTTCTCTTCTCAAAGCCACTCCCCATGTCGATGACTGGTGGGAAACCTAATGTGAGTAGAAGGATGAAAGTGCACCCTCATTGTTTTTAGCTGCATCCAGATGGAATTCATTATAGGACACCATCAAGGAGCAGTACTTCCATGTCAGGAGGTATGAGGATAAATACATAAAGTGAACCATGCTACAATAGGGAAGGGACCAAGACATGCCAGAGTTTACCAAATTTTTTCATACCCTTCGCTCGAAATTGGGTATCAAGGATTCTGAGAAACATTTGGTACTCAAGTATCATGCCTACATACACAGGTACATCTAGGAAGAAATGGAGTTCCTTGACATCTCCTCACTCGAAGCAGCGTATCCTCACTCGACATGACGTATCCTCGCTCGACACGACGTATCCTCACTCGGCACGGCATATCGATACACTATCAAGATCGAGCAGAAGCTTAAACAAAAAAAGAGAGACTTTGGATCTATGAATCTGAAGCAAGGGAAAGGTGCCCCCAAACCACAAAACAAAGGACAAATCCAAGGTGGGATGGCTTGGGAAAACCCTTTAAAGCCACAAGAAAAGAACAACACCACAAAGCCGAAGAAGGTCATGGGAAGGTGGTGTGATTTCCATAAGAGCTCCACTCACAACACAAGTGAGTGTTGGGCCAAGAAGTCACTAGTGGCTGAGCTGAAGGCTTCTAAATTAGATGCATGTTGCAAATATAAGTTAGAACCTGACAAGGGGAATGAAAAAGGGAAGCATATTATCAATGCACATCCCAATTCCATTGTTCCCACCATGAAGATTGAGAAGGAGGAACTTGAATATCCAAAGGAGGAGGAGTTCCTCTTCCACTTCTAGATGTGGGAAAACAGTTCCCCGCTATAGTTCATTGTTGACAACAGGAGCCAAAATAACCTCATTTCAGCAGAGGTCTTGAAACAGTTGGTCTTATTGAACATAGCACACACACAACCATACACCATCGGGTGGCTTCACTAAGGACTTTATCTTCACGCCAGCCAATAATGTCACCTTCTATACAGCATCAATCCCTTCATGAATGAGGTATTATGTGATGTTGCTCATCTTGATGTTTGTGATGTATTATTAGGCTAACCATACTTGTGGAAGCAACATGTTGTGTATGAGTTAAGGCCTCGCACTGTTATTGTTACCTTGGGAAATAAGTTGTACAAGATACTGGAGGTAGCATCACTTACCACCATTTCTTTAGTTACTGTAAAACAATGAAGTAAGATTATTTCCAAAACTGAGAAATTTATTTTCCTGATGATATGCCCTCAAGGAAAGAAGAAGACAATGGCCATGACCTCGAGATAGGGCCCCTCCACATGACAAAAACATACGGACAAGGTCGTGGAGGAGTACGAGGGCATCTTCACATCCCCCACAGGGGTGCCTCTACACTGTCAGGTCAACCACTCCTTTGATCTGACCCCAAGTGCGTCATTTCCTAATGGACCCATCTATCAGTGCTTTGTTTTAGAGAATGACGAAATCAAGAGGTAGATTCAGGAGCTGCTGCAAAAGAGTCACATCCGGTCGAGTTCATCACCCTGTGGGAGCCCAATCATGTTGGTATAGAAGAAGGAGGGGACTTGGAGACTCTGTATTGACTATCGGGTGCTGAAGAAGATCATTGTCTAAAATAAGTACCCGATCCCACGGATTGATGACCTTTTGGACCAACTCAAGGGGGAAAAATGTTTCAGCAAGATCACCTTGAAGTCTCGATGACGCCAGGTACCAATCAAACACTTCGATGTGTGGAAGACTACCTTCAAGGCCAAGGAGGGGCTTTACAAGTGGCTGGTTATGCCTTTCAGGTTGACAAATGCTGCTGCAACTTTCATGAGGTTGATGGATGACATATTGTGGCCACTTACCAACTTATTTGTAGTGGTATACTTAGATGACATCTTGATCTTCAGCTGGAATTGGGAAGAACACCTCCAGAACATCCGACAGGTTCTCCATACGCTGCGGCAACACAAGTTGTGTGCCAATTTGGAGAAATGCACTTTCGGCATGACCCAGGTGAAGTATCTAGGATACATTATTAATGAATGGGGGGTTCATGTGAATCTAGCCAAGGTCTAAGTCATTCGGGATTGGCTAGCCCCAAACACTCTGACATAGCTCCATAGATTTTTGGGTCTTGCCAATTTTTATTGTAGGTTCGTGTTGGGCTTCTCTCATTTCACTTAGCCCTTGAGTGAAGTCACCAAGGGAGGATCGAAAGAAAAATTCTTCTAGTCTAAATATCAATAGAAGGTTCTCGTAGAGTTGAAACATCAACTCTAATTTGCACCAATTCTTACATTACCACACTTGCAACAACCATTTAAGATCGAGACAAATGCCCCTAACTATGTTATTGGGTTAGTCCTTACTCAATAGGGGCATATTGTGGCATATAATAGTTAGACAATTTCAGACTTAGTCTAGAAGTATCCCACTTATGACAAAGAGATGCATTCCATTGTGTAGGCCTGCTGACAATGGAAGCATTACATTTTTGGGAAGGAAACTATCATCCACACAAACCACCAACCCCTGCAATTCATATGAATGCATGGGAAGTTTCAGAATGATCACCATCAGATGTGGTCCACATATCTACAAAATTTCCATCTGAATATCAAGTACAAGAAGAGCAACACCAATAATGTTGTAGACTACCTCAGTTGACCCTTGATCATGGCATTAACCACAAAGCTCAACTCTTTTAGGAACATGACTTTTGATTGGCCACATCTCTACAAAAGCAACCCAAAATTTCGCCACACATACCAGATGCTCTTGGAGGGTCAACAAGTGCCATATTTTCACCTTCAGTATGCACTGCTATGCCACGTGGGATACCTTTGTGTTCCTTCAAGCGAGCATGCCAAGATGATTTGGGAAGTGCACTACAGTTGGGTTGCTAGACATTTCGGGGTTGAGAAAATAGTGGAGTACTGCAGAAGTATTTGTAATGGCTAAATCTTTAACAGGATCTCAGGAAGTACATTATTTCCTGCACTACCTATGCCATTTCCAAACCGACCATCAAGAAGCAAGGCCTATATACTCTATTGCCTACCCCTAGTAGACCTTGGGAATCCATCTCCATGGATTACATTTCGGGCCTTCCTTCTACTAAGAATGGGAATGATTGTTCTTTTGTGGTCATCGACAGATTCTCAAAGATGGCCATTATGGTAGCCTGGAAGAACTTGAATATCATAGCAAAAGCTACTGCTAAACTCTTCTTTAAATGAGTGTGGGTACACTTTGGGATCCCACACTCTATCATCTCATATCAGGATAGCAAGTTCCTTAGTACATTTTAGTTTAGTCTTTGGTCAATATTGGACACCAAGCTCACTAATTCCAAAACTTTCCATCCCTAAACTGATGGCCAGATAGAGGCCGTCAACACAATGATCGTACATATTTTTCACATGTACAACTCAAAACATCCACGCACATGGGATGAGAGCCTCCCATATATACATCACAGCTATAAACAGGCTCTTCTTCGCTCAATTGGTCACAACCCTTTTCAGGTGGGCTTCGGATTCTAGCCAATATGCCATTGATGTGTCCATGCCATTTATAGCTACTCACGCAAATTTGGCTCATGTCCAGTCCAAAGCTGACAAGGGAAACAAATTCATTGAGCACATTCAGCACATCCACTAATATGTCCATGACATCTTGGATAGAACCAACGCTAAGTACAAGCAATGACATGATCAACATCAGGTGCCACACAAGTTCTAGTTGGGAAACAAAGTTTGGCTACATTTGCAGAAGGACCGCCTTGCTGGGCCCTACTGTAAGCTTCGCCCACTCTTATATGTACCATACAACATCACCAAGGCAGTAGGGTACAATTCCTTCGAGCTCAGTATTCCACCATTCCTTGGTCTGCACCCATGTTCAATGTGGACTACCTTGGCCCTACTTTCCACCATTATTGGACACATCCAACATTGCAAAACAACTCACACCAATAGAGTTAAACCTAGACTACATGGAACAAGCCACAACTGATTATATCATGGAAACACATATCAATAACACCCGATAGTAAAGGATCCAACTATATCAAGTTGTCAAAGCGGGCCAAATCCTTCACGAGGGAAAGTCACCCACCAGGGACCAAGTTCAGCAGATGTTTCCTCATCTCATGGAGGAACTCAACACAATGGGGAACATTGCTTCCTAAGGGGGAAGGAATGATCCAGGTGGATATTGGTGGCCACTTTCCTATTCCACTTAGATCCCCACCATTTTTTCTTTCATTTTTTCAATTTCCTTAATTGTAGCATAGTTCACTATTTTTTGTAGTTTTTCAGGTCTTGAACTTCTGGAGCCATGTTGAGGCCCTAAATGACGTGTTTTGGGAAAGCCACTAGTTGGTGAATATGAGTTTTTAACTCAATATTTACTGTCAATAGTTGTAATCCACGGATAGATATTTCTAATGAGGTACCATGTGTGTCAAACAGAGATCATATGCCAAAGTTATGACCCCGGGAAGTTGATGTACCAACTTACCCCATCGAGGCCCATAGTTTTGCATTTAATCTCCTAGGGTTAGGCTTTTGGATGTTTAAGGTTTTCCATTGTTTCTCAATAATAAATAGGTCTTCAAGGCCCATTCTAACACAGTTCAGAGGAATGTATCTGCCACATCTATTCTCGAAGATAAGCTACCATCGCTTGAGCTAGTTCTATTTCCATTCAATTTGTAAGCATATTTCAGTATTTGATATTAGTGCAAAGAAGTTTTACTTTTGCTACATCTTTATATTTATGGTTATATCTATAATTTGTTGCATTCCTCTTTAAATCTAGATTAGCCACTCCATTTTGTTCAGGATAGTAGGGAACAATAAGCTCCCTCTTAATTGTTGCTTGTTTAGAATATGAAATCAGTTCTTTAGAATTTCATTCCTCACCATTGTCGGATCTAAAAGTCTTTGTTTTCCTTTTGGTTAGGGTTTCCACTTCAGATATAAACTCCTTGAATTTTTCAAATACTTCATCATTTTTCTTGAGAATGGTAGATCTATGTCTTTCTAGAGTGATCATCCATGAATGTCACATAGTAAAGATGCCCTCCATGCGATTTATCATACATAGGCCCACACACATAAAAATGAATGAGGTTTAGTGGTTATTTAGACCTTGTTTCACTATTTAAAAATGGTTTTCTTGTATGTTTTCCTAAAGAGTATACCTTGCAAACTCATTCATGATCTCATTTGATATTGGGGATGCCATGAACTAGTTGATTAAGAGTGGGAATGACCTTGTAGTGAATATGAACATATCTCCTATGCCATATCTCAATGGGATTGATTTCCATATGAACAAAGGCTTGAGGAGGTGGGGTAATGACTCTATATAATCTTCCTTCATGAACTCCAATAACCCTAGCCTTATCAATACTTGAATATTTTCTCCAAACCAAGACCTTTCCATCAACAAAATAAACTTTATCCCCTTTATCTTCTAAGCAATACATTGAAAGAAAATTCTTTTTCAAACCTGGAACATATAGTATGTTGTTGAGATGTAGTCTAGCTCCATTCTTCGTCTTCAAAGATGTTGATCCGAGGCTTCTAACAACATAGATTTTGTTGTCTCACAATTTTGTTGCATGAGAAGATGGTTCCTTTGATAGAGTTTGAAGTTGTTTACTTTTCCCTGTCATATGCCTTGATGCTCCACTATCAATGATCCATGCATTGTTGTCATTAAGTGAACTTGTAATGCTGCTAAAAACCCCTGACTCTTGACCTTGTTGAATAAGTAGTAGGAGATATTCTTGATCTAGCATTTTGTAGTATTGAATCTCATTCTTATCATATAGGGAGTAATCATTTCCTTCAAGCCAATGAAGTGATCTTCAAAATTATTTGACCTTAGCTCTATTACCATGCTGAAAAATCAATGCTATTAGAATTAGGGTTAGATTTCTCATTCTTGATAATTACTCATGAATTATGTTGGCTTCTTTTACTTAGTTTCTATATTATCTTTCATCAAGAAATTACCAAATTATGTGTGTATGAATATCACAAAAAACATAACACTTTTACATCTCTTTCTTCTGGATATCGAACTTGTGAACAAGTGAGAAAGTGTGCTCCAAATGAATTCGATATCCTTGTAAATATAAGCTTAAGGTGAGGTCAAATTTCCATGTTTAAGGCTAACTTGGTGTGGAGGTGTCAAATACCTAATTTGACTCAATAATAAATCTTTTAACATGATTCAAAACCCCAAGAAGGGTCTATTTAAATGGAAAATGATTTGAATGACTTAGAATAAATCCTAGAAGTCCTCAATGGGGACTTTGACTTGATTACCCAAGCATTAAACCCATGCTTTAATAAGTCCTTGTGATAATAAAAAAAATATTTTTCATTCTTTTGACAAGTAAATTACATAATGACTCAAATACATTTATGAAGACCGAACCTAGTTACATTTTTCAACACTTCATAGGAAGGGTGTGAAAAATATTTGAGAACTCCAACACGTCTTGGTCCCTTGCCTGTTATAGCATGGTGTAATTTGTGTATTTATATTCATATCTCTTGACATGGTAAGACATAATTCCAAGTGGGTGTGGCTGAGAACAGTGAAAGATCCCTCTCGTCCCTCTATTCACAGTAGGTTTCCCACCAATCCTTGACATGGGGGGCAACTTTGAGGAGTGAAAAAGTTATATTTTCCTAATTATAAAAGTCATTAATCGAAAATATATTTCCAACATATTTAACCATCTATCTTTGGTGTATTCATCTATATAGACCTCAAATATGGGAATGTAAAAGTTGACTTGTACCTTAAAGGGATGGGAACCTCCAGAGTGGTTGCTGGATGAACATGCATTGCCTGTGGGTAGCTGTCTAAGGATTTAGGAAAATTTATCCATCATTGTGTTCCTCTTTCACTCGAGGGTTTCCTCGAGAAATATTTTGAAAGGATCTCCTACTCCCTCATATTTATTTTATTCTACCATGGGACATCATCAGGGTTTTCGAGGCTACTCCTGTAAAGTTTCAACCAACTCGAGCCCTAACTCCTTATACCCTGACCTTGTTGGGGACATGCAAAGAAAAAAAGAGAAAGATCAAACCACTGTGACACCACCAATCTGGACTTATGCAGGAACACAATAGAGTATAGATATAAACATAAAAACGGAGATGCAATAGAAACAAATCTTCATTCCATTAATATCAAATAAATGAAAGATGCTTACAAGAAGAATGGAAATAAACTAGTTTAGGCGATGGTATCTTATCTCTGAGAAGAGATGTGGTGGCTACATGCCTCTGAGATGTGTTACAATGAGGCTCAAGGGCCTTTTTATTATTGAAAAACAAATGGAAACCCTAAACAACCAAAACAATAACCCGAAGAGATGGACCACCAAGCATTTGTGGGCCCCATTGGGGTTAGTTGGGCAGCAAAATTCCTGGGGTCATAGCTTGGTCATATGATATCCCTTTGGCATGTATGAGACCTCATTAGAAATATCTCTCCAATTACTATAGTATTTATGACAAACCCCTGCCTACAAGTATGATATTGTTGCGGACCTCAGAAAACGTCTTTTAGGGGGTCAAAACAGCTCGAAAAGTGCAAGACCCAAAAAACTGTTAAAAATAGTAAATGTTGCTATAATTAAGGACACTGATGAAGATGACTATAGGTCTAGGTGGAATGGGTGGGTGGCCACAAATATCCACCTGTATCAATGTATATATGTATGTATGTATATATGTATATATATATACATCTATGTATATATATACACATCTATGTATATATATACGCATATATGTATATACACACACAAACACACACACACATATATATCCCTCTATCATCTGATGGCCCATGTCAATGATTCTAATCAAAGACCAACAATCGAAAGCACCACCCCACCCCCTCTCTCTGAGATCATAGGGTGTGAGCAGGGTAGCGCTAAACTAGTTTTACTTCAAGGTTCAAGGTTGGAGATCCAATAGTTTGCTTTCATTCGAATCATCTGACAGTTCACGTCCAATAGCACCACACCCCGCTGACATCATGCGAGAGGGGGGTGGTGTTGCACTATTTCCCCAACCTTTGATTTTAGAATGGATCTGCACTACTCATTTTAGGCCTTTCTCCCACCGCCCTTGATTATCGTAAGTGCCACAGAGCCTCACACCTGGTTCTAGTGCTTGGCCATATGGCATGACAAGGTTCACAACACCTCATCCAGAGTCTCAGCATTTCTGTCCATTTTAGTATAGTTACTCTAGGTCCTTCTACCTAGTTATTTGGTTGGTCATACATCCCCAAGTGTACTCCAATGCATTACTATACACCTATCACACCTCAGGGTTTTAGCTTAGTGCCCAAACCCCTAGCCCTTCACTAAGATTTGAATTCATGACTATATATATCGATGTACCTATGCCTTCGATGTACAACATTAGTGTTATGTATATGTCACATTTTCACAATGGCCTCATTAAGATACGAATTCATGATTATATATATATATATATACCCAGGCCTTGGATGTACGACCTTAGTGCTATTGCTAACATTGTGTATAACTAGCTACATAAGCCTATAGGTATTACATAGGCTAAATTATCAAAATCAGGTTTTCACCCCAAAAGAACTCTATAGTTTAAAATAATATATTATCATGGCATCTAGCCTATTCAAGAGCATACATGGTTATAGATAGGTGCTATGTCATCATTAAACAATTAAATATAGTTTCATATCTAGATAATAACTTCCACCAAATTCATACATGCCAACAGAACATATATATGTATATACATTAGCAAACACATGTCTGTATATTTATGTTCTCAGTCATGCTTTGCATTGTCAATGTGATTACATAACCCCTATCTAGCAGTTGGGCTTACATGAAAATGGAACCACTTCCCCCAATTTCACACATGTTTGTGAAACAGGAACTCACATACCTACCAGAACTAGGATTAGGTATCTCTTTATTCATGGAAGAATTCAACATTATCAATACATTTATCTATATACATCTATATATCATAGGTAATATAGCATTCAAGGACCATGAGAAATTCCTAAAACCACACATAGTTGCTCAATCAATATGAATGATTTCAACTTGCACTAAACACTATAAGAATGCTTCCATATTTCACTGTGAGTCAACCCAACATTAAGATCACATTTAGAATCAAATATATGCCTTTCTATTGCACAAGGAGTACAATAGTGTAGAAATTCATGTTCCTAGCCATTTACCATACCTTTATCACCTTTCTGAGAACAAGTAGGACATCAATAATCCATCCATATAGAAAAAACAATGCTTTACACATTCATATGGCATGCAATTAGCTCAACATTTACAAGTATTAAATTAATTTCACAAATTATCCATGATAAACACTTATTTTATATTATAAGCTGGGTAGCCAAATCTAGGACAACAAATATCCACCGAATCATAGATAAGTTGTAGCCAATTATCACTTGCAGTTGTCACCCCAAGCCAAATTCTAGATAGTGAGGTGGCTTTTTCTCAAGGGGTTAAGCTCCAACTGCTAGTTGAAACAGGGATTCCATCGGTTCTCCCTCCTCCACCCACCAACTATTTTAGCAATCAACAATAACATAGGGAATCTAGAGGCATGTTACCTCCACCCTTTACTTCTTCAACAACCAATATAATTTAGGGAATCCAGAGATATAGATATTAACCCTTCAAGGCTACAACATTATGGTTCCACCTAACTTGGGAACTCCAAAACCCATAGTAAACACAAGCACACTAAGTAAGGCCTTCAAAAATGCTCCTTTTAGGAATCCAAGTAACGATCCTTCGATGTAGCCATCAAGTAACTTTGGAGAAAACTATCTCCACTTCTGGCTAATAGGGAATCGAGAGGCAAATGTTCCTCACATGAGAGAAATTTCTTCATGACATATTTCCAATTGAAAATTGATTTCCCTATTACATTTGTGTGTTCCTCCCTAACTTTGAGATCCCCTCTCTTAATCTCTTTCCTTCTCCCTTCACCGGTTGTCCCTCTCTTTTCCAGCTAGCACCAGACTTCAAAACCACACTCTTCTTTGTGTACTAGGCTGTTTGAATGATCTTTTTTGTCTATCCCTTATGTAGTCCTCCAGAAAGTTACCTATGTCTACTAAAATATTGGCATCATATTGAAATGGTGCCACCTACTTATATTTCCCCCATATTGTTTGTTCTTGGTTAATTTTTTATAGTGGGTGGCCAACACATCTTATGAGCTGAAAGTTTTCCCATTTTTCCTTTTTTTAACTTGTGTCCCTGATTCCTTGTATACTACAACATAGAAGCACATTTTCTTGTGTCCTCTGCTCTAGCTGATAAGATAATACAATTTTTCCCTTTTTTTGGACAACTGCCACCTGCCATGAACGAGTTCATATTTCCTACTGTAAGGAAACCTTAAACTATCCCAAGCAAGTAACCACCCTCAACTCGACATTGGTGGAAAATAACCAAGGGCATCACAGACCCCTCCCCCTTGGGGAACACTATCCTTGGTGTTTTTTATCTATATACAATCCAAGACATGCTTAAAAACAAGCACACTATTTATGGAGATTTATAGACATAGATCTATAAAAAAATTACAAAATTGTATATTTTCTTCAACCAACAAACAAGAAGTATATGATAAACATTAATTTATAATTTATTAATCTTCCACTGTTCCTCTTTGTATCCTTTTCAAGCTTTAGATGTGTTCAATCCAACTTGGATCTTTTCCCTTTCTCTGGAGTGTTTCCTGCCTTCAATGTCCAGCATTGATATCTTGCACTCCTTATCCCTTCAACAAAGAGTAAATGGCTCATTATTTTCCAGGAACACCCTTAATGTGCTCACAATTTCCAACCAACTATGATTATTACCAAAATCAATTTTTTTTCCAGCCTTCCATTCTCTTCTTCCGAGTCCCTTGGGAAATATGGTCATCCCCTTCCATCTAGTCACTCACCTTTCAGGCTTATGCATCACCTTCTCTACTTACCAACCCCTCAAGAAATATGATCACCCCCTTCCATGTAGTCTCTCACCTTTCAGGCTTAGGAATCCCCTTCTTTTCTTCCCAGTCCCTCGGGCGATCCATTCCTTGGAAAGTTTTCCTCACATCAGAAGGATCTCAAATGCAAGGCATATCCCTACCTCAATAATATCATTTCATTCATAGCATGATTTATGGCAATCAGATGGCACCATTGGTGCTAGTATCCCACAATGGCCCTATCCTTGAAAAACATTTTACCGCCATATTTTTGCATGCCTTTAATTATTTTGTTTTTTTCCTATCAATCTTGTAGCCAACTCCAACCACCCAACCTAGGAAATTTCCATGCTTTCTACATCATAGCACATAATTTCCATTTGACTCATCGTAAAGGAATTGTAATGAATTTAAATCATACCTAATTGGAAACTTGTTCATGAGGTAAACTTGAAATTTGTTTTGATTCCTATCACAGTAAAAGAAGGTTAGATCATAAACCAAGTAATCGTAAATAAGAGTATTAAATTATGTTCATAATTTATTAATTCATAAACTAAATGAAATCTTGATACTTATCTTAATTTGATATTTTTTTCTTTCTTTACACACACTAGATCAGTTTCTAAACCTGGAAAGCATGCAGTGGCATTCTCTTTTCCCGTACACACACTGGATCAATTTCCAAACCTGGAAAGCATCTAGTGCCTTATCTTCTCTTCCATTTGATTTCAAATTTACTAAGTGGTCCATCAGCCTCAAGGCAAGCACTTATTAACAAATAAATATAAATAAGCCCAATCGCTACCTGACGATTATGGGCACTACCAAACTAGGTAGATGAAAATATTATCATTGGGAATCTAGAGGCTAACTCGCCTCCACTTGACACATTATCATCCATAATCTAGAGGCTAACCCACCTCCACCTAGCACATTACACAACACAAGGATCTAGAAAATCCTATACCTGCTTATCCCAACACATTATACAAAACATATGCATATTAACATGGCATAATACAATGCATACGCATATACAACAAAACACATACACATGGCATAATACAAAATGTACAACACTATAACCGACTGCAAGTCAGCAATCCCATATCTTCAGGAATTCAGATATTATATTGGCTCCACTCATATTAATTAGGAATCCAAAGGATACAAGGCATCAACCCAAACTGGGAATCTATAGGACCATGTTCCTTCACGTAAACATTTACTTTTTCCATGTTTTTTCCACGTGCACCCACATCCCAAACCCTTGGTCTATGTCTCCTTAAATTTTCCACACTTCTTTCCCAGCATGCCACAAATCACATTGCTTTCATACTGCTGATATATCCTTCATCATTCCTTGTTCATAATGAAAGAATAGGCATAATATGAGAATCATGATCACATGAAATCAAGATCATAAATCAACCAGGGACACTTCTTTCCCTATTCATTCCTCACATAACTAGGAATCACAAACATTCCATCCATTCATATGTTAAACGCATAAACATGATCAATCATTCTTTCACAAGAACAATCTAGACAATAATGTAACAATCACAATGGCACTCATATATGTATATAAATATTAACATGATCATGAACATATCACAAATTAACAAATGTAAATTATGTAAAGGTTATGAGAACCTCCTTTGAGCCAATCTCATGGTTGTAATATCGTTGTCCATTATCCCATGGACTAACTAACCAAGATGGTTTTCAATACATATTTCTTCATTCATAGCTGCTTCCCAATGTGGATGGCCTGAAGCTTCTGCAAAAGTGTCAGGATCATGATTTTTTGGAGCTTGAGCCAGTAAAGAAGAGGCTCTTTCAAACTGAGAACGTGTACGTCGCTGATCTGTAGGATCACCGGCAAGATCACCTGCTGCATCCCGAGTAGCACGGACCCATCTTGGAAGTTGAGGATCCTGAGAAGGTGGGGGAGGATTATCATCCTCGCTTTCATCATCTGAAGAAGAAAGGTTTTCAAAAGTAGAAGAGATAGGAAGAGGTGGCACATCCACCGGACTAGGCTCGCATGCCGATTTATTTTCATCAAATTTTACATCTCTTCTAATGATAACATTTTTGGACTTAAATGGAATAAGTCTATAACCTTTTACATCTTCAGAATATCCAACAAAAGTACATTTCTCACTCTTAGGTTCTAAAGCTTTATGCTTTTCATCTAGAATATGGGCCCATGCTTCACTTCCAAACACACGAAAGTGACTTACATCTGGTTTAATGGAACTCCAAGCTTCTTCTGGAGTGATATTCTCTAGAACCTTAGTAGGAGTGCGATTGATTATATAATTTGCACAATTAATTGCTTCGGCCCAAAAACTAAGACTGAGTCCTTTAGATTGCAGCATACAATTAGCCATTTCCTTTAAGGTGCGATTTTTCCTTTCAGCTACACCATTTTGTTGTGGAGTGTATGGAACAGTATGTTGCATTTGAATTCCATTTTCGGTGCAAAAGTTGATGAATGTGTTTTTAACATATTCTCCACCATTATCAGTTCTTAGCTTAAGAATTTGATGTCCAGATTGTTTTTCAACAAAGGCTTTGAAGGCCAAAAAAGTGTTAAATACTTCGCTCTTGAGTTTTAAGAAGTATACCCAAGTGCGTCTGGAGAAATCATCAATGAAAGTTAAGAAGTACTTGTAGCCAGAGAATGAAGCAACAGGAAGAGGACCACATAAATCACTGTGCACAAGCTGTAAAGGGGCTGAGGCGTGCCAAGAGGCACGTTTGTCAAAACTGTCCCGATGATGTTTTCCGAGTACACATCTGGAACAAACACCATCTCTGCAAGATACCATAGGAAGGCCTGTCACCATATTTTCTTTACATAGATGCTGAAGGGAGCGATAGTTTAAGTGACCAAATCGTTCATGCCAAAGTTTGCTCACTTCATCATTATGAGCAACAAATACTGAGGGAAGATTGGATGACCCAAAGTTGTGAAACTTATACAACCTTTTGGAATCATCAGCAAGACCAGTAGCTAGAATCTGTTTTGGATCTTTTAGATCCTTGATTACAACATCATGAGGTGAAAATTCAACAATTTTACCTTCACCTGAGTGAGTTATCTGATAGACAGATAGAAGGTTGCAGGATAAGGTTGGAACACATAATACATCATTAAACTGACCATTGTCGAGATGAACAGTTCCAGTCCCTACAACATTAAGAGATCTATCATCACCAATATATATATTTTTGGTGTTACAATCATTTAAAGAGGAAAACATGGCTTGGTTTTTGGCCATGTGACAAGAGGCTCCAGAATCAATGAGCCACTCATGAGAATGAGAAGAAGAATAAGATACATTTAATGCATAACCAGACTGAGATGATTGACAATGAGATGCAGAAAGTGCCATTCCGGAAGTTGAAGTTGAAGTAGGCTCCACATGGATGTTATGTTTCTTCATTGCGTCTTCCAAGGCTTCCATCTTCTTAAAGCATTTAGATTCTAAGTGGCCATCTCGATTACAAAAGTTACAATGTCTATCAGTCTTCTTCCATTTGTTTTTATTGGTCTTATCATTTTGCTGAAATGATCTTTCATTTTGAGGCTGAGATAGTTTAGGACCATTCTTTTGAGGATATGACTTCTTAGGATTCTTTGAATTTGGTTGCTGCTGGGCGGCTAACGCTTTCGTGGAAGAGTTTCCAAGATTAAGAAGACCAAGGTGTAAGAGTTTTTCTTGTTCTCTTATTAAGGAATCACAAAAGGAGTCAAAGGAAGGGGCCTTGTAGTCTTGTCCTTGACAAATGAAAGCTTCCTTGTAGAATGGAAAGTGGAAACAAATACAGAGTAGGCTGGTCCCAACTTAGTAAGGATGGAATAAATAAGGTTACCATCTTCTTTCTTAACTTTAACACCTTCCAAGAGATATCTAAGGGTCTTGAATTTGGACAAGAAATCTTCATTGCAAGAAAAATTATTAGGATCCAAAGTAAGTAGCTCATTTTCAAGTTGATGGGCTCTAATTTCATTTTTAATCCCAAAAACTTTAGCAAGTTTTTCTAATGCTTCATGAGGAGTCTCAAGTCCTGCAATGTGGAATCTAAGATCAGGAGAAATAGACATCCCTATCAAACCACGTGCTTGATCTTGTCTATTTTCCCATTTTGCCGCCTTGTCTTCATCTTTTGGTTTCTTCTCTTGGTTTGTGGCTATTCTGACGAGACCTTTACTTCTAAGTAAATCGTCCATGTATTCTACCCATTGGAAGTAGTTAGTGCTGTCAAGAATGACTTGGCATGGACTTTCCATTTTAAAAACAACTGAAGCTGAAGATGCTGAAAGTAAGTGTTCCAACAGATAGATCTCAAAAAAATAGGCGGTTTTAAAAAAAAAAGGCTCTGAAAAAGGCTTCCGGATGAAGACGTTATGGCTTTTTGAAAAAAAATTGTTGACATTGCCGGCAAAGTGCGCGAATGTGCGGGAATGAAAAAATCCGCCCCCACAAAATGGAGACTTGAACCCAAGACCTCTACTCTCTTAAAATAGCTTTGAACCAATTGATCTATACAAAAAATTTGAGAGAGAGAGAGAGAGAGAGGGGGGGGGGGGGGCCTTGGTTTGCGTGCTTGCCTTGAGAAAGCTCTTTTTCCCTACAAAACACAAAACACAAAACCCAACACGAATATGCAAAGAAAAACGAACCTTGCGGCTCGAAGTTAACTTTAGCCAAAAAACTAGAAATTTAAAAACAAATCTCAAAGTTAGCTTTAGCCGAAAAACTAAATATTTTTCTCAATGTTTCTGATTTTCCGAGATCACACTAAGGTGCAGGGAAAAGAGCATACGCATGAGAAAAATCCTTCCTTTCTGTTTCTGATTTGCCCAGATCGCACAGAGTCGCAGGGCAAAGAGCATACGCAGAAATGAAAGGTATAGATCCGGTTAAAAAAGGCTAAATAAACTGAGACCGAAATAAGCAGAGAGGAAATAACGGTAAACTGCAAAAGAAACACTGTATACCTCCCGATCTGAAAAATGACGCAGCTAGGGCTACCGGAAACCTTTTCGCGTGAAACGAAAGGGGTTCCTTACTGGAACAGATGCTCCAAACGCAACAGAGCAGTCCTCTCGGCCCGAAAGCAGTCAGAAACAACATATCTAGGAAACGATAGCCGCATGCAGTTCTACCGGCTTCAGATTTCGATCACCAACGGACGCGGCCCTCAAATTGCTCCGATACCATGTAGGAATTTACAGGGTAAGTTCCACAGAAAGAATACCAAAAGGACACCGCTCACAACCAGATCTCAAATCAATACACCAGTATTTTTGACGTGGTTAAAACCCTCAGAGTGCAAGGAGGGAAACAGTCCACGGCCTGTCCCAACGTGGGTACTACAGGCAATTTATTAATCAAAGAATGAAAATTTACATAAGCTTCTCTCATGCACGGATTACCCGAACAATGACCCTCCATGCGCTTTAAATAGAACTCATGGACCAATCGGGTGTCAGGCCACGGATCAAGTGTCGGTAATACCGAGGCGAGAGTGAACCGTCGGATCACTACATATCGTGACCGCCGGATTGTAAGTTACAAAATGTACAACGGTAAAGAAACACACTTTACCTAACTCTAACCTAACTCTATACTAGACCAAGTTGAACTTAACTATATCCTATGTGTCGGAATATCCTAACAATATTAACACATGTCAACTAGAATAAGGGTTTAGAGACCTCCTTGCTTTTATTCAAGCATGCATGAAATTTCAACAATAGTTTCATGTGGCTAGAGGAATGTTTTTATCTAAATTCCTCCCTTTACTCTTTGAATTTGTTGTTAATACCAAAGTTGTTATCTATTATTTCTACTACCAGTGTTTGCACAGTAAAATTATATCCATGTGTGTTTCCTCATTTATTCTTGTTGATATTTTCAGGAGAAGTGTTTCAAGGAATTCTAGTGCTTGGCATTTTTCGACCCAGCTTCCCACTATTGTGGCATGCACTTACCCTTCCAGACCTTTCTCATTTCCATTTAAGCTCATTGTTTATGCATAGGCCTCTCTTGATTTGTATTTTTTTTGTTTTTTCTCCTTAGCCCTCTACCAGAGAACCTAATGGCTTCCCTTACACCCCAACAAACTTTCCTTGAGGCCCTCAAACATAAAAATCAAAAGGAAAATATGAAATCCAAAGGAAATTTCAAGAGGGAATAAAGGACAACATTGTAAAAATGAAATCCACAACAACAATATTAAAGTAAAACTAGAGACAAAACAACATTTACATGTGTAGTCATCAACCAAACTCACAAATTAAACATAAAATAGATCAAATAAAACACAATATAAAATATCCAACAAACATGACAACTTAATCCCCCTGAGTCCCGGTGTTTCCAATGGTTCATGAATAAAATCTTAGTACTATCCTTCTTAAAGTTTTCATGGAAACCCTTTTAACTTGTAATGCCCCTAAAATTTTTCCCAATAGGAGTCCTTTGATACTTATTAGAGGGTCTTGAGGAAAAGCCCCCTCCTCTTCCCTCTCTTGCAGCATTAAATTTTGTTGCCTAAAGTGCTTGAGAGCTTTTGTAAGCAACTCTCTTCTTGTTGTACCAATCTATTTAAGTGTTGCCACTTCATTCAATTGGTAATATTATTACTACAAATCACATATTAGTTTATGCATTGTCATGTTATGCCAAGCATGTTATCCTACAACTGAACATATATCTCATTTTCTTGATTAGTCACTTACCTCAAAATCCAGGACATTATTTAGGCATACTTTTTATCTCAGCATGCTTTTCAAAAATCAGAATTTATATGCACATGTATGTATCAACTTGTTTACAATCATGCCTTCACAAGTCTAAAAATAAAGTCATCCTTCATTAGCTTCATTCAGTCTCTTTACAGAGACCATCATCACTAATTGAGAAATCGACTTTTTCCACAAGAAACCATAGTAGTAGATGTATATTTAGCCTCTTTATCCAACCTTAGCAATAGCAAAGCACTCGCAATCTCAAAGGCTAGTTAAAGTCCATTTAACATATAGGAATCTCTCATTTTATAACTTATAACTTTTCACATTTATGAAATGTGTCATATATATGCAGCCAATCTCACAATATATATATATATATATATATATATATATATATATATATATATATATATATATATATATATATATATATATATATATACATATATATATACATATATATATAACATGTGGTGCATGCATACAAATATTACACATATAAATATAGATATATGGTTATGGCCCTGCGCCATCAGATAGCCCATGTCAATGATTCAAATCTGCGACCAACAATATAAAGTGTTATCCCACCCCCTCTCACTGATGTCATGCAGGGGGGCTAGAGCTATCCTAGTTATTCTTTGAGGCTCTAGGCTATAGAGCCAATAGTCCACTTTCATTCAAATCATATGACGGTTCATGTACAATAGTGCCACCCCCCTCACCTCACCGACGTCACAGGGGGGTCACTCTATTTTTATTGATTCTTGATTTTAGATATGGAACTTTTCCATCAATTACGCATCATGATCTAACATCCCTTGATTTTTAGAAGCACCACGAGGTGTCACACCTGGTTTTTGTGCTTGGTCATGTGCCATGACAAAGTTCGTGGCGCCTCAACCAGACTCTCAGTGGTTCTAACTCTTTCTAGCATAGTTCCTCTAGGCACTTCCACCTTTTTATGTGCCCAATCATATGTCTGTTAGGTCCCTACACTACTAGTGTAACCCCTTATTGTTATTAGTACAACCCCCTTATTATAATGTTTTGTACATGTAGTCCCCATATTATTATTATTGTGCCCCATAGAAGCCCACTATTGTTATTATTGTTATGTCGTCTCTGATTATATTATGACCCCAAAGACTCCTATATATAGAAAGGAGGTCTTGTCATTTGCATCATCCAAGAATTGTTCATTTGTGTAATGTAAAGGAGGTTTCCCCCTTGAAGATGTTTATTTATAAGGCGTTGATCTATCTTTTCTATTTTTTGTGAGCTGGTTTTATAACATTTGGTATCAGAGCTTTGGATTCTAGGGTTTCATTGCTCCAAATAGGTCATCATGGAATTTTCGCTATACCTTTTTGTTTGTGATGTTCCAGAAGCGAAACAAAAACCCATTTGATATGAAATTACTCTAAACCTTGGGTCCAAATTTTAGATCTTGTCTCGGTATATTGTCGGAGATATGATCTGAGGAATTTAGGGTTTTTGCAAGCTCTAGAATTTCATCTAAAACAAATCATCCTGGAATTTTCACTATAAAATTTTCTCTACGAAGTTTTAGAAGCTAAAACAAAAACCCATTTGAGAAGAAAGTGGTTTGCATGTCGAGTCCAAATTTCAGATCTTGGATCGCTATATTTTTAGATATATGATCTGATGAAGTTAGGGTTTTTGTATACTCCTGAAGTGCATCATAAACATGTGACCTTGGGAAAATCATCATAAATTTCTCTATGAGCATTAGATTGAAATTTAGTAAGAAGGTACAGAAAGAGGATGAACTTTGCTTTGTTTGGGTATAATTTTTGGAAACTAAGGTGGAAATAGTGACATGTGGCACGTCATACAAGTTCACTCTACTGAACTAGTCTATAATTAGGTCATTGCGGGAGATTGGGAATAAATGTTTCTTTGGGAATCCAATTGTGATCAGAATTGCAAAGTTAGAAAGAGGACTCGGAGGGCCATTACAAGCCAAAAATGTAGAACTTAAAGACCTAAAATTACATAGTTACAGTCATTTCAAGATCGAGTTCCTAAAATCAAGAAAAAGTGAGATGAGGAAGTTTGATGGCAAGGATCTGGTAAATTGGATACTATAAATGGAGAAATATTTTGATCTACATGGTGTACCATTGTTACAAAAGGTATGTATTGCATCTAATTATTTACAACCAAATCAAATTTTATGGTGTAAAGAGATTTTTTCTCGTAAACCACTTGTCAAGTGGTCAATTTTCACAGAGGAAATGATAGCACATTATGAGGATACCAAGAGCAACACCTTCTTTATCCAATTGATAAATCTCAAACAAAAGGGTTAAATGGTAGAGCACATTGAGGACTTTCAAAAATTGAATATAAGGGTAAATGATATTTTAGAAAAGCAAAAGATAAATAGTTTTATCTATGCCATGGAAGCTGATATCAATGGTATGAAATCATATTGGAATAAAGGCATGGAAGATTTGAAGAAAGACATAGAAGTTTTGAAGGAAGGTGGGACAAAGCTACAACAAGAAAGGCATCCTAATGATGAAAAGGATCAAGAAAAGTCAAAAGAAGAGGATATACACCGGGAACCAACCCTAAAGAAAGAACAAATTAATCTGACCATATCTTGTGTTGTAATGGCAGGAATTACCACTCCTCAAACTCTCAAGATAGAAGGACATATCAAGAAGAAGAAGGTTCAAGCAGTGAAATATCAGGAAGAAAATTATCAAGAAACATCAAAAGAAAAGGATACTCACCAGGAACCAAGCCCAGAGAAATAAGAATGAATATAACCATATATTGTAATGCATTGGTTGGAATTACCACTCCTCAAACTATAAAGATAGAAGGACATATCAATAAGAAAAAGGAAATAGTGTTGATTGATGTGGGTAGTACCCATAATTTTATTCATTGTAAGATAAACAAGGAATTGAATTGCATCATATATCCAACACCATAGTGTCAAGTGACAGTTGTAAGTGGAGGAACCATAAATTGCTCTAGAAAGTGCCATAATATCAAGCTATCCATGGGAGAATATGTATTGAATATCCTAATGCTTTCCGTTCCAATGGGTGGTACTAATGTTGTACTATGAGTCCAATGGCTAGAATCCTTGGGTATAATAGCCTTTAATTTTCAATAACCTTTCATGAAATTTTCTTCGGAAGGAAAGGAATTTGAATTAAGGGGTATCACAGGGAAATTAGTAAAGATAATCAGCTCTAACAGAATGACAAAGCTTCTAAAGAAAGAACAACGAGGTGTAATTGCACAATTATGTTTGCTAATGGTTCCCACATCGAAATCATCTATTTCTCCCAATCGCCAAAAAGTCCTGGACAATCATTCCAAGGTATCTGAAACTCCCAAAGGTCTCCCATGTATTCGTGGTCATGATCATGCTATTCATTTGATTCCAAGAAGTGTTCCTCCGAACATCAAGCCTTATATATATCCATATGCCCAAAGGAGTGAAATTGAACATATGGTTGCAGAAATGGTAGAGGTGGGTTCCAAGAAGTGTTCCTCCAAACATCAGGCATTATAGATATCCATATGCCTAAAGGAGTGAAATTGAACATATGGTTGCAGAAATGGTAGAGGTGGGAACTCATTTAAAAGTGGCTGAAGATCTCAGTTCCAACAATATTGCCAGAACTTAACAAGGAAGGAAAAATCATATTGGAACCTGAAGCATTCACAGAAATGAGAAGTCGACAGCTATGAAATCGATCTATTTCAAAGTATCTCATCAAGTGAAGGAAATTACCTATTGAAGATTCCACATGGAAACGATGAGAATTTTATACAGAAGCATCAAGAACTACTCAAGTGTTGAGGACAAAACTTTTTGAAGGAGAGGGGCATGTTAGGTCCCTATACTACTAGTGTAACCTCTTATTGTTATTAGTACATCCCCCTTATTATAGTTTTGTGTCCATGTAGTCCCCATATTGTTATTATTGTGCCACATAGAAGCCCACTATTGTTATTATTGTTCCCTTACATTATTATTGTTATGTCGGCTCTGATTATATTATGACCCCTTAGACTCCTATATATAGAAAGGAGGTCTTATCATTTCTATCATCGAAGAATTGTTCATTTGTGTGATGTAAAAGAGTTTTCCCACTTGAAGAGGCTTATTTCTAAGGCATTGATCTATCTTTTCTATTTTTTATGAGCTAGTTTCATAACAATGTCCCGGAGCTAACGTTGATGCATTACTATACACTTATCACACCTCAAGGTTTTAGCTCAACACGCAAATCCATAGCCCTTCTACAAGGTCATATGCCCTGCCATGTAATCGAGGGCTATCCTAAAACTATAGGTCATCAAATCATAGAATAATAATGGATTACAGTATATATATATGCCACATTTTCACACTGGCCTCACTAAGATCCAACTTCATGATTATATATATATATATATATAGATATTGTTGTACCTAGGTCTTGGATGTTGACTTTAGTTCTATTCCCAGCATTGCCTAGGTATTGCAAATGCTAAATTATCAAGAATAGTTTTTCACCCCATAAGTGCTCTATAGTTTAAAATAATAGTTAGTTGTAGCCTCTAGCCTATTGATTGTTGAAAATTGTAACTAGGTTCAGTCTTCATAATGACATGTATACTCATGATTTTATGTAATTACTATAAAGAAGAAAAATACAATTATTTTTGTAATTGAATCATGGGTTTCATGACCAAGGAATTTTATTTTTAGTTAAATCTTCGATTGTGAGATTTTGGGATTAGTCATCATGTCATAAAGTCTATTGAGTCAATGTCAAATATGTAAGACCATTTTTGGGAATTTATTTGAGTCTAGAAGATCCTCCAAGACCAAGTCAAAGCACTTCCAACAAGTTGTCCTTCATCAAAACAATCAAGATCTAGTCGGCCTAGAAGCAATTGCAAGTCAGCCTGAATTCATGATCAAGAAGCCTATATAAGAAGGCATTTGGCATCCCAGAAGGAGACACTTCACATTTGTGATTTGAGCAGAAATAAGAGGAGTAAAGTGTGAAATAAAGGAGGACTAAAATAAAACAAGAAGATCAAATCTTTTGGGTCAGTTTTGGATCATTTCTCTCCACACGTGTGAATAAATCTAGGGTTTCGATCTATTTCATAAAGGTCGAATTGCAGTCACATCAAAGTATTAAAGAGTGGGGTCAAAAAGGTCTATTTTGAAGCATGAACTCACCAAGAAAGATAAGGAGGCATAACCAAGGAAAAGGGATATAGATCTCTCCATTATCTTCTCTCCCATATAATCTAGGGTTTTTGAAGTTGTGGCTGAAAAGTTGCAGAAATTGCAAGTGAGCCGAAGTTGTCAAAAAGGAAGAACGAAGTTGCATTAATAGTGTTTCTAAGGTTGAATTTGAAGTCAAGGAAGAAACTACTCTGATTCAAGGGTTGACTTGGTCTTCGAGGATACTTGGTTAAGGGTCTAGGTCTTGGAATTCATTAATTGAAGCCTCTATAAGAAAAAGGATTTGTTTGGGTTTTCCTCTCAAGTTCGAGAGGTTTTGGCCCTTGATGATCACTCATATTATGTGTCTCTTGTCTGTTTATTGTTTATGCTTTGATATATGTTTGATCAAGAAGAACATTATAATAATCTAAGTAAATAAAATATCTTAATCTAAAGAATGAAAAGAAATTCACAAGTTGTTATCATTGATAGAGAAATATCCTAATTCTGATGCCCTAGATTTTTCAAGATTCAAGAGCATAAATGGTTACAGAGAGGTGCCCATTCCCCTTTAAGAAATCAAATAAAGTCTCATGATCTGGTCACTAACTTCCACCAAACTCATACATGCCAATAGACACATGCATGTATATTTATGTTCTTAGTGAGGCTTTGCAATATCACTGCAATTACACAACCCATATCTAGTAATTGGGCTTACATGAAAATGGAACCCCTTTCCCCCAAATTCACACATATTTGCAAAACAATAACTTGTGTACCTACCAAGACAAGGATTATGTATCTCTTTATGTATGGAAGAATTCAACAATATGGATACATGTATACTTTTATCCATATACATCTATATGTCACAAGTAATCTAGCACTCAAGGACCATAGCAATTCTTGTAACCATACATACTTGTTCAGTCAATATGAATCATTTCTTGTACCAAATATTATAAGAATGTTGACATATTGCACTATGAGTGAACTCAGCATCAAGACTATATTTAAAATCAGAAAATCACATTACTAACCATTTACCATGCCTTTATCACCATTTTTGGAACATGCAAGACATCAATAATCCATCCACACAGGAAAAACAATGCTTCACACATTCATATGGCATGCAATTAGTTCAACATTTACAAGTATTAATTCATTGCATAGGTTAGCCGTAGCAAACACTTATCTTACATAACAAGCTGGGAAACTGAGTCTGTGACATCAACTCTCCATTTAACCATAGACAAGTTGCATCTAGTTCTCACTTGTAGTTGTCAACTCCAATCTAGATTCCAAAGACTGAGGTTACTTTTTCTCAAGGGATTAAACTCCAACTTCTAGTTGAAATAAGGATTTTGTAGCTTCTCCCACATCCACCCACAAACTATTTAAGCTGTCAAAAATTGCAGAGGGAGTCTAGAGGCTTGTTACCTCCATTATTCAGCTATTGAACAACCAATATAATTTATGGAATCCATATATGGAGATCTCCACCCTTCAAGGCTACAACACAGTTGTTCCACCCATCCTAGGGACTCCAAAAACTACTGTAAACACAACCACAGTAAGAAAAGCCTTATAAATCCTCCTTTTAGGAATCTAAGGAACAATCTTGCACCCCAACCATAAATGAAATCTAGAGAAACCATATCTACCCTATGGTTAACAGGGGATTGAGAGGCTATTTTTCCTCACCTAAGAGTAATTTCTTTATGCCATCTTGCCAACTAAAAATTGATTTCCCTGCTACATATGTGTGTTCCTCCCTACATTTGAGATGCCTTCTCTTGATCTCTTTCCATATACCTTCAGATGTTATCCTCTCCTTTCCAACCTGCCCAAGACTTCAGAACCACCCTCTCCTCTCTGTACCAGGCCATTCAAATGAAATTTTTCCTCTGTCTCTTGCACATTCCTTTAGACATTACCTTTGTCTGCTAAAATCTTGTCAGTGTATTGAAATCATACCACTTTCCGAATGTCACCCATATTGTTTGTTGTTTGTTAATTTGTTAAAATGGTTGTCAAACACACTTTACAAGGTGGAAGTTTGCTCATTTTTCCATTTTTCTAATTCTTGTCCTTGATTCCTTGTATACTACTACAAAGAAGCACATTTTTTTTGTCCTTTTCATCGAAGTGTTAAAATAATATAGCTTGTCAATTTTTCTTACACAAATGTAAGCTACCATGGACCAGTTTAGATTTCCTAGTTGTAAGGAAACCTTAAATTATCCCAAGAAAGTAACCCCCCTCACCTCTAAAATTTGTGTCCCTTTGACTCAATCCATTGTTTTTCAAATATTTTCATTGTATACATTGGTGCAAAATAACTAGTGATGTCACAAATTATATCACTATAGCAATGAAGTATGAAGCTCAAAATGTTGATAATATGCGAGTGCTTAAAATTTTCATAGAATATACATTACCACCATGTAGCAGTTAGGTCCAAGGATGAGAATGTGAATATTAGACTGGACACTTGTGATGTCATGTCAGTGAGCTAATTGTATTGGGAAAAAAATATGTACTACGATTTTATAACTTTTTCTATGAGATGGTAATTGATTCATGAGATGTAAATGATTTTTCAAGGGGGCCTCATTACAAAATATTTTCTTGGGAATGCTTTACTGGGTCATAATTTTGTTAAATGTCTGACATGAACGATTGCTTATCTAGGCTATACAGTGGTCATTTTGATAGTGCATTATCTGAGCAATTTGTTCTCTATGTTTTGTGGAAATGTTTAGTGTGAAAGTCCTTATTGAGACAATGGACATTATTTCCTTTGTGCTAGTTACTAAAGAAAGGAGTACACAGACAAATTGATTCTAAAGGTGAGTGAAAATTTTGGTGTATCTTTATCAGGTATATGGTGCCCTTCTTTTGTATGTGTCTAATCAAAAAATCCATGCAATATACATTATAGCATTGTAGCAGTGGGCTCCGAATATCAAAATGTCCTAGTAATTTTATGGTTTGGTTCTAGAATATATTTTTATTTCCCTATATTATTTTTTTACTTTAAAACTCACAAAAAAAAGTCTTCTTCATTTGCAGTATATTGATTCCTGCTATAGTTAAGGTTCCATCAGAAGTTTCACATACTTGTGCATCCTAGTTTTCAAAACAAGATATATTGAATAGTCCCTAAGGTGATTCTAACATAAATACTTTGTAACTTGATATCAAATAATGTGACACCATGTTAACATAATAATAGGGACCAGCCCAAGGGTCTAGGGTTCAGCATGCCCCACTTTGTTCCATGTGAAACTTTGGTCCCTTACAACTAGAATCCTTTAGACGCTTTACAACACTTGGAATGAATATCTAAGAAAGTAGTTTGTGATTTTGTATAGGGTATGAGTGTACTCAAATTTCCTATTTGTTTTATCGATGTCCTAGTTATTATCCTATATCTATGTGATTTTTTTTAACTATATTTTTTTAGCATTATGAGTAGAAATATGTTTTGTGCTTACTTTTTCCATATTATCATCGGCATTGGCATGTTTGACTTCTAAGGCATGTTGAATTTGTGTCTATGTTATTGAAATACCAATTGCATTGATTGGAAAACTTTAAATGGATTTGGATTACGTGACAAATTTGCAATCATCGTATTTGGGGAAAATCATGTGCAAAGAGGAAGAATGTTTTTGGAAATGTTGGAATTAGTTGGTGAGATTATTTTCTGATAGTCATTATCACCATAATTGTGCTTTGGAAATATTTCAAAATTTGTAATAGAAATCCAAGCATGTGCAATAATTTTTTTTTCTCACATTATTAGATAAGCTATGTAAACACAAAAAATGTTAATGTCGTTTCAACGTTCTTAACTATGAAATTTGTAGAGAGAATTGGTCTTGCAATATTTTCTTTGTCCAAAAGATTTCTATATGTATTGGACACATCCCCATGGAAAATGCTTGTTGTTACATTGGTACTAATATCTTAAATTTATATTTGTATAGGTTGGAACCCCTTTTTTCTTATTAATAAGCATTGGATTGAAATAAATTCTTGAAAATAAAGTAAGATTAATATTTAACTTGCTAAACTTGGACAAAACTAGTTTTATGGCTCTCTTTGTTGTCTTTACTTTGTTTGTTTCATTGCCTCTGGTGTGATATTTACTTTTGCAACTATGCAAGTCTTATGTATTTTCAAAAAGCATTTAAAGTTTAATATCTTTGGAGTAGGGAGGATGAACACAAATAGAACAAATACAGTTAAATACAATGATAAGTTGGATAACAGGTTCATCTTTTTTCTATTTGATTATTACATTGTACAACTCTCTCTTCTTTTCAATATTTTTTATATATTCTAATTAAAAACGACACTTTTTTCAATTTTCAAGAAACATATAACATGTAGAGATACATATCCAAGAGAAGAAGTACAAGGAAAAAGGTACTTTGAATATTTGCATAAAACATTTGTTTTTTCATTGATTTGTACATTTGTTTATTTTTCAATTTAATATATGTAACAAAGAACCATAAATTAGAATTTTTTGAAACTAAAATCCATTTAGTATTTTACCTATATGCATAGAAATAAGATTCTATCTAGTAACTATGAACCCAATATTAGAATATACATTACTAATGACTTTGTGATATCTGGTTCTATGTTCATAGCCCAATTGTTGCTTAGTACCAATTATAATGTCCTTTCAAGCAATGATTTCAATGTTGTACTTATGAAAAGGAAACATATATCATATTTTGAACCCTATCAAGTAAATATATTGTCAATTATGCGATGATAAACATGGATGAACAAGTAGACATGGCAATGAGAAAAATTACAAAAGAAGATATCGTACAAGACACAATGAACGAAGTAGAAAACAAACAAGAAAAAAAGACAAAAAGGTAGTTCTTTCCAAGTTTAGCTAACTAGATATCAAATTTATTTTCTTTTATAGAATTAATTTCAATGCAATGCTCATGACTAGGAAAAAGGTATCTAGTCTATGCCATTATCAATTGAATAAATCAGTAACAACATAACAGGAAGAATTTTCCATAGAGATGTGTCATTTACATATCAAACATTTTTGGACAAGGAAAATAATACAAGGCCTATACTCTATGTCAATTTCATATATAATAAGGCATAAATGACAATAACATTGCTTGTGCCAATACAATTTATCGAACAACATGAGGGAAAACTTATTACAAATTTTGGTGGTTCTATTAGAAATTTCGAAATAATTCCAAAGCACAAATATGATAGTGGTGACTATGAGAAAACTATCTGAGTAACTAGACTTACCATCGTATAAAAATTTATCATGTTTCCTAAGAGTACCATCTTTTCCTAAATATGATGATTCCAAATATGTCCCATAGTCGATATTTATTTCTACTTGGCATAATCGATGCCATTGTTATTAGAGAAACATATATAGGGATGCAATACACACTAAAAATAAAGGACATGAATGTCGATCAGGACAAGGCAATCGTAAGCTTATATTTATTTGAATGTTATAATGATAGCATGTTATTGTGCACCTTTTATATGATTTACATGTATTTTCTTACAAATATTGCATTTGTGATAGGTCCAAGTTCACGAAAAACATCTTCCAATACATCTTTCAATCCAAAAATAATTGCAAGAAAATGTATTTCCACTCATATTGCTAAAACACATAGTTAGAAAAAAAAGAGAGATTTTTCTATAATTCACAATAGATGTTCAGTAGTTATTGAAATGAAAGAAGAAAGTGGAAATCCTGAGAAAACTAATTTCTTCACCGAGTGGAGTATGCGCGAAAAACTTCATATATATATATATATATATATATATATATATATATATATATATATATATATATATATATATATAATATATATATATATATATATATATATAATATATATATATGAAGTTTTTCGCGCATACTCCACTCGGTGAAGAAATTAGTTTTCTGAGGATTTCCACTTTATTCTCTGATTTTAATAACACACACACACACACACACACACACACACACATATAATGTGAGAGAGAGAGACAGGTTAGGTTGTTAGCTCTCAGTTTTCTATATCAAATTTGTAGCACTTGTAAGTACTATGGAAGTACTATTGATAAAAACTACTGCATATACGATCCCTTTGAAGCTATAAATATGAAATGAAGTAGTCCAACTACAACTAACACAACTATGGATGAAACTATTGTTTATTGTACTATTTTTATAGAAAATTGTCCCTTTTTTTGTTTCCATAAGTTAAATTGTATGATACTTGCAGATGACAAGGCTACAACCTATTGTGTTCTTAGAGGCATACAACTGGAAAAAAATATTTCTTGGTCTATAAAAGTTTCCTATCAGCAATATTATGTAGAAAAATAAGGTATTATTGATGGCACATTTACAGTAAACCATCAAAATGTGATTATGAATATACAATAACATTTCTCTTTATTTGCATTTTCGAGCAATCAAGTGACGATACGGTTCTCTTTATTTGCATTGTTGTGAAACCTATTGACGATATTCTATATGTGGATGTGGTTTCGTAAATGTGTCTGAGGGAACTATGGTGAAAATTTTGAGGTTACCTATGAAAGGAAGGCATATTAGTGATATAAAATTGAACAGGGAATTTATCACTTAGGTCGAAGCTGAAAATTTGAGCTTTTAACAAAGTCTACTTGAAAACTCTAGTGAACTAGTGAAGACAAAATTACCAATTGCTAGTAAGATATTGAAGCCACAGTTTAAAGTGATGGTCTCTTTGCTAACTTTTATTTTAGAATATCACACATAATCGTTTATGGATAAATTATCCTTATGTGATTAAGGGAAATAATTACAAATTCCATTGAAATCAATCTTTACTATGAGACTAATTAACATTGTATATTTATTACTTCTTCTAGTAACTATTAACATGTTATAAATATGTATTCTAATGGAGTTGTTTGTTTAAGTTCCATGTTTTTTATTATGTTATTTATTTATATACATTCTCTAACATTCATAGTATATAGTATGTGCCTAGCTTATTTACCTATGTCATGTTTTCTTTCTTGATATGTAATTTCTTACATTGCTTTATTAATTTATCAAATTTGTAAATCCTATGATTAGTAAAATAATATCAGAAATTGTTTTTCCTTTGCACATATTTTATGTTTGCATAGACATTTCCATCACAGATGACTTTCTTTTGCACGCTCTTTAACTATACTCATTTGAAATAATGTGAACCAATAGAAATGTATATTATGGTTTATCTAAAACTAGTGCAATAATCCATGTCATAGGAAGTTGATTGAGTTTATGTGGCATTTCGCCAAAATGTTACCGTTGAATGGGGTAGTGTTTGGTAGAAGTGTCCAGATGGGGAATCTATGTAGAGGGAAATTGTATATGGATATGTGGAAGTGGGGGAATATAGTTTCTCCCTCATATACTCCTGTTCTGGCATCCTTTCAATATACTATGATGGATTCTAGCTATAGATCCCTCTACATCTTCTTGACTTTTTTATAACTAGAAAATTATATTTAGCACTCGAACAATGTCGTAATTACTCATCAATTCACTGCATAAATACTGAAAGCACTTACATTTACCGACAAGGGAGCTTTTGTTAATTGTAGGATTAACCAATGTTTCCTTTTTATTGAGGATTCTTTGCATTACTTGTACTTTGTTTCATTCCTTATGCATAGAAAATAGCTTAAATTTTTAAACAAATAAATAAGTCAAGTTAATGCTAGCATGGAACCTTTCCTAAAGGAAGGATCAAGTCCCATCTATTTGAGATTATACAATTTGATTAGAAAATGAAAGAAAATACTTCCACAGATAACATTTACATTAGTCTGATTGTTGTAGTGTTTTATTCTTAAAGACGTATGGAAAGAACCCACTTAATATTGTGGAGGACAAACAATTTCAACAATATAAATGGCTGCTAAACATTGTAGATCTGCAGTAATTGGTAGAAACAAAACCTGCCAAAGTCTAGATCTATGCCACAATCATAGTTAAATAACAAAAAGAAAGAGTAATAACTCCAATCATCCAACGGAAACCAGATATGTAAAGAATAATTTTATTATAACACCTGTGAAGGGAACAAATAGATGTTATGAGTCCCCCTACATGGGATGGGGTCTTGGTTATCCTCATACGTCTTCAGCTTGTGTACATTCTCTCTCCTCTATAATGCGTAAACCTAACAAAAAGATGGTGTGCATTAACGAAAATAATGAGAGTTACAACAATGAGTGCAAGAATGAAAATAATCAAAAGTGAATAATGAATGGAAAACCCTTCTATTTATAACAAAATATTGAGTTATCCTCGACTAATGAGCAATAATAAAATATTATTGATCCCATTCTTGGAATAACCACTTGGAATATTTTATTATATTTGGTTACGAGGGAAAAAGTATTTAAACTTTTATTTAGAAATAATAAATAAATAAATTATTTATTTATCATCTCAAGGAATTAGTTAAGGAGTAATAAACAAATAAGGATTATTTAATTATTCCTAAGGGGTTTAGTCAAATTTTACAAAGAATAATAATTAATTAGTGATTAATTAAATATTATTGGAGAAAATTAAGATAATTAATGACTTATCTGTTTATTTTTTATGATTGGGTGAAATATGACAAGGAATAATAATAAAACAATCAGTAAATTAATTATTCCTAGAAGAAAATAAAATAAATAGTAATTTATTTAATTATTCTTTATAAATTTAACTATAAATTACTTAACAAAGGTGATTTATTAAGTAATTTTCTCACAGTGAAAGCAATTTTACTATGGTAAAATTGGCTTTGCATGGTGTACTTCGATCCATCTAGTAAATTAGGCTAGATGATCAATTTTTTGGTGATAACACTGATGATCCAATTTGTGATAATTTACATAATTTATGTCCCATGAACATGATTAGAGTATAAGTGATGCAAGGTTATTGGACTATTCTACTATATGTTTTGAGAAAATATTTGTTTTACTGATTCTAGAAAATTGCAATACATAGCTTTTAGCATATACTAAATTTCAAAATTAGTTGAACAAGTAGAAAAAATTAGTGAAGAATTATTTATTAGTCAATGATGGTTCCTAGAAGTTGGGGCTCCTCCTAATCTCCTAATTGTGTTTCTAGAATGTAGGTTTGTTTACTCCATTCATGCTTTGCAAAATCTCTTCCAATTTAGTTCTTATTCATCAACATTAAGATATCTTAGTTGATTGCATATAAGGCTTCTGACATGCTTATTCCATTGATTCCATGGACCATTTCTCTTATTACTACTATTGCAATAGTAGCAACTACATTGTGCTATTCTCAGATAAAATAATAGAAATTGAGACACAACATCCCCCCACCCAAGTTAGTATTTTTATGGAACTACTATGATAGGGTCTAATGCAACACTAAATTAATAAAGCCATGAATATTGAAATCATATTTCAAAATCCTGACAAAGTTTCCATTTAAAGCAATTTTGGCCTAAAGAAAAAACAATTTCAGAAGGAACTTCACTAGAAAAGTATTTCTAAAAACGATGATACCAACAAGACTCAAAAAATTCAAAAAACAATAGACATATGATAAACCAAACATTGATAACACTCGTTAGTTTAAAAGAAAATCAAGAAAATCACTTTCCTAGATATTTTATAAATGAGTTCAGAGCTAACAGGACTACAACATGACTCAAGAAATTTAAAAAACAAAAGACATATGATAAACCAAACCTAGACAACGCTCATTAGTTTTAGAACAAATGAATAAAACCACTTTCCCAAAATTTTAGAAACAAGTTTAGAGCCAACAAGCCTACATATAGTGTGTTGGAAGCCATACATCATCTAAATCATGAATTGGCATCAAATCTCTAAAAGGATATTCTATTGTTATCCATTTTAATTGTACTTGTTTTCCATTAATTATCATCAATCTAGTTAGTATTGATTTTCCTGATCTGCAATCAAAAATATGATTTCAATATTGGTTATTAAAAACCATATCCTCTTTTCTTAAATTCCCACTCGAGATTGTCCAATTCATAGGATTGTGTTCCATGATTGTTGCATTTGGCACAGTTTGGAAATCAACATCAACATAGATTTGATAATATTTTAATAATGGCATTTAATACAAATTATTTTTTCATAGAAAACTAAGCTAAAGAAAGAATTAAAGGAATGGAAATCCTCACCAAATTTTCCTTTTTTAAGATCATATCATATAATTATATTGAACTAAATGTTATAATAATATTTGACTAAGTAGTATCTTACTAATATCCTAATCCTGATTTAATTTACATTTATGTAATGATATAACGACATCTAAACATTAATTTTAGTGCATTGGGTTAGTGCTCGTTTAGGGAAGTGTTAATTTTCATGTTAGTTTGAGCTCAAAGTTTAATCTGCGACACAAATATCGAGAAATATATCCAATAATACAAAATATTGTGTTGTTGCATAGTCAAAAAAACACAAGGCTTAATCCTACGATTAACTAAAGCTCCCCTACTGATAAATGTAAGCCTTTTCGAAATTTATTTAGCTAATCGATGCATAATCTAGAGATCATTCAAGTGCTTAATAGTATTTACTCTACTAACCTGCTTCGCTACTAGTCAATTTTTTACTTTATCTATATTTGTGTTCAATATTTTCACACTAGTTCTCCTACTCATTTAAAAACTTTATAAAAGTAGAATCAACAAACTTTATATTCACACTTATCGAATACTAAATGTATTACTGACCTGTAAAGGAATGATAACACATTATTCGATGGAGTAGATACAGAACAGGTCAAGAAACATTAAGCCACGAATATGTAATATTAGATGGACGAACTCGAGCTCTGGTTCTAGGGTTTAATGCAACAAGTGACAGAGGGTACCAAGCTTCCATGGAGACACAGGGAGGAGGGAGCTCCACTCCCTCCTATAGTTATATGGTAGCAAACAAAGGAAGAGAAAGGAAAAAGAACAAACCTCCATAGCCCTTGGAGGTCAAGGCAAAAAACACAGAAATGCAGAAGGCAGAAGGCAACAAAACCAATGCAGATCAAGGGGCCCACGAAGAAGACTATCAGGGGGAGAAAGAGGAAGACAGAGGTCAAGGATCAGAGAATGGAGCTAAGATGGGGCCCTGTAAACCTAAGACCACAACTAAACCTTAGGTTATTCTAAATGATCCAACTCTGCAAGCACACAGGGATCACATGGCTAACCATGCCATCATATGTAAATTTATGGGAATTTGGCCATCAGAGAAAGAATTGTACACCTGGATAAAATATAACTGGAAACCAAAGGGCGAGCTAAATATACATCTTGGGTCCAAAGGTTTTTTCACTGTGGTGTTTACGAACATGGAAGATAATGACATAATTTTTGAAGGAGGGCCATACTTCTTTGCAGTTGTTGGTCTCTATATGTGGCCATGGATGATGAACTTTGTGCCAGAACGAGAAACCTTCACTTCGGTATTGGTATGGATTCGACTATACTCCTTACCCTTAGATTACTAGATGTCGGAGTCTTTAAAAGCTATAGGTGATAAATTAGGTCATTTCTTAAAAATTTCAAAGGTAACTCTAAGGGGAAAATATACATCCTATGCTCATATATGTGTGGAGATGGACCTATTAGGAGCCCTTCCAGATGAGGTCATTCTAGAAGTCTATGACGAGGAATGGGTTCAAACAATTGACTATGAACATATCTCGTTCAGATGTCACAAATGTCATGAGCATGGACATCTGTCCAGAGACTGTCCTCTTAATAGTAGGGAGGACAACCTAAACACCAACAAAGGAAAAGACCAGACAGGTTTCACCAAAGTAGGAGGAAAAGGAAAAGGAGGAGGAAGGAAGACACAAAAGAACCCTAGTGTGAAAGATAAAATGAAAAGTTACAACAGTTTTGAGATCTTAGGAGAAAAAGAAGCTGAGAGAGGGCATAAAGGGAGTACAAAAAATCAGACAGCTAGGGGGAAAGAAAAAGAGACTAGCATGGAGTACACTGAGGAACATAATGAACATACAATGGACCCTTTGAGCACCATGGAAGGAGAAAAATACCCGGAAATGACTCAAAGTGAAAGTGATACAGAAGATCAAGATCTGTAGGAGATCCTGGAAAGGGAGAACCTTGAGCTAGAAAAGCTTCTAGAATAGGGAGGCAACTTGGGAATAAACTCCATCCCTCAGGAGGCAGTGGACAAAGTCCAATAGATATTCCTTATCAAGGCACATCAATCAGTTGTAGGAGTAAAAAGAGGACATGAAAACCAGGAAAACAAAGGGATGTTCTCAATAGGACTAATAATAGGAAAACTAACAAAGAATCCAGGCAAGAGGAGGGGAAGAAAAAGATAGAAAGAACTACTACTGGAGTGTGGAAAACTCATGATTGATTCAGGAAGGATGAAAGACCTTTCTAGTTACTCCTTCATAACCCCGCCTTAATGAAGATCACAACCTGGAACATTAGAGGACTAGGGAGCTGAAGAAAATAGATGAATCTTAGTAGAAGGATTAAAGAGGAAAAACCTGACATAGTATTCATACAGGAAAGGAAATGCTCAGTGGAGAGGATCCATGAAAAAAATATCAAATGGGTCAATAGATATGAATCCCTTGAAGTTAAGGCAAATAAATCCGCTAGTGGTATTCTCACTCTCTGGGATCCATAGAAATTTGGTGTGATTGATACGGAGGCATCCAGACATCACCTTTCTCTGATTTTCCAACTGGTGGGTGACAGACAATGTTACATGATCACCAATGTCTATGGTATGCAACCAATGGAGGACAAACTTCAACTCCTCACAACACTGGAGGATATGAAAAAGAGATACCCAGCTCTACCCTAGATTCTTGGAGGTGATTTTAACATAAAAAAATCACTCATGGAGAAGAAAGGAGGAACAAGAATACTTGTAGAGACTTAATTGCCTTCCAGAACTTCAATCAATATGAAATTGGTTGATATGGAAACAAGCAATGGAATATTCACTTGGAATAACAAAAGAGGGGCTCTACCCAAATGGCCTCAAAATTGGACAGATTTATGGTTTCAGAGGAACTTCTTCTCAATGGAAACAGCATTATTGCACTCATACTACCTTTTGGAGCTTCAAATCAGTGGCCTATCCAATTGGAAGCTTCCCTTATTGGAAAACCAAGGAACAACCCCTTCAGGTTTGAGAATGCGTGGCTCACACATTTAGATTTCCTCACAAAAATTGACCAATGTTGGAAGGAAGAGCTTCACATTCAAGGCACAAATATGTTCCTTCTTCATTGCAGGCTCAAAAACATTAAAGGCTGACTCAAAGAATGGAATAAAAGGGAATTTGGTAACATCTTCAAAGCTAAAGGAGAGGTGGAAAAGAAACTAAAGGAAATAAACCAGATTCTTATCATAGAAGGCCATACAAATTAAAGGAAAGAGATGGTAGAGTCACTCCAGCAGGAGTGGGACAACAGATGCCTTCAAGAGGAATTACTCCGGAGACAGAAATCCAGAGTACAATGGATTAAAGAAGGGGAGAGAAACACCAAATTCTTTCACAAATCCATCGTAGCTCACCGAAACAACAATAGAATTGTGAAACTTACAGATCAGCATGGTATAGAGAGAAACACTCATGAAGAGATGGAGAAGGTTCTACTCCAGCATTTTCAGAAAATTGTTGAGGAAACCTCGGAAGATAGATACCAGTTTATAGAAAAATTCACTTAGTACATCCCTAAATTGGTTACCAGAGAAGATAATTTCAATATCAATAGACCAGTAACAAAGGAAGAAATTCAGGAAGCTGTGAAAGAGATGCAAAATGGGAAAGCACGAGGCCCAGATGGCTTCAATGTGGACTTTTTCAAAGCTTGTTGGAGGATAGTGAAACAGGACATCCTGGAGGTAGTGGAAGACTCTCGAAGATTTAAGAAAGTCTTAAAGGCGCTCAATGAATCTTTCATAGCCTTAATCCCCAAACAGGAGAATGCCACATCTCCAGACAGATTTTGACCTATAGCTTTATGCAATGCGATATAAAAAATTATATCCAAAGTCATTGCCAACCATCTCAAACCTATCCTCCCAACCCTAGTGTCAGAGGAACAAATGGGCTATGTGGAAGGAAGACAGATTCTAGATAATATTATCCAAGCACATGAAACGGTTCATTCACTTATCACCAACAAACAGGCAGGAATGATAATGCAGTTGAACATAGCAAAGGCCTATGACAAACTTAGTTGGTCATACATAAGAGAAACTTTAAAAGCCTATGGCTTTGATCACAATTGGATCAAATGGGTTATGGTGCTAGTTACCACTCCCAGCTGTTCAATTCTTCTCAATGCTGCTCCTTCCAGAACCTTCAAGACTTTTAGAGGTCTCAGGCAAGGAGATCATCTTTCTCCCTTCCTCTTCATTCTAATGATGGAAGGGTTAGGAAGAGCTATCAGAGCTACTAAGGTGGAAGGGAGAATTCAGCGTCTAAGACTCACTCAAGGTGGGGACAGAGTGACACATCAACAATTTGTGGATGACACTATGCTTCAAGGAACACCCACTGTTAAGGAAGCCAAAGCATTCAAATAGATTCTGAGTGAGTTTGCTATGGCAGCAGGCATAGAGGTAAGTCTCACTAAATCAAATATTTTCTTTTTCAATACAGATATTTCAATTCAAAGAAATCTTTCCATAATTTTGGGCTTTCAAAGGGAGTTACTGCCTGTGAAGTACCTAGGAGTTCCTCTCATTGACAAACCGCTTCACAAGGATATCTGGGAGCCTATTCTTAATAAGCTAAAAGATAAGATCAGTAAATGGACAAACAGAGTTCTAAATCTAGTAGGAAGACTGATTCTCACTAAGGCTATCCTCTAAAGCATCCCTATCTATATGTTATCTTCCATTCCAACACCAGCTGGTGTAATGACCAATATAAGAAACATTTAGAGAGACTTTCTCTGGGGGAAAGGTGAAGAAAAAAAGAAATGGGCCCTTGTAGCATGGGACAGAGTATGCAAACCTAAGTCCTATGGTGGCTTGGGTCTTCATGACCTAGGAATTCTAAATAGAGTTCTTGGCAAAAAAATCTAGTGGAGATGGCTGAACGAAATACAAGCCCCTTGGGAAAAACTCTAGAAGCACAAATATGCTAGCGAATGGCGGGAGGAAAATCTCATCAGAATGACAGGACAAGTAAAAGGTTCTTCTATTTGGAATAGGGCATGGGAGAACAGGGCCCTAGTCCAAAACCATAGTTTCTAGGAGATCAGAAATGGGAACCTGGCTTGGTTCTGGGAGGACAATTGGTAGCAAGAGGATAATCTACGAAGTGAAGAATTAGCAGACATTCACACCGATACCATCAATAAAATACTAAGGTGGGTAAGTGACTATTGGGACCAAGCAAGAAATAATGAGAAATGGAGAACTTGGAAACTTCCAGATTACAGTGGAATGGGCATGTTTCATACTCAAGCTATAGCCCTTCAATGTCTTTTAGACAAGAGACAAAGCTTGAACTCAAACTTGAACGATCAACTAAGATGGGGAAAGAACAAGACAAGTCTCTTCAACCTCAAGGAAGCTAAAAGAATAGATGCATGGCTCAACCTTCCAAACACTGATAAGACGTGGAAAGAAATCTAGGAAAATCCTCATTGGACGAAAGTAAAATTGTTCAAGTGGTTGGTTCAACAAGGCAAGATTCTGACATGGGATAACCTAAGAAAAAGAGGCTTTGTTGGCCCCTCAAGATGTCATTTATGTAGACAACATTAAGAAACTACAAATCATCTTCTGAATAGATGCACTTTCACCACAATACATTGGAATTGGGTTGGTGAGGTCTTTGAGCAGATAGACAGAAATGTTAATGACATCACTACCACGTTGAAGAATTGGAGGAAAAAAATTTCAGACAATGAGATCATTAACTCTGCCTGGATGCTGACCCCAAGATTCATAATCTAGATGTCTGGAAGGAGTGCAATAATAGGATTTTCAAGGAGAAAACAAGTTTGGTGAGCAACATCCTTAAGATAATCCTTAAATAACTGAAAGAGACTATTCATATCCTGGGAAGTGCAGCTACTAGCAAACCCATCAGTCAAAGAGAGGCCAGAATTTTGGAGAAGTTAGAGCTAAAGGTTCTTCCCCCTTATGGTTCTATGCAGATTAACAAGAAGACCTCAATAGACAAGTCTTCTTGGCAACCCCCTTCTCATGGCCTTTTAAAATTCAACATAGACGGGGCTTCAAAAGGGAATCTGGGAGAGGCTGGTTATGGAGGGGTCTTGAGAGATGAGGAAAGTAACATACAATTCATCTTCCATAATTATCTAGGAATAGCAACCAACAATATGGCTGAGCTCATGGCGATGGAATCATGCCTGGAAATACTGCTCAAGCACAACATTCACAATGTCATCATTGAGGCTGACTCGGAATTAGTCATTAACTCGGTGAAGAGGATAAATTCTAGTGCTACTCTTCAGAAAATCTTAGAACACTGGAGGCTTTTGCAAGTCTACCAAAGAATCCAGGATCACCTACCAAGGCTGAGAACTCTTAGGTCGGTGCATGTTCGCAGGGAAGCCAACAAAGTGGCGGACTGGCTTGCAAATGAGGGAGTACGAAACAAGCATACTGACTTGTGCTACTAGTGGGAGGAGATAACGAATGTAAGGTTAAAGGAGGGTTGCTCATCCAGGGCCATCAGCGACTGACAGTAGCATCAGGAAAAATCAAGAGTCAGAATTTCCGAAGCAGAGCCACACAGACGGGGTCTCGTCGATCTGGATTCATTATGAATTGTTTTGACTTATGTGAGGTCCTATTCAGAATGTAGGTCTATGACTATCTCCTTAACCTAGGTAACAACAAACCAGTAATCTCAGAAGAATGGCCAAAAGGAGGGATCTTCACCTTCCTTTGGCCCTTGCACCAGAATCCAGACTTTCTCGACAAACGCAAAACCCTCGTTTGTATTACTGAGATCGCTTTACTGCCCTCGGGGTGGTTTCCGGTATATCGCATGTTCTTTAGGCCTGAAGCGGTTTTTCACAACTGGGAGTGATTCCATTCACCATGAGACACGTGGTTATGGGCGGGGAGGAAATACCGCCTTCATCGCGCGCTAACTTTCGGTGCATTTAGTCTGCGTGATATTATCCCTAACCATTGGATCAAGCGAGGGCATTCAAAAGCTAGGATTGAACGTGCATGTTGGTGGGACCGATACAATGGTTATACTCTGAGCTGTTTGCATGACCTCATGGGAATCGCACGCAAACGGTGGATTTCGGGCAGCAAAAGTGATAACCGGTTATGCCAAAAATGGACCCAATATGATTGTAAATTATGGTTTAATGGGTTCATCGGGCCCAATGTGTTGGTTAAAGGGTGAGCTTGTTGGCCACCCGATATGCTTTTCATGCGATAGATCTTTAGCTTAGAATCCAATGGTCAGTTTTGGACTGCTGGTTTATTTTGTCGTCTTGCGTCCTTTTGGTGAGCCCCACCACCGAGGTCGCTGATTGTACACTATTTCTCTTTTTAATGGAATAAAAAGGATCCGCTCTTGCCTTAGCAAAAAAAAAAGTGCATTACTGACCTCACAATATGAATTAAACACTTTTTATCCAATATTAAATGAATCTTCATTTTAATGCATGCGAGTAACAGGTGTTGTATGGCAGAAAGGGTGTGTGGAGAAAGGAACACAAACATTATTCTATAATGTTTTGCACCTCTACACACATGCCCCATCCACACTCTTTTTCTGCACACCTCCCTCCCGCACGACACTACACATTATTCAATTAATTAGCGGTTTTGTCTTTTTGAAGTTTGGGGAATGAAAAGTTCAGTTTACAAATATATGTCATGGGTGAAATAAGGGTGGGTTATTAATTATCCCTGTGACCCAATTTCAAGGTTGCATGCGCACCCTTTTCCTAGATTTTGCTGAAGTAATTAAGCAATTCATTGTATTATATTAGCAATTATATCATAGTTTAACCTAGTTGGATAGTTATCTGATATAGTTTCATATAAATCGAATCCATATCAATATAATTTTGCTTAATTTGTTCACCTTAACATTCTATATATTTTCCTTAACATTTCTTTATATACATCCAAAGCTATTAATTTGCATTTGAGTCTAAATAGGAAGGCGCATCCATTCCTCTTAAAATATAAAATCTATTATTGAATGAATTAATTTCCATTTGAACCAATGTCCATTTCTCTTGCACTTACTGGAGAAAACTTTTAGTCTTTAACAATATTTCCTATTTACTTGGAAGATGTCTTTTGGAACACTAGGTGGAAAACTCAAGAAATGGGTGATGGAAATCTTTTAAATTTTTAGTATAAAGAATAAAGGATGTTAAGAAAAGGTGTACGTATAAGAGAACCTTTATCCCCCCACTTTTACACCTCTACACAATTCTTTTGCACACTACAAAAGGTCATTTTTCACGTTTATTGACATACATATTTTCACTTTACACAACAACATTTTGGACAAATACCACATAAACTCAACCAACCTCTCCTGACGTAGATCACCACACACCAAAAAATTAATTAAGTCCTATTCCTATGATTAAAAAATCTCGTATGTCAATAAATATAAGTTTGTTTGGCATTTATTTTGAAAATAGACACGTAAATATGACATCATTTGAAGGTTTACTAACATTTACTCTGAAGCATTGTGTGATATTGATTGGTTCTAAGCAAATCAAGAATGCACAAAGGGCTCCACAACTAGTATCTATCATAGAAGATTGAAAGGATGTGTGAAAGAGGAGTATGTGCAGGAGTAGCTTTATTCCCCAACATCCACACCTCTTCACAGTTTCTCCCTCTACACACTTCTTATACACATAGTATAATGTTGATTTTCATGGTATTTGACACACATATTTTCCCATTTCATGGAAATGTTTTGGAAAAATGTCACATAAGCTCAATCAACTTCTCGCATTGCGGACTAGAATATATCTTAAAAGATTAATTAACTAAATTCATAATTTTGAAACTAATTTTAAATTGGCATTTTAAACTAATTTTGTAACTTGACTCTATAACTTGGAAAGCTTTTGAAATTTTAGTGTGTATAATAAAGGATCTGTAAAAGATTCATATGTGAAGGAGAGCCTTTATACCCCCAGTTTTTCACCTCAACACACATTCCCCCTTTGCAAGTTTCTTCTACACTGCAAAGGAATAATTTTCATGTTATTTAACACTCATATTTTCATGTTCCGCGACAACGTTTTGGAAAATTGTCACATAACTCAACCAACCTCTTGTGTCGTACATCACGACATATTAAAAAATTAATCAAGCCTTATTCCTATGATTAAAAAAATTCTATCCTAATGGTAAGCAAATCTTTTTGGCATTTCTTTAGTGAATCGACACATAGTCAGGACATTTTTCGAGTACTTAATAGCATTTACTTTGACGAATTGTGTAATGTTCACTGGTTCTAAACAAATCAAGAAGGTCTAGAGGGTTCCGTAACTAATATTCATTGTATAAGATTTAAATGATGTGTGGTAAAGGTGTATATGTAGGAGAAAAATTATCCCCCCACATCCACACCTCCACATAAATTCCCCCTTCACACAAGTATTCTTATGCACACTACAAAACATCAACTTTCACGTTATTTGACATATATTTTCTTGTTCTATGGGAATGTTTTGGCGAAATGTCATATAAACTCAATCAACTTACTGCACCGCAATCTAGTGCATATTAAAAGATTAATTAAGGCTTAATCCTACAATTAACTAAAGCTCCCATGCCAGCAAATGTAAGTCTTTTTAACATTTATTTGGTGAATCAATGCATAACTAAGACATCGTTTGAGTGCTTAATAGCATATACTTTGATAACTTGCTTCATTACTAGCTAATGTTTTACTTTGACTAGATTTGTGTCCAATGTTTACATGTTTATTTTGATGTTTCTTTTGCAGAAAAACCCACTTCCACACATCTGTAGGCATTTCATTCTTCATATACATGTTAGACACACTTATACTCTACACATTGCTTATTTCCCATACGCTCTACCTCGAATGATTGTTTTTTGGCATTTGTCTTTTTTCACATGTTCTAGTACTCAATGCTATCAATTTTTTCTACACCACCTATTTTCACTACAATGATTCTGTGGCATAATATTAATCATTTTTTAATAGATTTTTACAATTTAAAAATTTGGTTTGGAAATCCATCCTTTTCATCCATGTGTTATGTTTCTTTTTGCACGTCAAATTGTCCACATATACAAAAAGTCATTTCAACTTACACTGAATGACATGTTTCACAAGAATTTAAATGAGACATTCATGTCAAAACGAAATACTATGCTATAGTTTAATTTCTGTTTTAAATAGATCATAATTTAATTTTTTATTGTTCCATGTTATGCTAAAAATTGGCATTTTAAAACTAATCTAATAACTTTAGAACTAATCTTAAATTCACATTTTAAAATTAGTTTCGTAACTTGATTCATGTGCGGAAGAGTGATATGTATGGGAGAACCATTATACTTCAACTTCCACACATGTTTACACATTCTTCCAACCAGACACTTCTTCCACACACTTCCATCTAGCATAAATTGCAAAACATTAATTTTCATTTCATTCGACACATAAATTTGAATGGTTAGAGATTTGAATTATTAATCCTGCCAGTATTCATCATAAAATATTGAAAGTATGTGCGAAAGAGGAGTATTCATGAGAGAACCTATATTCCCCCACTTCCGCACACATTACCCCTCCACACACTTCCCTATTCACTAGAAACATTTTGGAGAAATGTCACATAAACTCAACCAATCTCTCATTTTAGAAAATCGATGCATAAATAGAAAATATTTCAAGTGCTTAATAGCATTTACTATAAAAGTGAAAAAAAAGGTCATTTTCATAAGGACAAAATGTCGATCCCACACTACCTTAATGCACCAGTGAACCAATAACTTTCAAAAGAGGCAGGGACTATGCTAGAATGCAGTTATCGATCTTGTTTATTTTATTTTAATTGATTACATTTATTTGAAAAAAAATGTATTTGTTTAAAAGGAATGTTAAAGTCCTATGATTTTTTTAGTTTAGTCCAATTGAATTTTAGTTAAATTTAATAGCTTTCATGTTTTTTTCTTGATGAAAGAAAGTATTTTCCCTCTCATCCCAAGGGCTAGAGTGAGGTTGTTGTTATGAGGCTAGTCCACAGTTATACTCACTTAAGAGTTCATAGGAGTTGAAGTGAATACAACATTATTCATAAGCACGAAGCCATTACAACAATATTTACTAAGGAATTATATCTTATCATTGCACTAGTGGGGATTTGAATCTAGGTGGGGAAATAATAGCCATTCCACCCGTCTACCCAAAATAACCCCAATTGACAAATGATTTTCATGGTATTATCTACTTTATTATATTTTTTAATATTCTCTTATTTAAAGTATTGAATATTTTATTTTTTAACTAAATTATTATAAAATTGTAATTCAAATAATTTATTTAATTAATTATTTTAATAAAATATTTTATTAATATTATTTTTTAAATGATAAAATTATATTAAGAAAATAAAAATATAATTCAATCAGGCTAAAGCTTTTCGTAATGGGAATTATGTCCCAACCCCAAGATCATCCAAAAGGTCAAAAGTTAAAGAAGACACATGAAGATTAAAAACATGCTATGAAGGCCAACACAGGGCTATGACCATTCATATATATATATATATATACATATACACACACACACACACACACACACACAGATATATATATATATATATATCTATATATATATATAATATATATATATATAATATATATATATATAATATATATATATATAACATGTGCATATTGATAAAAGACAAACTAATCATATGTAAATTAGAGTCACAATGAGAGCTTGGGGTAGCTAGGAAGCTATTTCCCATCCTTCTCTTTCTATTCATGATGGAACTCAATCAAGTTCCCTCCAAGGTATCGAAACTCACAAACTCAACCTCTTCATCTCTATCAACAGCAGTGCTAGAAATTTTGAAGATCAAATTAATAACTAACTTGCAGATAACTATGAATTTAGTGTCAATCATCCTAAGATGATAAACATACTTAGGGACAAAAATAGGATCGAGCTACTTTTCCTTTCCATAGTAGCAGCAACCATCTTAGCTATCCAATAAAACTCCATAACATGGAAAAAATTGTATCCTAGGATTAAGAGGACCATGTGTCTTGCACCATGGAATGTACTGACAATCTAAGTAGCAAAGTTTTGGTGGTGAATTTGCTTAGTATAATTAACTAGCTCACTAATAGCTACCTAGGCATCATGGGAAGAAGAATGTAGGTACTTATGCCTGGCTCTAAGGCTATATCTCACAACCACTCATCCTTGAGAATGTTGAACATCACCATCATGGGAAAGCCCATTCCCTTTAAGGTTGTGAGTAGTACCCATTTTTCCAGACTACATGGTATAAGGACATGCTATGATAACAAGGACATCTCCATGAGATAGAGTACTACTAAATGAAGTGGGAGGGGTCTTCAGGTGAAGAAACCAAACAAAGTGATAAACTAACAATAGTGGCATGTACAAGGAAAGGAGTAGATACATCAAGGAGTTTGGATATAATAGATTGCAAAAAGATAGAGAAAGCAAGCCACCGCCCACAAGCCAACCAAACTAGGAAGCTAAATAAATAGGGATCAAGAAGCATAAACGAAATTTGTAGGGTCACCTAATTTTGACATGAAATGTGAGGATGCCTCATAAGACCCCTGACACCCTCCACCAACCATAACAAGATTCATACTCTCCATCACCCTTTTGATCGATGTCATCACCAACCATAACTAGATATAACTAAGGTAGGAGAAAACTGAGAATCCATGGTTGCACCATCCTTTCACAATAACTCTGTATAAACCATTATTATTTCTCACATCAATTCTGATAATGATGAAGGATAGGGGACAGTTAGCTAGAATTAAATGAAGGCAAAAGGAAAATACATGTCTTGACTGCATGCAAGAGCCTCCCTTATACTCCATCTAGGGGAAAAATATTTTATTATTAATAATTATTATAAGCAATTTCAAATATGAATATTTTAAATATTACATTTAGTAGTTTCAACTTTCAATAATTTCAAATAGTCCTTTATGAGCATTTGCTTTAATAAATAATATATTGTACTTAATTTCAGCAATATCATAAGGTTTATGAATCAATATTCTAAGGAAAATTTTAATATGTGATAATTTATTTGAAACATTATTTGTGAAGCCCTATATAAGCCACATGTTGATCCTAAAACCCATTATTAAGCCCTACATATTGATGATTACATTTATATATTTATATTGTTATGTAGGATAGAACCTTTCATGGTCACATTTTATTATAATTGTACCATTTTTCTAATTATCAAATCATTTCTTATACATTCCGTTCATTATAAACGGGGGTTTCCCCCTTGAAATGGACTATAATTATTTGTTCCTTATCATTTTTAAGATACAAGGTTGATAATATTTGGTATGAGAATGTATGAACCTACACTTTTGCTGCTTTAAACATGTCATCATGTTATCTTTTTTTAAGCCCTATAGAAGCCCCATTTTAACCCAAAAAACCCTTATTAAGCCCTAGATATTAAGTAATTACATTTATATTGTTATATTTTTTTGTAGGCTAGAACCCCTCATGGTCCCATTTTATTACAATTATATCTTTTCTTTCCTATATATATACTAAGGAGACCTATTTTTAGGATCATAAAATATTGTCTTGTTCATTGTTTTTATTGTATGAGGAGGTTTCCCCTTTGAATTAGACTGAAACTATTTATTACTTATATCTTTTAAGGAACAAGGATCATAACATTTGGTATTAGATCTCTTGATCTTGGGGTTTTGTTGCTTTAAACAAGTCATTTGGCATTTCCAATATATATTTTTATAGGAGGATTAAAATGGTGAAACTTGGAGAACATTGAGAATACATCGTAGGAAATAACAAATTTAGGTTTCAAATCTTAGTTCGCTATATTTTTAGACATATGGTTCAAGGAAGTTAGAATTTTTTAATGCTCCTAATTATTGTCTCAAAAAAGTTAGTTCAGAATTTTCACTACAACTTCTTCTTCTTCTTTTTTGTAAAGATTCGACAGATTGTAAAATTTAGATCACACTGATGGGAAATCAATGTGAACTTCTGATCCAAGGTTTAGATCTTTGTTAACTATATTTCAAGATATATTCTCCAATTAAGTTAGAGTTTTTATATGCTCCAATATTTAGTCGATAAACGGTCAATTTGGCATTTTTTCTATAACCTTTTTTCTATAAGGTTTCATAAATTGAAACTTGGACAATATCGAGGAGAAATCTAGAGAAATATCTGGTTCCATTTTCTAGAATTTTTTTCACTATACTTTTGGATTTATACCCAATGGAATTTAGGGTTTGTGAATAGTCACAAAATAAATTTTAAACCGGCCATCTTGGTATTTTGGCTCTATCATCTTGCTTGGAAATTTTTAGAGTATGAAATCTTCAGGAATTTTAGGAGACATATAGAAGTACCTCAAGTATAGGTGCCATAATTATATTTCAATAATTGGACTTGTGTAATGCTATACAATTTTTCGCATGGGAAAAGGCCAAAGAAATCAACAAGTTTTAGGAAAGTGGAAAGTTACTATAACTTTCAGTTGGCGCATCAGATTCAGTTCACACCTATGAAATTGAAAAAAATACATGTTAGAGTATCATAAAAAATTAGATCCAAATTGACTCAAATCTTGCAGATATATCAGTGAATCTATATCTATTCTAACATTCTCCAAATTAAAGTACGTAACTTACTATTGACCTAACTATTCATTAAAACATCCTGTCTATTTTTGGGTTGTAATAAAGAGGATGGTTATTATTATTTTCCAACATGCCTCCAAAGAAAGCTCCTACGCCAATTAAATCTACTGAAGGCTCATCCTTGAATCATGATGGAATGTCAATTAGAGAAGAAAATTGATGAAGCAAAAGATAGTATGTTGTAAAAGGTGGATTTCTCGGGTTCTCAAGAAAATATTGAAATAGAAATGGAAAATAAGATGAATGAAAATAGGGAAGTAATAAAAATAAGATAAAAGGAATATAAATGAACATGAATGAAAATAAGGAATAAATACAAAAATCCATGATTTCTATCTTGGAAAGGCTTCCTAAAAGGGATGTGGAGATCCAAGTAAACCATGAAAATAAGGCATGTTTTTGAGAATCAATCTCATATGGGTATTATGTTATCAAAAATGGTTAGCACAAATGTTGAATCACATTACCATACTCATGAATTTTCAATCCAAGATTCACATCATTAGGGATTCAAGTAAACACCAAGGAACAACTACATTTCGAAGATTGATATCAGGAAAATTTGATGGTAATGATTTTGTAACATGGATATTTATGATGGATAAATACTTTGATCTACACCAAGTGGAATCCTTATAAAAATTAAATATTACATCAATGTTTTTATAACAAGACCAACATATATGGTATCAATAGCTTTGTGAAAGAAAAATGGATTCTATTATATCTTAGTCCACTTTTATAGAGGAATTCATAGCACATTATCATTGATATATTAATAGAAACACATTCCTTAGTCAGCTGGTAAATATTTAGAAAAAAAAATGTCATGATACAGAGCACATTCAACAATTCCAAAGCTTGAGTCTCAGAGTGAAGAACATTTTTGAGGATAACTTGTTAGGCCTAATTATTGGTACTTTAAAGAAAAGAATCCAACATGAGGTGCATCCTTTTGATCCTAAATCTCTAGAGCATTATTTCATTATGGTAAGAAAAATTGAAATTAGAAATATGGCCACTGGAAAATTGGTCACTAATTACTACAGAGAAAACTAGTCTCCCTTTCCTAGATTGAAAAGGTTGACTTCTCAACAAAGGGATGAAAGAAGAGAAAACGGAATATGTTTCAAATATGGTAGAAATTATAGCAAAGGGAAGAAATGCAATGAGAGGAAATTATTCTACATAAACTATGAATATGAAGAAGATCAAGAAGTGGAAACTTCACAAGATCTAGAGCTAACAGAAACTACTCCATCAATCTCTTGTCATTTGTTAGCTAGAATTTGTACACCACAAACCCTCAATATAGAAGGATATATCAAAAGGAAAATGGTAACAATATTTATTGACTCAAGTAGTACCCATAACTTCATCAAGTACATATTGGGAAAACTTCTTAATTGCTTTGTATATCCAATACCATAATTGGAAGTGATAATTGCAGATGGAGGCAAGATAAATTGTGGAGGGAAGTGAAATAAGATTAAGTTGAACGTGGGGGAGTTTTTATTGCTTAGTCACATGATTTCAATCCGAATGGGTGGTTCATATGTTGTACTAGGGTTCTAATGGTTACGTCCAATGGAAATAGTGGCCATTACAATATTTTTTCATAAGATTTTTTCAGAAGGAAAGGAAATTAATTTTGGAGGTATCCAAGGGAAACATAATAAAGTGTTAAGCTCCAAAAGTATGATTTTTTTTCTAAAAAAGGGACACCAAGGTGGATTTTCATGGTTGTGTTCATTAAATGTTCAAACATATATATCCTCTGCTCCAGTAGATCTTCAAAATTTTATCAAAAATCATGCTAAGGTATTTGTAAAAATTCCTAAGGGTCTTCCACTTATCCAATATTGTGAACATGATATTCATTTGTATCCTGGAAGTGTACCACCTAACATTAGGTTTTTATATATCCACATGCATAAAATATTGATATTAAGTGTATGGTTCAAGAAATGTTAAAGGAGGGAATCATTTATGCTAGCCAAAGTGCTCTATCTTCACTAGTGGTGATGGTTACCAAAAATGATGGTTCATGGTGTATGTGCATAGACTATAGAAAACTCAAAAAAATAATTGACAAAGATAAGGTTCATATTCCTATCATTTTTTAATTGCATGGATAAATTATCTTTACTAAGTTGGATCTTGATTATGGATATCACCAAATTAGAATGAGGGAATAAGTCATTATGATGATGGTACTCGATATCGCCAACATAAAAGGGGTCTCCATGATGTGAATTCCCAATTAGACCTCACACCATTTGGAGTAGGATCCCCATCTGGATTATTGTCTATGACACCATAACACAAAGGTTCGTCTTGGTTTCAAAGGATAACATAAGAGGTTATATACATAAACCTTGAATAAGAAAGTAAGTTGACATTATGAAACATTGATTGCAATGTGTAAAATGATACTTTCATGAGGGGGAGACAAAAGTGGTCCTCTGGAGAGAATTAATAGTACTAACCTAAGAGAAACACATGAGCAAAGAAATTTCTGTTAGGTATCTAGTGAAATAGCTCACTTAAACATGATGATCATTAAACCACATACAACACACCTTGAATAAGATAAGTATTGAGGCCACCGAAATAGTTCAATTTCCTTAGTACATGTGAAGAAAACATATATAGCAAACATCCAAATAATAATCCCAAGACATTCACAATAAATGCGTGAAAATGTGTTGGCTCATCAAGCTTCAATTATAAGTTTAATGATACAAGTACATAGTTATAATGATGAGACACTAGTTCCAATAGTGGAACATTAAGTCACTTTTTGCTTCTCCAAATAATAGTTTTCTCTCCTATGCCAAGTAGAGAAGTCAAGACTAGCTCTTCAAAGCTTAAACCTCAAAAATCCATTTTGTTGAATTATTGGGTTGCTTTTATAATAAGGGGAATGACCAAGTTCATATCCCCATGAATTTTCAATTATCCTCGTGACTCTCTAACTTCTAATGTATTGTTTGGACTTCTAAACAACTCTTTAACTTCTAATGAAAATTGGACTTCTCTTAAAGACATTTTTTACATATATGATTGAGTGACTTTTCATATTCCACATATGACTCTTGGACTTACACACATTACCTTTTTTCCTTTTCTTGAAAATACTGTCGTGGCGGAAAAAGTCGTTTGTGCGGACACAACTGACCTCCCTAGGAGTCTAAACTCTCTAGCGACAAACAAGACAAAATGGAGTGATCTTTCTCTAAATATACCTTTTAAAACATGAAAACTACAAGTGTTTAGGCTTACCTTATTCCAAAACGCTGTTGTTGAAGTCCGTTCTTGACGATCCGGATGAGCTCCTCCTTCAAGTCAATTCTTGCAACCACAAACAATCAAACAATTACCAAGCACTTGCATTTCATATAATAAAACATATATTCAACATGCAGACCAAGGAACACATGAAATAACTCATTAACACAAGCTATTGAGAAAAATAAACCAGTTTGTATTAATAACGAAACAAAGAAACTCTTACAACCTGGCCTTGGTGTTGTGCAAGTTCCTCTCAGGGTCCATCAAGGGTTTTCCTCTACTTTGACAAAGCTCACCCTCTCCCAAGTAGAATCAAGTGAAGACAATCTCTCCTCACAAAGGCTCTAATGGAAGACCTAAATCCTGCAGCATTTACCCAAAGAAAATGTATAGCTCCAACCTCCTCTCCTTCTGGCTCAATGCCTTTATTTATAGTGCTGTAAAGAGGTTATTCAGGTCCACTATCAATGGGATCATCCCCCTCTTTGGGTGGGATAGGTCCCTTATTGATGGGATAAGTTCCCCCTTAATAGAGATACATGAACCAACTGGAGGCGCATCCATTTCATCAAACCGACCTCTAGAATGTTCTAGAAGTAACCACAAGTAACTTTTTCAAGATAAAACTCGCGCATTTTGCCTTTTACAGAGGGACGCACCTGTCCCTTAACATACAGAGCGTCCATGGACGTAGATTTTGTGAACATGGTCAGCGTCCCCGCAGGTAAGGCTAGAGAGAACCTGCGACCCCAGAGATAAACATAGTTTTTACAAGACTTTCTCTCTTCTTTGAGTTTGAGATGGATAACAGAGGCATAAGACTTGCCTAAGAGGGTAGCATGACTGTTGATTTGAGCCATACTAACTGTAAGTAGTCAAGGTGACATTTTTTAGTGTAACAGATTGCCCCCTAAAGTGCGAAGCCTGGAATAGAGTAGGGTTTTGTAATTCTAGGAAGGGTGAAGCGCTTTATCATTTCAAGGATTGTCTTGTGGATGGCCTGGTTGGAACCTGCAATTTTCAACACAAAATACATGGATAAGATTATATCATCACTGAGGTAGGCATTCCCATACTCAGATTCAAAACTTTAACTAATGGACTAACTATTCTGATACAGGAATGATCTTGCAGTACATCATTTTTATAGACTTTTGTAGACACAGTATGGACGCAGCCATCTGTTTATGATTAGTCTACATAGATAATGAATACAAAACTCCTCACAGCCTGGATGGTAGAAACTAGATCCAGGGTCTTCACTTCTACTTCCCGAATTGGTACGATTCTAGCCATGTGATTAAATGATTCGATGTCGAACATGTTAGAAACCACTTGATTACCAGTCGATGATGTAAACTGTTAACAAGCATGAGAGAGACCACCAGTAATGTCAATGGTTCTCAAAGTACCAAGCACAACCCGTGAAATGTGAATAGATGTTTTGATGTCGAACACTTCACGGAATCCTTTGATCGAAAGTCAATGATGTAAACTGACGTCAAAGGCGAGAAACCTGCCATTGATGCATGCAGACTTCAAGGTACTGTCGATTCCTAAGTCATCTTTCTAGATAATGTGTCGATGTCGATAGAAAGCAACCCGTTGCAGGCAAGCCCGCAACACGAAATCATTGTTCAAGTTGAAGAAATGTTGCTGTAAGGACTGATTCAGGGATGGTCAAATGGATGACAAGTATTTTGCAGATGAAAGTTTTGCTTGCAGACCTCTTGAACACATAACGACACAACAGATGGCTTGGTGACGAATAACTCAAAGTTAATCCCCGAAACCCGGTTAAAGACTTTCAAAGTGATTTGGTCAACTGTGAGGTAAAAGATTTCCCAACCCAGGTGAATGAAAAGTGTCGTGTTCAAGAGTGGTAATAAAGTTTCTTCTGAGACAAAAGGTAACAAACAGGTTCATTCTTCTCTCTTTTCCCCCACCATTTCTGGCAAGTACCTCTTTATTTTTAACAAGCTTGAGGAGGATAACATATGCTTGATTATAAGCTCATCCTTCGGATGAGTCCAACCTAGTTTTGATTCGAACCCTAGGAAGGAGTGGTTCGTTCCTGTTTGTAATTGAACAGGTCCTTTACTGTGAAATGTTTAACGAGCCCAGTATAGGAGAAACTCGGCGTTTTTCAATTTTAGAGAGTCTGAAAAACTTAAGAAGACTCCAAGTTGAACTTTTTCGTACATTTGTGTCCCTCAAGCCCGAAAAAGTATAAAATAATACCTGGGGGAACCGCTTGATCTTGCGACCAAGGAGTACTTTCATAATAGTGTCGTTGACCTGAAAAGTAAAAAGTGATCAATGACACGTCATTTTATTTCCTTATCGAGTTTGAAACGACAAAAACCCGGCAATCTTTTCCTGATTTTGCGGTCAGAAAAGAGCTAAAAGGGGACCGTCTTTTAATTCCGTTTTAACGAGTGTAAAAGAAACGCTCGGCAATCTTTTCATGTTTTAAGAGTCTGAAAAGGGCTTAAAAGAGAACTCCAAGGTTTCACTTTTTCGTAAGTTTTAACGAGTTCGAAAAAGGGATAAAAATGTACTCATGGTTTTCACTTTTTCGTAAGTTTTAACGAGTTCGAAAAAATGATAAAAATGTACTCATATGGCCAACTTTCAATTTAATTTACGAGTAGGAAAAGACGGAAAGATCTCGGCATTTTCATTTGTTTTACGAGAATCAAAGATAGCAAAATAATCTCGGTATTTTCATGAGTTTAACGAGTCTTGAAAATAACTGAAATTGACTCGAGATAGGTTTCATTTTTACAAAAGCTTGAAACAGAGAAAAACTATGCTTCAAAGTAGTTTCATTTTTACGCAAGCTTGAAACAGAGAGGAAACTGTGCTTGATGCCCCCTAAGCATAACTGCTAGAGTGCATGCCCCCCTAGCTTCATTTCATTCAACCATTTGGATGAAATGAAGGTTTAGTGACGAGATCATTTAAAAGACTTTGACCTAAAACTGTAAGAAAATTATGCAAAAAACTGAAATAACTAACCTAAATATACAACTTAACATTTACGAGATCTAGTCAATCTCTCGACTCAAGTAGAGGAGGATTTGTTTCATTTTTTAAACGAGCTTAACACAGGAAAAGAACTATGCTCGGATTCGGTTTCATGTTTACACAAGCTTGAAACGAAAAACTATGCTTGTTACAAGTTCACATGCCCCCGGCATAATGATGCAAATCAAGGTACATGCCCCCCAAGCTTCATTGCATTCAATGAGGTGGATGGAATGAAGCTTTACTTTCAATATCTTGGAAAGACTCGTGGGAGTTGTTTCATTTTTTAGCGAGCTTGACACAAGACAAGGAACTTTGCTCATAACTACTCTCTACAATCTACCTAACAAAAAACTATACTCTAAAAACCTTGATTCATTTTTTAACGAGCTTGACACAAGACAAGGAACTATGATCAAAAATCCTTGATTCATTTTTTAATGAGCTTGACACAAGACAAGGAACTGTGCTCAAAAATCCTTGATTCATTTTTTAATGAGCTTGACACAAGACAAGGAACTATGCTCATGACTAATCACTAAAATCTACCTAACTAACCTATCCTTGTTTCATTTTTTAAAGAGCTTGACACAAGACAAGGAACTATGCTCAAGAAGTTCGCATGCCCCCAGCATAATGATGCAAAGCGAGGCACATGCCCCCCAGGCTTCATTGCATTCAACCGGCTGGATGAAATGAAGGTTTACTTTCAATATTTAACTTGAAAAGGGAGTTGTTTCATTTTTAAGGAGGTTGACACAAGAAAAGAACTATCCTCATACCTGATTCATTTTTTGACGAGGTTGACTCAGTAACAGGAACTATCCTCATACCTGATTCATTTTTTAATGAGGTTGACTCAGAAACAGGAACTATCCTCATACCTGATTCATTTTTTAATGAGGTTGACTCAGTAACAGGAACTGTCCTCAAAACCCTACTTACATATCCTAAAAGCTAGCTGATTCATTTTTTAATGAGGTTGACTCAGTAAAAGAACTGTCCTCATTACAGCCTATTTCATTTTTTAACGAGGTTGATACAGGAAAAAGCTATCCTCGTACTCACTGATTCATTTTTTAACGAGGTCGACACAGTAAAAGGAACTTTCCTCGTACCATCCAATTTCATTTTTTAACGAGGTTGAGAGAGGAACAAACTATCCTCGTAACATTGATCATGGCTTCCAACTGGAGGAAAGACATGTCAATGGACACACCTTGATCATGGCTTCCAAGAGGTCTTCATCCGAAGGAAGAATACTTCTTGGGAAGGAACACATGTCAAGGGACTCAAAAGGGATAAGAACATCGTGTTCAAGTAATCCCATAGAGTTTTCCATGTCAATTACCGGAGCTAAATCAAAGGAAGATGAGCAAACAGTGAGAGGCTCACTTACATCGGTAACTGAAATCATGGGACCGGTTGCCACATAATTAACCCGTGGCAGGGTAGATACCACTTTAGAATCAGGAACATTTAGGGGTGTCATATTATTGGTAGTTGAAAAAAGACTAGGGAACGAAAGCTGGTCTACAGTCACAATACTGCCATTGTGAGGGAAAGACATCACGCGAAAGAGTGTCGATACGACAGCTTTCATTGCATAAACATAGTCTCGCCCAAGGAGTAAATTGAAATCCAAGGGACCTCGAACTACCATAAGATCAACACAAACAGTTTTACCTTCCAAGGTAATAGAAAACTTAGGAAGGATCCCTAAAGGTTCACTAATTGTTCTGTTAAAAGCTTTCAGATTCTGCGTAATAGGCGCAAGCTGAGGGGAACCCAAAGCTTTCCAAACAGCTGAGGATAAAATACTAACAGAAGCACCTTCATCTACCTGAGTACGATGTATGTCCCTACCACCAGCCTTGACAATGATTTGGAAAGGGATGGAGGAAGGAAGACGAGGTTCTGTCAGTCTATTCCAATCAAAGGAAAAGACCTCAGTACTTGGAGGGGGTTCTGTAGAAACAGGTGAAATGCCCCCTGGCATAGAAGAATCCGATGTAACAAGAAGAACATCAGCGGTATGAAATTTACTCTCGAAAAGGAGAGTGTGATCGACCGAATGTGAAATTGAATCGACCACTTGATCAACTAATGGATCATCAACCTGAGTGACATGAGTTTCACTCTCCAATGGGAGAGTGTGATCGACTGTACTTGAATTTAGATCAATCACTCCGTCAGTTGACGGTAGGTTGGGAGAAAGTTTACGGTAACCAGTTGGAAATTCTTGCTGTGGAACAGTAAGGTTTTCCAACAATGTTGAGGCTTCATCCATGTGAGGGCAAATGTGAGTTTGATGACTCCCTTTGCATAACTTACAAGGAAACCTAACTTTACCCTTTTTCCCAGGAATCTGACTATCACTGGTTGATGGATCAATTGAAAGTTGATGAGATTTTTCTGACCATACTTCCAAGACCTTTGGAATACCAGGACAATTGACAAGGAAGTGGTCACCCTTACAAAGCCTGCAAGGGTATTTGGGTTTACGATGCATGTCGGAATTTTCCTCAACACAACTAACACTTACAGCCATGGTTGGTTGGTTGACTTCTTTCTTATCTTGCTTCTTCTTCTTCTTCTTCTTCTTCCCTTTCTTCTTCTTCTTAGCCTCCTGGTTACTAACATCAAGGCTTTTACCAGGCGAAGAGGAAGAAATGGAGGAAGAAAAATTAGGCGAAGAAGGTAAAGGGTCAACAGAAGGTTGGTGATGTTGAGATGGTGAACTCTGTTGAGGTGAAGCATCCGGTTGAGGTGGAACAATTGGAGTACTTTGGGCCAACGAAGTTGAAAATAACCATATCGGTAATCCTATTGTAAATCCAGGTAATGACAAAGTAGCCATGTAAGGAGGACCAACATTTCCAAAGTAAGGAAAAGTACTAGGATTCTCATTAGGAGGGGTTCCTAGGTTGATAAATTCCGGAACATTTGCCATTATATTCAACTTCAGTGAATTTTATTAACAATTTAAAACTAAAATTAACAATTCACAATTCACACTTAACAACTAAAATTCACAATTCACACCTATGGTCTCTAAAAGTAAAAACAAACAAATTAACACGCGCTATCAAATCTAGGAGTCAAACCACACACAAACAGTAAGCTCTCCGGACCGAAAACACTAGTTGGTGATGAAGCCCAACCTCGCAGAATTCAGTACAGAAATGGCGGGTGGAACAGTTACCCCGGCAACCTGCTTAATGAATAGACCGGCACAAGTTCCTCCACTTTAACCGTCTCGAAGTGAAGTGAACCCCCGGAAAATCCAAGTGAGTATAACCGACGTCTGCTCCAGGTACAGTGGGACCTTCCCTCCACCGTCACCTCGGTAGAACCCTAAAGATTATGGTCACTAAGGTCACCAACAGTAACAAATACACCTGGGGGAACAGTCTAAACTCCGACAGCACGCAAGGGCAGAGTAGCAAGCTCAATCCCCTTACCGGCTCCTTGACAACAATCCAAGGTTTACCGATAAGTGACCCCTGGCTCCTCGACAATGGTTAATCTGAGGTTTACCGTTTGTAATACGTACTGTCTGGCGTCGTTCCCAACGAGGGGGGAATGATCCCCTCACTGGTTCGGACACGAGCTCGTGCTTCTCCTTTAAGAGGAGCTTTCCCAGAGTGCAATTGAAACAATTGGATTTATTCTACTCAAGATAAACTATCTGTTTGGTTTTGTAGTCTTGGAGAGTTAAGTACTCACCTACTCCAAGACCCTAGCCTAAGCTATGTTGGTGTTTCAGAGCCCTAGAAATGTAAAAATTACTAGATGAATTTTAATTAAGCGCTGTGTTATTAAGGCTGTTATTACTCAAATGGGTAAATGGAGATGAAACCAATGGTGTTATGACCCGACTCAACTGAATGCAATCGAATATGATAATGCAATCCTTTCAATTCGATGAATCCTAACTAAAGTAAGGAGAGAGTTTCCATTCACTTCCAACAATGCAAAAAATTGATCATTAAGAGAAAATTTAACAAATTCTCTAATGCACTAATTTCATCAAGAAAAACTAATGCAAATCAATTCCAAACCAATTTTTATTTTTATTTTTGTGTAAATTCAAATTAAAGAAAGCTGATCTAAATCTACGATTGATTTTTCAGAATGTAAACTATGCAATTGTAATCTATGCACAATTCACATGAAAAGTATGCAAATGTAATCTATGCACATTTTTCATTCATATTCTGAAACTGAGAACTCTAATTATGCAAATGTGATCTATGCAAGAGAATTCTCAAACACAAGATGATTCTAATGTAATCTAAGAACCAATCAAGTGCAAGTCGAGAAAATTGGGTGAGAGTTCCAAAGATCAAAACATAAAAACACTCAAAGGCGATTAACACTCATACACAATTTAGCCCCCCGGCGAATGAGGGGGAAATTTTTTTGCAAAAACAAAAGCAAAAAGATGCAAAATTGTGAAAAGACTGAGACAAACCTCCAAGTAATGATCAAAGGAAATCAAATCAAGAATTTCTCAAGAAAGAGACTCAAAACACCCAATTGATGAAAACTAAGAGCAGGAACAAGCTTAGGTGAAGATTCTGGACAAGGGACTAATGAATCTGGGCAGAAAAAACTAAAAAAAACAAAATCTAAAAGCAATTAAAGCAAAAATAGAGTTTTCCTAAATTTTTACAGGAAGACGCAGGCAACCCGTTAGAACAGGCGCGGGCCCGCTCTGTGCAAACGGCAAAAGCGCGTCCAAAGACGCACTGTGCAGTACTCAGAGGGTGCGTCCGTCTGAAAAAATCAAGAAAAACCAAAATAAAACTAATCCTAAGCTAACCCACCCAGAGACAGAATCACAGAGCCAAAACCAGAAAAATAAACCAATTTTCTCAAAGCAAAGTTCACATAAAGGAAAAGACTTTTCTCATCAATGGAATCTATCCCCAGCGGAGTCGCCAATTTGTCGTGGCGGAAAAAGTCGTTTGTGCGGACACAACTGACCTCCCTAGGAGTCTAAACTCTCTAGCGACAAACAAGACAAAATGGAGTGATCTTTCTCTAAATATACCTTTTAAAACATGAAAACTACAAGTGTTTAGGCTTACCTTATTCCAAAACGCTGTTGTTGAAGTCCGTTCTTGACGATCCGGATGAGCTCCTCCTTCAAGTCAATTCTTGCAACCACAAACAATCAAACAATTACCAAGCACTTGCATTTCATATAATAAAACATATATTCAACATGCAGACCAAGGAACACATGAAATAACTCATTAACACAAGCTATTGAGAAAAATAAACCAGTTTGTATTAATAACGAAACAAAGAAACTCTTACAACCTGGCCTTGGTGTTGTGCAAGTTCCTCTCAGGGTCCATCAAGGGTTTTCCTCTACTTTGACAAAGCTCACCCTCTCCCAAGTAGAATCAAGTGAAGACAATCTCTCCTCACAAAGGCTCTAATGGAAGACCTAAATCCTGCAGCATTTACCCAAAGAAAATGTATAGCTCCAACCTCCTCTCCTTCTGGCTCAATGCCTTTATTTATAGTGCTGTAAAGAGGTTATTCAGGTCCACTATCAATGGGATCATCCCCCTCTTTGGGTGGGATAGGTCCCTTATTGATGGGATAAGTTCCCCCTTAATAGAGATACATGAACCAACTGGAGGCGCATCCATTTCATCAAACCGACCTCTAGAATGTTCTAGAAGTAACCACAAGTAACTTTTTCAAGATAAAACTCGCGCATTTTGCCTTTTACAGAGGGACGCACCTGTCCCTTAACATACAGAGCGTCCATGGACGCAGATTTTGTGAACATGGTCAGCGTCCCCGCAGGTAAGGCTAGAGAGAACCTGCGACCCCAGAGATAAACATAGTTTTTACAAGACTTTCTCTCTTCTTTGAGTTTGAGATGGATAACAGAGGCATAAGACTTGCCTAAGAGGGTAGCATGACTGTTGATTTGAGCCATACTAACTGTAAGTAGTCAAGGTGACATTTTTTAGTGTAACAAATACAACATTACATTCTACATGATGATGTGGCATGAAAAATGGAAAATTTTTGACTATTATGATGACACTGGTAAAAATTACAACTTGACAATGATGGCATGAACTTTAGGATGTGGTGGAAATGCCAAGTTGTCTTCCTTGTTTCTTTATCTTGCATTCTTGATGATATATCTAATATATTTTCTATCTTCATGAAAGATCCACTTGTTTTCTGATCATCACCCTCCAAAGGGTCTTTGATCAATATCTGAATCCTCTTAGTCATCATATAATGTATTATTTTTGTCTCTGTCCATGTTCTATTTCATGTCTTCATGATAGCTCTCTTAGTGCTTCTTCTATGCAAGTGTTTCTTCATGTGTTCTCCTTGCTAACTTATCTTGAGTATCACCTTTTCAAGCTTGGAAGGTACTCTTTCCAATGAAAATCATTCATGACAAGGAAAGATCAATATTAAGAACATCTATCTTATCATTACTTAGCTCATAGAATGATCTGTTCATGATAGGCATTGGTGGGGTTAAAGGAAGTAGGCTTAATCAAGAGGGTGCATTCACACTCATCAGTGGCATTGGAGGGATCCACTATTCATTTTTACTATGCCATGCACTATGAGAAAGAGCTCTCGTTGGTCCATTGTAGTGAGGGAAGCCAAATGGATAAGGTTGAAAGCTTCATGCTTCATGGTTGTGCCATGCGCTCCAAAGAAAGGAAAGAAACCCTAAAAGATCAGTTTGAGTAATAAAGGGTGAGGAGAGGCATCCTTCAACCTTCCCTACTATGCCATGAACTCAAATCAAGGGTTAAGTGAATTCTTAGTGCACACAAACACATTGGGAATGAGGGAAGGTGACAGGTTCATCCTTCAGGACTGCGCTATGTGCTCAAAGGAGGAGGAGAGTTTGAGGAGGGCATATTTTGACTGGACAAAGATAAGAGGAAGCTTACTTTAGCCTTCCCTACTACATCATTCACTCTAGAGGGAAAGGCTAGGCAATATTGAGTGCATGAGTGCATTGGGAAGGAGGGAATTTGAAAGGTTCATCCTTTAGGACTACGCTATGCACTCAAAGGGAAAGGAAGCTTCAAGGAGGGCATAGTTTGAATGGTCAAAGACAAGAGGTAGTTTCCTTCAACCTTCCCTATTTTTCCATGCTCTTTAGAGAAATTGGTTAAGCCAAGCTTGGGTGCAGAGCAAATTGGGTAAGGGGGAAGGGTGAGGCTTCAGCCTTCCAGTGTGTGCCATGAACTCAAAGGAAGAGGAGGCTTGAGAGAGAGCACAATTTTCTTTAAAAGGGGTAACTATTGATTTTTAATGAAATTTCCATCCTCAGATAGTGTATTTTGACCCTATTGTTGGAAATAATATTGATAGGGGGTGGATCAGTATTATCAGATCAATAATTTTATTTCCCAAACATATTTATATACATTACTTCAGCGAAGTGAACCAGCGTGTACACACGACTGTACTTAAAGCAACCATTGTATATGAAGAGAACTTTTGATCTAGGAATTTATCATCCATTGAACTTTAACAAGTATATCAGATATTTATTAGACAGTGTAGTGAAAGTAGAATAAAGCATAACACATAAGGAGCACACATGAACACCAAGATATAAGGTGGAAACCCGATGTGGGTGAAAACCACCTGCTGGTGTCATCTCTGTCTTCTTTTAATAATAAGAAAATTTGTTTATAATCTTGTACTCATGAAGACTCATACCAGTACACAGGCTTCTACTTGCAGAAGGTTACAACCTTCTCTCATTCTCCAGCTTCTACTAGAATGGAGCTACAAAACCCTAGCTATTGTAATAGCCAATATGATTACTAGTACGTAGGCGATGAACTACAGAAGGCTACGACCTTCTTTCTTCCTCCAAGGACCATGTTTCATAAATTTTCAGATTGGGTCCATCAACAACATCATAACTGCAATTCAATCATCTATTACATTCAATAAGGTATACGCTACTTCCATGTGTCGAACCACCAAGTATACACACTTTTATCAAAGCTAACCAGCGTACACATCTGTAAATATTAATTCATAATTTTGTAGCTATTCTAGACTTCAGTTATACCCATATCATAACATTTACAGAATAACACATGCATCAGTATTCAGATCTAGACTATACATGATCAAACCACATAATGATAATTCATTTCAACCCTTAAGATCTTGATCCATCATTAGATATTATCCCTCATCAACCACTAAAGTTCATCCTTGGTTCAAATCAAATATAGCACCATAAGCCAATAACCTGCATACTAGATCTCACACATCATTAGATATTCGATACTTGCACACATGGCTTAATGATCCACTCCTCCTTATATAGTTTTAGGCCTTTCTCAATACCATGGACGAAAACCACTTAGGAGCAATACCTTGGACCAAATACCTAGGGTCATTACCTCGGACCAAATACCTTGGATCAAAATACCCTTGATGAAATACTTAGTTTTCTAAGATATACGCATTTTTCCTTCTGTGAAAAAGTGTGTGTACGTATACGCTGCTTGTGTTCAGTGAACCTGCGTGTATACGCAGCTTGGTCAAAGTGAACCTGTGTATACCTCTCTTTCTTCATTCTTTGTAGTCTAATCTATAATTCTTTGTTGTTGACATGTTGTATTGTGATCTTTCATCTGAGTGGGTTGCCATCAAGGACAACACCTGTATCATAATGCCAACAATCTCCCGCTTTGGACTTGATGGCAACAACAACACCTAGTCACTCTCCCCCTTTGACATCAAGGGCAAAGGGTGGACAAAGATAATTTATCCCTTTGACATACATTATGTTGGCCATGCTCCCCCTGAGTACATGATGAATTCTCTGGTTAAGCTCCCCTTTTGTGCATCCTGAGATGCATTGAAACCATCCATGTTATTCCTGAGCACAATTAGAGTCTGCAAAGAAAATATTTTCTAAAAGAATAACATGACTTTATAACTCAACTATGTGAGGATGACCTTCCTATCACCAATGACTCATACATACATCCATCTCCCAACCAAGTGGGGATATTCCAAATTTGACTCATCCGCCCAACCAAGTGGGGATATACCAATTGTTTATACATGAAAGAAACAAGAAATATTACATCATCCATCCCACGTAATGTGGGGCCAAGATGACTCACTCAAGACATATCACACCCTAGACTTTTACATGACTTGAGCAACAAATGGTATAAATATCTGAAGCCATAGCTGGACTCGGAAACCATAATGCCAACAATGCTGAAGGTATGTGAAGGCTAATGCTCCTCCTGAACTTGTGCTGCATGTGCATGATCAAGGCATATTTGTCAATCAGATAAAATTAATGAATAGAGCATATAGACATTGATCATCAATATCCGTCAGAGCACCCATATTAGAGCTCGCCCCACTGTTTTTTCTTGTTTGAAACACATATACACTCCTTTACCCACAGAAACCCACATGTGTACTTGACTATACTTTATGAAACCCTTGTATAATAACCTTTCTCTGGAAAAATTGGATTTAACAGTAGGATGATGCAGCAACTACTCCTAGCTTTTTTCTGAGATATTCAAATGTCTCTTTGGGCAGTGGTTTAGTGAATATATCAGCAACCTGTTCTTTGGAGGAAACGTACTCCAATTTGACCTTTTGTTCAAGCACTTGTTCATGTAGAAAGTGGTAGTTGATGGGTATGTGCTTGGTATTGGAGCGCATGACTAGATTCTTTAAAATATTGATGGCACTTGTAATATCACATAGAATGGAGATGGGTGGAGTACATTTGATCTGAATGTCTTGCATGTTTTGCATCATCCAAAGTAGTTGTGTGCAGTAAGATGCAGTAGCCACATATTCTTCTTCAGTTGTAGATAATGCAATTTAACTTTGTTTCTTGTTGAACCAAGATACTAACCTGGAACCCATGTAGAATGCAACACCACTAGTGCTTTTTCTGTCATCAACACTTCCTTCCCAATCTGCATCTGTATATGCATTAAAAGTGAGATTAGTATCTCTAGGTTACCATAAACCAAAGTTCTATGTTCCTTGAAGATATTTGAAAATTCTTTTGACTACCTCAAGATGTGATTCCTTGGGATTTGCTTGGAATCTTCCATCTATTCCTACTGCATGGATGCTGTCATGTCAGGTACCTGTTAGATAAAGCAGACTACCAATCATGGATCTGTAAGTCAGTTGATGTACTGCTACTGATTCATCATTTGAGATGAGACAACATCATGTTACCATTAGGGTACATACAAGTTTAGAATCTTCCATGCCATACCTTTTCAAGATCTGTTTGAGATATTTGGTTTGTGATAGAAAAATACCATCTTTATTTTGTTCAACTTGTAGACCAAGAAAATAGGTAAGTTCACCAAGCAAGGAAAATTCAAATTCTTGCTGCATTACTGAAGAAAAATTCTAACTCATGGATTCTTCATTGCTACCAAAAGTGATATCTTCAACATAAACAACAATAATTAGCAATTTATCAATGTCAATCTTTGTATATAGATTGCTATCTATTGACCCTTTTGAGAAACCCTGTTGGTGTAGATATTTGTCATGGCGGTAATACCATGCCCTTGGAGCCTGTTTCAGACCATAGAGAGCCTTTTTGAGTTTGCATACATGTTTTTCATCATTTCCAAGAATGAATCCTTCTGGTTGTTCAGTATAAACTTCTTCTTCTAAATCTCGATTAAGGAAAGCAAGTTTTACATCCATTTGGTATACTTTGAATTTCTGAAAGCTAGAAAGAGTAAGAAACATCCTTATGGCTTCAATTCTAGCAACAGGTGCAAATGTTTCTTCAAAATCTATACCTTCTTGTTGAGCATACCCATTACAAAAAAGTCTGGCCTTGTTTCTAATGACTTCTCCATTTTCATTCAACTTCTTTTTGAATATCCATTTAGTTCCTATAATATTTTTATCATGAGGTCTAGGAACTAATTCCAAAGTATTATTCTTTTCAATTTTCTCAAGTTCTTCATTCATGGCCTTGACCCAACATTCATCTTTGCATGTTTCATTTAAATTTTGAGGTTCGGTGGAGGATAGTAATGCTAGATAGCTTGAGGTTTCTATAATAGTTCTTCTTGTGTGTACACCTGCATCTTTTTCCCCTAAAATTTGAGTTTCTGGATGATTTTTTTGAACATACCTGGACGGAGTCTTTTCTTCTATCATTATCTCTTCTTCTAGTGCTTCATTGGTTTCTTCTTCAATATCATTGTGATTTTATGTGGGAAAATACTCCCCATCTTCTTCATTGTCATAATCTTCTATTTTTGTCTGTTTTGGATTTTTGCATGCTTCATCAACTACAACATCAATACTTTCAATAATTTTACCAAGTCTTTTATTGTAACATTTATATCCTTTACTTTGGGAAGAGTAACCAAGTAGAATACTTTCATCTGCTCGGCCTCAAACTTACCAAGTTTTTCCTCAGTCCTTTTGATATAACATTTTCTTCCAAAAACTTTAAAGTATTTTACAGTAGGAGTCCTACCATTACCAAAGTTCATGTGGATTTTGAGTATTATTTACCCGAACATTTGCTTGGTTGAGAATAGTTACGACGATGAATGCAGCTTCACCCCAAAAGGTTACAGGAGTTCCCGATTCATCTAGAATAGCTTGAGCCATTTGTTGAACAGTTTCGTTCATTCTTTCTACCACTCTATTTTGCTAAGGAGTCCTTGCAGTGGAGAATTACCTTTTTATTCCATGTTGTTTGCAAAAGTCAAAGAATTCATCCGAGGTAAATTCCCCTCCTTGATTAGATCTGAGGCATTTGATTTTTCGATCTGATTCATTTTCAACCAAAGCTCTGAATGCTTAGAAATTTTCAAATGCTTCATCTTTATGCTTTAGCAAACCTATCCAACACATTCTGGAAAAATCATCAATGAACAAAAGAAAGTATTCTTCTCCACGAGGTGACTTTTTCCTTGATGGTCCACATAATTCAATATGGACAAGTTCAAGAGGCTTACTAGTTGACCCTTCTTTTTCAATGAAGTGAGCTCTGGTTTTCTTACTGATTTGACATGGTTTTCATATTGTATTTTTAGGGATGCTGATATCTAGAAGATCACCAACAAACTTGTATATGCATGCCTTTCTTATTTGAGAAAAGCTTAGATGTCCCAATCTTTTATGCCATAGCCTGTTTTCATCATTTTTCCTTAGATAACACTGTCGTTGTCCTCCCTTGAGAGTATGTATAAGTTGTTTGGAGTTCTTGTGCCTTTGATCATAATCTCCCCTGTATCAAGATCACAAACGACACATACGTTTGATCGAAACAACACTTCATTTCCTTGATCACACATTTGACTGACACTCAACAGGTTATGCTTTAAACCGTCTACATACATAACATTTCCAACTTTAACCTTTTCTTTCAAGACAATAGATCCTTTACCTTTTATGACAACAGGAGTGTCATTACCAAATGATACATTCTTTTCCTTTGCTAAGGCATTATATGAGTGAATTTTTTCTTTGTCACTTGTCATGTGTTTTGAGCATCCACTGTCGACGTACCACTAATTTTCTTGTCCTTCTTCATACAAGGCTATACCACATCTTTCTGTTTGAGATTCTTTCCTTCTCCATATCTTTGGATTTAATGGAGTTTGATCCTTTTGAGATGTTTTCCGAAATTTGCTCCTGCATTCAGATTCTTCATGGCCAAAGTTGTGACATATTGAGCATTTTGTTTTATTTTCAAGAAGAGAAAAGTTATTATAGGAACTTTTCTTGATCCCTGTCACATTCCTTAGATTTCGTGTTTTTCTAGTCATGATGGTTTTGTAAGCAACACATTGAGTAGCTTTGTGTCAAAAATTATAACATGAGAAACATTGTCCATTAAAGAAGTTCCCGCGACTATCGAATCTATTGACTTGGTGATTGTAGCTTTTATTGATGTTCATCTTTGGAGAAAATTGAGTATGATTTACCTGAGGTTGGTTGTGGCTTATGTTCATCCTTGAAGCAAATTGAGTCTAATTTACTTGGTGATCTGCTTTATGCCTTTGCTGATGATTTTCATACTGTTCATTGTTCCTTGCTGCATCAAGATAGATTTTAGTGGAGGTTGTTGGCTTTTGTGATTGAGATGCTTCTTCAGTATATCCAAGACCTGTCTTTAGTAGAGGAGACCGTTGCACTTTGATAATTTCATTTAAATTTTCTGATCCTTTAGCAAATCTAAGATTGAGAGATTTCATTTTCTTAAGATTCTTTCTTAGACTCACAATTTCACATTCTAGTTTTTCATTGTGTTTTTCCTCTTCAGCAAGTTGGTATGTCAAGGTATCTATAATCATATTCTTTTCTTCTAAACAGATTTTGAGTTTAGATATTTCTTCATGAAGGTCATCCTCTTCTAAAAAATCCCAAAAATTATCATCGTCATAAGCCATTAGAATTCTATAATCATTATTATTTTCATCTTCATCACTATTTGGTAAACCATTGCTATCTTTGTGAGTATAGTAACTCCTTTTATTTACAACTTTTTTTCTATTCCATTTTTCATATTCCTTCCCTTTTTCATATTCATCTTTATGATGAAATTTGGCAGCATAATGACCAACTCTGCCACAAGAAAAGCATTTGAAGGGTAGCTTACCTCTAAATCTTCCGGAACCCCATTTAAGCTTCTTAACAAAGTTTAACTCATCTTCTTCTTCTGAAATATGTCCTGATTCATTGTCTTCTTCCTTTCCTTTTGCTAAAGCTTTAAATGCGGCTTCTCTCATATCTCATGGACCTCCTTTTCTCATCTCAAAGTCAATTAAGATTTTGTGAAGTTGTGTGATAGTGATAGTCTGTAGATCCTGTTTTTCTTCTATGGGAGGCACTTTTGATTCAAATTTAGCAGACAAGGATCTCAAAAATTTCTCAACTAAGGTAACTTCCTTTATATCTTCACCCAAATTCTTCATTCAATTAAAAACCTCATCTATACGTAAGAATTAACTAGCTATACCTTCATCACTATGCATCTTAAGAGTTTCATACTGAATTTGGAGAGTTTGAAGTTTAGCAAGTTTTACCTGAGAGTCTCCTTCATAGCCCAGAATGATTTTGTCCCATATTTCTTTGGCTAATTTGAGTTGCATGAATTTGACAAACTTTGATTGTCAAAGACTTCCCAATAAAGTATTTTCACCCCTGGCATTGGTTTCATATTACTTTTTACCTGCCATATCTGTAGGAATTGTAGATGGAAATTTATATCCTCCTTCCACAATTTCCCAAAAATCTATTCCAAGTGATTGTAGATAGGTTGTGGTTCTTATTTTCCAATAAACAAAGTTGCTTCCATCAAAGATTGGTGGTCTGATGGATCCCACACTTTCTTGATTACTCATGATGATGGATCTCCCTTCAAGCGATCAAGCTTCTTCTGAAGGACCTGCTCTGATACCAATTGTTGGAAATAATACTAAGATGGGGGTGAATCAGTATTATCATATCAATAATTTTATTTCCAAAATAGATTTATATACGCTACTTCAGCTAAGTGAACTAGCATGTACACGTGACTATACTTAAAGCAACCAGTGTATATGTAGAGAAATTTTGATTTAGCCAATTTATCATGCATTGAACTTTAACCAGTATATTAGAGATTTATTAGATAGTGCAGTAAAAGTAGAATAAAGAATCACATGTAATAAACACACATGAACATCAAGATATAAGGTGGAAACCCAATGTGGGTGAAAACCATCTGCTGTTGTCGTCTCTATCTTCTTTTAATAATAAGAAAATCTGTTTATAATCTTGTATTGGTACAGACTCATACCAGTACGCAGGCTTCTACTTGCAGAAGGTTACAACCTTCTCTAGTTCTCCAACTTCTACTGGGAGGGAGCTACAACCCCCTAGCTCTTGTACTAGCTGATATGATTACTAGTACATAGGCGGGCGACCTACAGAAGCCTGTGACCTTCTCTCTTCCTCCAAGGACCACATTTCATAAATTTCAGACTAGATCCATCAACAACATCATAGCTACAATTTTAATCATCAAATACATTTCATAAGGTATACGCTACTTCCATGTGTGGAACCAGCGTGTATATGTGCTTTTATCAAAGCCAACCAGCATACACATCTGTAAATATTAATTCATAATTCTGCAGCTATTCCAGACTTCAATTATACCCAGATCATAACATTTACAAAATAACACACGTGTTAGTATTTAGATCTAGACTATACATGATCAAACCACATAATGATAATTCATTTCAAGCCTTAAGATCCTGATCCATCATTAGATCTTATCCCTCATCAACTGCTAAAGTTCATCCTTGGTTCAGATTGAGCATAGCACCATAAGCTAATAACCTGCATACTAGATCTCACACTTCATCACATATTCGATACTTGCACACATGGCCTAATTATCTTATTCTCCTTATATAGTTTTAGGCCTTTCTCAATACCATGAACCAAAACCACTTAGGACCAATACCTTGGACCAAATACCCAGGGTCATTACCTCAGACCAAATAACTTGGACCAATACCTTGGATCAAAATACCTTGGACCAAATACATAGTTTTCCAATATATATGTGCTTTTCCTTCTGTGAAAGTGCATGTGTGCGTATACGTTGCTTGTGTTCAGTGAACCCGCGTGTATACATAGCTTGGTCAAAGTGAACATGCATATACCTCTCTTTCTTCATTCTTTGTTGTTGACATGTTGTATTGCGATCTTTCATCTGCGTGAGTTTCCATCAAGCACAACACCCGTATCATAATTCCAACACCTATACTAGTTTCTTGACCACTTTGAGTGTGCTTTTCATTGATGGAGGCCATAGGGATGAAGCCACTATTCTCATGAGGGTTTTCAATACACTGGGAGGATAGGAGGATCTTTTCATTGCATGTTTTGCATGTAAAAAAGGGTGAAAGAGGTCCGTGTTGTTATCTAGTAATTATCTAAGTTTCAATTAAGGCAAAGGTGACCAAAAATCAGTGAAGTGAGTTAGTATGAGCAAGAAGGGTCAAGTGACCACCCTTGGGAGGATCATAACATGAAACAAATTTGGGGTAATATCGAGAGGGACTTATTACAAAAAAAGTTGGGAGTATGATTGAATCATTTATAAATATGGATAGGTGGATATTTCCACTCAATAATAGGGGAAAAGGCTTCACAACTTACACTAGGATAAAGGACGAAGAAGGGATCTGAAATGGCTAAGTGTGGGATGGACAGAGTAAAAGATGGAAATGCATCTGGAAATAACTCAAACTTGGATCACACACATAAAACCATAAATAAAATATAAAATAATACACAGTACTCATGAATTAAAATCACACCTCGAAATGACAACAAAGCAACACTTTCGTTTAAGTGCGACAGTTGAAACGACACATTATAACACTTAGAACATAAGTTATGACAATTGTGACAGTTGTGAGAAAACGGCGTGAAAAGTTGTAGGAATGTATCTATATAATTATATTTAATACCATCTAATTTAGAAGAGTGTGCCAAAACTAACTCTTTTGATATGTAAAGGTTTGACACATGTAGGGGTGAAAATCACAAAGGTGACACGAGCAACATGAGGAAAACATAAGATAACATTTTCAAAATGTGAACAACCTTGAAAGTGACACATGTTAGAGAAAAGGTAACATGAAAGTTCCACTTATCAAAGTAAAATAAATTCAAAATGATAGTCATGAATATGAAAGTGACACGTGTGCAAGAAAAAATGTGCAAAATATGACAGTGGAGAAAACTCACCAAAATAGAAGTACAAATGCGAAAAAGTGAGGGGGAGTACAAAATAAAAACCCACATTGATTTTTGACGAGATTTACATTGCATAGGAACTAACTTGGTAAAACATGTTATGCATGTTCAATCTTGCATAAAGGAGGTGTTCTCATGAAATCATTAAAGACTGTGCATGTGAGTGCAAGTGACTTGACGGTCTGAAACTAGGAAGAAGGCTTGAAAATTTTTCAAAACATAAAATGATCACGGAGTAACCATAGAATGACAGATCTAATATCCTCAGTAGGCTCCAAAATTCAAGTATGAACAAAATTTTGGAGGGTGTTGACCACGGTGACAACACTTGGCGACACACTAGTAGAACTCCAGCTTCTTTGTTTAGGTTTATTTCTCTGTGCAATGTCTCATTCTTTCAAGAAGTATTGATTCATCTTGTTGACTACCTTAGCTTCCCTACTTAACCTAGTTAGATATATCATCCCCTTCATTCCCTTACTCGGTTAAACACATACAAAGGCTTGCCAAATCACAATTGTTTTTATCGAAGAAAGGGTAATATGTGTTATGAGTTCAAGATATTCAGAGAATGAGTTTCATCTTTGGTGTTTCTCCGCTACTAGTAGGCCTGGAATGTACCTTAATGGAGTCAATATAGAAGCACAATTGTTGCTTCACTATCTACAGGCCTGAATAGTACACGACAAATTCACATGCTTGACTCCTTATGCAAGAAGCCTTTCTCTTCCTTCATCCTTTATTTATTTACTTAAAATGATTCTACTTCAACACTTATTATTTTGAATGGATGAAAGATGTATCCTGACTTGTTGAGAGAAGAGGATGTTTCCCCTTAAGACAATTATTTATATAACCGCTAATATTTGTTTGCTCTCTTTAGATTTTCCCCTTATCCTTTCTCTACTAGATTGGATCAGCAAGAAAAACATTATTTTCTTATGCTACGGAGTTGAGTAATGAGGATCCTAAGATAGATATGGGCTTTGCAGTTCTATCAAAGGATTTCCATTTGAGTGGATCATATTTTCCATGCAAACATCATTAAGTTTAAAGATATGTAAATCTAAGATAAAGAAGAGGTAACTGGTCAAGCATTGCCTATCATCACAATTACCATTTTCAAGTTTTGTCACATTGTATTTGAGCCAAACAAGACCATCTTGCATGCAAAGTCTTATTGAAAAAAAAATACATGACAAAACAACAAAATAAAAGAAAAATAACCAAGCAAATGGAGTTGTAACATAAAACAGCGTACCATAAGAAAACAAACAAATCTAGAGTCTTGATGTAGAGCAAGATAGAAGGTGGATGAAATGCAAGGGAAACTAAATGCAACTAAGCCTACTCCTAACATAATTATCTAGAATTTTAGGGCTAAGTGTAATGATATTTCCAATGTAGCCATCATCATTCTTGACCTACAACCACAAAGATATGAGGAATTAAAAGCAATATAAAACTATGTGAAATAGAAAATAAAAGAACTTGAAAATTTGAACAATAAACTGAAAGATTATCATATTACCAAAAGGAGGTGACTTACCAACTGGTTTTATCTTGTTTTGAACTTTACCTTATTTTTTGAAATCTCAATTATACAAACCTTGTAGTATGGTGCCAAATACACTTTCATCTACACTCTTCATTATTGCAAACATTAAAAAGGATTGAAACTTGTTATTTCCATAAGCTCTTGCCATGTAAGATTGTTCTAACCATTCAATGACTGGGTCTTAATATTCAAGAGAACTAATTTGAAAACCTTGGGACTTATGGGAGCATGAACTTCCAAATAATGCATTCGAATCACAATGAGAATATTTGGTATTATGATCAGAAAGGTCAACGAATTTAATAAAAGGATCTTGATTCTCCATTGGTTCCCTTTGTATCCAATTACATGTAATGTCAACAATAAGAAAGCTTAGGGAATTCAAAACAATTATTGATAGTGTGTCCAAGAAACCAATTAGGATACTGGGTTGAAAAAATATTAGAAACATATGACAAATCAAACTTAGTGCAAACACAAGGGTTTTGGTCAGGTGAATGATTGAAGAAATAGCAATTATTACATAAGAGACAATGTGCCATGGAGATGATTAGCTTCATGATATGCACAAAGGAGATGAAAAAATGATCATATTCGGAAGATTTTAAAAGAGAAAAATACTTAAACCTAAAATGACCTTTATCTCGATCATTAAAATGATAGGCCTTGAAACCGTAAGGATTTGTGAAAGATGTTCTATCCAACCCTTAGTCTAGATCAAGGGGTTAACATGAAAAGGAGATAACTTACAAGTACGTTTCATTTGATCATAAATTATATCTTGGAGATCATGAAGATCAAATTGAAAATAGAAAGAGTCCTTTAAGAATGAACTTGTAACCAGTGGATGGATATTAAGGAAAGAAATATGAGTGAAAATATAGATCCAACTTAGTTTAGGTATCTCAACAAGATTGTGAGAACCTAACATAACCATCCGCATAAGTTGAAGTGCCTTGAATTCTTGACAAGTCTCAAAACCTTTTGATGGTGGATCATCAAAATTGGGTGGCTTAGAAAAATCAATAGCCATACATGACCCACTATTATTTGATTTATCAATGAAAAAATTGCTAATACAATTGGTTTGATCATATTTAGGGTTCAACAATTCAAATTCTTGGTGGATAGAAACTTTAGATACATCAATTGGAAAAATACCTTGATCATTCATGGTTGGAGCATCCTCTTCTTGACTTACGAAATATTTATAATTAAATAGATACTAAATAATAAGTACAAACATTTCATCCTCTGTTTGAGGTATCACACCATCTTTTGCCTGATTGCAACCATGATTAGTCAGATAAAGATCGAAAGTAGAACTCCAGCTTCTCTGTTTAGGTTTATTTCTCTGTGCAATGTCTCATTCTTTCAAGAAGTATTGATTCATCTTGTTGACTACCTTATCTTCGCTACTTAACCTAGTTAGATATATCATCCCCTTCATTCCCTTACTCAGTTAAACACATACAAAGGCTTGCCAAATCACAATTGTTTTTATTGAAGAAAGGGTAATATGTGTTATGAGTTCAAGATATTCAGAGTATGAGTTTCATATTTGGTGTTTCTCCGCTACTAGTAGGCCTGGAATGTACCTTAATGGAGTAAATATAGAAGCACAATTGTTGCTTCACTATCTGCAGGCCTGAATAGTACACGACAAATTCACATGCTTGACTCCTTATGCAAGAATCCTTTCTCTTCTTTCATCCTTTATTTATTTACTTAAAATGATTCTACTTCAACACTTATTATTTTGAATGGATGAAAGATGTATCCTGACTTGTTGAGAGAAGAGGATGTTTCCCCTTAAGACAATTATTTATATAACCGCTAATATTTGTTTGCTCTCTTTAGATTTTCCCCTTATCCTTTCTCTACTAGATTGGATCAGCAAGAAAAACATTATTTTCTTATGCTACGGAGTTGAGTAATGAGGATCCTAAGATAGATATGGGCTTTATAGTTCTATCAAAGGATTTCCATTTGAGTGGATCATATTTTCCATGCAAACATCATTAAGTTTAAAGATATGTAAATCTAAGATAAAGAAGAGGTAACTGGTCAAGCATTGCCTATCATCACAATTACCATTTTCAAGTTTTGTCACATTGTATTTTGAGCCAAACAGGACCATCTTGCATGCAAAGTCTTATTGAAAAAAAAAATACATGACAAAACAACAAAATAAAAGAAAAATAACCAAGCAAATGGAGTTGTAACATAAAACAGCGTACCATAAGAAAACAAACAAATCTGGAGACTTGATGTAGAGCAATATAGAAGGTGGATGAAATGCAAGGGAAACTAAATGCAACTAAGCCTACTCCTAACATAATTATCTAGAATTTTAGCGCTAAGTGTAATGATATTTCCAATGTAGCCATCATTGTTCTTGACCTACAACCACAAAGATACGAGGAATTAAAAGCAATATAAAACTATGTGAAATAGAAAATAAAAGAACTTGAAAATTTGAACAATAAACTGAAAGATTATCATATTACCAAACGGAGGTGACTTACCAACTGGTTTGATCTTGTTTTGAACTTTACCTTATTTTTTGAAATCTCAATTATACAAACCTTGTAGTATGGTGCCAAACACACTTTCATCTACACTCTTCATTATTGAAAACATTAAAAAGGATTGAAACTTGTTATTTCCATAAGCTCTTGCCATGTAAGATTGTTCTAACCATTCAATGACTGGGTCTTAATATTCAAGAGAACTAATTTGAAAACCTTGGGACATATGGGAGCATGAACTTCCAAATAATGCATTCGAATCACAATGAGAATATTTGGTATTATGATCAGAAAGGTCAATGAATTTAATAAAAGGATCTTGATTCTCCATTGGTTACCTTTGTATCCAATTACATGTAATGTCAACAATAAGAAAGCTTAGGGAATTCAAAACAATTATTGATAGTGTGTCCAAGAAACCAATTAGGATACTGGGTTGAAAAAATATTAGAAACATATGACAAATCAAACTTAGTGCAAACACAAGGGTTTTGGTCAGGTGAATGATTGAAGAAATAGCAATTATTACATAAGAGACAATGTGCCATGGAGATGATTAGCTTCATGATATGCACAAAGGAGATGAAAAAATGATCATATTCGGAAGATTTTAAAAGAGAAAAATACTTAAACCTAAAATGACCTTTATCTCGATCATTAAAATGATAGGCCTTGAAACCGTAAGGATTTGTGAAAGATTTTCTATCCAACCCTTAGTCTAGATCAAGGGGTTAACATGAAAAGGAGATGACTTACAAGTACATTTCATTTGATCATAAATTATATCTTGGAGATCATGAAGATCAAATTGAAAATAGAAAGATTCCTTTAAGAATGAACTTGTAACCAGTGGATGGATATTAAGGAAAGAAATATGAGTGAAAATATAGATCCAACTTAGTTTAGGTATCTCAACAAGATTGTGAGAACCTAACATAACCATCCGCATAAGTTGAAGTGCCTTGACTTCTTGACAAGTCTCAAAACTTTTTGATGGTGGATCATCAAAATTGGGTGGCTTAGAAAAATCAATAGCCATACATGACCCACTATTATTTGATTTATCAATGAAAAAATTGCTAATACAATTGGTTTGATCATATTTAGTGTTAAACACTTCAAATTCTTGGTGGATAGAAACTTTAGATACATCAATTGGAAAAATACCTTGATCATCCAAGGTTGGAGCATCCTCTTCTTGACTTACGAAATATTTATAATTAAATAGATCCTAAATAATAAGTACAAACATTTCATCCTCTCTTTGAGGTATCACACCATCTTCTGCCTGATTGCAACCATGATTAGTCAGATAAAGATCGAAAGTAGAACTCCAGCTTCTCTGTTTAGGTTTATTTCTCTGTGCAATGTCTCATTCTTCCAAGAAGTATTGATTCTTCTTGTTGACTACCTTAGCTTCCCTACTTAACCTAGTTAGATATATCATCCCCTTCATTCCCTTACTCAGTTAAACACATACAAAGGCTTGCCAAATCACAATTGTTTTTATCGAAGAAAGGGTAATATGTTTTATGACTTCAAGATATTCAGAGTATGAGTTTCATCTTTGGTGTTTCTCCGCTACTAGTAGGCCTGGAATGTACCTTAATGGAGTCAATATAGAAGCACAATTGTTGCTTCACTATCTGCAGGCCTGAATAGTACACGACAAATTCACATGCTTGACTCCTTATGCAAGAAGCCTTTCTCTTCTTTCATCCTTTATTTATTTACTTAAAATGATTCTACTTCGACACTTATTATTTTGAATGGATGAAAGATGTATCCTAACGTGTTGAGAGAAGAGGATGTTTCCCCTTAAGACAATTATTTATATAACTGCTAATATTTGTTTGCTCTCTTTAGATTTTCCCCTTATCCTTTCTCTACTAGATTGGATCAGCAAGAAAAACATTATTTTCTTATGCTACGGAGTTGAGTAATGAGGATCCTAAGATAGATATGGGCTTTAAAGTTCTATCAAAGGATTTCCATTTGAGTGGATCATATTTTCCATGCAAACATCATTAAGTTTAAAGATATGTAAATCTAAGATAAAGAAGAGGTAACTGGTCAAGCATTGCCTATCATCATAATTACCATTTTCAAGTTTTGTCACATTGTATTTTGAGCCAAACAGGACCATCTTGCATGCAAAGTCTTATTGAAAAAAAAAAAATACAAGACAAAACAACAAAATAAAAGAAAAATAACCAAGCAAATGGAGTTGTAACATAAAACAGCGTACCATAAGAAAACAAACAAATCTAGAGACTTGATGTAGAGCAAGATAGAAGGTGGATGAAATGCAAGGGAAACTAAATGCAACTAAGCCTACTCCTAACATAATTATCTAGAATTTTAGGGCTAAGTGTAATGATATTTCCAATGTAGCCATCATCGTTCTTGACCTATAACCACAAAGATACGAGGAATTAAAAGCAATATAAAACTATGTGAAATCGAAAAAAAAAGAACTTGAAAATTTGAACAATAAACTGAAAGATTATCATATTACCAAAAGGAGGTGACTTACCAACTGGTTTGATCTTGTTTTGAACTTTACCTTATTTTTTGAAATCTCAATTATACAAACCTTGTAGTATGGTGCCAAACACACTTTCATCTACACTCTTCATTAGTCCAAACATTAAAAAGGATTGAAACTTGTTATTTCCATAAGCTCTTGCCATGTAAGATTGTTCTAACGATTCAATGACTAGGTCTTGATATTCAAGAGAACTAATTTGAAAACCTTGGGACTTATGGGAGCATGAACTTCCAAATAATGCATTCGAATCACAATGAGAATATTTGGTATTATGATCAGAAAGGTCAACGAATTTAATAAAAGGATCTTGATTCTCCATTGGTTCCCTTTGTATCCAATTACATGTAATGTCAACAATAAGAAAGCTTAGGGAATTCAAAACAATTATTGATAGTGTGTCCAAGAAACCAATTAGGATACTGGGTTGAAAAAATATTAGAAACATATGACAAATCAAACTTAGTGCAAACACAAGGGTTTTGGTCAAGTGAATGATTGAAGAAATAGCAATTATTACATAAGAGACAATGTGCCATGGAGATGATTAGCTTCATGATATGCACAAAGGAGATGAAAAAATGATCATATTCAGAAGATTTTAAAAGAGAAAAATACTTAAACCTAAAATGACCTTTATCTCGATCATTAAAATGATAGGCCTTGAAACCGTAAGGATCTGTGAAAGATGTTCTATCCAACCTTTAGTCTAGATCAAGGGGTTAACATGAAAAGGAGATAACTTACAAGTACATTTCATTTGATCATAAATTATATCTTGGAGATCATGAAGATCAAATTGAAAATAGAAAGAGTCCTTTAAGAATGAACTTGTAACCAGTGGATGGATATTAAGGAAAGAAATATGAGTGAAAATATAGATCCAACTTAGTTTAGGTATCTCAACAAGATTGTGAGAACCTAACATAACCATCCGCATAAGTTGAAGTGCCTTGACTTCTTGACAAGTCTCAAAACTTTTTGACGGTGGATCATCAAAATTGGGTGGCTTAGAAAAATCAATAGCCATACATGACCCACTATTATTTGATTTATCAATGAAAAAATTGCTAATACAATTGGTTTGATCATATTTAGGGTTAAACACTTCAAATTCTTGGTGGATAGAAACTTTTGATACATCAATTGGAAAAATACCTTGATCATTCAAGGTTGGAGCATCCTCTTCTTGACTTACGAAATATTTATAATTAAATAGATCCTAAATAAGAAGTACAAACATTTCATCCTCTCTTTGAGGTATCACACCATCTTCTGCCTGATTGCAACCATGATTAGTCAAATAAAGATCGAAAGGATTTAGGGGGGCTACCAGTGTGATAGACTTATCAAACATATCTAGGTACAATGAATAGTGTTCTAAATATGACGAAATATTGAATGACTCAAGAGGCGGAGTAGTGATTGTACTTAAATCAGATTAAACTTGAAATAATAATGGATCAACTTCATTTTCCTCGGTATAATGGTCAAAGATAGGCATACCAATATGACACTCATATTGACCAAGACCTTCCAAGGACTCAAGCACCTGAAAACTTACCACTTCAGATTTTTCGTTCAAATATGCATGCATTAAAGAAAATTCAGGCTCATTTTAAATTAAAAGAGCATCCCAATTTACAAATGGAGACTGGAAAATGTGAGGAACGGATTTTGAATCAATACCTTGCAAATCCAAGTCCTTCGAGGAAGAAAATATGTCACTCATTATGCTTGGATATTCACCATCAAATGTGTTAATGGAAATAGAGATGTCATGGAGATGGTTATCTGAAGTTTCAACTTGAATGTTTTGTTCAGTGTCATTTGATAGGTTATCAAGATTAAAATATCAGAGATCAGCTGGAACAACAAGATTATCATTTTGAAAGAGGGATGAAAGATAATACATATCTTCAACACTTTTCACATGTGAAATACAACTACCTCATTCTCAATTACTGCTTGAAACAATAGGTGGAATGTCATTATGAGTTGAAGTAAGTTGATAAAGAGTATTATGAAACAAGGAATCATGAAACATAGGTGGTAAAGGTTTTAATGTATCTCCAGATACAATCAAGTTTTCATTTGGATCAGATTCAATATTGGACTTATGTACATTAATGTGATCTTGGAAACCCAAGGGATTAACTTTCACTATGGGCTCCATGCAATTACTAAACCATTCAAATCTTTCCTCAGTATGAGGTGAATCATAAGAATTGGATGGAAGTTGAATGGATAGATCAAAATTTTGGTTTTCAAATCTCCCAACTTTAACATCACCATGAGTGGGGGACCCAAATTGGTACTGGAAAAGGACTAGGACAAGGAACAAAAGGAATAATAGGTTCCTCCTCGGAAGATTGAGGTGTCTCATTGTTAGCCAATGTTGGGGAAAGAGAATAATCTATGGGTTCAAATTAAAATGACCTATAAGAGTGTAGAATCAAATTCTAAAACTTTCCATAATGAAATCTGAATCAACTACTCTTTTGGGAAATTCACAACAAAGGTGAAAAAAACAATTAAGAAAGTCCTATGTCATTCCATCAGGTTCCATTCTAAGGATATCAATTCTATCACATACATCTTAATAATCATACATGTCAAAAGCTTCATGAAGCTCCTTAACAAGTTGTTCAAATAAATGGATAGAAGCAACAGGTAATGTATGAGACCATTTATTTACTCAACCTTCAACTGTGAGCGTGGAGAACCTAGCCATGACATCTTTATAATGAATTCCATTAAAGAGACAAAAATGCATAAATTGAAATTAGTATTTGAGGACATTTAGCTCACTCTAGCCATCAAACTTGAATTGAGACAAGTCATGAATGATTTCCACAAGGATGATAAAATCAAGATCTTTAGAAAAACATCCTTGGATTATGAATTGGGAAAGATCCATTTAAGATAAGAGATTGAAAACAGACTGAATGGGCACAACTTGTCATCTGGCCCTCCTTCAAGCGCCAAAATGTTGAAAGTGTTGGATATTGCCAATATACAAGGGTTCTCCCTGATGTGAAGTCCTAATTAGGCCCCATGTCATTTGGAGTAGGATCCCCAAGATTTGTCTTGGTTTCAACAGATAACATAAGAGATTATACACATAAATCTTGAAAAAGAAGTAAGTTGACATTGTGAAACACTAATTGCAATGTGTAAAAGGAGACTTTCACAAGAGGGGAGACAAAAATGAGCCTCTAGAAGGAAGTAATAGTACTAACCTAAGACAGACACACGAGAAAATAAAGGTTAATTTTTTATCTTGTGAAATAGGTCACTTAGAAACAATGATCATTAAACCACATAAAACACACCTTCAACAAGATAAGTAGTGAGGACACTGAAATAGTTCGATTTCCTTAGTACATGTGAAAAAATCATATATAGAAAACATCCAAACAATAGTCCTAAGACATTCACAATACATGCATGAAAATGTGTTGGCTCATACAGCTTCAATTATAAGGTGAAATATCCAACTACACAGTTATAATAAGGAGACATTATTTCCAATAGTGGAACATTAAGTCACTTCTTGCTTCTCCAAATAATATTTTTCTCTCATATACGAAGTAGAGAATCCAAGACTAGCTCTCCAAATCTTAAACCTCCAAAATCCATTTTCTTGAGTTATGAGGTTGCATTTATAATAATGGGAATGACCTTTCATATCCCCATGAATCTTGAATTACCCTCATGACCCTTGGACTTCTATTGTATTGTTTGGACTTCTAAACAACTCTTAAAATTATAATGAATTTTGGACTTCTCTTAAAGACATTTGGTCCATATATGATTGAGTGACTTTTCATATTCCACATATTACGCTTGGACTTCCACACATTAAATTTTGTCCTTTTCTTGAAAATACATCATTACATTCAACATGATTATGTGGCATGACACATGGACAAATATTGACTATTATGATGACACTAATACAAATTACAACTTGACAATGATGACATGAAGTTGATGATGAGGTGGCAATGCCAAGTTGTCTTCCTTGTTGCTTCATCTAGCATTCTTGATGATATATTTGATCTATGAATTATCTTCATGGAAGATCCACTTTGCTGCTCATCTTAACTCTCCAAAGGGTCTTTTATCAATATCTAAATCCTCTAAGCCATCATTCAAAATATTCCTTTTGTCATGGTTCATGATCTACTTCATGTCTTCATCATAGCTCTCTTAGTGCTTCTTTTGTGTAATACTTTCTTCATTCGTTATCCTTTCTATCTATTCCTGAGTATCACCTTGTCATGCTTGGAAGTTACTCCTTTGAATTAAAACCATTCATGACAAGCAAAGATCAGTCTTAAGAACATCTATCCTATCACTACCTAGCTCATGGAATGATCTGCTCATGATAGACCTGTGAGAGGGTTAAAAGAAACAAGCTTGATCAAGAGGGTGCAGTCAAACTCATAAATGGCTTAGGAGGGCTACACTGTTCATTTTTATTATGCCATGCACTATGAGAAAGATCTTTCCTTGGTCCAGCGCAGTGAGGGGAGCCGAAGGGACAAGGTGGAAATCTTCATGTTTCATGGTTTTGCCATGTAGTCTAAAGAAAATAAATAAAATCCTAAAATTGTAGTTTTACCTGTCAAGGGTGAGGAGGGGCATCCTTCAGCCTTCCATATTTTTCCATTCATGCAAATGAAGGGTCAAACGAAAGCTTATGATGCATGAGATCATTGAGAAGGAGGGACGGTGAAAGGTTCATCCTTCAAAACTACACTATGTGCTCAAAGGAGAAGGAGAATTTAAGGAGGGCATAGTTTTACTGGTCAAAGAAAATAGGAAGCTTCCTTTATCTTTCCCTACTTCACCATACACTTTAGAGGGAAGGAGGGAAGATGAAAATTTCAGCTTTCAAGATTGCACTATATACTCAAAGGGAAAGGAAGCTTCAAGAAGGGCACAATTTCACTAGTCAAAGACAAGACGAAGCTTCCTTCATTCCTCCCCATTGTGCCATGTACTCTAGAGAAAGAGGTTAAGCCAAGATTGGCCACAAAGTGGATTGGGGAAGTGGGAAGGGTGAGGGTTCAACCTTCGGGAGTGTGGCATGCTCTCAAAGGAAGAGGAGGCTTGAGAGAGAGCACAATTTTCTTCAACAAGGGGTCACTATTTCTTTTTAATGCACTTTTCATCCTAAGCTAATGAATTTTAACCCTACATTGGGTGCTTGACCATTTTGAGTGTGTTTTTCATTGATGGAAGCCATAGGCATGAATCCACTTTTTCTAGGAGGGTTTTCACTACACTAGGAGAATAGGAAGATCTTTTCATTGCATTTTTTACCTCTACAAAAGGTTGAAATATTTCCATGATGTTATCTAGGTATTATATAAGTGTCATGTAAGTCATAGGTGGAAAAAACTAAGTGAAGTGAGTCAGTGTTAGAAAGAAGGGTCAAGTGACCACCCTTGGGAGGATTATACTGTGCAGCAGATTTGGGGTAACCTTTATAGGGACTTATTGCACCAACATTTGGGAGTAGGATTGAATCAATCAGGCCTATGGATAGGGTGAGATATGCACTCAATAATAGGGAAAAATACTTGACAACATGCATTGGGATAAAGGACTAAGAAGGGATATGAAATTGCTAAGTGTGGGATCGACGGAGTAAAAGAGGGAAATGCATTCATACATGGATCAAACTTGGATCCAACACATAAAGTCATTAATAAAATCCAAAATAATACATAGGACTTGTCAATGACAATCACACCTCAAAATGAGAGAAAGGTGACACTTTCTTCTAAGCGTGATAGTTGAAATGACACATTACGACACTTAGAACACAAGCTACAACAACTGTGATGACTTTGACCAAATGGTTTTGCTAAGTCGTAGGAATGCATGTGGCTCATATTCTAGTGATATATAAGACCAGCTAATGTGGAAGAGTGCACCAGAACTAACTTTGGTGATGTGCAAAGGTATGACACATGCAGGAGTGAAAATCACAATGGTGATACCTGCAACACGAGGAAAACATAAGAAAATACTTGAAAAATGTGAATGACCTTGAAAGTGACAAATTCCAAAGAGAAGATAACACGAAGAAACTAGTTATCAAAGTAAAACCAAGTGAAAACTACAACCATGAATACGAAGGCAACACTTGGGAAAGAAAAAATACGCAAAATACGACAGTTGAGAAAACTCGCCAAAATAGAAGTACAATTGTGACAAAGTGAGGGGGACTACCAAATAAAAGTGTGCATTGGCTATTGACATGATTTGAAAATTTCACAGGCACTCGAATGGTGGACACTGTTATTCCTGTTAAATCTTGCATAAAGGAGGTGTTTTCATGAAATCATTAAAAACTATGCATGTGAGTGTAAGTTACTATACAATTTGAAACTAGGAAGAAGATTGGAACACCTTCAAAAACATCAAATGATCATGGATTAACCATAGAATGATAGATCTTAATATCCTCATAAGGCTCCATAATTCAAGTCTGAGCAAAATTATAGAGGGTGTTGATTGCAGACACAACACATTCCCAAAACATCCTTTGGCACACATGAAGGTCATTATGAGCTTTTGGTTACGCCATTTGGAGTTAAAAATGTACCTTCAACATTTGAAAGCTTGATGAATTCTATTTGACAACCCTTCCTTAGAAAATGTGTGCTACTATTTTTTGATGGCATACTAATTTACAACAAATATTGGGAAAAGCATGTACAACATGTTGACAACCTCTTGACACTTTTGGAAGAGAAACAAATATATGTAAAGCCTTCCAAGTGTTCCTTTGGGGTTCAAGAAGTGGAATATTTGGGTAATATCATATAACATAATGGTGTTGAGGTGGATCCTAACAAAATCAAAGCTATGAGGGATCGACCAATCCCTAATATTTTGAAGAAACTCAAAGGATTCTTAGGATTGCAAGGATATTACCACAAATTTGTCAAGAATTGTGGTCAAATAGAAGTACCTCTAACAAAATTAGTGAATAAGGAAGAATTTTGTTCGATCAAATAAGCACCTAAGGAATTTTAAAAACATAAAGAGGCTATTTGTACCACTTTCATTTCGGAAACACTTTACTTCACAAAAAGATTCATTGTGGAGTGTGATGCCTCAGACCATGTAATTGGTGTAGTTATAAAGTAATAAGGAATGCCCCTTTCCTTTGGAGTTAGTTAACTTAAACTAAAGAAACTACTCAAAGGAATATATGAAAAAAAAATGTTGGTCATACTACATGCAGTTAATAAATGACATCCATATCTAATACGAAGGTAATTCAAAGTAAAAATAGATGATGATAGTCTGAAGGAAATCTTGGATCAAATACTATCTTTAGAATATCAACAAAAATGGGTAATAAATATGTTGGGTTATGACTTTGAAATAACCTACAAAAATTAAAAACAAATTATTATGGAAAAGGTACTGTCAAGGAAAGAGGAAGACACGAACAATTTACTTTGTGTTATTTCCATTCCATAATCTAAATGGTTGAAGGAGAAAGGATAGAATGGTAGCAGGATGAGAAGATATGCATGATCATTCAATAGTATATGATCACTTACACTTATGTAAGAATTCCCAACTCAAACAGAAGGTCCTATTCGAATACCAAATATGATTGTAAGTGATAGAGATTCAATTTTCACTCGAAATTTTTGGAGTGTATTATTTTCTAATTTGGGTACTTAATTGGCTCATAGATCATCTTACCATCCTCAATATAATAGTAAAATTGATATTGCTAATAAATGTTTAGAAGGATATCTATGTTTCTTTTCATCTAATAAATAGGAAAAATGGGTCAAATGGTTTCCTTTGGTAGAATGGTGGTACAATACAATCTTCCATGCCAAAATTATCACCATTTATGTCACATTATTCATATCATCCTCCATATATCATGTATTAAGGGAGTATAAAGGCTCAAGTAGTAGAGCACTACATCCAACACCAACAAGATGTTCTCGAACTATTGAAGGACAACTTGGCTATTACACAAAATAGGATGAAACAATAAGAATATCAACACTGCAGTGAAAGGGAATTTGAAGAGGGGTAATGCATATTTCTGAGACTGCAACCATATTAACAGATGTCCCTTAAGAAACAAAAGAAGGACAATAAATTACCTCTGAGGTATTATGGCCCCTATAAGGTGTTACAGAGGATTGGAGGTATGGCCTACAAATTGGAGTTGCCTCCATATTCATGTGTACATTTAGTCTTCCATGTTTCTTTCTTAAAGAAGGTTATCGATATAATATCCCAATCCAAACCCTTATACTAGAGCTATGACTAGAAACAATTTTGGAAATAAGTACTAAGTTGAGAAATCGAGCAATTATTTACTACCTCATCAAATGGAATAACCTACTAGTGGAATATGCTCCTTGGGAAGATGAGTATTTCATACAAAAACATCCATAGATATTCAAGTGTTGAGGATAACAATTCTTTGAAGGAAAGGGGCATGGTAATCCATATATAAGCTCAATGTTAACTCAAAAACCCCTTATTAAGCCTTAAATATTGAGTGATTACATTTCTATTATTATATTGTTATGTAGGCTAGAATCCCTCATGGTTCCATTTTATTATAGTTGTATCCTTTGTCTCCTATATATACACTAAGGAGACCTAGTCGTAGGATAATCAAATATTGTCTTTTTCATTATATTATTTGTAAAAGGAGGTTTCCCCACAAAAATTGGATTGTAATTATTGGTTTCGTATCGTTTTTAAGTTTTAAGGATCATAAGCTAAGACTTCTTCTAGGACATTTTAGATGGTGAACTTTTAAGTGTAATGAGAAGTATCGGGATGAAAATTTGATTAAAATTTCATATTCCAGTTCACTATATTTAATCTGTAAATATTCGACAAAAGGATGTAGTTACAGAGCACATTCAGCAATTCCAAAAGTTGATTCATAGGGTAAAGAACATTTCATAGGATAATTTGTTACGCCTATTTATGGGAACTTTAAAATAAAGCATCCAACAAGAGGTGCATCTCTTTGAACCTAAATCTCTAGAGTCTAGAAAGAAACGTTGAAAGTAAAAATATGGCTACTAGAAAATTGGTCAGTATTAGCTATAGATACAATCACGCTCCCTCTCCTAAACCAATAATATTGACACCTCGACAAATGGATGAAAGAAGAGAAAAGGGACTATGTTTAAACTATGGCAATAAGTATAGTAAAGGGAATAAATGCAGTGAAAATAAATTATTGTACATAGACTATGAACATGAAGAAGATAAATAATTGGAATATCACAAGATATAGAGCTAGAAGAGACCACCCCAACAATATATTGTCATGCATTGGTAGGCATCAATACTTTGCACACCCTTAAGATATAAGGATATATCAAATATAAAATTATAGCAATGTTTATTGTTTCAATTATAACTTCATCAATTACAAATTTGAAAAAGTTCTTAACTACTTCATATATCCAGCAGTATAATTTCAAGTATTGATTGTAGATGGAGGTGCCATAATTTGTTGGAAGTTCCATAGTGTTAACATGAATAGGAGGAGTCTTTATTAGATAGTCTCATGATTTCAATACAAATGGTTTGTCTTGATGTTGTTTTATGGGTCCAAGTGTTGCAACAATTGGGAAGAAGGGCCCTTAATTTTCAATATATTTTCATAATATTTTCCTTAGAAGAAAAGGAAAATGAGATTAGAGGTATCCAAGGGAAACCTTGTAAAGTGATAACCTATAATAGCACAATAAAAATGCTAAAAAAAGGGGAAAATGGTGTAATTTAATAATTACATTCATTATATGTTCAAACATCTATATCCTCTGCTCTAGTGGATCTCTAAAAAGTTATGAAAAATAACTCCAAGGTATTTATAGAGATGCATAAGGGTTTTCCACTTTCTTGAGATCATGACCATGCTATTCATTTGCAGTCAAGAATTCTACCACCTAACATTATGCCTTACATGTATCCATATGCACAAAAGAGTGAGATTAAGGCTGTGGCTTAAGAAATGTTAGAGGTTGGAATCTTTCAACCTATCCATAGTGATTTCTCTTCACTAATAATAATGGTTATAAAGGATGTTTCATGGTGTATGTGTCCAAATTAAAAACAGCACAACAAAATGAAAAGAAAAAAAATACAAGTTTCATATTCCTACCATTAATGAATTTATAGAAGAATTGCATGGAAGAATTTACCTTATTAAGTTGAATATCCATTATGTATACAATCCAATCAAGACAATGAAAGTAGACATTCCAAGAACATCCTTTAGAACATAACAATGTCATTATAAAATTTGGGTTATGCCATTTGGAATTACAAATGCACCTTCAACATTTCAATGTTAATGAATTCTATTTTCAAACCCTTCCTTTGAAAAAAAAATTAATATAATTTTTAGGAAATACTAATCTATAGCAAGTCTTGGGAATATCATGTACACCATGTTGAAAAGGTCTTAACACTATTGGAAGAGAAACAACTATATGAAAATCCTTCCAAGTGTCCCTTTAGGGTTCAAGAAATGGAATATTTGGGTCTTATTGTATCCCACGAAGGTATCAAAATGGATCATAACAAAATCAAAGCTATGAGGGAATGGTCAATCACCAATACCTTGAAGAAACTTAGAGGATTCTTAAGATTAGTAGGATATTATTGCAAGTTTTTCAAGGATTATTGTCTAATAACAACACCTCTAACAAAATTATTGAATAAGGAAGCATATTCTTGGACCATAGAAGAAACCAAATGTTTTGAAAAACGTAAAGAGGTTATGCCCATCAATCACATCCTTGTAGCACTTGACTTCATAAAAACCTTCATTATAGATTGTAATGCCTTGGGCCATGGCATTGGAGTAGTCTTGAGGCAAGAAAAAATTCCCCTTTCCTTTGAAATTAGAGAAATTAAAGGAAATAACTTACTCATACGCATCTATGAAAAAACAATTTTGGCCATACTACATGTAGTTAATAAATGACATCCATATCTAATAGGAAGAGACTTCAAAGTAAAAATAGATCATAATTGTTTGGAATACCTCCTTAAATAAATAATATCCTGAGAAGAGAAAGAAAAAGGTTACAAAAATGTTGGGTTATGACTTTGAAATTGTTTGAAAAAAACGAAAACAAAATATTTTGGTAGATGTATTCTCAAAGAAAGATCGTTACACAACATTTTGCCACTATGACACTTGACCGCTAAAATGAATCTCTTCCCATTCATAAAAATGTTCCATTACACTCCCTTAGAAGTCAAACAATCAAAAATCATTGGAGAAAATGTGAAATTTCGGTAAAATCGCTTTATTAATTGTTAATTATATTCTTTTCCTATTCATCTTCTGAACATTTGCAACTTCTATCATTGAAAAATCCATAGAACTGCACTGTGTCTTCCGCTATAGACCGCGTAGATAACTCAAAGAAAAGTAGGAGTAAAAAGTGAATTTTAGAAGCATTGTTGGTTGAACATATGGCAGCTAAAAGCTTCTAGGTCATATCTATTTGATCCATACCCCTGAGATCATGGAGCTAATTCCATTTCATCAAGGAACCCTAATCCCTCAATTAGAGGATCTCATCCTCCTCTTCTGGATCTAAAACTTCTTCCTCTTGGCCTACAAATTGACTAGAGGATAGACGGATTAAGAGGTTCATAATAGATACACTTATGTTGTTGGATTTATATTAGAAGGCTTATTAGCTAAGGAGAGCTTTAGAGGCATTTGGGAGGAACCTCATGACATCAAGGCAAAGGTTGTAAATCTCTTCTTTATCCTTGAATTGATACAAATGAATCCTATTTTCCATTGTATTTTCTTATTGAAATGATGAATAATGTATGTTTCTTTTGATATTCATTAAGATAATATCAATTTCTAATCTCCTTGATCATTAGATTAAGCTTATTTGAATTTTTATGGTCACATGTGCCTTTGATCTCTCTTATATCTATGATTGTAGGTCTTTTTTAGCATTGGGAAGCTTCATCAAAATAGAGCAAGGATCTCCATCAAGCATTTCACAAATAGGTAAGAGCCTTATTCTCCTACTCTTGCATTTACAATTCAAATGAAATAATCTTAGGGAAAGAGATATTCAATTGTTTATTTATTTCTAGTTTCCTTTAGGATCTAGGGAGATCGCTCTTGTAAGGAAGAGGGATTCATCTGCCATAACAAATTGGCGACTCCACTGGGGAACGTTATTGTTCTCTTATCTTTCCTTGGTTTTGGTTTCCGATCTTTTTTGTTTAGTTGGACCTGTGTCTTGCTAAATTTATGATCTTTCAGATCTTCTGGTTTGATTTATTTCCTTTTATTTTTTCTTGGACTTCCCAGATCTACGTGGTTTTTGTTCACCCACAGAACACATATCTGCGCAATTGTTGCCTTAGCAACCAAGCGCATGTGCATTGAACTATACTACTCTCTTGTGCAATTTGTAGAAATTTTTGAAAGAATAGGTTTTCTCTCAGCCAAGGTCTGAATTTTTGTTTCTGAAAGTGTTATTATATTTTTTTTGACTATCCAATAACTTTTTTAAACTTGTTTGAGTGCTTTGGTGAAGTCTTTTGGGAATCAATCCCTTTTACAAAATTTATTAGGGTTTTCTCTGGATTGTTTTCCGATTGATCAAAAAGAGATAGGTTGTCCTCAAGGTCACTATATTCCTGTCTTTTTCTATAAAATACACCAAATACATTATCGATATTGTTTTTTTGTGATGAAATTATTTGTTTAATAAAAAATTATGGTTGCTCACAAATTGTTATGTTTTGTGAAGAATTGATTTCATTGTTGAATGATAAAAAGGGAATCATTTCTTTTCAATTATGCAATCTTTCATAATTACATTCTAACATCATTAAGGTAAAACATTCATCAGGAATATTCCATTTTTTCAAAATTTCTGGTTGATTTCTATGTGTTTCAAAATTTCGTGTTATAATTGATAAAAGACATTTTGGGTTTGTTTGATCTCTTCGGCAAATTTGAAATCTTGGTTTATTTCTGCATCTCAATTACATCAAAGTGAAATTGGTTGTCTTATGAAAAGAATTTTGGTGAGGTTGTGAGATTTACATTTTATTTGAAGAAAATCAAAGAAACTCTTAGTTTCCCTCAATTAGGATTTCATTGAAAAATAGATTACAAATTTCATATTTGATCGCATTAGAATTTTGAGTTGAGTCATAATATCACAAGTTTCACTCTCATTACCTATTGAGTAAATAATAGCTTAATATCACATCGTTAATTAAAATCAATTAGAATTTTATATTTTTTTGGGCTCTCACCACCTACAATAACTTAAGTGTATGGCTTTGGAATAGGGAAGTGAGTAAACATTCCAAAGCTACAGACAAACAATAGAATCTTGCAATAGTGAGGGAAATCCAATTACTTCAATTTTGCATTGGAAAGTTCTTTTAACACATGAGTTAAGCACGAGATCATGCCAGATCTGGGGAAGTGATCGTACCCACTTCATTGGCTATGATAGAGTGATTTGCACATATTACAATGGTGTCGAAAGGTACCTGGAGTCACTTGAAAGTAAACCTCTAGTTTATCATGTTGAGCAGATTTCAAAGGGATTGAACTTTGTTACTCAGCCCTTATGTGTATGTCTGATTCATGATTGCCCCGCTAGGTAGAATTGTTGTAGTTGGTAAAGTTAGTGACCATAATCCTAGGGCTTTTACCTAAGGTGACGATAGAGGGAAGGTCCTGCTGTACCTAGAAAATACATTAGATAGACTCACATGGATGTTTTGAAGGGTAATATTTACTCATGATGGCATAAGAAAAGCTACTTGCCCTAGATATTTTCATTAAGCAGGTTTTCAGTGTAACTGGTTCCAATTGCTCATATCTATAAAAAAATTAACTTTGATCTCTGTGACATTGGATTTCATCACCAACTAGTAATTATTGATGTCTGGGACAAGTCAGTTTCTGTGGTTTGAATCCCTAGATTTATTAGCATGTGTTACCTTGTTTGTTTTTTACTTTTTAGAGGCTTTAGGTGTGATTTTGATATTATGTGAATTATTAATTTAAAAAAAATCATCATGGCTGAATTACCAAGACAATCACGTAGAATGTTAGGCCATCCTCCTGAATATTTGCCAATTCATCTAGAAAATACTAAAACTGAAGAAATTAAATTCAAAAGGATCTAAGACTACAGATGAACCTAAAAAATCTAGTATAATAGGAACTGAAGTGAATATCATAGAAACATCTACTATTCTAGAACCTGAAGTAACAAAATATGAATTTGATAAACCTCAAACACTAGAATCAGATATAGAAGTAATTGATCCAATAATTACTGAACTTATTCAAACAGAATCAGATATTGGAGAGAGTTCGGATTCATAATTAACTGAACTAGATATCGAAGAACCTGGGTCTAATGTTTTTGAACCTAAGTCACCTTTAGCTGCTTTAGCCTGTACTCCCCCACATTCACTGCGAGTAAAACTTCTTATTACAAATAGGCTACCTCCTAGCCTTATTAGTATCAAAGAAATTACCTATGACGAAGAAGAAGAATCGCCACATACACCAGTTTCCACCGGTGATCAAACAGATACTCTAGAACTTCTCTTTTCTTCTTTTCGATTTGACCCTTGCTAATTTATGCCCTTGAACTTTTCATATCAAGGAATTCCACGATACGCTACTCCTTATTCTACTATACTAGGCTTCGATATGTCTAGAATGACTTCTGGGGAAATGTCATCAGATACTTCTATGTTTTTTACTTCTCCAGAATCAATTTTATATGGTGGCCCATCAGTCCCTCCTGGATATCATTCTATTACAAGGACTTATTCAAGAGCTTCTCCTTCAAATCAACCTTCAACTATGTCAACTGGTTTAACTAATTCTATTGTTCAAGGCTTGACTTATGATCAATATATAAATATGATTTTCGGCAATATAGATAATCTTCAAGTTAACCCAATAGGCAGTTATTACCCACATGGTGGAAAATCATTGTATCCTCCTCCTGGAGGACAACCTTTAGTTGGATCTCACCCTACATTTTTAATGCAACCTCCTACCACAATTATCTAAGTTATGATCAGATACCTCAAGTCGGCTTAGGTCAACCTATCGTATCTCAACCCATTGTTGGTACTTTGTATCTTGTGATGAACACAATCTGGAATCCTTCATATAATCAACAACCAATGCCAGTTTCTCCTCAAGTGCCAATTTATCAACCTGTTCAACCTGTTGGACAAACTATTCAACAAATTATTGTTCAAGGTATTACTATTCAACTCCAACAGCTTGTCTATAGTAATCCATCAACCCCTGTTCAGCAACCACTCTACCATCCTCTCTCGAGTTCTCCACAAAATCCGGTTTAGTCTGTGGTGCAAACTTTTGTTCAAAATCTAGTTGTGAGTTCTCCACAAACTCCCATCCCAGGAGTATCACAATTAACTCTTCCAATTACTCTTCAAGTAACGATGCAACCAACTACTCAGGTCATTCCTTAGGCATTTGTTTATCAAACCATTCCTAAAATTCAGTCTATACCCCAAATTCTTGTGATAAAACCTAGCATACCATATATGCAACCTCTGTTTCAAGGACAGACTTTTCAAGGTCAACCCCAAAGTCAATTTTTTAAGGCCAACCTTTTCAAAATAAATTCTTCAAAGGTCAACCTTTGCAAAGTCAACCTTATCACGGATATTTTATCTGGGGTCAAATGGTCGGGGTCCTCCTTTCTAGAATCAACCATACCTCAGTCATGATTTTGGACTACTAATTCAATCAAAATTTTGTATGGCTCATTCGGGATATGCTAGAGGTATGAAAATTCCATTTACTCAGGCTATTCCAAGATATCTTGTGTTTCCCACCACAGGAATAGCACTTGTCTCTCAGGGTTATCAATACCCGTAATAAAACCCTAACCGTCAGTTACCATTCATTGCAACTTTGGATTTACTAGATCTATCACAATTAACAAATGATCAAATTTCCATCTATCGTTTTGGTTGGCAATCCCTACGAGGTTGCCAAGTGACATTCCAAAATTTGATGGTAAATCAGGGGACAACCCATCAAATCATGTCATGGCTTACCATCTTTGGTGCACCTTGAACTCATTGGTTGATGATTCCATTAGGTTATGTCTTTTTCAATGAACCATAACTGGTTCGGCAGCCAAGGGGTATCCTGAATTACCACGAGCTTCTTCATTACTTTTAATGCCATTGCCACTACTTTTTGACACATTTTCAACTTAGTACCCAACTAATATGATAATTGTACTGAACTTTTAACTTCTCTAAAATAGTCAACGTATACCTATATTTCAAATCTTATTCATGAATAGAGACAAAGGCGTTGTTTAGTTAAAGTTTATATCCCATATTAGATCTTAGTTGAATGGTTTATAAAATCACTTTTGCTGGTAATTACTGAAGATGTTGCCAAAGGTGGCATTGTAACTGAAGAGAAATTTATCCTTTGTGCCTGGTACTTAGATCTTTTTTATACTCAGTATAGTACTTTGTATCCAAAAATTCCATATTTTCCTCATCCAGGTCAAACCAACCTAGCTCTTACAATATCACATGCCACTAATGGTGTGATTGGTTCTGTTAGTCAAAAATATAAGACTAAAAAGAAAAATTCTAAGAAGACTCAAATTTTGGCCTTATTGGATTCACCTGAAGAAGATCCTTCTCCTGAAATTACTTCTGAAATAAGTGTCATAGATTCATCTACTAGAAAAAAAATTGGAATCCAGAGGTAAAAAGAAAGAAAATGGAAAAACCAAACAAGACACTGCTCCTAAGGAGAAATTAGACAAGAATGAACCATCTGGCGAAAGCAAGAAACCTCGCTATCCTTGTTTAATCTGTGATCATGATCATTACACCAAGGGATGCCCTTGTTGTGCTAAAGTTTTTAAATTCGTAAAGGGTTCACCTACTCCCATTGTTTTGAAGGATCCATTTCATTCTCAAGATAGTAATATGGTTTCCCATAAGCCATCTTCTTCTTCCACATTGGAGGACATCATGATGATGTCTTCACAAGTTATGGTAGCTACGAGGTATAATGACTATGGATCTAAAATTCCTAGTGTAGATGGAAATTGTTCCAGTTCACCCGGTCATTCTTCCACATCATCTCCTCCTCTTTCTGAAACTTTACAAATTGAAAAACCTAATCCTAATATGGTAATTAGAATACCTTCTAACAGTGTTCTTTGAAATTAATCTTTTAATCCTCATGTTAGAGCTACTTAGAATTACAATATTGTTGAAGATTTGGCTATGTCACCTTTAGCAATGTTGGCTCTCGAAGTGTTGTAGACTTGTCCAACACAAAGGAAATTACTTTTATAATCCATAGGAACAGTTGATCCCCAAGAATCTAATCTAATCGCTTTTTATCTCGAAAATCATGTACCCAAACTCCCACATCCACTGCCCTTCCAAATACTAGTTATTTTCAAGACCACACAAGTTTTTTGAATAGTAATTGATGAAGGAGCATCTGCATGCATTATGTCTATCACTTGTTGGAGAGCTTTATGTTCACCATCTATCAAACAGTCCCCCATGACTTTGAAATCCTTTGAAGGAAGAGGTTTTCGACCTTATGATATTTTGAACAACCTACCTATAGAATTAGAAGGGAAACCATTTGCAGTGGAAGTTGAGGTCGTTGACACTCAACTTTATTATAACTTATTATTGGTTCGAAGTTGTACTTATGCCCTTTTTGTCATGGTCTCATCATTTTTTCGAATAATTATGTTTCCTCATAAAGGAAAAATTATGAAAATAGACCAATTATCCTATTACACTTCGAACCCTAACTCTACTGGTAGCATTCCCTTTGTTGGAAAATCGATTACTGCATATGATGATGTTGGTATTGGTCTTCTTAAAGACTCATCTCTTATAGAACTTTTGTTTTCCCTCCACCAATTCTTCCTCATAATGTTGCCTAGGTCAATATGATTACATCAAGCACTTTTCAATCTTCGGATCCTTGGAAAGTGTTTTTAAGAGTCAAAACTAGCCTTGTATGGAATCATATGCCTCTTATTCCTTTTGAATTGGCTTATGAGGAATTTCAATCCTTTTCCAATCCATCACCATCTAAAAATGATCGAGTGAATATGATCATCAAGGATTATTATCATTTGTCACATTTAGAACCAATATCAATACTTGATCCTTTTGATAAAGAGCTTATAACTGATGAATGCATTAAGTAGGTAATGACTTTGGATGAAATGTCATGGGAAAATTATCATCATCACTCATATTTCTCACCCTATGTTGAAAAAGTCGAGAATAATTTTTCATCTATATTTTCACCTGATAGTGTGAATAATCTTGAATAGTTGATGTCGATCGTTCATTTTGAATCCAAAAAGAATTTAGAAAACATATCGACAACTCTGCCAACAAACATCTAGGTGAAACTAGGAATTACTAAGAATATTCATATAGGTGTTTCTTGTTCTTTTGAAGAAATTCAAACACATAAATCCCTATTCTAGGAATTTCATGACATTTTTTACTCGTCTTACGAAGAAATGCTAAGAATTGATCCTAGTATTGTAGTGCATGAAATTAAGACTTATCCAGATGCCAAACCTGTTAGAAAAATATTGTGTCCAGTTCATTTGTGAAAATTTGATGCTATAAAAGCTAAGGTTGAAAAACTATTAAAAGAAGGATTTGTTTACCCATGTTCATTTGACTGATTGAGTATCAAATTTTGTACCAATTAATAAGAAACAAGGAACCATTCAAGTATGCATCGATTACGGGGAAATTAACAAAGATTTTCCAAAATACAATTACCTAACCCCATATATTAATCAAATTATTGATGATTGTGTCAGAAATGAGATTTTCTCTTTCATGGATGGATTTTTTGCTTACAACCAAACAAACATACTCCTTGTCGATCAGCATAAGATTGCATTCATTGACACATGGAAAACTTTTTCTTATCGTTAACTCCCATTTAGTTTGAAGAATGTCAGTGCAAATTTTCAAAGAGTGGTGTCTTATGTGTTTCATGATATCCAACACATTGTCTAGCCCTACCTAGATGACCTATCAACTCACTCACAGAAAAGCCAACATCACCCATTGCATTTAAAAGTAATTTTCATTAGATGTAGGCAATACAATATTCATTTGAATCTATGCAAATGTTTTTTTTTCACACAATCCAATCGACTTATAGAATTTTTTGTTTCGAAAGAAGGCATTCGTGTCGATCCTCTTAAGGTAGAGGCAATTATAAACTTGCCTGATCCTTCTAGTCTTCGTCAACTCCAAAGTTTACAATGGAAAGAAATTTTTTTACATAGATTCATACCTAACTATGTCAAGCTGACCAAAAGTTTTACTTGACTTTTGAAAAACGGAATTCCTTTCATATGGGATGAGCTTGCTGAAAAATCCTTTGATGCATTGAAATATGCATTGACCCATGCATTGTTATTGCATCCATCTGATTATCATCAATATTACCTCCTATATCTAGTCATGTCAGATGCCACCATTGGCATGGTATTAGTACAGAAAGATGAATCTAAAAATGAACTTGTGATCCATAACCTAATTTGAAAAATCACTAAAATTGAGATCAAGTACGCACATGTGGAGAAATTAGCATTGGTAGTTGTTAAATTTTTTCATCACTATATACTTTTGGAAAAACGAGAGTCATTTCAAATTTCGACGCTATGATGTATATTCTTACCAAACAATTGCTAGGGGGAAATACTCCAAATGAATAGTAATTTTATAGGAGTTTGATTTGGAATTTGAACAATCCAAATCAAATAAATCATTAGTTTTCCATGAAATATTATGTGACTTTCCCTGTACTGACAAAAAAATAGTGGTAGGAGATTCTCTCGCAAATGAATCTCTCTTTCTGATGAGCATGTCTAATCCTTTGTATGAATATATCATCACATATCTTCAAACCCAAACTTTTAGTTCTGATTTATCTCAAACTAATTGTTGTTGCATCCGCTACCAATCCTAGCAATATAACATTGTTGGTGAAACTCTTTATCATTGGAGTGTTGACTCTATCTTTTGAAAATGCTTAACTCTTTAAGAGACTAAAAAATCACTCAATGGTTTCCATTCTGGAGTGTGTGGTGGTCATATGTCTGGGTACCCCACTACCAAAAACATATTGCGCGCTGGCTATTTTTGGCCTTCCATGTTTAAATATTGCATTATTGCAGTAAAAAAATGCCATAATTTCTAGGTTTATGATTGCAAGATGCGAGCACCTCCAACTCCTCTTCACCCTATTATAGTTGTCGAGCCTTTTTCAAAATGCAGCATAGATTTCATCACCTATAACCCTCACTTAGCCAGGGGGGCATGGGTATATTATCCTTGCAATTGATTATTTTACAGAATAGGACAAGGCGATGCCTACATATAAGGACAAAGGCAAAACTCCAGTGATTTTCATTTTGAATCATGTGATTTCTCGGTTTGGTGTCCCACAGGCCATTGTCACGAACCATGGTGGCCATTTTCACAATTTTATGGTGACTGAACTATCTGCACAGCTCGTCCTACGCCATGATATATCTACCCCTTATTATCCATAATAAAATGGTCAAGTTGAAGTTGTTAACAAAGTTTTAACAAACATGATTAAACAGATAGTTAGCATCCATAAAGGAAACAAACATACCATGCTTTTTTTAGCCTTGTGGATGTACCATACTACTGTGAAAACATCTATGGGTTTCACTCCCTTCCAACTTGTTTATGGTTTGGAGGCAGTTTTACCAATTGAATGTGAAATTCCATCTTTGAAACTAGCCATCGAGTTATTACCAGCTACCTCTACAGAGGAAGAGTGTTTTTTGCAGTTAGCACATCTAGATGAAACTTGTCGTGAGGCTGCACTAGCTAGCGAGGCTCATAAAACGTTATTCAAAGCTCAATTTGACCAAAACATAAATCATCATTCTTTTGTAGATGGTGACCTAGTCTTGATCTATGATCAAGCACATGACAAATTAGGTGCAGGTAAATTCGAGCCTGTGTGCACAACCCTTACATTGTAAAACATATATTAGCTAAAGGAGCCTATGAGATGGTCGATTATGATGGTGTTTCTTTGGGAAAGCCCAAAAATGGCCTTTACCTAAAGAGATATTATGTGTAAACCATTTCATTGAGATGTGTACATTACTTGTATTATAATTTTAAAGGTTTTTGTGGTAGTTTTAGCATTTTTCACAGTTCACTACTACTTCTCTTTCTTATCTTGTTTTACACTTGATTTGTAGATGTCGACATCCCCTCAAACTTACATTGGCTTCGATGATGGCGTTATTCATAGTACTCGGAACTTGTCTTTCGTAGCCTGGGCCATTTATTTGTCCAGTGATGAGTTAGTTGCTATTCATGGGATATGCCTTGGTCATGTTAGAAAATTATATATTTGAGAGAAATGGAACACATAAAATATATTGCGGAAATATAAACACATAAAACAAGAGAGACACAGATATACGTGGTTCACCCAATTTGGGCTACATCTATGGGAAACAACCAGTCCTTCCTTTTATATTATCCAACAAACTTAAGATATATAACCCACAGCAGATCCACTGTAATTCCCTCTTTGCTCTCACACAGTCTCCTCTCTCTTTCTCACTCAGAATACTAATCTACATAGACACAATACAATTCCCTCATATATAGCAACGGATTGCCTTCTAGGGAAAAAATCCCTAAATTAAACATGACTTCCACCATCAGATCTCTGCCTAATGAACAGCCCAGATTGACTACGAAATTAAAACATTTTACAAGGCAATTTTACATCTATTTTTAGCTTCAAGGGGGCTCGTAAAGATCATTGTCGCACCCCCTAGACCCCCGTTCCAACACAAATATTATAGGTGGTGTTGCCACCACATTACGAACTAGGGTCCAATGCGGTGATACCTCCAAATAAAGAAGATAATCAGCCTCCACACCCAACAATATCCCACTTGGATACTGAACATAGCAACTCCACCACTGCTTCATTTGCTAGACCATGACTTCACTTTGGACCTAGTTGTTTCTCTTATTCTTCATCATACTTGAAGACCAATTGAAACTGAGAAGAATCTTAGTTTCTCCCTAGTTACAACTTTTGTGAACATATCTGCAGGATTCTGGCTAGTGTGTATCTATTCCAGCTTCAACTATCCATCTTCCAACATTGACCGTATGAAATGGTACTTGAGCTATATATGTTTAGTCTTGGAATGAAATGCAGAGTTCTTTGCAAGATGTATGGCACTCTGGATATCATCATATAACCTACCCAACTCCTACTTCTTACCCAATTCATCTAGAAACCTTTGTGACCAAATCATTTCTTTACTAGCCTCTATAGCAGCAACATATTGTGCTTCCATTGTTGAGAGTGCAACAACACTTTGCAGTTTTGAAACCCAACTGACAACTGTTCCACCTACAGTAAATTCATACCCTATTGTTCTCTTCTTATTATCTCTATCACCTGCCATATCTGCATCAACATATCCCTGTAGAGAAATGTTTTAACCAACAAAGAATAATGCTTGATTTGCGATACCTCTCAAATCCCTGAGAATCCACTTCGCCGCCATCCAATGTTATTTTCCTGGATTGTTCATGTACATGCTTACAACTCCCATTGCATGTGCAATATCAGACCTTGTGTAGACCATTGCATACATTAAGCTTCCAACTACTGATGCATATGGAACTTTAGACATATAAGCCATTTCTTCCTGATTCTTGGGACACACCTCCTTACTTAGTTTGAAATGGCTAGCCAAAGGTATACTAACTGGTTTTGCATTTTGCATATTAAATCTTTTCAACACATTTTCTATGTACTCACTCTAAGACAATGTTAATTTTTTATTCTTCTTGTCTCTAGTTATTCTCATGCCAAGGATTTGTTTTGTAGCACCCAAATTGTTCATTGTAAATGAGTTTGCCAATTTTATTTTGAGCACATTTATTTCCTACATGTTAGAGCCTACAACAAGCATGTCATCTACATAAAATAACAATATAATATAGATTCGATCATTTTTCCTTTTGAGATAAACACAATGATCAAAGTGACATCTAGTATAACCTTGTTCAAACATAAACCTATCAAATTTTAGATACCACTGCCTTAGGGCCTATTTTAAGCCATACAAGCTCTTCTTCAACCTACACACTAGTTTCTCCTTCCCTTTTACCTCATATCCTTGTGGCTGCTACATATATATCTCTTCCTCCAAATCCCCATGGAGAAAGATTGTCTTTACATCTAACTGTTCAAGATGCAAATATTCAGCTACTACTAGACTTAAAATAGTTCTAATTGAAGTCATTTTAACAACATGAGAAAATATCTCATCAAAATATATACCCCTTTTATGTGCAAAATCCTTCACCAAAAGTCTAGCTTTATACCCTTTTCTACCTCCATCTTATTCCTTCAACCTGTAAACCCATTTATTCTGCAATGTTTTTTTACTTGCACGCAACCTGACCAAGTCCCAAGTCTAGTTATGTGCTAAGGAGTCCAACTCTTCTTTCATGGTTTTCTCCCACTTCCTCCTGGTTTCTACCTTCATTACTTCTTCATAACATTCTGCTTCACCAAAAACAATCAATAATACATAATATAATGAAGGAGAGTATCGTTCAGGGGGTCTACTTATCCTGGTAGATATTCTAACACCACTTTCAGGTGTTTGAGGTGATTTTTGTTGTTGTGGTTGATGCTTTTGTTATAGTTGTTGATCATTATGATTTGTAGGAACCATCACTTTTTCTATGATCTCATCAAGTACTGTGTATTCTTTGTTTTCTTTTTCCTGTTTCTTTTCCTATAGCTGATCCTTATACAAAAGCTTTTCATTGAATATGACACCTCTACCTCTAATGATTTTGTGTTTTTCATAATCATGAAAGAAATAACCAAAATCATTAACACCATATCCAATAAAGGTACATTTCTTTGATTTTACCTCAAGCTTTGTTCTATTTTCTTTATTAATGTGGACAAAGGGTTCACAACCAAAAGTCTTTAAAAATGATTAGTTTACCTTTTTACCTGTCCTTACCTCCTCTAGAATACCACCATCCAAGTAAATTGAAGGCCCTTTGTTTATTAGATAAATAGTAGTATCTACAGCATCTGCCCAAAATTGTAAAGACAATCCTGCATGCAATCTCATGCAGCTTGCACGCTCCACAATTGTCTTGTTCATCCTTTCTGACACACCATTTTCTTGTGGTGTTCTTAGAACTATATTCTCTCTGCGAATACCATTCTCTAAACAGTACCTATCAAACTCTTTGCTACAATATTCACCTCCATTGTCTGATCTGAGACACTTCAACCTTTTTCTTGTCTTTGTTTCAACCAAATCTTTCCATTTCTTGAAAGTATCAAATACATCAGATTTATTTCGAATACAATAAATCCAGGTTTTTCTGGTTACATCATCAATAAAAGTAACATAATAATGAGAGCCACCTAGAGATGATACCTGAGTAGGTCCCCATACATCTGTATGAAGAAGGTCTAATTTTTCTCTCTTCTTTTCTTTCCCAACTCTGAGGAATCTGAACCTCTTCTATTTTCGATAAACACAATTCTCACAGAATTTTAAATCAACATGCGTCAAACCTGGCAACAAATTTCTTGAGTGAAGAATATGCATCCCCTTCTCACTCATGCACCCAAGCCTATAATGCCACAATGTCATATCTTCTCCTGTAGAGGTTAAAGCATTAACAGAATTAGAAATACCATTGCATAAATATAATGTACCAACCTTTTCTCCTTTTGCTATTACCAGGGATCCTTTAGTGACCTTCTAGGTTTCATCTGTAAAAGTAGTCACATAGCCTTCACCTCCCAACTACCCTGTTGAAATTATATTTTTCTTCATATTTGGAACATGTCTTACCTCCTTCAATAGCCATTTATTTCCATTCCATTGCTTTATGAAAATTGTACCCATTCCAATGATTTTGCAGGGTTTATCATCACCCAATCGAACCTGTCTAAAATATCCTTGAACAAAATCATGAAAATGTTTCCTATTAGGTGTGGCATGGAATGAGGCCCCTGAATCTACCACCCATGCATTAATAATATTTTCTAATGAAAGAATCAAAGAATCTTGCAACACATCACCTGTCACATTCACTTCATTATTGTTTTCTTGCTATGTGTCTCCTTCATTTTGCTTTCGATACTTGCATTCTTTCTTCAGGTGTCCTTTCTTCCTGCATTTCTGGCACACTATCCCTGATCTGGACCTTGATTTGCCTTTCCTTGACTTATTTTGATATCCTGGGCTCTTTCCTATTTCCATTTTTCTTCCCCTAGTCTCTACAGTCAAAGCATTACTTGATGTCTCACCGAAGCTTTTCCATCGCATTTCCTCACAAAGGATTGCACCGACAACATCATCAAACTTTAAAGTTCTAGATCGAAAGACAGAGTTACTAATGGCCATAACTAAACCATTCAAACTTTCTAGCAATGAGCACAGAAATAACAGATCCCTAACTTCATCATCAAAAGTTACCCTTATAGAACTTAACTAACTGGTAACTATATTAAATTCATTTAAATGATCAGCAACAGATCCACCTTCTGACATCTTCATATTAAATAAATGCTTCATATGAAATACCTTATTTGAGGCCGAGGGTTTTTCATATAGCTTGGCCAATTCCGGCAGTAAACCCTTTGAAATCTTAAAGGCTACTGATGTCACTAGGCATAGTCATATTGTTCCAAGTGCCTTTCTATTGAGAATATCCCATTCTGTGTCTGTCATACTCATCGGCTTCTTTGCCTTTCCACCCAATGGTTGGTAAAAACCTTTCTGGTACAAATAATCTTCCATCTACATCTTCCATAGTTGGTAGTTTTGACCGTTAAATTTTTCGACCCTAAACCTACCATCTTCCACCATTGCTCCCACTCAAACCAATAACCCTTCTCTCCTGCGAGTTTACCATCCAAATTGAACTTCGCCTCTAATACCAGTTGTTAGAAAATTATATATTATAGGCAATGGAACACAAAATATATTGTAGAAATATAAACACAGAAAATGCATAAAACAAGAGAGACATAGATATATGTGGTTTACCCAATTTGGGCTATGTCCATGGGAAACAACCAGTCCTTCCCTTTATATTATCCAGCAATCTGAAGAGATACAACCTATAACATATCCGTTGTAATTCCCTCTTCACTCTCACACAATCTCCTCTCTCTTTCTCGCTCAGAATACTAATATACATAGGCGCAATACCATTCCCTCATATATAGCGATGGGTTGCCTTCTAAGGCAAAAAATCCTAAATTAAGCATGACTTCTACCATCAGATCTCCACCTAATGGAAGGCATAGATTGACTATGAAATTAAAACATTTTACAAGGCAATTTTACATCTATTTTTAGATTTGGGGGCATTGGGCCCCCCGAACCCCCCTTGCAGCACAAATATTAAGGGTGGTGTTGCCACCACATTATGAACTGGGGTCCAATGCAGTGATACCTCTGAATAAAGAAGAATTAGGCTCCACACCCAATAGGTTGAACAATGAATAACATAGTAAAATATAGTGCAGTCATTGAACTATTATCTGATGCCATCGCATTTGGCATTTGATTTTTTATTATTAGGTTAGATTCACAACTCATAGTATTACAGTTAAACAGTGTCTACACAGTAAGAAGTTCATCAATTTTGAGAATGTTTTTACGGGTCCGTATTTTGGAAAGGTAGTTTGATTACATTGAATATCAACACATTCCAAGAAATTTAAACACATTAACTAATGCATTATCCAATCACGTGTCAAATAGACATTTGCAGCCTTTGTGATTAAAAATAATATCCATCCATATATTGAACAAGATAAAGTGAAATCAAAAGTAGGAGTCTCCATTAGGTAAAGTCTATAGAGAGTATGTTATACAAAAAAATATGTCATCCAAGGACATAAGGCCTCATGGCCTTTATTATTTGAATATGTTGATACAAAAATCAAAATGTATCCATAGAAGACTAAGTAGCTACGCATGATGATGATCATGATAATAGACTATATCACAAGAAACCCATCATAACAATTTCCTGAGCAATCCTGGAACCCCAACCATGTGCCTCCGGTATGAGAGAGGAAAATTATCACACTGAGTCTCTAGGATATCTATAGTCAACATATCTAGGTTGTGCTTCAGCTCTGTTAGCGCCTCTACTACCTCTGGGTTAGATGTTACAACTACTATAGGCTGGTCACCCCGCTTATCAAAATTCCATAGCCCTATTGGTCGAACTGGACCCACATATGCATATGAATTTTGAATAATTAGCCTTGAAAGACAAAAAACACATAAAAATTAAAAACTTAAAAAGAAACATAAAAATGAGAAATTTTTGCCTAGGTCACCCAATTGTGCCCCAGCTGGAAGTGGGATATCTGGGTTACCCCTATAGTCCATCCCTACATATGGGAAATCCTTGATCAAGTTGATTCGTTGACCCATCCATGCAAAAAACTCAGGAGCATATCTCACCATCGGACCATCACCTCCATGACGAGCCATAAGAGAAACCCACCTCAACATCCATGTGGATATCGAGGCCCTCCCTCATCCACCAAAATTTGTTATGCCCTAAGGAGTGGAATCCTCTCTAGAGAGAAATAAATGATAATGGTAGCATAATTGAAATTCCAGAGTCTACCATTTTTAGCTCTGGTCAGGTGTCCTTTCATATTGACAACCACTACCTCACACCAGTTAAAGACCATGGACTCCCAACATTCCACGACGGTCTACATCTAGGCCTTTGTGGCCAAGTGAAGAGTTGTGCTACCACACAATTTTCTAACAATGAAAGTTATGGTCCTCAAGGCCAGGTTTCCAATAGTTTGAATATCAATCCTGTCGTCCTTGAGTTGTGCATTCCCACAGTATCATCATAGGTATCCAACAGTAGTATCTCCACCTGGTATTTGCCCATATAAAGAAATATCAACACCTCTATGAGAAAGCCTAGTGAAAAGGTATATATCATCAGCATCAATGGTGATACAATGATTCCTGATCATGAATCACTGGTCCTAGACATCCTAGGTTCTAACAAACCATGTCGTGAACTCTACCTGAGCTTTCATTCCCAGAATAATCCAATATTTGTAGAGGCCACAATTTCTCAAAACCTACAAAGTGGTCAGATCATCCAAAGTTGTTGCATCTTGGTTCTCATGTTCTCTCTCCCTCCATTCCATTTTGAATGGTCAAAAATCCTAAAAATGACATTTAAAAGGAGTTAGCTTAACATTTGAAACAATTTTTGCATTTTTTAGGGTGGAATTTCCATATTTTGAAAACACTTGGCGCTTGCATGACTGCCTTCTGGTAAACAGAGTGCAGCTACGTGGTTCCTTTAGATAGAAACCACACAAATCGAATTTCCCAGTACACCAAAAATTACCGGCTTGCGTGCACTCGATGAAGAGAAACGACATAGGTCCAAGGGCAGATTTTTTAATTTAAAAAACCTGTCAAAAAATTAAATGAAAGCCTAAAATTGAAATATAAATGGATGAAAATGTAGATATTGAATAGATCTCTTACTTGGAGGGGACAATTCGTGATTTTGTCCAACGATTTTCGCGTAATCGGCCTTGGAATTTTGGTGGTAAAAAGCCCTATTTCTACTCTCAAACTAGTTAAAATAAATGGTAAAAATAAAATTACTTTTTTAACTTTATAAGTTTTGGGTAATTAAAATATTAATTTTTATGCCTAAGACCTTTTAAAAGTCAATATTTTTATTGTTTCTCACCCTAATATTGAGAAATTATGATAATTTATTGAGTTTAAAGTGCAAAACAGATTACAACATAAAAATGGATCATTTTGACTGTGAAAAGACTTTTATCACTTTTCATGCTCTTCAAAATCACAAAAAAGTGAAACCCTTGAATCCTATTTTATGCCCTTTTCAGACTCTTGAAACGTGAAAATATTTTCGAGAACTTGATTGTTCGAACTTGTAAAAGTAAATGAACAACTGTCCACTCAGTATAAGTTTACCCTTTTTACGGAATGAACTGGACTATTTATGAAAAATGTATACATTGAATAATTATGGTCAATAGAGTTCTGTCCTGCATTGTTTTATTCCTTTTAGGGCTTGAGGGACTAAAATTACGAAAAAGAACATTGTGGAGTTTACTTATGTTTTTCTCCTAACTCCCTAAAACTAAAAACACTAAGCTTTACTTTCTTTGTGCTCATTAAAATTTTACAGTAAATGAACTAAATGAGTTTTATTTTTGTGTATGTTTCAAACTATTTAAACATGAAAACAACATCAAGTTACCACTTTACTAGACTCGTTAAAAATCAAACAATATAGGAATCGTTAAGCATAACAAGACTGAACCACTCCTTCTTAGGTTCATTTAAAATACTTCGTAGGACACATCTGAAAGATGAGCTTACAAAACAAGCATATGTTATCCTCCTCAAGCTAGTAAAAAATAAAGAGGTACTTTCTAGTAATGGTGGGGGGAAATTGGGAAAAGGTATTCATTTTATATTCATTATAAAGGTAGTAGGTCGCTCTTTAACATGAAACTCCATCACACCTATCTCTAGGTTGAGAAATACACTTGTCTTACAGATAATAAAACCCCATTGAGAGTCTTCAACTGGTTTTGAGTATTATCGTTGAGTCAAATGTTGCTAAGTCAATTTTCATGTCACTATGTCTTCAAGAGAAGTTCAACCTCAGTTCATATTCATTTACAAATTTTAACCTTCTGTTGTATCGGCCATCCCTGAGTCATTCCTTGCAACTATTATTCAAAACATTACATTGTGTTTCATGTCATAGGCTCTCCTACGACGGGTCACTTCCTATAGATATCAGCTCATTATATAGGAAATTGATCTAGAAACCTTTAGTACCTTGAGGTATGAATGCCTTAATGGCAGGTTTCTTGCCTTCAATGATAGGTTATCATCATTAGCCTTCGATCAAATGATTCTATGATTGTTCAACTTTAGATCATCTGTTCACACTCTATAGATTTCACTAAGAATACCTTCAGAGCCATTGTCATTATTGGTGGTTTCTCTCGTGCTTGTTAATGGTTCACATCATTGACTACTAATCAGGTGGTTCTACCATGTTCAACTTTGATACATTCACTCGCATGGCTATATTCGTACAACGTATCGAGAGATGGAGATCAAAACCCTGGATCTAGTTTTATCAATGCAAATTGCGAGGAGATATATATTCATGATTATGTAGATAAATTCATAGTTGATGGTTGCATCCATACTGTGTCTACAACGGATATGATTTTTGAGTTTTTTTGTACTTTTTCATTGAGTTAGTTTTAATCTAATTATGGGAATGCCTATCTCAATGATGATTATATATTGCATTGTAATCCTTGAATGTTTCTTTTAGGTTTCCAACCACTATCACTGATCCAATATTTTGCATGATAAAGCACTTCAATCTTTAAAATTTATTTTTCACACATCGCACTTTAGGGGCCAATCTGTTACATGTCGTTTTGTCACCATGACATTTGACCGTTAAAATGGATGTCTCACCATCCAGGAACATGTTCCATTACACTCCCTTAGAAGTCAAACAATAAAAAACCCTTGAAGAAAATGTGAATTTTCTGTAAAATGGCTTTATGACTTGTTAAGTATGACCTGCACACTTTTCCCAGTCATTTTATGTGCATTTTTAGTTTCTATCCATAAAAGTTACACAGAACTGCACTTTGTATTCCACTATAGACCGCGCAGATAACCAAAGGAAATGCAAAAATAAAAAGTGAACTTCAAAAGAATTGTTTGTCAAATATATCCGAACTGAAAGCTTCTAGATCATATCTATTCAAGCCATACCCCTTAGATCATGGAGATAATTCCCTTTCATCAAGGAACCATAATCCCCCAATTAGAGGATCTCATCCTTCACTTTTGGATTTGATACTTCTTCCTCTTGGCCTATAAATTGACTAGAGGATAAAGGGATTAAGTGGTTCTGAAAAGACACACTAATTTTGTCGGATTTAGATTCGAAGGTTTATTAGCTAAGGAGAGGTTTAGAGGCATTTGGGAGGACCCTCATGACATCAAGGCAGAGGTTGTAAGGCTCTTATTTATCCTTGAACTAATACAAATGAATCATTTTTTCCATTATATTGTCTTATTGAAATGATGAGTGATTTATGTTTCTTTTGATATTCATTAAGATAATCTCAATTTCTAATATCATTGATCATTAGATTAAGCTTGTTTAAATTGCTATGATAGCATATGCCTTTGATCTCTCTTATGTCTATGATTTAGGCCTTTTTGAGCATTGGGAAGCTTCATCGAGACAGAGTAGGGACCTCCATCAACCATTTCACAAATAGGTAGGAGACTTATACTCCTACTCTTGTATTTACAATTCAAATGAAATAATCTTAGGAAAAGAGTTATTCAATTGTATGGTTTTTTCTAGTTTCCTTTAGGATCTAGGGAAATCGCACTTGTCAGCAAGAGGGGTTTATCTACCATAAAAAAACAGGAAGACACAAAGGGTTTACTATTCTCTATTTTCATTCCATAATATGATTGGGTGGAAGAAGAAATGATAGAATGGAAGTAATATGAAAAGGTATGGAGGATTATTCAAAAACTATAAGAGGACCTTAATGCAGTAGAAAAATTTATGTGGACAAATGATTTGCTACAGTACCATGATCACTTATACTTATGTAAGAATTCTCAACTCAAACAGAAGGTCCTTTTGGAATTCCACACTTTTTCTATATGAGGATATTCTGGTTTGTTGAAGATATATTATAGGATCAAGAAATATTTTTTTGGGAATGCCTTAAAGTAAATGTGAAAATGTTTTTGGTTGAATGTGTGGTATGCCAACAAACCATTAGCCATACCAAGCTAGCATTGGAAAGAAGTATCAATGGATTTTATTATATTTTTACTTGAATATGAAGGAAACAATTTCATTATGGTAGTAATATATCAAATGACAAAGTATCCCAATTTTCTCTGTTTCTCGTCCTTTTAATGCAAGTATAGTGGTAGACGCATTCATGGAAACTATCCAAAAGCTATATGGAATACCATAGATAATTAAAAGTGATGGAGGTCCATTTTTTAGTTGTACGTATTTGAATTGAATTATTTCCTTATTTAAGTACTCAATTGTCTCACAACTCATCATACCATCCTCAATCTAATGGAAAATTTGAGATTACGAATAAATTTTTAGAAGCATATTTATGTTTCTTTTCATCTAATAAATAGACACAACATGTCAATTCATCCATACTTAACACAAAATGTCACCATTTATGGAACTTTATGGATATCATCCTCCATCCATCACATCACCCTTGAGAGGGACTATAAAGGCTCAAGTAATAAAGGACCACATATGACACCAACAAGATGTCCTCAAGCTACTGAAGGACTTGGTTATTGCACAGAATATAATGAAACAACAAGAAAATCATCATGTTTTTGAAAGACACTCTCAAGTGCAGCATTGTGTATTTCTGAGACTACAACTATAAAAAAATATGTCCCCAAAGAATCAAAATAAGGACAATATACTAGAACCAAGGTATTATGCCCCCTATAAGGTGTTGCATAGGATTGGAAGTATGGCTTACAAATTGGATTTTCCTCTATCTTCATGGGTACATCTAGTCTTCCTTGTTTCTTACTTAAAGAAGGTAACTGGTGACAATATGCTATTCCATATTATTTTAAAAAATATTATTGAAGAATGGAAATGTAACAACCCTAGTGAAAATTCCATGTAATAAAGGATAATAAAAAAAATAACCATGGATGAATGGAACACTTATTCCAAGATGAATGTTGGGAAAGACATCCTAGGTGGTGTTCATTTGGTTCTTTATGTCTAAGGAAATTAGCAAAGGCAATGGCTAAGGATTTGGAAAGGAAAAATGGCAATTTTGGCACAAATATTTATTAAAATAATGGAAATGAGGAGAAAAAAGAGGTGAAAGCTCATAGGTTGCACGTGAGGAGGAAAATCAAGGAAAATAATGGAAAATGAAGAAAATAGAGGCCTAATTAATAAAAATGCTTCTGAGGATCAATAGGTGACCTTTTGTCAGTTCAGCTTTGGAGATCTTTCATTATTCTCTCTCTCTATCTTGTACTCTTGGAAACTTAGAGTTTTCTTGGAGCACTTTGACATTGGAGAAACAAAGTAAAAGAAGGCAAGAGGAAGCAAAGATCAAGTAGGGAAATGTAGGATCAAGTAGCTACAAGAGGCTTCATTGTAGGTATTGACTTGCATGTGTATTTTCCTTTCTATATTTGGCATGCATGGGATTTCATGTGTTTCTTTTCTACAAATGGCATGGGTTTTGCTTAGTGTGATAGTATTTTCAGCCTGTCCTTCCCATTTCCTGATAGCTTTGATGAGTTGGGTGGATCTCCAAATTGAAAAACACTTGGTGGTAGTGGTTCTTGAACTAGACTGGGGATGCATGAAGCCACTAGCTTAGTAATCTTTGAACTAGACTGTGGGTTGTAGTAAAGCCATATTTTGTTCCTTGGTGGGCCTAGGAATCCTTGTCAGTGAATGGCGAGATATACAGTAAAGCCAAGTGGTGGATTTTCTCTCTGTTGGGCCTAGTTATTCTGGGATGGAATGGAAGGTAAATTCTGGAGAGTATGTCTCTTTGTAGGGCCTAGTGATCCTTGGATTGAACCGTGGATGCACGGTAAATCCTGAGAGACTAAGAGGGACTCAAATTGGTCATGGTGTAGGTGGAAAACTCTGATGACATCCACAATGATTGGGGTTTTTTATGTGTTCTATGAGTCCCACATTCATGCTTGGAATATGGAAAGGGATTGACTGGCTAAAGAGGGACTTGGCTCAACCAATGTAAGGCTGGGTGGAACATGGTAGTCCCATCACTGGTTGGTTCATTGCATTGATTAATAATAAATTCATTCCATTGATTTTCAAGCGTAAATGTACTGGTGTATATGTGGGTTTGCATGGCTGATATGTTTATTGTATTTATGTTCCTATTATGTTGCTTATATGTACATTTTATGGCAGTAGCTCTGTTTGGCACTTAACATGTTTTTACTTGTATTTGAATGGACATTGTATATATGACCTAATAAGTGATAAGGTAGCAAAATACATGAGGAAATAATGGTTTATGGTGATTATCAAATAAGTATGAGATCCTTAGACTTAATTATGTTTTTTGCACCTGTAGGTTACATGTTTATGATATGTTTAATGAAATGTCTATCATGGCTAGTAAGTGTCTTGTTAATGTCTTGATCAACTATTTACTTTTGCACCATTATTTCCCTATAATTTACCCGATTCTAATCTTTCATTCCATTCTGGGCAGTGGCCTAGGCTCTAGGCCTGAAAAAGTGGCTTAATTCTTAGGGTCCCTAGCACATAACTGGAAAGTTTGGTCCACAGTCACTAGTAGATAGTCCTATGATAGCGACTTTAGGTCTCTGGTCGCCTTTTTTTCTAGAGTATGAGAGTGACTATGGCCTCAGAGGTCCATAACAGTAGTGAAACCTAGGGACAAGCTGTCTGAGTTGTTGACTTGTCTCCTGAGGATTCTACTAATGATGTTGGATGACTGTGTGTGAGGTTCTTTCGATTCCATTTCCTTAAGGACACCTATGACGTCAAATCTAATCATAGTAGTCTCTCATCTCATGTTTACCCCGGTGGGCATGGTTACTTGGGTAGATGTGGGAGGAGGGTGTTATAGAGTGGTAATAAAGCATGGTTCAACTCTCTGACTCAATGGGTTGAATGTGTTAGTCATGCATGCATGTTAGTTGCATGTGTGTCTCTTACACTTACATGCTTGTTACATTTTCTTGATGTTGTATTAGGGTTGTAGTAAGCTTATCATCTAGAATTTGATGTTGATTTTGTGAAGAGTATTTCACATGAGTATGTGACTGACTGTATATGGTTATTTTTCACTAACATGTTGATTTTATGTCACTTACTTACATCGTTGTATGTTAGGTTACATTTTGAATATTTTTATTACATGTATCAGTCTTGTAGGTTTATTGAAACAATTGATCGATTATGTTTGACTACATGTAGTTATGCATATTTGTGGTTGGTTAGGAATTGCTTTTGCATGTTGTCGGTTGCATGTAGCAATGTGCGCAATGGAGTAATGGTTGTTTTCTTACATGAGGTCATAGCATGCATTGTTGATAAGGCCTTGCATTGATGAATGTACCCTAGTTAGAGTGATGTTTATATGTTGATACATTTACTTGCATTTGTTGATATGCTACTATGATTATGTTATACATGCATCACGTTGATTTGGTGATCTTGCAGATAAGGTATCCTCCCCGAGCTATACTGAGGTACATTGGTTTATTGTGATTTGGTTTATCTAACATATTATGCATTGTGGGGAGAAAGAGATCAAATGGCTAGCAAGGTGGTAGACTATGTAGAATCTCCCTATGTGTCAAATGAGCGGCATGGTCTGGGGCATACTTCTGATTTGGCTGATACATTGAGAAGCTTGAGGGAAGAGATAAGGAGTTGCAATGCAGATAATTGTTGGAATATATAGGCTCAAGAGAAGCAAGAAGAGGTCAATGCTATACTTCCTCATAGTTTGTCAGAACTGCAGTGATAATGGTCACCTTAAATCAGCCATGCACATGAGGATGAGACTAATGGAGCATATGGTAGTAGATCTCCTGGTAAACACAGGTCAGATAGATCTAACATAGTGAAAGATGGCAAGTTGTTGGACACTCCATAAAGGAGGGGCGATGAGTATAGGTTTTATTCTAGTTATGGTTTTGATAGACATCATAGTCATCATTGCTATCATCCTTATAGGAGGAATGACAAGGGATACTTACCAGATGAATTCAAGAAAGAAAAACCAACTATTTTTTATGGAGATGTGAAGAACCCGGAGATGTAGAGGCTTGGACGCTTGAGATGAACAAATTATTTGAGTTGCATGAGTACATAGATAGCCTGAAGGCCCAGATAACTATCTTTACCTTGAAAGGTAAAGTAGACATCTAGTAGGAAGATGTTAAGTGGGTTAGAGACATTAGGACAATTGACTTGAGCTAGAGGGAATTCAATAGGATTTTAAGGAAGAAGTACTTGTCAGAAAGATACTACGATAGTGAGGCTAAATAATTCTATGACTTAAATATGGGATCAATGAGAGACGAATATTACATGACCAAGTTTCTGGAACTATTGAGGTACATACCATATCTTACTAATGAGATGGCTAAAGTTTAGAGATTTGTTAGCGGTTTTCCATTAGAATTTAGAGATCAGATTGAGTATGATGAGCCTCAGTCACTTGAGGATTTTATTGGGAAACTAAAGAATTGTGTGAGAATTCAAAGCATAAGACTGAATCTCAGCATGGATGGAAGGGAAAGGACAAAGGTAGAGGTAAATCGCAGCCTAAGAGGACAAGGCCTCAACATGTAGATGGGAAAGAAAATGTGGCTCCACAAAAGAGATTTATTGCAGCTAGAGAGATGATCTAGGTGGATATTGGTGGCCACCCACCAATTCCACTTGGACCCCCACCATTTCTTCTTTTAGTTTTTTAGTTTCCTTAATTATAGCACAATTTACTATTTTTAGTAGTTTTTCAGGTCCTAAACTTCTGGAGCCGTTTTGAGGCCCTAAACGACGTTTTTTGGGAAATCTATTGCCAATAATTTTTTACCCAAAATCATCTTTTTCATCGTAGTCCTCGAAGTGATCTTTCCAATAGGCTATCATGCACGTCAAATGGAGATAATATGACCAAGTCGCGACCTCGGGAAGTTGGTTGTCCAACTCACCCCAATGGGGCCCATAAACTCTTGGTGTTACATCTCCTCAAGTTAGGGTTTTAGTTGTTTAGGGTTTGCTCTTATTGTTAAATAATAAAAAGGCCCTTGAGCCTCATTGTAAGATAGTTCAAAGGCATGTAGTTGCCACATCACTTCTCATAGATAAGCTACCATCGCCTTAGCTGGTTTATTTCCATTCCTGTTTGTAAGCATATTTGAGTATTTTACATTAATGAATTGAAGTATTATTTCTGTTGCATCTCCGTGTTTACAATTATCTCTATAATTTGTTGTGTTCCTATTTAAATCCATATTAGTGGTATTAGAACGGCTTACTTTTCTTCTCGTTTTTTCTTTGCATGTCCCCAACGAGGTCGGGATATAAGGAGTTAGGGCTTGAATTGGTCGAACCTTTGCAAGACCAACCTCGCAAATCCCGACGGCCTCCCATGGCAGATGGAAGGAAAGACGAGGGGGCAGGAGATCCTATCAAAATCTTGCTTGAAGAAGCCCTCGAGCGACAAAGGAATGCGATGATGGACAACTTTGCCCAAATCCTTCAACGGCTACCCAGGGGCGATGCATCGGCTTCCAACAGCAACTCTGGAAACCGCACACCATTTAAGGTACAAGTTGATTTTAAAATCCCCATATTCGAGGGTCAGATAGATGCAGATGTTGTCAATAAATGGTTAAATGTCCTAGAGGGTTATTTTTTTGTTCATGATTTTTCCAGTCAGGAAAAGATTATTTTCGCTCTTCTCAAAGCAGCCCCCCACATCAAGGATTGGTGGGAAACCTACTGCGAGCAGAAGGATGAAAGTAGATGCTCACTATTTTTAGCCACACCCACTTGGAATTCATTCCAAGATGCCATCAAGGGGTAGTACTACCCTATCAGAATCTATGTGGATAAATACATAAAGTGGACCACATTGCGGCAGGGAAGGGATCAAGACATGCCAGAGTTTACCAAAATTTTCCACTGCCTTCACACAAATTTGGGTATCAAGGATACAGAGAAGCATTTGGTGCTCAAATACTGTGGCTACCTGCATAAGTACATCTAGGAAGAAATAGAATTCCTGAACATCTCCTCGCTCGGCATGACATATCGAATGTCGTCAAGGTCGAGCAAAAGTTTAAACAGAAGAAGCGAGAATTTGGATTTGTGAATCTGAAACAAGGGAAAGGTGCCCCCAAACCGTAGAACAAAGGACAAAGCCAAGGTGGGGTGGCCCAAGACAACCCGCCAAAACTACAAGCAAAGAACAACACCGCGAAGCCGAAAAAGGACATAGGAAGGTGGTGTGAGTTCCATAAGAGCTCCACTCACAACACAAGTGAGTGTCGGGCCAGGCAGCCACTGGTGGCCGAGCTAAAGGTTTCAGAATCAGATGCATGTTCTGACTCTGAGTCAAAACCTAATAAGGAGAATGACAAAGGGAAGCATATTATCGATGTGGAGCCCAACGCCACCATTGCCACCACGAAGATCCAGAAGGAAGAACCCGAAGATCCAGAGGAGGAGGAGCATCTCTTCCACTCCTAGATGTGGGTAAAGGGCTCCTTGCTATAGTTCATTGTCGACAGCGGGAGCCAAAAGGACCTCATTTCTGTAGAGGCCATGAAGCAGCTAGGCTTACAGACCACAGCACATCCACAACTGTACACCATCGGGTGGCTTCACCAAGGACGGGATCTTCGCGTGAGCCAACAGTGTCGCCTTACATACAACATCAAGCCCTTCACGGATGAGGTATTGTGTGACATTTCTCCCCTTGAAGTTTGTGATGTATTATTAGGACAACCATACTTGTGGAAACAACATGTTGTGTATGAATCAAGGCCCTGTGTTGTTATTGTTACTTTGGGAAATAAGTTGTACATGATACCAGAGGTAGTACCACCTACTGCCATCTCTTTGGTTACTACAAAACAATGCAGTAAGCTCATTTCAAAAACTAGGAAATTTGTTTTCTTGATGATACGCCCTCAAGGAAAGAAAAAGACGGTGACCACAAGCTCCAGACAGGGCCCCTCCACACAACAACTACAGATGGACAAGGTCATGGAGGAGTATGAGGACATATTCACCTCCCTCGCAGGGGTTCCTCTGCACTGTCAAGTCAAGCACTCCATTGATCTGACCCCAGGTGCATCACTGCCCAATGGACCAATCTATTAGTGCTCCATTCTAGATAATGATGAAATCAAGAGGCAGATTCAAGAGTTGCTGCAAAAAGGTCACATCTGTCCGAGTTCATCACCCTGTGGGAGCCCGATCGTGTTGGTACAGAAGAATGATGGGACTTGGAGACTCTGTATTGACTTTCGGGAACTGAACAAGATCATTGTCCATAACAAGTACCCAATCCCACGGATTGATGACCTCCTGGACCAACTGAAGGGGGGGGAATATTTCAGCAAGATCAATTTGAAGTCAGGATATCACCAGGTACCAATCGAACCCTTCAATGTGTGTAAGACTGTCTTCAAATACAAGGAGGGCCTTTTCAAATGGTTGGTTATGCCTTTCAAGTTGGCGAATGATCTTGCAACCTTCATGAGGCTAATGGATGACATCTTGCAGCCATCCACGAACTCAATTGTATTGGTATACTTGGATGACATCCTGATCTTTAGCCAAAGTTGGGAAGAGCACCTCCTCCACATCCGACAGGTTCTCCAAACACTGCGGCAACACAGGTTATGTGCCAATTTCGAGAAATGCACTTTTGGCATGACCCAAGTTTAGTATCTGGGATACATTATTGATGAACATGGGGTGCACGTGGATCCATCCAAGATCCAAGTCATTCAGGATTGGCCATCTCTAACCAGTTTGATAGAGCGTCGTAGATTTCTAGGCCTTGCCAACTTCTAATTCAGGTTCGTGTTGGGATTTTCTCATATCACTTGGCCCTTAAGTCAAGTCACCAAGGGAGGAGCAAAAGAAAAAAAAAGTTGGTCTTAATCTCAACAGAAGACATTCACAAAGTTGAAAGATTGACTTTGCTCAGCACTAGTTCTTGCATTACGAGACTTGCAACAACCATTTGAGGTCGAGACAGATGCCTTTGACTATGCTATTGGGTAGTCCTTACTCAACATGACCATCCAGTGGCATATCATAGTGAGACACTTTCAAACACAGTCCATAAGTATCCCACTTATGAAAAAGAGATGTATTCCATTGTGCAAGCCTGCCGACAATGGAAGCATTACATTTTGGGGAAGGAAACGGTCGTCCACACAGACCCAAGGGAAATTACAGAATGATCGGCATCAGAAGTGGTCCACATACCTGCAACAATTCCATTTGAATATCAAGTATAAGAAGGGAAGCACCAATAATGTTGCAGATTACCTAGGTCGACCACCGATCATGGCGTTAACCACCATGCTCAACTCTTGTGGGCACGAGACTTTTGATTGGCCACTTCTCTACAAAAGTGACCTGGAATTTGGCCACACATACCAGACACTCTTGGAGGGTAAGCATGTTCCAGATTTTCACCTCCAAGATGCCCTGTTATGCCACCTGGTTCACCTTTGTGTTCCTTCAAGAAAGCGTGTCAAGATGATTTTGGAATCACACTACAGTCGGGCTACTAGGAATTTCAGGGTCAAAAAAATAGTGGAAGTATTGTAGAAGTATTTCTATTAGCTGAATCTTCGACAGGATGTCGGGAAGTACATCAGATCATGCATTGCCTATGCCATTCCCAAACCGACCATCAAGAAGCAAGGCTTTTATACCCCGTTTCCTACCCCTAGTCAACCTTGGGAATCCATCTCCATGGATTACATGTCAGGCCATCCTTCCACTAAGCATGGAAATGACTGTGTTTTTGTGGTCATCGACAGGTTCTCAAAGATGGCCATTATGGCGGCCTACAAGAAGAATATCATAGCAGAATCCACTGTTAAACTCTTCTTTGAACGAGTGTGGGTACACTTTTGGATCCCACATTCTATCATCTTAGATTGGGACAACAGGTTGCTTAGTACATTTTGGTCCAGTCTCTGGTTCATGCTGGACACCAAACTCACTAAGTCCACAACCTTCCATCCTCAAACTGATGGTCAGACAGAGGTTGTCAACAGGATGATCGTAGACATTCTGCACATGTACAACTCAAAGCATCCATGCACATGGGACAAGAGCTTCCCTTATGTTCAGCACAGCTACAACTAGGGTCTCCATAGCTCAACTTGCCACATCACTTTTCAGGTGGGTTTGGGATTCCAGCCACTATGTCCCATTGTTGTGGCCATGCCATTTGCAGCTACTCACGTAGATTTAGCTCATGTCCAATCTGAAACAGATAAGGAAAACAGCTTCATTGATCACATCCAACATATTTTCTAGTAGGTCCATGACATTCTGGAAAATAAAATGCCAAGTACAAGCAACGACATGATCAACATCAGGTGCCACACAAGTTTTAGGTGGGTGACAAAGCCTGGTTGCATTTGCAAAAGGAACGCCTTACCGGAGCCTATCGAAAACTCATACCACTCTGATATGGTCCTTACACCATTACCAAGGTTGTGGGAGACAATGCATTTGAGCTCAATATTCCCCCATTCCTTGGCCTGCACCCAGTGTTCAATGTGGACCACCTTCGGCCATACCTTCCACCATTACTAGACACATCCAACATTGCAGAATAGCTCACACCCACATATTTAAATCCAGATTGCATGGAACAAGTTGCAATTGATCATATCATGGACACAAAGATCAAGCACACTTGCCAGAAGAATATCCAACTATATCGAGTTGTCAAAGCAGGCCAACTCCTTCACCAGGGCAAGTGGCTCTCCAGGGACCAAGTTCAGTAGAAGTTCCCTCATCTCATGGAGGAACTCAACGCAATGGGGACCATTGCTTCCTAAGGGGGGAGAAATGATCCAGGTGGATATCAGTGGCCACCTGAAAATTCCACTTGGACCCCCACCATTTCTTCTTTCAGTTTTTCAGTTTCCTTAATTATAGCACAATTTACTATTTTTAGCAGTTTTTCGGGTCCTAAACTTTCGGAGTTCTTTTGAGGCCCTAAACGACATTTTTTGGGAAATCTACCGCTAACAATTTTATGTCTAAAGGTCATTTTTTCTATCGTAGTCCTCGGAGAGATCTTTCCAATGGGCTATCATGCGCGTCAAACGGAGATAATATGACCTAGTCGTGACCCCGGGAAGTTGGTTGTCTAACTCACCCCAACGGGGCCCATAAACTCTTGGTGTTACATCTCCCTGGGTTATGGTTTTGGTTGTTTAGGGTTTGCTCTTATTTTTCAATAATAAAAAGGCCCTTGAACCTCATTGTAAGACAATTCAGAGGCATGTAGCCACTGCATCTCTTCTTAGAGATAAGCTACCATCGCCCTAGCTAGTTTATTTCCATTCCTATTTGTAAGCATATTTCAGTATTTTACATTAATGAAATGAAGTATTATTTCCGTTGCATCTCTGTGTTTACGGTTATCTCTATAATTTGTTGCGTTCCTGTTTAAATCTAGATTAATAGAGACATGGGTCACAGTAGCAACAACAGCATAGAGGTGAGGGCACTGGTCAGTTGGAGTGTTGGACATGTGGTGAGGGACACCTTAGGAGAGATTGTCTACAACATCATGGTGGAAGGCCTAAGATATACAGTGCAAAGGAGGCACAAACTATTGGGTATGTTGGTCAGAGTATTCCATGTATCTATGCAGCAGTGGAAAATGGGAAAGAAGAACACCAGGAATATATCATTCAGCTGGATAGTAAGCTTTATGATCAATTTATATCTATTTTGAATGACCCTCAATCTAATTATAGCTATTTTAGTATTGACTTGGTTGATAAGTGTGGTTTGAATAAGGAATTTCATGCAGAGTCTTGGTTAGTGTAGTTGGATACAGGTACAAAGAAGCGAGTTCATCATTGGGTGAGAGCTTGCGCATTGGATTTAAATGGTATGCCTACAGTAGCACATTTTAATGTTTTGCCATTGGGATCATACAATATGTTTCTAGGCATGGATTGGTTATATCTACATAGAACCAGGTTTGAATGCTATGAAAAACCTATTGAGTGCCTTGATGACAATGGAGAACCAAAGGTCTTGCAAGGTAAGAAGAAAGCCACATTAGTTAGGATGGTGACAGCCATTCAAGCAAAGCGTAGCCACAAGAAAGGGTGCAAGATATTTGCAGTACACATTACTAGTGACAAGGGTAAGGGGGTTGATGATGAAGATGTGTTGAATAGGTACCCAGTGTTGCAGTAGTTTTGAGATCTATTCACTGAGAACATTACATACTTTTTGATTGAGTTAGTGCTAGGGGCATATCCAACATCGAAAGCACCTTCCAAGATGAGCACACCTGAATTGGTTGAGTTAAAATTATAGTTGAAGGAAATTTTGGACAAGGGATACATTAGGCCAAGTGTATATGCTTGGGGCACACCGGTCTTGTTTATGAGGAAGAAAGATGGTACTCTCATATTATGCATTGATTACAAGCAGTTGAACAAAGTGACTATCAAGAACATATATCATTTTCTGAGGATAGATGAATTGTTCAATTAGCTAAAGGGAGAAGCAATGTTCTCGAATATTGACTTGAGATTCGGATACCATCAGGTATGCGTCAAAGAGGAGGAAATTTACAAGACTTCGTTCAGGACAAGGTATGGGAATTATGAGTTTGTTGTTGTTCCGTTTGGCTTAACTAATGCTCCAGCTACATTCATGTGTTTGATTAATAGTGTGTGGTGTCTGTATTTGGACAAGTTTGTTATTGTGTTCATTGATGATATACTAGTATATTTTAAAAATGAGGAAGAGCACGTCAAGAACTTAGCAGGAGTATTGAGGTTGTTGAGAGAGCATCAATTGTATGCTAAGCTCAGCAAGTGTAGTTTCTTTCAAACTGAGGTACACTAATTGGGGCATGTGGTCTCCAAGGAGGGCATTGCAGTAGATCCGGGGAAGATAAATGCAATCATGGAATGGGTATCTCCTAAGAGTCTGGATGAGGTGAGGTCTTTCATTGGTCTAGCCGGATATTACAGGAGGTTCATCAGGAACTCCTCATAGATTGCTTATCTTATTACATCATTGCAATGGAAAGGTAAGAAGTTTGAATAGACAAAGGAGTGCGAGGCTAGCTTTGAACAACTTAAGCATCTATTGAGGCATGCACCAGTACTACAGATTCCAGATTCAGATAGAGATTTTGTGGTATGCACAGATGCTTGCAAGAGAGGGATTGGTGGAGTCCTTATGCAGGATGGACAGGTGGTGTGTTATGAGTCCTGGAAGCACAAGAAAAACTACTTGACACATGATTTTTAGTTAGCAGTGACTATACATGCATTGAAGATGTGGAGGCATTATCTTCTTGGCAGTTAGTTTATGCCTATGAGTGATCACATTAGGTTGAGGTATTTGTTTGACCAGCCGAATTTGAATGCCAGGTAGGCTAGATGGTTGGCCACGATCATTGAGTTTGACTTTGAGATTAGGTATATCAGAGGTAAAGAGAGTAGGGTGGCAGATGCTCTCAGTAGAGGGATACAGGTACATCACTTGGCAGTTATGATCTCCTCTTGGATAGACTTACAGGATAGGATCTTGCAGGCAGGACAACAAGATATTAGGTATATGGAGATTATGCACAAGTTGGAGCAAGGTACAGGTCATGTTACAGACACAGGTACAGGTACAAGTATAGGTAAATGTAGTGGTATAGGTATAGGTGGAAGTACAGGTAAAAGTACAGGTGTAGGTGCTTAGGGCATTGACTATCGTCTTATAGCAGATGGATTGGTCAGGTTCTGAGATAAGATATATTTACCAAATAGCAGTGAGTTCAAGAAGGTGATCTTGAGGGAGTTTCATGCGAAACCATATTCAGGTCACCCAAGTTGTCAGAAGACTCTGGAAGTGGTCAAGAGATATTTCTATTGGCCAAATTTGGAGAGGGATGTGGAAAATCTTGTGACTATATGCGTTTCTTATCAATGAATGAAAGCAGAGTGTAAACATCTAGGTGGATTGCTGCAGCCAATTGCGATTCTAGAATGGAAATGGAAGATCATTTCCATGGACTTCATCACAAGGTTGTCGAAGACAGTAAAGCAACATGATTCCATCATGGTCATTGTGGATAGGTTAACAAAGGTTGCACACTTCATTCTGATGAAGTCTACGTACTCAACTAGTGATGTGGCACATGTGTTCATCCGAGATTTGGTTAGACTATATGGTGTTCCAAAGAATATTGTGTCAGACAGGGATACGAAGTTCAGTTCCAAGTTTTGGAAGGCGTTATTCGCAGATTTGGGCACCAATTTATCCTTCATCACAGCTTATCATCCACAGAAATATGGACAGATAGAGAGGGTCAACATGATATTATAGGATGTGTTGAGGATGTATGTGATGCATCAATAGAGGAAGTGGGAAGAGTATCTCCCTTTGGTCGAGTTTTCATAAAAAAATGGTTATCAGGATTCATTGAGGATGAGTCCTTTTGAGGCATTATATGGGAAGGGTTGTAACAATCCTATCAATTGGAGTGATCTAGTTAGCAGGGTATTGATTGGACTATATATGTTGGCATACATGGAACGGGAGATGCAAGTGATCAAGAAGAATCTAAAGGTATCACAAGATAGGAAGAAGAGTTATGGAGCTAGGAATAGGTCGTTCAAGGAGTTCCAGGTCGGGGAACAGGTGTACTTATGCATCAAACTGAAGAAGAGCTCCTTGCAGATAGGCTCATGTGCCAAATTGGCACCATATTTTTGTGGACCCTTCAGTAGCATTGAGAGGATTGGGCCAGTAGCCTATTGACTTGCTCTACCTCCGACAGTGAAAGTCCACAATGTTTTCCATGTGTATTTTCTTAATAAGTATGTTAAGGACGTTGATCATGCGATTGACTGGTCTGTATTGCAAGTGGAACTAGATGGAGAGTTCCAGCCAGAGCCTTAGTTTATATTGTAGAAAAAGGTGCTCATGCTCCAGAACTGAGCAATCAAGAAATTTAAAGTGCAATGGAAGCACTTTGGGCCCGATGAAGCTACATGGGAGATGGTGGATCAAATGCGAGCCATGTATCCTTCCTTATTTTCCAATTGAGGAAAAGCAAATTTGATATGGTAGTTTGGTGATTGTTTATGGTGGTTTAGTATTTTCTTATGATGGCTTGGTATATGCTTTATGGTGCTTTAGTCTTTTCTTATGATGGCTTGGTATATGATTCATGGTGCTTTAGTATTTTCTTTATGTTGATTTAATATATGCTTTATGGTGATCTATATATGCTTTATGATGGTTGATATATGCTATATGATGTTTTGATATTTTCTTAGATATGATGATTAGTATACGTTTGATATATGTTTTTGTATATGATTTGGCATATGTTTTGGTATCAATATTTTTGATGATGTAGCTATATGTACACTCGTGTATGGATGTAAATACCATAACGAGTTGTGTTATAAAGCTCCACTATGTGGTATGGGTGTCATGTTATGATTTTATCATGTGGTTATGTTATCATGATGTTATGATGTTATATGAGTTGGCACTTAGCACGTCGATCATTGTGAATAATATAATGAGCTATAATATAAAGCTCCACTATGTGGTATGTTGTCATATTGTCATGATGTTATTCTATTGAGAAGATCTTTCATTGTAAATACTACATCGAGTTGTGTTATAAAGCCCCATAAGCAGTATGTCCTCTTTCAGCATGTTTCTGAGGTATATGTGTGGTTGAACACCAAGGATGTGTCCCCCAAGGGAGAGGGTTCTGTAACAGCCCTGGTGAAAATTCCATGTAATAAAACATAAAAATGATAACCATGGATGAATGAGACACTTATTCCAGGCTGAATGTTAGGCAAGACATCCTAGGGGGTGGCCATTTCGTTGTTTACGGCTAAGGAAATTAGCAAAGGAAATGCTTAAGGCTTTGGAAAGGAAAAATGGAATTTTTGGCACAATTATTTATTAAAATAATGGAAATTAGGAGAAAAAGGAGGTGAAAGGTAACAGGTTGCATGTGAGGAGGAAAATGAATGAGAATAAATGAAAATGAAGAAAATAGAGGCCTCATTCATAAAAAGGCTTTTGAGGATTGGGTGGTAACCTTTCGTTAGCTTAGCTTTGGAGCTCTTTCATTATTCTCTCTCTCTCTCTCTCATACTCTTGGACACTTAGAGTTTCCTTGGAGCACTTTGACATTGGACCGAGAAAGGAAAAGAAGGAAGGAGGAAGAAAATATCAAGCAGGGAAAGGAAAGATCAAGCAGCTATAGTAGGCTTCACTGTAAGTATCTAACTTGCATGTGTATTTTCCTTGCTAGATTTTGCATGAATGGGGTTGCATGTGTTTCTTTTCTACCATGGCATGGTTTTTCCAGGTGTGAGAGTATTTTCAGCCTAGCCTTGCCATTTCCTGATAGCTTTGATGAGATGAGTTCTCTCATATAGTTTGTGTCGGATGACCGATTGGATTTGAAGCCGAGTGGGGTGGATCTTCAAATTGACAAACACATGGTGGTAGTGGTCCCTGAACTAAACTAAGGATGCACGAAGCTGCTGGCCTAGTAACCCTTGAACCAGATTGTAGCTTTTGGTAAAGCTAGATTTTGTGCCACAGTGGGCCTAGGAATCCTTGTCGGCAAATGGTGGGATATACGGCAAAACCAAGAGGTGGAATTTCTCTTCATTGGGCCTAGTGATTCTAGGATGGAATGCACAGTAAAGCAGAGAGAGTATGTCTCAATGTAGGGCCTAGTGATCTCGGAATCAAACTGTGGATGCACGTTAAAGCCTGAGAGGCTAGGAGCCACTGAAATTCATCACGGTGTAGGGGGAGAAGTCTGGTGGCATCCACATTGATTGGTGTTTTTGATGTATAATTTCTATGAGTCCCACATTCATGCTTGGAATATGGCATGGGGGTGATTAGCTTAAGATAGAATTGGCTCAGCTAATTTATGGCTGGGTGGAACGTGATAATCCAATCACCACCTAGTTCATTGCATTGATTTTCATGTGTAAAAATGCTAGTGTATATGTGGATTTTGATGGTCGATATGTTTATTGTATATTTTTTCCTATTAGGCTAGTTATATGTACATTTTATGGCAGCAACTATGTTTGGCTCTCGGCATGTTTTTACTTGTATTTGAATGGACATTGTATCTAGGACCTAATAAGTGATAAGGAAAAAAATGATATGAGGAAACAATGGTTCATGGTGATTCTCAGATAATTATGAGATCCCTACTCTCAATTTTTTTGTTTACACCTGTAGGTTACATGTTTATGATATGTTTGAGGAAATTCTTTCTGAGGCTAGTAGGGGTTTGGTTAAGGTCTTGATTAACTATTTACTTTTGCATCATTGTTTCCATGTACTTTACTTGATTCATTTCATTCCATTTTGGGTAATGGCCTAGGCTTTGGGCATAAAAAGTCGCTTAATTACTGGGGTTGCTAGCATAGAACTGAAAATTTTGATCCATAGTCACTTGCAGACAGGCATATGAGAGCGACTTTAGGTCTATGGTCATCATCTTTCCCATAGCATGAGAGAGACTATGGCCTCAGATGTCTAGAGCTACAGTGGGACTTATGGATAGGTTGTCTAAGTGGTTGACTTATCTCCTGAGGGTTCTACTAATGATGTTGGATGACTGTGTGTAAGGTTCCATCGATTCCACTTCCTTAAGGATACCTAAGAGGTCGAATCTATTCATAGTATCCTATCATCTCATGTTTACCCCGGTGGGCATGGTTACTTCGGTAGATGTGGGAGGAGGGTTTTACATACTAGAACCTGAAACAATCCTAGAAATCAGGATTAAGAAACAGAAATTTTGATCAATTATTGAGTACCTCACCAAATTCAAGAACCTACCAGTGGAAGAAGCAACATGGGAATATGAATTGTTCTTGTACAAACACCCACAAATAGTTAAATCATTTAGGAAAACACTTATTTGAAGGGTAGGTTCATGTTAAGCCCTATATAAGCCTCATGTCAACCCTAAAACCCCTTATAAAGCCCCAAATATTGAGTGATTACATTTATATTTTTATATTGTTATGTGGGCTATAGCCTTTGATGGTCCCATTTTATTAGAATTGTACCCTTTTTCACACACACACACACACACAAAGGATACCTAGTTTTACGATTATTAAATATTTCTTTTACATTGTATTCATTGTAAAATAAGGTTTCACCCTCAAAATGCATTGTAATTATTGGTTTCTGATCATTTTTTAGGTGCATGGTTCATAACAGTATTTCTTATTTTAAGGATGAATGTCAAATGGTGATTAACATATATGTCATTTAGTAATAATGGTTAATATATATGAAATCCATTAATCACATTTATCAAGAAATATATCAGACACTTTTAGTTATGTAGTTATGCTAGTATATTTCATAATTTAACATTTTATTACTTTCTAATGTTCCATTTTTATTCCACTATAAATCTAGATAATGTATTCGTAATTAGAGTGGCACACCAAACTTAAACCATTTTTATTCCACTATAAATCACATCTTAGCTTGAAATAAAAATTAAGAAAACTTAAGAGAAAGGAAGACTGGAAAAAAGGAGGATGGAGGATTTCATGAAGAAAAAATAACCTAGCTCTTGTAGGAACCATGGAGATATAGAAAATGGGTTGTAGTGTGAAATTAAGGAGCAAGATTGAGTAGGAAAATATCATCTTACATCTTTGTAAAAATTTTAACTTTTGAGGTTTTTCAAGAATAAAAAAACTATTGTTTAATAAGCCACATACTACTAGAAATGAAATATGAAAGTATACAATTATTTCTAATATTTCTACACATATCAAAAAGCATATGGAGAGGAAATACTTTTGAGGGATTGGAAAGAAAATAAGGGAGTCCGTTATTGCGTTGTAGAAGGTAGTAGAGTGAATTTGAATGCTATTTTAGCTATAAGATTAAATAAATAATATCAACAAATTTTTTTTTCTTGGTCTTGGAAGCTTTTTTTAAAGTAAATAGTGACCAACAATTCTTGACCTTCTCTTCTTCACCCTACTTACCTAATAGCCTATCAAATAGATAAATCCATATAGAATTTATTGGTGGATGGGAGTAAAATCACTCACACTAAATTAGTTGCCTTGGATTTCAACTTAAAGATAATATATTTTCTTACACTTTTTCTCTTTTATATTGTAATTATTATTTTATGTGGATGGATATGATTTTGATAATTGTTAGTTTTCTATGAAAATTGTATAAATTTTTTATGACTAAAAGGGTTGTTTGAGATCAATTAGTTTGTAAAATGTGTGTGTAAAATGCAATATAAAGGTGGAAAATCATTGGAAAGGCATACATACTAAGTGTTTCACAAAATGACTATATTGAATAATGACTCTTCTATCATTTTAAGTTGTTAAACTTAAAATTATGGCCTCCAAGAATCTATCTATTGAATTGCTAAGAAGTTTCCTAGCAAAAATTGGAATTCTAGAACCTTTTTCTTATAGGTGCATATCAACATTCCTAGAGGATTTTTTGAGTTTTTTAAGAATATATTTTTTATATGAATATGATTTAATGAATTATGAATGTTATTGACAATTGATTATTGCATTAACCAGATCTTAACTATTTGTTTTCCTTGGAGGATATCTGTTATTTTTTACAAATAAAATTTCCAAGTCTTATAAGCATTCTAGAAGATGCATGTTACTTTTATAAAGTGCAATAGTAATATGATCATTATTTATCAATGGTAAATCCATTAAAATATCATGTGATCATTATTTTCCTTCACACAACTTGTGACCATGTCCTGAAGTGACCTTTTTTAATCTCATTTGATAATTTGAGGGTTTTAAGGGTTTGAATGTTGGCCTAAAGGGGTATTAACTGTAAGGAATGACAAATAAAATTTATTAATGTGTGTGATGATTTGTAATGAATGTTTTTATTTACTGTAGAATATTTATTTTACCTTCACTAACCTCTTGAATGAAAAAGGTATTCATTCCCCCCATATTTCATGATAACATGTGTTGTTGTGCATAGATTGATGTGTAACCATTATGAATAATATTAAGGGATGCAATGAGGTGTTTAAATTTGTGGTGAGATGTTTTATATCATGATTTGGTTTTACATTGACCTCCCTAAAAAATGAAGTAATCATTTACCCATACCCCTAATAACTTTTATTTTCTATGCATAGATATTTTTTGTATCAAACATGGATACCCTAGAGGATTTTGAGAGGTGGTTACAATTTTTATATGATTCCTTTACTAATTAATTTACCTCAAGCCTAGTGGCGCTTACCTTATAATTTTTTTTATGATATTTTATGTCATTATTCATATGTGTATGATGAGTCAATAAGTATGTTAAGTAATGAACTAATATGTTGGGTTCATTAAAACCTTAATGAACAATAATTTTTAGTTGTAACTCAATGCATATAGTGTAAAATGCATAAGCTTAAAGAAATCAAACTTTAAACCCTAATATTTTTATCCTTGGAAGTGAAGATACCTCTCACCCATGGTTTTATCAATGGTTGTTGAGATGCATTTGTCTTATGGATATTATAAAGTAGTTCAACTAATATTAAAACAATCATTTTTGGTGCAATATAAATATTGCTAACAATACTTATCTATAAAAGCCATTAAGGGCCATGTATGCATTTTAATGAGTAGATATTTTATGCTTTTCTAATTCTAAGGAGAGAAATTATTATTAATGAAGAGGATGTCTATGTCTATACATATGAATGAATTGAGGGGAATAACTATGTTGTGTACTTTGAATTCTAGTTTCAAGTATGTTGTATTCCACTCTTCACAATGAGTTAGTATGAAATGATCATGTAGAAAGTGTGCAATAATGTTATGTTTAACATGGTATAAGGCATCTCTTCTCTTGTTGTTAGTTTCCATGTGAAAGAGAGAATCATTCTTTAACTATGCCTTGAAACTTGTGGTTTTAATGATTATGCACGTTCATATAACATATTGTTCTTAAGTTTGCATTGAATTTAGTATGAATTGTTTCTAACTCATTGAAAATATAATGTATATATGCTATTAAAGCCATTGGATTTAAAGGGTTAGTTTAGGTTTCCATTTTTATTGATCCTCTACTTGGTATTGGATATTGATACATGAATAGGAGTTCCTTGATGATGCTCAATTATTTCATGAATAAATTATAAATGACCTCGGTTGGTGGTTCCGACTAAAATGCATAATTTTAATGCCACTTATATCATTAGACCTTATATTGAGAAAGGTTCTAAAGACTTGAATAGGAAATAATTAATGTATTTGTTTGTTTGTCAAGATAATTCTAAGCTATTTTATTATAGGTAGACAATGAATTTTGTAAATTGTATTTTACTGTAAAAAAAATTAATATTCTTGCCACCCATAAATTGGCATAGACTATAAATTCTCATTTTTATAAGTATAGGGGGTATGTTACAATATGAATCTCTAAAATAACAATAGAAAATCCTAGATGTGGCATATAAATAATAAAATAATGAAGTGTTGTATGGTGACCAAAATGTTCCCTAGAAAGGGTAATATCTCTCTTTTCCTAGCTATTTTCGAACCTCCCTTCAAGTAAAAGAGTTGGATAATACATAGTGTATAAGGAAACTATGCCAATAGAGATATCATAGGACACAATACCATTATTTTAAAGGAGAAGAAAGAAAAGAAATAAAAAACAGAGATAGATACCTATAGAGATGTTGGAGGTGGAAAATAACAAGCAAACCAAGAGGGTGGGAAAAGGGTTAGAAATATAGATCAAAATGTAAATCCAATATGATATTATTTCTTTGAGATAATAAGAGAAGAATAAAATATTCTAAGAGACTTTACAAAAAGGAAAAATTTGATATACATAGGAAAGTAAATGACCTCAAGGCATAAGTACATGTTGTATTAATTGTCGTGAGAAACATTTTGTATGGAGGAAGCATATCCTGGAGTTTGATTACATGCCTCATGTTCTCAAGCTTATGCCATAGGTATTTTCATCATTAAGCACACTTCATTAGGGGAATTGTTTACGGTTAAATTGGACATTCTAACAAAAATTATAAAACAATAGCTAAAATAATAAAATAAGAGTGATGAATTTATTAAGGAAAAGAAAAAAAAAAAACATTTCTTTTTATTGTATTTTTGGTTATCTCCTTATAGGTTTACTAAAATGTCAAGTGTAGAAAATTGTTGGATCTGGAATTAAATTTCGCATCCAACAAGTACTCACTCAGCATAATTTTGAGTAGAACCACAAAAAAAAAATTTGAAAATACATGAAAAGTTGTGTTTCTTAAAATAAACATATTATTTTCATATATTTTTAATTTATTTATTTATTTTCAGTGTGGGTATACATAAAAGTATGTAGAGTAGGTACTCAATGAATGCAAAAAAAAAGAATTAAATTCTAAATCCAATGAGTGCCCACACTTGAGATTTCAATAAATCTATAAGAATATAAGCCAAAAATGCACTTGGAAAAAAAGTCTCCTTTTCTCCCTTCAAAAAAAATTACACCTAGGGTTGAAATCATCATCTTGAACCTTATTGGTTTTTTTAAATTTGATTTTCTTAGTACATTCTTTTTTTTGAGGCTCATTCTTTACCTCAAAATTCCCCTAATGGTCATAATTTACTAATTATCGAAAACATAAATCTTTAATTTTAATTTATTTCACCAATTTATCAAAAATCATCCTCACTTGGTAACTACCATAAATTTTACTTTAATTTCAAATCGTAACGTTACTAATTTATGATGAGATAAAATACAATAATAATACATATTGCAAATCAAAAACATCTTAACATTTATTTTATGATGATGATGATTAACATCCACTAAGATTGAAATGGTATATCATACCTTAAGAAGGTAAGAGATGACTTGGAATTATTTAGAACTTTAATGCTATACTCGAAAATCATTTAGAGAATCATTCCAGGATCACCATAGCTTTGTTGACTTAAATTTTTGAGAAGGTTGGTAATGTGACCAATATTTTGAAGTTTAGATCAAATATGAGTATAAGTTGGACAATCTATGAGAAAGTATTTTCATCTTCAACCCTCTTAGTGTCACAGAGGTGAAAATCTCTTTCATCACATGATGTTTTGTGAATTGACCAACATCTAATTTCATTATGAATCTCATGAGAATTTGTTCTTATTTTAGATATGTTTATTTTCTTCTCTACACAAGTAAATAGAGAGAGATCTTTTCTATTTTCTAGATTGGGTTGATCACCTCCTTCTAATAGCTTAGTTTCATTTTTCCCTTTAAATTTTTATCACCCTAAAATTTCCCTTTAAGTTTTGATGTAATATTATTTTAATATTATCCTTATTTTGCAAAATTATGTCCTCCTTTATCCCCCAGTGGTCTAACCAATTGTGGTCATCCTCATTGTTAGCCCCCTAATTTGCTCTCTTTTTTCCACTTTCCCCTTCCTAAATCATAACCATTTACCATTGTTTTACCTCTTTCATACACTCTCATCTTGCACCAGTCCAAGCATAGTGACATATTTCATATAAACTTTATTTTTCATATTGTTAACTGAACTTAGCATTAATTAATCATTTATTACATGATTGCTTCCTTTTAATCACTCTTTGTAACTTATCGATATCTCCAATTTTTATTTGGTAGTTATAGTACTTACCATGACCGTTGATCCTAGTGCAGGATCGAATCTTGCACCGTTGCCAGCACAACAAATCCTTGCAGCAGATCCGAACCTCCTTGATCACCACCTCATTTTGAGCAGCTTCAACAATGATAGCAAGATCGATCCAAAGGTAGCTGACATCGAATCGTCCCATTTTGAGCAGCTTCGACCATGACAACAAGATCGATCCAAAGGCAGCCGAGATCAAATTTGTGAAGAATGAAAGCTGGAGATTGGCTACAGCTAGTTTTTCTAACTGTCTAAGTATAAAGGCCAAAAAACTAAATTTTGTGGTTGGTTATGTAATCAGTTGAATGATCTATTTTTGGCCTTGGCTAAAGATCTATATAAGGTAGAATGTAAATAGGACTAAAGGAGACTTTTTTGGATAGAACAAACACACAACCAGAGAGGCAGTCATAGGTTGTTGTATTTTGTTATCGCCCGAATATGAGCTGGATGATGTATTAACATATGTACTTGCCTCATTGAATTAACAAAAAGCGAGCTAGGGCCCCACCAACCCAGCACGTTTACCCTATTTCTTGTTTCTTGTAATTTGTGTTTACATTGTCAGGTGTGATTTAATTTTTAAGCACATGCGTTCCTGTTTGAGTGAAAGCAGATTCGTTGTCTGAAGTAGATAAGTTTCCTTTCCTGCACTTGATTTCATATTGGTTTTCCCCACCTGGTCCAAGCAGGAGAAATAAACCTGCACTAGTGCACATTGGTGTGATATTTCCTTTTCTGCAGTTTTGTTTGGTTGGTTTTCCCCGCCTAATCCAAGCAGGAGAAATGAACCTGCACCAGTGCATGTTGGTGTGATGTAACAAGCCCTTTTAGTTTACTTCCAGCAATCTTCTTTCTTTCATTAAATGCTTATGACAGGATAAATGTATATGGATTGTTTCTCTATTCTTACACTTTTTCAAGATTAGAAACATTCATTTTTATGTGTGCAATTTGATTTAACATTATAATAGCACTTGCAATAACTAAGAACTCATTTTAAGAATTAAATGCTAAGTGCAAGAAGCTCTGATCCAGTGCAAGAACTAGTTTCTTGCCACAAGATCTGAGTGCTTTGAACCTGGAAAAGTTCAAGCCCTTGCAGGAAGTAAAAAGCCTTTAGTAAAGACACCATTTATACCTTCTACATAAATCTTTGTTCCTGCACTAGTGCAAGCAGACTGCAATAGTATAGGACAGATTAGTGCGAGAAGGAAATCTCTAAAGGAGCAAGTTTAAGGGACCATTTGATGAGACTACTAAGTGTCTCTACTAAAGAAAAAACACACTCAGTAGTTAAACAATCATTAGCTATAGTGATTTCCCTTTATCTTTAATTCTCTCTTTCAAATGCATTCTTCCTTGTTCCAGTCTTAGATTATTTTGATGGTTCAAGTTGCCTTTTTCTCTTTTTAGTTTGATTCTGCAATATTTCCTTTAAAGAAAGTATGGATTTATATCAGGAAGATTCATACCATATTTTGAATTTCCTGTGCTTTGTATCTAAGTTTACCGATCCCCCGAGTTGACAAATTAAGTGTTGAGGAGTTTGCTTAAGTATAATTTTGGCACCCAACATGTTGGCGCCATTGCCAGGGAGGCGATTTGATTTGGTAAGAACTTTTTGATTATACAATAGAGGTAATTTTCCTTCATTTTTTTAGTATTGTTTGGAAAAAAATATTTGAAGGAATTTTACTGGTGTTGATTGATTTCTGACAGCATTTTTAATTAGAAGTTGTTTGTTATTTTTCTTTCATTTTTTGAAATGAATGCCTAGAAAAGGTAAGGGTTCGAAGCCCACTAAGGGCCAAAAGAATTCTGAAAACAATTCTCATATTGGGTATCCTTCTGTGAGTAGGAAGCACAATCCAATTCAAACCCATCACATAGGAATAATCCACCTAGATTCTAGTGACAACAGCTCAGGTGTGGTTTAGCCTATTTTGAGAAAAAGGGAAACAATGGTGGACCAAGATGATCATGTCAAAGGGACTGGTGAAAACCAGGTAAGTGGAGAACAATCAACTTTTTTTTTTCCAATTTTGGACCCTGATACTGTGGCGCAAATGAAGAATATTCCGCCATCAGCTCCCCCGCATTTCCATGGTAAATTTCATGAAGATCCTGTTAGTGTTGGTATCTTCATCCCTCCATCAATGATTAAATTCTCTTGTTGCATTGCATGTAAGGTGTCTCACCCAATCAGTTGCATTTCATTAGGGTCATGGATCATCTGACGGTAGCGGTATATTATACATTTTCCCTCATGTCCTTTACCTACTGGCCCATTTTCATACATCTAGATCATCTACAATCAATTTTTGTCTTTAAATTTACAAAAGTCATTGTTAGGGTTTTAGGTCTCATTAGGTCTAGGGTTTCATCAATAAGGTCTTCAAAATGCTCAATAACGGTCAGCAGGTGCATGAGGAGGTCAAATAAAGTTTCAGCAACAATAATTTCCATAATCACATGCTCAGTGATTGATTTTTCCTCAAAACCCTGTTTTGAGGAAAAATAGAGTTTTTTATCTTTTCATGTACAAATTTGATGTAATTTCATTTGTTCCATATGTAATAACTTCAGAGGTAGCCCTGGTCACCTTGCCAAGCCTCTGCAACTTCACCACCTACAAAGCAAAACAAAAAGTCAAAGCATTCAGTCCATCAAAGGAAAAAATAAAGCAAACTGCCCAAAAACAGAGTTTTAAAAGCAAGTTAAAAGCAAACATTAGAAGAGTGGGTTTTTGTAAATGAAAAATCAAAACTATATGTATATAAACTATTTTTCATGTTTAAAAAGTTCATTTGTATCCTCAAGAGAAAGAGAGCAAGTGTATTGGTCTTCCAAGAGCCAAGAGAGTGAGTTTTGTGCCAAAAACAAGAGAAAACCAAGGTGCGACGCACTGGGTCGTGGGTGCGGCGCATTCATCAGGTGTGGCACACCTGTGAGGTGGCGCGGCGCACAGGGGTACAAGGCCCGAAATCACTCCCAATCTCTTCCAAAACTTCAAATTTGCTAAATCCTCACTTGTTCAAGTAAGTTAACATCCCTCCATGACCAATGAGTGAGTTTATCTTGGTGCTTATGGTGATTTAATGGATAAAAATTAAAACCCTACCTCCTTGCATTTTTTTTCAGAAACAATTGCATAGGGTTTATAAATTGTATTTATTACTGCTAATTCCTCTCCTAAGCATTTTCACTCCCTCACTCCTTCATTCCCTCATTCCTTCACTTCATTTTCTCCCTCTCTTTACATTCTCATCTACCCATTGCATATTTCTCATATCCCTAAACAATTAACCCTAAATCCCTAATCCCATTATCCCAAACCCTAATTGCTATTCCCAAACTCTAAAAATCATCCCCTAAACCCTTCTATTCCTCAAAAACTTGTCAGCAACATTCCTAAAGCTCTCATACACACTCCCTCCACAGTCCCTCATACATTCATATCCTTGGCAGAAAAAACCTAAAGACACCATAAAATCTCTTCATACTCATCTAAGAAAACTCAAACATTGGCAAACATGGAGTCAGATTCTTCCTATGACAAAGATGAGGAGACAATTAGTGATTCTTCTAGAGAAATGCATGCACCAAGGAGGCCTCACAAGGGTGTAAAATATAACAGGGAGGAGCCTACTTCGCTTCCCGCGCTATTGGCTTGTCCTCTTGTTGTCACATGCTTTCAACACCAATCTTGTTATCAGTTCTGTGAGATGGTGGAGAGAGTCAAGTATCACCTTGAGTTGGCCAGATTGTTTGTGCTCCATCTTCATAATGGCCAAGTCACTTTGGCAGGTGTGACATTCACCTTGACACCTGAGACTATTGCTCAAGCAACTGGCATTCCAAATGTAGGTGAGCAATGGTATAAGAGGCAGCTAATAGACAGAGATCATTATGAGCCTTACATCAAGGCTGGTTTTCAGAGACATATCAGTAGAGTTTTTCCTTTCAAGTATCTACAGGACACATATGCTCCCTTGATGAAACTCATAATTAGATATTTCAGCTGTGAGGGCAGATTTTCTCGTCTGTATGCCTATCATATCAAATTGTTAATGCACTTTACTAGGGTGAGGATGATGAACCTCCCTTATTTCATTTTCCGAAACATTGAGAAGATGACCACCTTAGTGCAAAAGAAGCCTCCTTAGCAGCAGTATAACAACATATATTATCTTGCACTAATCAAAATTGTGGTTTTGCATCAGCTTGGTTTACTGAGCATCTCATGGGAGGATTTCATTGCACATGAGGTCTTTATAGGTCCTCAAGTACCCCCAGCATTTTTTCATGAGGTGAGAGAGCCTTCACATCAGCAAGAGATTCATGAGACACAAACCACTAGTGTGCCAGTGTTTATCACATATCAAAAGGGCACTAGAAGGTTGTTTGCAATAGCAAAACGAGTACTATCTCCACCCGAGGTGGAAGGGGTCTCGTTTCCTCCATCAGCAGAGTAGGTACAGGACAAGGATAAGCATCCCTTGCATGATGAGGGACGTTCAGGAGGTCATGGGACAAATTTCATCCTCAGTCAGGATGAGGACACCGATTTGCGCTCACAAAGCTCAAAGCTTAAAGAGATCATTCAAGAGCAGCAAGATAACATTCAACATTTGTCTCTCAACCTGGAAAGAGCCAAGTGGATCATTAATTATTTGGAGCAGAGGAACAAGCAGCTAGAAGATCAGAAAACTATCATGGAGCTCCAAAACATAAGTGCAAACCAGCAAGCTGCCAAGAGGAGGAAAATCAAATTGACCACACTTAAGCAAGAAATTCAAGCTAATCACGAATATTGGCTTGAGAGTACAAACATGCACTTAGAAAGAATGTTGGAGAAGGCCAACAATGATAAAAACATGTTGAGGAACATGCCATACCACTGCTTGTCAAGAAATATGGTGTGCAAAGCAAGAATCAGGAATTTGAAGGCCAAATTGAAGAAAGCCATGAGGAAGAGAAAAGAGAAAAATAGACTCCAAATCTTGGCTGACACTTCTTTAGCCCAACACAACACCTGATGAGGAACACTCAGCCCAAATTTCAAGAAATTTGGGAAACTTTTTGCAATTTTGAAATTTTTGGCCTAAAAAGCAGGTTTTTCTGTCCAATGTGCCGCGTCACTGGCACTACGCATTGAGTTGGCTAGGAATTTTGAAAAATGGCTTGCATTTTTGGATTTTTCATGGAAAAATATGAATTCCCTCACATAGCCAAGAAATTTTGACAAGTTTTGAGCTTCCAAAAAGGTCAAAAACACTTCAAAAATGACCTTTCTGCCCCTTTTTCGACACACAGGAAGTAGTGTTGGGAGAACTCAATTTTGGATGGTCAAATGCAGGCCAAATTTAGAAATTCCACTTGTTTTGGAAATAAAACTAGTAAACCTTTCCAAAAAGCTAACTTAGAGAAAATTTGGTGCATGGGAAGGCCTCAAAAATCACCGCGGTGCATTGGAGGAAATTTGCTCATTTTGGCCAAAAAAACTTTGTTTTTCACCTAGTTTCTTCACAGTTTGAATTTTCTATTTCTAATAGTCAAACTCATGATGTAATTTAATGTGAATTGATGGATTTTTATGTAATTATGCTAAATTTTCACTCATAGAGGTAGATTCATCATGAAAAAGTAGTTTGCAACTGAATGAATCAGTTTCATAGGTTTTAGAGGCATGTTGTTTCACTGCCTACTTTTTAGTTCTTAGTTTAGATCTTGTTGAAATAGCTCCTAAACTCATGAAATCGACCCCTAAAGCCTAGAATGAGTTTTTTGATGCCTATATATAGTAGTTTTTCAGTCATTTGAGGAGGTATGACTCTTGTGAATGCTTTAAGCATTGTTGTACACTCTTTTCAGCAGTTTGGCTAAGGAATTGACCAAGGGTTGCGGCACTTTATGGGATTCTTGTGGCATCTTGATTTGGTATTGTGTTTCCTTCTATAATTGCAATTTTACATGTGTTTTATGTATTCCATTATCTCTCTTTACTTCATATTAACTAAATCAAAGAAGGATAAAGGTAGAATACATTGAAAATTGCAGTGCTCTACCTAGGGTTTGTTTAGTTATCTATGTTTTCAGTTGTTGAAGAGGATCCCTGAGTCTTTCATGCCCTATCCAACTCCTCACCAGTCTAAAAGCTCTCCATATCATTTAATTTGAAGTTCTAAACCATTTTCCTACCTCGCCCGATAGAGATCTCTGCAAGACTGTGTCCATTCCCCAGACCCAAATCTGCCTTTCACAATTGAGCCAGCAAACCCATGTTAAATTCAATAAAACACCTCTGTAAACATACTTAGCCTAAAATCAGTCATTACATTAGTCATCTCAAGCTTCATAGGTCATATTTTCTAAGATTGACAAGGAGAGAGCCCTCCCTTGACCTAGTAGGGCTAGCTACCAAGTTAATCGTGGTTTGATGTTACCCTAGATCCTACCTTTCTCAGCCTAAGGTAGATTTAGGCCCTAACAAATCCTGAATCTTTTCTATTTGAGTTTGATATTTCGTGTAGAAGTTATGATTATTCGACTGATGCTCAGAAGTTAATATTATTTCTAGTTACTCTCAAGGACTCATCTCTACGCTGGCTTATGGGGTTAGGAGGAAACACTATAACCTCTTGGGATCAGATGAAGAGAGTGTTTTTGTCTAAATATCAAGAATATTGCAAAACTCGGGACATGCAGGATGAGATTTTTACAATCATACAGGATGATGATGAAACTCTTAAGTACTACCTAGAAAGATTTCTGTATATTTTACAAAGGTCAAAACTTAAGCTTGATTCCATTACTATTAAAACCTTGTTCTTAAGAGGACTTACTGATAATGCTAGAAATAATTTAAATCTGTAAGGACAAGGTGACATTTCTCATCAAACTTTTGAAGAAATTTGTGAATTATGCAGGAATTTTTTAAGAAATCAGTATAGATCTAGTAGAGGAACTCGAAAGAGAAATAGAAAAAGAGAATCTACTAATGCTATGATTATTGGACTAGAAAATAAAATGGAAGATGTGAAAATTGGTATAATGAATAATGTTACCCAACAGTTGGACTCCTTAAAATTTCAGCAAAAACTCATGAAGGAACAAGAGTCATTATGTATTTTCTGTCCTAAATTCAGAGACAAGCGTCCTCCTAAAGAGTGTCCTCTTAATTTGAAAGAAACTAATAAGTGTGTTATTTGTGCAGAAGAACATGTCACAGAAAAATGTCCCTCTATACCAGGACTTAAAGCTCTATTTACAGGGGGGCAACCTAAAGCTGAATACTTGTACGCTATGGGAGCAAGAAGGAATTTGCCTCAGGTAGGTGCAGATATGGCTCCTGAATTTTCTCCACACTAATTTGGTTATAATTCACATGAATATTCTTATCCTAAAACTAATCAGTACTGGCAATATGGGAATCAATATCAGCATGGCCAACCTTCTCAACCATGGCAACAAGGTTGGAGAGGGCCAACTCATTCTCCATAATCCTACCAGCCACCTATGTAGTCATACCCATCTACGCATACACCTTATCCAATGCCTCAACTTCCGAGTCACTCTACTCCACCGTTGCCTTTACCTCCACCTTTTCGACCTCCTCAGTTGACTACTCAACATATGCCCAATCCTAACAATAATAAAGCAGTACAAATGATCTATGTAACAAACCCACCTTTACCATTTGAGTACCAGTCTATTCAAGTTGGGTTTCAAGATATTCAAGTAAGATGAGGAAGGACCGTAACATCAGAAAATCAGAAGTAACCAAGAGTGGTTGTTGAAGAGATAGGAGAAGAGGGAACTCTTAACCATTCTTCGAAAGTTGTCACTAAGCAGCCCTTACCCTTTGAATCCTTTCCATCTTCTTCCAACCAACCTCCCTTCCTAAAGAGGCTAGTAATGGAAAGAAGTGAGCCTATTTCTGAGACTAGGTTGGCATCAGAGCTTCGGAATCTTTTCATTAAGATACCTTTGCTTCAATCCATCAAAGAGTTTCCCATTTGTACCAAGATTATTAAAGAACTTTGTCTCATGAAACCCGGGAGGAAGAGATTGGAACTCCAAACCATTCAATTTGTTGGTAGGGTAGCAGAGTTGATGACGAGATGTGTGTCTATGGAAAAATATACTGGTCTCGGAAACCCTGTTGTCTCAGTTCAGATTGGTAATGTCCTTGTCTCTAATGTTTTTATAGATCTGGGGGCATCCATTAATGTCATGACTAAGCAAACCATGGATCAACTTCAGTTATCTCATCTTCGCCCTACTCCCACTATGCTTGAATTAGTGGATAAATCTAAAATTAAGCCAAAAGGAGTATTGGATGAAGTGATCATATCATTAGATTCTTGGGAATATCCTATTGATTTCATTGTGCTTAAGCCAAAGAACCCAGTAGGAGGACATCCCTTGATCTTAGGTCGACCATGGCTTGCTACAGCTAATGCATATATTGGATATCATTCCGATAATATGTATATTTCGCATGGAGATTATAGGAAGAAAGTTACCTTATACCCCCTTCCCAGATATAAATCCCTACTTTCTTTAAAGGAAATATTGCATAATCAAACTAAAAAGAGAAAAAGGCAACTTGAACCATCAAAATAATCTAAGACTGGAATAAAGAAGAATGCATTTACAAGAGGGAATTAAAGATAAAGGGCAATCACTATAGCTAATGATTGTTTAACTAGTGAGTGTGTTTTTTCCTTTAGCAGAGACACTTAATAGTCTCATTAAATGGGCCCTTAGACCTGCTCCTTTAGAGATTTCCTTCTCGCACTAATATGTCCTGTACTATCGCAGTCTGCTTGCACTAGTGCAGGAACATCTAGTGGAATAATCTAGACATTATGCCTAATTTTGGGCTATTGAGCCAGATTTTCAGCCTAGATTTTCAAGATAATCATGATTCTAACTCTTCTGTACCGCTGCATTTGACCACTACATGGAGTACTCCTGAGTCTAGTACTACTCTTGCTAAGATTACCACTAGATGTTCCTGCACTATTTCAAGCAAACTGTGATAGTACAAGACAGATTAGTGCGAGAAGGAAATCTCTAAAGGAGCAGGTTTAAGGGCCCATTTGATGAGACTGCTAAGTGTCTCTGCTAAAGAAAAAAACACACTTAGTAGTTAAACAATCATTAGCTATAGCGATTACCCTTTATCTTTAATTCTCTCTTGCAAATGCATTCTTCCTTGTTCAAGTCTTAGATTATTTTGATGGTTCAAGTTGCCTTTTTCTCTTTTTAGTTTGATTCTGCAATCTTTCCTTTAAAGAAAGTATGGATTTATATCAGGAAGATTAATACCATATTTGGCATTGCCCTTGCTTCGTCTCTAATTTCAAGGATCCCTTGGGTTGAGAAATTAAGTGTTGAGGAGATTGCTTAAGTGTAGTTCCTACACCCAACATTTTTGCGCAGTTGTCAGGGAGGCGATTTGATTTGGTAAGAATTTTCTGATTATACAATAGAGGTAATTTTTCCTTCATTTTTGTAGTATTGCTTGGAAATTTTTTTTTGAAGGAATTTTATTGGTGTTGATTGATTTCTAACATCGTTTTTTATTAGAAGTTGTTTGTTATTTTTCTTTCGTTTTTTGAAATGAATGCCTAGAAAAAGTAAGGGTTCGAAGCCCACTAAGGGCCGAAAGAATTCTCAAGACAATTCTCATATTGTGTATCCTTCTGTGAGTAGGAAGCCCAATCCAATTCAAACCCATCACGTAGGAACAATCTAATTGGATTCTAGTGACAACAGCTCAGGTGTGGTTCAACCTGTTGGGAGCAAAAGGGAAACAATGGCGGACCATGAAGATCATGTAGAAGGGACTGGTGAAAACCAGGTAAGTGGAGAACAATCCACTTTTGTGTTTCCAATAGTGGACCCTGATACTGTGGCACAAATGAATAATATTCCACCATTAGCTCTCCCTCATTTTCATGGTAAAGTTCATGAATATCCTGAATCTTTTCTATTCGAGTTTGATATTCTCTGTAGAAGTTATGATTATTCAACTGACACTCAGAAGTTAAGATTATTTCCTGTTGCTCTCAAGGACTCAGCTCTACACCGGTTTATGGGGTTAGGAGGAAACACTATAACCTCTTGGGATCAGATGAAGAGAGTGTTTTTGTCTAAATATCAAGAATATTGCAAAACTTGGGACATGCAGGATAAGATTTTTACAATCATACAGGATGATGATGGAACTCTTGAAGACTACCTAGAAATATTTCTGTATATTTTACAAAGGTCAAAAATGAAGCTTGATTCCAGTACTATTAGAACCTTGTTCTTAAGAGGACTCACTGATAATTCTAGAAATACTTTAAATCTGTTAGGACAAGGTGATATTTCTCAGTAAACTTTTGAAAAAAATTGTGAATTATGCAAGAAATTTTCAAGAAATTAGTATAGAACTAGTAGAGGAACTTGAAACAAAAATAGGAAAACCGAATCTACTGATGCTATGATTATTGGACTAGAAAATAAAATGGAAAACATGAAAATTGATATAATGAATATTGTTACCAAAGAGTTGGACTCTTTAAAATTTCAGCAAAAACTCATGAAGGAACAAGATTCATTATGTATTTTCTGTCCTAAATGTAGAGACAAGCATCCTCCTAAAGAGTGTCCTCTTAATTTGAAAGAAACTAATAAGTGTTTTATTTGTGTAGAAGACCATGTCACAGAAAAATGTCCCTCTATACTAGGACTTAAAGCTGTATTTACAAGGGGTAGCCTAAGGCTGAATACTTGTATGCTATGGGAGCGAGAAGGAATTAGCCTCAGGTAGGTGTAGGTATGGCTCCTGAATCTTCTCCACACTATTTTGGTTATAATTCACATACATATTCTTATCCTAACATTAATCAGCAGTGGTAGTATGGTAATCAATATCAGCATGGGCAACCTTCTCAACCATGGCAACAAGGTTGAAGAGGGCCAACTCATTCTCCATATTCCTACCAGCCACCTACAAAGTCATATCCATCTACACATACACCTTATTCAATGCCTCAACTTTCGAGTCAATCTACTCCACCGTCGCCCTTACCTCCACCTTTTTGACCTCCTCAGTTGCCTGCTCAACCTATGCGCAATCCTAACAATAATAAAGCAGTGCAAATGATCTATGTAACAAAGCCATCTTTACCATTCGAGTACCAGTCTATTCTAGTTGGGGTTCATGATATTCAATTAAGATCGGGAAGGATTGTAACATCAGAAAATCAGAAGCAAACAAGAGTGATTGTTGAAGACAAAGGAGAAGAGGAAACTCTTAACCATTCTCTAAAAACTGTCACTAAGCAACTCTCACACTCTGAATCCTTTCCATCTTCTTCCAACCAGCCTCCCTTCCGAGAGAGGCTAGTAATGGAAAGAAGTGAGCCTACTCAGACTAGCTTGGCATCAGAGCTTCAGAATATTTTCATTAAGATACCTTTGCTTCAAGACATCAAAGAGATCCCCATTTGTACCAAGATTATTAAGGAACTCTATCTCAAGAAACCCGAGAGGAAGAGATTGGAACCCCAAACCATTCAATTTATTGGTAGGGCAACAGAGTTGATGACGGGATGTGTGTCTATGGAAAAATATATTGATCCTAGAAACCCTGTTGTCTCAGTTCAGATTGGTAATGTCCTTGTCTCTAATGTTCTTATAGACCTAGGGGTGGCCATTAATGTCATGACTAAGTAAACCATGGATCGACTTCGGTTATCTCGTCTTCACCCTACTTCCACTATGCTTGAATTAGCAGATAGATCTAAAATTAAGCCAGAATGAGTATTGGATGATGTGATCATCTCACTAGATTCTTGGGAATATCTTGCTAATTTCATTGTGCTTCGGCCAAAGAACCCAGTAGGAGGACATCCCTTGATCTTGGGTTTACCATGGCTTGCTACAGTCGATGCAGATATTGGATGTCGTTCTGGTGATATGTATATTTCGCATGGAGATTCTATGAAGAAAGTTACCTTATATCCACTTGCCAGATCCATTCAGGACCTTCGAGATACTTTATGGTTGGATCAAAGCAGCGATGAGGAGACTCAACCCATTTCCCTTATCCATCATTATACTGGGTCTTCACAAGAAGAGGAGATTCAATATTTCCTGAATAATCTAGAAATTATGCCTAATTTTGAGCTATTGAGCTAGATTTTCAACGTACATTTTCAAGATAATCATGATTCTCATTCTTCTGTACCACTGCATTTGACCACTACCTTGAGTACTCCTAAGCCTAGTACTACTCTTGTTGAGATTAGCCCTGGTAAATCCTTACATATTAGTTCAGATTTGGACTCATCTTAGCAGGAGCAGCTTGTGAATTTGTTGCAAAACCATCTTAGTACCTTTGCATGGGGCTATGAATATATGAAGGGTATTCCTCTTGAAACTTGTACACATCATATGTATATTCAGGAAGGAACCCGACCTGTCTGACAACCCCAAAGGCGAATGAATCCGGCTCTAAGAGATATTGTGAAGGAAGACGTACAGAAACTCTTGGATGTTGGTTTTATCTATCCTATTTCCAATAGTCAGTGGGTCTCTCCATTAGTGCTAGTACCTAAGAAAGATGGAAGGTGGCATATTTGTATTGATTATTGTGAATTAAAAAAGCCACTCTCAAAGAGTATTTCCCTCTCCCTTTCATTGACCACGTGCTTGATACTGTTGCAGGAAAGAAACATTTTTCCTTTTTGGATGGCTTCAGTGGTTATAACCAGATACAGATTGCACCCGAAGATCAGGATAAAGCTAGTGTTACATGTCCATGGGGTACGTTTGCTATAGGGTGCTCCCCTTTGGTTTATGTAATGCCCCAGATACCTTTCAAAGGGCAGTCCTGGCCATTTTTGCTGATCTAGAATTTGTAGAAATTTATATGGATGACTTTTTTGTGTTTGGTGATTCTTTTCAGGAAGCTCTCAAAAATCTGGAGAAAGTACTTCTTCATTGTCAGGAAGCCCACCTCTCCTTGAGTGACAAGAAATGTATATTAATGTGCAAAGCATGAGTGGTACTTGGTCATTTGATTTCTGGTGAAGGTATCCAGGTTGATCCAGCAAAGATTGAAATCATTCTGCATCTTCCTGTGCCCAAAACTCAAAGGGAAGTAAGAGGTTTTTTAGGACATGTTGGTTACTATAGGAGATTCATTGAATATTTTTCTAAGATAGTTGCCCCTCTTTTCTAACTCCTAGCTAAGGATAGTGAATTTTCTTGGACCACAGCTTGCCAATAGTCTTTTGAAACATTGAAGGAAAAGTTAGTACATGCACCAGTTTTGAGAGGTCCTAACTGGTCGCTGCCTTATCACATTTCCTTTGATGCTTCAGATTTGGCTATTGGCATAGCTTTGGAACAAGAGGAAAATAATAAATCCTATGTTATTTATTATATTAGTTAAAATTTGTCTTCCGCTAGATTAAATTATACAGTAACAAAGAAAGAGTTTTTAGCTGTAATTTTCGCAATTAATAAGTTCAAGAACTATATTACAGGATATAGAGTATTTGTGCATAATGATTAATTCCGCGATTAAATATTTGATGAACAAGCCATTGACTAGTGGTAGAGTGACTAGGTGGTTACTATTGTTGCAGGAATTTAATATTACTATTGTTGATAGACCAGGAAAATCTAATGTTGTAGCAGATTTTCTTTCTAGATTAGATAATCCTGGTGAAACAACTCCTGTTAATGATGATTTTCTAGATGAACATATTTTTTCTACGTCAACAGATTCTTTGTGGTTTGCTGACATTGCTAATTACTTGGTTACTGGGAAAACAACACCCCACTTGTCTGCTCGTGAAAGGCAGAATATTATTCAGAAAAGTGCTACATACTCCTAGATTCAAGGAGATCTCTTTTACACTGGTCCAAATCTGATTATCTGTAGGTGTGTAAGAGAGGAGGAAGTGTTTGACATATTGAAATCTTCTCATGATGAACCTTGCAGAGGCCACTTTGTTGATAAGCAAACTACATATAAAGTATTACGTGCTGGTTACTTTTCGCCTTCCTTGTTTAAGGATGCCAAACAGTATGTCAAGTGATGTGATAGCTTCCAGCAAATGGGCCAGCCTAATCAAACCAATGAAATGCCTTTATGCCCCCAAGTTATGATTAAGCCATTTGAAAAATGGGATATTGATTTTATAGGGCCAATAAATCCAACAAAAACCATATCTTGGTTTGTACAGATTTTTTTACGAAATGGGTAGAAGCTAAAGTAGTTTCCTTTGCTACAGAAAAAGTTTTTGTTGATTTTCTTGTTACTGAAATCTTTACTAGATTTTGTGTGACTAGAGAAATTGTTTCTAAAAATGGTCCGCAATTTATTTCTAATTTGGTATAGGGTGTGATGGATCAATACAAGATCCGACACAGGAAATCCACGTCGTATCACCCGCAAGAAAATGGCCAGGTGGAACCCACAAACAAAGTGATCGAGTCCATTCTTACAAAGATAGTAAATATGCACTAGAAAGACTAGGCTGAAAGATTACCAGAAGCTTTGTGGGCATACAAAACCACTTGGAGAAATAGCACAGGACATACACCATATGAGATGGATATGGCAAATAGGTTCTGTTACAAATTGAATTCCATATCAAAATTTTCAAAACTGCAGTTTAGTTAGGACTAGATTTCTCTAAGTCACAACAATAGCATCTTCTCCAATTAAATGAGTTAGATGAATTTCGTAGGGATGTTTTTCAACAGAACATCCTAATTCAGAAGAAATGAAAAAGGTGGCATGACAAGTCTATTCATAGAAAGCAATTCCAACCAAGTGATTGGGTGCTTCTTTATGATTTTAGATTTAAAATTTTTAAAGGGAAATTCCATACACATTGGATGGGACCTTATGAAATGATCTAAGTATTCGAGAATGGAGCAGTAGAAGTTAAAACTATTGATGGAAAAAATTTAGTTTTCTTGGTAAATGGACACAACTTAAAGAAGTATTTTCAGCCACTTGCTAGGAAATATTTTACAGAGCAAGTCCAATAGCAATTCGGGATGGTACTGGTGAATGGTAATACCAGCCTTTTGAAAACATGAATTCTTCTTCTTCTTAAAAAAGAAAAAAGAAAAAAAGAGAATAATATAAAAAAATAAAAAATAAAATTTAAAGAAAAAACTTACATTTCATGTAATTATGAAAATCAGTTCGCTGACATGATTGTAGAAGGATCAACCTGAAAACTAGCTTACTGGAAGGAAGATCAAAAATTTCTAATAAAAATAAAATGTTGCTTGATCTTTAGATATGTTAGCGACCACCAAGTAAAAGCAGGTTCAGCAAAACCAACCTTTATACAATTGGGGTAATTAGCATGGATATTTTTATTCAAGTAAGGCTTAATTTTTGTTGCAGTTATTTTTCTTGCACCAATGCAAGCAGACCTTCCAGAAACTTTTCTGCCTTTCTTCATATTCCAGTTTCGTAATATTCCCTCAGTTTTTTTCTTCAATCCTAGAATGATTAACCTTCCCATATTCTTCTAAATTTACCCTGACCATTTTGTAAAAACCCTACTTTACCCTTGAATTTTTTTTCCCTATCCTACTTCTATTTATTCCCTCTTGTGGCATTATTCCCAAAATCCCTGTAACATAATTCCTTCCCATTTTGAAATTTCCCTTTTCCCACTTCTTTGTTCCCTCATGAATTCATTACAGGATCTCATGCACAAAGAAAAAAAGGATATGCTCTGAAGCATCAAGAAAGGGCGAAGCAAATTTCTAGTATAAATTAAGGAAGCCATGTTGGAAGTCCAACCTATATTTTATTTAAATTCCCTGTTCCTTTTTCAGATATTATGCTTGCACTAGTGCAAGCATGTCATCCTATATAATAATGTAAGCAGAATGGTACCAGCAAAATAACATAGTTTAAAGCGGTGCAAGCAGACTGGTGCAAGCATGCTGCCTGTCAGAAATATAGTACAATTTATTCTTTTCATAATGTACGTCATAGGAAATTGGTCATCATGAAAATTTATAGGAAGTCCTTCCACTTAGTCGATGAGTACTTGTGCTATCATATTAACTAGGAGAAAATTATTTAAAGTACAAGGTGTTTTAAGTTAAGAATCATGATCATTTTTAATGAATGCTAAGTTCTTTTTTTGAATTATGAAGGAATGTGGAAGTGTTGAACCGTTGCTTGGATATAATTGCCCCTTTCCGCCATAATCCTAGATGTCCTTCATTCATAATGATTACCTCACCTAGCCGTTAAAACGCCACTGCAAGTACCAATCCGGCCTGATCTCCAAGATGTCATGCATCCACAGCTATTTCAGTTGATTGAATGGGTGATAAGATGGAAAGGATGGTGGACAGTTGGATCCCTATCTATAAGAACCAATTTTCCTAGTGTTGCATGTAAATTATCAACTATTCATAGTTGTTAAGCAGTGATGCTGCCTATTCGAAGCGAACCCTCGTATGTTAGTAGGGTAGAACAGACTGTTGAGTATCACAATAGTCTTGCACTGTTGCGAGACTCGGGCTTTCTTCAGTTCTTGCAAAAGTTTGACAGGCACAATAGAGAAGTGTCCTTACAGTTTGCTAGAAGTTTAAAAAATGGCTGAGTAAAAATTGGGCCTCTAAAATTTGAAGTTACGGAAGAGTTTGTAGCAATAGCTATAGGCTCGGAAAATACTGGGGAGCAGTGGTTTGAAAATTAGAAACTAGAAAGGAAGCGATGGCAGTGTTTTTTCGTCGACAAAAATATGAAGGTATATTGGAAGGAAGGAGTTCCATGCAGTGCCTTGTTGGGACAGTGGCAAGACCTCCTTTTCATCCTACAGAAATTCGTAACCTGTGAGGGAAGGTACTCCTGCACTTTTGTATACCATTTTAGGATGTTGCAGCATTTTGAAGCCACCCAGCACATCCGATGGAGGATGAATTTCCCCTATTTTTTGCTTAAGAGCTTGGAAAAAATGGCCAAAGGTGTGCGGGATGGATGGGCAGACTAGGCCGACAAGAAGTTATATCACCATGGCCTAATAAATATTTTGGTCCAGAAACAATTATAAGTTAAACGCATGACTTGGGAGGCATTGTTAAAACAGCTACATAAAAGACAGCTACTAGAAAGGAGATAGAGGACCCCGCTAGAACAAGCAAGGGTCCAAGTAAGAATGTAAAGGGGAGTCCTTCTTGCACCAGTGCAAAAAGGAAATGACATGAAAAATCAAAAGAAGAAAGGGCCCCATCTCCAAATAAGAAGACAGCTAGTGCACCTATTGAAGAGACTCCTTCTATGCCACCAGTACAGGCAGAGACCCCCAAAGAAGACAATGCATAGCAAGACTTGCAGAGGTTGAAGATGACAGTTTGTTGGCAGATTTAATTAAAAAGCTCTAGAAAAAGAATAAAGAATCTAGTGTAGGAAAAGAACCACAGTCCGCACAAGATGTTGAATCCCCTTCTGCAAGAAGAAGAACCAGAACCAGAAGAAGAAGAAGTAGAAGAAGAAGAATCAGAAGAAGAGGAAGCAGGAGAAGAAGAACCAGAAGAAGAAGAACCAGAGGAAGAAGAATTTGCTGATGTAACCATGATGGATATTGAGGTCCCCGAGGAAGACACAGCCCCTGTCGAGACAGAAAACGAAAAAGATTTGGTAACTCCTGCTGCTCGGGTAGTTGAACTAAAGCTTCAAGTACAGAAATTAGAAAAACTCATAGCTAAAGCACAGGAGGATAAAGAACAGAGTAAAGAAGAATTAACCGCAGAGATTGAGAAAAAGAAAAGAGAAGTTAAAGTTTGGAAGTACCAAGTTGCACAATGTTTCAAGCGACTTAAAAAGGTGACAAAGAAACTAAAGAACATCAGAAAGAAGAAGTCTAAAACATTGCAGGCTAATGTCAGTATGCCAGAGCAGGATTGAGCTGGAATGCTCAAAATTTTGAAGGTTTTTTGCAAAGGTAAAGAGTTATGTGAGGACACACAACAACTTAGGGATGGGAGGATGTTAGCCCCCTAATTTGATCTCTTTTTTCCATTTTCCCCTTCCTAAATCATAACCATTTTCCGTTATTTTACCTCTTTCATACACTCTCATCTTGCACCAGTCCAAGCACAGTGACATATTTCATATAAACTTTATTTTTCATATTTTTAACTTAACTTAGCATTAATTAATAATTTATTACATGATTTATTACTTTTAATTACTCTTTGTAAGTTATCAATATCTCCAATGTTTATTTGGTAGTTATAGTACTTACCGTGACCACTGATCCTAGTGCAGGATCGGATCTTACACCATTTCCAGCATAGCAAATCCTTGCAGCAGATCCAAACCTCCTTGATCATTGCCTTGTTTTGAGCAGCTTCAACCATGACAGCAAGATTGATCCAAAGGTAGCCGAGATCGAATCGCCTCATTTTGAGCAGCTTCAACCACGACAACAAGATCAATCCAAAGACATCCGAGATCAAATCTGTGAAGAACGAAAGCTAGAGATTGGCTACAGCCAGTTTTTCTAAGTGTCTAAGTTTAAAGGCCAAAAAGCTAAATTCTATGGTTGGTTATGTAATCGGTTGAATGATCTATTTTATCCCTTGACCAAAGCTCTATATAAAGTAGAATGTAAATAGGACTAAAAGAGAGTTTTTTGGATAGAATAGAGACACAACCAAAGAGGCGGTAACAGGTTGCTATATTTTGTTATCACCCGAATCTGGGCTTGACGATGTATTAACGTATGTTCTTGCCTCAGTGAATTAATAAAAAGGGAGCTCTGCCTCATGTTTCAAAAATCACATTTCTATATTTGAGTTGATGAATTGATTAAAGTACTAAGTAGCATTTTTATTTAAAAGGGAAACGCGATGGTTGGCTAGGGCCCAGCCAACCCAGCACATTTACCCTATTTCCCGTTTCTTGTAATTTATGTTTACATTGTCAAGTGTGATTTAATTTTTAAGCACACGAATTCCCGTTTGAGTGAAAGCGGATCCGTTGTGTGAAGTAGATAAATTTACTTTCCTGCACTTGACTTCAGATTGGTTCTCCCCACCTGGTCCAAGCAGGAGAAATAAACCTACACCAATGCACGTTGGTGTGATATTTATTTTCCTACAATTTTGTTAGGTTGGTTTTCCCCGCCTAGTCCAAGTAGGAGAAATTAACCTGCACCAGTGCACATTGGTGTGATGTAACAATCCTTTTTATTCTACTTCCTGCAATCTTCTTTCTTTCATTAAATGCTTATGATAGGATAAATGTATATGGATTGTTTCTTTATTCCTACATTCTATCAAGATCAGAAACATTCATTTTTATGTGTGCAATTTGATTTAACAGTATAATAGCACTTGCAATAACTAAGCACTCATTTTAAGAATTAAATGCTAAGTGCAAGAAGCTTTGATCTGGTGCAAGAACTAGTTTCTTGCCATGGGATCTGAGTGCTTTGAACCTAGAAAAGTTCAAGCCCTTGGAGGAAGTAAAAATACTTTAGTAAAGACACCATTCATATCTTCTTCATAAATCTTTGTTCCTGCACTAGTGCAAGCAAACTGCGATAGCACAAGATAGATTAGTGTGTGAAGGAAATCTCTAAAGGAGTAGGTTTAAGGGCCCATCTGATGAGACTGCTAAGTGTCTCTGCTAAGGAAAACCACATACTCAGTAGTTAAACAATAATTAGCTAGAGTGATTTCCCTTTATCTTTAATTCCCTCTTGTAAATGCATTATTCTTTGTTCCAGTCTTAGATTATTTTGATAGTTCAAGTTGCCTTTTTCTCTTTTTAGTTTGATCCTGCAATCTTTCCTTTAAAGAAAGTAGGGATTTATATTAGAAAGCTTCATATCATCTCTAGCATTGCCTATGCTTCGTCTCTAAATTTACGAATCCCCCGAGTTGACAAATTAAGTGTTGAGGTGTTTGCTTAATTATAATTCTAGCACCCAACACTCATGTCATCCACGCTTGAGTTGAAGGTGGTGGTTTGGCTATAGTTAGAAGTAATTTTAAGAACCTCTTGTCTTCCACATTGTTTAAATTCTTTTTATACATAAGATAGCTTGTCATAACCATGCTTTCAATGGGTGGATGCTTGATTCAATCAAGAGGATAGGATAGGGGTATGTCCTTTAATTTTGAGATTATAGCTTACCAGTATAGATCCATCTTAAGAACAAATCTAACATGAGTCGAGAGGGATCAAATTTTAGTAGCTACAAATTTATTTTAGAGTGAAAACTACAATGTGTAATTTTTCATTGTTTAAATAATATTTTTAAATGATATATAGAGTATATAACTTAAACTCGCAAGTACAAAAAATATTTGTTCGATTTGACCAAAAAATATATAACTAAAAAAGGACCAACCTAGAAAATACTGAGACCACTTCAAATGTTTTAACCATAAAAACTTTTTTTTTCAATAGCTTCATATGATATATACATTTTTTTAAACAATATATAATATATACATAGTTGAAATTAAAATGTTTTACATAACATGTTGATTATTAGCACATTAAAATAGTTATTTTTTTGTTAATATATTTTAACTATACATCAATATTAAGTCGTATTAAAATATTTTCTTTTAACTTATATATATATATATATATATATATATAGATATGAAGTTGATATCGACATAAATTAGTTAACATAGGTATTCAAATAGTTTATTTAAATTTGGTGTTCAAATATTTTTTTAAAGTATAAGGTTTTAACATCTTACTCACACATTTTTTTTACTTCTAAGTACCTTACATGAAATTATATTACATCATATGGACAACTAACTAAACATGCATAACATGTTCATTTTTGTTTTTTATTATAGTCGACATTACTTTTCTAACTAGAGAATATTTTATTTTTATTTAAGATGGATGTGTGTCAACTAGATGTTGAGCACAAACACAATTACACATCACCCTCATAGTGTGCTATAGAATGAGGCTCTCTTCTTAATAAACTAATTTTAGATTTATTTTATTTCCTCCTTGTCTCTCTGGAGATACTACAACCCCAAACCTCACATCCATTTAAAATAATAGTAGTGATGAGAGACTTATAGAGGATGTTTTCTTTATCCCACATCCAAATATTTGTTGACTTATAATTATCTTTAAGTCCATAATAATCTTCTCATCATCCATTTATCCTTATTTCAACGTTACAACAATATTTGAGCTTTTGATGCATATTGATTCCAACATATTTGTATGAAGGATCTTCCTCCAAGTTGTTGTTGTCATATATGAAAGTATCATATGTGATCTTTATGGATATAATTATCATATCTTTTTTTTTTAGTATTGATACTATCTCCATCTTAGAAAATAAATATTGTTCATCTCCAAAAGAACAATAACAACAACATAAAGGAGAAGATTATGACTATATCAATGAACATAGTTGCAACACAACCTGCATCTTTCAAACACTCTTCTACATTTTCAATATATATGCCTAAAAGGATATGGGAGAAGGGACACCATTTCTTGACTCTGATATTACAATTAATTTATTTTGACAAACCCTCAATGATCATAGAGTTTCCAATAACATTCTCATATAACTTTGTCATAATAATCATTGACTCAAAAGAAATAATTATCTTTTGTGGCCTTCTCCAAAGTTTTTCCTTGGGAATGGTGTTGACATTTTTTCTACAATCAAGAAAACAATAGAAGAGATAAGCTTAATTGTTGTGGAATTCCTCTGTAATGGTCCTAAGGGTAAAAAGGTGGTCTGCAATTGAATGATATTTCCTAATCCTATCTTGGCCTTTAGCTCTTTCACCATCAATTATATCCATATGCTAATGTTATTTTCCATAATACTTTTGTAAATCTTGGATAAAATGTAGCTAATCATAATGGTCCTATACTTAGAGGGAATAATTTCATCCGCACTTTTAAAGAGGTACAGTGTCGCTCTGCATCCAAGGCTTAGGGAATCCTCACTTCACTACCAAATTGAAGATATTGTGTATGGGAGGGATGAGAATAAGCCCTCCCATTTTAAATATTTTAGATTCATAATATTCAATGTCCTTAGCTTTCCCAGTTGCGAGCCACTTAACCTAGACTCAATGTCTTCCATAATAAAAATTCCATCCTTTATACGGACATTCAAAGTGGTGTCCATGAAATTTAGGCCATTCATAAATATTTTTAATGTATGAATTCCAATGCTTCAAGGAAATCATATTATTTTCTTTAGTTCTATGAATTAGAATTTTCCTCCAAAACTTCCAAGAATCAAAATTAAATAGGTAAAAAAATTGTTCTTACTTTCTATTTGTATAGTACATTATCTTCCTTTTAATAAGATATTTGTATGGATTTATCTTATCAAGTTTTAAATATTCATTAGGAACATCCTGATTTCTTTTCTAGCAATTTTATAATCATGATCATACCAATGGTTTGTAGTTATATTATATTTTTTACATGACACCTCAATAGATAATATATTATTTGGATGTGAACAAGGTTTTAAAATAATTATGATAGAGGTTTTCAATGTTATAATTTAAGAGAGGTGTAAATGCCTATTTAAATTATTTAAATCAATTTTACTTTTGTCAACAAGCATATTCCTTTTATTCTAACAATTTTCTTGCATGGGGCTTTTGATCATAGAAAAAATTAGAGATAAGGTTACAAGTCTATTATCACAGTCAGGCTCATGGACCTTTAGGAGTTCAAGATTTACTATTTGATTAGAAAGAGTGATATCAAATACCATATAATCCATGACAATAGTATCAAGCCCATAAATACAAGTCATTAGGTTGGAGTTTAGCCACTTGATTACACCATTGCAGATTATTAGATCTTAGAAACTATGAAGCTTAACTGACTCGGTACCAAATAAATTTTCAATGATGGTGGCGATCCCGAGGAGGGACACGTAGCAGTGACCATTTAACTCTTATCATTTTTCAAATTAAACAGTGGCAGGGTTTTGGTGTAAGGTTTTAATGCGATTTGTGTTTTTCGGCCTGCCCTTTGTACTAGCCTTAGGTTTGCAAACATGGTCTATCACACCTGCCGAGGGTATTTGGTATTCGTTCTTGCATTTTCATGGTCTGGTTCAGCTCTATGGATGCGTTGTGCTTTCTCTTGGTTCTTCTGATGGTTGGTAAGCATTGTGCCTTGCTTGCCCCGTATGGTGGATTGTTAGTGTTCTGCCTTGCTTGTTCCCTGTGGTGGTTTGTTAGCATTGTGCCTTCGCTTGCTCCTTGTCATGGTTTGCTTTGCTAGTTCTTGGAGGTCTTAAGGTCGATATTCCACCTGCAAGTTGATTCATCTCTATCACCCAGCTCATACTTTGTCTCTACTCTGTTTGCAATGCTTGTTTTCTTGATGTTGGGTCTAGTGATGATTTGGCTCTATGTAAACATAGGTTCTTACCATGCTACTGCACTGGATGGCTCAGTGAACTTGTTCTCAGGTATTTTTCTTGTTCTATTTTCATTTCCTCCTTTCGTTTTTAAGTCTCTAACCCTTTGGCTCCTTGGTGAGCAGGCAAAACTCTCTCATGGCATTTCTATTGGGAGAAACCCTCTGTTACGAGTCTCGACTCTCGTCCTCTATCGCAGAGTTAGACCTTCTCCAAGTAAATCCTCACTCCTTTCTTGGTTATCTGTTTCACTGTATTGTTGGTCTCGTGGCCCTACTTAACTACTGCCCTGTTTTGTGGTGGTGTGCAAGTCATTCGAGGGTAACGCTGCTCCACAGCCTCATCCTTGGGAGTTTTTACAGGCTTAGAGAAAACCTGGGTAGGGTCTTTCCATGGTTGTATCTTTCTTTTTCTTGCTCTATATTTATTTTGGTATAACCCTTGGGGTTTCACTACCTTCGTGTATGTGTGTGGTTTCAGGGGTTTTCATGCCCTTGCTGTTTGACTAGTATTAGTATAGTTTCGGGGGTTTTCATGCCCTCCCTATTTGACGAGGCCTATGAATTGTAGTTTTTAGATTTTATGAGTTTCGGAACCCTCCATGGTTTATGGGTTATATAATTTGTACACTAAACTATTAAATGGGAAATGAAATGGATATACAGGAATGCTTGAATGTTGAATATAAAAGTACCTAGTTTTTTTTGTTGAGGAAAAAAAAGTTATTGTCTATGCTAGCTTTGCCTTTGTCTAGTTCCTATTCTGAGATGCTTTATGTCACAAGATTCTTCTCGATGCCATTCAGATTCTTAATGTGTTATTTCATTGTTTTTCTTTCAATACAATGTCTGAAACATTTATGCACAATAAAATAAAAAATTGTCTTGCTTCCTTAATGACAGGTTCTGGATTCATTTGCTTTTATAGATATTCAAGACAATTGTAAATTACAAGTCCCGAGTTCTCTATTCTCTCTGTATGGCAGCCCCTCAATCAGGCTCTATTTTTTCTTTTTCAATGCATTACTAGCAGTTTCTTTACAGTTGAGGAACTATTCCTCAGTTACCTTTCAGTTATCTAACAGTTTCTTTAAACATGCTCTTAACTAATCCTATCTTGACTTTCTTGCCTAATTTTTAAAGAACAATGGCTAAGTCAGCCTTAATTTAAATAAAACAAAATAAAATAGAAACTCAAAATGTTTTTCTTTCTTTCCAGCAAAATAAAAAAACATTTCCCAGTTGTCGCCTTTTTAGTCGGATGCTCCTGCATCAGGCTCCTGGGGTAAATTAAACTCATGGCTCCTATCCATGAGCTCTTCAATAGAGTACCTGGTGCTTTGAATCTGGCCAGCATCTAACCAAGAACTATCTTCAATAGGATGTCCCTTCCACTTAACTACGTACCGCAAAAATTCTTTCCTTCGAGTTTGTCTGGCCACTTGGGTGTCTACGATATGTTCGATCTCTAAAGGCTTTGCTGGGGGCATTTGTTTAATCCACGAGTCATTCTCATTCTCAGTGTCCTATGTTCGTCTTTCCGAATTGTCTTCTTCATTTTCCATAATGTATGGGTAGAAATGTGCCACAGTAAAAATGGGTGAAATTCCTATAGCTGGGGGTAACTGCAATTCATAAGCATTAGCAGAAAACTTTTGAAGAATCTTGCAAGGCCTAATTTTCTTCCATTTTAGCTTATTGTATTTGCCTTTAGGAAACCTCTCCTTGTGTAGGTGTGCTAATACCAGGTCTCCTACGTTGAATTTTACCTCTCGCCTTTTCAAATCTTCTTTATGTTTGTATCTTTGGTTGATGTCTTGTAATTTTGATTTCACCTGTTCATGAAGATCATTGATTTCTTTTACAAAATCTTTACCATTAGCACTCCTGTGCTTGAACTGACCCAAATCCTACAACTCATGTACTCCATGTGGGTGCATTCCGTATATAATCTGGAAAGGACTATTTCCCATGCTTCTGTTGGGAAAATCGTTATAAGAAAATTCCACTTGTGCAAGCACATGATCCTACTGTCGAAAATTTTCTCCAACCAAACCCCTTAATAGATTTCCCAGACATTAGTTCACTACTTTGGTTTGGTCGTCGGTCTGCGGATGATAAGCTAAGCTGAAGTTCAGTTTGGTGTCTAATTTTTTCCATAAGGTCCACCAAACATGACCTATAAACTTGACGTCTCGGTCTGAAACAATAGACTTCAGCAAGCCATGTAATCTAACTATCTCTATGAAGAACAAATTTGCTACATGTGTGGCATCACTGGTTTTCTTGCATGGAATGAAATGTGCCATTTTGGTGAAATGATCCACCACCACCATGATGGAATTGAATCCCTGTTGTGTCTTCAGCAGACCTAAGACAAAGTCTAAATTGAATGAGTCACATGGTCTGTTCAGAAAAGGTAAGGGTGTATACAACCCTGTGTTTTGGCTGTCCCTTTGCAAGCTAACACACTTTGCATCTAGTCACAAACCTCTGTACATATCTACGCATCTTTGACCAATAGTAAAAGTGGCTCAACTGATCCAAGGTCTTTTCTATGCCAAAATGCCCGGCTAAACCTCCATTATGCTTTTCCTGGATTAAGTTCTCTCTCATGGAACATTCCAAAATACACAACTTCCCTCCTTTGAACAGCAACCCTTCCCGCATATTATAGTCTAGCCATGAACTGTTATCTCTCAACAATGAATTTTTGCAAGCTTCATAGCCTTCCTTAAAATCTGCATCTATTTCATACAAGTCCTTAAGATGTTCAAATCCTAATACTTGTATCGTACTTTCCTGTAGGATCAAATTCCTCCTGCTTAATGCATATGCCACTTTGTTGGCTTGACCACTGATGTGTTTCAATGCAAATGTAAAAATCTGCAGGTACTCCACCCACTTCCCATGTTTATAGTTCAGCTTATGCTGCTGCATAATATACTGTAATGCAAAATTATCTAAAAATAAGACAAATTCATTGGCCAATATATAATGTCTCCAAGCGCTTGAACCACTGCATAAAATTCTTTGTCATAAGCAATGTACTTCTGCCTACTTTCATTTAGTTTCTCACTGAAATAGGCTACTGGCTTGTCTTCTTGGCTGAGTACTGCACCAATGGCTATTCCACTAGCATCATAGCGAACATGAAAATTTTTATTAAAGTCTGGTAATCTCAAGATTGGTTTTTCAATAATCTTTCTTTTGAGTAGCTAAAAAATCTTCTCTGTTGTTTCTGTCCAACGAAAAGGCTGATTGGCCTTCTTAATGGTGTCTACCATGGGTGTACAAATCCCAATGAAATTTTTAATAAACTTTCAATAAAAACTCACCAATCCATGAAAACTTTGTACCTCAAACAAACTTTTGGGAGATGGCCAGCTAACTATGGTTGCAACCTTTTCCGAATCCATTTTTAGTTCATTCTAAATAATCACAAATCCCAAATAAATTAACTCTTTCTTGAAAAAAGACCATTTCTTCAAATTTATCAGTAATCTATTTTGCTGCAGTTTTTCCAATACATACCTCACATGTTGAAAATGCTCTTCCTTCGTCTTGCTGAATATAAGTATATCATCCAGATATACAATCACAAATTTACCAATGAATTCCTTCAGCATCTCATTCATCAAATGCATGAATGTGCTAGGGGCATTGCTCAATCCAAATGGCATAACCAGCCATTCATATAAGCCTTCATTAGTCTTGAAAGTTGTCTTCCACTCGTCACCTTCTCGAATCTTGATTTGGTGGTAGCCGCTTTTCAAGTCTATCTTTGAAAAGTATGTTGCTCCACTCAAAAAATCCATCATATCATCCATCCGAGGTAAAGGAAACCTATACCTAATAGTGATCTTGTTAATTTCCCAGGAATCAGTGCACATCCTCCACTCACCTCCTTCCTTGAGAGCTAAAACAGTCAAAACTTCACAAGGGCTTAATCTTTCCCAAATTAGTCCTTTATCCAACAACTCCTGCACCTGCTTCCTGATTTCTTCATTGTCTTTCGGACTCATCTAGTAAGCAGCTTTTTTTGGCAAACTGGCTCCTGGAATAAAATCAATATGGTAACTAATACTTCGCTTTGGTGGTAATTTGTCCAGTAGATCATCTAGCACAATATCACTAAATTCCTACAGCATGTCCTGTATCCCTTTATGTAAATCAGTGACTTTAGTATGGATCAATGTTGGTTTTGGCCTTCGCACAACTACATATTTTATCTCATCATCCTCCATCTATCGCAGAAACTCTTTTCCACCTAACAGTAATGCTTTTGTCCCGCTGGTTTCTGTAGCATCCTCTTCCTTCATGGGCACTAGCGTATGCTTTATCCCATATTTAACAAACTTATAACAATTTGTTTCCTCGTCATGGACGAACTTCCTATCATACTGTCATGGTCCACCCAGCAGAATATGGCACACGTCCATAGGCATGATATCATAAGTCACCTTGTCCTTGTCTTGCTAATATGAAACTCTACTTTGCACTGCTCATCGACCAGCAGTTGGCGACCTTTCTACAACCAAGACACCCTATATGGAGTTCGGTGCTTCAACTTCTTCAAACCCAATATCCCCACCATTTCAGTAGCTACCAGATTATTAGTACTTCCATTGTCTATGATTAATTTGCACCATTTTCCATGCGACTTGCTCATAGTCTGAAACAATACTTTCCTCTGTGTTTGATCAGCTACTTCCTTAGCTAGTTTCAATAATACCTTGTCCAACACCAAGGCTTCCCTAGTTTCAGGTATATTTTCCACATCCTCCACTTCATCGGGCTAAGCGACATATGCTCCCCTCTGTCTAGTTTTTTCATTTTCAGGACATTCAATGGACCTATGTCCCCACTTGTGACACTTGTAACATTGATAGGCATTTCCTCTAACTCTGCCATTACCTCTTCCTCGTTGCTATGACCTTCCTCCTCTGGTGTTACCTTCCCTTTCAGTCTATCCCAAAGCCTTCAAACTACTACCCTCTTCATCACTATTGGTAGTCCTACCTCTTCCAAAGGACTGTCCCCGACCTCTACCAGAGCCACGTCCTCTTCTGGCATTCTGTTTCCTAGCAATATTTTCCTCCACCTTCAAAGCACTCTAATAGGATTCCTCTATGGTCTTAGGGGAAAGAATACTAATTTCATGTAGGATCTCAATCCGTAGACCATTTACAAACCTCGCTATTTTCTCAAGGATATCTTCAACATAACCAGCTCTTAGGTTTACTTTAAAAAATTCTTCAGTATATTCCTTTACGGTCATCATTCTTTGCCTTAGGTTCTGTACTTGTCTATAAAGGGAAATTTGATAATCTTTAGGTAGAAATTTTCTCTTCATTCTAGCAATCATCCTGTCCCATTTTTTAATCAATGGTTTGTTCAATCTCCTCCTTTTTACATGTACATTGTCCCACCATAGTGTTACATGTCCCTTCAACTTGGTGACAACAAACCTAATCCTCTTGTCTTCATTGATTTCATCATATTGAAAATATTTATCTAGCTCACTTATCCAGTTTAACAATGCCTCTGTGGACAAACTTCCATCATAATTATAGAGCTTCGGTCTTAGCTTGCTACTAGCCAACAAAACTGAGCTCAATAGTTTAATCTTTGGTCCTTCTTCATCTAACCCATCTGTCATGCCTATGTTTTCCTCCTCACTCTCATCCCCACCTTTCAGATCTCTACGCCTTCCTGCTTCCACTGCTGGCAAACGTGCAGTTAAAGTCCTAGTTTCTTCTCATAACCCTTCATCTGCTACTCTTTTGATGGCTCTACCTCGACCCCTTCTTCCTACCTCCATCTTTACTGAGAGAAAGGAACAAACTGCTCTGATACCAAAAATTGGTGGTGATCTCGAGGAGGGACACTTAGCTGTGACCGTTTAACTCTTATCATTTTTCGAATTAAACAGTGGTGGAGTTTTGGTGTGAGGTGTGATTTATGTTTTTCGGCCTGCCCTTGATACTGGCGTTGGGTTTACAAACATGGCCTATCACACCTACCGAGGGTATTTGGAATTCATTCTTGCATTTTCGTGGTCTGGTTCGGCTCTATGGGTGTGTTGTGCTTTTGCTTGGTTCTTGTGATGGTTGGTAAGCATTGTGCCTTGCTTGTCCCGTATGGTGGTTTGTTAGTGTTGTGCCTTGCTTGGTCCCTGTGGTGGTTTGTCAGCATTATGCCTTCGCTTGCTCCCTGTGGTGGTTTTCTTCATTGGTTCTTGGAGGTTTTCAGTTTGATTTTCCACCTACAAGTTGATACATCTTTGTCACTCAGCTCATACTTTGTCTCTACTCTATTTACAATGCTTGGTTTCTTGATGTTGGGTCTAGTGATGATTTGGCTCTATGTAAACACAAGTTCTTGCCTTGCTACTGCACTGGATGGCTCAACAAACTTGTTCTCAGGTAATTTTCTTGTTTCGGTTGCATTTCCTCCTTTCGTTTTTAAGTCTCTAACCCTTTGACTCCTTGGTGAGTAGGCAAAACTCTCTCATGGTTCTTCTATTGGGAGAAAGCCTTTGTTGCGAGTCTCGACTCATGTCCTCTATCATGGAGTTAGAATTTCTCCAGGTAAATCCTTGCTCCTTTCTTGGTTATTTGTTTCACTGTATTGTTGGTCTCATGGCCCTACTTAACTGCTGCCCTGTTTTGTGGTGGTGTGCAAGTCATTCTGAGGGAATGCTACTCCACAGCCTCATCCTTGGGAGTTTCCGTGGGCTTAGGGAAAACTTGGGTAGGGTCTTTCTATGGTTGTATCTTTCGTTTGCTTGCTCTATCTTTAGTTGGGTATAACCCTTTGGGTTTCACTTCCTCCATGTATGTGTGTGGTTTCAGGGGTTTTCATGCCCTCGTTGTTTGACTAGTATTAGTATAGTTTCAAGGGTTTTCATGCCCTCATTGTTTGACTGGGCTTGTGAATTGTAGTTTTTGGTTTTCATGGGTTTTGGAACCCTCCATGACTTTTGGGTTATATAATTTGTACAAAGAACTGTTAAATGGGAAATGAAATGGATGTATAGGAATGCATGAATGCTAAATATAAAAGTACCTAGTTTGTTTTGTTGAGGAAAGAAAAAATGTATTGTCTATGTTGGCTTTGCCTTTGTCTGGTTCCTGGTCTGAGATGCCTTCTATCACAAGATTCTTGTCGATGCCATTTGGCTTCTTAATGAGTTATTTCATTGTTTTGCTTTCAATACAATGTCTGAAACATTTATGCACAAGAAAATAAAAAATTGTCCTGCTTCCTTAATGACAGGTTCTAGATTCATTTGCTTTTATAGATATTCAAGACAATTGTAAATTACAAATCCTGAGTCCTCTCTTCTCTCTGGATGGCAGCCCCTTAATCAGGCTTTGGTTTTTCTTTTTCAATGCATTACTAGTAGTTTCTTTATAGTTGAGGAACTGTTCCTCAGTTACCTTTCAGTTATCTAACAGTTTCTTTAAACATGCTCTTAACTAATCCTATCTTGACTTGCTTGCCTAATTTTTAAAGAACAATGGTTGAGTCAGCCTTAATTTAAATAAAACAAAATAAAACAAAAACTCAAAATGTTTTTCTTTCTTTCCAGAAAAATAAAAAACATTTCCCAGCTATTTCCTTTTTAGTCAGATGCTCCTGCATCAAATGAAGTCTTCAAAATTTATTTTGTATTTACCAATTAGAATAAGATGCTTGCCTAAGCATAAAAAATTAGGAAATTATAAAATAGTATTTATAAGTATATCAAATATATTATTCAGAAACCTCATAGGAAAATTATTATCTTAGAAACATTATATAAAAAGAATGTGGATCTTACTTAAACAAAAATTGCATGGTAGAGTGTGTTGCTTTATGAAATTAATAATTGGCAGTGGATTTGATCTTCTCAATTAACAAGAATTTAGATATTATTGTGCCAAGAGGTGCTCTACAACCCAGTATGGGAGGAATGTGTAGTCATAATGTAAGATTATATGTAAAAAAAATGTAGGTGTTGAAGTTTTTAATTTTATCTTCCAATTCTATTTTAATTTTTCTCTATATTAATATAATTACTTTTTTAATAATTTAATTTACAAGTTTTAATAATTTAATTTTTTCCTTTTACTTAAGATTATTATTTCTATTTTATTGCACCGAGATGCACTCTACAACAAAGTATAGGGGAGACATGTAGTGTAATGTAAGATTGTATGTCAACATTCTTTAAATGTAGGTGTTTAATTTTTAAATTTTATCTTTTGGTTTTATTTTTATTCTTTTCTCTATTAATATATTTATTTTTTTAATAAGTTATTTTTATAAGTTTTAATAATTTAATTTTTTCCTTTTACTTAAAATTATTACTTTTATTTAATCTTTAAAAAATATTATAACTTTCTTAATAAATATTATAAATGATTATGTTATATTTTTTTAGTTATTTAACATTATATTTAATAACCCAATATCCCTTAGATCTCTTATCAAAGGATGGATTGGACAGGGAAAAGGTTACCCTAAGGAGATCCTATCATATCCCAAAATTGATAAACCATGAAAAAAATGTCACCATAATGTGGGAGACATCTTTTAGTAAAGTGGATGAAGGAGATCCTATCATATCCCAAAATTGATAAACCTTGAACAAAATGTCACCATAATGTGGGAGACATCTTTTAGCAAAGTGGATGAAGTTGTAAATGTCACCAGTCCCCCTCTATGGGATGGGTTCTTGGCTATCCTCAAATGCTTTTAGCTTTTGTAGAGTCTCTCTCCTGTATAATGCATAAACCCAACAAAAATATGGTGTGTGACAATGAAAATAATCAGAGTTACAACAATGAGTCCAACAATGAAAATAATAAAAAGTGAATAATGAATGGAAAACCCTCCTATTTATAATAAAATATTGAGTTATCATCGAATAATGATCAATAATAAAATATTATTGATCCCATTCTTCGAATTACCACTTGGAATATTTTATTATATTTGTTTAGGAGGGAAAAGGTATTTAAACATTTATTTAGAAATAATAAATAAATAAATGATTTATTTATTCTCTCAATGAATTACTTAAGGAATAATAAACAAATAAGGATGTATTTAATTATTCCTAAGGGATTTAATCAAATTTAACAAATAATAATAATTAATTAGCGATTAATTAATTATTGTTAGAGAAAAATATGATAAATAATGGTTTATCTATTTATTTTTCATGATTGGTTCAAATTTAACAAGGAATAATAATAAAATAGTGGTTTAATTAATTATTCGTAGAATAACATCAAATAAATAATGATTTATTCAATTATTCTTCATGGGCTTAACTATAAATTACTTAATAAAGGTGGTTTATTAGGTAATTTATCACAGTGAAAGCAATTTTACTAGGGTAAAATTGGCTTTACATGGTGTACTTCAGTCCATCTAGTAAATTATGCCAGCTGATCAATATTTTGGTGATAACAGATTTCCCCCCAATGTACGAGTGTTAGAAGAAAAATGTATTACCGAAGTACGATAAAGACACAATCACGTAGAAAACACAGGGGATTCAAGGAGAGAGAAAAAGAGACCAATGAAGTTGAAGCTGAGAGAGGATAGTGACAGAGGGGGCGAGACTAATGCAAGTCTCCTTTTTTGTTGTGGTACTAGACCCCAATGAGGCGAGGGAGGCATACCCATACTCGCTGATAACTTAGTAGAAAAATAATGGTTTGCCTAGAAATATGAAACTAAGCAATCAAGTACACGTTGAATGGTACATGACACATTGGCATAACAAAGCCAAAAAATAATACAATGTGTCCCATATACATAATGCACCTGGTAAAACATGATTCAGGACTGAATACAATAATATATGAGTACATGAGATACAAAGTCCTTTCCCTCAAAAAAACGGGTGGGAGGGAGGGTAGAACAACCAAAAAATCCATGTTGAACAAGGAAGGGATCTGCAAAACTGAATGAATCATCTAGAGGAGGTGTGCATGCTATGAACACTGTGATCAGTAGGAACTAAACCCATCAACTCTACGGAACTACATCTAAGGCTGTAGCATAGTAGGTATGCATACGGACATGTGGGGGCCTAACTAAAGGGCCACCCCCTCATGAGGTATGAAACATCTCAAACATACCCGAGAATCACTGGTACAATCTGTCGCATCACTTGACCATCAAGTGTATGGATCACGAACATGAAACGACCAAGTCAAAGGCAAATAATGAGACCCTCTGCTTGATCCAAGGCATCAAACAAGAATGGAAGTTGGAACCAAGATACACTACCCTCTAGGCCATTCTTCTGGAATAAATGAGATGATTTCGATAGAATAGGGCCCGCGATAGATGAGGCAATGAGGAACCTCAACTAAAGCACGAGGAAAATAGTAATGTGATTGATGGAATAACACCAGGGATAATGGGGAAAAGTGGACTGAGGAACAAACAAATGACTACCCTTTTAATGATATATTGTGGCATGATATGATGGGACATGAAATAGACTCCAAGAATGCAAAGGTGACTCATCGCGGATGCTCTAAACAAGGGTGCCTCGATGACACTGCCACACAGACTAGGCCCATTGCGGACCAATAAAACATGAGTAAATGATTGTTACTCATGATGAAGATCTACATATGGTATGAAAAATATTAATAGGAGGTGGACGGTAAAATACAAGTGTCACTTTATGACGAAATTCGATTTTGAGAGGCGACGAAGTGACCCTTCTTGGAAAATGGTTTCTAGGTGAAGTGTAAAATAATATAAAATAGAAGAAGACCCATTGTAGATCTGGGTGAGATATTTCCAACGGTGTTGACAGTTTGTCAAATTGAGCTCCAGTCTAGTCAGAATATGTGACAGAAAAATTGTAGATTTTTTTATGAAAGGGCATTTTCCCTCCAATTTGGATTCATTTGCTAATTCAGCTGTGGTGAATTTGTAGAGGAGGATAAGGCCCTAAATCTTGTGGAGATCATAGTGGGCAAGGCAAACGTCAGAATCAGGATCTGCGACTTTCAAGTAGGCAGCCTTACTCATCTCTTCAATTTCAGTGATTTATTTCCTTCTTTTTTTACCTGGCAGATCCCTGAGAGACCCTTACCCTTGCTCACTGTCGCAATGCACATTTTGGGGCCAGAAGTGTGATCTCACTCATAGGAAACAGTTGAAAACTTGCGAGATCACACTTACTGCGCTGAAAACTGTGATTTGTGGCTGGAGGAAGGGTTGATATGCTGGCCTGGTGGGGGTTGCAATTTGATCAATGTAGTCAGTTGTTTTATTTTCTCAACTGAGAACACATGTGGTGTTTTGCAGATATGGCAAAGCTAAAAATCAATTGGTGTGAATGAGACTTGGATATTCTTCGATCCAAGATCCAGGGGGATCAGGCAGTTTGAGGGACATTGGCTTGTTATGGGGATCTCAAGTTGCTATAGAACTCACTAATGAGGGTAGGTGAGCCCTTGCTATCAAGAATTTTGAGCTATTGGGATCCAGACCAAGAGGTGTTTGTCATGCAGGAGCACAAAATCGAGTTCACATTATGGGATATTTACTTCTTGACCGAACTGCCTCCCCTCGGAGTGGTGGGGGATATTCATTCGGTGTTGCCTTGTGGGAGGAACATTACTTAGTCTATGGAGTTCCATTATCGATGGGTTGTTCGTGTCAAGGGCATGACTATCCCGTTTGTCGATCTAGAGACGCTAGAGAAATAGATTGTTTCCGCAGCTGTGCTACGGCTTTTGGGCAACCAAGTGTTCCACCACATAATTGGAGGGCCGATGATGTTAGTTGAGAGTGTTTTGGATGGGACCTACTATGGGTTGGACCAAATGATGCTCTCATCGGTGAAACGATAATTGAATCTTTGTAGGAGGCAGGTGAATCGTCACTGCACTTTGGGTATAGTATTGTGTGAGTTCTTCTTTGAGAAGATACCCACTATCTGTCCTCACGTATAGATCCAAGATGGGGGGCCTGCAGGAGCTTAGGATGTGTCACTGGGGCAGCTACTTCAGATAGGAGGAGGGGTAGGCAGAGGGGTGTTCTGACTCGAGTTTTTTGCACACTGGGACCAGATGCCCCTTTACATTGATGACTACCCTTATAGTGGGATGAAATATAAGGGGGATCCTGACTTGCCACTTCTGCCCGGGTGAGCAAGGGGACCAGCCAGTAAGTTTTAAGTTTTTGTGTTTTATGGTGCATTTTATATTTCTGTTACATGTATGTGTTAATGATAGTGAAACATATTGTATGAGGACATAGCACCGGTGAAGCCAGTAGGATATGCAGGCTGAGCCGTAGTGCCTAGGGCTGCAGATCATGGGACATCATCGTCATAGCAGAGTCCAGAGGATATTGCATTGCTTTCTGATTTGCATCATATGTTTGATGTACTCTTGACCGGGGTTTTGAAGCATGGATGGCATGACTTAGAGGATCGATACATAGATGAGTGCACCTTTCTTGCCTCATACTAGTGAGGTATCGTGCAGCGTGTTGCAATGGAAAGTCAGGAAGTACATGATTTACGTGTAGGTGGAGAAAAGCCTTTGGTGCGAGATCCGCGAGACAGTGACTAGATGCAGGGACATGTGGGTCCCTTTGATTGTGATTTTTGTAACATGCTATGGTCATGTCAGATGTATTTAGAGTTATGGCTCAAAACAACTTTATGATACATAATATGATTAATCATTTTGTATGACGATGATGGTTCCCCATTTGTGTGGTTATCTTCTGTGGTATACATGTGATAAATGCCAATCTAGAATGTTGTTTGCAATGGTATCTACGTAGTGATTTTGGGCTCTAGGCACATGACTGAATGTAATGGTTTCAAATTCACATATGAGTAGCTTCGCTCATAGATATTTTCTAAATAGGACTTGGTTATGCACATGATACACACCATTCAATTACATCACAAGTAGCAAGGAATCTAAACAAACATGAAGATGAAGGATGCGATGAGTGAGGGAATCAACTAATAAACCCATCACTACATCATATTCGGCCTGATGATGGTGGCAGACCCAATGGACATGTCGTTTGACAGGACTAACATATGCAAGGGGGTAAAAATGACCCGGGCTGCCGAGGTTAGATTCTGGGAGAAGTGACTTGCACCATCGGCATGGCCGATATACAGTGTGGCTGATGGATCCATCTGAAAGGTACAAAAGAAAATGGATGAGATGATGTGATATACCTAACTTTATGGCATAAATAAAGACACACAAATCAAAGGGATGTGTTTTGAGAAACATTTTTGGAGGTAGAGCGCATTGGGAGAATTAGGAAGGAGATGGCCTTCGAAATCCTCATGAAGGAATGCCCTCTTACTCAAGTGTAGGGGTAATCAATGGTAGACGTAGCTTCCATGGTGTCCTCATTGGACTGGGAGATGGGTGGATAGGACAAAGTCTGACTACATGATGCGGAAAAATTACCTGGTGCAACAACCTAAGGAATAAGGTTCACATACGCATCATCTGGAATGGTATACGATGGAATGGTAGACATAGGGTCTACTAATGTTGAGGCCTCTGATTTTATCGAAAAAGATTCAATAGAAATGCATGCAGCAACCTCAGGAAGGTTTGTCAGTGAGGAACTCAAGGATGACAACATGTAAAGAATGGGGCCTCTGGTTTCCGTCATCTTGACATTGGGGGAGGGGATCACAATAGAGGGGCTAGAGTTTCCATGTTCTGGTTGACTAGTAGTACCATAATCCATAGGTAGAGGAGTATAGGCTCTACTACGAGTGGCCCCGTATTCACAAATCACCCCAAGTCAATCACGAAACTCATCAAGACCGGAAAACAATGGGAATAGTGACCATGAAGATCACAAAGGGCATGGTTTGTGCAAATCATTTTGAGTTTCTCAGGTGGGACCAGTATGTCAACATGGACTTCTGAAATATTTGACTTAGGGAACGCTTCATGAACCAAAGGTTTGAGTTGAGGAAGTTCGGGACAATTGTTGGTGGGATTCCCAACAACTTCACACAAAGTGCACAGCTTTGGGGCCTTAGGGGCTAGAGGAGCTTGAGGAACCTTGTCCTTCAAATCTTTCTTTTTGGCTTTGCCCCCCTGGCTAGATGCTTTCGCAACAGGAGTTGGTTCATGTTGAGGTGGTGATGGTACTGAAGCAATGACAGGGGTCATGGGGACTAGTTGAACCGTAGTCAAAGCGTGATACGTTCTTAGCTGACCAAGCAGAATGTTTGTAGGGAAGTTGATGTACCATACTGGGATCTTGAGAGTGATGTTAGGAAGGACTAGCGAAGCCATGATAGGTATAGAAAAAATCCCCAGGGGGGAATAAGAAAGGTATCTGGCTGACTAGATAATATCCATGTAGAATAGCTCCTGGATGGTTGAGACCTAAAGGAACAATTCTTGGAGGGAACATAGGAGATGCACCCACAAATGGAGGAGGCCCTAGGGAAGTGGGTCGATATGGTTCAGCTGGAAGAGTAATAGTAGGATGCTGAGGAGCTGGTTATTGATCAGGTGTACCCAGCAACAAAGCATCAGGCATTGATGGATTTAGTTCTAATTTATTTAAGGCTTATTGACCATTCATCGACCTAAATGCAACTTTTCTTACTTTAATTCCAAAGACTAACAATTTTAGCTCTACAAATGATTTTCGTCCTATCGTTTTATGTAATGTAATTTACAAGATCATATCCTCCATTATTCTGTGAAGATTTAAGCCCTTGTTAAATCATATCATTGAGCCAGAACAAACTAGCTTCGTAGAAGATAGACAGATCTTCAACAAGATCATCACAGCACATGAAGTTGTTCATTTTCTTAACAAAAGCAATAAGTCAGGGATGGTCATTAAACTTGATCTATCTAAGGCCTTTGACAAAATGAACTAGAGTTACCTTCTTAGAACCTTGGTTTCCTACAAGTTTTCTCCTAATTAGATTTGTTGGATCCACTCCTTAATCTCCACCCCTTTCTTCTCTATTATAGGGAATAGATAGCCATATTGAACCTTCAAAGCTTCTCTAGGACTTTGTGAGGGAGATCCCCTTTCTATGTTCATGTTTATTCTAGCAATGGATGGCTTAGGCTATTACATGAAGGTGTTTGTTGGTCATGTGCTTCTAAAGGTATTAATATTATGTAGACAGGATCTTCCTATCACCCATCGATAGTTTTTTTATGACATTATGTTTTTGTGGAACCCACCATTTAAGAAATCAACACCCTGAAAAATATCCTCTCTAATTTTTATAGGGCCTTAGGCATGAATACTAATGGTAATAAATATAGCATATACTTATTCAACACAAATAAGTTGATGCAAAGGAATATGGAGAGAAATATGGATTTTCAAATTGGAATGTTGCCAGCTAAATACCTTACCATTCCCCTTTGTGGCCAATTCACTGTGAGTATCTTGTTGGTCATATATCAAAGACAAGATTGTGAAAAGACTAGATAAATGAACATTTACAATGTTAAACCCTCCTAGTCGTATCACACTACTAAATTTTGTCCTCCAAGTGCTCGTAATCTATCAACTCGCAATACTCCCATCATCAAAAGGATTTTATAAGGAAATTGTTTCCAATTTCCTTACATTCTTATGGTAGGGTGTGTAGAAAGCCCAAAATTCTACATTGCTTTCTTAGGAGAAAGCTTGTATTCGGAAATGGGGAGGTGTTCTTGGGTTGAGAGACCGAAGAATTCTCAACCAAACAATGGGTGCCAAGATATGGTGAAGATTGATAATGGATGGATAAGAGCTATGGAAAAAAATATGGACCTGAAAATACAACCCAGTTAAAACCTAAGCATAAAACATGAGGTGGGTGGACTACCTAGTAGGATCATCAATATGGAATATGGAAAAAGATAAAAGGTACCTTATATACGAACATTCATTTTCGAAAATATGAAATGGGAAAATAGTAAAATTTTGAGAAAAATCCTATTAGCAGCTACCAAATCTTGAAAACAGGGAAGAGCTACAGAATATCCAAGAATACATTATAGGGATAAGGGTACTAGTGGTTCCAAACTTCTAGAAGGATACTCCAAACCATGCCCAATGAAGAGAATGGAAATCACAAGAGCACTGGGATGAGAGAAGGTTCCTTTAGTATTGGCAGACCCTAAATACACAATTAATGGACTGGAAGATCCAAGTAGCAAGAGGCGAAGATAAGGTGATATGGGGTTACCAACCTCAGGGGACATTTACTATCAAAAAGGCCTATTATATCCTACATAATTAGACTAAAATTCTAAGAGAGGCTTTTAAATTTGTGAAAGATTTGGAAAGGTCATCTATGGCCAAATGGTGCGGTGCTCCCAAATTTGGACAAAAAAATTATTAAATTAAATCACACTCCAAAGCTTTAATTAAATCAAAACTCTCAAAATTTATTTTCCCAAAAGATTACATGACTATTTATTTAGAGGAGAGAAGTCTCTCAAATCTCTTCTAGAGAAACTTCCTCCTAGATATTTGGAGGAACTTGAGAGTTAACCTCTCAATTTTAGGATTTTATCCTAACTTCCCTATCTCCTAATTAATTATAGAATGACTCACTAATTCTAGAAAATCCTAGATTATTTAATTAAATAATTACATAAAATTAAATATGAGATGCTCATGCATCATACTACCCAAGTAGAAAATTTCCATGGCCTCTTGACCATGAGTCTTGTTGTTGTGTCTTCCTGGATCCCATATATAATTTTTTTCATGTTCTTGTACTTTTCCATTCGCTTCTCGAACTTTACTGTAACTCCACTCCTACTTTTCATGTTGTAAAACATTTGTCTTCACCATGATTCTACTCACCATTTCAAGAGGAATTTTCCTAAACATGAAAACCATCAAAAGATGAGTACATGACCATACCAGCATACCTTCACTCTTATCCCATGCTTGTAAACTTGTTTCCCGAAATGTTTTCTCTGCTTGATTGAAATTTTTCTCGATGTTGCCAACGAATTCTTCAACCTTCATATTTACAACAACTTTTAGAAGTTTTCCATCCTCACATTCTATCTTTGGTTCATCATCCCTGATGAGCATTCCATTCAAGTATTGTTCTTCATCTCTGATAAGAACAAAATTTGGATTTTGTTCTCTTTCTTCGTCTTTCTCAATCTTCACAATAGTTTCAAAAGATTGTTCATCACCTGTATAAAAACCTTTGTGAGTTTCTTCCTCATACTCAGCTTCTCTAAGTTCTTCCTTCAACCTGTATCTCACCTTTTGTCTTTGTTTCTTTAAAATTTGTATGATGACATATGATTCTTTATCATAAGAAGAGTATTTTTGCTTGGCTTGATTAGTTTTTTCACTATAGTAGGCAAGTGGTTTTCCTTCTTAACTTAGAACATCTCCTATTGTAGTTCCACTCACATCAATATCAACCTCTGAAATGATTTTTGGAGTTTGCCAATTGATTATGGCCTTCGCTTTCTCCTGGTCCATATTTATTCCTTCCCTTGAAATCACAAAGCCAAAGGACAATAGTTCTGTCTTCATGAAACTACACTTCTTTAGATTGATTAACAATTTCTCCTGTTATAGCTTCATTAAGAACTTTTGAATATGTCTTAGGTGCTCTTCTTTTGATTGACTATGGATTAAGATATCATGAAGGTAAACTATAACAAATTTTCCAATGAATTATTTTAAAACTTCATTCATTAGCCTCATAAAAGTTTTGGGAGCATTAGTAAGTCGAAAGGGCATTACTAACCATTCATAGAAACCATTATTAGTTTTAAATGTTATTTTCCATTGATCAACTTCTTTGACTCTAATCTGATGATATCCATGTTTTAAACATATTTAAAAAAAAAATATGTAGCACCACTTACACAATCTATAAGATCATCAATATGGGGTAATGGAAACCTACACCTTATTGTAATTTTGTTGATTGCTCGAGAATCTATGCACATTCTCCATCCACCATCCTTTTTTGGAGTTAATACTGTTGGAAAAACACATGGACTTAAGCTTTCTCAAATAAGACCTTTATCCAACAATTATTGCACTTGATTTTTAATCTCTTCATCCGAAAACAAGCACCTGGAATGAGGTCAATATGATGGCTAATACTTTTAATGGGGGGAAATTCATCAGGCAATTCATCCACTAAAATATCAATAAATTCATTCAACATGTTTTTAATTTCTTATGGAAGATCATTCATATTTTTATTTGTGAGGACTACCTTTGGCTTACTGATCAAGGCAAAATTTATCTCCTCATGCTTGATTTCTTGAAGAAATTATTTCCTACTAAGTAACATTACCTTGCATTGGTCTTCTTATAGTTCTTTGTCATTTTCCAAAGGCAAAAGTACATGATTTTCACCATCCTTTTCAAAAGTGTAGGTATTTCTCCTTCCATCATGCATTGCTTTCTTGTCATATTGCCATGGCCTTCCATGTAAGATATGGCATACATCCATAGGCATAACATCACAAAGAACTTTATCCTTACAATTTCCTATTTGAAACTCCACTTCACATTGTTCATTAACTATTATATGATGTCCTATTTGCAACCATGAAACTTTGTAAGTAGTAGGATGTTTATTTTTTCTTAAATTTAACTTTTCTACCATTTCAGTAGATACTAAATTATTAGTACTCCCACTGTCAATGATAACTTTACAACACTTTCCTCCTAATTTACAAATAGTTTTGAACAATGTTTTTCTTTGTGTGGGTTCCATTACTTCTTCTTGAGATTTTAATAAAGTTATTTTCATCATTAAGGATTCACCAGTTTCAGGTAGATTTTCATGTGTAGCAGATTGTACACTTTCTGTATCAGTTTGTGTTATATGTGTGCTTCCTTGACTAGAAAATATTAATGGACATTCATTAGCCTTATGACAAACTTTCTTACTTATGTAACATCTTACCACAAAATATCAGCCTCTACCTATTTGATATGGTCTTCGTCCTCTGTAATCTCCTCTTGACGATTCTTCCTGTTGTGAACTACTACCTTCTTCTCTTTGAAATCTTCCACTAAAACTTCCTCTGCTTGATCATCCTTGGCTTGATGATTCTCTGTTGAATTTTCCTCTACCTCTTACTGTGTTTCATGCTCTTCCTCTTTGACTCTGCTTCCATGCCAATTTTTCTTCAACCTTAAGAGCTATCTAGTAATCTTCTTCAACTATTTTTAGAGACAAAATATTCAATCCATTAATGTATCTAGCTAATTTTTATTCATCAGTTTCTAGATGACCATATGTTATACTCAATCTATAAAACTCCTCTCTATATTATTTTACAGACATAAATTTCTGCTTAGGATTTTTCATCTAGTGAAAGATATTTAACTGATAATCTTGAGGAAGAAATTTACCTTTGAGTTTAGCCACCATCCGATCCCAAATAGTGATCTTTCCTTTATTTTGATTTCTCCTTTCATCTTGCACATTGTCCCACCATAACATAACATGTCCCTTTAATCTGGTCACTGTGAACTTAACCTTCTTCTCATCTTAGGCTACACCTTCATAATCAAAATATTTGTCAATCTATCAATTCTTCAGGATTTAAAATGCCTTCATACATAGGCAAGTCTAATCTTGGCGTGGCACTTATTCCCATCATCTTGATTATCTTCTCTTCTTGAGTTTCTTCTTCAGTTTCTTTTTCTGAGTTTTCTTCTGCTTCACTAATAACACCAATGTCGACATCTCTTTGATGTATTGTCACCAATGCGTCCAATCTAGTTCTAATATGTCTTACTTCATCAATTGAAACATGATTTGCAGTTGGTCTTCCTCAACCAATTCCACCTCCTCTTGCTCCTCTACCTCTATGGTCCATCTTTTAATAAAAAGAATAATTCCTTATTGATTCTTATATAAATCCCTCCTAGCTCTCAACTTTATTTTTATGACATATATTTACCCTTATACCTCCACTTAAAATTACAAAACTCTTTTATTTATAATCCACTTATATGAAATATAAAATTATAATTGTAAATATGGAATACCACCATATATAAAAACAATTCACTACACATCCACTTATTCTCTCATACATTTTTATTTAAGTTGTTAGGATATTCCAACACATAGGAAATAGTTGAGTATAACTTGGTCTAGTGTAGAGTTAGGTAAAGTGCATTTATTTACTATGTACTTTTTGTAACTTACAATCCGACGGTCATGATATGCTCTAGACATGAAGTGATCTGAAGGTTCATTCTCTCCTTGGTATTACCAACACTTGATCTGTGGCTTAACACTCGATTGGTCCATGATCTCTATTTAAAGAGCATGGAGGGTCATTTGTAAGGTGACCATTCATGAGAGAAGCTTATGTAAATTTTCTTTTATCAATAAATTGCCTAAAGTGACCCCGTTGGCTCAAGTCATGGATTGTTTCCCTCTTTGAGTGTTTTAACCACGTCAAGAACACTGGTGTATTGATTTGTGATCTGTTTGTGATTGGTGTCCTTTCGTTTTCTATCTGAGGAACTTACCCTGTAAATTCCTACTTGGTATCAGGGTAATTTGAGGGTTGCATACATTCGTGATCCAAATCTGAAGCAGGTACAACTAAATCTGACTGTCGTTTCCTATATCTACCGTTTTTGGTTGCTTTCGGGCTGAGAGGACTACTCTATTGTGTTAGGAGCATCTGTTCCAATGAGGATCCCCTTTCGTTTCACATGAAAATGTTTCAGGTATCCCTAGCTACGTCATTTTTAAGGTCTGTAGGTATGCAACCTTTATTTGTAGTTTTAGTTATTCATCACTCTATTTATTTCGGTTGATTTAGCTCTCTATTTTTTATTACCAGATCTATACCTTTCATTTATGTGTATGCTCTTTGCCTTGCGACTCTGTGTGATCTGTGCAAATTAGAAACAGCAAGGAAATATTTTTCTCATGCGTATGCTCTTTTTCATCGCGTCTTAGTGTGATCTCAGAAAATCAGAAACATTGAGGAAAATATTTAGTTTCTGGCAAAAACTAACTTCAAGCCATAAGGTTTGTTTTTTTTTTTTTCATTTTCATGTTGGGTTGTGTGGTTTTTTGTTTTGTAGGAAAAAAATGGATTTTTCAAGCAAGCACACACTCCAAAGCTTTGGTGACTAAAGAAATAAAATAAAATAAGAAAGCCACTTCCCCTTTTCCAAAAATTACTAACCTTTTAGACTAGCTCACATGGTTCAAAGTTACTTTATGAGAATAGAGGTCTTGGGTTCAAGTCTTTCTTTTTGTTGAGTTACTTTTTCAAAAAGCACATGTAACTTATGTTTTAAAGTTACTTTATGTAAAAGTGTTCTCACCCATTATAAAAAGTGAGTCACTTATAATTCTAAATTCTCTTCATCTTTTATTTAAGTTACAATTTAGTGGGTAGCTCATAAAGTGCCATTGTAAAAGTGATTTTCACTTATTTATAAAAGTGGGTCATATATATTTTTTTAAAGTAAGCTAGTTAGATAAAGTTTGGAAAGGGAGGGGGGGATTTTGTTTAAAATATAACATTATCATTCACTTACGCACATTCACATACTTTGTCAGCATCTTCAACAATGTTTCTTCAAAAAGCCATAACTTCTTCATCCGAAAGCTGTTTTCAAAGCCTTTTTTTTTAATTGGCCTAATTTTTCAAGATATTTCCATTGGGACACTTATTTTCATCGTCTACATCTTTAGTTTCTATTAAAATGGAAAATCCATCTTTAGTTTCTTGACAGCACTAACTACTTCCAATGGTTATCCTACATTATGGATTTACTTAGAAGTAAAGGTCTTTATATAATAGCCTCGGGCCAAGAAACTAAACCTAAATAGAAGATAAGGCAGCTAAATGGGAAAATAGGCAAGATCAAGCATGTGGGTTGATAGGGATGTCTATTTCTCTAGACCTTATATTTGATATCACAAAACTTGATACCCTTGATGAAGCAATGAAACAACTCAATAATTTTTTTGGAATTGAAAATGAAATTAGATCCCATAAACTTGAAAATGAGTTGCTTACGTTGCACCCCAATAATTTTTCTTCCATTGAAGTTTGTCCAACTTCAAGACTCTTAGACTTCTCTTGGAAGGTGTTAAGGTTAAGAGAGAAGATGGTAGCCTTATCTATTCCATTCTTACTAAGTTAGGACCAGCCTACTCTGTGTTTGTTTCCACCTTCCATTCTACTAGAGAAGCCTTTATTTCTCAAGGACAGGCCTATAATTCCCCCTCTTTTGATGCCTTTCATGATTCTTTAATAAGATAACAAGAAAAACTCTTACATCTTGGTCTTCTTAATCTTGGAAACTCTTCTACGAAAGCCTTAGCCGCCCAATAGCAACCAAGTTCAAGGAATCCTAAGAAGAAGCATCCTAAAAATAATGGTCCTAAACAAACCAAGGGTCCTAAGCACTTTCAATCTTAGCATGAAAAATCAATTCAACAGAATTATAAGGCAAATAAAAACAAAGGGAAGAAGACTGATAGACATTGCAAAGTTTATAATCAAGATGGCCACCTAGAATCCAAATCCTTTAAGAAGATGGGTGCCTTGGAAGCAGCAATGAAGAAGCATAACATCCATTTAGATCACTCTTCAACTTCAACTTCATCTTTAGGAATAGAACTTTTTGCATGTGGTTTTCAAGCATCTCTGTCTGCTTATCCACTAAATGTATCATCTTCTTCTCATTCTCATGAGTGGCTCATTGATTCAGGAGCTTCTTATCACATGGCCAAAAACAAAGCCATGTTTTCTTCTTTAAATGATTGTAACACCAAAAATATATATGTTGGTGATGATGGATCTCTTAGTGTTGTAGGGACTGGAACTATGCATCTAGAAAATGGTCAATTTAATGATGTATTATGTGTTCCTACCTTATCTTGCAACCATCTATCTATATATCAGATAACTCATTCTAGTGAAGGCAAAACCATTGAATTTTCACCTCATGATGTTGTAATTAAAGACCTCAGAGATTCTAGATAGATTTTAGCTACTGGAATTGCTTATGATTCTACTAGGTTGTATAAGTTTAACAACTTTGGGTCATCAACTCTTACCTCGGTATTTGTTGCTCATAATGATGAAATGAGAAAACTTTGGCATGAGTGATTTGGTCACTTAAACTATCGCTCCCTTCAAAATCTATGTAAATAAAATATGGTGACAGTTCTTCCTATGGTATCTTGTAGGGATGGCTTTTGTTCCGGATGTGTACTCGGAAAACATCATCAGGATAGTTTTGAGAATTGTGCCTCATGGCACACCTCAGCCCCTTTACAGCTTGTGCATAGTGATTTATGTGGTCCACTTCTAGTTGTTTCATTCTCTGGTTACAAGTATTTCTTAACTTTCATTGATGATTTCTTGAAACTCACTTGAGTATACTTCTTAAAACTCAAGAGTGAAGTATTTAACATGTTCTTGACCTTTAAGGCCTATGTTGAGAAATAATCTAGACATCAAATTCTTAAGATAAGATCTGATAATGGAGGAGAATATGTTAACAACAAATTCATCAAGTTTTACACTGAGCATGGAATTCAAATGCAACATACTGTTCCATATACTCCATAACAAAATGGTGTAGTTGAAAGGAAGAATTGCACCTTAAAGGAAATGGCTAATTGTATGCTTCAATCTAAAGGACTTAGTCTTAATTTTTGGGCAAAAGTAATTAACTATGCAAATCACATAGTAAATCACACTCCTACTAAGGTTTTAAAGAATATCACTCTAGAAGAAGCATGGAGCTCAATTAAACCGAATGTAAGTCACTTTCATGTTTTTGGAAGTGAAGCATGAGCCCATATTCTAGATGAGAAACATAAAGCCTTAAAACCTAAGAGTGAAAATATATTTTTGTTGGATATTCTGAAGATGTCAAAGGATATAGACTTCTTTCATCTAAATCCAAAAATGTTATCATTGGAAGAGATGTAAAGTTTGCTCAAAATATATCGGCCTACGAGCCTATTTCAATGGATGTGCCACCTCTCTCTATCCCTTCTAATACTGAAAATATCTCTTCTTCAGATGATGACAGCGAGGATGAAAATCCTCCCCCACATTCTCAAGATCCTCTTTCAGCTCCTCAGCTTCCAAAATGGGTTCGTTCTACTCAGGATGCAGCAAGTTCTCTTGCAGGTGATCCTACAGATCAGTGATGTACATGTTCTACATTTGATAGAGTCTCTTCTTTACTGGCTCAAGCTTCAGTGAATTATTATCCTGACACCTTTGCAGAAGCTTCAGGCCATCCAGATTGGGATGCAACTATGGATGAAGAATATCATTCATTATTGGCAAATGATGCATGGGATCTTGTTCCTCTTCCAAAGGGAAGAAAACTTGTTCGATGTAAATGGGTTTACAAAATCAAGTTTGGACCAGATGGAAAAGTTGATAAACATAAAGATCGTCTTGCTTCTAAGGGGTTTTCACAAGTTGAAGGTGTTAGCCTTGTTGGCGTTTGGCCCAAAAAATGGATCCAAAATACTCTGAAGTCTTAAAGAGTTGATTAAGATCCTCCCAAGATCGAAACAATCATATGCTAAAAGCCCTCAGAAGGGTGAGAAGACGCTATCGGGAGGCTAAAATTCTCCAAAACAGTGAAAAAATAGAATATTGCAGGCGCGAACAAAGCAATGCACAACTTTCGTTAGATCTGGCCGATCAACGGCCCAGATCTAACCGGCTAAATTGCAATCAGCCACGCTGAAGGGACACTTAATCAGCGAGTCACATCAGCAGTCATGGCGATGGAGAGCACAATCTATAAAGCCCCAAGGTTGAGCGATTAGCTATTGTGATCACATCGCTACATCGCAACGGAACATTACCAAGGGTCGGGGGGCCCACATCGCATCACAGGTTTGCAATCGACTGGAACATACACTGTGTTATATGAAGATCCTTAGACAGAGCGATATGCAATTGCGATCAGATCGCATAGCAAGATCACATCGGAATATTGCGAAGGAGGAGGGCCTCTATACAGGTGGTAACACCGGTTACGATGAGTCCCGAACCTGAAAGGGTTTGGAAATGAAATCCATAAGATTTGAAGTCCAGAGGGAGGCCAATTTTCATGTATTTCCCGCATTTTTAAGTATTTTAAAATACAAGGGGAACAAAGGGACTAGGCCAGCTGCAATAGACAACAGCGACCCAAAGGGCAGAACCAATGAGAGAATAGGCCATGTTTAAGGAATTTTGAGGTTTGAAAAGAACAAAGAAGGGCAGGATTTACACAGTTGCACTGTTTTATGTATAAAATATAAACATTTATGGTTATCATTTGAAAGAGACTGTTGCAGGGATTTAATAGGCCCGATAGCCACTCCATTTGCAAGATCAGGTGGCCAGCCATCCTTAGAAGCATTGTGCAAAAAATTTTAGATGCCAGAAGAGGGATTCGATCGGGATACAGCAGCCGGCGGACAGATCCCAGAAAGGGAAAGAGAGGGGCCACAACATGATGCAACCCGAATCAAATGATATCATGGAGCATCGATGGTCAACTGTCATAACAAACATGATGGGGCATCTCTGGCATGAGAAAGCTCGTAGGTATCATAGCAGGCTACCCAAAATATCTGAATGTGGTTATTCCTTTGTCATAAGAGGAAAACCACCGAGCCATGCCTGCCTATTGAGGGAGTCAAAGGGTTAAGGGACAGATCAGACAAGATTAAGACTCTAAGCCTTCTAGAGAGCTCAAGAGCATTGTAAAGGGCCTATAAAAGGCAGAAAACTAGATGTAACAAGGGTTCAACTTTTGGAGATTATTCCTCCTCTGTTCCTTCAAGATTCTCATTTGCGTTCTTTAGTAATACAAATTTCTTTTATTGTTATATGTTCAATGTCCATTTCTCTTCTGTTCTATGCTTGCACTCAAACAATTTGTTCAGGTTTCTTTGTGTTTAAGGCCAGATAATTTTCATCTTATCTTTGCTTTGATATATTAGATTTGCAAGCTTCTTTGCTACCTATACCTAGCCATTTATATGTGTTATTATATATGCATATGCCGATACCGTCAGTAAGCTCATTTGCTGCCTATAGCTAGCCATTCACATATGTTCATGTATGCAATCTACTGGTATAGTTAGTATTCTCCATCTATCCATTAAATCTACAAACTATTGAGCATTAGTGGTCTAAAGCCTTGTGTTTTTTTGGATGTTCATGCATGTCTTGAGTGAGAATAGAGTTGAAATGATTATTTGACTTGATCCAAACCATCATCCATTCTAGTAGTTTAGAGAACAATATTGAAGATTATATGTTACCAGGCATCTCCAAGAAGCAACCATAGGAGAGTTTCCTGGAGTGCTAACATAATTGGCATCGTTACCGGGAGAGGAAACTAAAGCTCAGCTTCCCTTAGAAATGACACAGACCCAAACTTCATGATAGACAAAGTCTGGGCACATTTTTGGTTGTAATCATCTATCTGGCGACTCTGCTGGAGGCTGAACCTCTTGGCAACTCCACTTCATAATTATGGCTCAACTTGTGAGGCATACTCGGAGAAATCCTCAGAAATCATAATCTGACCCAATACCTGACCCTGAAAAGACCATCAAAGAGAAGAAAGTATTTCAGAAAGGATCATCAGGTTCAGGTAAACCTAAACAATATTCTATATCTCTTCAAGAAGATCCTGCAATAGAACAAATACATGTTGAGAGTACAGATTCTAATACTAGCAGTGAAGAAAAACTCTCAGAAATTCATAAAGCTCCTTATTCTTTAGTTTCTCCTTTTGTTGTCAGCCCAAAGGGAACTGCACCTCCTATCCATCATATTCCTTTGGTCTCATCAGTCACTCCTTAGCCTTTTGGCATTCAGACTTCTAGTACTCTTTTAGTCACCACAGCTATGGCAGGTCCACAAGCACCCACCAAAATGGAAAGAATCATAGCTGCTAGGTATGGACCTCTAATACTACCCACTCCTTTGAATGCTATGCCCACTGGAGAATATCAGAAATATAGGCCTAAGTTCACTAGGACCGAAGGTGTTACTGTTGAAGAACATCTTGAGTTATTCTACAGCTATGCCGATAATCTGGACATTAGTGAAGATGATGTGTGGATGAGAGTCTTTGTCCAAAGCCTAGATGAAGAGGCTAGAAAATGGTTCAAAGAACTAGCCCCAAGATCTATAGTAGATATTGAAGCCTTAGATGATGCATTCCTAAAGCATTGGGGGGATAAGAAGGATCTCCTTTACTACACACTGAGTTTGGGAACTTACAGAGGGAAAATGGGGAGCTACTGTCTGATTTTAACAAGAGATTTAACTGCATGTATAGCAAGATACCAGCTCAAGTAAAACCCACCACTACCTTTGCTAGACTCATCTATGCCAATGACTTTGATTCTAACTTTTGTTTACTATTGAGGGAGAGGTGATGTGCTTCTTTGGCTGATATGTAAGATGCAGCCCTAGAAGTAGAATCAAACATCATGGCTACAAAAAAGCTCAAAGGTGTTGTTAGAAGAAGACAGATGGGTGAGCCTTCATCATCTTCAGATCCAAAGATTGATAAAATGGCCAAGATGATAGAGTCATTAGCCTCTAAAGTTTCCAAATTAAAGGTTAAAAAACATTATGGGAAAGGAAGGGTTCCTAATACCTTTGCTCCTCCAAATCCAAATCCATATAGGAGAGAAAATGATCATTTGCAGATTTTGCAAAGAAGTAAAGAGGCCAATGAAGACCAAATGGTGAAGACCCCTTTTCAAAATAAAGTCATGGAAGAAGAGCAGTTTGAAGAAGATGATGAGATCCATTCTATGGAAGACAATAATCTGAGGTCTATGATGAATGATGTCAAGGAAACTCCTATTCATGAAGTTGATGTCCCTGCAAAATAGCAAGCTAATAAGTAGAAGCAACCAGCAGTTGATCCTATCATCCTCAAAGCTCTAGCCATAGAGGTAAGAGGCCTTGACAAGTCCCCTTCTTCTTTTAGTTTTCAATCAGAAATTCAGAAGCTAAGAATACCTATGCCTTTAGTTGAACTAGTGAAGAATGAGTCCTTCAAAGCATCCATTCTTGAGGATCTTGAGCCTAAAGAAATCCAAGCCTCCACTGACTATGTAAATCTACAAGATGAACAACCAGCTGTTATTCTTAGTCCAATCATTGAAAATTGTGAAGACAGCTCCCCATCGTTCTATGTTTCTCTCTCTATTCATGATGAAATCCTTCATAATTTCCTTCTAGACACTGGAGCCAACCATAATCCAATGCCCAAGGCTGTCATGGATAAGCTCAGTCTTGACATTACCAAGCCTTATCAGTTGGCCTCTACGCAGCATAAAAAATTAGTTTTCCAGATCATAGAGGAAGAAGGCCCATAGATTTGGGACATGTTCTTTGATGGGGCTTGCTCTAAGGAAGCTGTAGGAACAGACCTTATCATTTAGCAAGTGTACAAAACCTTCCAAGCAAAACATCCAAGGCTGAAAGCATAAAGAGATGAGGTGAAATATAGACCATATCTGCCGAATAATACCAAATGCTGGAAAGTTTCTGAAGTAGAGGATCAAATCAATAGGCTTTTGCAAGTCTTTGATGAAATTACTGATATACACATTGACCAAGAGAAAGAAACCTTTGATAGAAAGGTAAAAAGGGTCAATTTTTAGTTTGGTGACTGTTTTCTCAAAAGGGATCCATTAAAGGAAGGAGGAGATATTTTTGATGGCCCATTCAATGGGCTTTTCTTTGAACTTTATTTCAGTTAAGGCTTTCAAGCCTTGGTATTGTAAATATGTTTTTTCGATTTTTTATGTTTATGCTAAAAAGACTCCATGCCCAATCGAACACTAGGGGGAAGATTTAATTTTGTTTTACAGGAAAGGCATTGCTCTGTGATTCTTGAAACCTCACAGGGAGGATTTCATCCCCAGAAAGAGCTTAGCCTTGTTGGCATTTAGCCCAAAAAATGGATCCAAAACACTCTTGAAGTCTTCAAGAGTTGATTAAGATCCTCCCAAGATCGAAACAATCATATGCCAAAAGCCCTCAGAAGGGAAAAAAGACGCTATTGGGAGGCTAAAATACTCCAAAACAGTGAAAAATAGAATATTGCAGGCACGAATAGAGCAACGCGCAACTTCCATTAGATCTAGCCGATCAACGACCCAGATCTAACTGGCTAAATCGCAACTGACGAAGCTGAAGGGACAGTTAATTGGCAAGTCACATCAGCAGTCGCGACAGTGGAGAGCATAATCTATAAAGCCCCAGAATTGAGTGTTCAGCTATTGCGATCAGATCGCATTGCTACATCACAACGGAACATTACCAAGGGTCTGGGGGCCCACACCACATCGCAGGTTCACAATCTGTAGGAACATACGCTGTGTTATATGAAGACCGTTGGCTGGAGTGATATGCGATTGTGATCAGATCGCATTACAAGATCACATCAGAATATTGCAAATGAGCGGGGCCTCTATACAGGTGATAATGTCGATTGCGATGAGTCCTAGACCCGAAAGGGTTTGCAAATGAAATACATAAGATTTGAAGTCTGGAGGGAGGCCAATTTTCATGTATTTCCCGCGTTTTTAAGTATATCAAAATACAAGGGGAACAAAGGGACCAGGCCAGCTGCAATAGATGACAACGACCCAGGGGGCAGAACTGATGAGAGAATAGGCCATTTTTAAGTAATTTTGAGGTCTGAAAAGAACAGAGAAGGGCGAGATTTACACAGTTGTAGTGTTTTATGTATAAAATAGAATACATTTATGGTTATCATTTGAAACGGACTGTTGCAAGGATTTCATAGGCCTGATAGCCACTCCATTTTCAAGATCAAGTGGCCAACCATCCTTAGAAGAGTTGTGCAGAAATGTTTACATGCCAGAAGAGGGTTTCGGTCAGGATACAGTGGCCGGCGGATAGATCCCAGAAAGGGAAAGAGAGGGGCCACAGCACTCTGCAACCCAAATCAAACGAGATCATGGATCATTGACGGTCCTGCCAGGGTAGCAGCCATCATAACAAACATGATGGGGAACCTCTGGCATGAGAGAGCTCCCAGGCATCACAGCAGGCTGCCCAAAATATCTAAATATGGTTATTCCTCTGTCAGAAGAGGAAAACCACCGAGCCATGCCTGCCTATTGAGGGAATCAAATGGTTAAGGGACAGATTAGATAAGATTAAGACTCCGAGCCTTCTAGAGAGCTAAGGAGCATTGTAAATGGCCTATAAAAGGTAGAAAACTAGATGTACCAAGGGTTCAACTTTTGGATATTATTCCTCTACTATTCCTTCGAGCTTCTCATCTACATTATTTATTAATACAAGCTTCTTTTGTTGTTATATGTTCAATGTCCATTTCTCTTCTATTCTATGCTTGCACTCGAACAATTTGTTCAGGTTTCTTTGTGTTTAAGGCCAAATAACTGTCATCGTATCTCTGCTTTGATATATTAGATTTGCAAGCTTATTTGCTGCTTGTAGCTAGCCATTTATATGTGTTATTATATATGCATCTACCAGTATAGTCAATAAGCTCATTTACTGCCTGTAGTTATCCATTCACATATGTTCATTTATGCAATCTGCTGGTATAGTCAGTATTCTCCATCTATCCAATAAATATACAAACTATTGACCATTAGTGGTCTAAAGCCTTGTGTTGTTGGGGGTGTCCATGCATGTCTTGAGTGAGAGTAGAGATAAAATGGTTATCTAACTTGATCCAAACCATCATGCATTCCAGTATTTCAGAGAACAATACTGAAGATTATATGTTACCAGGCATCTCCGAGCTGCAACCATAGGATAGTTTCCTGGAGTGCTAATAGAAGGCATTGATTATACTGAAACATTCTTGCCTATTTCCAAAATGAACTCTATCCACCTTGTTCTTTCCCTTGTTACCTCTTTCAAATGGGAAGTCCATCAGATGGATGTGAAATCTACCTTCTTGCATGGGGACTTGCATGAATAAATCTATATGGAACAACCTCCTGTATTTATACAAACAAACTCTAGCCTTGTATGTCATCTTAAGAAATCCCTTTATGGTCTCAAGCAAGCCCCTCGGGCTTGGTATACCAAAATGAATAGCTTTATTTTAGATACTGTATTTTCTAGGTGTCATTTTGACAACACTGTCTACACCAAGAAAGTGGGTAAGTCTCTTATCATTATTCTTCTTTGTGTTTATGATCTTATCCTTATTGGTAGTGATCCCAACCTTATAAACCATGTGAATTTCATCCTTAAAAAGCGGTTTGAAATGATAGACTTAGGACACTTGCATTATTTTCTTGGTCTTCAAATCTTGTAATCCAAGGAAGGTATTTCCCTTTCCCAGTTCAAGTATGCATGTGATCTTCTACGCCACTTTCACATGGAATACTGTAAGCCAACCCTTTCTCCCTTTCAATCTGGAGCTAAACTTTCAGACAATTGTACTTCCCCTGAAGTTGATCCTACCTTATACCGTCAGCTTATTGGAAAAATTTTGTATCTAACCCATACCCATCCTGACCTTTCCTTTGTTGTTGGCCTTATTGCTCGGTTTATGCAAAACCAACATGGAAGTCATTGAAAATCAGCTAAAAGAATACTTCGTTATGTTCAAGGTAAAATCCAGTTTGGGATTTATTATAGTGTAGAAGCATCTCATCTATTAGTTGGTTTCACTGATTCTAATTGGGCTAGTGACCCTGATGATCGAAATTCTATTGTAGGTTATATCTTCACTCTTGGTTCTAGACATATTACATGGGCTTTCAAGAAACAAAGTGTCACTTCTCTTTCTTCGACAGAAGCAAAGTATCGTGGCATCATAGAAGCTAGTAAGGAGGCCTTGTGGCTTCGTCAAATCCTGTCAGAGTTTGGTTTTTAGTAGTAGCATCCGACTACACTTTGTTGTGATAATCAAAGTGTCATTCACCTATGCAAATATCTAGTCCAACTTCAGCACAACAAACACATTGAACTAAGCATGCAATTCATCAGAAATCTCATTCATGACCATGTTCTTGAAGTGCAATATTGTTCAATCGATGATCAAGTTGAAAACATCTTTACAAAGGCCCTCACAGAGGTGAAGTTTACTAAACTTTGATTTATGGTTGGAGTTCAAGAAGTTGTCACTAACGGGGGATAGGCTCTAATGCCTCCTTCCTTATCCTATTGTGTCATATTTGTACATCCTTCAATCCTATCCCAATTTGTTCTTAAGGGGGGATGCTAGGATATTCTGACACATAGGAAATAGTTAAGTATAACTTGGTCTAGTGTAGAGATAGGTAAAGTGTGTTTCTTTACTATGTATTTTTTGTAACTTACAATCCAACGGTCATGATATTTTCTAGACATGAAGTGATCTGATTGTTCATTCTCTCCTCAGTATCACTAACACTTGATCCATGGCTTAACACCCGATTGGTCCATGATATCTATTTAAAGAGCATGGAGGGTCATTTGTAAGGTGATCGTTCATAAGAGAAGCTTATGTAGATTTTATTTTATTAATAAATTGCCTGAAGTGGCTGCGTTGACTTAGGTCATGGATTGTTTCCCTCTTTGAGGGTTTTAACCACGTCAAGAATACTGGTGTATTGATCTGTGATATGTTTGTGAGCAGTGTCCTTTGGTGTTCTATCTAAGAAACTTACCCTGTCAATTCCTACATAAGAATTCAAAAAATTAATTCCCTTCGCTTTAATAAAGTTATTTCCCCACACATATGCACCAATGTACCAAAGTGAAAATTGATATGCACCAACTTACCAAGTGAAAATTAATTCACTTTTACTTGAATGTTATCTACATTGTTCAAAGATCTCGAATTGTAGACTCAACCCAATTTTTTTTATTATGGTATTAGACACTCCCCTTACAGTCAACATATTTTCGCAGAGTTCCAACGTTTGCTGCATTTACACAACTATTTCATCCCCTACGTCGGTTACTCCTCACAAGTTGGCTAATATTCCTCCACCATACATTGATCAATATGGAAACCTTGTGCTCCTACCCATAAAGATGTCATGGGTCTTCAAACAGGTCACCAAAAAAATTTACCCAGGTCTAGTGCTCCAACATTCCATAGCTCCAGGGCTCAGGATGGCTCAATGGCCTTCTCAGTCTTCACATCAAATCGATTTTCAGCACGACACTCCAACAATCACAAACACAACTCCATTCCATTAATCTTCTTGCTGCAATTCTTTACACAGCGTCTGGTTTTTTTACGATTGCCACATAAAAAAAAACTCGATCTCAACAAACTTATCAGCAGCTTAATCTCACTAGCACACTGTATCCTATTTCTGATCAAACTTGATCACTTGCTCGAGCCTTACAACCGCTGTATCCTTTGCTCTGATTCAAAAAATGGTGCAACGCTCCCAAATTTGGACAAAAAAAATATTAAATTAAATCATACTCCAAAGCTTTAATTAAATCAAAACTCTCAAACTTGATTTTCCCAAAATATTACAAGACTATTTATTTATAGGAGAGAAGTCTCTTGAATCTCTTCTAAATAAACTTCCTCCTAGATATTTGGAGGAAGTTTAGAGTTATCCTATCAATTTTAAGATTCTATCCTAACTTCCCTATCTCCTAATTAATTCTAGAATGACTCAGTAATTCTAGAAAATCCTAGATTCTTTAATTAAATAATTACATAAAATTAAATATGAGATGTTCCTGCATCACCGAAGGTGGTGAATTTTCTGTGGCACATTGGAAGACAATGATTATTAACTTGGGACCTCCTTTGGAAAAAAGGTTATGTTGTCCCATCTTCGTGCCCCATCTGTCAATAATAGGAGGAGAGTTGTGATTATTTTCTTTAAACTTGCACAAATATGGAGCTCCTCTAGACCATTATCAAGAGCATTTCTAGTCAACTTGATCATTCCCAGGGAAGTTTGAGAGAGACTATAGAGTCTTGGCATCCCTCCTCTTTCGAGTAAATAAAACTTAGGGTTTGGATTTGGGATTCCTTCTATGGAATGTTTGGAAATAGAGGAACATGATATTATTTAACGATACAAAGATTTTTATATACCTAATCTGGAAGAATACCAAAGTCCATATAAAGGAGACACTTCTAGCTGAGAAACGGGTTGATGAGAGTTGGAAAGTGGAGGGAGAGGAAAATCACATCTTGCGAGAGTTGGAGGTCTCCAGGGAGATGATGATTGTAGAAAAAATCATAGCATTAATGATCATATATCATACCCAAATGATTTATCCCTCCCCTCCCACCCCAGCTTTGTCAAGCTTAACTTTGACAGGGCAACTAAAGGAAATCCCAACCCAGTCGAGTACGGGGGTATATCTAGAGATGACCAGGGCAATATGATTAAGATATATTTAGGATATTATGGGTTTAACAATAACGACATGGCATAGTTCAAGTCCCTAGAAAGAGGACTCTCATTGGCTTGCGAAGAAGGATTTACAAGATTATATATCTGTGGGGACTCGCAAATGGTCAAGAAATTAATTAATCGATCCCATGTTCAAAAGGTAGGTAAAATTTAGTGGATTGACTTGTTAGTGAATAGGATTCAATATATGGTGCTTACTTTTATAGGCCACTTTTTCACATCGTATTAATGGACCTCCCATTGGCATCAATCAACATCATATTATCATCATCTTGCATAAAGGCCTAAGCATGCATCTTTCATTCCCCAAAGTTTCTGCCCTAAAATGCATCATTTGAGCCAATTTTAGAACCAACACTCGCTGGCCTCTTGTGGGCAACATTCACATAAAGGTTGCTCCATTGTGGCCTGCATTGATCACCTATAGGTTTCTCCCCTTTGCACCTACGTTGGTTCTAGAAATTCTGGAAAATGAGAGAAATTCTACAAGCTTCCTCTTCCATAAGCTTCCAATTTTTTTTACAACCATTTACCTCACATAAACCATTTGGATCCTATCCTATCCTACTTTTGAGTTTCCATCACTTATCCTTTGATTCCATCCTCCCATCAAAGGTGGATCTAAAACCTTAGATTGGTAATTGGATAAGAACTCGCAACTTACCCCACTCCTTTATATATTTACAGCCTTCCATATGCAAGAGGTTGGTTTTTGGAGAGTGATTCTACCCCTATATTTTTGTTGTAAGAAGTTTCATTTCATTCATTTAGGGTGATTGGAGGTGCACATTGTGACAAGTAAAGGACAAGTTAGCCTGGAGGAGCTCTTCTACAAGATCAACACCTATTTATAGCTGTAAAATCCTTCCATTTATATTAATGCAAAGAATTCTCTGCTTCCCTATATGTGATGTTTTTATTTCATATATTTCATTACCATGTTGACCTATTAAATATAGTACTTAGATGATACTCCATAGATCTTGTAGTTTCTTGGCTTGTGTTATCTGACAATGAAGGTTCTAATTTTGGAAATCAGAGCTGGAATTGGAGCATTCAAGCTAAAGAAGGAATGAAGCCCGTGATAGATTCGAGGTAGGTTTCATTATGTCATCAATTTACTTTAAGGAAAGCATTGAGTTCCTTGTCTCTTTGTTGTTCTAGGTTAGCCACCAAACCTAGGGGAGATAATTTTGTCTATAATCGTAAATCTCGTATAACACTTATAATCTTATATGTCATTACAGATAATTCTAGATGAGTTGTAAATGAAGTGGTGAATCTAATGGTCAATTGGGGTAGTCATGATAATAACCTAGAAACCTCATAGGATTGGCCACTGCAAATTTCCAACACCTGGATTAATCAATTGAACAACATACTAGAAAACGATAGAGAGACCCTGATGGGGGTAGTTAAAAGTAGTAATGGGAAGATTGGTTAGGTGACCCGCCTCCATCATGTGATCTGAAGCCATGAACGCATGGCATGTGTGGCACATCACTTACTCCATGGAATTTTCGAGATGGTTGGTTGTCTTAGAATATACACTAGGGAGATCGAAAGGTTGTTGTTTATGGTCTTAGGCATGGGCATTGGTGAAGGTGGTAGCATAGAAGAATCATTTGTGTAGGCTTCCACCCTGTGCAAACTTCTTGGATTGTAGATTTTATCATATTTGTATGTTGCATGGATTATTGAATTGCATGGTTACACTGTCGGAAGAGTTTGGTGCCAAGTTTGGGACCTGCGAGAGCTAAACAGTTCTGGACTTGAGCGTGAGGTGAACTAGGACAATCTGGGAAGGATATTTCTCAGTTGGTCATGGGGAGTTGAGTCATGGAACTGGTGCCCAGAACCAGTTACCCTAGTAATCTTAATTAATGACTCCTTTTATTTATGTAGAGTCTTTTTTAATTATTCTTGTGATAAGGTAGCTAGATGGTGGCGGGTCTCTTGTTGTTGTCTTTATATGTTGTAATTGGCCTAGAATTTTAAGTCAAACAAGGCTACTATTTTTATAAGTGACATAGCTAGTTCGATACTCAATTTGAGCCTAGTAATTAGGGAGTAGGAGGAAGCCCAAAATCCATGTCAAAATTCTGATAGAACCGGCTTGAGAGAGGGGTGGAATACTTGGAGAAGGGTTCTTTTTACTCTTGTAGAGGAGAAGATATTTTACTCTTATTTTTACTCTTTTCCATAGGAGTTGATCATAGCAACCATGTAATTAATGATTTATCTATGTAAAATTCTCATGAAATCATTTACTTTTATTGTATCTTTGGGTCATTTAGTTATGAGTCATGAGTTCATGTTATGTTCATATGTGAGTCATGTATGAAGTATTATGACACTACTACAGCCATGTATTTTTCATGTATATGTCATATAGTCATGGTCATGTGGAGTCTTGGTCCACCTTGTGCTTCCATCCTATGGCAAGGAATCAATGTTGCAGTGGAGGTGGGTCACTTCAAGATGGAGATGATGTTAGATATGGCATGTGTTCAGGGGGAGAATTTATTTTCTCTTATTTACTTCAGCCATATATTATTGGCACTATGATCCGCTTGGAGGTGTTCATGATGTGGCTTATTCTATGTTATGTTTGTTAGGTTTTGACCCAATTATTTGGGTAGAAAGATTGATGGTAATGCTATGTGGTTGTCATGTTGAGAGTGGTGTTTGGTGCCTCATGTGCATATTGTGATTGATGTTGCTTATGGTTACCTCATGTTGGCGTATTGTTGTGTTGAGGCCCCAAAAATCGGGTCGACAACAAGGGGGATACCCACCCGATCCGAACCTTGGTTGGAAGCTCCTTATCCATTTGGTATAGCGGGTCCAACTGGGGATAATGGGACCAGTTTCCCAATCTATGAGTGTGTGTGTGTAGAATTTGATGTTGCTGATCTAACAGTTCCTATTTAAGATATTCTAATTCTAACTTTAATCTAATTCTATGCTATTGTAATCTAATAAACAGCACATCTAAGTCTATACTAACCCGGGATGTAATTCTTCTATTATGCGATCTAAAGAGATTTCAAATAACAACTGGTAATAAAGATCATTCAGCGATTATAAAAAAGGAAATCAATAAATATGAACCACTTCGCATAAAAAGTTAGACGAAACAGTTGTGAAAACATATCGCATAATGAGCTATTCATACATTAAGCATAAATAAATAGTTATCACCGTACAAAAGTGCCAAATGATAACTCAGGAATTCATGCAATAATACATAAACAACTGAAAACTGTATATCACTTTAACATATAAGCAGAAATGGTCAAGAGATAAAAGTACCATTTATGACTAGTCCTACTCATAAGCTTCAAGCGACAATGATTTATCTCTCCTTGCTCTAACATCCACTAAGAGTACAGAAGTGAAACATCAGTAGCAGATATCAAATGCAAACATCAACAAATCTTGATCCATTCATTCACCAAAACCTCCTCTGAGGGTGCAAAAGTGCATGTTCTGAGGCCAAGTTTTTGATAAATTTCTGGACCCTTCTCGAAATGCATGAGAAGGGTTTAAATACTACTAACTAAATAACTTAATTACACAGATTCAGGATACGGTTTAAATGACTGCCATTTTTCTAAGCAAAACTATTTCTAAAAATTAAATCTAATATCTAACTATTTCTGCATTTGCTCCTTAATGTTGCAAGCATTCAGTATTTGCATGGGGGAGTCGGCTGACTATCTTCCGCTTTTGGTTGAGCTAAGCAAATAGAAATGATAAGAGCTAGCACCACCTTCTCAGCAAAGTCGATGATATACTCGAGAGTCATCCTCTGACTATGTGGATTTACTGCGTATGCCCAGTAATAATCTCAGTTCACTTGTTTAACCCTTTGGATTGCTTCTGCCTTTTCTTTAGCTTACAGGTGACTGAGCAGTTAGAGACTTTTCTTTTTTAAGCAATTTTCTCAGCGATGCGCGATTAGCGCTAGGCGCTAATTGCGCATCGGAAACTGCCTCCATTCTTTGATCCGGGCTTCTCTGATGCATTTTTTTCCTTTGGCACCTTTTTCTTTACTGGGTATAAAGCTTCAAAATTTGTAAAAATAGCACTTTCATGAGCTCTTGGCCTTGAGCGTTAAACTGCTTATTAATATCAGCATTGTTCAATGCTTATTCAACCATGGTTGTAAATGAAAGATCTGTAATTGATGGCTCAGCAGTGTTTTGTGAATCTGTGACTCTATTGCATGCGGGCGTCTTTTCTCTATCTTTGAACATTGGAGTTTTACCCTTTTTCCTCATAGCTTCTTGCACATTGCTTTGTGTAACTTTTTGTTTTTCGTTCCTGCAGTTCACAAGTGAGGAGAGAGTAATGATAATAAAAATCGATAGGAAAGCTTTAAATGCTACGGATATGTAAAAACATGCCACCTGACGTAAACTGGCTCTTCGACCAACACAAAACCATTTTTCATTAACAACTGGCATATAATTCATTAATTATCATTAAAGCACGTATCTAGTTCTTGGTTTATGGAAAACTTTTCTTGAATATTGAGCCAGGAAAATTTGCAATGGAATGTTTCTGCGATCTGCATCGCAGTATCGCATTTCGTTGTATCGCATTATCGCAATTTCATCGTGTTGTGCTATCACAAGGTTGCTCGATCGCGCTATTGCAAGATCGTGGATCACAGTATCACAATATCGCAGAACGCAGTATCGCAATATCGCAAAATTGTTGATCACTGTAATCGTTAAATCGTGACGTGTTTTTCATGTAATTTTGCGATATGCAATATGCGATATCGCATATCGGCGATTTTTTAAGGTTTTCCAATGTGAGTTTTTATTAATGCATGTGATGCGATGGAGTTCGCGTCGCAATCTCACAGTTTATCATTTTTACTCATAAGGAAATGTCCTATCATTCTTCGTGCGATGCGATGTTTTTTAAGGAGTAAAAATACATGAGCCTTAATTGATTTTTTTGAATTTTTTACTAAGGGTCCCCACTTACCTAGTGTTATTGCTAATACTAAATAAGGAGGGGGGTTGTTGGTGGCCACAACATGTTGCTACTGCTAAATGTTGTTGGCGACATGCTTCTTTAAATCTTGCTTGGTTCATATGTTTCTTATTTCTTATTGGTTGTTATGCATCATATTTCAGCCCTCTGGAGGTTGGATGCCTAAGTGTTAGTACTTTTTCTCTTGCTATCTTATCAAATATAGTTGTCCCTCTTCCATTTATGTGAAAGGGGGAGTGGCAGAGGAGATTGGTATAGAGTTTTTGTGAGGTTGCCATCAATGCCAAAAGGGGATATTGTTGGCATTATGGTGTGCATGGATCTAGCTATTTGATGTTGGCATTGGTTCATGATGGCAGCTAGATCATGTTGGAATTGATGTCAACCCTATGTATTCTAGTTGACGTGTTAATTAAATCCATTGTAGCATGGTTGTGGCTACTTGAGTTGACATTGAGATGGTTATGTTGGCATTGATGTCAACCCTTGATGTTAGCCTTTGATGATGTAGCTTGATGGTCATGGAGGAGTTGTCATGTGGTAGCATGTGCTGGCATGTGCATTGATGGACATGTCATGATGGTTTGTTGATGTTGCTATATATAGGTGGATGTCGATGTTATAAGTAGAGGTTGTTGCTACAAGTGGATGATGCAAATATTCATGGGATGGATATGATGGCACACTTGATGAGTTGGCATACTAGGTCTTCATCTATACTCATGGAGATTACTTGTTGTAGTATGATGGTATCATGTCAATTAATACAATGTATTTTAGGTATGTCATAGGTGTTCTAGCTTTTTTAGATGCTTGTTTGAGAGTGGAGGACTTGTTGGCACTCTTGCCAACCTTGTTTATTGGCATTTTAGGTCAATCTCATAGTGAAACTTGGGAGACTTACTTTATCTACTTACAAATGTTTTACTGAGATTAACAGAGATTAGGAGGTGATTTCATATGCTAAAGAAGAGGATCCAATAGGTGGTATAGGTTCTGAGTTGAGGGCTTGTGGTTTTTCCTTATGCTCTACCCCAGTCACATGGAGATTTGCTTATGTGTGTGACTAAAAATCTCCAATCACTGGGAGATAGGCATGTGCATGTAGCTGAAGGTGTCCAGTCAATTTTATCCAATGTTGTGCATCCGACTAAGCTATTTCACGAAAAATTATCTTCATTCCTCGCACAAACCGGGTGAAAAATAACATGGAAATTCTTGGAGACTTCTAAATAAGTTGTAATGGTCGGGAATGGTTTGAAAAGGTCCTCCAAAAATGTGAACACATTTAGTGCACAAGTAGTGATGTTAGTAAATTGATTTATTTCAATTTTTGCACCTTTGATCCCATCCCCAAGGTGAATTTTTCCCTTCATGTTTTACATACATCACTTTGGAGTTGAGTATTGGTTGGTTTGAGTATGAGAGTGAGTTGGAGAAGGCTGCATGGAGAAGGAATGCTCCAAAATCAGTTTAGAGCATAGATTCTTCAGTGTGTTAGGGTAATGGTAGTGTTGTAGAAGAATTTTGAAGTAATGCATCAATATTCAAATCAAACTTATGTTTGTTGTAGTAGAGATTTTGTACAGATGATTAGAGTCAAGATTATGTTGTTGGATAGTCATAGTTTAGATACATGTATATGAGCCACTATTTTTCTTGTATTGAGAGAACATTATTTGTGGTGTATTTTATTATGATTTAGAGTCTTGCTACTGAGAGAATGATTGCAGAGCTGAATTCTTATTGAGAAGAGCGTCTTGGATCCAGTTTGAAAATAGATGAAATGAGGTCCACATAGTGTTGAGGAGTAGTGACTTCATGAGAGAGGAGCAGTGATATCGAAGCTTCAGTGAAAGGAATAGTTTCTCCATCCAATCGTAGTTGGATAGTCCAATCAAAGTTGGATGAGGATCATTTATCGTGGTGGTCTTTAGTGAATGATAGTTCGTAGATCCCTGTGAGAACGGAGTCTTCCAAGTTTATCATTAGAATCAAGTCTCCCGAATGATTGGTGTTGGCCTATTCTATATGAGGTCGAGTATCTAGGATTATTAGAGTCAACTAACTATGTAAAGGAAAATTTTCTTGACATAATAGAAATTTATAGCAGAGCAGCAGCAACAAGGGTGGTCTTTCTCCTGGAAGGGTTTCCACCAAAAATATTGTGTCTCATGGGCGATGATGTTTTTTTTGGTTGTCCTTTGATGGTTTTATTTTATTTCATGTTGCTTATACGTTTACATGTTTATCGTTTAATTTTTTATGATCTATGTGAAGCTACTAAAAAGTGTGTGATTCAGTAAAGTTAATAGAAGGAAAAAATTGTGAATAAGTCAGACTACTGATTCGCCCCCGCTTAAGTAGTGCTCAAATGTTTCCAACAATTGGTATCAGAGTGGGGATCTTGGTTTCAACTTGATCACTGGAGAGTATATCTAGGATTTGTTGGCAAAAATTTGCATTTTTTTTTAGAATGATTTCTCAAGGAATACAATTTCTCACTGCTGCAAATTTCAAGGTATGGAAAGAAAGTGTGAAGTACAAGTTATTTTCTTGAGGATCTACCTTGTGGATTTTGAACATAGTTACAGATGAAATGGGAACTATTACCTCAAAATAGGTACTCAAGCCCAAAAAGCCCAAAAAAAACATGAAAAAATAACCCAAAATTGAAAAGTGTTTATTCTAGAATGAAGGTTTTTTTTATAGGGTAAATTTTCAACATGTTTTTTAAATGGAAGTAAAAACCATTATTCTTTTAGAAAAATGAATAAAAAAAGCACCCTTAAAAAATTTTTGTTTATTCTGGAATAACAAAAAAAATTGGGTTTTGACATTTTTTAGCAATGGAGTTAAAGAGAAAATATCCGAACTTTGAAAAACTGTAAAATTCCAAAAATTCTCAGACATGATGTTAAAGATAAAAATATAATGTCTCGAATCCTGATAATTCCAACTATTTCCATCCATGTTGTTAAAGATAAAATATCTTGACTCTAAAAAACCTTGAGATTGTAATTGTTTTTTACCATAGCATTAAAGATAAAATATCATAATTCAAAAACACCTTAACATTTTCACAAGTTTTCAACATTGTAATTAAAAACCTTCAGTTTGTAATACATTTCAACCATTAAATTAAGGACAAATTATGTGACTAAAACAATTTTTAAAAATGAACAAGTAAATGAAAGATTCATTATTCCAAGAGTAATTTTTAGCAACAGAGTTAAATATAAAATATCTGGACTTTGAAAAACTATAACATTCCAAGAATTCTCGGACATGATGTTAAAGATAAAATATCATGTCTCGAATCTTGATAATTCCAACTATTTCCATCCATGTTGTTAAAGATAAAATACATTGACTCTAAAAACCTTGAAATTGTAATTTTTTCAACCATAGCATTAAAGATAAAATATCATAATTCAGAAACACCTTAACATTTTGACAAATTTTCAACCTTGTAATTAAAAATGTTCAGTTTGTAACACATTTCAACCATGAAATTATGGACAAATTATATGACTAAAACAATTTTTCAAAATGAACAAGTAAATGAAAGATTCATTATTCCAAGAGTAATTTTTAGCAATGGAGTTAAAGATAAAATATCTTGACTCTAAAAAACCTTGAAATTGTAATTTTTTTCAACCATAGCATTAAAGATAAAATATCATAATTTAGAAACACCTTAACATTTTGACAAATTTTCAACCTTGTAATTAAACCTTCAGTTTGTAACACATTTCAACCATGAAATTATGGACAAATTATATGACTAAAACAATTTTTAAAAATGAACAAGTAAATGAAAGATTCATTATTCCAAGAGTATTTTTTATTTCAAAGGATAAAGCTATATCTCTTTTCAAATTTTAGCCTAAGACAACTTATCATGTTGTAAGGAAAACCTAAAAATCGACCATCTAAATGAAGTGTTCTTTTTAATGAGGCATTAAAATTTCAACAATTTTAAAACTATCTTATACCAAATGATAACAATAAATAATATCATGATAATATCACTGTATAATTTTAAAAATCAAAATTAATTTCTAATATTTATTTAATTTTGTTCAAAATATCAACTTTCCTAGATTGAATATCACATACATTAAAGCATATAATTCAAAAAACATAGAAATGACCCATAACTTCATGTAAGATCATATGGAAGCCAAAAATATTTATTTCAATTTACCTTGCAAACATCTCTAAAGACATGAATTTCTTTTAACTAGAACATTAAATCCAACAAACTTAGATATGACTTATAAATTCATGTGAGATCATGGAAGTCAAAATATTTATTTCAAGTTACCATGCAAACTTCATTTACATAAAATGTCTTAGACATTTATTCAAAATCAATCATTGGATCTGGCACAGCATCAGAATCTACATCTTCAGATGAATGATTGGATGCAGATGAAGATGACCCATATTCTTCTCTTTCATCAACTAGAGCCCCATCTAAGTCAACATGCATGCCTACCATTTCAGGTTTCAAAAGTATTCTAGATCTACGACTAGGTTCAGCAGACTCACATCTCAACATTGTTCCTTCTAGTAGCAACTTCTTCAAAATGTGTATGGTATTGAAATGAAGAGTTCCTATCTTTGTTAAATTGAAGTCATAGACAAGTATGTCAACATCCTCCAATTTTAATAGGTCTGTGTGGCGACGATTTATATTTGTACCCTTTCTTTTTCTCTTTCTGCAAATTCTGTTATCAACTACCATCTCTGGCTTGTACACACCATTGAATGGGTGGGTACTTGTGGCATACCAATGTACCTCAACAGCTGTAATATATTCATTTTCTTTAATGACTTTAATAACCTTCGTATCTCAAAATGGATAGCCAAGTGGATCTTCATCTACTAATACTTCTATCATGCAATCCTCCTTAACATCATACACAGAACCCTTGTAAATTTCTTCCATGGCTTCACATTGTGCACATGATCTTCTAGAACCAATATATATTTCTCTTTCCTCTTCTTGTTGAGAATTAATAATGCCTTGAGATTGTTGTTGTTCAACAATGTGTCTTTCCTTGTGTTCATTTTGAGGCCAAATAAATGGAGTCTTCAAAAGTGTATATTCATTTCCTAATATTGACATGATATCACTTTGATCCTTGAAAAAAGACTCCCACCAAACTGAATCAGCGACATCAAAGTATTCATATGTATCTCTAATACATTTTTTTATTTCTTCCAAACATTCAGAATAATTTATCTCTCTCTTATGCCTTCATGCATTATTGAGTTCAACAACTGATTTTAATAATATTATCTTTGATGCAAATATTGGATGATCTGGAATGAACTTCAAAAATGCTAAACCTGACGACGGCCCCCATTTTGCAACAGTTGAATACTTCTTGCCCCATATAAGTGTTTTGCCATCAATTTTTTTGATATGAAATTAATGTTGGAAGCTAATGTCATTAAGTTGTTCAATGCATTTATCCTCACCATGTGATCCCAAAATAAACCTTCGCATGTCAATAGTTTCCTACAGCACATGAAAAAACGGCTCTAGAATATATGCTTTCTTATTACATGCAATTAATTATGGAAGTCTCCCAACATTCTTCCTCCTCAATGTTACTGAAAGATGACTAAACATCTCATCAATATGGTCATGAGTGTGCCCAACAAGAAGGAAACCAGCCTTTACCTTTTTAAAAATTCCCAATTGAACAAGGATGTTTAGATATCCAAAAAGAACTTGATTTTTATTTTCATGGCTTGTATTGTCCAATTGCAAATACAAAACTTCAAGAAGAATACCAAACCAATGAGAAAGCACATCATGGATTATAGTTATGGTAAGATTTGCATCATTATGAATATTTGGAGCTGTGAAGTAAACCCTTGGCAACATCTTCTCGTTAAAGACCATACAGCCAACCAAGTGAAACTAAATAAAATTTTCTTCCTTTAGATTTTTTGGTGTGCGGACAAAATGTGGCAGAAGTGTTTTCTTTTGGTCCATACCATCAATTATCAAACCCAAATATTTATTTGGATTATCATAACACCTTTTTCTATGTTTATACAATTTTTGTCTTTCACTTATTTATTGATTGCAATGCTCTTGAAGTTCTTTGACAATGGAATCTAGACATAAAATAAAAGAAATATATTAGTAAATATATTTTCATAGTTAATAACTATCCAATTTTTAAAATTAATGTTATGAGTGCATACCTCTTTCTGCCCCTTGAAATTTATCTCTTTTTTATTTAAGAGAAGCACATGTACTACAAATCCCCATCCTTGTCTTCTTAGGAATATGAACATCGTTGATTTTGTTCCTCCATATCCTTATAAAATATGAATATGTGATCAAATTACCATCTCCTTCAGCACCTTCTACATATTCTCTATATAAGTTGTAGATTTGTCGTCTTGAGAAATTATCTGGAATATGTATTGTGTATTTATTTTGCATACACTCTCCATGTTTTGAAAAGAAGTCTTTCATCCATGAAATTGCAGTAATTGTTGATGGTCCTACCTCTCTTTTATAACGTACTTCTGAATAGTATGTAGGGTCTTTTTCCAGTCTATTTCGGATTCTTGACAAATGAAAATTACCAACTAATTGCAACATTTTGAAGGCCTTTCTACATATCAATACATTCCCAATATGATAATCATAACTTGCCAGTGTAGATTGCATGCAACCCACTAAAAATGAATTTTGCATGCTTTTATTCATTGAAAAATATGTCTTCCTTTGCTCCATAGCAAACATGAAATCCATATGTTTCAAGAAATCTTTTCAACAACATTCACTTGAAATCAGATCACTGACAGAACTTCTACTTGTGAGATATTCTATCCTATCCCTTGTATAATTGGAATATTTTGGATTGGTATGAAAAGGCTTGCTCCTACTCCTTGATAAAAGTTTTGCTTGCAACGCCTCCCCCATTTCATTATTATCTACAAAAACCTTTTCATCATCAGTAGGAGGAATATTATATTGACAAAGATAGACAGAAAATTCATCACCATTATTATTTGGAAAATATTCATTACCATCCTCCCATGAAAGAAATTCTTCACTACCAACATCTACGCTTTTGAAATCTTGACTCAGACGAAATTATTCACCATATTCATCCCTGCTTTTGAAAACCTCCCTTGGAGGACTCAATTCATCATCACCACAACTACCTTTGAAACACTCACTTAGAGAAAATGCATTATTGACATTTGCGCCTATAAAATTATTGTTTTCAAGAAACTCTTCACCCTCCCCTTCATCACCTATGCTCGCATAATCCTTAGGATTATGAAGTGGAAAATATGACTCTCTATTCATAGTCAAATTACCATTTGCACGAAATTCTTCATCCTTCCCTTCATCAGTGGTGGTTCCATAATCCTTGGGATTAGGAACAAGTGGAAACTTTGAATTTCTATTTAATGGAAATTCTTCATCCTCCCCTGCATCAGTGGTGCTCTCATAATCCTTACGATTAGGACTAAGTGGAAGCTTTGAAAATCTATTTACTGGAAATTATTCATCCTCTCCCTCCCCTTCATCAGTGGTGCTCTCATAATCCTTAGGATTAAGAATATGTGGAAACTTTGACTCTGCAAATTCTTCATCACCCCCTTCATCACTGCTACTCTCATAATCCTTAACATTAGGAATATGTGGGAACTTTGACTCTGCAAATTCTTCATCCCCCCCCCCCTTCATCAGTGTTGCTCTCATAATCCTTAGGATTAGGAATATGTGGAAACTTTGACTCTACAAATTCTTCATCCCCCCCTTCATGAGTGTTTCTCTCATAATCCTTAGGATTAGGACTATGTGGAAACTTTGAATATGTAAATTCTTCATCCCCCGTTCATGAGTGCTGCTCTCATAATCCTTAGGATTAGGAGGAAGTGGAAATTTTGACTCTGCAAATTCTTTATCCCCCCTTCATTAGTGGCACTCTCATAATCCCTATGATTAGGAGGAAGTGGAAACTTTGAATCAGAAATTCTTCATCACCCCCTTCATCAGTGTCGCACTTATAATCCTTAGGATTAGGACTATGTGGAAACTTTGATTCTAGAAATTCTTCATCCCCCCCTTCATCAGTGTTGCTCTCATAATCCTTAGGATTAGGAGGAAGTGGAAAAATTGACTCTCTATTCACAGGAAATTCTTTCTGCTACCCTTCATCAATGTTTCTCTCAATATCCTTATCATTAAGATGAAGTGGAAAATTTGTTTCTCTATTCATAGTGAAAGAATTCCTATTACATTCATCAAAATGAATAGAGTTGTTGCATGACGAAGATGTCGATGCTGAAGAAAGAAAAACTTCACTATCAGAAGAATCCATGACCTTCAACCAGAAGATGTCGAATGATACAAATGCACTATCTCCCAATGAAAATATAGAACTTAGAGATTGAGAATTTCCCTCTAATGTTTCGCCCCAAAAATTTTCGCTGAAACTTTTCCCAACAAAGTTTTCCCCCAAAAACTTTTGCTGAACATTTTCCCTCCAAAAATTTCGTTTTAAATTTTTTCCCTCCAAAAATTTCATCTATAATTTACTTGAAAACATATTGGTAAACTTTTGGTTTTTGAAAATTTAACCCTAGTTTCTATTCAAAATATTGATAGAAACTCAAAATATTTTTTCTATTTAAATTATTTAATATCGACTATGTAAGTAAATTAATTTTTATATTTAATATTTTTTTTATTCCATAATGAATGTAAACTAACCTAAGAAATTTTTTTGGAGCGAAGGAGAAATGACTGGTAAAATCTATGGTTTACAAAAATTAATCAGTCATTGAACACCATGGAGGGGCATAAAGGGGGAAGCTCAACTCCCTCATACAGTCAAGCAGTCTCCATCCAAGGCAAGAAACCACTGGAGGTTGAAAAAGGTCTTTCAGGAGGAGGGAAACTGGACAATGACGACCCACAGGAGCAGAATAATAGGAGGGAGGGAGACAAAGAAAAAAAAGATAAAGAAGAAGAGGACAAGAAATAGCAAGCAGAAAACAAAATACAAAATGGTCCATGAAAGCCTAAGACCGTTGTCACAACCAGAGTGGTGTTAAGTGATCTAGCACTGCAGGCGCATAGGGATCACATGAGGACTTATGTTATCATTTATAAATTCATGGGGTTATGGCCCATAGAGAAGGCGTTATAGGCGTGGATTAAGTATCACTGGAAACCTAGAGGGCATATAGACCTACATCTTGGGTCAAAGGGTTTATTTACTGTAGTCTTTACTAACATCGAGGATAAAGACTGGGTGTTTGAAGAAGGGCCCTACTTCTATGCAGTTGCAGGCCTCTATATGCAGCCTTGGATGATGAATTTTGTCTCGGAGAGCGAGACCTTCACTTCGGTCCTAGTTTGGGTATGACTCTACTCCTTACCACTAGATTACTAGAAACTAGAATCTTTATCAGCAATAGGAAATAAATTAGGGCATTTTGTTAAAATATCTGAGGCAACGAGAAGGGGAAAGTACACCTCCTTTGCCTGTATATGTGTTGAGATGGATCTCTCTGGAGCTCTACTGGATGAGGTGATCCTGGAAGTTTTTTATGAAGAATGGGTGCAAACAGCGGATTATGAACATGTTCCTTTTATATGTCACAAATGCCATGACATGGGCATCTATTCAGTGACTACCCTCTCAACAATATAGAGAGCAGAAGTAAAGTTCCAATAGGGAAAGAAACTGAAAGCTTTCATAATGTGGGAAATAGAGGTACAAGAGGAAAAAGGTTGTAAAAGAAAAACCACACCGAGTGAAAACAGGCAAGTCAGAATAGGTACAAGATACTAGAAGACGAGGAAGAGGTAACAAAGGGAAATCAGGCCACAAAGGACAACCTAGGGGAGAAGGAAAAGGAAGAAAAAATGGAGAAGATACAGGACAATAACCAACAAAATGAAACTCTGTTGAGAAACATGGAACTTGAAATGGACCAAGAAATGACCCCGAGTGAGGTGGAAATGGACAATCATGAACTGCAGGATACTCTCGAAAGAGAACATCTAGATCTGGAATGATTCCTGAAGCAAGGGACCATGAAATGTATGGATTCAATACCTCAAGATGAGTTTAATAAAGTGCAGCAGCTATTTCTGTGGAGAACTCAAGCTAAAGGGCTGAGAGGGAAAGTAAAACTCGAAAGACAGGACAACAAAGGGGTGAAAACCTTGAAAAACACATCAGGACTTGCTCCCAGAAACCCAGGAAGGAAAGGGGGCAGAAGGAAACAAAATGAGTTACTGATAGAATGTGGAAAACTGATGATAGATTCAGGTAAGATGAAATATCTAACCAGCTACTCCTTTACAAATCTTTCTTAATGAAGCTCACATCTTGGAATATTAGAGGTCTAGGAAGTAAAAGGAAACAAAGGAATCTTAATAATAGAATGAAAGAAGAAACTCTAGATATTATTTTCATCCAGGAAACTAAATTTTCAATTCAAAAAATAAGAGAAACACACAGCAAATGGCTCAAGAGATATGAATTTCTAAAAGTCAAGGTAGACAAAATAGCAGGAGGTATTCTCACACTTTGGAACCCTCAAAATATTGGCATAGTGGATGTTGAGGCATCTAGGAATTATTTATCAGTGCTTATTCAGCCTATGGGAGACAGGGAGACTTATTTAATCACAAATGTTTATGGACCTCAGAGACCTAATGGCAAAATTAGACTACTCACTTCTCTAGAGGATCTAAGAGATAGGCATTCAGGAATACCATGGATTCTAGGCAAGGACTTTAACATGATAAAATCCCTGTTAAAAAAAAAAGTGGGACCAGAACACTAAGCAGAGACTCTATAGCATTTCAGAATTTTATAGACAACATGAAGCTTATTGACACGGTTACAAGTAATGGCCTCTTTACCTGGAACAACAAAAGAGGAGGAGAGTCTCAAGTAACCTCAAAGTTGGACAAATTCATTATCTCAGAGGACCTCATGCTCACAGGCCTTGATATAACAACGAGAATTCTCCCCTTTGGTGGCTCGGACCATTGGCCTATTCAATTTGAGGCATCCGGCATTGGAACCCCAAAGAACGGACCTTTTAGGTTTGAAAACATCTGGCTCACCCATCCAGAATTTATTAGCAACATTGAAAAATGGTGGAAAGAAGATATATAGATCTAGGGAACGAGGATGTTTCTATTACACAAAATATTGAAACATATCAAACTCAAGCTTAAAGATTGGAATAAGAATGAGTTTGCCGATATTTTTGAAGTGAAAAAAGTTTTTGAAAGAAAAATGCAAGAAATTAATCAAACCATTATCAAAGATGGATTTGATGGGGAAATAAATGAACAAGCCAACAAGCATCAACAGGATTGGGAGGACTTATGCAAAAAAGAGGAAATATTTTGGAGACAAAAATAAAGAGTACAATGGCTAAAATAAGGGGAAAGAAACACAAGGTTTTTCCACATATCTACAATGGAACATAGGTCTCACAACATAATCTCCACGATCAAGGACTCCAGAGGCCAACATCTCAATACCCATAAAGAAAGAGAAGCCATGTTGGTTCAACATTTTCAAAGCATAGTAGAGGAACCTCTCTTAGATAGATCACAATTTATCAGGGACTTCACAAAGCACATCCCAATGCTAGTAACAAGAGAAGATAATTATAATCTTAATAGGTCGGTGAATGAAGACGAGGTTAGTGAGGTCATCAAAGAAATGCAAAATGGAAAAGAGCCAAGCCCAGATGGTTTCAATGCAGATTTCTTTAAAGCATGTTCTAGTATTGTCAAGCAAGATATTTTGAATGTCGTGGAGGACTCCAGGAAAAATAGACTTGTATTGAAGGCATTCAATACATCCTTCACCTCCTTGATTCCTAAACAGGACAATACTATGACACCAGACAGATTTAGACCTATAGCTTTATGAAATGTGGTGTATAAGATAATATCCAAAATTATCGCCAATAGACTCAAACCCTTTCTTCCTACTCTGGTTTCTATGGAGCAAACGGGATATGAGGAAGGCAGACAAATTCTCAATAATATCATTCAAGTGCATGAGGTGGTTCACTCATTGATGAGTAAAAGGTAGGGAGGAATGATTATGCAATTGGACCTAGAAAAGGCGTATGATAAGTTAAATTGGACCTACATCAGGAAGGTCCTGCTAGCTTTTGGATTTGACCACAACTGGGTAATATGGGTAATGGCCCTCATGATTTCCTCTATTTTTTCAATTCTAGTAAATGGTTCTCCATCTAAGACCTTTAAACCTTCAAGAGGCCTCAGGCAGGGAGATCCTCTATCCCCCTTTCTCTTTATTCTTATGATGGAAGGACTAGGTTGAGCCATAAAGTTCGGTAAACAAGCAGGTAAGATCCAGGGACTCAAACTATCCGGGAATGGATAGGCTTTCACCCATCAACAATTTGTAGAGGATACCATGCTACAGGGCAGTCCCATGGTCAAAGAAGCACGAGCTTTCAAACAAATCCTAAGTGACTTCGCTATGGCAGTGGGCACAGAGGTAAGCCTCTCCAAATAAAAGATTTTCTTTTTCAATACTAACACTTCTATTCAGGGAAATATCTCTAACATTCTGGGCTTTCAAAGAGATATTCTACCTTCCAAATATTTGGGAGTTTCGCTCATAGACAAACCTCTGAACAAGATTGTTTGGGAGTTTGTTCTTAATAAGTTGCAGGACAAGACTCAAATATGGACTAACAGATCTTTGAACTTGGCGAGCCGATTGGTGCTTACAGAAGCTGTCCTACAAACAATCCCCATCTTCATGTTTTCAACCCTTCCAGCTACAAAAGGAGTTATGCACCAATGCAGAAATATCCAAAGAGATTTCCTTTGGGGTAAAGGAGAAGAAAAGAAGAAATGGGCCTTGGTAGCCTAGGAAAAGATTTGTAAACCTAAAAACCACGAAGGTTTAGGACTGGATGATCCTGAAGTGCTAAATAAAGTTTTGGGGAAAAATTATGGTGGAGATGGATAAAAGATTCAAATGCTCCTTGGGCTCAAATTTGGAACCAGAAATATGCAAGCAATTGGAAAAACAAGGACCACATAAGAATGTTTGGCATCATAAAAGGCTCCCACATCTGGAATAAAGCTTGGGAAAATAGAGACATAGTTCAAAAGAATAGCTTCTGGGAGATTAGAGTGGGAGACCTGGCATGGTTTTGGGAGGACAAATGGCAACAAGAACCTAAGCTGTTAAGAGAGGACTTTGTGGATCTCAAGAATGATACTGATAACAAAGGGTTACTCTGGGTAAATGATTTTTGGGATCAGACAAATAGCGAAGGAAAATGGAGAACCTGGAAGAAAATGGAATATAGGGATAATAGCCCCTTGAAAGCAAAGGCTGATGCTCTAATGGCCATTCTGGATCAAAGAAAGATACTGATATCAATTGATCCTGACCAACTTAGATGGGGAAATAACAATGAAGACAATGAAGACACCTTTAACCTTAAAGTGGCAAAATGCATAGCCCTTGAGCTTGATTCCAAAAAACTGGATTGGGTTTGGAAGAATCTCTAGAAGAACCAAGGATGGATGAAAACCAAACTTTTCATGTGGCTGGTACATCATAAGAAAATTCTGACATGGGAGAATATCCAAAAAAGGGGTGTTTTGTGCCCATCTAAATACCAACTATGTGAATGACAAGAGGAAACAATGGAGCACCTTCTCAACACCTACATATTTACCTTCGCGTTGTGGGATGGTATTGCCCTAATATTTAGACAAAGAGATAGGGACAGAGGAAGAATTACCAATACCATAAGTAACTGGAGGAGGAACTTCTCTGATTATGAAACAATAAACAAAGCTTGGGCTTTAACTCCAAGCTTCCTAATATGGGATGTCTGGAATGAATGCAACAATAGAATTTTCAAAAGGCAAAAAAGTTCCTCCCAGACCATCATGGAACAAATTTTAAGATAGCTCAAGGAGATGGTTGGAACTTTAATGCAAATAGCCCCTACAAATCTCCCTTCAAATGCTGATGTGCAGATACTTCTTCAGTTGGGTATGCAGGGGCTTATTCCTCAGGGAAATAACAGGTCGGTAAAGCAACTGGTCACTGATAAAGATTTCTGGCACCCTCCCCCTCATGGATTTATGAAATGTAACATAGATGGGACCTCAAAAGGAAATCTTGGTATGGCTGGTTATGGTGGTGTAATAAGGGATGAAAAGGGCTACATACAATACATTTTTCATTTCAATCTGGGAAGGGCCACAAACAATATGGCGGAGCTAATGGAACTAGAGCAATGTTTAGAAATCCTGAAGAATGACAATCTTCAAATATCATAATTGAATCAGATTTTGAGTTGATCATCAATTTGGTCAAGAGAATCTATTATGGTTCGGCTTCAGAAAAGGTCTCGAGACACTGGAGCCTTCTTCAGGGCTATCAAAGAATCCATCTCTACCTTCAAAACATGAGAACCTTAAGCTTCACACATGTGCACACGACGGCCAATAAATTGGTGGACATACTTGCCAACAAAGGTGCTCTCTGCACTAAAAGCAACAATAAGTACAGATGGCAAGATGTTCCTCAGGGTAGATTGGGGGATGATTGTCTCAACTAGGTGAATGAGGACCAAGAGATATATCAGAACAGAGAATGTTAGCAGTAGCAGAGGTTGGGTTTGTAAATACACAATCAACATGAAGGGGTTTTCCAGAGGTAATTTTGAAAACGGCACGCAGGCCATTGTTAGCTTTGTCAGTCTAGAACAGCTTAGACACAGTGTTCTTGGGTGGGAAATGATCTGCAGATTGGGGATTTTTTCAAAACTTTCTCCTAACATAGATCAACTCAGTTTTACTTGGTGGGAAAAGGGGGTGAAGAGTCTTCAGTTAGAAGGAACAACAACACCCCACCATAGGTATATAACTATTGGCAATGGATACAGTGAACCGGCGGGGTTGGTCTATAGGTTTTTGGATGCTCAGATGGCGGGAATTGCTCATGCTTTTCTTTAAATGGAGATTCCTCTCATCCGTTGGATCAAACCGCTGAGGATCAAGGGTGGAGATTCAAATTGCAGATTGATGGGTTCAGGTCAAAGTCTTTGCTTCCTTAGTGGACTCGAAACCTTACTCACAATTACGTTTAGTTTCAATACCGCCCTCAAGGTGGTTTTTGGCTTATCGGAAGCTCCCAACTCCAAAAAGTGGTTTCAAATATTTGAGCCTGATGCCACCCAACATGAAACATGTGGCTCTAGTAGGAGAGAGAATAACGCCCTCATCGGGCGGTTATTCTCCAGGATTATTTTCCATCCGATATGTTTATCAACCGTTGGATCTTGTGAGGCGGATCAATGGCCCAGGATCATTTTTCATGTTGGTGGATCTGGGTCAAAGTTATGCCTTACTGTTATCATTCGTGCTTGTTCAGCGTCGTGACGGGTACCAATGAATTTTGGGAAGACCACATATGCAATGTTTATGCCCGTTTTCGGACCCGAAATCTAAATAGTTTGGTTTTTAATTCCTTTTCAAGTCTGGTTTAGTTCCAACATGTATGCCTTTTTCGCTTCATTGTTACGGTTCAAACTGCATCTGTATTTTGAAGGACGTAGGGGGGGAGCCCATGGCACAACTGTTTAGCTTTGGGCCCGTTGGTCCATACCCTGGGATAGGTAATTCTAGGTCCCTCGATTCCTTAGGTTTGGTTGTAATTTATGTAATTAATCCTTTTTGTTTAATTTGAATAGAAGGCATGACTCTTGCTTCAGCGAAAAAAAATAATGTAAACTAACCTAAAGTTATAATATTAACTATAAATTATTGTATTCTAATTTTAAGTTTAATCCCATATTCAAGAAACAATAAATCATTCCCACAATCATCACTATAAAATAAAATTCATCATTTCTATTCATCACATCACATCAAGTCTTCTGGGTCTTGCTAAAAAGTTTGGAGCAATTTTGCGGAGGAGCTACGAAGGAGCTGCATTGTCATAGATAGCACATTCACCGGGAGTTTTACATTCAACGAGAGTTTTACACATTTTAAAGGTTAGTTTTGTTTCTATCTCGACTATTTATAGATGAATTTGGGGAAATTTTGTGTTTTTACGGGAAAAACCACATAAAAAAATCTTTTTTTTTTTTTATATTTTTATAGGGATGAAAAGGAAAAAAAAAACACAAATTTGTAGGATTTTTGGGAGAAAAATTAAGAAATTTTTTTAAATTTTTAGGCTTTTGAAAGGAAAAATTGGTGTTATTTTTTTTTTCTATTTTTTCTAATTTCGTTTGGGGAGCATTAAAATTATTGCATGGAAACAAAAAAAATGTTCAGTTAGAAAAAAAAAAAAAAACAAACAAAACACATTTAATTTTTTTGTTATATATTTGTGATTTTTAATTTTTCCTTTTTTTAATTAAAAATATATTTATTAAACACTATTAATAAAATTTAAATATTTTTTTAATTCTTATTTTCTTTGTTATTTTTGTTAATTTTTTTTTAATAAAAAAATATATTTTTTAAAATATCAGAAACTTTTAATTAAAATTAAAATTAGAAAACAAATATTTAGAATTTTGTATTTTTTTCTTTTATATAAATTTATTTGTTATATATATTTTTTAATTATCACATAATAATTTCTAAAAATAAAATTATTTATTTTTTTGTTTTAAATTTATTTTGGTTTTTATTTAATATTATAAAAAAAAAGAATTTACTATTTTTTTTTAAACTTAAAATTATAATTTTATTTTTATAATTATTTGTTTTATTGTTATTTTAATTTTTTTAACATAAAATTTTATTTTTATTTTTTTTAATTAATTGTTTTATTTTTATTTTAAATTATAATTACAATTTTCTATAAAAAAAAATCGGTCGTTTATTTTAATTTTTCATTTATTAAAAATTATAATTAAAATTTTTTATTTGTTTTATTTTTTATTTTAATTTTTTTATTATTTAAAAATTTAAATTTGTTTTTTAATTTTTTTATTTTTGTTTTAAATTATAATTTTTTTTAAGTATAATAATTTTTTTATTTCTTAATTAAATTATTTTTTATTTTTTAAAAAATTAAAAAAATTTATTTGATTTCTTTTAAATAAAAATAAATAAATAAATTGGCCCAGCCCTTTGGCCACTGGCTGGGGGCCCAAGCGAGCGGAGGGGGTTGCATGCATTCTGCCTGCCCAGTCCCCCGACCAACGGCCAAAGTGTTGCAGGCCCAAAATCGTCCTGCATCCCTATGGTCGCTGGCTGGGGGCCTGGGAGGGTGGAGGGAGCTGCACGTAGCTCCCTTTGGCCACTGGCCAGGGGTCCGAGTGGGCAAAGGGGAGCTGCACGCAGCCCCCTCCACCCACCCAGACCTCAGCCAGCGGCTAAAGTTCAGGCCCAAATTTTTTCTTTTTTTTTCTAAATTTAATTTATAAAATTAAAACTTTTATTTAATAAAAAAATAAATTAATAAAAAAGTAAAACAAAACATTATAATTTTTTTAATTCAATTTAATGTATAAAATTTTTATAATAAACAAAATTAATTAATAAAAAAATAAATCAATAAAAAATTAAAACAAAAAACAAATTTAATTTTTTTTAAATGATTTAATATATATATATATATATATATATATATATATATATATATATATATATATATATAAATTTATATATTACATTTAAAAAAGATTAATGTTTTTTAATTAATATATTATGCTTTAAAAAAGCAATTTTTTTATACATTAATATATATGTGTTAAAAAAAAAATTTAAAACTAAAATTATAATTATAATTATAAATTTTTAAAATAATTTCATTAACAAATTTTAAAATAATAAAAAAACATATATATATATATATATATATATATATATAAATTAATACAATTTTATTAATATTTTTTTTTGTAAAATTTAAATATAATAAAAAATATATATATGTAAATTTTTTATATACATTATTGTTGATTTTATTATTTTTTAATTGAATATCTAATAATTTTTAAAAAATTGTTTTTATATTCAATTTGCTAAGTTGTTAATAATTTAAAATTTCATATATATGTTGAATTTAATAGTTTAAAATTTAATATATAATATTTTGTTTTTTAATTTTTTTTATATATATAATTTGTTGATTTGATAATTGAAAATTTAATATATAAATTTTTTTTAATTCTTCTTTTTAATATATGGGTTTTTTTATTTTAATAATTTAAAATTTACTATGCAATTATATGTTTATAAAAATGTAGATATAAATCATATAAAATTGTTTTTTTTATTTATATTTAATAATTTTTTTATTAATTTCAAAAATATATAAATAAATTTTGTATATAATAAATTCTTTATAAATTCGTAGATATAAATTTTATAACTTTTTTTTAAATTACATATAATTTAACTTATTTTTATATTTAAATAACAATTATAATGTGAAATTTTTTGTTTTATTGTTTTTAATTTCTAAGTAATATATATGGTTTTTTTTATTAATATATATATATATATTGCAGGAGTACAAGAATAACAGCTTAGTGCGGTTATCATATTAATAAAAAGGGTTATAAGTGAGTTGAGAGAACATGGCTCTTTGCGCTAGGGTTTACAGTGCAGGTATCTTCGCAGGGGCTGGATCTCCCCAGAACCGGCTGGAGACGAAGGGGCCACACAGCTTCCACGCCTTCGCACAGATCTCGTCACAGCAAGGAAGCGCCTGGAAGGTACCCGCTCCGGAATGTGAAGATGACCTCATGACGGATCTCCTGGACAGGGCAGCAGCACTCGGCCCACCGAACCTGCTGAACAAGAACCAATGGGGCCTCCTAACGGACATCGTACTTACTATCTCGGCCGACTGCGAACGCCGACAGGAAGCTGAGGATGATTATCAAAATTCGTTTCAGCAGATCTGCAGGACGAATGGGAAACAACAGGGGCAATGGACATTTTGGGCAGATCCATCCCTTTTCAAAACAGATCGGGCAAAAACCGATAAGTTTTACAGCGATCCGGAAGCGGGAAAAAAAGATAGTGGCCTGTATGCAGCAAATCCACCTTCTTCCACAATAGAACGGGCCAAACATGGCAGATCTGGATTGGATCTAATCCTTCTGTCCAGATCCAGGCAGAGGATATGTGGGAACTCGCCAGATCTAAGTACCAAACCCACAAAATCGGACCTGGATAAGGCAGATTCAGTGGATCGGAAGGTATGCTCATCAGATCTATGGTTTCAAATATTTATAAAGCCCCCAGCTGGGAAATCAACCCCAATTTGGGTTCAGGTCACAGACAAAGTCTCAAAACTCAAGGAAATCATTACCAGTCACATTGGCCTTCCGGAAGGTTTCCAACATCTGCTCTCAGAAGGCAGATTGCTACAAGATCACTGGACAATAGGCCACTACAGCATCAAGCCAGGATCTAACATAATAGTCAACATGATGCTACCAGGAGGAATAGCAGCCAGCGGATCACAGTTCCCTGGTTCTTTTCGTGATGCAGTCAATGGGCCCAGATCAAAGAATGCAGGCTCATTCAAGGACGCGGTGAACGGTAAAGGGGAAAACTATCAACACAAATCAGCACCAGCACCAGAGCTACCAGGTCCCTATATTGTGGAACAAACAATCGAATCTCCAACGATCCAAGTAACTTCATCGGAGGTAAATAGAATACACACTGATCTAGCCACTCATGCTGTTATATGTAGATTTAATGGTTTCTGGCCAAAGTCAGACGCCCTGCATCATTGGATCCTTACAACATGGTCACCCGACTGTGAAATCCATCTATGCTCCAAAGGTTTCTTCATAGTTCGCTTTACAACAGAACAAGAACGTGACAACATTATCAATCAAGGACCATGGTTCTGGGGAAAGGCTGGCCTATTCACCATCCCCTGGTTTCCTGAATTTGATGCAAATACTATGAAAGTAACAACAGTTCCTGTTTGGGTGAGATTGCATAATCTCCCGCTACATTTCTGGCACCACAAAGTTTTATTAGCCATTGGAAATTCCATGGGGAGATACCTTAAAACAGATGAAGAACGAATTAACCAAGGAATCTTCACCTATGCTAGAATATGTGTAGAAGTGGATCTGAGCTTGGGGTTACCAGATCATATCACATTGAACTATAATAATACGCAGAGGATACAACCGCTTGATTATGAAAATACAGCATTTAGATGCCTTAGATGTATGCAAACAGGACATCTTCAAAACACCTGCCCTCTGGGTAAGAGGGACCCCAAAGTGAACAAGAAACAGCCAAAAAAGCCGAATGGATGGCAGCACACAGATTGGAGGGAAAAAGAGGATATGCAGGCGCAAGAGCACACAATGAACCAAGAGGAACCTGAAGTAAATATGGAACAGAACGGCACACAGAAAGAAAAAGCAACAGACCCACAAATAGAGGACCATATTCAGCAGCAGGAAATCCCACAGCTGGAAATTAGTGGCAATAAAAGAACACATGGGTCTGAAGGATCAGAATCTGACAAAGAATATCCAGTGAATATACAAGAGCACCCGCAGGCCATCATTTTCCCCTCTCCTGACCCTCAGGGTTGGCTTAGGGTGGAAAAGAAGAAGGGCAGAAAAGTATAGGCTTGATGTTTTTGTAAATTTTTTATTTTTTATTTTTAGTTTTTTTTGTCCTAACCATGGACAGCTATCTGCATATGCTCTAAGCATCTACAAAATGTAATTTATTTCATCATGAATATAAATTACGACTTTTTCTACGGGAAAAAAAAAATTAAAAAAAAAAAAAAAAAAAAAATATATATATATATATATATATATATATATATATATATATAGATATATATATATATATATATATATATATATATATATATATATATATAGATATATATATATATATATATATATATATATATATATATATTTGTTTCTCGGGAAGATGGCATCAAGGAAGGTCTCTGTGAATATGTTTGGAACAAAGGTAACAATTCCATCATATAAAGTTGCAGGTGGGCACGTTTTGAAGACTGTCAAGTAAAAGTCAACCAACTAGCCCATCAAGTGCACCAAAGATTGTTTCTGAATGGATGAATTCACAAGAAATAAATAAAACAGAGTGTACATGGCATATTTAAGATGTTGAATCTGGTGATACTATACATCTCTCTCTATGCTGTGGTATGATTTATTTGGATGAACCATATGAGGTGATACAGTACAAGACACATGTTTGGTTCCAAATTCAAGCACTGTTTATTTTCTTGCAAAATTGCCCAAGTCGCATGAAATGGTTAGATATCATCTCGGAAAGTACAAGTATGACACAGATCAAGAATCTACACCATTGTGTGAAGAAATCTCATCCAACATTTCAAATAACATTGTAAGTATGCTTATTTATATTTATGTGTAATGTATTATTGTAATGATCATTAAATTGTTTATAAATGATTGATCATTGACATATTTTATTTTCTTTGATAGGATTTTGCTGAGAGTCTTTCAATGATGCTGGAGGGTATTTATTATATGGAACCAAATATTATGAATGTCATCAGCACTTTCCGTATATAGCCAGAACAAGAAAAGAGAATGAGGCAAAGATCAACAATCCATAACACTACAATGGTACATGTAGGGCATCAACAAAGAATCTATACGTTGGGTCAATCTAACAAAGGTAAACATGTTTCTTTTGAAGATGTGGTAGCTGTAGCTCAAACTGAAACTCAAAAATATGTTTCCATTAGTGAGCAGGAGGTTAGAACTATTGTTGAAAAAGGAGAAAAGAAATAAAACACTGAAAAGAAAAATTCCCATGGATGTCGCTCTTCCACTTGATGATGAGGAGATTATTTCTGTAGAAGAAGAAATGTCAACTAGGAAGAAGAAGAAATTAAAAATTGGTGAATCTGTTAAAATCATAAGCAACAGTGAATAACAAAGTGAAAGTTCTAAAGGAAACAAAGAAATCATAACACCCGGTGCTGATTTAGAGGATGGCATTATGAAAACAAAACAAAATGCCATTTGGAATCACATGACGAAAAATAAATTAATTAGTGGTGGAAAAATATTTGAGCTTAATGTCACCCAATTCCTTAGGTCAGATGAAGGACAATCTCAATATGAAATTAGAAAGACACATCATCTACATGTCCATAATTTGAAAACATTGTTCAAGTACAATCCATATGCACCTGTGGTGCCTTATATGATTCTTGTTGATCCAAATCAAGTTCCCAATAAGGAGGCATTTGATAGGACATGATGTTTTGACTACATATATTATGTAATTGGAGGGAACCATTCAGCAGAGGCCAAAAGACAATTGATCAGGGAATATCCTGGAAACTATCTTTTTGAAACAATGAAATGCATCATTTATGGTGGTTTAACATAAACGGAGGAAAATTTATTGGCATGGGATCATAATGTGGATAATGAGTGTAGAATGTCTATGACTTTCATTTAAAGGGTCAGATTTATTCATGATGAATTTTTCGAAAAATGTGGTGGGGATAAGCTTAATGTCAGTTTAAGAATCGAAAGGAATGTTGTGTAGAAATAGGTTATCAAATTGAGGATAGAATCCAATCAAAAGGTGGCAAAGTAAATTCAGAACTATTCAAAGGTGTAGATAACATTTTCCAGTTGGCATTTAGAACAGGGGAGATATGGGAATTGATTGATGACATTTTCGAATTGTGGGAGAATATTGGTGTAAAAAATCAGAAGGTTAGAAGTTCTAAACCCATGATATGTGCCAACAGTAAGACAGATCCTAAAATGAAGTAGCTTCCGGATGATATGACTATCACACCTTAGAGAACAATGCAAGCTATGAAAGACGTAAAACTAGTCAAATCAATATTATGTCATGTGAATTCGGGTGAATTGTCATTGGAGGAAATGTGCTCAGAATTTCAAAAGCAAGTTTGTTCAATTACTTTTACTTCTTCTTAGATTAAAATTTTCTTTCAAATATAACATATTTTTGTTGGTATTATTTGTTATACATATCATTATATTAACAATCCTTACTTAATTTATTCAGTCATAAGATTTATATGAAAATACAAGAACATATGGTTAAAATATTGAATGAAGAGAGTTCGAATGATGTTGTACTCAACTACCTAGAATCAAGTTTTACAACGACACTTAAATATTTTTATCTTGCATTCAAAAAGGAATGTTGATTTTTACATTCATTTTATTCATATATTTTGTTATTTTATTATATTACTTATATTTATTTATTTCATTAAAGATATTGAAGAAGGATGAGAATGGAGTACCAAATACTTTCAAAAGTTTCATTGAAAAAATTAGGTTGGAAAGGATGAGAAAGCAGCATCTTAGGAATGTTGAACTTGATCCTACTCTTACTCATTTCATTTGGAATGGGTTGGCGACTATCCAATATCAAATAATATAAGGTGACTGTGAAGACATTGCAAAACTCATACCTAAAAGGGAATATGCACTGGTTATTACAGACGTTCCTCATGGTTTCAATTTCCCAAACATTGAATATGATAGTGAGCCTTACACTTATCAAGATTTTAATAAAGTGGTTACAGGCTTTCAAGAAGTCACACAATCACCACATTAGAGATTTGTGACATTTCATTCAGACACACAATTTTCAATGTTATTAACAAGCTTCAAGGGAAAATCAAACTCAAGGATGCAGCTTACATGATAATACATTGAAATTGTATGTTTAATTAATGTAATTTTTTGTATGTACAAGTGGATTGAACTTTTACTATGTCGTGTTACAAGCAAAAGTCAAATATTATTTCTTCCAGAGATCAACCAATTACAAGTGATTGTGTGTTCATCCATGTTGAATGTTGGGCAAAACATGATAACTATAAGTCCATTCCTCTAAACCAAGTAGATGGAAAGAGTCATAGCAAGTACTAGTTCATGATGTTGTCATAAAAAAGTTAACATATGAGGATAAAGATGCAAAAACAGAGATATTTAACATTTATCGAAAACCACAAACATTGACTAACTATCTTATAGATTTATGTTCAAATGAAGAAGATTGGGTTTTGGATTTATTTTCAGGTTCAGGTAAGTTTTATTATATAAAATTGAATTTTAATATTTTATTTTTTTGTTTTTATGTGTTTATATTAATTTACTTACTTATTGTTTTTGTGCTTGACTATTAGGTACAACACTAGCATGTTTCCTACAAAAAGGAAGAAATTTCATTGTGATTGAAAGAGGCCCTCTATAATGCAATTTTATTCAACAAAGAATTAATGCTCTTCAATTTATTCTAGATGAAATTTAAGAAGTTGGTTTGAGGAAAGGAGATTTTAATGAACCACGTGTGGCAAAAAAAATCAAAGGAACCACAACCACCAATATATGGAATGATTGGAAAAGGACACTTTGGGGATGAACATGGATTATATGATATTGTTGATGACATTTAAGTTATGATTGCAAATCAAACTCAATTTTGAGAGATCTTCATTAGTTTAATTTGTAATGTTTTGACTTTGAGATTTTATGAGAAGAATGAACTTTTGATTATTGTTGTTATATGATCAATAGTTGTATTATCTGATTTTCACTCTAATTTTTATGCGAATAGTTTTTTTTTGTAAAAACCCTATGATTACTATTATTTTTTAACATAAAATTCATTTATTTGACATGTCATTTTTGACAAAAATTTTGAAAATGTGTATTTTTTTCATTATATTTATATAGAAAATGTGTCTTTTTGTGAAATGTTTAAAATTATTGTGTTTTAGTCACAATTATTTGATGTCCATTGAAATATTAATTAACACTACATAAACATATAGAAAATAGTAACTTTAAAATATTGACCATTTTTTTATGTTTTTAACTATGTGAAAAAATGAAGATTTCATTACAAAGAAAATTGAAAAGAAAAATGAAAACACAAAAATTACACAAAAAAAAAAAAATCTTACGGGAAGAAGAAGACATCAGAAAATTTAAAGTGTCAAAAATCAACTCTCTAAAAAAGGGGTTGATGCTATATCATAACTTTTCAAAATCAGCATGAAAATCACTAACATCGAAAAAAAATGTTCATACTTGGTAACAAAGAAATTTTAAAGCGCCAAAAATATGCTCAAAAAAGAAAAGTTTATTCTGGCATCACCGCTTTTCAAAATCGGGTGATTTTTTGCTACCTCAAAAAAATGGGTACCAGTTGACTTTCTTGTTTGACCGGTAACTATGTTTTTGGTTTGTGATGGATATGATGATGATTTTCTTTTATCTAAAGAAAAGAAGCTAAATGCTCAAGCAAGGAGAATTATTCTCAAAAATATCCATGATGCAAATTTGGAGAAAGTTGTGGATTTAAAATCTACCAAGGAGATTTGGGATATATTGCATATGTTATTTGGAGCAAGTTCCACTAGCAGTGATTAAGAGCTTGAGAAGAATGGAAAGGAGAAGAAGAAGAAGAGATCCATGAAGAAGAACAACAAAGAATTAGTTGAACCAACCATGCAAAATGACAACAGATCTAAAGTTATAAGATGCACTGATTTACTTCTGAGTTATATTTTTAATTCAGATCTACTTAGTGAAAAAGATGATGATCACAGTTATATGTTCCTTAAGGATGAATATGAATATTCGATGGTTTCTATTGAATAATTTTCTAGTGAGATTGGTAGACTAACAAATGTATCTAAGGAGCATGAGAAGAAATTGCAAGTTTTGATTAAAAGGAGAAAAGTCTCAAGGAATAAATCACTACCTTGAGGACACAGTTAGAAGAATAAAAAAGATTCAAAGAATTAAATTGCAATAGGAAAAAGTATAGGAAAGACTATGTTGAAGCACTTGAAGGTGTGATTGAAAAATTAAGGAAGAAACTTGAAGAAAAGGACCAGCAGTTGGAGCAAGTGAAGAAGACCATAGTAGTAAGAAAATATGGTAGCTCTCTTCAAAAGGGTGAGACAAGTTTGCATGCAGGAAAGAATAAAAAAGTAGAACTAGAGAAGCCTGTAGCAAAGAATGTTGCCAACGATAGTGGCAAGAAAGGAGAGAGAAAATAGATCCACCAGCAGTAACAAAGAAGATAACCAAGGAGACCATTCACTCTTAGGATTGATGGTGGAAAATTTCAAAGGAGAAATCAAAACTCCTTTGCCACCTTGATGGATGAGATCAAGTGTTTCAACGGTCACAATTTTGGTCATGTGGTAGTTGAGTGTAGGAGGAGAATACATACATCCATGCAGCAGTATGATCATCCAAGAAGAGGACCTACATTTAGGTATACAATTTATTTCAATGGTCATTGTTTTGTTTTGTAACATTTCTGGGCACAAAGCCATTGATTTCTGAACTATCATGAGAAGATGGAGGTTTAGTATGTGCAACAAGAGATTAGTTCCTTTGGCTACATATCTTGGTCATATAGAGAATTATGTGTGTCATAGTTTTGGGCACATGGCCAAGGATTGTAATATTCCTATATCGTTGAGGTTGTCGGTTCAAAAGAAGCAGAAAAAAGAGAATGCATAACCAAGGAACCAGCCAAGGAACACATGGAAGAAGAAGGAGCAATAGTTTAGAAGACGCGTCATTGCACTTTGTTGATGTGATGAGGATGACATGTGGTATATTTATAGTGGATTCTTACACCATATGTCAAGAGATCAGAGAAAAAATTATTTTCTCAATAGAACCAAGATTGGTCATGTTGAGTTTGAAGGAAATGAAATAGTAAGAGTATTGGGAAGTGGTAAATCCAATCTTAGTGAGAAGACAAAAAATGCAAATGATGTTTGGTTCATTGAAGGTCTAAGAAATAATATTTTGAGTGTGAGCCAAACGTTTGATGGAGGAAAGGAAGTGATATTCAACTCCAAAGGTCACATCATCTGGAAAGAAGGATAAAAAAAGGTGATTTCCAAGGGATTCAAGACACTAGATAATGTTTATGTGTTGAAGGGAAGAGTGGAGAGTAAGAAGAGATCAAGGGAGTACTCTTCCTCTTCAGATCCAGAGCAGGAGAGATCAACCACTACTTTAGTCCATTCTTGCATGTTAGATCTATTTGACTACAAAAATATGTATGAGACTAGCATGGTCTCAGGGGGAGCATTGGAAGCTTGAGGAGTACCAGTAACAATGAGTTTTTGATCTAGTTCAGCCATGCATATTCAGTCTACCGGATCAACATGCTCATGAGGTATATTATGCTTAGGGGGAGCTATGGCTTTCAAGGCTTGTTCTTTATGTTCATTTCTTTTCACTCATTAGTTTTGCAGTTGATGTATTTATTGTGTATGAGTGGAAGAGACTTATATATCAACCTTGATTACAGTATTCATTTATAATCTTTTAGATATCCTAGCATGGAGATATTGTGGCAATGACATGCATATGTGACTTATCACTTGGACCAACCATGTATGGGTTGTTATATGCAGTTTATTACATCGATGCGTTTGCTATTGTATCATCATTTTATGTTGGTAAAGGGTCCAATCATTTGTAGATTGAATCATTATGGTGATAAGCATATTTTGGAGGAGAGTCATTGAGTTTATTGTAGCCATATGTATGGGCTAATGATGTAACAATCATTCCATTGAGTCATTGGTCCATGGGATTCGATCATGGCAACCATGTATTTATTTATTTATCTATGTAAACTGCTCATGAAGCCATGTACTTTTATTGTATGTATCTTTGGGTCATTTAGTCATCAGTTATGAGGTCATCTTATGGTCATATATGAGTCATGTATGAGGTATTATGATGCTTCTACAGCCATGTATTTGTAATGTATATGTAATATAGTCATGGTCATGTGGAGTCTTGGTCCACCTTGTGCTTATTTCCTTTGGCAAGGAAGCAATGTTGCAGTAGAAGTGGTTCACTTCAGGATGGAGACAATGTTAGAGATGGCATGTGTTCAAGGGGAGCATATATTGTCTCTTGTTTACTTCAGCCATATATTGTTGGAATTATGATATGCTTGGAGGTGTTCATGATGTGTCGCATGCTATGTAATGTTTGTTGGGTTTTGACATCATTATTTGGGCAAATAGATTGATTTTGCCTATTGATGGTGCTGCTATTTGGTTTCCACGTGGAGAGTGTTGGTTGGTGCCTCATATGCATATTGTGATTGATGTTGCTTATGGTTTCCTCATGTTGGAGTATTGCTACTACTGTTAGAGGTTGTTGGTGACATGTTTCTCTGAGTTCCTTGGTTCATATGCTACTTGTTGCTTACTAGGGTATATGCATCATATCTTATCCATGTTGAGGTCAGATGCTTCAGTGTTAATACTTGTGTTCTTACTACCTTATCAGATGGATTTGTCCCTTTGCCATTGATTGCAAAGGGGGAGCAATAAAGGAGATTGCACTAGAATTTGTGTGAGATTGATATGAATGCCAAAGGGGGGAATTGTTGGCATTATGGTGTGCATGGATCCAACTAGCTAATGTTTTCATTGGTTCATGATGGAATCTAGCTCATGTTGGCATCGATGTCAACCCTATGTTGTATAGTTGATGTGTTGATGCCATTCATTGTAGCATGATTGAAGCTAGTTGAGTTGACATTGATATGGTTATGTTGGCATTGATGTCAACCCTTGATGTCAGCCTTTGATGATGAAGCTTGATGGTAGCATGATGGTTATCAAGGAGTTGTCATGTGGTGGCATGTGTCGGCATGTGCATTAATTGACATGTCATGATGGTTTTTTGATGTTTCTATAAATAGATGGATGTCACTACTACAAGTAGAGATTGTTGCTATAGGTGGATGATGTAGATCTTCATGGGATGGAGGTGATGGCACGCTTGATGAGTTGGCATACCATGTATTCATCTATGCTCATAGAGATGACTTGTTCTAATATGATGGTCTCATGTTGACGACTACAATTTATTGCAGGAATTTCAGAGGTGTTGTAGTCTATGCAGATGTTTGTTGGAGAGTGGAGGACTTGTTGGCACTCTTGTCAACCTTGTTTATTGGCCTTTCAGGTCGACCTGGAAGTGACACTTGATATAATTTTTTTATCTACTTGCAAAGGTGTTACTGAACTTAGCAGAGGTTTGGAGGTGATTTCAGATGTTGAAGGAGGATCCAACAGGTGGCAGAGGTTCTAAGCAGAGGGCTTGTGGTTTTTCCTTATGCTTTGCCCCAGTCACATGGTGATAGAATTATGCATGCGACTAAAATAATCCAATAACTGGGAGGTAGGCATGTGCATGTGATTGAAGGTATCTAGTCAAGTTTATCCAATGTTGTGCATGTGACTGAGCTATTTCACTAAAAAATCTTTGCATTCCTCACCCAAACTGGATAGAAATTTCCATGGAAATTCCTAGAGACTTGTAGAATAACTTGTAATGGTAGGGAATGGTTTCAAAAGTTCTTCCAATGATTTGAAAACATTTAGTGCACAAGTAGTGATTTTAGTGGATTGATTTAGTCCAATTTGTGCACCTTTGATACCATCCCAAAGGTGAATTTCACCCTGCATGTTTTAAGTACATCGCTTTCGAGCTAGGTATTGGTTGGTTTGAGTATGAGAGTGAGTTGGAGAAGGTTGCATATAGAAGATGATCCAGGTGGATATTGGTGGCCACCCCCCTATTCCACTTGGACCCCCAACACTGTCTCTTTCAGTTTTTCAGTTTCCTTAATTGTAGCACAGTTTACTATTTTTGGCAGTTTTTCAGGTCCTAAACTTCTAAAGTCGTTGTCGGGTGGTATAAATTCAAGATTTACACCAACATTTAATATTTCAATCTACGTAAGTAAACTTAGAGGCATAGCACAATATATGCCAGAATATGACCTCGGGGATCCATCAAATAAAAACCAAGCTCTTGCAAGAAATTCAAAAAGGCATCATTCAGGAAAAAGGAACAAGACTCTTCAAAGAAAAGTAAACGCACTCCAGGAATCTACCTCTGGCTCCTCTTCTGGGTTGAGTTGACTCCTGCAGTAAGTCTTCCTCAGTTGTCCAGGGGACAAAGGAATGTAGGCCCCGTTCAAAAGAATGTGATTCAATAAATAAAGAATGCAAAACCTCTTTAAAAATTACTACTATGTTGCAAGCATGAAATTAAACTAGAAATCACACGGCAACTTCATTCCAACTAATCTAAGGAAATAATTGAATGCTTTAAAAAGAATCAAGATAATAATTCACTGCTTCTCTTAAAGAAAATTCAGTACTTTAGTTGTAAGAGAAATATAAATAAGAGCCAATATATAATTCATGTTGTTTACCCTAATCTTATTAAATACTTCCTTATAATATATGCAACATTTAATTATAATGAAGAATTCTGTGAGCATTTTGTCAACAAGATTCACAATCCTTCCTTATGTTGATCCTGGCATTTGCTTGCAAAAGTACAGGAATAAATTTTTTTCTGCAAAAGTGGAGGAATCAGTCTCATATAATTCAAGGTAATCATGAATACATGTTAAGTTAAGTTAACCAGAATTCTTGCTCAGTAATTATTTCACCATTGCGTTCTGGAAATAAACTTTGTTATGCAACAATGAGATCAAGGTAAAACATTGTAGTAATAAATAAGAGATGCGGTTAAAACATTCATCATTTACTTTAGTTCAACCTTTATGAAAGTGCATCCAAAAGCATTGATATTAAACTTAGATAACTAGATCAATAAAATAAAACTTGTGTAATGAAATTGAAAATTAAATGACTAAAAGAAGATTTATGAAATGAAATTGCAAAACTAGAAATGCACTAGTGCAGACAGCGTGCTTGGACTAGCAGCATGCTTGTACCGATCTTGCAAAAATGAAATCAATCATGAAAAGAAAATATTATGTAAATCAAAATCAAATACTTCTAAGCACTATGCAAAGCAAAATGTAGCAAAGGAAATTAAGAGGTTTGGGGAAACGGACTCGCTGGTGGGCCCAACCACCCAACTCATTGCCCTTGCAGCAATTAAATCACAATGCAAGTAGATTTAGAAAAAATACTGAAAACATAAATCGAATGTCGAAGTGTATTAATTATGAAGTCCTGTTACATAATGAATAACAAGTAGTGTTGGGCTCCAGTGGTCCCCTCTAGGGATCATCCCACTGGGCACGCAGCTCCTCCCTTTCCTTCACAATGAAATTGATCCCCTGTTCTACAAACAATATGATTTACAAAAGATATAATGCCATCTGACCCTTCTTTTCGTGCGCAACCCTCATACTTATAACAGCAGTGTTGCCCACTTACTCGGCTCCACGGTTACTCATGCATACAAGTTTAGAATTACAAACTGATTTAAAACCAGAATAAGGAAATTCTTTTTTGACTAGGTTCCAATTGATGTGGGACGTATTTTCTGAATGTATATATGTTAATCCTGATTTGAATGGATAATTGATGGAGATAACTCCAATGCAATGTACACATCATCAAAAGCTTCCCATTGGAAGATGAGGAGATAACATCTTCATGTTGGATGTGTCGAAGCATTGGTTCATGACTTCAGTGATGAGTAGACCACGCCATATGATCTATTGAAAGAATGAAGTCTTAACACAAATTTTTCAAATCTGGGTGCTTTCTAGAATTCTGGAAAAATTTGTTTTTTAAAAAACTACCTCCAAAGACCTCTTAGTATCTCCTTAACCACTACGAATTTCATGAAACATTTGACGCTTTTTCAATTTGCTATACTGGGATGAAAACCCATGTTCCATATTTCTCTATTCGCCTTAACTTGCACGAAAATAGAGGCAGAAGTTGGCAGTCTAGAAACTTCTTTGAATTCAGGGATGAGCATTAATTATTTCCTAAATATAAATCCATACAACCTGGGTGTATCTTATCCTATGCAGGAGTCTTCAAAAACCATTTTGAAGAAAAAGCTCTTTCATATTTCCCTACAGATGTGTCAATGTATGAAAGCCCCAAATTAGTGCATGCATGTTGCTAAAGGCATGTTGGTGCAGGCACAGCTAGTGTAGGAATGTTGGTGCAGGCATAGCTAGTGTAGGGACAATTGGTATAGGAACTACTACTACAGGAATGTTAGCACCTGCCACAAAAGAGCCTGACATTAATGACATTTTCACATTAAATTAACAAAACAAGAACAGTTCATAGATCAACAATTGTCAGCTCTAAATGCCTCTAAATAATAACTTAATAATGCGTAAAACGAATAATAATGATTATAGACACTTAGTACAGGCATAAAATTATTCAGCTAAATCATGAAAATTTGGACAAAACAGAGGCTCAACAGTTGTTTTGAGGCCCTAAATGACATTTTCGTGGAAAACAGAGAGACTAAAAATGTACCAAACCGGCTTGCCTATTTGTTTCTGGCCTTCTCTTCAAGATCTTCAAAACATGGTATTATAATTGCCAAACAGAGATCGTATGCCAAATTTACGACTCTGAGAAGTTGATGTACTAATTTACCCAAACGGGGCCCACACTTTTGGTACTTCCTCTCCTAAGTTTAGGTTTTTGGATAATTAGGGCTTTCCATTGTTTCTCAATAATAAATAGGCCTTTGAGCCTCAGTGTAACACAGTTCATAACCATGTAGCTGCCACATCTCTTCTCGGAGATAAGCTTCCATTGCCTGAGCTAGTCTCATTTCCATTCTATTTGTAAGCATATCTCATTATTTGATATTAATGAAAGGAAGTGTTATTTCTGTTGCATCTCTATAGTTATGGTTATATCTGTAATTTTTTGTGTTACTGTTTAAATCCGGATCAGTGGTATCAGAGCAATCTAGTCTTTCCCTGTTTTTCTTTGCATGTCCCCAACGAGGTCAAGATATAAGGAGCCAGGGCTCGATCTGGTTGAACCTTTGCAAGATCAGCCTTACAAATCCCAACACCCTCCCATGGAGGACGAAAAGAAAGATGAGGGGGTAGAAGATCCTATCAAAATCTTACTCGAAGAAGCCCTCGAGTGACAAACGAACACAACTTTGCCCAAATCCTTCAGCGGTTACCCAGGGGCGACACATCTACTTCCAGCAACTACTCTGGAAGTGCCACACCCTTTAAGGTACAAGTTAATTTTGGCATTCCCATATTTGAGGGTCAGATATATGTGGATGCCATAGATAAATGGTTAAATTTGCTAGAAGGATATTTTTCTATTCATGATTTTTCCAGCGAGGAGAAGATCACTTTTTCGCTTCTCAAAGCTACCCCCATGTCAAGGACTAATGGGAAACCTACTATGAGCAGAAGGATGAAAGTACGGCCTCACTGTTTTCAGCCACACCCACTTGGAATTCATTCTGGGATGCCATCAAGGAACAGTACTACCCTCTTGGAAGCTATGAGGATAAATACATAAAGTGGACCATGTTGCGGCAGGGAAGGGACCAAGAGGTGTCGGATTTATCAATATTTTTCATACCCTTCACACAAAGTTGGGTATCAAGGATTCAGAGTGGATTTTGGTACTCAAATATTGTGGATACCTACACAGGTACATCCAGTATGAGATGGATTTCTTGGACATCTCCTCGCTCGGCATGGCGTACCAATATGTTGTCAAGATCGAGCAGCAGTTTAAACAAAAGAAGCGAGACTTTGGATCTGCGAATCCAAAGAAAAAAAGGACAAAGCCAAGGTGGGGTGACTGAAGACAACCCGTTGAAGCTACAAGAAAAGAACACCACCACGAAGTCAAGGAAGGACACAGGAAAGTGGTTTGAGTTCCATACGATCCCCACTCACAACATAAGTGATTGTTGGACCAAGCAATCGTTGGTGGTCGAGTTGAAGGCTTCAGAACTAGATGCATGTTCTGATCTTGAGTCAGAACCTGACAAGAGGAATGACAAAGTGAAACAGATTATTGATGTAGAGCTCAGCGCCACTATTGCCACTGCCAAGATCCAAAAGAATGAGCTCGATGATCTAGAGGAGGGGAAGCTTCTTTTCCACTCCCAAATTTGGGAGAAGGGTTTGCCACTGAAATTCATTGTCGACAATGGTAACCAAAAGAACCTAATTTTAGTAGAGGCTGTGAAGCATTTGGGCCTACTGACCATACCACACCCGCAGTCATACAACATTAGGTGTCTTCACCAAGGATGAGATCTCCAAGTCAGCGAGTAGTGTCACCTTCCCTACAGCATCAAACCCTTCACAAATGAGGTATTATGTGATGTTGCTCCTCCCGATGTTTGTGATGTATTATTAGGACAACCATACTTGTGGAAGCGAAATGTTGTATATGATTCTAGACATCACTCTCTGATTATTTCTTTGGGAGATACACTATACAGGATACCAGAGGTTGCCCCACCTACCGCCACCTCTTTGATCTTTTCCAAGAAATGTAGTAAGATCATCTCCCAGACTAGGAAATTTATTTTATTTCTGCTTCGCTCTCAAAGTAAGGGGAAGATCATAGCCACATCCATGGCCCATGGGAAGGGTGCCTCCACGCAGCAGAAGCAGGTGCATATGGTCATGAAAGAATACAGGGACATCTTCTCCTCACCCATAGGGGTACCATTGCACTGTCACATCAAGCATTCATTCGATCTGACTCCTAGAGCACCTACACCCAACGGGTCGAGATATTGCTACTCCGTTATGGAAAATGACAAGCATAAGTAGTGACATGATCAACATTGGGTGCCGCACAAGTTTCAGGTGGGCTACAAATCCTGGTTACATTTGTAGAAAGAATTCCATACAAGAGCCCATTGAAAACTCATACCACTCCAATATGGTCCTTACACCATTACTAAGGTTGTGGGAAACAATGCTTTAGAGCACAACATTCCTCCATTCAGTGTCTTGCACCGATTTTCCAATGTGGACTGCCCTTGACCATGCTTCCCACCATTACTGGACACATCGGAGATTGTAGAACATCTCACCAGGGACTAGGTTCAATAGAAGTTTCCCCATCTCATGGAGGCACTCAATGCAATGGGGACCATTGCTTCCTAAGGGGGAGAGAAATGATCCAGGTGGATATTGGTGGCAACTCGCCTATTCCACTTGGACCCTCAACACTGTCTCTTTTAGTTTATCATCTTCCTTAATTTTAGCACAATTTACTATTTTTGGCCATTTTTTGGGTCCTAAACAACAATTTTAGGGAAAGCAGAGAGACCAAAAACGTCTCAAACCAACTTTCCTATTTGATTTTTGCCTTCTCTTCGAGGTCTTCGAAACAAGGTATTATGAGAACCAAACTTAGATTGTATGCCAAAGTTACGACCCCGAGAAGTTGAGGTACCAATTTACCCAAACGGGGCCCACAGTTATGGTGCTTCATCTCCTAGGGTTAGGTTTTTGGATGTTTAGGGTTTTCCATTGTTTCTCAATAATAAATAGGCCTTTGAGCCTCATTGTAACATAGTTCATAGGCATGTAGCCACCACATCTCTTCTCATAGATAAGCTATCATGGCCCGAGGTAGTCTCATTTCCATTATGTTTGTAAGCATATCTCCTTATTTGATATTAATGAAATGAAGTGTTATTTCTATTACATATCTATAGTTATGCTTATATCTGTAATTTATTGCATTCCTGCTTAAATTTAGATCAGTGGTATTAGAGTCGTCTGTGCTTTCTCTGTTTTTTATTGCATGTCCCCAACGAGGTCGGGATATAAGGAGCTAGGGCTCAATCTAGTTGAACCTTTGCAAGATCAGCCTCACAAATCCTGACAGCTTCCCATGGCGGACGAAAAGAAAGATGAAGGGACAAGAGATCCTATCAAAATCTTGCTCGAAGAAGCCCTCGAGCGACAAAGGAATGTGATGATGGACAACTTTGCGCAGATCCTTCAGTGGCTACCCAGGGGTGACACATCTACTTCCAGCAACTACTCTGGAAGTGCCACACCCTTTAAGGTACAAGTTAATTTTGACATTCCCATCTTTGAGGGTCAGATAGATGCAGATGCCATAGATAAATGGTTAATTCTGTTAGAAGGATATTTTTATGTTCATTATTTTTCTAGCCGGGAAAAGATCACTTTTGCACTTCTCAAAGTTGTCCCCCATGTCCAGGACTGGTGGAAAACCTACTGCGACCAGAAGGATGAAATTATGGCCTCACTATTTCCATCCACACCCACTTGGAATTCATTCAAGGATGCCATCAAGGAGCAGTACTACGCTATTGAAAGTTATGAGGATAAATACATAAAGTGGACCACGCTGTCGCAGGGAAGGGACCAAGATGTGCCGGAGTTTACCAATATTTTTCATACCCTTCGCACAAAGTTGGGTATCAAGGATTCAGAGTGGCATTTGGTACTCAAATACTATGGCTACCTACACAGTTACATCCAAGATGAGATGGATGATGGGCCTCTAAATTAGGCATAAGTTAAGGCCCGTGCCTCTAATTTAAAACATAAATTAAGGCCTATTACCATCCTTCAACACATTAAACCTCTCTTTTTTCATTAGATAATTTATTTTTAACTTTAATATATTCATTAGGAAGGTTTATGAATAATTGAATATATGTGCCTAATATTATTTATTTATTGTGGAATATTATGAGAATATTGGGCAGATTATGAAGAGTTGGAGGATGAGATAATCTAGGGACATGTTCCCTACTACTGGAGGATCAATAATAAATAACAAGTCAACAAGATATTATGGAATTATGGCACAAATTGTGGAACTCCAATGATTGAGAAAATCTAGGAATGTGTTCCACTAATCAAGGGAGTAGATCCACCAACCAAGGGAGCAGATCCACTAATCAAGGGATTTTGGTGGGGAAAGCTTCCACATCCATGGGGAATGATTCTTAATCCTTTTTTATAACTACCAAGTCGAATTTTCCTATAGGGAATGATTGAGAAAATCTAGGAATGTGTTCCTTGCCATTTAATGCAAATTCCTAGTACTCGGGACAAGATCCACTAATCAAGGGATTTTGGTGGGGAAAGCTTCCTTAATTCATGGGGAATGATTCCTAATCATTTTGTATAAGTACCAAGTCAAACTTTCCTCTAGGAGAATATTGTCATTAGAGTTATGATGTAGAGAGCTTGTATTTTTACAGCTCCATTGTATTTTCTTGCAGGGATGTAATTCCATAGATGAAAATAATGAAAATTGGTGTCATGTTCAGCTTCTAAATATTGTTCTCCTCCATAGGTCTCTAATTTATCTTGGGCTTGGCCATTCCAAGAGCCTTAGATCCCTTTTGTATCATTTTCTTTCCTTCATTTCATTGCTTATTCACATGCATCTCTATTTCTGCATTTAGGATTAATAATTTCTTGTTGTAGGATTGAGTTAAATGGTCAATATAAGTTCTTTTGCAGGATCACAAGCATTATTTCATCCTTGGAAAAGCTTTGGAAGTTCATAGAAATCATTGAACTGCTTGGATTAGTCTTCTTATTCCCAAATATAGATTTTTTTTGGCACAGAACAGTAAATTTCTGCTTCTTTTTGTAGCATGCTAACGAGATTCAATCAACTTGATTCCACTTGCATTAGATCAAAAAACCTTTCTAGCTCATAAAAAAAATTACCCCATTGAATTTTCAGTTGATTTGGTTAGGAATTTTTTAGATTTACTAGCTCACTAGTTCTCGAATTTGTAGATTTTCGACTAGTAATGTTTTTTATTTATTTTTCATGGGTTAACATAGGTCTTTTTGATTTTCTTGGTCATTCAATGAATTATAGTAAATATTTACATCCTATAGGAAATCTTGGGATCATGTAGGAAATCACTATAGCATCCTGTAGGAAAGCCTGTTTTAAGGTCAAATTAAGGAAAAAGCCTCTAGGAAGCTAGAAAAGGGTCCCTAGTTGTCTCCCAAACCTTCTGACCATTCACCATCATCTCCAAGCTGCCTGCCACATCACCAAAAGAGATTAGCTTTCACACTCTCACATGAAAAAAAGACAAAAATAAAAACAAATCTATTTTATTCATTTACATGCACGGCAGTAGAAGGTTTAATGGTTCAAATCTACATGCTTAGGACAGTAGGATTGCATACATGTTAACTTAGCATTCTTTTGAAGCAAAGCCACTTAGTAGTTAGTTAGCAAATGGTGTGTTTTAGCATTTTATTTCATTCTCTTTCCTTGTACTTTCTTTATTGTAATAGGTTAAGGTTCCATTTCGAGCATTTCATTTTATGCAATTAGTTTAGGATTTGACATCAGTACATGCACTCCATTACATCATGACAACAAAGGAAGGACACATTGTATGCTGCACATATAGTGTCGATACATCTTAAGTTTTTATGAACCCCGGATTGATAATTAAAGTCGGTAGCCTTGGGAGTTGCAGCATTCTTGTTGCAATACCAAGGCTCATCACTTTTTGGCGTCGTTTCTAGGGAGGTGTCAAAGTATGCATTGTTTTCTTCCCAATTTGATTCATCTATTTTTACTTTTTTCAAAAACAAAACATAATTGCATTAGGCATTTATCATTTCAAAAATAGAAAAGTGCATTTCATTAGAGTTTTCATTCAATCATAAAAACAAAAACAAAATTTCTCCAACAGCAACCCACCCCCCCATTTGATCACATGGTGCAGTAAGAGCCATATCACCATTCACTTTTGCAAGTAGAAGAAGAAGATGGTGAAGAATGTAGAAGAAATTGATGGCTATGATGACAATGAGGAAGTTCCTATCAGAATTCCCATTCAAGATACTGATGGAAGTGTGCACACGAAGAACATCCCTCACATCTTTTCTTCTAAAATTTCATGGACTAAGGACAGAGGATCCGAAAACCTTTCTCTTTGAATTTGAGATTGTTTGTAGATCTTATGGTTACTTATTAAAAACTCAAAAATTGAGATTGTTTCTGGGAACATATAAGGATAGAGCTCTTAAATGGTTCATGAGTTTAGGGACTAATTCAATAAGATCATGGAATGATATGAAAAAGATCTTCCTTATAGAAAACTATAAAGATCATGATCTTAAAGAAGAAATATTTAGAATGAATCAAGGAGAAGATGAGAGTCTAGAGGATCTAATAGAGAGGTTCATGTATAATCATTAGAGGACAAAACTACATCATTTAGGATCTGACACACTAAAAACCCTCTTACATAGAACAATTAGGGATGAGTGGATTGATCTCCTTAATCTTATGAGTAGAGGTGATGTATATCAATTATCATTTGAGGAATTTTGTGAAACATGCCAACACATATCAAGAGGAAAAGCAAGAGTAGGTAAATCAACATCAACATCGGTAAGCCAGGCTAAATTTGGAAATTTGGTTGATGACTTTAAAATAGAAATTTTTAGCAATCTAACCAAAAAGAAATATTAAGAAAACAAAATGAGCAAAAAGAAGATGTTTGTGTTGTCCGTGCAGAATCACATGATGTTAAATGTTTCTCCTCATTACCAAGGTTGAAGGAAGTTCACCAAGAGGACAATGGAGCAAGTCAATTGCCAATGCAGCAATGTTATGTAGCTCCAAGAGGACCATGGCAACCTATTCAGCCTGATATGATGCAAGAGCCTAATTCATGATGTCGGGGTTACCTCGCTGACACCCACGCTATGCATATAAAATGCATAAGCACACTTGTCTCAAGCATATAACTCACCAAGGAGTCAAATCTTCAACCATCAATGGTAATAATTTATAGATTAACCAACATAGTCTAACCCTTAGGCAATATTCACCTATCGAGACCTCAATCAACCCTTATAAATCTTCATTAACCCTTAAGCCTGCACATTAAACCTTCACTTTATCAAATTTGGTTATACCAGACTTAACACATGAAAACCCTTTATCAGCTCTATATTTCTATTATAACCCTCTTATAACAGAAATGCACTTAAACATACCTTTCTGCCTTAATATGGCCTTTGCACAGATATCAATGCTTTACCTTTATCGCAATCGGGGTATTGCTCTTCCGCGAGTCACATTACACACTCCTTCCACTTTCCCGATATGCGATCACATTGTCGGAACACATTATTGGTTCTTTTACATTAAAAACCCGGACCATACATTCTATTGGAAAATATGGGAAACACAGGAATACAAAGGAAAACCTAATCCAAACCATAAACCTGGACTTCAAACATTATAAACCCATGTCCATAATTTTCGTCAGGCTCACACTCATCCATCGCCTTTCCATTGCACTCTCCATTCAAACTCCGATCAGTGATCAAACAACTTGCGTTATAACCTCCGTCGTTGATCTACCCTTAATAGATCTGACGATTAACCCTGATTTCTGGTAGATAACAAGTATGGTGTTTAACCACCTGATAAAGTGGTTTCCCCGCTCCACTATTTTGATATGTGTCACATTACGAATGGAATCAGAGCCAAACGAAAGAATACCACTTACAGTCCTTCTTCTACCCAAAATCCACTTTCCTATATAAAACTGCTTCTTCGTGAGTTATCTTCCATGTGCTCTTTCATGCGATGACTGTTGATCTTTGATATCTAATGGTTCCTATGCACTACTTCTTCACTTCTCTATTTGTTCCTTTTCTTTAACTTTAATTCGTCATTCAGTGTTTTTCCTTATGGTTTTGGGTTTTCCTTCAGGGTTTCGACTTCTGCTTTTTTGCTGCTCAACCTTTTCTTTGAGCTTAACCTTTGTGAATTCTCACTTCGCTACTTCTTCAGAGCTCCACTCTGATCTTCAACTGGATTCAAAGATCCCTTTATAATTCCTCTGAATCATTCTGCTCCTTTGCATGTCCTTTAGAATACTGCCTACAACCCCTATTACAAAACCTACGAATTCGCATATAATTCAATCATTCAATATATGTTCCACACACTTACACAGTTATGGAATAAACCTCTGTATATATAAATATGAAAAATTGATTACATATCCGAGACTCTTTGTCTCTCGAGCCTGATCTTTAGTATCAGTGGCCTCCTTCTCTTCACTCTGCCCGTAGGCTTACATTTATACCAGAAAGGCTCTTTTGAACTAATTCTAGTTCCAATCCTAAATCTACTAAACTAACTCCTAAATCCTCTATGTTCACTTCTAACTTCATTTAATTCCTAAGAACTCTCTCTAGTTCCTCGAATCATGAAACTACCTAGAGAGTTATAATTGACTTCAAACACTCTCATCATTATTAACCACTCATATTCTCCTTTATTCGAGAGCATTTACAAACAATCTCACACGTCTAATTAATTCCTATTCTACCCACTCAAAAGCTTAAATATTACATTAATTCAACACTTAGTACACTAACTTCTCTAAAACACATAACTTCCTATGTCTACTAAAGTACAATGATTTTCCTTGGGTTGAATGCTCCTGCATCAGACTCCCAAAGTAGAAAATATTCATGATCTCCAGATCATGTGTTTTCATCTGTTGATAGAAACCTCCAGGGTCCCAAACTTTAGTTTGTAGCTGTCCAAATGTCTTGCATCTTTGTTGTTGTTGTATGTCTACTATTTTTTGTTTCATCTTCCTCTCCTTGTCAATCAGGTTCAAGTTCAAATTGATCATCCTTCCTGTTGTCATCAACTTTCTCTCTATGGCCTGTTTCATCATCAGCTGCCACAATTCTTCCATTTATTTTTCCAACACATCTTTGGATTGGTCCATACTCTGCCTCTTACTTCTTCCTCTTTCTCTTTGCTTCAGGTTGTTGTTGTTGTCCACTAACTCTTCAAACTAATGTTGGTTACTTTTACTTTGTAGTTGCTAGTTTAATTTTTCTTCTACTTTTGATCTTGTTCCAACTTTTTCTTTGTCTCCTATGCTTACTACCTCCCTTTCATCCTTACCCTCTTTCATGATTATTTCTGTCTATACTGAATCATGACTTTCCAGCATTCTCTCTAGAAATTTAGCATCTATGTTCCATGGATTAAATTCTTGCACGGAATTTTCTTCTTTCATTTTTATTTGGTTATTCATGTATGCAAAATCTCCTCCAGCATTTGCAACAAAACCTGCACTCACAAACACTTGTTAAAATAAAAAACATAAGGCTTTTGTGCCTTATCTTCCTTTGGCAACAATTCAGTTTGTTGTTCTATTTCTTTCTCCTCTGTCAACACATCAGTATGTTGTTTTGAATTCTCAAAAGAATTCATGAGACTGTCAACTAGTCTCTCCCCCACATCATCTGCTCTAATGATGTCTTCCTGCTCTTGTCCACTGTAGTGAACTCCTTCTTCTGCAATCACACTATCATACTCTGAATTTTCCAGCAAATATTCCAGCAATGCAATTTCTCTGTGACACTTCATAAGTACTTCATCATCACTTATAATTCCTACATTTATAAACAAATTATCAATTTGAAAATCACAAGGTTCAACAGTCTCAACTGTTGCTTCACATATCAACTCTTCAGATTGAATTTCATCTCCTTCTTTCACAATAAATTCTTCATATGTTGTCACAGTTTCAATTATCAATGCATTATTAAGTTCTTTCTACTACAATAAATCACTGCTTCTCTCATTTAAGAGACATTCTCCATCCTCCTTTACTTCAGATATTTTATCTTCTGAAAGATACTCTTCCTTACTTCTGACAACTTCAAAAGATTGCTTATCCTCTGCAAAACACTCCTTTGTTAGTGTTCCTTCTCCCAAGGTTAAATCCTTTGCATAGGTTTCTTCCTTCTTAACATCTTTCAGTAGATATCCTTCTTTCTTACTAACGGTCTCAACAGTTTCCATGGCTATTTCGACTGTGCTATCATCATAGTGAACTGATGATCCTTTACTATGTTTTCATCTAACATAGTCTCTTCTTCAAGTTTACTATGTTTTCAACTAACATATTCTCTTCTTCAAGTTTTCCTTTAATCTCTTGTTGTTTACCTTCTCCAAGATCTATCCTTGTCTCACCATCTGCATTAATATTCTCCTTCGTTTGTTCTGCATCCACATACAAACTATCAGTCTTCAAAACATAAGACCCTATTGTCCCACTTGATGTTTTAGCCATCATATCTCCTTCTTGTTCTAAATCCTTCATATGATTCAGAAATTCTTCGATGGTCTCCTCTTCAATCTCCTCAAGCCCTTCACTTGGTTGCTTGATATCTTTCCCCAACTGTATATGAGACCTATCTATCTCATCTTCTTCCAGAATAGAATTTAGATTCTGCTTGTCTTCTTCCTCCTTTATGACAATATCAGTAAATTTTCCTTCTTTACATGTTTCACCTGCAAACATACACAAATTTTCAGATTTAAAACCATGTGACCCTTTGGCCTCACTTGAAGTTTCAGTCTTCAAGTCTTCATCTTTAGTCAGCATCTCCTCATGCTGTTTTGAACTATCCCAATAGTCCATGAGATATTCACTTGATCTCCATTTTTTAGCTTCAGTGTAGTCTTCACTTTCTCCTAGAATTTCTCCCTGTTCTGGTTCACAAATGGAATCTTCCATTTCCAACTCAACTTCCTTGAGTTTTCCCCTTAGCCACTTTACTTGCTTTTGTTGTAGCCTTCTCTGCATCTCATGCCACTCCACTGGCTTCTTCCTCAAGACCCAACCTAGTCTCTGGCTTTCCTCAAGTATCCTCCTTAATGCATCGAGTTGTTCTTTTAACTCTGCAATCTCTTTGTCAATTTCCTCTTGACTCATCCTCTTGCCATTTTCCTTGGCATCCTCTTTCTTCATCTTTCTTCCATTGTGGCTTCTTTCTAAACCTCTGCTATCACTATCAGTAGTCATATTCTTCTCCTCTTCCTTCATGAGCTCCTCACTCATCTGCAATAAGCCTCTGCAATAGCTAGTCCTCCTCATTGCAATCTTACCTCATTAAGCTCCTCTCACTCAGTCTTTTGGTGAGCATGGGTCCTCTATCTGGAACCTCCTCTTGAGCAACACCTTTGCTCCTTCTAGGCTTATGCAACCTCTCACTCTCTCTTGAGAACACTTCAGTTGTCCTCTCTCTGTCCAACCTCTTGTTGGATTGTTCAAGTTCACTGCCACTTCTCCTTCAGAGTGTTTTCTTTACCCTGCCTTCAAGAACACATCTAGTTCTCCTCTCACAACTTCTCTTGTTGTCCTTTGTTGAGATGCTTCATCTACAACCACAATCTTCAATTTCAATTTGAAACAAAACACGCTATCTTACCTCCAAGATCTATGTACAATCTTGTTCTCCCATTCTTCTGCACTTTGAATGGAATGTCCTCTGTTTGGTTTCCAAGTCCTCTTTCCTTCAGAACATGTACTAAGCAATCTTGCTGTCACTTTTCTTCAAGGAATTCTCTATTCCTGTCTACTCCAATCCTCTGCTGGCATTGTTACAATTTCCCAGGAACTTCAAAAGTTCCCCTTACAATCTTTTGTTGTAGTCTCTACCATTCATTCACTTAACTTATGCACATTATCTTCTTCTGTGTGCAAACTCCTTTTCATAGGAAATATTTCCCTGCTCTGATTACAATTCTTCTCTGATACCACGTGATGTCAAGGTTACCCCCGCTTACGCCCACACTATGCATATAAAATTCATAAGCGCACTTGTCCCAAGTATTTAACTCACCAAGGAGTCAAAACTTCAACCATCAATGGTAATAATTTATAGACTAACCAACATAGTCTAACCTTTAGGCAATATTCACCTATCAGGACCTCAATCAACCCTTATAAACCTTAATTAACCCTTAAGCCCACACATTAAACCTTCACTTTATAAACTTTGGTTATACCAGACTGAACACATGAAAACCCTTTATTGGCGCTATATTTCTATTATAATCCTTTTATAACATAAATGCACTTAAACATACCTTTCTACCTTGATACAGCCTTTGCACAGATATCAATGCTTTACCTTTATCGTAATCGGGGTATTTCTCTTCTGTGGGTCACATTACACACTCCTTCCACTTTCTCGATATGCAATTACACTGTCGGAACACATTATTGGTGCTTTTACATTAGAAACCTAGACCATACATTCCATCGAAAAATATGGCAAACACGGGAATACAAAGGAAAACCTGCTCCAAACCTTAAAGCAAGACTTCAAACATTATAAACCCACGTTCATAATTGTCATTGAGTCCGCACTCATCCATCGCCTTTCCATTGTGCTCTCCATTCAAACTCTGATGAATGATCAAACAACTTACATTATAACCTCCGTCGTTTATCTACCCTTAATAGATCCGATATTTCACCTTGATTTCAGGTAGATAACAAGCATGGAGTTTAACTGCCTGATAAAGCGGTTTCACCTCTCCACTACTTTGCTACGTGTCGTGTTATGAATGGAATCGAAGCCAAACGGAAGAATACCGCTTATGGTCCTTCTTCTGCCCAAAATCCACTTTCCTATATAAAAACTACTTCTGCGCAAGTTATCTTTCTTGTGCTCTTTCACGCGATGACCATTGATATTTGAGATCTAATGGTTCCTATGCACTACCTCTTCACTTCTCCTGCTCATTCCTTTTCTTTAACTTTAATTCGTCATTTAGTGTTTTTCCTTGTGGTTTTGGGTTTTCCTTCAGGGTTTCAGCTTCTGCTTTTCTGCTGCTCAACCTTTTCTCTGAGCTTAACCTTTGCGAATTCTCACTTCGCTACTTCTTCAGAGCTCCACTCTGATCTTCAACTGGATTCAAAGATCCCTTTATGATTCCTCTGAATCATTCTGCTCCTCTGCGTGTCCTTCAGAATTCTGCCTGCAACCCCTATTACAGAACCTACGAATTCACATATAATTCAATCATTCAATATACGTTCCACACACTTACACAGTTATGGAATAAACCTCTGTATATATAAATATGAACAATTGATTACATATCCAAGACTCTCTGTCTCTCAAAATCGATCTTCAATATCAGTGGCCTCCTCCCCTTTCACTCTGCCCGTAGGCTTACATTTATACCAGAAAGGCTCTTTTAAAATAATTTTGGTTCTAATCCTAAATCTACTGAACTGACTCCTAAATCATATATGTCCACTTCTAACTTCATTTAATTCCTAAGAACTCTCTCTAGTTCCTCGAATCATGAAACTACCTGGAGAGTTATAATTGACTTCAAACATCTCATCATTATTAACCACTTATGTTCTCCTTTACTTGACAGCATTTACAAACAACCTCACATATCTAATTAATTCCTTTTCTACCCACTCAAAAGCCTAAATATTACATTAATTCAACACTTAGTACACTAACTTCTCTAAAACACATGACCCCCTATGTCTACTAAAGTACAATGATTTTCCTTGGGTTGAATGCTCCTACATAAATTCACAATTTCAAGGTTATGTGCATCCACCTGAAAGTAATTGGAACGCACTCTTTCCTTGGCAACATTGGTCATCTCAACCCCAAAACCAATCTTGGAAACAAGGTTGGCAAGGAACTTATGGGAGCCATCCAAAATATCCTCATTATTCTCCTCAATATCCTCCATACCGAACTCCATGTTATCCTTACCATTCACCTCCACCACAACCACAATCCCATCCACATCCATCTCAAATATACACTCGCGCTCAACTACATGTACCACCATTTCCAATCCCACACATTGAAGTAGCTCAGCCCACTTACAATGTTGAGGTACAACACTTCCAAACATCTCCTCTTGAGATCAATGGTATTCACCATAGCTCAGGAAGAATATTGCAAAAAAGAGATCATCTTGATATCATTGAAGGACCACATCCAAAAGAAGAAGATTCAAATAAGAAAACCACAGAACCATGAGTTGCGATTGATGAAGAGCAAACATCAAAATCATAGATCTAGAGAAATCCCTCATGGTTACCATCAAATCCTCCATGTATTCAAGAGAACAATCAGCAAAAAGAGGAAGATTTGAAGGTCATGGTAGAAGAAGACATGAAGAATGATCTAGATCAGTAAAAGGACCAAGGACATCACAACTATATTGAAATATGGTTCCAAAAAGTCACAAAGTTGCAGCATCACTCTCTTCCTCAACTATGCTTGATCCTTTCAAAGTAAATCATTTGGTCTCTAAAATCCAGATACATGTCAAAGCATACATTTCAAGCCTACACATCATTTTGTCTGTCATCTTGATGTGCACATGGCTCCATTGGAAGTATTCTTATACTTGAAAGTGATTTTGTTTTTCAAGTAGCGTAGGGTAGAAAAAATAACAACAAAATGAAAAATGAAAAATAAGAGAAGAAATAAAAATCAAAGGTGAAAACCTCCTTGGAGGTGCTTCACATTGGCTCATTGATTGAAAACCTCCATGAGGCGTTCAATGGGTTGAAAATAAAAATAAAAAAAAATCCTAGGTGAAAACCTCCTTTGAGGTGCCTAGGCAGACCTACTAGTTGAAAACCGCATTGAGGTGGCTAGTTGGCCTAGAAGAAAAAAAAAAGAGAAAAAAATAAAAGTATCCTTGCTCCATGCATGCATGTACTCTCCAACATCTGCAAGCAATAAGAACAAGTTGGTACCAAAAGGAAAATTCGTCAAGCCTAGTCAAAGGAAGTCAAATTTTGACTTTATCCTACTTCGTTCAAATGCTCGAACAAGGCCAAGACCATGCCAATCCATCACCCTCATCCATTTTCACCATCCAACATCATTCTCAAGCTTCTACCACTCATTTTCCTTGTTGTCCTAAAAAACTACAGGATGCTCTGTTTTACTACAGGATACAAAAATACATAGAGCAGAAATTTATTTTTGCCATAACTTGAAAACCATGCATCCATTTTCCAAGTTGTTTCAGGGGGATATGCATATGGATGATGGGAACATGCTCAAGCAATTTTAGTAAATTCCACTGCATGATTTCCAAGAAATTGGCCTCCATCACCTTCAACAATTTTTTTCATTTTTTCAATATCCATGCATTCATTTAAAAAGTTGTTTCATGGGAAGATGCATATGGATGATGGTAACATGCCTAAACAATTTCAACAAATTCAATTGCACAGTTTCCAAGAAATCGACCTCCGTCACCTTCAACCATTTTTTGTTTTTCTCTATATCTGTGCATCCATTGACAAAAAATTTTCTATGGGAGGTGCATAATGATGATGGCAACATGCTCAAAACGTTTTAGCTCAATCTAGTCTACAGTTTGGGAGATATGGAAAAAAAAATCGTTGTCCTATAAACCTACAAGATATAGAACAACACCTACAGGATTGGCAGTGAGCAGTTTTAAAGGAGATCCATAGGTCAAAGAAGCTCCTCCAGAGCTTAGCAGAAGCATAAGGATCATCAACATCACCATCAACACCTGCACATCAACATCAACTCAGCAGCAGCATGTATGTCTCTCCAACAACCATAAGGTAGGTACAGGTATGCAATATTCTTGATCTCTTCTCTTGAGCATATTATAGTTATAAATTTGTTGTCAATGCATGAGAGATGAGATTTTATAAGCTAAGGATGGATAAGCAGCCTCAGACACCTTCAACTAGTTGATTGCAGCTCACTCCTTCACTCATGCCATGTTGAAAAGTCAAATTATGAAGGGTGATGATTTCAGGAATGAGGACAACAGTTATAAGAAGAAAATTTTGCAAAGGCCAAGGTCACCACAACACTCCAACCCCTCCATCCACTTCATATTCACTATCTATTCACAATTCATCCATCCCATTTCATTCTTGAAAAAAAAACAAAGAGAGCATCCTCTCCATTTTCATGAAATTTTCATTTGCAAGTCAGCAAGAAGGATGGTGAAAGAGCAGAGGATCATAAAGGTTGAGCTAGATATATGTGGATTGATGAGTGCCAGTATTACAGCAAAAATGATGCAATTCCTGGGCTACCAGCTTTACTTATCAACCCGGGGTTCGTATAAACTTGGAGGTGACAGTGCTATATGCACAAGTAGAAGTGAAGGTCCTTCCTGTTGTCACTTGTTCATCTGGAAAGAGACCCCAGGGGTTCCAAGCCAGACTTCTATAGAGCCAAAAGAAGATTGATTTTTTGGTGGAAGAAGAGAAAATCTATTGTAAGAGAACTAGTCCACTACAGTAATGAAGAAAACAACACGTAATTCTAAATCACACAATATCCTAATTAACGATTTAAATAGCTAAACTAAGAAGAATTTATAAATCAACACTAACCTAATGTTGCTATCTAAGTTACAGAAGTAAAGAGAATCAAACCAAACTAATGTGTAAGCAAGGAAACTAAACTAAGTCTGTTTTCGCGTTTTTGGTGTTTTGGTAAAATCGAGCATGCAAGGATTCAAGCGGAAGAGCAAGAAAAGATCAAAATCAATGAAAGGACGTAATGAAGCAGAAGTGCATAGGAACTATTGGATCAATCAGGGATAGTAAGAATGGAAGATGAGTGGAAAATATCTTATCGTAGGGGATTACGTGAATAGATGGATGGATCAATCAACGAACAGGATGAATGGAAGATGAGTGGTGGAGATCTTATTACAGGAAATTTAGTGAATAGATGGGTGAACAGGACTAATGGAAGATAAGTGGAGGAGATCTTATCGCATGGGATTAACGTGCGGAATGATGGAGCGTATTTCCATAGGCAGTAAGCAATTTCTTGGGTGCCCTCAAGTTTGTAAAAAGAATTCCAAAATTTTGGGCAATTATCCTAAGGGAGTGACACATAGCACGAGAAAGCCACTTTTCTCGCATGTTCTCGGGCGGATATCGGTCGTGCAAGAAATCGTGCGAGATTACGCGATAGACATTGGATCGGGCAGGGTTGATCAACAGTGGAGATCAGTGAAGCTACTTTGCAATCGGGTGACGCGATAGCCATTGGATCAAGCGAGGTAGATCGACGATGGAGATGTGGAGAACCTGAAGTCAAACATGGAAATGAAGAAAGGTGGTAAGCAGTATCTTGCATGCCCTAAGGGCTATAAGCTGTATTTCTCAATTTTATGTGATTAGCCTAAGTGAATGACGCGATAGCCGTTGGATAGAGGGTGCGATGAATCAATGGTGGAGATTTGGAGTGCATAAAGTAGGTGGAAAAATTCACGATAGTCGTTGGATCAAGCTAGACAAATCGATGGTGGATATCTGAAACGCATAGAGTCAAACATTGAAATGAATCGGACAGTGATTGGTTAGGTTTGTTGTGGATCAGATGGTAAGGAGATCTATGGGTATAATTCACTTAAGACATGATTTATTGGCTCATGCTTAAGCATTTTGTGTTGAAGGAAATGATAATATGAGTGAGATCTATTACAGAAAGAGAGTGATTGAAGACGATAACGAGGAAATGAACCAAGTACTGAATCAAGACAGCAGACTCCAAAGCTCATGCAATAACTAGAAATCTGAAACACAACCAATATACTCTACACTACTGTAATGAAAATGCAGCTACTTAAGCAAATGAATGATTAAACCATGAACTTATGCGCTATATTGTTGTAATGGAAATGCAGTTATTTAAGAAAATGATCGATTAAACCTTGGATCTATGCTAGCATACATGTACAATAAAGAGGAGCCTTAGCCGCTAGGGTTGGGCCCTAACCCAAGAGTTTCAGCCCTCTGAGTTAACTCAGTGTTCGCTCAAAACAAAACTCATTCTTATTATCAACACAATGGATTACATCAAACTGTCACAAGTCTTGCAGCTCGAAAATAAAGTAGATTTTTACAATCAAAATTCTGAATCCTACTAAGGTACTAGGCCTCTCTACTTATACGAATGAAGTCCCCAACAACTTCCTTAAAATTAGGGAGGCTCAGCTTCCAAACTCAAGATAAACTGGTGCTTTGACTTCCACTTGCTCGGCTACCTTCTAGTCCTCATGATTTGGCTAGTTGCACTCCAAGCTGATGCAGGAATATTTGAATGGAGGGGTAGTAAATGAGGAGGATTGCCCTCTTATAGTTCCTCTCCCTTGTCCCATTCGATTTTTAACCAGGGTCTTTGATAAAATTCATTGCTTTTAACCTTTAATCATGCATTACATGCACATTAGACCAAAAAAAAAATATCCAACTCTAACTCATCTCATAAACAAAATATAATCAAAAGTATGCAATAAGTTGTGAGAATAGTTAGTTTAACTAAGTTAGGAGGTGAATTAAGGCCCATATAATTACCTAATGATGAGGCTAATCATCACCCCCCTACTGAAAGTGTTGCTCATCCTCTGAGCAACTTAGTTAATGTCCATGTCCTTCATGGCTCTGGTAGCCTCTCTGACATCCCATGCCTCTGTTGTGGTCTCTTCTTCTTGTGCAAATCATCACCCCCCTACTGAAAGTGTTGCTCATCCTCTAAGCAACTTAGTTAATGTCCATGTCCTTCATGGCTCTGGTAGCCTCTCTGACATCCCATGCCTCTGCTGTGGTCTCTTCTTCTTGTGCATATAAGCCTGATTTCCTTTCTACTTCTTCCCACTGCCCCTGTTCCTCTTCTTCTTTTCTCCATTCTAACATTCCTAGTAGTAGTGTTGGACTAAGTTTTATGCCTATCCAATTGACCTTCAACCTTTGTATCGATTGCTTATACATAGGTGTCTTGTTGAGTGCCTCTCTCAACCTTTGAGGGGGGTGATATTCTCTGATCTTTAAGCTGTTTGGTAGTGTGTTCCATCTCCTTGAGCAGGAATGTATACTATCATCTCCTAGCAACCTAAACATATCCTCAAAATGTGAAATTGCTTGCTCTTGGGAAACAAGATATCTAGGTGCTAGCTGAGGATCATTTGCAATTAGATTATGGGTGTTAATTAGGGCCTCAGGATTTGATTCTTCAGCTCTGATGAAAAGAGGTTCATTCTGCTCTTTGGCCAATATTATTTTCATCTGTGTAGCCCTTGACTCTTCATGGTTCATACATGATTCCAAAGCCATTAATTGTAGATCTCCTAGCTTGGCATTAGGATGCCAAACATTCATGTCTGTGAGGGCCATGTTGTGCAAGTAAAACTCAGACATTTTTGCACTATCCTCTAGTGTACTTTGATCACAAAGATAAATAAACTACCTGTAGTCCTGAAATGGCATAGTTCCCCTTTGTGCTAGTGTTTTAATCTGAAATTGAAGCCATTGTTCTCTGAAGTAAAGAGCATAGGATTTAGCTGGCATCCTACACTAGATGACCTCCAAGGAGACGTTGGCCATACATGCTAGTTGGTTTTCCCTTTCTTGCAGTTGTCCTCTTAGCCATGTATTTTCCCTTTCAAGTCGATCTCTCATTATTGCTTCTCTTTCCCTTGGTGCAGGGGAATCTTCAATCTCAATAGGAATTTTTGTTGATATTTGTGGCTTCCCTTGTTTGATTCGTGTGCTCTTTCTTTTTCTAAAATATAGAGGGGTTTGCCTCCTTCTTTTCCCTTTTCTCTTGACTGGGGTGCTGAGAGTATTGAAAGCAGCTGCTACCTCCCTCTCAGGGGCCTCTGGAGACACCCAATGTGACTCCTCCTCATGTTCTTCCCCTTCTGTTTCAATGCCTTCTTCCTCTTTGTTTTTATTATCTTCTTTCTCTTGATGTTCTTTCTTATCTCCATCAGTTTCTTCCTTAGTTTCCTCCTCTGTTTCAACATCACCCTCCTTCTCTTCTCCTTCACCATGTTCCTCTATATTATTTTCTTCTTCATCCAACTCATCCCCATCTAGCTTTGTATCTTCTTCTTCTTTTTTTCCTCCTCCTCACTGATAGAAGGACTAACATTATAGGTGAGGGTTTTGATGTCATCCTCTGCTCGTAAGTCTTTAAAGATTGACCACGTTATAGGGATCCTGAGGTTTTGGAGGGCATCTTAGATGAGGATCCTAATCAACCCATGGTGAGCCAATTGTTGGGAATTCCCTTCCTTTACTTTGTTGTTGGAGTCTATGAGTGATTGCATCGAGAAATAGGGTATGTTGAGTCTTTGGTGAACTGGTGTTTCTACCTCGAATTTTAATTCTTCAAGCATCCTAAAATGGTAGCCATAAACAACACTATATCTATGGAATGGAAGATGAGGTGACAGGTTACAATGAATGAGGTGGATGGTAATGAATGAGGGTGGCGGAAGATGTGGAGGAGATGATATGGAGTAGAGTGATTGGGGTGGCCCATTGCGGGGGTAGGGAGTGTATGAGATGTTCATCAGGCTTGAACCCCCCGCAACAATATCAAGTCGTAGGTCTTGGTCAAACACCTTGACATCATGGTCAACTCTGGGGGTTGAGCCTAAGTTATAACTCGTGCTTGTTTCTCCCCCGTAGAGCACTTTATCTCCCTATCGAACCCATGCTTACTTAAATTTTGTGCTATCGCTCGAACTTTAATATGGGTCAGGGCCCCACCTTACATCAGATTTGAATGCCATTAAAAGTAAATCACTCTGTTCGGACTATTGTATTCTCTTTTGATTTTAAAAAGAATTTCCTTTTTGCCACTTGACTATCTTCTTTGTTGAAGGTGGCCAAGTTAACTGGCCACCTTTTCACTTATAAACCAACAACCTCATAACCTTTACAACTTTTGATCAGATGATGCATATGAGTGAGTGAGTGGGATACTTACCTCTGGTCTCAATGCCATGCTGCAATTGTCGAGGATCAGAGGTGTTGCATTGTTTATTTGCTACATGGTCATTCTTCTTCCTCCTCTATTATCTGATGCCTGTCGTATGTTGTTTGATGTCTGCTATCTGCTGTCTGTTGTCTGTTGTCTGGAGCTCCTCAATCATCCTAGTGAATACTTGTAGTTGATGATTGATATTACGTGGGATAGGCTGCTACGGGAATACAGGGGATCCTGTAGGAAACACAGTCTTCTAAATTGAAGCAATGAAGTGAAAACACAATGGAATTGATTGAGTGATGCATGGAAAGGAGTGGAGGAGATGGATATGTGTGAGGCAGGGTTCCCTTTGGATCCTCCTTTTGCTCCTTCATTGTCTTTCTTGTCCACCTACAAATAAAAATTACATCTTTTTATCTCTTTTTTTTTTTTTTTCTTTTTCAAAAACACCTAGGCTACCTCAGAGAGGTTTTCACCCTAGATGTTTTCCCTCGCCGCCTCAAGGAAGGTTTTCACCCAGGGATCTTCTTATTATTCTTTCTATTTTTTCTCATCCTTGGGCTACCTCACGAGGTTTTCAACCCAAAAATGGGACTCAGGTGCCTCATGGAGGTTTTCACCTGAGTCGTTATTCTTTTTTTATTTTTATTTTTTTTCTTAGTGACCTGATGAGGGCGGAGGTGAAACTTGCTCCACCATCATCACTGTATTATTGATATTGTCAATGAACTCTTGTTTTGATAAAGGCCTCTTGTACATTTTCAATTGGTGTCCATTAACAAGCAATGGAATCGCTTCTTCATCTATAGTTCTGATTTGTACTGAACCATTATCATGGAATCTTTCCACCACATAAGGTTTGAGCCATCTTGTCCTTAGCTTTCCTTTGAAATCTTTATACCTAGAATCATATAAAAATGCCCAATCACCCTCTTGAAATTTCTTCTCCTTAATATTTTTATCATGCCAGATCTTTCTCTGAAGCTAAACTATTTTTTTATGTAGGAGGGCCTGCATTTTGAATTCATCCAAGCCATTAAATTGGAACAATAATTCTTTCTATGCATGACTGAGATCCAAATCTAGTTGGGTTTCCATCCTCAATGTGTTATATTCAAACTCAATGGACAACAAATCCTTTTTCCCATAGACCAGCTCATTGGGTCTAAACCTAGTGGTGGTCTTCCATGTTGTATTATAGGCCTAGGTGGCCTCAACTAGTTTATCTGCCCAATCCTTCATATTGCTGCTTACTACCTTGGTTAAGATGCTCTCCAATGCTCTGTTGGTTAGTTCCACTTGTCCATTAGCTTGTGGATGATAGGGAGTGGAGGTCCTATGCTTTATTTTGTGATGGCTGATCATTTCTTCAATCATGTTGGAGGCAAACTAGTTGCCTTGGCCTGTGACTAGCTCTCTAGGGTACTCAAATTTGTAGAATACATTCTCCCTTAGGAACTCAGCCACCTTCTCTTATGTTGCTACCTTAATCACCTTGGTTTCATCCCACTAACTCAAATAATCAGTGCACACGATAATGTACTATTTTTGCTTTGAAGGAGGGTTGATAGGCCCAATGAAGTCCATGCCCCACTTGTCAAATGGCTCGAAAGTAACTGGAGGTTGTCGGGGAATTTCATCTCTTGGAGTAGGCTTTCCCATCCTCTGGCACCGATCACACTGACTAATGTACTTCATCACATCCTGATGAAGAGTGGGCCAATAATAGCCTTCTTATAACACTTTGAATGTTGTCATATTTGCTACAAACTAACCTCCACAAGGCCCATCATGACAGGTCAGAAGGATGTCAAAAACTTCCTCTTCCCTTACACACCTTCTGAAGATTTGATTTAGGCAAAGTTTGAAAAGATTGCCAGCAATCCAAGTGAAGGGGGCGCTTTTCCTGACTATCTTTCTCTTTTATTTGGAGGGAAATTTTTGTGGGATTTGTGCTGATAAAAAATAGTTTACTATATCAGCAAACCATGGTGAGAGAACTGTAATAGTTAACAAATGCTCGTCTAGTAACTAGTCATCCACCATTCCTTCTTCACCTCTAGACAGATTCATCCTAAATAGAAATTTTGCAACAATATTTTCCTTAACAAGCTTATGAAAAATAGCTAGATCAAACTGTTGTAATAAAAGAAACCATCTTATAATTCTAGCATTCACATCTGGTTTGTTCATTAAATATTTGATTGCAGCATGGTCAGTATGCACAAATGTTTGATAGCCTGTAATGTAATGCCTAAATTTGTTTAATGAATGCACAACAACTAAGAGTTCCTTTTTGGTCACAATATAAGTTAGCTCATCTTTTGACAGGTTCTTACTGATAAAATAAATGGCATAGGGAAATTTCTCCTCTACCTGATCTAAGGTTGCTCCTATGGCTTTTTGCGAGGCATCAGCATGAATATGAAAAGGGAGGGCCTAGTTTGGGCCTCAAAGAATTGTTGTAGTGGTTAACTTACCCTTTAAAATTTCCAAGGCCTCTTAACAACTTTTTGACCATATAAACTCAGAATCTTGGCCAACAACCCAAATAAAGGAGAGGCCAACCTTCTGAAGTCATTTATGAACCTTCGGTAGTATCCAATTAACCCCAAGAAGCTCCTGACATCCCTCTGCTTTTGAGGAGGTGGGACCCTTTGGATGGTTGCTATTTTGTTTGGGTCCACCTGCAGTCCTTGTTGAGATATTGAATTACCTAGCACGTCCCTTTAGCCATTAAGAATTCACATTTTTCTAGACTAAGAGACAAGTTCATTTCAATGCATTTGTGCAATACTTTGCCTAGGTTAGTCAGGGCTTCATCAAAATCACATCCATAAGGTGTAAAATCATCCGTATAGATTTCCACCGCATCATGTACTAATTTAGAAAAAATACTCAAGATTTCTCTTTGGAAAGTGGCAGGAGCATTTCATAGGCCAAAAGGAAGGACCCTATAGGTAAAATTACCTCAAGGATAGGTGAATGTGGTCTTATCCTAGCCTTCTGAGCAGATTTGGATTTGGTTGTACCCACCGAATCCGTCTAGGAAAGAAAAGAACTTCTTCCCTCCTAGGCCATCTAGCACTTAGTCAATGAAGGGTAGGGGAAAATGATCCTTCTTTGTGGCTTTTTTCAACTCCCTGTAATCGACATAAACCTTCCACTTACCATTTTTCTTGGGAACTAACACTAAAGGAGAGACCCACTCATTGTTAGAGATAGGGTAAATGAATCATGCATCTAGCAGTTTTTTCAGTTCCTTTTTTACTATATCTTTAAGAGTTGGATCCATCCTCCTTTGTGGTTTCCTGACTGTCTTGTAACCTTCTTTGATGTATATGTCGTGAGTACACACTGAGGGGTGTACTCCCTTCAATTCCTTGTAACTCCAAGCAAAGGCTTCTAGGTTTTCTCTCAACATGTTGCATAGCTTTTCCTCTTCAAGAGCAAAAAGGGATGGATTAATTTTCAAAGTTTTATCTGGGCCAAATTCTATGGTTTTGACATGGAGTGTGTTGGAATTGGCCAAGCATAATTCAATTGGGTGATTTCTCTAGGTTTCCCTTACTTCTTCTTCTAATTGTAATGAACTAGGAGTTGGACTTTGGAGCAGGTTTTCAATTAAGTCAATGTCATCTTGATGTCCTCCTCCTATGGTTACTTCCAAAGAATAAAGTTGGGTTGAATAAGCCTCATCTTCTTCCTCCTCCTCCAACCATAAAGGTAAATCATGCTCTAGAGAAGGTTGAGTAGGAGGGTATAAGACTAATTGCTTGAACATATGCCCATTCTTGATGGTCATATGCCCAGCTCTGCAACTAATGTAAACACCAACTATGGCCAACCATGGCCTCCCAAGGATGAGAGGGTAACCAGTAAGATTAGCCTTAAGCTGGAGAACTAGGAAATCTGTAGGGTACTCCCAGGAGTCAATGGAGACCATCACATCCTCCACAATTCCCACAGGGGTGACTGTGGAATGGTCTGCAAGTTGCAGAACTATTTTGGTCTTCCTTAGTGACCCTTAGAGGTTGTGCTTGAGCATGGTGTCCTTGGTCATCACATTAATGGCAGCCCCCAGATCAATCAGAGTGTGTGGGACAATGGTATCATTGATGTGCACATCTACTATAGGGCTTCTAGGGTCCAAATATTTTGACAAATTACCTGCCCCAGCATTAAGTTAGATAGCTACCCAATGACATTAGTGATAGGGGCATCACTTTTTCTTCTTCCTGGATGCTTGAAACATTTCTCCTTAATCAACTTATTGTAAATGGGAACATCTTTTATTGCTTGGAGAAGGGGGATCTTCACACATAGATTTTTGGATTCTCCCAGAAATTCAAGTTCTTCTTGGGTAGGCTAGAGTGGTTGGGCTAATCGTGCAGGAAAGGGTGGATTTACTTTAAGGTTTCTTTCCTCTCTTTCTTCCTCAACCTCCCCATGTGGAGAGGGAGGTTGGTTATCTGGGATAATTCTCCCAGATCTTAGGTTGATCTCCTGGATTTCTACAGCATAAGTTGCGTATGATGTCTCTCCATTGTATACTTGTTGAGCCTACCTATTGTTTGGGTTCAAATTTGGCTAGGCAGACATCTGGGGTTGCTTGGGTGGAGCAGAGTGTAGCAGTTGTGGTTGGGTAGGTGGTGGAGGAAATAGAGCTAGAGCATTGTTGTATTGTGGCCTACACCCCTGGTGTGGGGTATTCCATTAAGGTTGTGGCAAAACATAAGGTTGAAACAACTGGTTCACTAGCCGGGAATGTTACTGAGATGCATAGGACCAAGGATGGGGTGTAGACCAGGAAGGATGAGAAGGGGGTCCCCAAGAAGGTGTATTTGTGGTTTGGTTTGGATTGTAATATGCATGGGATGACCCTTGTATACCCTACTAGTATGGTCTATTCCCAGGAGGTCTCCTTTGGTTGATGTAACAAAACTACTCAATGACCCCTTCAACTCCTTGATATACAACTTTGAGTCTGGGTAAATAAGGGCACTTGTCTGTGGAGTGGATTTCTTCACAGACTGAGCAAATCTCAGTACAGTTCAATGGACATTCGTTCCTAGGATGCCTCCTACTGCATCTAGGACAAAATATGGCCAGGGCTCTCTCTGCTTCCTCTTGCTTCCTTTTGATATTCATGGTGTCCAATTGCAAGGAAAGGGTTTGCATCATCTCACTTTTGAAATCTTCTAGCATATTTCCAATTTCACCCTTGATGGATGAGTTGGAAGATGATGTACTAGTCATAGGTTGTCTACTCCTACCCTTTTTCCTAGCTGCCCTAGAATGGTTTCTAAAGACATTCTTGATATCCTCGTAGTGTAATTGGTAGATACCTCCTCCTGCTAACAAATGTAAGGTATCTAGAAGATCTTCCCTTACTCCTCTAAGTAGGACTAGCTTTAGTGACTCGGGGTCAGGTGTGCACCTGGCCCTTTTGTAACTAAGCTGGAATGTTTCTTTGTAGTCTTGTAAGGATTCATCCTGGCCCATGGTCATCCTAAAAATATCTTCTTTAATATCCTTTGACCTACAGTAGTCCCTATATTTGTTGTTAAAAGCCTAGTGCATCTGAGCCCAAGTTGTGACGCTATCTCTAGGTAAACCCATGAACCAGTGCAATGCTGAATCCTTGACGGTAGATGGAAATAGTTTTAGCTTTTTCTCATCATCTGTGTAGTCATAGGTTTAGCATATAATAGAAAACTCAAATAGGAAAGTGCCAGGGTCCTCTGTGGTCAGGCCATGGAAATGAGGTAGAGTAGAGGGGCTTATATTCTTCATCTCAGTGTCCACATTTGTTTCCCTGATGGGGAAGGCACCCTCAATTTTCTCTCTATTTCCTCTGTAATTTTGGTTTTTAGCCATTGGTTCAGTAGCAATGGGTTCCTTTTCTTCTTCTTCTTCTTCCCCTATAGGATCTTCAAATATGTCAGGTTGCTCACCTAAGGGTTCCTCCATTTCAAAACCACCGAAGAAAAGAGAAGGTTGGTTGTTGGATGCAGTGAGGGTATTTGGCAAGAATTTCCCTAAATTGTCCCTACTCCTACGAGGCATGAAAGGAAATGTTTTTGGGTTGGTTTTTGGAAGATTTTTTTAGAAAGAAAGTACTTTGCAGAAATGAAATTTCTGATTGAATGAAAACTACTGACAAAAAGAAACTACTTGCTGAATTGAAATTCTACTTACAGAATGGAAAGGAAAGTGGATAATGACAATTGAAAGAAAGGAAGCTACTAGATGACTTTTGTAGAAAAAAACTAATGGAAGAAAGTTGAAGACTAGAAATAGAAGAATAGAAAGTAGTCATCACATTCTATTTTGACACCTCCCCAGCAACAATGCCAAAAAAGTGATGAGCGTTAATATTGCAGCAAGAATGTTGCAACTCCTGGGCTACTAGCTTTACTTATCAACCCAGGGTTCATACAAACTTGGAGGTGATAGTGCTATATACACAAGTAGAAGTGAAGGTCCTGCCTGTTATCACTTGTTCATCTGGCAAGAGACCCCAGGGGTTCCAAGCCAGACTTTTACAGAGTCAGAATAAGCTTGATTATTTCATGGAAGAAGAGAAAATTTATTCTAAGAGAACTACTCTACTACAGTAATGAATAAAACAACATGTAATGCTAAATCACACCATATCCTAATTAACCATTTAAATAGCTAAACTAAGTAAAATTTCTAAATCAACACTAACCTAATGCTAATATCTAAGTTATAGAAGTAAAGAGCATCAAGCCAAACTAATGTGTAAGCAAGGAAACTAAACGAAGTCTGTTTTCATGATTTTGGTGTTTTGGTAAAATCAAGCATGCAAGGAGTCAAGCGAAAGAGCAAGCAAAGATTGAAATCAGTGAAAGGAGGACGTAACGAAGAACAAGTGCATAGGAACCGTTGGATCGATCAGCGAATAGTAAGAATGGAAGATGAGCAGCGGAGATCTTATCTTAGGGGATTACGTGAATAGACGGATGGATCGATCAACAAATAGGATGAATGGAAGATGAGAAGTGGAGATCTTATTGTGGGAAATTTAGTGAATAGATGGGTGAGTAGGACTAACAGAAGATAAGCGACGGAGATCTTATCGCATGGGATTAATGTGCAGAATGATGGAGCGGGTTTTCATATTTGGTAAGCAGTTTCTCGGGCGCCCTCAAGGCTGTAAGAAGAATTCCAAAATTTTGTGCGATTAGCCTAAGGGAGTGACATGTAGCACGAGAAAACCACTTTTCTCACATGCTTTCAGGCGGATATCAGCCATGCAAGAATTCGCGTGAGATTGTGTGATAGTCGTTGGATCGCGCAGGTTTGATCAACAGTGGAGATCAACCAAGCTAGTTGGCGATCAGGTGACATGTTATCCGTTGGATCAAGCGAGGCAGATCGATGGTGGAGATGTGGAGCACCCAAATTCAAATGTGGAAATGAATAAAGGTGGTAAGTAGTATCTCGCACGCCCTAAGGGCTGTGAGCTGTATTTATAAATTTTATGAGATTATCCTAAGTGAATGACATGTAGCACGGGAAAACCACTTTTCTCACGTGCTCTCAGGCAGGTATCGATCGTGTAATAATTCACATGATATGACATGATAGCTATTAGATCGAGGGTGCGACAGATCAACTTTGGAGATTTGGAGCACATAAAGTAGGTGGAAGAATTCACAATAGCTATTGGATCAAGCTAGATAGATCGACAGTGGAGATCTAGAGTGCATAAAGTCAAACGTTGAAATGAATAGGACAGTGATTGGTTAGGTTTGTTGTGGATTGGATGGTAAGGAGATCTACGGGTATAATCCACTTAAGACGTGATTTATTGGCCTGCGCTTAAGCATTTCATGTTGAAGGAAATGAGAATATGAGTGAGATCTATTACAGAAAGAGAGTGATTGAAGACGATAACGAGGAAATGAACCAAGTACTGAATCAAGAAAGAAAACTCAAAAGCTCATGTGATAACTAGAAATCTGAAGCACAGCCAATCTACTCTACACTGCTATAATGAAAATGCATATACTTAAGCAAATGAATGATTAAAACATGAATCTATGCACTATATTGTTGTAATGGAAATGCAGCTATTTAAGCAAATGATTGATTAAACCATGGATCTACGTTAGCATACATGTACAGTAAAGAGGAGCCTTAGCTACTAGGGTTGGGACCTAACCTCAGAGCTTCAGCCCTCTAAGTTAACTCAGTGTTGGCTCAAAACAAAACTCATTCTTATTTTCAACACAATGGATTACATCAAACTGTCACAAGTCTTGCAGCTCAAAAATAAAGTAGAGTTTTACAATCAAAATTCTGAATCGTACTGAGGCCCTAGGCATCTCTACTTATACGAGTGAAGTCCCCAACGAATTCCTTAAAATTAGGGATGCTCGGCTCCCAAACTTGGGATAAACTGGTGCTTTGACTTCCACTTGCTCGCCTGCCTTCTAGTCCTCATGATTTGGCTGGTTGCACTCCGAGCTGATGGAGGAATATTTGAATGGAGGGGTGGTAAATGAGGAGGATTTCACTCCTATAATTCCTCTCCTTGTCCTATTTGAGTTTTGACCAGGATCTTTGCTAAAATTCCTTTTTTTCATCCTTTAATCCTTCATTATATGCACATTAGACCACAAGGCAACATATCCAACTCTTTCTCATCTCATAAACAAAATATAATCAAAAGTATGCAATAAGTTGAGAGAATAGTTGGTTTGACTAAGCTAGGAGGTGAATTAAGGCCCATATAGTTACCCAATGATGAGGCTCATCACAGATGCCATTGATAAATGGTTAAATTTGCTAAAAGGATATTTTTCTGTTTATGATTTTTCTAGCCGAGAAAATATCACTTTTACAATTCTCAAAGCCACCCGCCATGTCCAGGACTGGTGGGAAACCTACTGTGAGCAGAAGGATGAAAGTATGGCCTCACTGTTTTTAGTCACATCCACTTGGAATTCATTCCGGGATGCCATCAAGGAGTAGTACTACCCTGGTGGAAGCTATGAGGATAAATACACAAAGTGGACCAAGCTGCGGCAGGGAAGGGACCAAGACGTGCTTGAGTTTACAAATATTTTGCATACCCTTCACACAAAGTTGGGTATCAAGGATTCATAGAGTCATTTGGCACTCAAATACAGTGGCTGCCTACACAGGTACATTTAGGATGAGATGGAGTTCCTAGACATCTCCTCACTTGGCATGGCGTACCAATACACTATCAAGATCGAGTAGAAGTTTAAAAAAAAGAAGTGATACTTTGGATCTGCGAATCCTAAGAACAAAGGATAAAGACAAGGGAGGGTGACTGAGGACAACCCATCGAAGCTACAAGAAAAAAACACCACCACGAAGTCAAATAAGGACACATGAAAGTGGTGTGAGTTCCATAAGAGCCCCACTCACAACACAAGTGAGTGTCAAACCAAGCAATCGCTAGTGGCCGAGTTGAAGGCTTCAGAATCAGATGCATGTTCCGACCCTTAGTCAAAACCAGATAAGAGGAATGACAAAGGGAAGCAGTTTATTGATACTGAGCCCAGCGCTATAGTTGCCACTGCCAAGATCTAGAAGAATGAGCCCAACAATCCAGAGGATGGGGAGCATCTTTTCCACTCACAAATGTGGGTGAAGGGTTCGCTGCTGCAATTCATTGTCGACAATGGTAGCCAAAAAAACATCATTTCAGCAGGGCTCGTGAAGCGGTTGGGCCTACTAACCATACCACACCCACAGTCATATAGCATTGGGTGGCTTCACCAAGGACAAGATCTCTGGGTCAGCCAGCAGTGTTGCCTTCCCTATAACATCAAGCCCTTCACAAATGAGGTATTGTATGATGTTTCTCCTCTCAACATTTGTGATGTATTATTAAGACAACCATACTTATCGAAGTGAAATGTTTTATATGATTCTAGACCTCGCACTGTGATATTTCTTTGCGCGATATGCTATGCAAGATACTAGAGGTTTCCCCACCTACTGCCACCTCTTTGATCTCTACCAAGAAATATAGTAAGAACATCTCACAAACTAGGAAATTTATTTTCTTTCTGGTTCATTCTCAAGGTAAGGGGGAGATCATAGCCAAATACATGGCCCTCGGGAAGGGTTCCTCCATGTAGTAGAAGCAATTTTATATGGTCATGAAAGAATACAGGGACATCTTCTCCTCACCCACAGGGGTACTGTTGCACTTTTAGGTTAAGCATTCAATTTATCTAACTCCCAGAGCACCTACACCCAATGGGTCGATATATCACCACTCCATTGTTGTAAATGCCAAGTAGAAGAAACGACATGACCAACATCGGGTGCCGCACAAGTTTCAGATGGCCAACAAATTCAAGTTACATTTGTAGAAAGAATGCCATACAATAGCCCATCGGAAAGTCAGACCACTCTGTTATGGTCCTTATGCCATTACTAAGGTTGTGGGAAATAATTATTTGGAGCACATCATTCCTCCATTCCCTAGCTTGCACCGAGTGTCCAATGTGGATAGCCCTCGACCATGCTTCCCACCATTACTGGACAAATCAGAGATTGCAGAACATCTCACAAGGGACCAAGTTCAACAGAAGTTTCCCCATCTCATGGAGGCACTCAACATAATGGGGACCATTTCTTCCTAAAGGGGGAGGAATGATCCAGGTGGATATTGGTGGCCACCCGCCTATTCCACTTGGACCCCCAACAATATCTCTTTCAATTTTTCGGTTTCCTTAATTATAGCACAGTTTACTATTTTTGGCAGTTTTCCGGGTCCTAAACGACGTTTTTAGGGAAAACGGAGAGACCAAAAATGTCTCAAACCATATTGCCCCTTTGTTTTCGGCCTTCTCTTCAAGATATTCAAAACGAGGTATTCTGATAGCCAAACGGAGATCGTATGCCAAAGTTATGACCCCAGGAAGTTGATGTACCAATTTACCCAAATGGGGCCCACAGTTTTGGCGCTTCATCTCCTAGGGTTAGGTTTTTGGATGTTTAGGGTTTTCCATTGTTTCTCAATAATAAATAGGCCTTTGAGCTTCATTGTAACACAGTTCATAGGCATGTATCCACCACATCCCTTCTCAGAGATAAGCTGCCATCGCTTGAGCTAGTCTCATTTCCATTCTATTTGTAAGCAATCTCATTATTTGATATTAATGAAAGGAAGTGTTATTTCTATTCCATCTATATAGTTATGGTTATATCTGTAATTTGTTGCATTCCTGTTTAAATTTAAATCAGAAGGAATTCTCCAATATCAGTTGAGAGCATAGATGGTTTAGTTTGTGATGGTCATGGTAGTGTTGTAGCAGAATTCTAAAGCAGTGCACCAGTATTGAGATCAGACTTATGTTTGTTGTAGCAGAGTTTTTGTTTGGGGGATTGGAACCGAGATTATGTTGTTGGATAGTCATAGTTTAGAAGCATGGAAATGAGCCACTATATTTCTTGTATTATAAACACATTATTGGTGGTGATTTTTTATTATGATTTATAGTGTTGTTGTTGAGAGCATGATTGCAAAGTTGAATCCTTGTTGAGCATAGTGTCTTGGATCCAGTTTGAAAATAGATGAAATAAGGCCCACAGAGTGTTGAAGAGCAGTGATTTCATGAGAGCGAAGAAATGATATCGAAGCTTCATCGAAAGGAACAATTTCGCCATCCAATCAGAATTGGATAGTCCAATATGAGTTGGGAAAGGATCGTTGATCATGGTGGCCTTCAACGGATGGTGATGAGCCTCGATATTTCAACAAGAATGTTGCAACTCCCAAGGCTATCGACTTTAATTATCAACCCGGGGTTCATACAAACATAAGAGGTATCAACACTATATGCGCGGCATACAATGTGTCCTTATACAATGTGTCCTTCCTTTCCTATCATGATGTAATGGAGTGCATGTACTAATACCAAATCCTAAACTGATTGTAGAAAATGAAATGTTTGAGATGTAACCTTAACCTATTGCAAGAAAGAAAGTACAAGGAAAGAGACTGAAATCAAATGCTAAAACACACCGTTTTCTATCTAAATTATAAGAGGGTTTGCTTCAAAAGAATGCTAACATGTATGCAATCCTACTGTCCTAAGAATGCTGATTCAAACCAACAAACATTCTACAGCTATGCATGTAAATGAATAAAATAAATCTGTTTTTCTTTTTGTCTTTTGTCATGTGAGAGTGTGAAAGTTAATCCCTTTTGGTGATGTGGCAAGTGGCTTGGAGATGATGGAGGGTGGTTGGAAGGCTTGGGAGATCCTTAGGTTACCTTGTGTGGCTGCTGGGAGGTTTTCCCTCATTTCGGCCTCAAAACAGGCCATTACAGGAAAACCTACAGGATGTACTAAAAACCTATAGGATCCCCCAAAAACCTACTAGATACATCCGAGAGAAAAGTGATGGATGTTGAAGGTGATGGAAAGCTTAGGGAAGGTGGTTAGTGGATGGAATGAGGCAAGGGAGTGCCTAGGACCACTTCATAACTCAAAACCAAAGTTGGGAGATGGATGGATTTGCTCAAAAAGCTTGGAGAAATTTCCTTGTGAAATGATGAAATTGGTGAGGGTTTAATGACCAAGAAAATCAAATTCAAATTGGATGGGACAAATTTTGTTATTAAATAGAATGTAATAGGTCCCTATTCCAAGTGGAATCATTCAAAAAGACCTTTGTTAACCCATGCAAAAAAATTAAAAAAAATGTTACTAGTCGAAAATCTAGAAATTCGAGAACTAGTGAGCTAGTAAATATAAAAGATACATAACCAAATCAATGGGGTAATTTTTGTTATGAACTAAAATATTTTTTTTTATATAATGCAAGTGGAACCAACTCTATTGAAGCTTGTTATCATGCTCTAAAAAATAGCATAAATTTAATGTTCTTTTCTAAAAAGGAGGTCCAACAATCTAGATTTGGGAATAAGAAGACTAATCCAAGCAGCTCAATGATTACTATGAACTTCCAGAGCTTTTCCAAGGATGAAATAATGCTTATGATCCTACAAAAGAACTTACATCAACCATTTAACTCAATCCTACAAAAAGAAATCATTAATACTAAATACAGAAGTAGAAAGAAATAAAATTTAAACTAGAGATGCATTTGAACAAGCAGTGAAAAGAAGGAAAGAAAATGATACAAAAGGGCTCTGAGGCTCCTGGGATGGCCAAGCCCAAGGAAACTCAGAGACCTATGGAGGAGAACAAGATTTAGAAGCTGAACATGAAACCAATCTTCATTATTCCATCTATACGATTACATCCCTGCAATAAAATACAATGGAGCTGCAAAAATACGAGTTATCTCCACAAGAACACTAATGAAAATCTATCCCTAGAGGAAAATTCGACTTGATCCTTATAAAAAATGATTAGGAATCATTCCTCATGAATGGAGGAAGTTTTCCCCACCAAAATCCCTTGATTAGTGGAACACATTCCTAGATTTTCTCAATCATTGGAGTTCCACAATTTGTGCCATAATTCCATAATATATTATTGACTTATCATTTATTATTGATCCTCCAGTAGTAGGGAACAAGTCCCTAAATTATCTCCTCCTCAAATTCTTCATAATCTGCCCGATATTCTCATAATATTCCATAAAAATAAATAATATTATGCACAAAAATTCAATTATTCATAAACCTTCCTAATGAATATATTAAAGTTAAAAATAAATTATCTAATGCAAAAATAGAGGTTTAATGTGTTGAAGGATGGTCATAGGCCTTAATTTATGTTTTAATTTAGAGGCATGGGTCTTAATTTATATCTAATTAGAGGCCCATCATACCCCCTGCTGAAAGTGTTGCTCATCCTCTGAGCAACTTAGTGACCTCAATGTGCCTCATTCATGGCCCTGGTGGCCTCTCTCTTGTGCATTAAGAATATTGGTTGTAAGTTCTGCAAGGACAAGCCAAAAAACATATTTGTGCCAAGAAAAATCCTTGTTTCTTGAGACCATTAGTTTGTCTTCTTCCCCATATTCAAGATGGTTCTTGATTTTTTTCAGTTTGGCAAGGCCTTCCACACCCTTATCAACATTATGCTACCTTGTTCCACCATTTGGACACCTTTAAAACCTTCAAACTACCTTTAGATGAGAACTAGGACATCTTGTAGTAATTTCTATCAAAACTACAAGAAACCCTATTAAAACTACAGGAAACTATTTTTAAGCATAAATGATAGTTGTTCAGTCAATTTAGTGTCCTAAATTGCTTGCATAAATTATCAACCGAGGTTTGTAAGCTGATGAAGTGTGGTGCACTATATGTGCTTAGTTAACCTTTTTCTTACTTCGTTGTTTTGTATTTTATGTTGTTTTTGGGGGGTTTCTATTCTTTGATGTCTAAGAATGTACAACCTGAAACTATGAGAAAATTTAAGTGAATCTAATGAATTTTAAAGGAAAGGAAATATTCCTAAGCTAATATAATTTCCTAAAAATGGACCAAGAACTGTTGGCTAGTTAGAACCTAATTAAAAAAAACAGAGCATCTATCTTATATTATCATTAGTCCTAATCCATGGATCTAATTCTTAAACCCAATAATGAAATTGATGCAGAAGGTAACTCAGTAATTGCATTCATTAAACATTCAACCATTCAATTTTGGAATATGATTAAATCAATCTCCTTGAAATGATTATTGGGAATATCAGTGATGCAACTAAGTGAGGATCTGAAAGAAAAAAGGTAAAAGCATGTAAAACTAACTGTAAACAACTAATGTATTTTTGACTTTCTCCAACATTCAAATGTGAAGCATTACCCTCTTGAAGTGTTGTACAAGAAATCAATTATTCCTTAATTCCTAAGTTCCTAGGAAAATAACAATGTACTGGGTAAATTCAATCACTATATGAATTAGACATTTAACCATTTAGTTTAGGATCATCATCAGCTTCAAATGGCTTTTAAAAACATCCATTAGCACAGTTAATTGACAATTCTGTTCTAAGAAAATGAATGAAAAAATAGTAAGAAAACTAAGAAACTGTGTATTCTTATTACTTCAATCTTAATTTAGTTTGGAAATAGGGTGCTTTTTCTCCACGAAATATCTTAGAAGAACAAGGTTGCACAGTTGTGATTTATCATTATTCTATTGATTAAAAACTGAAATGAAATGCCATCCTAATTTAGAAAACAAATTTGCTGAAAATAGAGTAATGGAAATTGAACTAAAAACAACAAATTAAAAACCTCCTTCTATGCAGGGGCCCTCTACAACTGACGTGGTTGGAATGCTAGCTAGTTAAGGATGCACTTTAAACTATAATTGGCAACATGAAATTTGTATTATGAAAAAACAAAGTTTGAATACAGAGTATGAGCAAAAGGCTTGAACTTAACACGTAATTCCTTCTAACTTCTAACTTTGTCTCGGTTCCATGCAACCGATATTTAAAGGAAAATAAAATAATTGTTTATGAGATAAACTTGCTACAGGTGGCTAATTTGAATTAAACTTAACATGACTGTTTATGAGATAAACTTGCTAAAAGTGGCTAATTCGAATTAGATTTGCAATTGAGCTATTAGACTCTTGATTAGCTACGAAAGAGAAAATCAAGAGTCATACTGCTTTTGGATAATGTACTTCGACTCCATATTTGACCATGCCCTTAGGCTTGCTTTTCCGTCGATCTGGACCGAGTGAATAGGATAGAATCCATGTGGAGATTATTTTAAATGCACATGTGACCCAGTTCTTCATTTGACACCTGGAACCTGCCAAACCATGAGAGTTGCTACAGAATCCACAGTTAGCTACAGAATAGGCTGTGTTCTGTGGCTAATTTACAAAAATATATTCAAATAGAAAGAATATGAAAATATAATATGGAGATCATTTTAATGCTTTTCTTAAGACAAAACCTAGCATTTATCATTGATTGCATCTATAATCTTATGAGAAAGTGAGGGAAAAAGGTGAGAAAAAATGTCAAGGAGAGGGTAATTCTAAGGTTCAACAATAGTCTCAACCTAAGATAGGCCCTTACTTGACTTCCATGCCTTTATCCTATTTTTATAACATCTTTTAGGCCTTGCAAAAAAGCTAGAAAGAGATTAGAGACCTCTTGGAAACCCTCTTTTTACCACTGCAGTTTGAGTGCTGTTTTCATGGAGAATGCCTCATTTCCTTTCATTGCCTTATTCTTCACTCTTGTGGCCTAGGTAATTGCCTAATGGCCTTATAGTTCTCTGTTTTGATTAGGTCTCTCTTAGGCACTATGATTTCGGGTTTTAGCATAATTGTTTTCTCTTTCTTCCTTCTTGTAGTAGTATTCTGCCTTCTTGTAGTAGTCATTCCTTCTTCCTTCAGAGTCGTCTAACTGTATGGGAGTGATGAGAAATGATGAAGAGGGATTGGATGATGATGCTAGGACTCAAAGGGAGTAGTGTAGGTTTGTTAAAATGGAGAGGATGCTCTCTTTGTTTTTTTTTCAAGAATGAAATGAGATGGACGAATGATGAATAGATAGTGAATATGAAGTGGATAGAGAGCTTGCAGTGTTGTGGTGACTTGACCTTTGCAAAAAATTCTTATTTTAACTGTTGTCCTCATTCCTTGAAATCATCACCCTTAATAATTTGACTTTTCAACATTGCATGAGTGAAGGAGTGAGCTACCATCAATTAGTTGAAGGTGGTTGAGACTGCTAACCCATCCTTAGCTCATAAAACCTCATCTCTCATGCATTGACAACAAATTTCTGACTATAATATGCTCAAAAGAAGAGGTCAAGAATATTTCATACTTGTACCTACCTAATGGCCTTGTAGATGATGTTTGTTGGAGAGTGAAATCCTTGGTTGTATTTGTTGCATTTTTTTTCCTCTTTCTTCTCTCATGTTGTTCCTTGATGTGCAGGTACTAGATGGTGATGCTGATGAATCCTCACCGTGTTGATGGGTTCCCTTTTATCAAATCCCCCTATCATTTTCTTTGATGGATGGAGGGTTGTATAGGTCTTCTTACCAAATTTAATGAATGAGGAATTTTAAATGAAAATTTTGTGTATACAATTCCTTTATGTTGCAATATTTTTCAAGAAGCTAGAAGGTTTTTTATATCCTTTTCACTTGGAAAAATGTGGGAGAGTTCAGCTCCTACCTCCTTATCACACTCTAATGAAGCCAACCTCTATTTTTTCCCTTTAAAACTGCTCACTGCCAATCCTGTAGGTGTTGTTCTGTATCCTGTAGGATTTCAGGGAATCATGTAAGTATACATGACAGCAACTTTTTTTGTCCCTATCTCCCAAACGATAGCCTGGATTGACCTTAAACTTTGTGAGCATGTTTCTATCATCATTATGCACCTCCCCATAGAAAAATTTTGGTCAATGGATGCATGGATCTCGAGAAAAACTAAAAATTACTAATGGTGATGGAGACCAATTTCTTGGAAACTATATATTATAATTTAATTAAATTGCTTGGGCATGTTACCATCATCCATATGTATCTCCCCATGAAACAATTTATTAAATGGTGCACGGATATCAAGAAAATGCAAAATTGGTTGAAGGTGATGAAGGTCAATTTCTTGGGAACTGTGCACTGTAATTTGCTGAAACTTCTTGAGCATGTTACCTTCATCCATGTGCATCTCCCTTAGAAACAAATTGGCAAATGGATGCATGGTTTTCAAGTTATGGCAAAAACAAATTTTTTCTCTATGTATTTTTGTATCTTGTAGTAAAACAGAGCATCATGTAGTTATTTAGGACAAAAAGGAAAATGAGTGGTACAAGCTTGAGAATGATGGATGGATGGTGAAAATAGATGAGGGTGCTGGATTGTCATGTCCTTGGCCTTGTTGGAATATTTGAGCAAAGTAGGAGAAAGTCAAAATTTGACTTCTTTTGACTAGGCTTGACCAATTTTCCTTTTGGTACCAATTTTTTCTTGTTTCTTGTAGATGTTGGAGAGTACATGCATGCATGGAGCAAGGATTTTTTCTTCTTCTAAGCCTACTAGCTGCCTCAGTGAGGTTTTCAACTAGTAGGTCTGCCTAGGCACCTCAAAGGAGGTTTTCAACTAGGATCTTTTTTTTTTTCCAACCCATTGACCACCTCATGGAGGTTTTCAATCAATGAGCCTTTGTAAGGTGCCTCCAAGGAGGTTTTCACCTTTGATTTTTATTTTTTTCTTATTTTTCATTTTTTTTTCTTCTACCCTACCCTACTTGAAAAACAAAATCACTTTCAAGTATAAGAATACTTCCAATGGAGCCATGTGCACATCAACATGACAAACAAAATCATGTGTAGGCTTGAAATGTATGCTTTAACATGTACCTGGACTTTAGAGACCAAATGATTTGACCTTGAAAGGATCAAGCATATTTGAAGAAGAGAGTGATGCTCCATCTTATTGATTTTCTTGAACCAAACCTCAATATAACTTTGATGTCCTCGATTTTTTTGCTTATCTGGATCATTCTTCATGTCTTCTTCTACCATGACCTTCAAATCTTCCTCTTTTTATTGATTGATCTCTTGAATACATGGAGGATTTGATAGTAACCATAAGTGAGATTTCTCGATCTCTGATTTTTATGTCTGCTCTTCATCAAGTCTAGCCCATGATTTTGTGGTCTTCTCATTTGAATCTTATTCTTCTGGATGTGGTCCTTCAATGATATCAAGATAATCTCCTTTTTTACAATACTCTTCATGAGCTATGGTGAATACCATTGATCTCAAGAGGAGATGTTTGGAAGCGTTGTACCTCAACATTATAAGTGGGTTGAGCTACTTCAATGTGTGGGTTTGGAAATGGTGGTACAGGTAGTTGAGCGGGAGTGTATATTTGAGATGGATGTGGATGGGGTTGTGGTTGTGGTGGAGGTGAATGGTAAGGATAACATGGAGTTTGGTATGGATGATATTGAGGAAAATATTGAGGGTATTGTGGATGGCTCCCATAATTTCCTTGCCAACCTTGTTGCCAAGATTGGTTTTGGGGTTGATATGGCCAATGTTGCCAAGGAAAGGGTGTGTTCCAATTACCTTGAGGTGGATATGCATAACTTTGAAATTGTGAATTAAGGTCTTGCATCAGATCAGGCTGAATAGGTTGCCATGGTCCTCTTGGAGCTACATAACATAGCTGCATTGATGATTGACTTGCTCCATTGTCCTCTTGGTGAACTTCCTTCAACCTTGGTAATGATGGACAAAGTTTAATATCATGTGATTCTACAACACAAGTATCACCATTTTCCTTTTCTTCATCTTGCATTCTTAACATTTATACTTCTTTTGTTAGATTGCTAAGAATTTCTGTTTTAAAATCATCAAACAAATTTCCAAGTTTAGCTTGACTTACCGATATTTATGCTCATTTACCTACTCTTGCTTTTTCTCTTGATATGTGTTTGCATGTTTCACAAATTTCCTCAAATGATAATTGATATAAGTCACCTCTACTCATGAGATTAAGGAGATCAATCCATTCATCCCTAATTGTTCTAAGTAAGATGGTTTTTAGTGTGTCGAATCCTAAATGATGTAGTTCCCCCCCTTAACATTATACATCAACCTCTATGTTAGATCCTCTAGACTCTCATCTTCTCTTTGATTCATTCTAAATATTTCTTTTTTAAAATCATGATCTTTATATTTTTTTAGAAATATCTTTTGCATCTCACTCCATGATCTTATTGAATTAGTCCCTAAACTCATGAACCATTTAAGAGCTCTATCCTTCAATGTTGTCGGAAACAATATCAGTTTTTGAATTTTTAATAAGTAACCATAATATCTACAAACAATTTCAAATTCAAAGAGAAAGGTTTTTGGATCCTCTGACATTAGACCATGAAATTTTGGAAGAAAGGATGGAGGGATGTTCTTCATGTGCACACTACCATTAGTATCTTGAATGGAAAATCCATGAGGATCTTCCTCATTGTCATCATCTCCATCCATTTCTTCTACATTCTTTGTCATCTTCTTCTTCTCCCTACAAAAATGAATGGTGATGTGGCTCTTACTGCACCACGTGATCAAATGGGGGGGTGAGTTGGTGTTGGAGATTTTTTGTTTTTGTTTTTATGATTGAATTAAAACACTAATTCGATGCATTTTTAAAATTAAATATGCCTAATGCAAATATTTTTTGTTTCTGCAAAAAATAAAAAGAAATGAATCAACTAGGGAAGAAAACAATGCATACTTTGACACCTCCTTGGTAATGGCACCAAAAATTGATTAGCCTCAGTATTACAACAAGAATGTTGCAACTCCCAAGGCTACCGACTTTAATTATCAATATTTCAAGTATTTTATTTCTTTACCTTTCTATTCTTCTATTTACGTGTGAAAAATATTATATTTTACTTGCTAAAAATATTATAAAATAGTAAATAATTAGATATGATTGGAGAGAAAATAATTATCATCCTATTTTTTGTCTTTTCTTTTTTAATCTCCATACACTCTTATAAAAAAATTCACTCACTAAAACTTAATAAAAAATGGTTAGGTTTCTTCTTTAATAATATTATTATTAATTTTTATATATATTAAAAATATATATATTATTAATTTCTTTTAGATTAATGATTTAAAATATATATATTATTAATTTCTTTTAAATGATTAAAAATATATTATTAAAAAAATATATGCTCAAATTCAAAAAGATAAAATAGGTATAATTTTTTATTTTTTTAATAAAAATCTTGTAAGAATAAAGATTTGTCCCTTATTCTTTATCCCTTAAAATTAGAATATCATTTTTTACATGTAGTCAAAGTTCCATTTTTTATTTGGTTTTACAAAAACTTTAATTGATTTCTCTTTAAATAATGAACACAATTTCCCTTTTAAATTTTGAAAATTAAAATGCAATTTAAACTTTAAAATTTTAACTATAATAATGATATATTAATTTTGTAATTTTATAAAATATAATTAATAAGTAATATTTTTTAAAAAATAAATAGTGTTATTAATTTTAATTTTAATATATAAATCTAGATATAATATTAATCATTATCATTAATATATTTAATAAACTTCCACATTTATTTTATTCCATTATAAAAATATTTTCTATTAAAAAAAATACAAAATAATTTTTATTAATGTAATGTCAAATTACATGAACTATTAACAAAACCCTAACAACATGTGTATGTATTAATATATTTTTAAACATGCTAATTTGTTGGTCGCTTATAATCTATAAATTATTTTAAAATTTACCAGTTAATCCAAGTTCAAACTATGTTTAAAATTATTATTTTCTGTAGGGGATATATTGCAAATATATCTTAAAAAAATGAAATAATAAACAGGTTTTAATTTATTGATCTAGATCCATCTTAATTCTGGATCTACCAAGCTTCTAGAGAGATCAAATCTTTTGAGATGCAATCTCTTTTAGAGTGAAAAGAGATTTTTTGGCACTTGGTAGATCCAAAATTAAAATAGATCTGGATTGGTAATTCACTTAATCAAGAATAAGAAAATGTCTTGTAAAGTGGATATAAATTATTTTTTAAAATGAATAAAATTAATTAATTAAAAAAATTAATAAATTTAAAGAAGTAATATAATAACTAAAAAGTTGGATAAAGAATATATTGATATATGATGATAATAATGATTGGTTAATCTTTCAACCTCTGATATTTTAAGAATCATTCAACATTATAATTTATGATTGACCGTTGAGTTATATATATATATATATATATATAGGAAAGATGGTTTTTTCTATATTGGTTAATATAGAGATATGTTTTTTTTTTTTAGATTAGGATGGATTATATTCACATATATTTTAATTTTTTATTATATTTTTTTATTATATTATAATTTTTTTAAAATTTAGATGAAATGTTATTTTCAATATTATTAATTCTATAAAGTGATCTTATTGTTTATTTTTTGATGATTTAGTTAAGATTTGGAATTTTTGTGCCAACTTTTCTTGAGCCACAAGAGATTTTGGGTCTAGTTTGAAGCTAAAAAGCTTCTTGTTTTCTATATTGTTTATTTTGTTTTTGTAAATTAGGTGCCTAGTCATAACTATATTCTTAATAGAAGAAACCTTTGCTGCCTAGTCATAACTATATTCTTAATAGAAGAAACATTTGCTTTGATGAAGATATGGCTAAGTATATAACATTTAATTTTGAGATAATTATATCACTTTTAAAATTATTTTATCTTTTTTCATATTTCTTTAAAAATGTTGTGACCTTAAACTTCACAACTATATATATCAAATAGTCTCACTTCTACTAAATTTTTTAACTACTACTAATAATATACAGCAAATAAATTGAAAAACCCACCCCCTAACTTTTAAGTTATCAAAGTGTAACAATTTCTTTAAACAAAATTTTTAAAGTCATTTACCACGTTGAAAATAACGTAATTCAATTTAGAGCTACAAAGCACGAAAGAATCGTAAAAGTATGACAACACAATGACCAAAATATTTCACCGAAAAGAAAAAAATATCTTTCTTTTAAAAAAGTACATCAAAATGTTATGTGTTGGCCTTTCTATGTAAAAGAGAATGTTTTGAATAATAAAAGCTAAATAGATGTACATTTTAATGGTTTCTTCACCTTAATTTTTTATCCAAAATTTAATTGGACAGTTTTTTTCTATTGTCTTTTAATTGGATAGTATTTTCTATTGTCTTTTAATTGGATAGATTTTTTCTATTGTATTTTAATCGCGAGATGGCTCAAGGAGGGGAGATTATTGATAAGGTTAGGGATAAATATGAAACAGTTTATTTTCATTTAAGTTTATATAAAAAACATAAATGCAGAAAAAATATATGAATATGGGTTATATTAATTGTTGAAAATTTTATATTTCAACCTAAGGTAGATGAGGATTTGTTGTTGTTTTGTTTTTTTTTTTTTTTTAATTAATGATTTAGAATGGGAATATGGCAACATATTCTTAGTCTAATTTTTATCAATGATTGTAGTGTGTTACAAATTTTGTTAGGTTATAATGACTTTTAATAAATTCAAAAAAAATTAAGTGGCTCCCTGCCCACCAATTTCGTAGGGCTTTAAGATTATTCCAATTTTAATAAGTTCCTTCATGATAAGTCCTTCATTATTATTTATAACATTCATTTATATACAAGCAAATTTGATTTAGCATAATGGTCCATTACTTTTAATAAATTTAAAAAATTAGATTCCTTGGAAGTGGCTCCCTACCTACCAATTTCCTAGGAATATGAGATTATTTCAATTCTAATAAATTCATGATAAGTTCCTCATTATTATGTATAACATTCATTTAGATATAAGAAAAATATGTTTAACAAAATGGTCAATTTTACAACAAAATGTGTAATTCTTTTTTTTTCTCAAGTTAATGTTCACCTATAACTTTTTTATGCATGATTAATCAGATAAATAAATACATGACTTAGTATTGCAATATTATCTTTTGTTAAATTTATGAAATCTTTAATTATATCAACCCTATTAATATTTTTAGTATAATTATACTAATATACTTAAAAAAATAACTTTTTATGATTTAAACATAAAATTAAAATAAACATATTTTAAGTTTAAGTATGCGATCATTTATCTTATGTTTATTTTAAGTTTAAGTATGCGATCATTTATCTTTATTTTAATTCAACGAGGAGTATAAAAATTTATCTTCAGTCAACACTTGCAATAAGAGTAGTGGAATTTTAAAAATTTGTCAAAGCTACTGTGGTTTATTATAATGTTTTCTGAAAATGTAATATTTATTATACTATTGTAGCTAAAATAATTGATTTTTTTATTTTTAGGAATGAAATTTTAATTTTTTTTAATTTTTAGAAATAAAATTCTAATTTTTAAATTGGTTGAAACATTTGAGAAGATTAATTGTTTTTTATTAGATGTGATCAGTAAAATAAATTAATTAATATTTTTATTTTAAAAATATCACAAGAAGATCAAGCGGTCAGTTAAAAATGTATGATTATTATAAAAATTACGTTAAAAATAAAACTTCGTAATAAAAATACATACTCAAAAGTAAGAATAAAGAACCTAACAAGTGTATTGTATTTTGGAAGAGTTAGAAATAAAATTATGGAAAAATGAATTATTTATTCGAGAAATAAAATTATGGCAAAAATACAAATTTATTAGAGACTATATGGGTTATTTTTAATAAAAAAATATGGTCATTAGATTTGTTTCAACTGAAAATTCAATTAAAAAATAGCATTGATGATAAAATCACTCTATCATAAAGTGGCAAGTTTGAACCAAAAGGTAATTAAAACCAAAATTTAATTTAAAAAAAAAAATGCTTGAAGAGCATAAGTGGCATTTCGCTTGAAACCTTAGAGTCAAACTCAAAATTTAACTAAAAACAAATTGTATTCTAAACATTTAAGAATATTGATGATCATTCTCACTACTCATTTGTAATAGTATTAACACACCATGAACATTTAATATATGCCATCAATTACGATGGGGAAAATTTGGGATTGATGCTATAAAACTTGTTGCATAGAAGTAGAGTTGCAATTGCACAGTCCATTGGTCTTTTAATATCCTACAAATAGTTGGAAAACTCATTAGTAATTTAACATCATAGAAAGAGTTGTGAAGCTAGTTAGGAAGTAGAACTGTAGAAAAGTGTGAAAAAAGAAAAATACAAAGATTTAATTATCTGAAGTCTTCAACAAGAAAATTATATATATATATATATATATATATATATATATATATATATATATATATATATATATATATATAGGAATCAAACTGGTAAGTACATTCTATTTGTATGTTTTTTGTGCTTTGTTTTTTTGTTTGCAAAGCATTTATTTTCAATGTGTTTCAAGTTGAATCATATTTTCTTAGTTTATTTGTGATTTATTTTTCCTCTATTTACATGCATCTGTTAGATTTTGCGTTTCAAGTTACATGCATTCGATTGGCTTAACAATATGTTTTTGTTTATTGATGTGTTTCAAGTTACATGCATTTGGTTGGATTAATAATATGCTTTCCTGAAGTATGAAGCAACAATTTATTTAACAATAATATATAAGTGTAAAATACGAAGCAGCAACTCAGTTAACAGTAACAAAATATAAACGCATTTGGTTGGATTAATAATCTACTTTTGTGAACTGTGAAGTGATAAGTTAGTTAATAGTAATACAGAAGCGTAAAATGTGAAACAACAATTCAATTAATAGTAAGAAAATATAGTCGTAGTGCAAGTGATATTAGTAGTAGGCCATGGGTTAGAAATATGTTGAAGCTTCTATCATGATATGTATATCTTATGCTTATTTTATTCCTTATGCTTATTATATGTTAGAAATCCATGCTTTCTAAGGTAATTACATTAGACTTTGTAAGGTTATTCATAGCGAGACACTTATGACAGAGGCCTAATAGAATCCAAAAAAGTGAAAAAGAAATAAAATGAAATGCATAAAATTACTTAGATGAAACTTTTTTGTTAGCACTTGAAGAGAATCTACAAAAAGTAAATTAGTTCTTCAATATTTGGTTTCCATCAACTTGAAAGTATGCAAAAAAAATAATGTGACATCAAATGTTTATGCATGATTCTCTGAGTATGTTTAAATCAAACATAAGAATTACATATTTGTCGGTGCCTATTTTGAATCTAACCCAGGTTAATGTATGAGACATAACCAACAAACCCCATTGGATACCGACCCTTTTGGCATCACCTGTGAAATAGGCAAAGTCTCACTTGAAGCGCCTACGGGGGCTCTGAGAACCATGTTTCTATAGTAGTGAGGGGAATGGGAATCCGATATGTGAAAACATTATACAACACTCAACCTTTGATTGGAAGACTAATCCGATTACACATACCCATAATGATTGCAAAAACATTATCAAACAAACATAAAATGTTTGTAAGGGGTGTGTCAATTATTCATATGACTATGATTGGTACACCCATACATTACGACCATAAGAAAGAAACACAACTACGATAGAATGTGATCAATCCACATAACACAAGAAAGTAGAGACAAATAGGCTTCCACCATCTTCCATTAATAACCAAACAGGTACTTGGTGCAATACAAACAACATAAGACCATAGTTCCACAAAAACTCACCAAACTTATCACAACATGACATAATTACATCGATCAACCTAAATTACTCAGCATATAAAAAAAAACTAATAAATTAGCAACCAACCTGAATCCCTTTGGATTTTGCCTTTTTATACAAAAATACACATACTCAAATACCATGGGGAATACCCAGTAATACAGTTACCATGGTAATTACCATTGTCAACCATGCTCTACTTGTTAAACTAGACCAAATAAGACAAGATCAATGATACAATCAAACTTATCCATTTTTTCCTTTTTGCTTCACATGTTGTTCATTTCTACATGATTCTCCACTCTGCATCGATTCTCATGCTCCTCCTTATGCAACATATTATCACATTTCCTTTCTGTGTTGTTACTTCTCTTCTTATTTTTCATAAACTCGTAAAACTGCTTCAAAATTTACCATTTCCCTTCCAAAATTTCCTACAACAGCCCCCCAACACACACTTGTGGCTTGTCCCAAGCCACTCATCCCTTCTGCTATTCCAATTTTTGGTTGAAGCCCCTTCATTTACTTAACTTAACTCTTTGTAATACTTTGCACTCTCAGTCATCCATGTTATTGTTGCAGCTTGCAGGATGGTCTTGTACAAATGTTAAAGCCCCTAGGTCTCCCTAAATATATGCATGCCACCTCTCAATTCATGTAGGGTGGATTCCTTTTGGATATTGCATTCATATTGAAATTAGCCACTAGGACACTAACATTCAAAACTCATCCAAATATTGAAGCCAGAAGTAATGCTGCTATAAGCTATTTGAACCAATGATATCCTTCCATCTAGAAATTATCTTAAATATGCTTTTCCTACAACTACCAAGCTATCCCATATTTCCACAAAATACATGAGTTTGATTAGAACTCTTGACAACCCCTAAACTGTAAACTGTTACGTGATCAATCTTCCCATCTTGGTCACCAGCTAGGATTTCTAGTGGTGCCTCACTCTATATGACCTGAGAACACGCACTTTCTCTCCTTTCACACTATCCTCCATAATTATCTAATAGAATGAAATATCAAAACAATTCATGTATGTTATATAGTGATATGAAAATTTCCCTATGAGTGACCTCAGTGAAGATTTATTTAACAAACGGTATTACAGACCCATGTGCTGGTGTGTGTGTTCTTTGTTATTGAAGCAACGGATCAATCAAATTGCCAATACACAGAAAATAAATGGAAAGACAGCAGAGAAATACAATAAGCAATACAAAGACACAAACAACTTTTAATAAGGAGTTCACCCTATTCTCCTGGGCTACGTCTCCAGTCCAGCTTCAGTGGTGGCCTTATTTTATTGTGTCTTTCAGCAGAGAAATTAGAATGCAGGGACTCAATATGAGTTCTCCTGAAGCAGAGTTTGCTTGGCAGGGTGGTTCTTGGATTCCCCAAGCCACTCAGAGTACATAGACTCTTGTTCTTCCTACCAGCTCTATGACCCTTGGTCTATAGTGGAAAGAGCCAACTGTGATGCTCAATCCAGATAGATTCCTCTATGGGAAGGCTTGATTCTTCAAGCTCTCTAGTGCTCAATGCTGCCTGTGGTCAGCTCGGCCCTCTGTCTCCTCCGCTTGGCTTTACTGCTCTCTGTGCTCAGTCCTCCTCTCAGGGTTCACTGTTCACTGTCTCTCTTAGTTGCTTTGACTCTTCGATCTCTCTCTTCCGATCCCTGTTTACTGTCTCTGTTCATGGCTTTAGCCATTCGACCTCCACGCCTGTTTGGTTCCTCTTCTGCCTACGTCGATTCGCCTGCCTCCTATGTGCTTGGAGTTCCCTGTTCAGCATCAGCATGAATGCTCGAGAAGTAGCCACGTGTCTCCTTCGGAACAGTGCTAGCCTATTCGCCGATTCGTTTCTTTCTCCACCGTGGCGGTCAACGGATTCCAAATCCCCTTAAATCGCGGCTTAATTCCCTGTCAATTCCGCTCTGTCTATCAGGCGCAATCTTAGTCGTCCGATCTGGGCTCCTCCAGATCCAACGTCATTCGCACATCAAGCGCAGTTGACTTGCTCGACCGATAATGCGTGATCACGGCAGTTTTTCTCTCACCTCCACTACCACGTGTCGATCGCTGAGTGTGATCGCTCCGCTTTCTCCAAAATCGCTTACCATTCAAGGGCACCCCGATCAATACTGCTGGTTTCTAGGGCACGGGTCTTGCCTTTGTTCTCTAGCACCTTTACCTTTTTCTGCCCGTGGTCCTCTGGTTCCTCCACATGACCGAGTGCTTAAGATTCCTCCTTTCTGGCCCTATTTGCCCAGCGATACGCTAACACGCATTGAAAATCAGCTCCTTTTCCCGATCTAGGGCTCCCAAGGGCTATTTTGACCTCCTGCGCAGTCTCCATGGGCCTCGGTCAGCTCGCTTTGACTGAGGTCCTCGTCGTTCCACACCGGCTGCCATGGCCACTAGTTCAGGGTGTTTTCGATTGCTGTTTTGGATTCTTCAAGGATCTACTTTGTCCCGATATAGTCATGGTCTTATGACAGTCATTTATGGATCCGATTTGGATCACGGCCTCCAAACTGAAAAGCTTTTGTACCACCAAAAGTTGGTTTTCTTTAAGCATTGACTAAGTGAGGAAACTACTGTCTCACTTGTCCAATCTCAATCCACTTCGCACTGCTTGGCTTAAAACCTTTAAGCCCAATTCTGAGGTATTCCACATGTCCACTGCGCGTCGTCCTTACCTTCCTATCTAACACTGTATCTTCCTAAAACTCATTAAGATATTCAGGTAGTAGGTCATCAACAAAAGGCAATTGACTCTGCTCTTCAGGGTCCTCAATCATTGAAGGTTCAAACAACCTCAAGCAATCTGCGTTCATGACTGAGTAGATGTACATGTAAGCTGGCAGATCAAGGCGAAAAGCATTGTCACCAATCTTCTCAAGTATCTTGAAGGGTCCATACCTGATAGGTTTTAGCTTCTTACCTTTACCTTCCATCCTGTCCTTGCTGATATACAACCAGACTTGGTCTCCAACTTGAAAACTATGCTCCATCCGATGCTTATCATGCCTAGCCTTGTACTTGGCCTGGCTCTTTTCCAGCTATTCCTGTACTTCCTAGTGGATCTCCTGGATCTGTTCAGTGAACCTAGTTGCTTTGTCCACATCACTGTGTCCATCAACCATGGTATCTTTACCAAAGACAAAATCCAAGGGAGACCTTGGTATGAAACCAAAGCAGGTCTCAAAAGGAGATCTCTGTGTAGAAGAGTGTTTGGCTCTATTGTAAGCATGCTGCACATAACACAAGTGTTCATCCCAAAGCTTAGGGTGTTTGCTGCAATATCTCTCAGTAATCGGATCATTGTCCCGTTAACTACTTCTGTCTAGCCATTTGTTTGTGGATGAAAAGTTGTTCTTTTCTTTAATTTGGTGCCCATTAGTTCCCACAGACTGGACCAAAACTTCCCCACAAATCGGGTGTCTCGATCAGATATAATAGAAGTGGGTAATCCAAAATGAACCCATACATGTACAGAGAATAATTTTCCAGTTTGTTCAGCTGTAATCTGTTTACTACAGGGTATCAAAATACACATTTTGCTGAACCTATCCACAACAACATATAGATAATCGCGACCTTTCCTAGATTTAGGCAATCCTAAAACAAAATCCATGGAAATGCTTTCCCAAGGGTGAGAAGGAATTGGCAATGGAGTGTACAAGCCTAGTTTTCTTTTGCTAGGCTTGCTTTTAGCACACATAGCACACCCCTTTACATATCTAGAAACTGTCTCACTAATTCTTGGCCAGTAGCAGAACTTTTGTAGCTGTGCAACTGTTTTACTTACCCCAAAGTGACCTAATATCAGAGAAGTGTGTGCTTCCCTAATTATCTTTACTCTCTCAGTTTGTGGAATGCAGAGTTTCCCACAATGATATAAGAGTCGGTCCTTCACATGATAGTCCAATTCTTCTACTCTTTTTCCTTGATTCAAAGTTGCATATACATCTTTAAAGTCCATATCCTAAGCATATTCTTCTATGTAGCTTTCATGTAGCGCAGAATTATGCTTAAGTATGGTAGATGCATTTATAATGGGTCTTCATAACATGTCTGCAACCTTGTTATGTATGCCCATTTTATATCTGATGACTAAAAGAAACGTTTGTAGAAAAACCATCCATCTGTAATGTCTTGATTGTTGCAACTTAGTTTGGGAGTGTAGATATTGAAATGGTTGATGATTAGTATGTATTACGGTTTCTTTGCCCATTCAGTAATGTTTCCACTTTTTCACACTCTGAACTAATGCATACAATTCCTTATCATATGTAGGATAGTTAACTACTGTAGGATTAAAAGTGTCAGAATGATAACATATGGGTTTACCGTGTTGTGTCAACACTGCTCCCATGGCATAGTCACTGGCATCATTTTGGATCTCAAATGGTCTATGTAGATCTGGCAGTGCTAGTACAGGTGTTGTACTAATTTTTTCTTTCAAGGTGTCGAAGGCTTTCTCCTGTTTGCCTCCCCATTGAAACACCTTGTTCAATCATGTCAAAGCATGTAAGGGAGCTGCAATTGAGGAGAAATTTGAAATGAACTTCCTCCAATACTGTGTTTCTCCTAAGAAGCTTCTCACTTCTGTAGAAGACTTGGGTTTAGGCCAGTTTACAATGACTGCCACTTTAGAGGGATCTATTTTCAATTCACCTCCCCCTACTATGTGACCCAAATAATTTACAGAGGTTTTTCCAAATTCGCATTTGGAGAGTTTAACATAAAGTTTTTCTCTTTTCAAAACATCTAATGTCTGCTTAACATGCTTTAAATGTTCTTCCCACGTTTTACTAAAAATCAGAATGTCATCCAGATACACAATAACAAAATCATCAAGAAAAGGTCTGAGTACATCATTCATTAATCTCATGAAAGTAGTAGGGGCATTGGTCAAGCCAAAAGGCATAACCAGCCATTCATACAATCCCTGCTTTTTTTTAAAAGCAGTCTTCCATGCATCTTGCTCTGCAACTCTGACCTGATGGTATCCACTGTGCAAATCCAGCTTGGTGAAATAAACAGCTTCCTTCAATTGATATAGAAGATCATCTATGCGAGGAAGGGGATAACGATTTTTTATTGTTATTTTATTCAGTGCTCGATAATCAATGCACATTCTCCACAAGCCATCTTTCTTTCTCACCAAAACAATTGGTGACCCACATGGTGATGTGCTAGGCCTAATGAACCCTTTCTCGAGCAACTCCTGCACCTGCTTCTTGATTTCGGCATTCTCTAAAGTAGATAACCTTTCATACGTGTGGTTGCAATGATTGTTTCATCTCCCGAGTCTGACCCCAAATCCTTCTGAATAGCTACAGTAGTCTTCTTCTTCTTGCCCTCGGACTTCTTAAGTCTCAACTCTGGATGCAGAATCCAACAGTGCTCATCATCATGCCCCTCCTTTTTACAGCGGGTGCATGAGGCTTTGCCTTTCTGTGCAGTGTTAGCCTTCCTTGCTTTCCACTTCTGCTTTCTTTTCTCCTTGCTTTTGCTTACAATGGGTTGGGATGGTCCCCCAACTTCTGGATTTCCATTCTTTCCTCTAGCTTCTAGATGAGTAGCTTGTACAGATACCTCATCTATACTAGTGGGATTAAACATGAGGATGGTGTGCCTCATGTAGCTGTGTAGACCACCAATGTACTTCAAAAGAGTTTTTGGTGAGTCTAATGAAATACCCAACATCAATGCTCTCTTTCTGAACTCTTGAGTATACCCTTGTACACTTTTCCCTTTCAACTATCGAAGATTTTTCCAACTCATCATGGCTTGTTGCATGTAGGTCAATGGATAGAACTGTTTTTGGATTGCAGTAATAAATTCACTCCAGACAGAGATGGTCTTACCATGCTTCCTCATATCAGCTTGGGTTCTACTTTCCCACCAAACAAAGGCAGTTCCCCCTAGGCAAAGGCTTGCCAGCTGAATCTTGCTCTTGTCTGAGTCTATATTTTGTACTTTGCAATACACATCAATTTATCTTATCTAGTTGTCCAACTTTTCAACATTTAGCTCTCCATCATATATAGGCAAATCAAATTTAACATCTAACTTAATCAAAGATGCTTTCTTATTATGCACAGGGCTACTAGGAGGTGTAGGGAAGCTTTCTTCTTTCCCCTTTCCTTTGGAGTAGTCTTGGGAATGAGATTAATCTTCTTATTTATCTTGCTTAGAGCCTAATGAATCTTCACCCTTATTCTTTCTAAAGTCCCTATACATTTCTTCTGCCATGGAATTTATAGCTAGGAAACTTTCTATGAATTGAGAGTCTGGCCCTATAGAACCTTCTTCTAACATTGTCTTTCGAGAATAGACTCTCCCAATCTCGGGATTAGTTTCCACCAACTCTCCTTCTCCTAATTTGAGCTTTGATCTAGTGAGCATCCATAACTAAACCAACACAATCTTGTCTAACCTCAGAGCCTAGAGCTCTGATACCACTTGATCTGAAAATCACCCTATGAGTGACCTTAGTGAAGATTTATTTAACAAAAGGTATTACAGACCCATGTGCTGGTGTGTGTGTTCTGTGTTATTGAAACAACGGATCAATCAGATTGCCAATACGAAGAAAATAAATGGAAAGATAGCAGAGAAATATAGTAAGAAATACAAATACACAGACAGATTTTAATAAGGAGTTCACCCTATTCTCCAGGGCTACGTCTCTGATCCAGCTTCAGTGGTGGCCTTATGTTATTGTGTCTTTCAGCAGAGAAATTACAATGCAGGGACTCAATATGAGTTCTCCTAAAGCAGAGTTTGCTTGGCAGGGTGGCTCTTGGATTCCCCAAGCCACTCAGAGTACATAGACTCTTGTTCTTCCTACCAGCTCTATGACCCTCGGTCTACAGTGGAAAGAGACAACTGTAATACTCAATCCAGAGGGCTTGATTCTTCAAGCTCTAGTTCTTGATGTTGCCTGTGGTCAGCTCAGCCCTCTGTCTCCTTCGCTTGGCATTATAGCTCTCTGTGCTTAGTCCTCCTCTCAGGGTTCACTATTCACTGTCTCTCTTAGTCACTTCGACTCTTCGATCTCTCTCTTCCAATCTCCATTTACTGTCTCTATTCATGGCTTTAGCCATTCGTCCTCCACGCCTGTTCAGTTCCTCTTCCGCCTACGTCAATTCGCCTGCCGCCTGTGTGCTTGGAGTTCCCTATTCGGTGTCAGTACGAATGCTCGAGAAGTAGCCACGTGTCTCCATCAGAACAGCACCAGCCTGTTCGCCGATTCATTTCTTTCTCCACCGTGGCAATCAACGGATTCCAAATCCCCTTAAATCGCGACTTAATTCCCTGTAAATTCCACTCTGTCTATCTGGCACAATCTCAACTGTCCGATTTGGGATCCCCTAGATCAAACGTCATTCGCACACCGAGCACGGCTGACTTGCTTGACCGATAACACGCGATCACGGTGGTTTTTCTCTCACCTCCACTGCCACGCGTCGATCAATGAGATTGATCGCTTTGCTTTCTCCAAAACCGCTTACCGTTCAAGGGCGCCCCGATCAATATAGCCGGTTTCCAGGGCACAGGTCCCGCCTTTGTTCTCTAGCACCTTTACCTTTTTCCGTCCGCGGTCCTCTAGTTCCCGCACGCGATCGAGTGCTTAAGGCTCCTCCTTTTTACCCCTGTTTGCCCAGTGAACACGCATCAAAAATCAGATCCTTTTCCCTATCTGGGGCTCCCAGGGGCTATTTTGACCTCCTGCGCAGTCTGCATAGGCCTTGGTTAGCGTGCTTTGACCAAGGTCCTCGCCGTTCCACGCTGGCTGCCATGGCCACTAGTTCAGGGTGTTTTCGATTGCTGTTTTGGATTCTTCAAGGATTTGTTTCGTCTCGATATAGCCATGGTCTTATGACAGTCGTTTATGGATCCGATTTGGATCATATAGACACTTTGGCATGCTACAACATAATCCATATCATATCTACTTAGATTTAACTTTTTATGTTAATTAATGAAGTTGATCTTCAAACTTGGATGGTGCATGCTAATACCATCAATATTCCCATTTACCATTGCAACTATCATATCCACTCCTACAAAGACATTCTTATCATGTCGACTCAATCACTAAAGCATTGGTGACATGGTTGATTATCCCTCCTACAAATGTGTCACCTTGCTGATGTAACTTAAGTGTTATTTTCTGGTACTTCTACCAATGTACTGCTATTAGTTTCTACAGTAACCAATCACTTTGAAACATGGCCATTTTAGGTCCCATCATTACTCAATGTGTTACTCAACGAGTGGCTTCCATTGAACCACAGTCAACCCCAACATTGTGCATTGCTTATCACTGCGACAAACTTGCATGATGTGCTCATTTTTAGGCAACAAGATCCTTCATATAATGGTGAAAATTATATACCCATCTACTATTGTAAAAATTAACACTCCTACTAATTTATTCTTATACAAATAAAAATTTTCAAATATTGGTGCTCAATTATGTGCGAAAGATGGGTTGTACCTATACAAATTCAGTAGACTCCCATTTACAAAGTCTTCTAAAGGTTCACCACTAATATTCTCCAACTACACTGCTCCTTCTTCTATTATAGTTATCATCATATATGGGCCAAGTCGATGCATCTAAAGCTTCCCTGAGTGCTCCAAAAACTTACTTTCATAGAGCAGAACTAGATCCCTTGGATGAAATTGCTTTGCTTGATACATCTATCATGCCAAGGTTAATCAAGGGCCTTCTTCACATTTTGATGAAATCCAGCAAGTATCTGATCCTATTAAACTACATCAATTCTTCAATCTTGCACTCCAGGGAACCTAATTTATTCATATGCGTAAAAGAAGAAATGAACAAACTAGGCACTAGAAATTCCATTGGCATCACTTCTTCTTTTCCATATATCGGTCTAAAAGGAATTTATCCTTTCAACCACTTGCAAGTTGTCTTATATCCCAAAGTACAGTAGTTATTCTGAGGTCCCAATCATCTCTATTTTCATTACAAACATTGTTCAGAGAATTCTCCAAGATTTTATTAAAATCCTCTACTATACTAGTGGCTTGAAGATGGTAAGGTGTACTCTTTCGGTGATAGATCTCAAATTCCTGAGTGAATGCAATAATCGTCATTTTTAAGAAATGTGCACCATAGATTCTCATCAGGATTTTGGGACATCCAAATCTGGTCACTACAATCTCAAATAAGAATTGTGTAGCATTTTCTATGCTACAATCCTTCACAGTTGTCGCTTCTTCCCATTTGGTAAAATAATATATTGCAGTAATTATATATCTTGCACCAATTCTCTTCACTAGTGGGTTTATAGGACTAACTATGTCTACTTCCCATTTATAAAAAGTCTGAAGTGTGATTTGTAGAACTAAAGGCATCTCATCTCTCCTTGAAGGCTTTTCTACCCTCTTAAAAACATCATAGCTTCTACAAAACTCCCTAACATCAACATGAGAACTTGGCCACCAGAAACCTACACACATAAGTTTTTGCATGGTAGCTCTCCTTGTATAATGTCCTCCCAAAACTCCTTCATGTTTCTCTGTCAATATCATCAGCCGCTCATGCTACAGTACAGACATGTGTAAATCCTATAAGCTCTTAACTTATATAAGCAACCCATGATCAATTGATATTCTGCAGACTTGACGAAAAAGTATTTTGTTTTCACAACACTTCACTTTCCTATAGCAATCCTTCTACTAAGAAATTGATCAATTTCAATAAAGTAGTCATCAATCATTGTGGTAGAAAACAACTATCCATAAAGTAATTTGTCCTCTAAATATTTGGCATCTTCTCCTATAGTAATCCTAGATAAATGAAATAGGCATGTATGCAAATACCTAGGCTTGATGACCACCTCAAAATCGTACTCTTGAAACAATAATAAGCACCTACAGATACAACTTCCCAACACAGGCTTGTTCACCACATATCTCAACACCGAATGATTTGTATATAACTTGAAATTATTCCCTAGTAAATAGTGTTGATACATTTGCAATGCATTCGCGCTCCATAGTAGTATAGTTCTACTCTATTGCTGATAAATTCCTATTAGAAAAGGAAAATGGGTATTCCAAGTGTCCTTCTCCCAATGATGCTAAAATAGCTTCTAGAGCGATAGATGAAACATCCACAAGCAAATGAAATTTCTTTATTTAGTCTATAAAAATAAAAATTGGTTCATTGGCCATCCTCTCCTTTGAAGTATCAAGGGCCTGCAAACATTCTTTTGTTTAGTGAAATGGTACTTCTTTTGTCAACAATATCCCATGGGAATGGTTATGTGAGCATAACCCTTGATGAATTTCCAATAATAACCAATATGACCCAAAATGGTATGTAACTGCAGAATAGAAGTGGGAGGAGGCATATGCAAAATAACTACAATCTTAGGAGGGATCACCAACAATCCTTGATTACACACAATGTGGCCCAATAAGGTACCAAACAGAGAGCCAAAAATGCACTTCTTCAAATTCAAATAAATCTACAGCTATCGACATTTTTCTAACATCAATCACAGTACATCTATATGCTTCTTTAAAAAAAAGAACAAGTCCAATCACCTAGGTACACCTCTAGGAAATTATGTATAAACTACTTGAATATTGCAACGATGATCCAAGAAAAAATTGCTAGAGCATTCTTCATGCCAAATGGCATAATTGTGTATAGATAATAACCCCACTATGTAGCAAAAGTAGTTTTAGCATCTTCCTTAGCAATATGAATACAATGGTATCGAGAAAGCTCATCCGTAAAATAATACACCTCATAACCAAAAAAATTATCAAGAACCTCGTTAGTTATGGGGTGGGAAATAGATCATGCACGCAGGAATCGTTGATATTTCTCATATCAACACATATTTGGATGTCTCCTTTATTCGTAGTATGTACCACCATAGGACCGATCCACTTTGACTCTTCTACTTGTTCAATTATCCCTACCTCTAACATCCAGTTCAATTCCTACTTTACATTCTACTTATATATTGGATTTAGTCTATATGGTATTTTCTTGATAGGCCTAGCATATGGCTTTAAACGAATATTCATCTCACCTAGTTCACCTACTATGCCTTTCATCTCCAAAAAGGTGTTGGGAACTAAATCTTGATACTATCTTGGTAGAGCTACTATCTTCTCCATTTACTCACCATCCCAATAATCCCCTATCAAAGCCATTTTTTGGGTTCTTGTCAATGCCATTATTGACCTTATTAATCTTGATAGGATTTTAATAGTCCTCCATCTTTAACTGAAGTGTAGATAGGGTTTGTTCTCCCTCATTCTCTAGAGTGTGCAAGTCCCTTGGGTCCTCATCACCATCAATGTCTACTACAACATTATAACATTTCATGGATTCCCATACAGGATGTAAATGTTCATGAGTGAGACACAGGGGTTCCATCCTATGTCCAAGTTAACATTGTGATGAAAAAATATTGTTCTTCAAAATATTAAGCGTTGAATCCAATGCATCATTCTCAGATGTAAAAATGATTATAGACTTGAAGCTCTGAGTCCTCTCCTCCATTTTGTTATGCCTTTATGCACTTCTAGTATAAACAAATGTATGGACCCATTCCTCCTATGGTACCTTCCTTCGATTCTAGAAAACTCTTCATATGGGCTGTAGGGAAATCCAACCTATTATACTTTACTCCCCTAACCTTTGACTTAGACCCAAACTAAATACACAATATATTCTTACATTTAAACCATGTATCTACAACATCCTTATGTACAGCCCACCATCACACGAAAGTTTCTCTTAGTGAAACATTTAATTCTAACAAACTCAAATGCTCAGGTACCTTATCATTTAATTATTGGAAAAAATAAAAAAACATCAATTAAACCATCATACCTGGGTGGCTATTATACCTTGGTACTGATCCATCACACTACATAAGTGACATGTGTGCACCTCTTCGTAGAGGCTTCATGCATCCAACTTTTCCAATTCTCCAATCCTTATTTTAATTCATATGCACAAGAACCAATACTACGCCAACTAACTATGCCATTCACAATTGGGTTTACATAATCCTCCCTTTTCATAATGATATTGAAGATATTTTTTATGTTGATGTATCTATCTCCTCCCAAGCATGCTCTACATATATATCACCTTCCCTGGGATCTATTGGCGCAATCACTCAGGCGTCACCAGATTCAAATATCATCAGCCTTTTCTTCAAATTAATAACCATGTGATTGTAAAAGGTTCGGTCAATGACTAACGATATGGGTTAGTATGATCAAATATCTAAATTATCTCAAAATATTTGAGACACTTGACCCCATCAAAATTTACGTCAATTTTTGATAGTCAACCAATAAGGAATATCCTATATTGATTTGCGAACCTTAACTAGATGGCGGACTAGCTCAACTTAGGGCTCCCCATAATCTCCCAGTTCTTCTTAGGAAAAATATTCACATAAGGTCCCAAGTCAAGAATGATGTTATTTATATCGTACTCTCCTATCTACACACCAAACCTAAATTCTCAATTTTTCTATTTCAGTCATGCAAATTTATTTATTGTGCATCCTAAGGTAAGTGTTATTATGACTTCTAAATCCTTGGTACATTTATCAATAATTATGTAAAGCTTATGTAGCATGTCGTCTCCCTGCATTAGGTCCAAAAAACTCTTCAAAAATGCCCTAATTTTTCCATCTCCTACTTTAAGACTCTTATCAGCAAATTTTCCATAAACCCTATGCATCACATACACAGGACTATCTTCTAGAATATCCCACTTTGATACAACTATTTCTCTGTGTGCCTCTTTGTAGGTATTTTTCTCCTTCTAAGGGTCGAACTTTGGTGGAGATTCAACAACTTTCCTCATTGATTTCTAATTAATGTTATTTTGTTTGGTAGCATTCAACCCAGTCTTGGTCCCTCCATGTGTGACCACATTTATGGGTAACCTATCTTGTTGTGGTTCTGCATTAACATTTTGAAGGTTCTACCCCTTATTCTCTTTATTTTTCATGAGAATTTGAGGGTTATCCTCTATTCTGTGAATTAAATCCCTACAATAGGTGTATGTTGAACATGGAAAGGGATAGTCTCTAACAAGATGTCCAGTTTGCCCATAAGTATAGCCAATGATAGGTCCCTTCCTGATCCAAACACACCTTGTCCTCATCCTATCCCTTTAATTCCTCCACCCATCATGCCTTAACCTCTACCTTGTTGGTACTTCCATGCATTCCATCTTGCCCTTCCTATACCCTATATAAATGCATGGTGAGATCTCACATTAGCTCCAATACTTGACAATTATGAATGTCATGACCAACATATGTATACAAGTCATGTTATAGAGTCATTTTAAAGGTCCCATATTTCTACATCATAGAACAAGTTTCTGACGCATGTCCCTACACTCTACAAATCTCACACCAAAATCATCATCCTTGCGCCAATAGGTTAGTTTCACATATCACCATGCAATTTTCCATCATTGAGCATTGATTTCTATGGTGCCCCTCCTTTCTGCAAATTGTGCATGTCCAAACCTCTAAGCATTGTTCCTTCCATTTTGGTATCTTTTTCAATTGAGTTGTGAGTGCGGCCATCTATGATTGAAGCTATGAAATTTCAAAACTTTCTCCTCTTGCTACAATTATTGTTGGAGATGCTTCCAACTTCAATACAGCCTCCAAAGCTTGATCTTGAGTTTTAATGTTCTACTAAGTCAAAGGCACGCAAATACGCAGTAAAAATAATGCAATGAACCACTCCTCACGTTGCTTCTCATGTATCTCAAAGTTAAGTTGTCCTAACAACACTTTCAACCTATGATCATAGTCACAGACAAATTGATTTTTCCCTTGCTTGATATTTTCTAAGGTCCTTAGTAATTTAGGAGGATAATTATTCATGTACTTCATATATCAGGTCAAGGCTTGGTCTCTAAAAGAAGACTCCAACTATATAATCCTAGTGGCATCATCTTGAACATTACTAGAAACACATACTACCTCACAAACAAATAAATGTTGTTTTGGATTTTCATTCCCAAAACCAAAGAAAATCAAAACCTTTGAAGTATCTACCATATTTTTCTGACTAATAGCTCCTAACAATGGTTTACCAGGTGTAATCACCGTCTGATGTAGCACACCTTCTGCAATGTGCTTCAATAAAGGACTCTTTAGTCCACTTCTTCCCAAATTACTAGTTGGCTCCTACTACTATCTTGACTATATTCACTTTCTTTGTTAACTAAGGAATGTAGAATGCTACTTGAGGAATTTACCTCTATATGAATAGGTGTGTGCGAGGTTGTGGGTTGAACATAGGGTGTATTCTAAGCATGGTCCTTGGTATGTATTTCCTTTTCTACGCTCGGGCTACACTGTGAAGATTCACCATCCTCTCCTACAACATGTGGTATGCCAATGCGAACTCTTTCTAGACTTCTTTGGTCTCCATTACTTCTCTATCTCCTATTTCCTCTTACTAGCTCATTCACTAGACTTCAATCAATTGTAGGCATTGTCGCAGATCTCTCTCCTTTGTCACTACTACCTAAAAAACTTCTTCTAGTGCGCAAAACACCATTCTCAAACTCTTCCATATTTTCCCTTTCATTCATTGTCTACCTTAACTTTCATGTCATACTTATTCACAGTCTCATCCGAGGATATTATTTAGCTTTATCCACTTATTCCTTTGTTTCTTGCATCCTATCCCTGTTCCCTCATATTGTTCCTTACATATCCCCCTACTCACACTTAGCGCATAATGGTTTTTGCTTATCATGGTGTTGAAATCCATCATCAAAACATTTTTATCACACAACAACATTTTCACAAAAGTAGGCAATGCCCGAACGAATATTCCACAAGGGCCGTCCAAGAATTTTCTCTCACCCAATCACACTTTCAAACCAAAAATTAACCACCTAGGAAATTTTGTTATCCACAAATATAATATTTGAACTTCCTTAGGAGTCCACCTTCTAGGCTCGATCAAGTTCCAATTCCTATTCAAATCATTGAATTTATTTTTCCACTCCATTAATAATCCTGGAAACTCACCAAAAAATATTTTAAAATATCAGTAAACACATACCGTTATAGCCATGCATCAACATTGATCTATCAATTCCCAATCTTGCTAATAGAAAATTCCTAGTTTTGCCTCGAACCACTAGTTAATTTCTTCCTTGGTTGGATTCCACATCCCCTTCAATAATGGACCCCGGTCCTAGTAATAGAAACCAGTGACCCAATAATTAATGAACTAATAGCCAACATGAATCCCTTTGGTTTTTTCCTTTTTAAACAAAAAATTATAGACTCGAATACCATGAGTAATACCTAGGAATACAATTACAATGGGCATTACCATGGGTAGCCATGCTCTACTTGCTAAATTGGACCTAATTAAATAGGTTCGACAATAGTGTAAAACTTATCCATTTTTCCTTTCAGCATCACATGATACTCATCTCTACGTGGTTCACCAATATGCACCAATTTTGTGCGCTCCTCCTTCTACAACATATTTGTGCACTTCCATTTTGCAATGTTTTCTCTCTTTTTCTTTTTTGCACACTCTAAAAATTGATTCAAAATTTACCCTTCTCTTCTTTCCAAAACTAGCTACAATAAGGTTTTATGGAAATTACATTAACTATACCCATGAATAAACAAAATTATTCAGATGAAAAATGATAGTAACTTGAAACTTTTACCGGAAATTATTATTTTTTTCCGTAATTGCATTATTTTATTACTTCCAAAGAAGATAAATACTTATTTATTAGCAGTTGTTAATTTATTCACAACAACTTTATTATTTAAATTAGCGGGTTCTTCTTAATAAAACAATACAGTCACTAAACTTATTTCAAGTGAAAATTTAATTAACAAATAAAAACATTGATGATAAAATTCCTATGTCATAAATTGGCAAGTTCAAACCAAATGTTAATTAAAACCAAAATTTAATTAAAAATAGTTGGAGATCCTAAGCAGAATTTCACTTGAAGTTTGAGAGTGAACATCAATATTTAATTTTTAAAAGAAAATGTATTCTCACCATTTAAGAACATTGATGATGAAATCCAACTACCAGATTGTAGCAGTATTAACACACCCTAAACATTTAATATATTCCCTTGGTTGCAGAGGGGAGAATTTGGAATTCATGTTATAAAACTTGGCATGGAGAATTAGAGTTGGAATTGCATAGTCCATTAGTCATCTAGCATACTACAAAGAGCTATAAAACCCATTAATTATTTAACATCATATGAAGAGATGTGAAACTTGTTATGAAGCATAGTTGTAGAAAAGTGTGAAAAAAATGCAGAGATTTAGTTTTTGTTTGCAAAGAATTTGTTTTCAATATGTTTCAAGTTGAATCATATTTCTTGTTTTTTCCTTTGTTTTTGCTTTGTTTACATCCATCTATTAGTTTATCTGTTTCAATCTACATGTATTTGGTCGGCTTAAAAATCTACTTCCATGAAGTATGAAGCAATAATTTAGCTAACAGTAATACAATAACGAAAAATATGAAGCAACAATTCATTTAAGAGTAATACAATATAGTCATAGTGTAAGTGACATTACAAGTAGGCCATGGGCTAGAAGAAGTGTATTAGACTTTCTATCTTGATATGTATATTGTATGGTTATTGTATATGTGTATCTTATGACTGTTGTATGTTAGAAATCCATGCCTTCTTAGCTAATTGCATTAGACTTGGTATGATTTTTGGAAGCAGAAGGTTTATGACATTTATATCCATACAAGTGAAAAAATAAATAAATTTGAAATGCATAAAATTACTTACATGAAGGATTTGTTGTTACCAGCCGAAGAGAATCTAGAAAAAGCCATCAACTTGAAAGTATGCAAAAGCACTATAATAATGCAACATCAAATGTTTGTCCTTGATTCGAGTATTTCTCAATCATATAGAAAATTTAGAGATTTCATGGCATTTAATTTAGCCCCACACATGACTAAACAAATCATTCAAATCCAAAATGGCAGTAACTTGAAACTATTAACTTTTTTTCCATAATTTCATTATTGTATTACTTCTAAAGAGGATAAATAATCATGTATTAGTTGTTTTTAATTTATTCATGAAAACTTTATTATTTATCATTTACAACCAACTATAGCTACTTTGGGCTCTATATTTGTCTTCCATGCATAGAAGTAGCTTCATTTCTCTCCATGTAACACAAAAAATAATTCTATGACTAGAGAAATCATTACACCCAAGTCTAAATATTTGGGTTACTTTCCCAACACAATTATAAATTAAATATTTCATTTTAGTCCCACCTTGTGTGTAGCAATGAAACATATAATTTGATCTTCACACTTCTACACAGACTTTATTTCCACACATGTCTTTCTTTTGTGCAGACTATAGTTTTGCATAAACATTAGCTAGAGTGATAAGTCTCCCCGATTCAACAACCTTGCTAGGTCTAAAATGGGTGGAAGTAAGCCATGTGTGGATGTAAGGCATGTGCAAAGCTAAATCACGTGTGGAAGAAAGACATGTGAAAAGGTCTTCGCACAAGGTGGATATAGATGGCCATGCATCATTAAAAAAAAACAACAAATAATTTCATACCTCATAATCGAAATATGCATAATAATTAGACTGATGTGTGAATCTAAAAATGGCTGGTGAGACCATTTTAGGCTAGGTATACTGCATATTTGTTGTAATTTACCATGCTCAAGCCAGACTCAGATTTTGAGGACTTAAGTGGTCAATGGACTTTATAGAAATCTTCAATTAACAAATAATCAAGGCAATGAGTCTATTTTCTATGTGGTTCACCGACTCTCCAGTAGTAAGAACCATGGTGACGCTTTAACCAAACAAAAATTAAATACAAGGATTAACTAAAGGCTTAGTGATGTATCATTGAGTTTCAAGAGGTTGAATACATTATGTGGGTGCTTTTTCAACTCAGTTTTCTTAGGCAAGCACTGTAGGAGTCAAGAGCCCACTATCTAAGTGTTTTGCTAACAAAGACTTACAAAACAAAGAGTACCTTTTCTATAAAGGAAGTGAAGTGAGATGAATGAGTGGTTAGTATACTAAGGAGGCAAGACCATGTCATTTATATTATGAAAGCATAAACCTTAAACAATGAATAGAATCGATGAGTTGAGCTAAGGAATTAAACAGGTGAAAGGACAATGATTTCCATTATAAGTAGAAAGTGTAGGGATTTAAGAGAAATGAACTTACAAGCTATTTTAATGTGCCCTTGCTTACAATAAACCATTGCTAGTTGAGTCCTCTTGGGTAGATGTGTGGTCATTGAAGCCACAACCAAGGGTGTAAATAGACAATTTCACCTACAATTATTGAAGGGTGTAAAGAGACAATTTCAACTAAATCTCATGAGACTTGTGCTTACAAGGAGTTGTCAGAATAGTGTGTTTAATTCACCTCTAAATCTTTTGGAGATAGTGAGTGTACAATCCAAAGTTGACTAGGGAGTTGACTAAAGAAGTTGGCTAGGCATTCAACTAGTTAGTTGATTAAATCAAAGTTGGGATAGAGTGAACCATGAAACTGAAATGACAAAATGAGAAATTTACCAAACTCCTTGGTGGGCAAGGTTTTTGTCCAAGTCCTACATTCAGGAGTGAGGATGGGAGGGCATGTGGGCCTCATGCAATACCACATGTTGACTAACCTTCCAATTATGTTGTCTAATCATTCATTTTAAGGTAATTTCAAGTAATAATTATTATATTCTTATTTTTTTCCATATTTTTTATATTTATTAAATTTGAAGGTGAGATAAATTTAGGTTGTATTTTTTAAGTTGTATTAAAATTAAGAAAAGTTTCTAAAGAGTGAAGCAAGGAAAATTAAAATCGCAATAGATAATTTTTTAAAGCATGACCTATACATTTGTCTCAACCCTAAGATGTGGCTCATGAAGAGAATGGGTGCAGAATAAAGGATGTGGACAAGAGAGGGTATGTGTGTGAGAACAAGTGTGCAAAGGGAATGCATGTGTGGAGAAAGGAACACAAATTCCTTCCACACACATGGAATTTGGCTCAAAATATATCAATTATTTCACTGGTAAATTTGTAGGAGAGATTCTTTTAATTTTCCTTTAAAGGGTTCATCCTAGTCATTTTGGAATGTGTGTTTAATCTGAATTTTGTTTTGCTATCATTTCGCTACTATTAGCGAGGGTCTAAAGAAAAAATAAATAAAGTAAAAAACTTTATAAAGATTTTTTTTTTACATTTGTGTTTAAGCATATAGCATTTGTAATCAACATTGAAAATGAAAGTAACTTTATTTTTTTAATTGTTGCTAAGGTTTTGAAAGTCATCTACACGTTGTGGAATATGTAAATGTTCATCATTTCAACTTTTATACATAGAAACAACAATATGGTAGCATTGTATGAAAAAAATTGTGTCCATAGTTCATAGGAATAGGTTTTGTAGTACCAAGTTATTCAATACACACATGCATACATATATTTAGCATATGTAAGAAAATTAGATAGGATCCCCTTTTTTCTTTAAGTGAGTGGTAGGGAACCCACTAAAGACATTTTCATAGGAAACCATTTTTTACTAAGGAAGTCAATCTCTTCTTCTACACAAAATGGGGTATTCTTTCTTTTTGAATACTTAGTGGTAAGTGAATGTTATAGAATGAAAACATTGTGCATACTTCGAAGTACATTCAAAATGGAATGTTCTACCTTGCATGAGTGATAATAAGTAAGATAAATTTGGAAAAAATAACCATTAATGATTTATCAAACATTTCATTAATCTACCATTTTCCTAAAACTATTATATCTTTGTTATTACTTCAATTTTTCTCACAATTTACAACAAATGAGATCCTTTACTTCTCACAAAAATAGACTTTATACAGATAATTCTTCACTCTATACCACTTGGGCTTAAAAATTTCATTATTACCTAAAACAATTTGAAACACCAAGTGCAAGACTTGTGTCCCATACTTTTTTAGTTTAAAAATGAGAAAGAGTCTCTTTTATGAGTGAAATACATTGTGGTTGGGATCATAAAATCACTCATAAATTTAGGGTGGAAGGAGTGGTAGGGGTTATCCACTTCCCCAATGAATAGAAAGAGTTACTTTTTTATCAAGGTCTAGGGGAAACCATGAACAACCAAGCTGAGTTCTACACTCTATGGCATGGATTTAGTTACTAGCAGAAGGGTGCAAAAGGTAATATTTGTTGGTGATTCACTCATAGTTATCCAAAAAATATGAAAATGTTATCATAAAGGGAAAGGATGACTATGATGATTCTAGGAGTGTTTTGAAGAATTTACAATTTTAGGGTACTAAATTTGGTTCCCTTGTGGAATTATAAACTATGGGAAACTATTAACACTTTATTTCTAGAATTTCAAATTTTATTTTCAAATTTTTTTGGATATTGTAACTAGAACTCATTAGTTCCTTCAACATTTTATAAAATATGAAATCCATAGTCATCGCATTTTAAAAATCACCACACATAAATTTGTATCCCCTACCATAAATTATCACTAAATTGAAGAAAATCAAAGTGAAATGTAAATTTACATTTTTGGGGCAATTTTAATATAAGAAACTCATTTTGATGATGATGATGATGATGGTTAACATCCATTGACACCAAACTTGGTCTATCAGACCTAAAGAAACAAATTATTTATTTTGATTTAAGATTTTATTCCTATGCTCAAAAAGCTTAGAGAGAAGCCTCCCGAGCTCACTATAATTTTGACATTGTATAAGGCTAGGAAGGTCAGTATTGTAACAAACATTGTGAAACTGAGATCTAATGTAGTTGTATGCAGGGCACTCTAAGAGGAAGTGGTTTTCATCCTTGATGTTCCTATTCTCACATATATGGCAGATCCTTTCCATCCATGGTGTTTTAGGAACTGTCCAATGACCTGTTTCACTATGGAGCTCATGAGAATTCGTTATAATCTTTGCTATATTAATTTTATTCTTTGAGCTAGTTAAAAAAGAGAGATACTTTTGATCTTCTAGGGTGGGGTTGATGACCTTCTTATAATAACTTAATTTTCTTTTAGCTGCTAAATCTTTCTCACACCACATTTTTTCTTTGAACTTAAAAGTAACAATATCTTTAATGTTATTAATGTTTTGAAATGCATCATTCTCGTTGATCTCCCAATAGTTTAACCAGGCCCTTATGTCTTTATGCCACCCCCGCTTGAGCCTTAGGTGGTTTTGGCTAGAATTTAAAGCTAACTTAGGAAGTCTATGATCATCTATGTTATTGAGTTTGTGCTTGTATAGGAGAAACCTAATCATAGCTAGGCTCTCAATAGGGGAAAGACCAGCTTCTATAAGGAGAATAAGATAGGGTGTAGTACTTTTAATTTTCAGGTTGTAAGTTATAAAATGCTTCTAGTTAGATCCTTTTATGTTGGTTGTAACATCCTTTTTGTACTCAAAATTTAGTTGGAATGCTTATATGCTTTACCCAAATCATTTATAGTTTTCCCAAATTGCTTTCTAGGTTATGATTGAGCGTTTCCTAGGTTGAACTAGGTGATAACTACTTCTTGTTTACCCTTTTTCCTTATTGTCCACATGAATCAACTATAGGAAATTAATATATTGTAGGTTCAATTAGAACTTTTGACTTTTTTTTATAACATTGCCTAAAACTTTTATTTGGCTAGTTAGTTTTAACCCTAGTTGACTTTAGAAAAAAATTCCTAACCATCTTCTAGGAGTATAAGAGCCATTACATCTTCTTGTTTTCTCTCTTTTTCATAATGGTCAAAAAATCAATGTGCTTTTAACTCTCTTTTCTTTAAACATTTAGTTAGGTCTATAATATCAAATATTAAGTAAACACCCTGGAGACTTAATTCATAAATCTTTTACTTACAATTTGTAACACTTAACCAATATTAAAGATCATAACCCATTGAATTATAAACAAACCATACATTATAACTAAAATTAGTTAAATAATTATAATAAAAGCTCAATCATTATAATATTATTTATTTTTCAAATATTAGCACTATCTTATTTTAAGACAAATTCAAACAACCTTATAAAAAATGGTAAATGAATTTTAATAATTATCCACTTTAAATATATTTGTTTTCCAAATATTTTATATATTCCATCCACATTAAATATATCAATAACACATGGATATCAATGGGAATATACTTTCATACCATAAATAGTTAAAATGGACAATGCTTTTAATTATCACATTACTCCACTTTGATACTAGGGACAAAATTATAGTTTTATATGTAACAAAATATTTTTTAAGTTAAAATTTTTATTAAAAAATGTAATTTCATATAAAGAAGAAAATTAAATTTATAGAAAATTTATTATTTTATATAATAAAAAGATTTCGAAATTTAAACTTTTTCATAAATAAAGTATTCTCTTTTTTTATATAATCTTTTCATAAAAAATGGTTTTTTATTAATTATCATCCTACCTAAATAAAATGGACTCCTTTATCTTCATCCAATCATCTTTCTTTATAATATTTTATTTAATGAATTTTTTATGATATTTATATTTTTATATTTTAACTTATAAAATTTTATTACAAAATATTATATAATTATTTTCTTCTTTCCTATAAAAGTGTATTCATTATTTCCATCTTTTAAATGAGCATAATATACTTTAAAAACTTATTAATAATTCTCCCTAAAAACTTATTAACCTCTAAATCCTCTAGGTCCTAATTAACCCCATAATACCTTAACCCCATTCGCCTAAGCCCTTAAACCCCTAACCCCTAAGCACTTAACCCCTAACCCTTAAACCCTCAAACAATAACCCTTTATCCCTAATCCCATAAACTATTTGATCCCTAACTCGACCTAACCCATTAATCGACCCTAACTATAATAATCAAATAATATTTATCCACCTCAAGACAACAACATAGGTCAAACTACTCCCAAAAGAATATAAACATTTACAAAAGCAATCTACAATAAAAAGACATAATAAATAACTTACTAATAGATGATATTCATGTCCACCTTGAGAGTGTTCATAGTCTCTACAATGCTTTTTAGTTTTTGTTATTAGAATTATCCTTATCTTCAAGCTCTTCCATCTTTTACAAGGGAAATAACATTTTTGATCCTTCAAAGCCCCCAATATTGATCCCACTTTTCCTTGGCCTCCTTGAGGAATGTTATGTGATCCATTATTAGATGTTGTCTAACGAAAAAAAGCTGGAATTCATAGTTATCTGATGACATCCTAGAATTTGTCAGATATTTTATGCCATCAAACTGATGTCATATATTCAATGGTAAATGAAATTACATCGAATATCCGACAACCATTGGATTTTAAAAAAAAAAATGGATTTAACCTCTGACAGTTTTTCCGATTTTATCTATATTGTCATATTCCACCATTGGATTTTTTCCCATGTGTATTACTGACACAACATAAACGATAAATATGAGACAAAGCATATTAAATATATTTCTAAGCTTCAATTTCAAGGAAAACGAGATTCATCAAAAAAAATTAGGACAAAAATCCCAATAAAACTACATTGTACATTTTTTATATCCAATATAGAAACCTAGTTTACCTAAAATGGACTACAACATAAGGGCCCAAAAAAAGGCACAAAAAACAGTACAAAAAAAATCAAACTATGGTTGACTTATACCAAAACGCATGCATACATAAATCCACAAACTATTGGTTCTAGTATATAATGTCTAGCGAAGGTTACGGAAGGAATCTGAGTCAACACTACATCTATTCCACAAACTAGTGATAAATCACAAATTTTAAAAGTTAGTAGTATAACCGTACATTTATTCAATCAAAACCATATCTAGATCCATATTAAGATAGGGATGGTGATCCATAGATTCACTTGCAATAACCAACCACAATGAAAAAAAATCCACCTTTTGGGTCACTCTTATCCCCCTTCAATATTGTTGTGTTAACATCTACAATTTCAAATCTATAACCATGATGAGAAAATATCTATGGAAATCTACCTTTTTTATTTCTAAAGAGCCAAAACATCCACTTTCCAAACCAAATTGAATTCTCAATAGGAGTTCAAGTCAAAAACCTCATGCATGGTTATAGCTCCCTTTCATGTCTTGTGTAATAATAATTTCGTCACACATTATGCATAGTTGTAGTTCTATCTTAGTTTTCAACATACAATGGATCTCAAATGGCCCAAATGGAGGCAAAAATAGAAATTTTGTGGGGGGAAGAGTCATGTAGGGTTCCAAACTATGCAGAGAAATTTTTTCAAGAAACTAATGTAGTAGATAAAATGGCTAAGGTTTTTCATGCACAAGCAAATAAATGACTACCAAAAATGGATACCTATGAATATTAGAGGTTAGGCATATGCGGGGAATATGGTAGAGAAATAATCTTTAATGAAGTGAGTTACACCATCCCTACTACCAATATTGGTGATTAGTTAGAGAAAAAGATTCAAATTTCATATATATATATATATATATATATATATATATATATATATATATATATATATATATAAAGAGAGAGAGAGAGAGAGATACACACACACACACAATGATTTCATGACCTTTGGTTTCAACTTCCAAGGAATAATGTATGTTCCTATTCTAAATGTTCATATTTATCCTATTTACATATTTACAAAATATTCACAATTTACCAAATCCATAAGGATTAGGTATCTAACATTGGTTGTTTGTTGGAAAGAGATATTAAAATGCCCTTTGTTTAAGAATGTTAATTACAGCGCTAATCACAACTACAATTATCACAAGAATATTGGGATAGGTGTCCACCTTTCTCATAAACAATACTATCACATATAACCTTAATAAAATGGTCATGAATTACCATTATGCTTATATTCCATTTCTATGCCAATCCTTGAACCACCAAAGAAACCATGTAACATACCCAACCCCCTATATAAGATTAAGGAGGTGGGTATTCAAAATTTTATTCTTAAACACTAATATAAGGTCACTTCTAAGCTCATTGAGACACTCTACTCACTAAGAACATTTGAAAATTGTGCTCTTTCTTAAATATGAGCTCTAAGAACAAAGTTATGGTATCTAAACATTCCTAAGGCATTTACTTGTCTAACCATATCATCATTTGTACATGGAGCCGCACATGCCAGACAATGTAGCATTATATAGTGCCATGTCATCTATTGTATAGGATACCCTCAAGTTTTACGCTTCATAAGGCACACTAGTCTCCTTTGTGCTTATCATGACTTGGGAAAAACTTGTTTGTCACACTATATCACATCTCCAAAAAATTCTTATCACACCAAAACTATGTTTTCCATGCAACATATCATATTGGGACATTTCTTCCTTGTGACAGGTTTGGCATACCCTTTGAATCTTTCTCGATCTACAATGCATTGAATGATCCTTTACTTTCTCATGTCATGTTACATCTTATGAAAAGATCCCTTCACTTGACATTGTTCTCTACCTTAATAATTTTGCTTCTTGTCTGTGTTTCACATTGAAGATTTCTTTGGTGTGACATATCATATCAATAACAAACTTGTGTCACACCAATAAGAAACTTCTCCCACAATGATGAGTCTTTCTTCTCTTATTATTTTCATCCATTTATTTCTTTCCTTCCTCACATTTTCTTCATTTTCATTGTCTTCCCTTTCTCCTTCACTTCATCACTATCCTTACCTTTCTTCCCCTTGTAACACCTCCAAATAAATTTGACCATGTGACATATCATAACCAAAAAAAAATGAGCATAGTACATCATGTCCTAAAAATGTTTATCCATGTGATTTCATTTTGCCTTGCCTCATCACACTATCAAAGGTCTTTGGCCTTGTGACAAGTTTATCACATCAAAAAAAAAATGGGCCTTATGACATATTGTACCCAAACATGTGATGTCATGCCCTCAAGATTTTCCTTTATGTGATGGTTTAATTTCTCACGTGCATTATTGTCTTCAACATGGTCCTCATATGACAACCTCAAAAAAATTCGAGGGTGTGGTATATTACACCAAAAAACATTATGGTGCAATACGTCAAACCCACTAAAAGAAATTGTTCTCTTGTGTCATTGTCTCCTTCTCTAAGTTTTAAAATCTATGACTTTAGACATGCTTGTCTTCTTTGTATCACCAGAAAATTTCGTCCATGCAATACACATTGAATCACATGAAAGAGAACTCCATGCAATATGCACAAAACTCACATCTTCTCTTACCTAAAAAATCCACAATTTTCTTAAGTTTTCCTAAGTGTTTCCCCAGGGGAAAAATAGTTCCTTGAGGTCCTCCTTTGGTCTCTACAAGGTATGGGATAGAACCTAAGCCTTCAACTCCATACTTGATTAAGCATGGGAGTAATATGTGAAGCCCACACAAATGGTGCAGAACTAAAAAAATGTTTATATTTCCAAGGGTTCAAGCATGCATAATCTCCATAAGTAGGCATAGAGGCCAAGGGTCCCAAGACCATAAAATTTACTAGTTTTTCATATCTTCTTAAAAAACTTAATTAGGTTCATATATTCAAGCTAGCCTCCTTACATAAAAGGTTTTAATCTGATAAATATAGAAATGTGAAAATTTTGAAGAACTCAAACCATATTGGTTGTACTAGCCTGAACTTATAAATTAAATAAAACAAATTACAAATAGAAATTCCAACCATTGATTGATAAAACATAAAGAATATTTTGTTACCAATATCATAATCATATCTAAAAATTGTAGAACCCAACTTACTTATAGCTTGGGAACACCAAGCTATCGTGCACTTGTCTATGATCCTTTTGACTACAAACAATGTGTGGGGGGTGACTCTCCACCCAACCATAGGCTGAGCTACACTAGCTCCTTCTATAGTTGGCCATCTTTGAGCTCTCAAGCAAGTACATTTTCTAATTGGTAGTCCTTGCTTCCCAATAGTTCTCTCAAAAAAAAGATATCTCACATCTTTCTCATCATCCAATAAATATAATTCCTTTATCCAAAAATGGATGAAAATACTCCATGCATGTCATTCATTTATCATCATACCTTTTTGTTTTATCTTAAGTTTTTCTTAATTTAGTTTTTCCATAAATTTATCTTTGATTATTTCTACCCTTATTTTATTTAAGAATAATTTTTGTTATTTATTTACTATAATCCTTCAATTTATTATTTATTTATTTATTTATTTATTATTATTATTATTTAATAACATGAAGCATTAAATTGGGTTTCATGAATCCATACTACCCAAAAGTCTTCCAAGGTTTATACAAGTGTTGTAACCTTTTTCCAATATAAAACTCAACCTTCTTTTCACAAGGAGCGTGCATTGGTAAATACATCTAAATTGGTATATTTTTTATCCAAATAGCTCATATATATTTGATATGCATAAATGGATAGTAGGGATTACTATGGTAGGGTATAAGTTCCTCTGTCTCAAGGATTCTCATGCTTGCAAAACCAAAATTTTACATTTTTCTATTCCAAAAGCTTTAAACTAATAAAATTCCTTGGCAACAATCTCATATATATATATATAATAGTCATGAGCAAGGCTCATAAGGAATACTCAAAATCTACATAAGGTTCATCATGACAAGTATATTTCCCATATCATTTAATCAAACAGTCCCTCTCCACATTATAAGTTCATTTTACAACATTTCATGGCTTTCATAGGGGTTGTAGAGAAAAATTCACAAATAAATACATTAGAAGTAATTTGCATGGAAATAGGAACCAAATACATATTGGATGTAACTTGTACACTAATTCACATCACCAACATAACCCTTGGGTCTATACCTTTTAAGGCTTATATTACCTAAGTGATGTAAAATAATCTCTAAGGATAACCTTCTTCCATTTAAAATGTTTCTTCTAGTTCATATAAGAGAATATGCCAGTCAAAATCATTTTTGACCTTCCTTGGTTAAAACCCATTTACCAAAGGAAGTGTAACATGCCTCCTCCCATGTTCACCTAATTTCGTAAGGCTGTCAAGGTAAACATCATATGAGTATCATTATGAAATGACCCAACCTCCCACATCTTTTTAAGGAAGCGGGGCCTACAAATTGAACACAAACTGATATCCTACAGGGACTACAGATTACCTAGGAGCTGAAAAAACACCTCAGGTGGTAAATCCTTGAGCTGGAATCTTTTTTCACTAACCTAGACCCACAACCACACCCTTGAAACTGCTTCCATGTGGTCATCAGGATATAACCGCACTCATAGGATTTCCTCCAAGCGATTATGGTCTAAAATCTTCAGTTTTGAGCATGCAGTCCCAGGATCTTTGCCACGTTTTCAGGCTAGCCTCTAGACCACTACCTAGAATTTCCTGAGACTTTCCAAAATCATTCTTAACATGATGGAAAATCTAAAAATTCAATATCGAATCAAAAACTCGACCTAGACTACTTAATACATAACAAACATTCCATCAAACATATGGTAAACATGTAAGCTACATGTAATGAATGCATATATGATAATAAACAAGTAATATTCACTTGAGAAACATCGAGAAGTCTCTAAGCCATCTCTGGCTCACTACAATAACACTTATTAGTCCATATATTCATCAACCATTCATTAACTAAACCATCCATGACAAGATTTATAGATAACATAAATCATATAACCAACATTTAACTAGAAAATAACCAACATAGAAACCATGGCAACTCAGTCATAATATCACCAACATAATGACTACAAGTATACATGAATTGCAGTAGAAGAATAGATCTTATTAATATATGAAAACACCAACCAAGTTTGGGACTTCCACGTACTACCCGACCAAAGATTCGACTGAACCAAATCTCTCTTTCATCTAATCACCCCTGCACCATATTCCAAGCATGAATGTCAAATATCATGGAATAAACCAAGACAAAACCAACCGGGGCTTATAAAGGCCAAACCACCTCAACTCTCAATCACAGCGATTCCACCTCTATAGTCATACATTGTTAATACCAAACATATCAGTCTCTACTCAAGTTTTCAAGGGCTCCCGGAACTAGTAACTCAACCCACATTGTTCCAGAGCTCCATATTGTTTATCCAACTTGAATCTAGAGACTAGTAACTCAACCCAAGTTGTTCCAGGGCTTCCAGAGCATTTGTTCCAACTCAGAGTCATAACGAACACAAAAACTAATCAAAAAAACAAGAAGTGGAAAACCCACAACATGGTCATGGCTCTCTAGAAAATGGAAAGGAAGGGCTAAATCCCACTGTCAATCTAGCAAAATCTCCCTTCCAATGATAGAACCTAGCCAGAAAATCACATGCATATACCATACATCCAAAAATCAGCAAGGAAATCACACATGCAACCTGTTACCTACAAAGTAGTCTAGTTGTATTTGTTGATCCAATTGTTCCCTTACACTTTCCTTCTTTCCCTTGCCTTCTTTATCCAAATCCAAACTATATGCCAAATTTCTCCAAGAATGCTCTAAGTGTGCAAGCCTATGAGAGAATGAGAGAATGAAATGAGAGGTCCAAAATTGAACTGACAAAAGGCTAACTAGAAAAAGTTGTGAACTAATCCTCATAAGCCTTTTTATCATTGAGGCCTATGTTTTTTTCATTTTCCTTCAATTTCCCTCTCATCGAAATCTATGTCTCTTCACCTTCCTTTTCTCTTATTTTCCTTTATTTCATAAATAAAATTCCAATTATTTCCTCTTTGCCCTCACCAATGCCTTTTCCAATTTCCTTACCCATAAATAAACTGAAGATGGTCCCCTCTATAATGGTTTTCCGCCATTCATCTTGGAATACATGTCCCATGACCTTGGTATTATTTTATTTACATAGAAAATCAACCAGGGGTTGTTACAAACCCATCCCCCTTGGGGGGACACCTTCCTCGGTGTTCTATGACACCTATGACCCACAAACAGTTGAAAACAAAACATACTTCTCATGGAGATTTATAACACAACTCATTATGGTATTTACAATCACAACCACATATACACTCTTACACATTTTCTTCAACCAGCAAATAATTAGACTACCTATGGATCTCTATAACCAACCTCAATACATTATTTACAATAATATAGAAATATACATATACACATTTTCTTTAACCAACAAATAAAAGGATACGATGCATGCATTAGCACAAAGGGAGCCCAGAGGCTCACACCTCCACCCTCAAATTAGTACCAGGATTCACCTACTTCCTAGGAAGTCCAAAATCCACTATCAAAATCAAATTCTGCATCCAATTTCCAATGCTACAATCCTTGTGCTACTTGTTCTCTATGTGAACAGTTATTGGATCATTGTTCCAGGGCACACTTTCAATGTGATTTTGATTCCATATGGCAATGCTAATGACCAAAACAAATTCATTCCTTGGCCTTCTATATTACACAGTCCCTCGGGAAATATGGTCACCCCCTTATGTGCAATCACTCACCTTCCAAGTTCCCCAGAATCCCTTTCTCTACTACATAGTCCCTCGAGAAATCCATCCCTTGGAAAGGTTTCCTCAAATCATACCTCATTGATGGCCTGTCAATAAGGTACACTTGCAATTATGTTTACTTCCTATCACAACAATTCAAAATAGCTCTTTGATCAAATCATTGTATATAAACACATCGCACCTTGTTAGCTCAAATGCAACCATCATAAATCAAAATCGTAGATTATGTTCATAATTAAAAACTTAAATAAAATATTGATACTTATCTTTCAAATAATTCTTTGTTTCTACCTTTGCACTATATCCTTTCCATACACACACTGAATTAGTTGCCAAACCCGAGAAACACCAAGTGACTTCTCTTCTCTCTAATCATGTACACGTACACATACACATAATGTACATCAAATGCATACACCCACACACGATTTCCATGCAATACATACACCTACGCCTGGCATACAACAAACGCATACACCTACAACCAGTCTACAATACAACACATACACCTACACCTAGTGTACAACACAATACATATGTGTACATAGAGTACAACACAACGCATACACATGCCACGCTACAATGACTACACAATACCTGTAACACAGTACCACATGTATACAACACCACATGTACAGCGCACCACATGTACACAGCACTGCATGTGTAACATGCACATAGCACCACATGCAATCAGCACCAAATGTACAACATGCACACAAAAACATGTACACAGTATCGCATGTAAAACATGCACACAAAACCACATCTACACAACACCGTATGTACAACATGCACACAACACACCTATACATAGCACCACATGTACACTTCACAACATGTACACAACACCACATGTACAACATGTACACATCACCACATGTACACAGTAGCAGTACTGCACATACGAACACCACACTATCTCTATCAAGAGACCACACTATCTCTACCAAAAAACCTTTTTCTAATGTATTTCCCACACTGTACAGTGTGCATCTACAACCCAAATTATAGGTCTACGGTTATTTCCACTATCCATGATTGTCCCAACATATTGCAAATCACACTACTTTAATTCCACTGATGTATCCCTCAACGTAGCCTATCCATGAGATAAAAATAGGCATAGTATAAGCTTATAGTATCAAAATCATATCCATAGGATATTAACATCATAATTCTATAAGGCTACTCTTCCCACTTGATTTCTCATAATACCAGGAACCTTTTCCTGCCATTCACCTGCATAAGCAACCATTCTTCCACAAACATGATCCCTGATAACCCTCCCAGACAATGAAATACATACATACATGTATACATATAAAAATTAGCATAAAACAATCATGGTCACAATATAATTATCAGATAGAATAAGCTCAAGGTTAAGAGAACTCCATGTATTCATGCACATCATGCACAACATTGAGAACAACAGTTCCCAACATAGCCAAGGCATATGACACCTCAAATCTATTTACTTTACCTTTCCTATTACCTTTCTCATGATTGTCCTGCCACTGTCCATCTACCCCAATGGACCCAACCAATCCAACCCTCTACCATACTCTTATCTTTAGCTTACCTTTACTCATTCATCAGGCTTCAGCCAGGTCTTACATTACTTGTTTGGTTTCCTTCAGCTCTTTTGAGCTCCATTAACTTTCCTCCTCCCCCAACCAATTCCCAGGTTCCTCAAAACATAAAAGGTAAGAGAAAAAATCAAACAAAAAGAAAACCATGAAAACAAATAGAAATACGAAACCACAAACAAAGTGGCATGACCATGCACCAGACACAAACAACTATAAATCAAACACAATCAAATCAAAAAATACCGAAAGCGCAAAACTAGAAACAAATGACATGATTCAACCCCATGGGTTCCCAATGCTTCCAAGGGAAATCTCAACCTAAGATTTCTTTAATATTTCATGGGTCTCTTTCGGCATGCAATCCCCTACATCATACTACCATAAACACACAATTGTCAGTGTATAAATAAATAAACAATATTATTTATACACTTGCAATAAATGTCAACAATACAAAATTTCTATTGTTGAACATTTTACGACATCACAACTACAAGAACATTACCACAGAAATATTCAAACACTAAATATACAATATACCAGTTACCTTACCTTGTTGTGCCAAGCACCCTGCCTTGTAACTGAACACGTACACATATCATTTCTCAATGGATTCCAATTGCTTAACAAATCAAACCATAACTCGAAACCAGTTGTTATACCTATCAAATACATGTTCAAGAATATATCACATATCCACATAATGTTAGAAAAAATCAAGGTTAAGAAGACTTCATGTATTCATGCAAGGCACTCATTCATTTGGAATTGCAGTTTCCAAACATAACCAAATGAATTCTCACCCAATTCCTTTCTTTTACATTTTTCCTTGTTGCAATTGAGTCTTATTATGTTCTATCACATCACCGAGTTGTTAGTTATATATAAACAAATCAATTGTTACCATGTCATGTTAATACCAAGCATGTTTCCATTCAACTCTTCACACATGTCACTCACATGTTCCAAAGATCAATAAATTGTGTCTATTAATTTGAAATCATCCTTCACCAAGGCTAACAACCATGACATAATCAACTCACAATCATTATTCATAATACTACAACTATCACCCACTTTCATTTAAGTGCATATCAGTTGTCTCAGCACATATTGTGTTAGTATAACCGTCTTAAAACAAAATCATTCCTTCATGAAAGCTTATAGATGCATACTCATGTCATGCAATTAATCAAACATTCAAACAACCTGTAAACATACCCCTTTACTATCGATGGTCCACACTAAGATAGAAGGAGGAAGCTACTATAATTGCTTGATATCCAATGTCCAACTATGGAAATAATATCTCCAAAGCTCTAATAAGTTTAAGCACACTTTCCAAAACTTGCTTTTGATTTCCCATACATTTTGTACTTGAAAACATACCACATATTCATGCCACTTTCCCATTCTGTAGATTTCACATTTGGCATGTAAAAGGAGTCATGTGAACTGTAGTCCACTACTATGCTCTTCATCCCTGATCTTTTATTTCTTACAACATACCATGTTAGATAAACCAAATAGATGACATAATCAAACTCATACCTCAATGTATCTCACAGGAGGCTATCACATATGCACAAGTCAATCCATATTAGTACAACACACTATCACAAGTATATCGACTCATACCTGATATCATAACCATAACCATTTGTATACGCCAATTCATATTAGCACGATACATATAACATCAAGATATTAAATTCAATGACCGTAATCATCGTGTGTATGACCACAATGCATATAACAACAAGTTAACTAACATGCATGAATAACCAATGCACATGCATATGATTGCATTGGTTAATTAGGATCTATCATGCATGTAACCACAATAGAAATAAAATGGTAGGCATACATATAACGACAAGCCATATAAAAACCATTAACCATCATACTTGTATACCAAACATACAAACCTATATGACGATTTGTTGTTACCCTGAGGTATAGTGTTGCAACCTCAATCTGATAATCTGCATCTCCTTCTCCATCTTAGCCAACATATCAACATCATAACATACCAATAGCATCATGATGACACAAAATGCATAATGACCACCATGATGCATTTCTAACTTACTATTCATAAATAACCATATACATTTAGCCAATCTAGTCCAAGTGTTTGAACCTAGAATCTCTAATACCACCCTGTGGTATTAAATATCACCCAAAGAGAATGGAAACCGCTATGATACCACCCCGTAACACACCTCCTCCCATGTTTACCCAATTTCACAAATCTGCCAAGGTAAACATGAGACGAGTGTCATTAGAACATGACCCGACCCCCCAGATCCAATTAAGGAAGTGGAGCCTACTAATTGACCATAAATTGATATCCTGTAGGGACTAATGATCATCGAGGAGCTGAAGAAACACTCCAGGTGTTCAATACCTGAACTAGAACTCTGTTTAACTGACCTAGACCCACAACCACACCCTTAACACTACTTCCATGTAGTTATGAATCTATATCTTCAGTCACAGGTTTGCCTCCACACGGTTATGGCCTAAAATCCTCAGTTCTGAGCACGTGGTCCTAGTATCTCTGCCACCTTTTCAATTCATCCACTAGACCACTACCTAGAATTGCCTAAGAAATTCCAAAATCATTATTAACATGATGAATAAGCTAAGCATTCAATCTAGAATTAAAAAATTGACCTAGACTACCTAATCCATAACAGACATTTTGTCAAACAAATGGTAAAAATGTAAGCTATAGGTCATGAATGCATATTTGATCATAAACTAATAGCCTTCACCTGAGAATCACCAAGAAGGCTTATGAGCCTAGCTATTGCAGCAAGAATGCTGCAACTCCCAGGGCTACCAGCTTTACTTATCAACCAGGAGTTCGTACAAACTTGGAGTTGACTGTGCTATATACACAAGTAGAAGTGAAGGTACTGCCTGTTATCACTTCTCATCCAGCAAGAGATCCCAAGGGTTCCAAGCTAGACTTCTATAGGGTCAGAAGAAGCTTGATTTTGACAGAAGGAGAGAAAACTTATTCTAGGGGAGAGCTATTCTACTACATAAATGAAGAAAACAACATGCAAACCTAAATCACCATAACCTAATTAATCATGAAAACAGCTAAACTAGGTAGAATTGCTAAACAACACTAATCTAATGCTAATTATTTAAGGGCAGAAGTAAAGGGGCATAAAACTATCCCAGGGTGTAGGCAAAGGCATCTAGGCTAAGTCTAGGTTGAAGTGGAAAAATGATCAGAGGTCAAAATGGTGAAAACAGGATGTAATGAGCAACAACACATGAGGACCATTGGATCAGGCGGGTGAAGGGTAAATGAATGGTTGAGATCGGACAGTAGGAAGGTACATAGGCAAATGGGCGGACATGGTGTACTAATAGGATGGACAGCTGGGATTATATCACGGAGGCGATTGGCAGATGAACGGCGAAGAACGACCAAGCCAGTTGGCAATCGGGTGAAGTGACAGTCGTCAGATCAAGAGACAAATCGACGGTCGAGAGTTCAAGGTGATAAAGCGATCAGGTGATGTGAAAATTGTCAGATCTGGCAAGGCAGATCGACAATGGAGAGCGGAGCATGAAAATAAACATACGGAAACGACAAGAGGGTTTAGAGGGCGGTAAGTTGTATCTCACACGCCCTCAAAACCATAAGTTGTATTTTGAAAACTCGTGCGATTAGACTCCCCGGCCAAGACGTAGCACATGGATACTGCCCATATCACGTGCTCTCATCCCAATAATTATCGGAAGGAAATCCATGTGATATGGCATGAGGGTTGTCGAATTTGGCAAGGCAGATCTACGACGGAGTTGTGACCGAGCAGGTTGGTGAGCGGGTGAGTGACAACCATCAGGTTTGATAAGGCATATCAATGGTGGGGATTTAAAAGGTAGAAATTCAAATGTGAAAAGTGGATTGGGTAGCAATTGGTGGGTTTTGCGTTTGAACATGAATTAACAGCTCTCGCTGAGCATTTCAGGCCGAAGGAGAATGACAACGTGAGAGATATGGGAAGAGTGTGGAGGTCTAAATGACAGAAAGAGAGAGTAAATGGGTGGATAATCATGAGAGGAACAGAGGGACAACGCAATGAACTTAGTGGCTGTGTTTAAACGACAAACATTATCAAAACCAAAACCCTGTGTTTTGGGGGTTGATGTAGGGTTTCTTCCTCACATCATGGTCCTAGAGGGAGGAGGTGAGGCTGAGACACATGTGAGCAACCTTGTGGATCTTTTCTTTGTCAACTTACTGGTTAAACGAAAGCATAAATGGAACAAAATGAAACACAACCAATCTGCCCTTCACTACTTGTAATGAAACTGTATCCACTCAGCAAATGAACAGAAAACAAGAAGCCAGTTCAGTAAATGAACAAGGAAGCCATAAATCTATGATGATCCACTACAATGAACATGCATCTACTTAACCAAATGAATAATCAAACCATGCATCTATGCTTGTAATGGAAATGAACTGCTTAAGTGAATGAACAGAAAGCATGAATCTATATTGTTGTTGTAATGAGAATGCATATGATTAAACAAATGGAGAAAAAGCAGGAAGCTATGCTACTTAACAATACAATAAAGAGGATCTTTGGCTACTAGGGTTGGGCCCTAATCGAAGAGCTTTAACCCTCTAATTTAACTCAGTGTTGGCATGAAACAAAACTCATCTTCATTATATAAAGAAAAAAACATTGTATTACATCAAACTGTTACAAGTGAAAAGATCTTAATACTTGCTAACTAACTGACTGACTATTGGTTAACTGACTAGCTGACTAACTAAAATAACTGAGGTCCTAAGCTCCTTTATTTATACATCTAAAGACCCAATGACTTCCCTCAAAATTAGGGAGATATAGCATCCAACTTAATGGTAACTTGTCCTTTCACTTTCACTAGCTCGGTTGAGTTCTAGTAAGGAGGTTTCTTGTACTTCCACTTGCTTGGCTGCCTTTTAGTACTCTTGATTTGGTTGTGTGTACTTTTAGCTGATGGAGGTATATTCAAATGGATGGCTAATAAATGAGAAGGATTTACCTCTTGTAAGTCCTCTCCCTTGTCTGATTCGAGTTTTTACCAAGGCCTTTTACCATAGTTCCTTGCTTTTACCTTCTATCCCTGCATTACATGCACATTAGACCACAAAGCAAAATATCCAACTCTAACTCAACTCATAAGAAAAATATAATCAAAAGAATGCAATAAGTTGTGTGAATAGTTGGTTTGATTAAGCTAGGAGGTGAATTAAGGCCAATTAAGGCCCATATAATTACTCAATGATGAGACTCATCAAAGGCTCTAAACCCTCTCTAGCTCATTTCAATAACACTTATTAGTCCATATATTTACCAACCATTTGATAACTAAACCATTCATGACAAGAGCCATAAATAACATACATCATATAACTAGCATATAACCAAAAAATAACTAGCATAGAAACCATGGAAACTAAGCCATAATATCACCAACATAATCACTACAAGTATAAATGAATTATAATATAAGAATATCTCTTATTAATATATGAAAATACCAACCAAGTTAGGGACTTCCAGGTGCCACTTGACCGTAGATTGGGATGAACCAAATCTCTCTTTCAGCCAATCATCCCTGTGCCATATTCCAAGAATGAATGTGGGAACTCATGTAATAAACCAAGACAAAACTAACCAGGGATTCCAAAGGACAAACCACCTCAACCCTCAATCACAGTGATTCTATCTCTACAGTTTGACATCACTAATACCAACTAGATCAGTCTCTACCCAAGTTATCCAGGGCTCCAAGAACTAGTAGCTCAACAAACCAAGGGCTCCAAAGCGTTTGTCCCAACCTAGGTTCCAGGACTAGTAGCTCAAACCAAGTTGTTCCAGGGCTTCTAGAGAATTTGTTCTAACCCATAGCCATAAGGAACACAAGCATCAATCGTATAAACAATAAGTGTAAAACCTGAAACACCATGGCTATCCAGGAAATGGTAAGGTAAGGCTAAAGCCTATTGTCAATCCAATCAAATATCCATGCCAATGACAACACCTAACCATAAAATCACATGCATATACCATGCATCCATAAATTATCAAGGAAATCACATATGAAACTTGTTACTTACAAAGCAATATATCTATACTTGTTGATCCAATTGTTCCTTTACACTTTCCTACTTTCCCTTGCCTTATTTCTCCAATTCCAAATTGTATGCCAAACTGATCCAATAATTCTCTAAGTGTGCAAGAGTATGAGAGAATGAGAGAATGAAATGAGAGCTCCAAAATTGAACTAACAAAAGGTTAAACAAAAAAAGTTGTGAACTCATCCTCATAAGCATTTTTATCGTTGATGCCTATGTTTTCTTCATTTTCCTACAATTTCCCTCTCATACAAATATGTGTCTCTTCACCTTCCTTTTCTCCTACTTTCCTTTACTTTTATAAATAAAATGACAATTATTGCCTCTTTTCCTTTAACAATACCTTTGCTAATTTCCTTAGCCATAAATAAACTGAAGGTGATCCCCACTATAATATCTACCCACCATTCATATTGGAATATGTGTCCCATGACCTTGGTCTTATTTTATTTACATAGAAAATCAACCAGGGGTTGTTACAGGAAGTTGGTGTCCTTAATTCCATTTAAATTGTAATAGCTTCCTAGTTTTAAATCTAGGAAATATCCATGTTCTTAGCAAGTTAGAATAATTCCATTTAGTTTCTATGTAAATGGATAAACTTAGCCAAATTAAGAATATGTTATATAATCTAGAAAAACATATTGAGGTTGTTGATTTGTGTGATATTTTTATGTAAATAGATTTCCATGTAATTGAGTAATTCAAGAGTTTGAGAGTATCAGTGATGTGTGAAGGAGGAAGAGTGTGTGCTAGTTGTTAATTTGTAATATTCCCCTCTATTGTTAAATATATAAATCAATCTGTCTCTATGTGTTTGAATTCATGTTGTGATTAAGCGTAGAGCCATATCAACTTTCTTATATGTTGCAAGAAGGATATATTATTTACATGTTGAACTAGTCTCAGTTCTATGTTAGGTTCAAATCTCATAAATTTTCAAATCAAATTCCTAGGTCCCAGTCAACAGTTTAATTTGATGTTCATAGAATGCATCTAGACTATTTTTCCCAAACAATTAAATATGGCCTCCAACCATTTGAGTTGTAAATGATAATTAAGCATAAAGTTTAAGGTATATCCTTGAATAATTGAATTTGTCACTTTTCCAAAAATTTGTTGGTTGAAAAAGACTTAAAAGTGTTCATCATCAATTGTCATGAATATGGATAGAAGAGATATCTGGGTTAAAGAAGGAATTTGAATCAAGTGTATATTTGGGCTAAAAGGAAGTATACAAATTTAAAGATATATGGATGAACAAATTTGGGTCGAAATTAATCTAGACTGCAAGTGAATAAAGTTATAGCTAGATCATTTGTATCTCTAGATCTCTAAATTTTGAGAAATAGTAAAATTTATCCAAATCTCTAGATTCTAGATTGCATTTGATTTTGGATTTTCCGCATTCAAAGAATTTGGGATTGATATTGAATAGAATGTAATTAAAACTAAAATTTAAAGCTAATCACTCCTACTTCTACACAAAATTCTAACGGCAGTGTGAGAGAATCAGATCTATCATGAGGATTTGAAGATCAATGATCCACAACTAAGAAAAAAATAAGTTAAAAGAGACTAAAGGAATCATGTTTGGTATCAAATCAAGGACTGCTAAGATATGGTAAAAAAATGAAAAGGAGAAGCTAGAGAAGTTGATCGAGGAGCAAATCAGAAAAGGCCTATAACAAATGTAGACCTACAAGCAAAGATGAGATACATTTAGGAAAGGTTATAGGCAATGGTGACTTCCTAGAAGAGAGGAGATGACATGGGAGATATCAGTGAGGTAGAAGAAGAATCTTCTAGTGAAGAAGAAGGTGGCGAATCAACAGAGGAAAAAATGTTGGAGATGATAGCTAAGATGAGTTCTAGACCAAATATTGAGATGCCTATATATGAACGTAATTTAAATGTTGATAAATTGATGGATTGGATCAATGTCATGGAAAAATACTCAATTATGAAGTTGTTGATGAAGACAAAAGAGTGAAGTATGTAGTGACAAGACTGAAAGGTCATGCAACCTTATGGTGGGATGAAGTGTAGGTAGATATAAGGAGGAAAGGCAAGTTCAAGATCAAGAGTTGGGGCATAATGGTGGATAAATTCAAAGGTAATTTCATGCTTAAATATTAGCAATTAATTATTTCCAAGAAATTGCACAATCTCACACATAAATCTATGTTATTAAGGGAATACATTGAGGAATTTTATAAATTAAACATTAAAGTTGGTTATATTAAAAAGGATGGTGAAAATGTTGTTGGGTACATTAATGGTTTGAGGTATGAATTCATGATGATATTACTATCTTATCCCTAAGGATAGTTGAAGATTCATATCATGTTGCTTTCAAAGCATAAGAGAATATCACTATAAAACAAGGTTAGCAAAGTAAAGGAGGAAGTCCTACAAGAGGAAAAGGACAAAAAAGTAGTAGAGGAAGATTTTAGTCCTCAAGAGAGGAAGGTGGAATTTAATGAATTCAATCACTAAGAGGAGGTGAAACTAGAGGAAGAATATCTTTCTCGAGATGTAGAGGTAGAGGAGAAGTTAGAGATTACCAATGCAGATGTTATAGATGTGGAAAATTGGGACATATGTTATGGGAATGTCTAGAAATTAATCCATCAAGTCAAAGAAGTGCACATGTGATTGAAGCAAGAGAATAAATTGTAAATTTAGTGGAAACTAAAGAAATACTTGAAGCAGGAGAGTCATTATTGATGAAGAAAGTTTTAATCAAATTAAAGAAGGAAGCTAAGGAGCTAACCTAGAGGGAAAGTAGATTCAGAATTGTATACAAGTCAAATAGTAAGTTTTTCAAACTTTAGATTGATAGTGTGTTATAGACATTTTTGTGCCTTACAGCATTGAGCATGAAATGTCCATAATCTAAGGGATCCAAAGTCCCTAAACATGTTGTTCCTACCCCTAGAGGAACAAGGCTAACTAACCACAGCAATTCACAGAAGTTCTCCACCTGAAACCACTCAAAAACAAGTCAATTCAGGATCATGTCAACTGCTCCACTGAGAATCTGCGTTGAATGTCAACTGCTACACTGACTACCTGCGTTGAATGTCAACTCCAACACTAGCTACCTGCGCTGAGCGAGATTGGACAAGTGGCAGGCTCATTCCTCAATGTGTCGGCTCATTCCTCAATGTGTCAATGCTCAGGAAGCTTCCAAAATGACACTTGCCTCAGGGAATTCGACTGGTGATGAGTAAGAGGTTCCAAATCTCCAAGTGGAAGCAAGAAACTCCAAGTGGACTCAAGAACTGAGAGAGGGAGAGGACACTAGTCAGTTTCATATCAGTCTCAAGCTGACTCATCCTCTCTCCAATATCCCTATATATAGATCTCTCCTACATGAGATCAGGGAGGCTGGAATTTTGTGATTGCAAAGAATTGTTGTTGGTTTGTGGCTAGAAACATTGGGTGCTTAATGCTTTGAAGGGAGCTGAAGAGGGAATTCCATTCTGCTGGGAAGGAGATGCTGGATTGGAGCCCTATGGGTTGTATCTCTTCCTAAACCCTGTTACTTATCAATAAAGCTATCTTGATTCTTTCCTATATGCTGGTGTATTTTGTATTATTGCATTAGTATATTTGATTTACTTCTAATCCTGAATCATTTATGAATATGTATATGTGCCTTTGAATTGTGTTCTTCTCTTGTCGCAAGTAGCTGTTCTCTTGTCACAGGTAGCTGTTCTCTTGTGACCTCGTGGGATTCAAGTAGCTGTTCTCTTGAGCAAGCGAGGAGACGAGTAGCTGTAGACACACAAAGGGAAGAGGATCTAGATCGAGGGACAACCGGAAGACAACGGTAAGTCTTCCAATCTCCCCTCTTTCACATTTCATAAAGGAAGAAATCATAATAGCTGTATTCGTTTGTTGCTAAGGCGCTGTCACACCTTAGGTGGATAGGATCGTCCTGCATAGGCATTTTTCCCCACAACAAATTGGCAACTCCGCTGGGGAAGAACTTGTTTATTCATTTCATTTGTGTTTTCGTCATTTGTTTACTTCATAGACTTGACAGCAGCTATTGAACTGCATCTTTCCCGGATGCAAAGTAAAAAGTTGCTGCTTTGATCCAGTTTTTGGACTTGTCTATGATCTAAACTAGATCCACAAATGATTTGATGATCCTTGTGATAGTCTTTAGTACCCTATCAAAGCATCCCTCTGTTTATACCTTGCTTGTGTTTCTGATTTGGCCTGAAACAGTTGATTTTTGAGCATTTTGTGACCCAGAAACCAAGGGAAACGAGAGTTTCTCTTTTAGCGCAGGCACTGTGAAGGCAGTCTGCATTTCAACGCAGGTCCCGAAGGGGCTACCTGCGCTGAATTTCAAACTGACAGTGTTGGACCTGCGCTGAACCAGTGTGGCCTTGTGCAGCTGGGGTTCTTTGTCCTTTGTTGCCCTGTTTTGATCTCTGTTTTTGTAGCCTTTAACCAGCATAGGTGCCAGTCTGATAAACCCTTTTCTTTGCTTGAATTCCGCCTCATTTTTGTACAAAAAGATTGTGAATGTTTTTATGTGTTTGTGGCGTCATTTACAGTCTTCCTTTGCATGAGTAAAATAGTCATCCTGAAGCCTTTGATTCAGATTTGATTGTAATCTTAGAAGAGAGTTCGTTGGCTGTTCGCAGATTGATTATAGATTTACTTTTGCTTATTGGTTTGAATTTGTGTCTTTTAAGTGTCAAAACAAGTCTTTATTTCGAAAGTAGCAAAGTGATTGTAATCTCTTCTACCCTTGTTGTTTTCGAAAAGAGTGAACTTGTTTGTATTGATCATTTTAAAAGCAAATTCAAAGTTGTGCAAAAATCTTTCTTTGTAGGCATTTATACTAAGAAAGTGGAAAACAAACACCTGCATTGTGCATTTTGCATTTGATAGTTTGCATGTTGGATTTAGGGAGAGTGCATTAGAGTGTGCTGATTGCTCTTTGAGAAAAGATAGTGTTATTCTTTTCCCTTAGTAGCTAGGATTTTCAAAGTTGAAAAGATAATAAAGCTTGCTTATCATCTTAGACTGCATTTAGGAATTTGTATCATACATCTCGTGGTGAACCTTGAAAGGCAAACTTTAAAAAGATCAACCTAAAATAAACTGAATGAACCTAACAATGCTTTGTAACATAACGCACAACATAGAGGTCTAGTCTAGAGACGTGTTCCAGCGTCATTAAGCCTAGTGATTGTCGATCTCGAAGAAGGTGGGTGATTCCTCCTGAGAGACGGTAACGCTAGTATGGATTTGTGCTCCCACGTACCGTCGCGTATATATTGGGAGACCCCTATAGGCATATATCTTTTATCCTTAGGAAGCCGTGTTGGCCGCCCTACTGATCGCAATGCAGTGAACACATCATTCACGAAGATCGACCGCCCGTACCTTAAAAAGTATTCTGCGGTTTTGCGAAAAGTTTGGCACACCCTCTGCCTAGAACTCCATAGTAGTTTCTTTTAGCCTTTTTCAGACTCTATAACACAAAAAGTCCATCCGAGCATTTGTCACTTCGGGCTCGTTAAAACATCGAAGGAGACTAGAGTCATCTTTAGCTTTTTCTCGACTCTTTAAAATTGAAAAAGCAAGTTGTGTCCAAGCGTCGTTAAAATTTATTTTAAACGGAATAATCATCACCATTCCCTCGTTGATCTTCGAAGTTAGTCTCTGTTCATCGTAAGTTCTTGTAGAATCGCTAGAAAATCTTTTGGATAGACTAGATATGTCTGAACAACCATCGACATCTAGGACTGTGTCATCCGACACAGCAGTGGCACAGCCTCCTGCTGCTACCCAAACGATGTTCGATGGTATACCATCTGTCCCGACAAGTTATCAACAACAAGCCGGAGTCCCATCAGGGACTGCTTCGACGACATGGTTAGTTCCTATCTCTTCATCCGGATTATCATCTGGTATTTCTTATGTTGAAACTCAACAAATTGATCCAATGTGTCTTCAAAGGCCAATCTGCCCTTTAAGTACTGGATTGCCACCATATGGAGGGCAGTATGCCTTTTCATTGTTCTCTACCGGAGAACAACCATATGGGAGTTTACAACAAAGTTCAGGTCAAACTGGAATTACATCCAGCGGTTGGGTACCAATACTGCCTCAGCAACCAAGGGTTGCATATTCAATGCAACCAGTCCACCCTGTGTCGAATATTCCCACTATACCTGGTATGGTGACTGCGTCGCAAGTACAAGCGCTACCTGTTGTATGTCAACCCCAAATTTCTCAGGTTGCAATACAACAGCCTCTTGTCTCAACGACTCAATCACAACCTCAGGTTAGTGCCTCCTTATCTGGAGCGACTCAGGCTCAGACAAGTACTATGAATCCTCATCTTGGTCAATCATCCAGTATTGGACAACAGCAAATGGTCCAACAACCAGGACTGGTTCAATCTCAACAATCGCCATTCCACCAATCATATCAAGAACCTGAGCAACATGTCTTTGTAAGTAATGGGCAACCATATTATAGTGGTTATGCCCATCAACCTTGTCAAAGTTGCCAGCATTATGCTGGTATGCAAAGACCCACTGCTCAGGCGATTCCATCTTATCCTGGGTATGCTTCGCCTAACCTGAATCAACAATTGCCCTTTGTAGCAACTCTAGAATTACAAGATCTAAACCGGCTGACGAATGATCCAATTGCTTATGCCCCTTGTTGGCCGGCAATTCCGCATAAACTTCCGTCAGATATTCCTAAATTTAATGGAAATCCGGGTGAAGATCCGTCAAATCATGTGATGACATTTCATCTGTGGTGTTCATCAAACACCCTGAATGATGATTCGATAAGACTTCGCCTTTTTCAGAGGACGTTAACGGGTCCAGCGGCAAAATGGTATATTGAATTGCCTAGAGCTTCGTTCGACAACTTCAGTACCTTAGCCACGACTTTCTTAACCCATTTTCAATTACCGATAAGGTATGAAACGGGAACAAAACTCCTAACCAACTTCAAACAGACAACGGCCACTCACATATCTGATCATATACGTGACTGGCGACGTCGTCGTAGGATGGTAAAAACATACGTTCCCGATCAGCTATTAGCTGAATGGTTTATCAAGTCGTTACTTCCCGCTATAACGGAATATGTGGCAAAGGGAGGAGTCGTAACGGAAGAGCAAGTCATCGCTCGTGCGCAATATCTAGACTTGGTATATACTCAATCTGGCACGCTCTACGACAAAATACCTGATGCCCCTAGACCAGAATTCTCAATTCCTCCTCTGCCTAAATCAAACAATGACTATCATGCCAGCGATGGTGTGATTGGCGCAACAAACATGAAATCGACAAAGGCTATATCTAAAAAGGCCTGTAAGATTTCTAGTCAAAATGAAAATGAGGAACTTCTTGCCTCGGAAGTAAATGCCATGTCGACAGACAAGGGCAAACAACTGAAGCAACCAGGGGGAAAGAAGAAAAAGAACGGGAGAAAAAGGAAACCCCCTGCGGGGTGTCATATATGCGATGAGGATCATTGGACAAAAGATTGTCCACATATACCTGAAGTTAAGAAACTCTTTAAGAGTTCAAAAACCTCAGCAGTATTGACTGATCCGTTTCCAAGCCTGGGAACCAAACTGGTTGCTAATCAAAATGCTTCCCGATCCCAAGTGCTTATGTTGTCTACCTCAAAGCAGCAGAATAATGCTTTGACAAGGAATAAAGATTACGGGAATCCACAGCTGTCGAATAACAAGGCTAATGAACAACTTAGTAGTTCGACGACAACTTTGACCAAAGTTGTGCCACCCATCATTCCTGAACCAATGATAAAGTCGCCAAAGGGAGTAGTACACAAATCGACATTTAATCCTCGTGCCAAAGTAGCACAGAATTATAATATAGTAGAGGACCTGGCCCAATCGCCGTCCGCTATGTCGACACTTGAGGTACCGCAAAATTGCCCCTCCCAAGAGCAAGCTTTATTATCAGCAATAGGTGGGATTGGCCCAATGGATTCCAATCTTGTGGCCTTTGATCATAAAGGATATGACCCTCAGTTACCAGCTCAACTAGCTTTCCTTATTCAAGTGGAAGCCCTCAACAAAACAGTTCATCGAACAATTATTGATGAGGGGGCATCTACATGTCTTATGTCGATGAGTTGCTGGAAAAACTTAGGCTCACCACCCTTGTCAAAATCGTCAACGATGTTAAAAGCATTTGATGGACGATCATACACTCCATACGGGATTATAAGTAACTTGCAAGTTGAACTGGGGGGCAAAACAGTAGAAGTTGATGTTGAAGTAATCAACGGAAACCTTGATTACAACATCCTACTGGGAAGGCCCTGGATATATGCCATGGCCGCAGTTGTGTCGACCTACTTCAGGAAGATTGCATTTCCCTTTCAAGGAGGAATTACAGTCACCGACCAACAAACTTTCCTCCCCGACAGTTCACAAGTTACGGGAAACACTCCAACGATCCATGGAAGCAATCATTCGCTTCAAAATATTGGAGTAGGTCTCCTAAAAGACCCTGCCTTAATGGGTACTTTTTCCCTACTGCCTGCAAGTAATCTGGCAGAAGTAGCCACAGTGGAAACCTACAATATGAAATCTTCTATATCTAATGGATTCGGAAGATTCCTAAACATTTTGTCAGCATGGATCATCGCCCTAATGGAAATACTGTAAATACAGTGGGCTCCGAGGACGGTTCTTATCTCGTGTCAACCTCGTTAAAAAATGAAACAAGGAGTCATGAGGATAGTTCTTTTATTGTGTCAACCTCATTAAAAAATGAAAACAATCCCCTTTCCAAATCTCAAAGGTAAACCTTCATTCCAACCACCAAGTTGAATGCAATGAAGCTTGGGGGGCAGGCACCTCGATTTGCGTTATTATGCTGGGGGCATGCAAACTTATAACGAGCAGTTTTAGCACATACTTCATGCTCGTTAAAAAATAAACATAAGATCGAGCAGTTTTAATGCGGAATTTATGCTTGTTAAAAAATAGAGAAGCGATATTTCAAGCAGTTTTAGCATAAAGTTCATGCTCGTTAAAAAATAAACGCAAGATCCGAGCAGTTTTAGCAGCATAGTTCATGCAGTTTTAGCTCTATGCATGTCATTTTTTTTTTATTTTTTTTCTTCAAGTCAAGTTAATAGTTCTTTTTCTGATCTTCCAGGTCACTCTAGGTGCAAGAAGAGAGCATACTCAAGAAACTACTAAATCAATAACTTTCTCTTTTCTGATCCTCCAGATCACTTTGAAGTGCAAGAGGAGAGCATACTTTGATAGGTTATCAACTTCTTTCCTTGAAATTTTATGTTTTTTTTTCTCTAAGAATATGGCTACTTAATTTCACTTCCCCGGCAACGGCGCCAAAATGTTTAGTCAATTTAGTGTTGTCTAAATTGCTATCATAAATTGTCAACCAGGAGCTCGTAAGCTGATGAAGTGAAGGCGTACTATATGTACTTAAGCAACCTCTTAGATCTTTTTGTCGTTTGGGGGTGTTGTTTGTGGTCAATTTAACTTCCTAAGATGAAGTGATGATTTTATAAACAGATGAGTGATAGTGTGTGCAAGGTGATTTCTAAATGAGTGAGTGTGTGTTGCTGGTGGTTTCTAACTACCTTCTAAACTTTGCAAAGAAAGAGCTTGAAATAAATAACTTGAAATGAACTGTAAGCAAAGAACCACTTTCTAATGGCACTAGTCACTACTCATGTTGCTGCAAATAAAAAGATAAGAAAATCACTTTAAAAACCAATGATAATGTTCATCTCTTCCTAACTCTCTGCTTCCAACATATGGTACTATGTAAAACACGATTAGGAAGTAGTTAGAGATAAGTCTAAAAAGTGATAAAGCTCTAAATGACAAATTATAACACCACTGTGCCTTTCTCCAGCATTCTGCTTCCAACATACATTGTTATGTGTAACAAGTGAAGAAAGAGTTAGTGATATAAGCCAAAAGCTACTCAAAGCAAGCTGTAATTTATTAGTATTCTGATCTCTTAAAGATGAACAACTTATGATAAAGAGAACATCAATGTGTTAGCATACAGCTTGAGAAACTAAGCTAGAAGTTAAGCTAGAAAATCAAAGTAAAGGCAGCAACTATGAATATGACAACTGAAAATACCATCAGATATAAAGCAAATACACAAAACACACAATCCCGGGCTAAAAACCTGCAGAAAACAATACTGATCAGTTTAAAATAAAAGCTGGAAATGAAATGACATGAAATCAAATGGTACACTATTATACATGATGAAAGAAATAAAAATTGCTGAAGGCAGGAAAATGAAATCAAACACTATGTACACGGGCTGTCATAGATGGGGGCCCTCCATCCACGCAACCAGCTAAAAGATCAGCTACGAAAAGGTGAACAGAAACAGTCTTCTTTTATAAAACCAGCATGTCAAAATACAGTTAAAAAGTGCTGTAGAAACAGCCTTCTAAAACAGAGTTTTGATAACAAAATCAGCGCAGCAATTACAATATTCAAAAAGCTAATCTATAAGCGTTGGCACACGCTTTATTTATAAGCACAGAGGCAAACTACCCTCTGCGTGAACTAAGCAACTACAGCCTAACTTATTAACTACGCAGCAACACGCAGTCTTAACTAATTCACTTATGCAGCAACACGCAGGCAACTCCGTGCACTTTTGAGGGAAACGGTCATCATGGGAAGTAAATCTATGTTTGGATCCTGTCTTTTGCTGTCCTCGTGGCGTGGAGGAAGTGCCAGCTATAGTTCCGTGTCCCAGCTGCTCACGGCTCCCGTGCCACCGTTTAGAACTTGACCGTTTGACCGAGAGAACACCTGCGTTGACCAAGGGCATTCGTGACTGGTTTGGCTCAACCAATAGCATACGATCCATGTGTACATCCAACCCAACGTGCCCATGTGGCTCGTTCCTTGAGAAGACACGTGGAGTATATCAAACAACAAAAAGGCTGCGGAATCTCTGAGTAGCTGCGGAATTGCTGAACAGCTGCGGAATGGCTGAACAGCTGCGGAATTGTTGTATATGTTCCAAAATTCTAATCAAACAGTCAAACATTAGCATAGTTAACAAACCATGATAAAAAGACATGTAATGCAATAATTTGAACAAGTTAATGGAGGAAAAGATGGAAAAAGGAAGAAGTGAATGGGAAAAGGCTGTTGGGAAGATGGCTAAGTAAGTGCAAGGTTGAGGCTCAACATACCCCCACTCTGAGGGTGTTGCATGTCCTCATGCAACCAAAACTTGGCATAATCCTTTAGTTCATATGCTCGGATGCCTCTGCTAAGACATCCAACCTTCTTCTCTTCCTCTTTGTTGCCAAACTTGTTCTCGGTTTCTTTACCAAGCACCTGAATTTTAAGTTGATCAATGCCCGGCTCAACTTCTTGCATTTTCTCTTCATCTTTTTGTTCTTTCTTTGCCAAAGGCCCAAATGAAGCATGGTGTTGTCATGGATCATCTTGTCCACGTTACCTTGTTGTTTCAATTTTTCATTTTCATTTTTGATGTGGCGATTTAGAACTTCTAGTTCAAATATTTCTTGCTTCAGAGATTGAACCTGCTGTTCAAGGGGCAAGACTGTGCTAGGACCAGCAACAGATTGCTCCAATGTTTCTAAATAGTCATATGCTTCTTGCTAAACAAGGTCAATATTTGGAGTTTGCCTTGGTCTGAATTCAAATCCTTGAAAACTGCTCTCTCTTTCTTGTTGAAAAGGGCTTTCCTCTCTAGGAGGACTTGAGTCAATGTCTAGCTGAATTTGCCTCTTCTCAGGTGTGCTCAAGTCAACAAAATGGGATTGTTTTCCTTTTATTACACTTTTTCTTTCTATGAGCCTTCTACTTCTTCTTACCTGTATGCTAGTGCTTTTCTTCTTGGAGATGGCAGTTTCCTGAAGCTGAGCAAGCCTATGAGCCAATGTTTGGGTATGTTCTTCAGTTGAAGGCTCAGGTGAAGGGGATGGTGTTTGCAAAATAGCTTCTCCCTTATCCCTTTTCTGTCTTTTTGTTTTGCTACCCATTTCCCTCTCTTTTTGACCAGTTTCCAAGACGGTTTCTTGGGCAATTTCTTGAAGGGTTTCGGCAATGATTTCTTGGACAGTTTCTTCTACATCAATATCTTGGGCAGCAGTTTCTTCTACATCAGTATCTTGGGCAGTAGTTTCTTTTTCTTTTCTTCTACTTCTCCGGGGCACTTTAGGAGAGCTAATAGAGGCTGGTACTTTAGGAGAGCTAATGGAGGCTTCAGCCACCTCCTGAAAATGGTTCCTGATAAGGAATTTCTCCCATGTGTCTTTCCTGATTTTTAACTGCTCTTCAATTAGTATTTTGATGAGGCCATGGTGGTATAGGTGTGGCTCAATGTTACCCACATGTTTTTGCACAGTAGCACTCATTTTCTTTAAACTAGACAGCAGGAAATAAGGGAGATTGATGGTATGTTCACCCATAAAATGCACCATTATCTTTGTGTGATAAACATACATTGTACCAAATCTGCCTTCACATGTCAAAAATTTCTGCACTAGCAAAAGTAAGGCAGTCCATTCCTTTTTAATGTTACTTACAGGTATTCCTTTGGTGAAGATAGTAGTATCCATACCTGGATTTTTCAATATGTTCTTCCATTCTTGGCTTTCAACAGTTCGATTCTTGAACCATCGTTCTCCAGTACGAGGCAAAGTAGTTGCTTCAGCCAGGCTGCTTTCTGTGACAGTGAATTGCAAGTCCCCAATCTCCACAGCGTTTGTTTTCCCATCAAACGACCGAGCAAAGGCCTTAGTAACCTCTTTGTGGTATCCTTTGAATTTCTGAATAAATTTTAACCATTTGGCCTTCTGCAGGGCATTCCTTGTTTGTGGGTAACCGGCTAGAAATTTAGAACCTTCCGGCTCTACTCTTAATAGCTTGCCCATTTCGGTTACCAACTTCTCTTGCTGCTCTGACAATACTGTTTGGATGATAAAGGAAAGAGACTTTACGGGAAAACAGTGCTCAGTAGTGGGTGTTACGGATACAGTAGAATGGCCGTAATGGAATTACGAGCCTGTCGGTCAGGGTTTTTAAGCGGAGAGATGAGGAGAATGGAGCAGCGTAGATTTACGGTGAGACAGAGTGGTGAATGAACCGAGAGTGAAATCGATGAAATCGAGGGAGTGAACAGTGATAGGAATGAAGTTATGCATGCGTAGAAAGGTATTAAAGGGTAGAACGGCCGAATCCCATCGACGTCAGGTAACGGTATACACCTGGCTGCGGAATGATCAGTTGAAGAGCCGTGGTGTAACAGGACACGTCATTCTAGTACGGAGAATTAATGCAAGGGAGCAAGCTGTATCAAGTTTGAATCACAGTGATTATGGATCGTTAAAACGGAGGTGAGGTGGACTACGCAGCATAATGGACAAGGAGTGAACGGAGATCTTGTTCAATCATTACACTAGGTGCCTAATACCATAATCTGAAAACCATACGTAATGATATAACTGTTAGTTAGAGGTTTAGAACATACCTTTGTGTATTTTGATTCCCTTGCTAATCATGATGCCCACCTTTGATTTATTGCTGCCTTTGTATATGTTGTGTGTCTTCACCCTTTAATGATGCTGGTACTTCTGACTGCAGATTTTTTTCTTTTTGAAACAGAGTTTATTTTTGTTGCAGGGACAGAGTGTATTAGCTGCGGAATTCGGATATCAGCTGCGGAATTGGCTCCTAGCTGTAGAATTTGCAGCAACATTTTTCTTCCTGCATCATGAGAATTAAAACAACTTGACTAAATGAAATAGTCCTGATAGGGACTTTATTGATGAGAATGGGATGGAGTGAATGGACTGAAAAAATGGAATGGAATTAAGATGATGAGATGGATGAAATGAATGAGATGGATGAGATGGAAGAAGAGGGATTTTATTTTTTTTGGAAAATATAAAGTGTCAGGTGACCCTGATTTTCACCTTACATTTTCTGCATAAGACTGCCAATCTAAGATTGGTTTTCAGGCTTATACAAGAATTTTTTCTCTCTTTTTTTTTCTTTTTTTTTTCTTTTTTTTTTTTCTTTTTTTTTTTTTTTTTTTTTTTTTTTTTTTTTTTTAAACTGAAAGAAACAGAGATTAGGCTGATGGAGGAGAAGAATTCTTCTCCACCAGCCTCATTGCAGAATCTTCTTTGAAAAACTTGACAAATTCCTCTTTTGAGAGTGGCTTCTGGTAGATTTTCAGGCGATGGCCATTCACAATAAGAGGAGTATGAAATTCATCAATAGTTTTCACTCGAACTGCTCCATTACTAAAGACTTCATCAACCTCATATGGCCCAAGCCAATGAGTTTGAAATTTTCCTTTGAAGTCTTTAAACTTTGAATCAAACAATAGAGCCCAATCTCCTTTCTGAAACTTTCTTTCTTTGATATGACGATCATGCCATTTAGATCTTTGGTGCTGAACTAGATCGGTCCTTAGAATTGCATCTTGTCTTATTTCATCTAGCTCATTTAGCTGGTCCATTCTGTGTTTTTGGGCTTCTGAGAGGCTCATTCCCAACTGGACTGCCATCTTGAAGGTCTTGATTTGGAACTCAATGGGGAGCAGGACTTCCTTCCCATAAACAAGTTCATAGGGAGAATGTCCTGTTGTGTTCCTCCATGTAGTTCTATAGGCCCATAAGGCTTCAGGAAGCCTTTCCGCCCAATCTCTTCTATGAAGATGAACAGTCTTGGTGATAATGCCTTCAAGAACTTTATTGGTAGATTCCACTTGGCCATTTGATTGCGGATGGTATGGAGTAGATGTTCTGTCCTTGATCTTATATTCCTCCATCAGCTTCTCCATCAATTTAGATGTAAATTGGCTGCCCTGATCTGTCACAATTTCCCTTGGGACACCAAAACGAGTGAAAATATCCTCAAAAAGAAATTGAACAACTGAATTTTCAGTGGCAGAAGGCAATGCCTTGGCTTCTACCCACTTAGTAACATAATCAGTACAAACCAGTATATACTTCTTTTGCTTTGATGGAGGATTAATTGGTCCAACAAAATCTAGAGCCCATTTCTCAAAGGGTTCAATGCATACCTGAGGCTGTAGTGGCATTTCATTTGAAGGAGTTGGTCTCCCAACTCTTTGGCAGCTGTCACACCTTCTAACATACTGCTTTGCATCTTTAAAGAGAGAAGGCCAATAATATCCTAGAGAAAGGATTTTATAGGCTGTCCTCTTGTCAACAAAGTGCCCGCCGCATGGTTCATCATGACATGCCTTAAGGATGTCAGGCATTTCATCTTCCCGAACGCACCTTCTGATTATACAATCTGGCCCTGTTTTGTACAATTCATTAGAAATCCAAGAATAATGTGAACTCTCCTGAATGATTTTCCTTTTCTCATTAGGAAATAAGTGTAGAGGTAGCTTCCCTGTAACTAGATAATTAGCCATATCTGCATACCAAGGAATCTTGGTAGTTACTGCAAACAAGTATTCATCTGGAAACTTATCTTCTACTGGAGAATCTTCATTAGTGTTTTGGATTCTAGACAAGAAATCAGCTACTGTGTTTTGTTTTCCAGGTCTGTCTAACACAGTAATGTTGAATTCTTGTAAAAGTAAAAACCATCTTGTAACTCTACCATTAGTAACGGGTTTGTTCATTAAATATCTTATGGCAGAGTGATCAGTATGGACAAAGGTTTCATAGCCGGTTATGTAGTGTCTAAACTTATTGATCGCATGTACCACAGCTAGGAAATCTTTTTCTGTAACAGTATAATTTAACTCAGTGGGAGTCAAATTTTTACTGGTGTAATAAATGGCATAAGGGATCAAATCCTTTTGTCCCAAAATAGCTCCTAGAGCTGTATCTGAAGCATCAGTAGAAATGTGGAAAGGGAGTTTCCAATTTGGCCCCCTTAAGATGGGTGCTTCAGATATTCTAGTCTTTAAAGCTTCAAAGGCAGATTGACACTCAGGATCCCACTTGAACTCACAGTCTTTGGTAAGCAATTTGAAAAGAGGAGATGCTATCTTAGTGAAGTTTTCAATAAATCTTCTGTAATATCCAGTAAACCCAAGAAAACTTCTAACATCTTTCTGGCAATTTGGAACAGGTAACTTAGAGATGACTTCAACTTTGGATCTATCAACCTTAATCCCATCTCCTGAAATATGATGTCCTAAAACAATCCCTTCAGTAAACATCATAAAACAATTTTCATGACTTAAAGAAAGATTTGTTTCCTTACATCTTATCAGTACTTTTTCCAAATTTTCCAAAGCTTCTTCAAATGTATTACCATAAACTGTGAAATCGTCCATGTAGACCTCTACACAATCATGAATCAGATCTGAAAAGATTCCTAGTACAGCCCTTTGAAATGTAGCGGGTGCATTGCACAATCCAAAAGGGAGTACTCGGTAGGCAAAAGTTCCCCAAGGACAAGTAAATGTGGTTTTGTCTTGATCTTCAGGTGCTACCTGAATTTGATTATACCCACTAAAACCATCCAGGAATGAGAAATACTTTTTACCTGCTAAAGTGTCTAGTACCTGATCAATAAAAGGTAGAGGGAAATGATCCTTTAGGGTTGCCTTGTTCAATTCTCGATAATCAATGCAAACTCTCCATTTACCATTCTTTTTGGGCACTATAACCAAGGGAGAAACCCATTGGCTATCGATTCCTTTCATGTCAGTGTATTCCCATGCAAATGCAGTGGAATGTTTTTGCAAAAGTTTGGTTAATTCTTCTTGTTGTGGTCTTTCCAAGTTTCTGTTAATGTTCAATGTTTTTCCTGGAAGGATTTCAACTGTAGAACTACCAAACTCTTCCATTGAGAAGAGAGACATATGTCTAGAGGAGAGATATTCAATGTCTGCATCTAACTGAAACTGTGTAGAGTCATATTCTAAAGGTATTTCAAAATTTTCTAATGTATTTAGAATTTGACTATCTTCACTGATCTCAGAGATGGTTAGAACAGGTTGAATAGTATCCTCATCATCAACCCACTCATCTTCTCCTATTTCTGTTATTGCCTTTGCTGGAGGATACAAGTTGAATTTCTTGGTGGAATTACCATCTGATATATACATGTCCCCAGACCTACAACTGATAAAAGCATCAGCTGTTGCTAGCCAAGGTCTTCCTAAGATAAGAGGATGTCCTCCTAGATTGTTCTTGGGAGTTAGAATCATAAAATCAACTGGATATTCCCAAGAGTCTAGGGAGACTGGAATGTCTTCCAATACACCATCAGGTTTAATGATTGATCTATCTGCAAGTTGCAGTAAAGTAGTTGTAAAGAGAAGGTTAGGAAGCTTTAACTGATCCATGGTCTGTCTACTCATGATGTTGATAGCGGCTCCTAAGTCAATCAAAGTATTTGGGATTTCAACCCCATTAATGAGTCTTGACAATAGGGCTACCGGGATCCACATATTTTTGCATGGTAATCTTACCCATCATAATGTCTGCAATTTTTCCAACTAGATGTATCCTTTTGGTATCTCTGGTTCTCTTTCCTTTTTTTCTTCAAACTCAACTCCTTTATTGTCTTTGCTAGAATGGGAATTTCCTTAATGGCTTGTAACAAGGGGATCTTGATACAAACATTTTTCAATTCATCTAGAAAACTATAGTCAGACACCCATATTTGCTTTTCCACTCCTTTGTCAATTTGTAATCTTTCAGGAAAAGGAGGTGTAGCTAAAGGTGTAGGTTGCTCAACTATGGGAGTTGTAGAGGTTGATTCTTTTTCTTTTTCTTTTTGGATATTTTGGTTTTGAAGTAATACTTCAGAACTCTTATTGACTTTGAGAGATTCTTCCTCAGAAATGCTTGGTTGTTGAACACTTGTAGAAGGTTGATCTAGGATTCTACCTGATCTAAGTTGTACTTCATTGAGAGGAACAACCATATAGGTAGGGAATGGTTGACCTTCCATCATGTAAGCATTTTGAGGGTTCCTATTATTTGGATTTGGTAATGGCTGAGAGGGAAGTTGATTTGATTTCTGCTGGGATTGAAGCGAGAGTTGAGAATTTTGATTTTGTGGAGGAGGTTGTTGTTGTTGAGGGTATGGCAATGATAGTTGTTGACCTTGATTTGGAAGTTGTGGAGCCTGCTGATTCTGAAATGATGGAGGATATTGATAGAATTGAGCAAATCTCCCATAAGGATTTTGCATGCTTTGAATCCATGCTTGAAAAGCATTTTGAGGTTGAGGCCAAGGTTGTTGCCAAGGATTCCAATTTGGTTGGGATTGAGAATTCATAGAGTTGTTAAACCCTTGATTCTGTTGCCCTTGCCAAGGTCTCCTTGCAATAAAACAGAGAGATTCAAGTGTATTTGGATCCTCTTGAAAGACTTCTTTGAGGCCAGGTATTGAAGGACAATCCTTAGTCTCATGAGTTTCTGAGCAAATTACACATGTTTCTACAACGTGTGCATCCAAGGGACATTCCCTTAAAGCATGTTTCTTTCTACATTTCGGGCAAAAAATGGCCAAAGCCTCAGCTTCTGCTTTTTGTTTATTGTGAATCTTAAGGGTATCTAGTTATTCACTAAGACTCCCTAAGATGTCAGTTTTAAATTCATCAAGCATATTGCCGATTTCAGCCCTACTTACTGATCCTGTTGCAGATTTATTTGCTCTAAGGAGAGAAGGATCTCTAGGCCCTTTTTGAGTTTTTGATTTGCCCCTTGAGAGATGGATACAGAGTTCTGCTATATCATTGAGTGAAAGTTGAGAAATATCCCCTTTCCCCATCATGTTTAAGATATCTATCCATTCATCCCTAATGGATTTTAATAAGAGGGCTTTTAAGGTCTCTTCATCCAAGCTACTCATTTTTGCTCTTTTCAAGTTATATTGAAATCTTTCAAGTAAATCTTCTAAGCTCTCATCTTCTCTTTGTATCATTTTAAATACCTCGTCCTTGTGATTCGTAGGCATACAATAGTCCAAGTACCTATCCAAAAATGTCTGTTTCATTTCATCCCAAGACCTAATGGATTGAGTAAGTAACCCCATGAACCATTTCAAGGCTTGATCTTTCAGTGTTGAAGGGAACAATTTGAGTTTTTGAGAGTCATCCAGGTAGTCATAAGTTCGACACACCACTTCAAACTCAAATAAAAATGTTTCAGGGTCCTCAGTTCTTAACCCATGGAAATTTGGGAGGACAGATGGTGATATGTTTTTCATAGTGGCTCGGGAATCCTCATTAACAATGGGAAACCCAAATGAATTATCCCCATCTCTATTTCCTCCTCCAAGGGGACCTCTACCTCCTCCATTATTGTTGTTGTTTCCTCCTCCTCCTCTACCTCTACCTCTACCACCTCCTTCTTCCTCTACCATGATGGTTCTCCTAGGGATTTCAAAATCTTCTGGTTCCTCTACAAAAGGTGAATGAGAAGAAATTTCTCCTTCTTCTTCAGATGATTCCACTTCCTCAATTACAATTGGTCTTTCTGTAGGAGAAAGAGAAGAGTCTCTTCCTGGTTCAAATTCGATAGAAGGTGAGGGAGAGTCAACTCTTGGCTCTTGAATTCCAGGAATTCTAGGACTAGGAGTGTCGGTTGGAGATAAGGGAGGTGTCTCTTGTCTATCCCTTGAAGCAGATGGACTTGTAAAAATTGAACTTCGAGCTCTAGCTAAAAACCTTCCCCTAGAATCTCTAGCTCTATGTATGTCATTTTTTTTTTATTTTTTTTTCTTCAAGTCAAGTTAATAGTTCTTTTTCTGATCTTCCAGGTCACTCTAGGTGCAAGAAGAGAGCATACTCAAGAAACTACTAAATCAATAACTTTCTCTTTTCTGATCCTCCAGATCACTTTGAAGTGCAAGAGGAGAGCATACTTTGATAGGTTATCAACTTCTTTCCTTGAAATTTTATGTTTTCTTTTCTCTAAGAATATGGCTACTTAATTTCACTTCCCCGGCAATGGCGCCAAAATGTTTAGTCAATTTAGTGTTGTCTAAATTGCTATCATAAATTGTCAACCAGGAGCTCATAAGCTGATGAAGTGAAGGCGTACTATATGTACTTAAGCAACCTCTTAGATCTTTTTGTCGTTTGGGGGTGTTGTTTGTGGTCAATTTAACTTCCTAAGATGGAGTGATGATTTTATAAACAGATGAGTGATAGTGTGTGCAAGGTGATTTCTAAATGAGTGAGTGTGTGTTGCTGGTGGTTTCTAACTACCTTCTAAACTTTGCAAAGAAAGAGCTTGAAATAAATAACTTGAAATCAACTGTAAGCAAAGAACCACTTTCTAATGGCACTAGTCACTACTCATGTTGCTGCAAATAAAAAGATAAGAAAATCACTTTAAAAACCAATGATAATGTTCATCTCTTCCTAACTCTCTGCTTCCAACATATGGTACTATGTAAAACACGATTAGGAAGTAGTTAGAGATAAGTCCAAAAAGTGATAAAGCTCTAAATGACAAATTATAACACCACTGTGCCTTTCTCCAGCATTCTGCTTCCAACATACATTGTTATGTGTAACAAGTGAAGAAAGAGTTAGTGATATAAGCCAAAAGCTACTCAAAGAAAGCTGTAATTTATTAGTATTCTGATCTCTTAAAGATGAACAACTTATGATAAAGAGAACATCAATGTGTTAGCATACAGCTTGAGAAACTAAGCTAGAAAATCAAAGTAAAGGCAGCAACTATGAATATGACAACTGAAAATACCATCAGATATAAAACAAATACACAAAACACACAATCCCGGGCTAAGAACCTGCAGAAAACAATACTGATCAGTTTAAAATAAAAGCTGGAAATGAAATGACATGAAATCAAATGGTACACTATTATACATGATGAAAGAAATAAAAATTGCTGAAGGCAGGAAAATGAAATCAAACACTATGTACACGGGCTGTCATAGATGGGGGCCCTCCATCCACGCAACCAGCTAAAAGATCAGCTACGAAAAGGTGAACAGAAACAGTCTTCTTTTATAAAACCAGCATGTCAAAATACAGTTAAAAAGTGTTGTAGAAACAACCTTCTAAAACAGAGTTTTGATAACAAAATCAGCGCAGCAATTACAATATTCAAAAAGCTAATCTATAAGCGTTGGCACACGCTTTATTTATAAGCACAGAGGCAAACTACCCTCTGCGTGAACTAAGCAACTAGAGCCTAACTTATTAACTACGCAGCAACACGCAGTCTTAACTAATTCACTTATGCAGCAACATGCAGGCAACTCCGTGCACTTTTGAGGGAAACGGTCATCATGGGAAGTAAATCTATGTTTGGATCCTGTCTTTTGCTGTCCTCGTGGCGTGGAGGAAGTGCCAGCTATAGTTCCGTGTCCCAGCTGCTCACGGCTCCCGTGCCACCGTTTAGAACTTGATTGTTTGACCGAGAGAACACCTGCGTTGACCAAGGGCATTCGTGACTGGTTTGGCTCAACCAATAGCATACGATCCATGTGTACATCCAACCCAACGTGCCCATGTGGCTCGTTCCTTGAGAAGACACGTGGAGTATATCAAACAAAAAAAAGGCTACGGAATCTCTGAGTAGCTACGGAATTGCTGAACAGCTGCGGAATGGCTGAACAGCTGCGGAATTGCTGTATATGTTCCAAAATTCTAATCAAACAGTCAAACATTAGCATAGTTAACAAACCATGATAAAAAGACATGTAATGCAATAATTTGAACAAGTTAATGGAGGAAAAGATGGAAAAAGGAAGAAGTGAATGGGAAAAGGCTGTTGGGAAGATGGCTAAGTAAGTGCAAGGTTGAGGCTCAACAGTTGGGTTGTCTCATTCACCGGTCACATCACCATGGTCTCGCCATGCCATCCATATTTGGGGTAATGCTACCGATCCATCGCATCAGTGTCGCCATATGTTCAAGAGAAGTCATTAAGAAAGAGTCAACCGGGTCCCATCCACTGCCATACATTATCCTTCATCCATTCATGACCACCACCCTGAATCATATGTCACAGATCGTTTTCACCTCCATTAAAATCATTAGCTCCGTTCCGTGTCATTGATGTGGGATTCATCAAGGCCCTCCTTTGACGGATCGCTTCTTGTTGACATCAAGTCATTATCCAAGAAGTTGATCTAGGAACAACCCCTTCAGTACTTTGAAGCTTGCATGCCTCAATGGCAAGTTTCTCACTTCCAGCGACAGGTATACATCAAAGACCTTCGACCAGAAGATTTTGCGTGGTGTTCGACGCCAAGTCCTTTATTCACACCACGTGAATTGTACTGCAGTACCTTGAGGGTCATTATCATTATCGGTGATTCCTCTCGCGCTTTTTAACGGTTTACATCATTGACCGGTAATCAAGCGATGTCTTTCCATGTTCGACCTCAGCGCAATTCTCACATGGATCAACTTGTACTTAGAGTGAAGATCGAACGAGTTTGAAAACCCCGGATCTAGTTTCATCCATCCGGGCTGCGATATATATTTAGGAAAAATAAAGACATTTGACATGTACATCATTGCAGCAGATGATCATCCTACTCAAAGGATGATAATTGCGCCAAAATTATCAGTCTACCATCGGACGATCGTCTGTTCTATGTACAAAAATGAATTTATAAAGCTGAGCATGGGAATGCCCGCCTCAGCTAGATCATGAAATCAGTATGAATCATAATGTATTGTATTGTATCTTATTACAGGTCTCCTCCCAGCAAATGGATGAACTTCGGACCCTCATGGATAAAGCATTTCACCCGATAAACGGCCTCATACTTTAGGGGGCAACTGTTATAGAAATTTTTGTGCCTTACAACATTGAGCATGAAATGTCCATAATCTAAGGGATCCAAAGTCCCTAAACATGTTGTTCCTACCCCTAGAGGAACAAGGCTAACTAACCACATCAATTCACAGAAGTTCTCCACCTGAAACCACTCAAAAACAAGTCAATTCAAGATCATGTCAACTGCTCCACTGAGCATCTGCGCTGAATGTCAACTGCTACACTGACTACCTACGTTGAATGTCAACTCCAACACTAGCTACCTGCGCTGAGCGAGATTGGACAAGTGGCATTCTCATTCCTCAATGTGTCAATGCTCAGGAAGCTTCCAAAATGACACTTGCCTCAGGGAATTCGACTGGTGATGAGTAAGAGGTTCCAAATCTCCAAGTGGAAGCAAGAACCTCCAAGTGGACTCAAGAACTGAGAGAGGGAGAGGACACTAGTCAGTTTCATATCAGTCTCAAGCTGACTCATCCTCTCTCCAATATCCCTATATATAGATCTCTCCTACATGAGATCAGGGAGGCTGGAATTTTGTGATTGCAAAGAATTGTTGTTGGTTTGTGGCTAGAAACATTGGGTGCTTAATGCTTTGAAGGGAGCTGAAGAGGGAATTCCATTCTGCTGGGAAGGAGATGCTGGATTGGAGCCCTATGGGTTGTATCTCTTCCTAAACCCTGTTACTTATCAATAAAGCTATCTTGATTCTTTCCTATATGCTGGTGTATTTTGTATGATTGCATTAGTATATTTGATTTACTTCTAATCCTGAATCATTTATGAATATTTATATGTGCCTTTGTATTGTGTTCTTCTCTTGTCGCAAGTAGCTGTTCTCTTGTCACAGGTAGCTATTCTCTTGTGACCTCGTGGGATTCAAGTAGTTGTTCTCTTGAGCAAGCGAGGAGACGAGTAGCTGTAGACACACAAAGGGAAGAGGATCTAGATCGAGGGACAACCGGAAGACAACGGTAAGTCTGCCAATCTCCCCTCTTTCACATTTCATAAAGGAAGAAATCATAATAGCTGTATTCGTTTGTTGCTAAGGCGCTGTCACACCTTAGGTGGATAGGATCGTCCTGCATAGGCATTTTTCCCCACAACATAGTGGTAGTACAAATAATTTGGTTTATACTGTGATGGTAGAAAAAGTAGATTTGAATAGAATGACACACCCTATTACTTATAAAATGTCATGACAAAAAAAATGGCATCAAAATTTGGGGAATGAACAAGGCAAGTTGTAGTTTCAAATTGGAAGCTACAAGGATGAGGTATTCTGTGACATAATGCCCATGGATTTTTATCATATTTTCCTATGAGGACCATGGAAATATGATAGAAAGGATATTCATGATGGCAGGAGGAACAACTACATATTTGAGAAGAATGGTCAAAAACACATCTTGTTACCTTTGCAATATGAAGGATAAAAAGAAGCTAGTCCTAGTGTGAGGTTAATGAGTGGAAAGGAGCTACTATAAGAAGTCAAGAAAGATTAAATGCATTTTTCTTTGGTTGGAAAACCTAAGCTAATTCTTAATAACATAAGTTTATATGATTTTTCTAAAGAAGTAAAAATTTTGTTGGATGAATTGTTTGATATCACTGTCGATGATTTTCTAAGTAATTTACCACCTATTAGAAGCATTTGCCATCACATAGACTTAATCCCTAGATCAAGTCATCCAAATAAAGTAGCATACGGAATGACTTCACAAGAAAATGATGAAGTGAAGAGACAAGTGTAAGAACTATTGGATAAGGGTCTCATCAAGGAAAGTTTGAGTCCAAGTGTTGTTCCCATAGTACTCATCCAAAATAAGGATGGAGGATGGAGAATGTGTTCTAATTGTAGAGCCACTGAGAAAATTACAATCAGGAACAAATTTCCACTTCCTCACATTGATGATTTAATAGATTGTTTGAGTAATTCCAACTATTTTTGCAAGATTGATTTTTAGAGTGGATACCATCAAATTAGAATTAGAGAAGGAAATGAGTGGAAGTAAACCTTCAAAACAAATCGTGGATTGTATTTATGGTTAGTGATGCATTTGGGTCTCACAATTCCCCTAAAAACCATAATGAGGTTTATGAATGAGGTTTAAAATAATTTACTTGTGAGTTTGTTGTAGACTGTCTAGATGATATCTTGGTATAGAATCAAACAAAGGAAAATAATTTAAAACATCTCAAGTTAGTCTTACAAACCTTATAAAGAGAGAGAAATTATTAATTAATCTGAAGAAATTAAGTTGTATGATAAGGAACTGGCATACTTTGTTTTTTAATCTCTAAAGATGTTTTGAAGATGGATCGGTATAAGGTTAAATCAATTAGTAATTGGTTTGTTCCAAGGAATGCCTTTGAGGTAATAAGTTTTCATTGTTTAGAAAGATTTTATGGAAATTTTATTAATAACTTTAGTAGCATTTGTGCTCCTATTGTAGAGCTAGTGGAGGAAAGAAAACAACCATTCAAATGGACAATATAAGCTAATAGAAATTTCAAAATGTTGAAGCAAAACATAACAGAACAACATGTCTTGGCTTTACCAAATTTCAATAAAAAATTTAAAGTGGAGACAAGTACAAATGGAATTGCTATTAGAGTTGTCTTAAGCTAATAGGGAATATTGGTTACCTATTTCAATGAGAAACTAAATGAAGAAAAGTAGAAATGTCCATATTTTGATAAAGAAATTTATGTTATTGTCCAAGCCTTAAATAAATGGATACATTATCTCTTTCCCAAAAAAAATAATTTTGTGTATTGATAAGCATGCTTTTCAATTTATCAATAGTCAGCCAAAATTGAATCAAAGACATGCTAAGTGGGTAGATTTTTGTAATATTTTACAATTGTGATTAAGCACATAAGTGGTACATCAAATAAGGTAGTTTCTTAATTTAGAAGAATTAATTTAATTGTACATGAATTTCAAGTTAATGTTTTGGGGTTTGATGAGCTAAAAGAGATGTACAAAGGTGATGCAAATTTTATGGATACATATGCATCATGTGAAAATACAGTTAGTATGACCAGAACTCAATGGTCACATTATATGATTTAACAAGGTTTATTGTTCAAGAATAATAATATTTGCATACCAAACTGTTCAATAAGAGACAATTTGATCAAGGAAAAGTATATTGTAGGACTATTAATAAATTTTGGATAAGATAAAACATTTGCTTTGTTGAGTTATTTTTATTTTTGGCTAGGTATGCAATCTGATGTAAAAAGGTATTTTGAAAGGTTTAGAGAATGTCAACATGCTAAAGGAAGGAGTCATAATGCAAGTTTATATCAGTCATTGCCAATTCCAAGCAAATCGTGAGACTTTGTAAGTATGGATTTATTTGGGTTGCCTCTAACACAAAGAAATAATGATTGTAATATGTTGTTGTTGATACATTTGCAAGGAAGGAACATTTCATATCTTGTATAAATACCACTAATGTAACCAATGTAACTATTTTTTTTTTATATAAGTTGTAAGGTTGCATGGTTTTCTTAAAAGTATTGTTTTAGATAGAGATATAGATTTGTATGTTATTTTTGGATAAAATTATGGAAGAAACTAGGCACTAACTTAAATTTTAATTCAAAATATCACCCACATATTGATGGAAAGAAAAAAGTGGTAAATAGAAGCTTAGGAAATATCTTGAGAAGTTGGTAAGAGAGCATCCCAAACAGTGGGATCAAGTACTTGCTTAGGCTCATTTTGTGTATAATGATTCACCCAATAGAAGCATAGGGATGATTCCATTTCAAATAATATATGGAATGAATCAGAGAGGAATTTATGAATTTAGAAATTTAGGAAGGAATTGAGAAGTGTTGGTGGTGAACACTATACAACATGTATGCAAGAGTTGCAAGAAAGAGTTAAGAAATAGTTTCTATAGAATGGTAACAAATATAAATAGAAAGGTGATATGAAGAAAACAAGTATACATTGAAGTTGGTGAATTAATTATGACATATCTTAGGAAGGAAAGGTTTCCCGCAATGACATACAATAAATTAAAACTTAATAAAATTAATCCATGTAAAAATTTAAGAAACCTTTCTTCTAATGATTATGAGTTAGAACTCCCAAGTGATGTTGGTATTTCTTTAATTTTCAATGTTGCATATTTGTATCACTTCAAGGGGACATAAACTATTACAACAGATAAATCTTCAAGAGATGAAGATCTAACTATTGGATATAAGAAACAACTACCAAAATTTGTTCAAAAAGAGATTGAAGAAGCGTTGGATCAAAGGGTAGCCGAGAGAACTAGAGGTAAAAAATATTTTAAGTATTTAGTCAAAAAGAAGAATCAACCAACTAAAGATGCCTCTTTAATGATATTGTAGAAATTTCCAAGTATGGAACAAGCATTGAAAAGCTTATGAATATTTATTTTATTCCTTGATAGTCTAATGCAGAAGCATCTACCAGTCAAAATCATTTTTGACCTTCCTAGGTCAAAACCAGTTTACCAAAGGAAGTTGATTTCCTTAATTTAATTGAAATTGTAATATGCTCCTAGTTGTAAATCTAGAAGGTATATATGTTGTTATGAATTTATATGGGTTTCATTTAGTCACTATGTAAAGAGATAGACTTAGGCAAATTAAGAATATGCTAGATAATCGAACAAAACATATTGAGGTTGTTGATTTGTATGAGAGTTCTATGTAAATATATTTCCATGTAATTGAGATATATGAGAGTTTCAGAGTATGAGTGATGTGTAATGGAATAATATTTTACACATGTTAATTTGTAATCTTCCCCCTCTATTGCTAAATATATGAATCAATGTGCATATTTATATGTTCCTCTGTGTGGTTGAATTTATGTTGTGATTGAGCATAGAGCCATATCAACTTTCTTATATGTTGCAAGAAGAATTGATTGTTGTAGGTTGAATTAGTCTTGGTTCTATGTTAGGTTCAGATATAAGGAATTCATAGATCAAATTCCTAGTTCCCAATCAACGGTTTAATTTGGAGTTCACAGAATGCATTCAGTGTATTTACCCAAACAATTAAATCTAGCATCTAACCATTCGAGTTATAAACAACAACTAAACACAAGTTTAAGTCAGATCCCCAAACAATTAGATTTGGAACTTTTTTGTTAGTTGATGGAGACGTAAAAGTGTTTGTCGCAGATTGACGTCAATTTGAATATAAGATATATCTGGGTTAAAAAATGGATCCAAATCAGGTGTATATCTGATTTGAAATGAAGTAATCGAATCAAAATATATCTAGATGAGAAAATCTTGGTTGAATGTAATCCATACTACAAGTGAATAAAGGGATGTCTACATCATTTGGATCTCCAAACCTATAAATTGTGAACAATAATAAAATTTATCTAAATCTCCATATTTCGGTTGCACATGAATCTAGAGTTTCCACCTTAAGGAATTTGGGGTTGATATTGAATAGTGTAATTAGCATTAAAATTTGAAGTTGATCACCCCTACTTCCACATAAAAATTTTACTGTAGTGCGAGAGACTCAGATCTCTCGGGAGGATTTGAAGATCATTGTTCCACAATTAAGAAAAAAATAAGTTAAAAGAGGCTAAACGTATAATTAGTGCAATCAACAAATTCCAAATACAAATTTATTATTTCATGTGAATCCAAACCAATGACCTATTTTATTCAATGCATGCATAAATTAATAAACCAGACTTGATTCTACATAAATTTCAAGGCAACATCAAAAATATTTATTTGAAGATAATGTTCCCAATAAAGTGATTAAGGGTGAGTGATCTTGCACCGAATAGTAGGAATAATTGAATGTACTTTTTCTGTAGCTAGCCAAGCCCTAACTAGACCATAATACCACAAGGGTGAATTTACTGAAAATATCAACAACTTTCAAGTAAATATAGACACTAATAGGTATAACATTTGTAGGAAACTCCTTTGAGATCCAAAATTTCCATGTCCTTGAGGTGCTCCTTTATTGGATCTCATAGCCCAAGAGTAAGCTCTCTTTACCACTACATATTTGATAAATTAATTCCTCCTTTAGCTCACTCTTATGTACCCAAAAATACCCTTAATTCATAATCCCATGTTCCAAGGGATGCACAATCATTTCCATGCAAATCAGGCAACAACTCGTAGGATTTTTTACTAGGTTTTCCTCATAGACCCCAAGTTTCTAACTTGAATTTCTCCTCTTCACTTCAGATGTAGAATATATGTTTTTTTCTACTCTTTTTTATTCCTTTCTCATGCACACAACCTTCTTTACTACTATTGCCCTACATCCCTTTCCCATTCAATTCTCATCTCTCGTAAAATTTATTTTCCAAGAACATGGGAGAAACTTTTAAAGGGTGATTTAACCACTCATTTTTCAACATTCTCATTCCCAAAGTACTTAACTCATTATTTCATAATCATCGAATGTGGTCCTTTCATCAACTACATTCAACAATTAGCTTGTCATGTCATAAGGGTAGTAGGGAATAATTTCTCAAAATTGATTTAGGTTCACAAAATAATTTAAAAAAGGTACATATGGATAATTAGGCATATTGAACCCCTTCTTGGCCCCCTCATTATTCCCCACTCATCCTAACATGGTATTTCCTTTATTATTTATTGGCTTCTTAGTAAAATACGTACAATTTTTTGCTTATCTAATTCAAACATGGTAATGAAATATTCATTTAAAAAAAAACTAAATATAATTAATCACAATTAATGAAAAGGATAAATAATTGGAAACATTAGAAACTAGCTCATATTTTCCATGTCTTCTTAGATTACATGCAGTCTATATCAAAAAACAACCATAACCTCAACATGATTGGATATTCTCTTAGAGACTTCGATAAAGGGGTGTTCAGGCCTTTAAGTATCAAAGAATTTCAGAAGAGTTAGTGCAAAGAAATTGTTTTAGAATCCCATCCCATTTCACTTCTATATTCTCACAAGAAACAGAGAATATTAAGCCCTTGAAATATTTCGTGATAATTTATGTATTCTTTTATGGTAAGACAACTCTGTGAGTCAATACAAGCCACCAACAACCTAAGAAATCCATATCCATAAGAATAAAAGAATACAAAATCCCTTTATGGAATAAGAATCATCCAAGTAATTATCATTATTACACATTGTTAGGCAGATAAATTCCTCTTGCTAACAAGAGCCATCTCCCTAGATCCTAAAACGAAACTAGAAACAAATATACAATCAAGCAAATTCCTTCCCTGAATCTATCTTTCCTTGAATCATATGCTAATAAGGTGAGAAATCAAAATTCATACCTTATTACGACATGCTTGATGAACATCCCTCTTTGTGCTTCAGTGCAACTCTTCCATGCTTTAATCTAGACATGCACACATCGAAACAACGAAGGATCAAAGGGATATGCAGCATAAATGATTCAATAATGCAAACTAGTGATCAAGGAGACTAGTAACAAACATCATTCCAATGAATAAATATAAATAACATCATTCCAATGGAAAAATATAAATAACATAAACCATCCATGAAAGTGACCAATTAATCCATTAAACAGTGAAGTGAGAAGAAATGCTTGTTTGTATTAATTTCAGAAACATGAAGGAGCTAAAAAACATGTGCATTGATGTTGTGAAGCTCCTCCCATTGATCTCAATCCTCTCCAAGAATGATAAGCTCTCCAACCTGATTACTCTAGCATAAACTTACTTTCAGCTGCCTCCCCCAATTCTCCCACCTATGGTTTGATTTATAGGCCAAAAGGAAGTAGTTTGAGATCCTTTGTCCAAGGATGAGATCCACTAAAAGAGGGATGAGGACTCCTTGAAGAATGGGAATTATTTCCATCAAACATGAGGTTAGGTTCGAATAAACATGAGTTCAAGGCTTTCTGTTGGGAATGATTCGCCCAACAATGCTTCTAGATCTCACTTTTTATTTTTACTTTTTATTGATTGACCTGCGCAGTTTTTGTTCACACATAGAGCATGGTTCTGCATAATTTTTTAGTGGAAGAAACTGCACATGTGCGGTTTTTCTTTAGAAAAACCATGCAAATGCTAAAAACTAGGGTTTTATTCCAAGAGATCTAGAAATTCCAATTTATTCAAGGTATATAAGTTGTTGACTTGCAAGGGAGTGCTTCATGACACTTGGATGGATGGTGAGAGATCCAATTTTGATGATTATTTGTCATGGTGACAAAATGAAGTCTAACAGATTGCCCCCTAAAGTGTGAAGTCAGAAAAGTTGAGGACTGAAGTACTTTATCATATCAAGGATTGGATCAGAGATCATGGTTGGAAACCTACAACAATCAATCAAGGATTACAATGCAATATAATAATCATCACTGAGGTAGGCATTCCCATACTCAGAACATAAAAGTCTTATAGCACAGTACAAAAATACATAATGTTAAAGTAGATATAGGATGGACGTAGTCATCAAACATAAAACTCTTTATATAATCATAAATATAAAACTCCTCGCAACCTAGATGGATGAAACTAGTTTCAGGTTCTTGATCTCCATCTCTTGATCCATAGTATGAATCTAACCATGCGATTAAATGTCTTGAAGTTGAACATGGCAGAAACCACTTGATTACCGGTTAATGATGTGAACCGTTAACAAGTGCGAGAGAAACTACCAATAATGACAATGGCTCTCAAGGTAATCCCAGTACAATCTATGAAGTGTGAATAGTTGATCTGAAGTCTAACACACATAGGATGGTTTGATCAAAGGCCAATGATGAGAATCTATCATTGAAGGTGAGAAACCTGCCATTAAGGCATGCAGGCTTTAGGGTACTGAAGGTTTCTAGATCAACTTCCTAGATAATGAGCTGAAGTCGATAGGAAGTGACCCGTCAGAGGAAATCCTATGACATGAAACAGAATGTCAAGTTTTAAAAATATTTTGCAAGGACTGACTCAAGGATGGTTGACGTGATTGAAGGCTACAAATTGTGAGGTTATTTGGACTGAGGTTTAGACTTCTCTTGAACATATTGGTGACACGAAAAAATGATTTGGCAGCATTTGACTCAACAATAATACCCAAAACCAACTGAAGGCTTTCAATAAGTTTTGATTAACTATGAGACAAATTCGTTTCCCAACCCGAATAGATATGTGACATAGTGTCATGTTCAAAAGCGACGTACTCCCTAAAATATAAGAAACGAACTTTTCTTCTCAATTTTCCCCCGCCGTTACTGGCAAGTACCTCTTATATCTTTTACAAGCTTGAGGATGATAACATATGCTTATCATGTAAGGTCATCCTTTGGATGAGTCCATCCTAGTATTTTTAACGAACCCAAGGAAGGAGTGTGGTTCAATCCCGTTATGGTTAATGGGTCCTATACTGGTTAATTTTTACGGGTCTAGTATATGAGTAACTTGATGTCATTTTATTTTAAGAGTTTGAAAGAGACACAAAAAGGAAACTCATTCAATTATTTTACCGTAAAATTTTAACAAGCCTAGAGAAAGTAAAGCTCATTGTTTTTTAGCTTTAAAGAGTTAAAAGAAAAACATAAGTAGACTCCATCAGATTCCTTTTTGTAAATTTAGTCCCTCAATCCCGAAAAAGAATAAAATAATGCGGGAGAGAAATCTATGGACCATAATCATTCAACGTATACCTTTTTCGTAAACAATCTTGGCTCAGCCGGTAAAAGGGGTAAACTTATACTGAGTGGACAGTTGTTCATTTACTTTTATGAGTGATGAGCCCCAAAAATGGATAATTATTTGGGCTCATTCAACCTCCTAATTTGACTTAATCCACCATTCTCATTAGTTTATTGCATGTTTTTTATTATATTTATGCTAATAGAGTGAATTGAGTTAGTCATTATGCCAACAAGTCTAATGGGTGCTTTGTGTAGCCTTTTTGGTCAATTTGGAGACAAAATTAAAGGTTTTAATGAGCACTTGGCAGCCAAATTCGTGGGAGAACAAGGGAGAGGATTTGTAGGAAGGTGTCCCCTTCATTTATGGGCCCTTACCTCGAATTCTCCACCATCAGCTCGGAGTTCAAGGGCCACCAAATCAATTAACACAAGGGCAGCCAAGCAAGTCAAGTAGGACTGCTGTTAACTACAAGTTTTGGGCAGTCGAGTCCCTAAAGTTTAGGAGGACTGTTGGGGTCCTCAATTTGTATAAATAAGAAGGCTTAGGGCCTCATTTTGGTTAGCTAGTGGTTAGTCATTTTGTAGCCAGTAGTTAGTCATTTTGTATTCATTTTGTAGTCATTTTGTAGTTCGATTTTTAGGCAGTAGATTAGCTTTGCTCTCAGCACATTTTCAAGTTCTCCTTGTGGATAGTTTTGATGTAACTCTTCTTTTTTTGCTCAATAAAGATGAATCCAGCTTTGCACCAGCTCTAAATCTCTCTTAGGAGGCTGTAGATCTTGGGTTTGGGCCCATCTCAAGCGCCCAGTACCTCCTTTGTTTACTTTCATGTGTCTTTGTTGCATTCTTAGAATAAAATCTGCTATTTAGATTTAAATCTTGTTTTGTTATTTAGGTTGTTTTTGATGATTAAAATAGCTTTTCATGCTCAGATTTAGTTGATAGGTTGTTAACAAAAAAAGCTTCAAGAAAAGGGCCAACAAACATCTGTGGTTTCACCTCTCTCTCAGTGGGATCAGGAGCTGTGACTAGGATGACTTTGCTGCCCACAAAAACACTAGTTTGCTTTACCATGCAATCCTTAGTGTGTTGTTTTCATTTGCAGAGGTTGGTTACATGTTCAGATCTTTGAATGCTTCATTTCATAGTTAATATACATGGTTTCCTTGAAAATAAAGCTGTTGTCCATTCTCGTTACTATTAGGCAGATCATATTAGGGTAGCATAACTAAATCTTTGTTTTCTTGCATGTCTTTGTTGGTTCAATTGGAAACACAAATTGCAGAGCACCTGTACCACTTCTCTATCTGCCCAGACTCCCTCAAACCCATCTTCTCCATCTCCTAACTTGGTTTCTTGCCTCACGTTGCCACATTGCCCTCATAACCCTACCTTTTGTGCAGCATTATTCCAGTCTTCTTAGAACAAGTCCAGCCATCTACACCTTCTCCTCAACTCCATCCTCCAAGTCTTGAACTCCCCTACACCCCTATTTCACCTCCATACTCATTCCTCCACCTTTTTCCCTCCATCCATGCTCCAAAATTCCATTTCTAAACATCCTGTAGAAAAATTACAGAACATCCTGTAGAAATCCCAGAACATCCTATAGAACCCCTGCAGACTTCCTGTAGAAGCTCACGAATGAGGTTTCTTGATAGCCAAACTTTGTGAAACTCTCAGGAAGGGTGATAGGGACCCCTTAGGACCTCTTCTAACCTTCCCAACCTCCTGCAAGCATTCTCTCCCACCGATCCACCTCTGCACAGTCAAAAGCTAGTTAAAAGCACATGCATGATAATTCTAATAACTGATTCAAAAATACAAAAAGATGTTTTCTTCAGATAAAGGTAGTCTAGACACATGCATTTCACCTTCATAGAAGTAATGGCATCTCTTTTAATAGTTTTCATTCTCTCCTTTGCATCAGTAGGACTAGCTGGTAGAATTAGGGTTTGCTAGGGTTTGCGTTACTTTTTGGCTTTCAGTTTCTTTCCGCAAGTAGATTAGCTTCCTTTGAGTTAGCTTTCATCCATCAATTAAAAAGCTTCTTCTAAGAGCTCATAGAAGTTGGCTTAAGCTCCTAGCAGACTTGTGCCAGCCGACCAAGTGACAGCTACGGAAAGAGCTAGTACTTGTGCATATAGCACCGTCGCTTCCAATTTTGTTACGAACTACCGGGTTGATAAAATTAAAGAAGGGAGTTCCAGGAGTTGTAGCATTATTGCTACAATACTGGAGCCCACCATCTTCTTGGCGCCGTTGCCGGGGAAGCGTCAGAGTGTTGGTGATTGCTGCCTTTCTTCTATTTTCTACTACAACCTTCTGCTAAGTAGTTTATTTCATTTCCATTATGCAATTTCGTTTCTGCAAAAGTAGATTAGCATTTCCCGCTTTCATAGATTAGCATTTCAATTCCGCAATTTCATTTCTGCAAGCGTAGATTAGCATTTCAATTCCGCAAGCGTAGACTAGCATTTCATTCCTGTAATTTCATTTGAGCAAAATAGATTAGTCCTTTCCTACTTTCATTTCAATTCCGCATTTTCATTTTAGCAAGATAGTTAGTTGCAGTTCAATCTATTTCAGTTTTGCAGGTAGAAGTAGAAAAAAGCAAAAATCAACCAAAAAGATTTCATTTCATGCCTTGTAGGAGTAGAGATAAGTTAGAAAAATGATTGCACAACCCCCCCACTACTTCACACAGCCAACATTCTCTCTTCTTCGATGGTTGTGATTAAAGAACCCTTAGGTGGACAGTAAGACATATTTGAAGAACCTCAAGGGAAGAAGAAGAAGAAACCATTCCTCTGGAGCAAATGGCTACAAGCAGAAATTTTGGGAGCAGCACCTTGTCCAAAGACGAATTTGAAAATCAGATCGAAGATTTCAAGAGTGATATGAGGTAGTTTCTTGCCATGCAACTGGATACCTTGCGGATCCAAAAGAAGCAAGAAGAAGCCAAGAGGGCTTTGGCCATTTTTTGTCCTAGGTGCACTAGAAAGCATCCTAGGAACGAATGTCCATTGTACTCCATAGAAGTGTGTTTTGTATGTGAAGAATACCATCCTACAGATCAGTGCCCTTCCTTACCCAGAATCAAAGCTGCATATCAGAGAGCCAAAGGAGCCACTGAATCACTCTATTATATGAACTTAAGGAGGCCACATGAACCTATATCTTATCAGCAGGAACTGCAAGGGACATCTGAGACCTATTATGACCCCTATCAAGCCACTTTCATGCCTTCTTGGGGTCCCCCTGCTCATCCTTCCTGGTTCACACCTCCTCCTTGTTCCTTCATAGATCCATATTATGCCCAACCAGCTGCTTATTCGTTTCACTCTTATGCTCAGCCACAGCCTCAGTGGAATGCACCTCATCAGGGGTGGAGGCCCCATTACAACACTCCTCCCACTTCTTTTCCTCCACCACCTCCTCCTCCACCAAGGAAACCCCAAATGCCTACCCAACCACAACCCCATCCGCATCCATCTCAAATACACACCTCCACTCAACTACCCGTACCACCATTTCCAAAACCATACCATGGAGCAGCTCAACCCAATTGCAAAGCTGAGGCACAACATGTCCAAACAACTGCTCTTGAGCTCAATGATCTTCACCATAGCTCAGGAAGAGTATTGCAAAAAAGAGACTATATTGAAAGCATTGAAGGACCACATCAGGCAAAAGAAGATTCAGAAGAGGAAATCAAAGAACCATGGGCTTTACTTGATGAAGAGAAGACATCAGAAGCAGAGATAAAGAAAGATCCTTCATGGTTACCATCAAATCTTCCATGTATTCAAGAGAAAGATCAGCAAAAAGAGGAAGATGAGGAAGTCATGTTAGAAGGTGACATGAAACATGATCCAGATCGGCAAAAGAACCAAGGATATCAGAGATATATTGAGATATGGTTTCAGACGGTCACTAAGTTGCAGCGGTACTCTCTTCCTCAGCTATGTTTGATCCCTTCAAAGTTAGATCATTTGGTCTCTGAAATCCAGATAGCTGTCCAAGCATGCATTTCAAGCCTCCACATCATCTTGTCTCTCATCTCGATGTGCACATGGCTCCATTGGAAGTATTCTTACACTTGAAAATGATTTTGTTTTTCAAGTAGGGTAGGGTAGAGAAAAAAAAAAAAAAAAGAGAAAAAATGAAAATAAGAAGAGAATAAAAATCTAAGGTGAAAACCTCCTTGGAGGCACCTTAGATTGCCTCATTGATTGAAAACCTTTATGAGGCGGTCAATGGATTGGGAAAAAATAGAAAAGAGAATAAGATCTCTGGGTGAAAACCTCCCTTGGAGGCGCCCAGGGTAGGCAATTAGGGTGAAAACCTCCATGAGGTGCCCTAGTTGTTTTTCAAAAAAAAGAGAAAAAGAAAAGAAAAATAAAGCTAATTTGCATTGAATAATTACAGGTTGCAGCAAGGACATTTCAGGTCAGGAGGATCACTCAAAACAAAGACAAAGGAGTTTTTGTGCCTTCTAGGGGAAGTTCTATATTTCTACAGGAAACATCCTGTAGAACCTTCAAGCGAGCCAGATTCAATTTTGGAAGGGGATCTAAAGCTTTGAATCCATTGGTTATGCCTGCAAGCATCCTTGTTCCCATTCCTCACCCTTTTCCATCATCTTTTCCACCTCATTGTGCTTCTTCATTGTGCTTCTACAGGAAGTTCCTGTAGAAATTGTAGGATGCTAGAAATGGATTTCAAAAAGGTGGTTTGGCGAACATGGTAGCTTCCTCAAGGGTTCAGAAGTCCTCCTGCACTTTTCAAACTCCTCATCCATCATCTCCATGCCTGCATCACAACCCAAGCTCAGTTTTTCTTACCATGCGACAAAACTGCAAAATGCCTTGAAGCAAAAATACCTAGAACAGAATTTGTTTCTTCCATAACTTGAAAACCATGCATCCATTTGAAAAACCATTTTACGGGGGATTGTACAGGGGTGATGGAAACATGCCTGAGAAATTTTAGCCAATTCTGGTGCACGGTTTCCAAGAAATCAGCCTCCATCACCATCAGCCATTTTTTGCATTTTCTCCATATCCGTGCATCCGTTTTAAAACCTGTTTCATGGGGAGATGCACATGGGTGATAGTAGCCTATCCAAGCAGTTTCAGCCGATTCCGATGCACGGTTTCTGAGAAATTGATCTCTGAAATCTTCAGCCATTTTCCATTTTTATCGAAATCTGTGCATCCATTGATCACGATTTTGCTATGGGAGGTGCATAATGATGATAGGAACGTGCTCAACAAGTTTCAGATCGATCCGGTTTACCGTTTGGGAGAAATGGCGAAAGCAAGTTCTGGTCCTGTGAAAATTCAGGAGCAGCAGCTTGAGGGTGCAGATCTGAGCGTGGAAATGAACTCCTGCAGCATGCATCCGGCCAGAGGACACCTGCACAAGGAAAAAACAACCATGAATCATCAACCAAGCCACCATGCAACCACATAAACAAATGCATGCAGCAAATGAAAGATCTCAGCACTTCACAGCAACCACGCACGACTTGCAGGTACGTGACTAAACTCATTCCTCTAATTGCATGAATGTAATTTAGAAACTGCATGAGCAATGAGATGGTCGGGATTAAAAAAATCGGTGGCCAGCTAACTGACCACCGTCATCCAGTTCAATAGCGCTCGGTGGGTGAATGAGACACGTGCGCTCAGCCATCTCAGGAGGGAATCAGAAAACAGGTAGTGATGGATAGTTAAACTTCAGCGTGATTGATGGACGAGATTACAGGTAGAGAAAAAATAGTTAAGCACTGCAGGGGACCAACAGTTTGCATGGGCCAACGCACGTCTTTGCCACCTCACCACAAATCACGCCATAATTAAAAATGCTCGGCTGACTCTCACCACCTGCTGATTAATTTGCACTTGCAACATTCTTAGCTGAAGGATGCATTCTCTGCTCCCACAATCGGTTAACCTATCATCCTTCGCTGATTTTTTTTTGGCCTGTTCAAAATTCTCCCACATACCAAGATCGTGCAGAGGCGCAGAGACATTCTACAGAATCCGGCCAACATTCTACAGGAAGACGTTTTACAGGAAAGTACAGCAGAGTCTTCCAGAGTAGAGAAGCCCAAGTTTTTCTTCATCCAGTTTGAAGCTTGAAGAAAGGTAGGCTCGAAAATACCATTCCCATGCATGAAATTTTAAAAGGTGGTGAATTAGCTTGTTTGAAGTGGGGAAAATTGGAACCAGTCTGCCTGTGGGTCAAGAACGGTGGTTTGCCGATATAATACACAGAATTTCTTTTGAATGGTGTTGTGTCATATTCACCTCCATGGTTCCTGCCAAGAAAACTCTCCCCATTTTAAATGACAAACCGCTGTAATGCTCACCTGTGCACATATCCAATCTCTGTTTTGCGACTGTTACATGGTTGGTGTAAAAATTAGCTCTGCACTCTGTCTGTGAGAGCTTAATTCTTGTTGATCAATCGAGTTTTGGGGCAAGAGCAGTATTATAACCCGACAATTGGTCAGAGGAGAGGTACACAGTGATGAAACCCTGTCCTAAGAACCAAGGAGAAAAAACACATACTAATTTCCACCTTAACCAGAGATCAAGCCAAAAATAGGGTATTTTCACCATGCCTGAAGGGTTTATCAGAAAGGAACCCTCGGACTCCAAGAAGTTGAGAGAAACTCCTGAGGTGGTAGGCCTATTTACCTGTGCAAAGTGGATGACCTTCTGTGATAAAATTCAAGGTCACGATGATGAAATCACAGAGGAGTTCCTTAGGTCCCTGCAGAAGCCAAAAAGGAATTCTTCCTACCAGAAGAGCAGTATTCAGAGGATAAAAATGGGATCTGGAGAGCTAGCCTACAACCATTTTGAGTGAAGTCAGCCTTCAAATTATGAAGTATATTACCTATGAGGGGCAATTTAGCATTGTGTATGGTTATCACTTCCGCTTGTTAACAGAGCTCAGGCACATGATGGATTTTCCCTCAAAACAAAAATTGAGCATTCCATACTTCCTCCTATAGTCATTGGTTGAGTGTAGCACGAAACTGAAGGAGGGAACACTAGACCAGCTGGCCCATCATGGGCTTATCAAGCTCCTTGTAGAAGATGCCCTCCATACTTATACTGTCCCTATTTCTTGGGAGGTTTTCCACAATATGTCCAAGGGTGATGACATCCAGACTCTGGCCGAAGAATTCACCTCATCCAACAGCGAGGACAAGGAGCACATCGAGGCAGAGAGGAAAACAAAGGGGAAGAAAGCTAAGGGTAAGAAAACCCAGGGCAGACCATCACAGGAAAAATCACAGGAGAAGCCACAGGAAAAGCAAGAAAAGGACAAGCTGTTGAGGCAAGCGGGTGAAATAAAGACACAAATGCCAAAGGAGAAGCGGTTGCAAACCCGGGCAGAGAAGACTGAAAAAGGCCAAACAAGTAGGGATACACCCAAGGCAACCACAGCACAGGTCAAGGAGAAGGCACCCCCAGCCAAGCAAGCCAAATCAGAGAAAATTGGTTCTACAGGAAGCCAGCAGACTGTTTCTACAGGAAGACAGAGAACTGTTTCTACAGGAAGCCAGAAATTAGCTACAGGACTTTCTACAGGAAGTCCTGAAAAAGGGAAGCAGAAGGAGAAATCGGCCGAAATCCTAGCTAGGGAGGCAGCAGCTGTGCTGGCCGCCCTAAGTACCTCTCCAAAGTTGAAGGAGAAGAGAAAGAGGGAGCTTCCACTATATTTAAGGCAAGAAAGGGCATCCAGATACTCTAGGAAAAGAAGCACAGGCAGTGGGAAGAAGCAAAGAGAAAAGCATGGTTTCATGACATAGAAGAGGGCATCACTTCAGAAGCTTGGCATGACAAGGAGGCCGCCAAGGACATCAAAGATGAGGAGATAAATTGGTTGCTCAGAGGATGAGCAACACTTTCAGTAGGGGGGTGATGATGAGCCCCAAAAATGGATAATTATTTGGGCTCATTCAACCTCCTAATTTGACTTAATCCACCATTCTCATTAGTTTATTGCATGTTTTTTATTATATTTATGCTAATAGAGTGAATTGGGTTAGTCATTATTCCAACAAGTCTAATGGGTGCTTTGTGTAGCTTTTTTGGTCAATTTGGAGACAAAATTAAAGGTTTTAATTAGCACTTGGCAGCCAAATTCGTGGGAGAACAAGGGAGAGGATTTGTAGGAAGGTGTCCCCTTCATTTATGGGCCCTTACCTCAAATTCTCCACCATCAACTCGGAGTTCAAGGGCCACCAAATCAATTAACACAAGGGCAGCCAAGCAAGTCAAGTAGGACTGCTGTTAACTACAAGTTTTGGGCAGTCGAGTCCCTAAAGTTTAGGAGGACTGTTGGGGTCCTCAATTTGTATAAATAAGAAGGCTTAGGGCATCATTTTGGTTAGCTAGTGGTTAGTCATTTTGTAGCCAGTAGTTAGTCATTTTGTATTCATTTTGTAGTCATTTTGTAGTTCGATTTTTAGGCAGTAGATTAGCTTTGCTCTCAGCACATTTTCAAGTTCTCCTTGTGGACAGTTTTGATGTAACTCTTCTTTTCTTGCTCAATAAAGATGAATCCAGCTTTGCACCAGCTCTAAATCTCTCTTAGGAGGCTGTAGCTCTTGGGGTTGGGCCCATCTCAAGCGCCCAGTACCTCCTTTGTTTACTTTCATGTGTCTTTGCTGCATTCTTAGAATAAAATCTGCTATTTAGATTTAAATCTTGTTTTGTTATTTAGGTTGTTTTTGATGAGTAAAATAGCTTTTCATGCTCAGATTTAGTTGATAGGTTGTTAACAGAAAAAGCTTCAAGAAAAGGGCCAACAAACATCTGTGGTTTCACCTCTCTCTCAGTGGGATCAGCAGTTGTGACTAGGATGACTTTGCTGCCCACAAAAACACTAGTTTGCTTTACCATGCAATCCTTAGTGTGTTGTTTTCATTTGCAGAGGTTGGTTACATGTTCAGATCTTTGAATGCTTCATTTCATAGTTAATATACATGGTTTCCTTGAAAATAAAGCTGTTGTCCATTCTCGTTACTATTAGGCAGATCATATTAGGGTAGCATAACTAAATCTTTGTTTTCTTGCATGTCTTTGTTGGTTCAATTGGAAACACAAATTGCAGAGCACCTGTACCACTTCTATATCTGCCCAGACTCCCTCAAACCCATCTTCTCCATCTCCTAACTTGGTTTCTTGCCTCACGTTGCCACATTGCCCTCATAACCCTACCTTTTGTGCAGCATTATTCCAGTCTTCTTAGAACAAGTCCAGCCATCTACACCTTCTCCTCAACTCCATCCTCCAAGTCTTGAACTCCCCTACACCCCTATTTCACCTCCATACTCATTCCTCCACCTTTTTCCCTCCATCCATGCTCCAAAATTCCATTTCTAAACATCCTGTAGAAAAATTACAGAACATCCTGTAGAAATCCCAGAACATCCTGTAGAACCCCTGCAGACTTCCTGTAGAAGCTCACGAATGAGGTTTCTTGATAGCCAAACTTTGTGAAACTCTCAGGAAGGGTGCTAGGGACCCCTTAGGACCTCTTCTAACCTTCCCAACCTCCTGCAAGCATTCTCTCCCACCGATCCACCTCTGCACAGTCAAAAGCTAGTTAAAAGCACATGCATGATAATTCTAATAACTGATTCAAAAATACAAAAAGATGTTTTCTTCATATAAAGGTAGTCTAGACACATGCATTTCACCTTCATAGAAGTAATGGCATCGCTTTTAATATTTTTCATTCTCTCCTTTGCATCAGTAGGACTAGCTGGTAGAATTAGGGTTTGCTAGGGTTTGCGTTACTTTTTGGCTTTCAGTTTCTTTCCGCAAGTAGATTCGCTTCCTTTGAGTTAGCTTTCATCCATCAATTAAAAAGCTTCTTCTAAGAGCTCATAGAAGTTGGCTTAAGCTCCTAGCAGACTTGTGCCAGCTGACCAAGTGACAGCTGCGGCAAGAGCTAGTACTTATGCATATAGCACCATCGCTTCCAAGTTTGTTACGAACTGCCGGGTTGATAAAATTAAAGAAGGGAGTTCCAGGAGTTGTAGCATTATTGCTACAATACTGGAGCCCACCAATGAGTTCAAACAATCAGGTGCTCGGAAATATTTTCATGTTTTAAGCATATGAAAAGGGCTTAAAAGAGGACTCCATGGCTTCTGTTTTTCATAAATTTTAACAAGTTCGAAAAAGTGATAAAAATACACTCATCTCACCGACTTTCAACTTAATTAATGAGAAGGAAAAGATGGAAAGAACTCAGCATTTTCATGTACGTTTTACGAGCATCAAAAGATAGCAAAAGGAGCTCGAGATTTTCATGAGTTTAACGAGTCTTGAAAATAATAACTGAAATGGACTTGAGATAAGTTTCATTTTTACACAAGCTTGAAACAAAGAAAAATTATGCTTGAGGGTGGTTTCATTTTTAGACAAGCTTTAAATAGAGAAAATTGTGCTTGAGAGTGGTTTTGATTCCCCAACACAATTACATAGGCACATACCCCCCAAGCTTCATTTCATTCACCTAAGTAGACTATAGGTTACTAATAGGCAGATGAAATGAAGGCTTGTTTACGAGATCAGAAAGACTTAACTTAACATTTATGAGATCTAGTTAAAGACTCAATGATAATAGGGGAGGATTTGTTTCGTTTTTTAATGAGCTTAACATAGGAAAAGAACAATGCTCAAATGACCTGTTTCATTTTCAAATGAGGTTGACACAGTAAAATAACTATCCTCAACAATCCTATTTCATTTTTTAATGAGGTCGACACAAAAAAAGAACTATCCCCATAAGAGGTTGTTTCATTTTTTAACGAGGTTGACACAGTAAAAAAACTTTCCTCAAAAGAGGTTGTTTAATTTTTAACAAGGTTGACACAGTAAAATAATTATCCTCAAAAAAGGTTGTTTCATTTTTTAACAAGGTTGACACAGTAAAAGAACTATCATCAAAAGAGGTTATTTCATTTTTTAACAAGTTTGACACAATAAAAGAACTATCCTTAAAAAAGGTTGCTTCATTTTTTAATGAGGTTGACATAGTAAAATAACTATCCTCAAAAGAGGTTCTTTAATTTTTTAATGAGGTTGACATAGTAAAAGAACTATCCTCATACGACCCTGTTTCATTTTTTAATGAGGTTGACACAGTAAAAGAACTATCCTCAAAAAGATCTATTCATAGTTTCCATATGGAAGAAACATGTGACAAGGGACATCCCTTGATCATGCCTTCCAAAAGGTCTTCGTAAGATGGAAGAACAATTCTCTGGAAGGATCCAATGTCAAGGGTATCAATAAGGGTACGAAAATCATATCCAAATGCCCCCATTGATGTTTTGACCATGTCAGCTACCGGATCTAAGTCGAAAGAAGTCGAGAAGGCAGTGAGAGGCTCACTTGCATCGGTAACTGAAAACATGGGATAGGTTTCCACATAATTAACCCATTGTAGGGTAGGTACTACTTCCATATAAGGAACATTCATGGGTGTTGTATGACTTGTAGTCTAAGCAAGATCAATGTATGAAATCTGATCAACCGTCACAATGTTTCCATTGTGAGGGAAGGACAACACACAAAAGAGTATTGATACGTCAGTTTCATGGCATAGACATAGTCTCACCCAAGCATCAAATTGAAATCTTAAGGTCCTTGGACTACCATAACATCAATACAAATAGTTTTACCTTCTCGAGTAATAGGTAAGTTAGGAAGGATCCCTAAAGGTTCACTAACGGTTCTGTTAAAAGCTAACAGATTCTGGGTAACAAGGATAAGCTGAGGGGAACCCAAACCTTGCCAAGCAATTGAGGATAAAATAATGATATAAGCACCTTCCTACATTTGTGTGATGCATATTCTTACCATAAGACTTCACAATGATTTGGAAAGGGGTGGAAGAAGGAAGATGAGGTTTTGTTAGTCTACTTCAATCAAAAGAAATAACCTCATTACTTGGATGGGGTTCAAAAGCAACAGATGAAATGCCCCCATGTGTAGAAGAATCTAAAGTAACATTAAGAACCTGAGTGGTATTAACTTCACTCTCTAAAGGGAGAGGGGATCGACCAAAGATGGAATCGATTCAACCACCTAATCAACAAATAATCCATCAACCTGAGTGATACATGTTTCACCCTGCAATGGAAGAGTGGGATTGACTGTACTTGGATTTAGATCAATCACTTTGTCAACTAATGGTATATGGGGAGAAATTTTATAGTAATTAGTTGGAAATTGTTGTTGTGAAACAGTAAGTGTTTCCAACAATTCTGAGGCTTCATCCATTTGAGGGGAAGGTGACTATGATGAGACCCTTTGCATAACCTATAAGGAAACCTAACTTTAATATTTTTCCTGAGAATCTGAGAATCATGGATTGATGGATTAATGGTAAGTTGATTAGAATTATTTGACCATACTTCCAAAACCTTAGAAATAACAGTACAATTGATAAGGAAGTGGTCACACTTACAAAGCTTGTAAGGGTATTTTGGCTTACGATGCATTGTAGAAGTTCCATCAACATTACAAATACTTACGACCATGGTTTGTTGGTTGACTACTTTCTTATCTTGCTTCTTGTTCATCTTCCATTTCTTCTTCTTCTTAGTCACTTGATTACTAGCATCAAGGCTTTTACCAAGCAAAGAAGAAGAAAGGGAGGAGGACATGTTGGGTGAAGAAGGTAAAATGTCAACAGTAGGTTGGTGATGTTGAGGTGGTGAACTCAGTTAAGGTGAAAAAATTAGTTGAGCTGGTACAAATGGAGTATTTGGAATTAAAGAAGTTGAGAACAACCATACAAGTAAACCGATCATGAATTCGGGAACTGACAATGTAGCCATATAAGGAGAACTGACATTTCCAAGATTGGGAAAAGGACTAGGATTCTCGTTAATGGGTTTCCTTAGTCAGTAACTTCTGGATGGGTAGCCATTAGATTCAATCCAAATAAGTTTTTATTATCAAAATTAAATAATATTCACAATCAACACCTAAAGTCTTGTAAGAAATAAAAACAAACAAAGTAACACATGCTAAAAAATCTAGGGATTCAAACCATACAAACTCACCTTTCACAGAGATCAATATTTACTAGTTTGTGATGAAATCCAATGTTGTAGAGATCAAAGTGAATTTTTTTATAGATATGATCATTTGGAACAAGTTACCTTGACAACCTACTTAATGAAACAGACTGGTGCAAGTAACTTTGCTTATGCCATCTCAAGCAAAGGTTGCCCTCCAAAAGTTTCAATTGAGTCTAGTCAACATTTATTCCAGGTACAGCAGGACCTTCCCTCTATCATCACCTTAGGTAGAGCCCTAGGATTACAGTCACTAAGTTTACAAAATACAACAATTTTACTTGGGGGACAGTCGCAGATCAGACATACACATAAGGGAAGAGTAATAAGCTCAATCCCCTTGAAGGCTCCTCCACATGATCAATTGGAGATTTACTTTCAAGTCACCCCAAGTACCTTTCGACACCATTGTAATACATGAAAATCGCTCTATCATAGCCAATGAAGTAGGTATGATCACTTCACCAAATCTGGCATGATCTCGTGCTTAACTCATGTATAAGAAAAGCTTCCCAGAGCAAAACTGAAATGATTGGATTTTCTCTCCCTAACTCAAGATTCTATTGTTCGTCTGTAGCTTTGGAAAGTTTACTTCCTTCCCTATTCCAAAGCCCTACAACCTAATATATTGTAAGTGGAAAGTGCCCTAAAAATAATAAAAAATCTAGATGTATTTTATTAACAGTGTGTTATTAAGTTGTTATTTACTCAAAGGGTAAATGGGCATGAAACTGATGGTATTATGACTTGACACAAAACTCTAATGCATCAAATATGAAATTTGTAATCTTTTCATTTTGATGAATTTTAGCTAGATTAAGTAAAGAGGCTCTTCTTTAAAATATTAACTCCAAAATGTACCACTTCTAATTTTTCAATGCAATTCAAAGATCTAAGTTGCAAACCACACAATATAATTTATGCACAATTTCCGTGAACACTATGCAAATGTAATCTATGCACAATTTCTGTTCATAAAATGAGAATTCTAACCATGCAAATGTAATCTATGCAAGAGAATTCTTCAAAAAAAACACAAGCTAATTCCAAAGGAGAGAAAGAACAACAAGGCTATTTCCCTTCACTAATACAACTAAAGAACCAATCAAGTGTAAATAAAGGGAATCAGGTGAAAATTCCAAAGATAAAAATAACGACACTCAAAGGGGGTTAACACTCAATCATAATTCAGCAAAAAGATATTGAAAACATGCAAAAATTGTTAAGAAACTGAGACAAAACTTTAAGCAATGACCAAGGGAATTCAAATTCAAAACATCCAATGAAATCCTTAAAATGAAAAATGCTTGAATGAATATTATGAAATCAATGTTTAAATTGTAATACTGATTAAACTTCAGTACTGGAATAAAAATGACTCTTGTTTTTAATGCATCACAAGAAGCACGTCTTATTAAAACACAGATTCTTAGGAAACCCTCTTTCAATCCTTGAAAAATGGACAAATATCAAGAAAACTCCTTCACAACACTCAATTAGACACACGGACACTGAGTGGAGTCATAGACAAATGTAATGAAACCTTAAAAACAAAAAAATCAGACTTTAATGAGAGGAAAAACTATTTTTTCCATAATTTCTCAGAGTATGGGTAGGTAGACAATATAGCATAGTGCGCATGTGCATTTTTCCTAAAGGTAATTTGTGCAGATCTACACTCTGTTTCTAAAAAGAAACCGCGTAGGTCAATAAACTTAAAGAATATCTATATATATATATATATATATATATATATATATATATATATATATATATATATATATATATATATATATATATATATTCAAACAAATCACAAAATCTAAAATATCATTAACTTGTCAAGACTCAGATAAAGCTATCAAAACAAGTTCGAGAATAAAAAACAAAGAGATGGAAGAGAACAGGATATTCCCCAGTATGGTCGCCAATTTGTTAGGCGGATAAATTCCTCTTGCTGACAAGAGAAATCTCCCTAGATCCTAAAAGGAAACTAGAAACAAACATACAATCAAGTTAATTCCTTCCCTGAATCTATATTTCCTTGAATCATATGCTAACAAGGTGAGAAATGGAAATTCATACATTATTACGACATGTTTGATGAAGATCCCTCTTCATGCTTCAGTGTGGCTCTTCCATGCTTGAATCTAGACCTGCACACATGGAAACAATAAAGGATCAAAGGCATATGCAGCATAAATGATTCAATAATTCAAACTAGTGATCAAGGAGACTAGTAACAAACATCATTCCAATGGACAAATATAAATAACATCATTCCAATGGAAAAATATAAATAACATAAACCATCCATGAAATTGATCAATTAATCCATTAAACAATGAAGTGAGAAGAAATGCTTGTTTGTATTAATTTCAGAAACATAAAGGAGCTACAAAACTTGTGCCTTGATGTTGTGAAGCTCCTCCCATTGATCTCAATCCTCTCTAAGAATGATAAGCTCTCCAACCTGATTACTCCAGCATAAACTTACTCTCAGTAGCCTCCCCCAATTCCCCCACCTATGGCTTGATTTATAGGCCAAAAGGAAGTAGTTTGAGATCCTTAGTCCAAGGATGAGATCCACTAAAAGAGGGATGATGTCTCCTTGAAGAATGGGAAATAGTTCCATCAAACATAAGGTTAGGTTCGAATAAACATGAGTTCGAGGTTTTCTGTTGGGAATAATTCGCCCAACAATGCTTCTAGATCTCACTTGTTATTTTTACTTTTTATTGATTAACCTGTGTAGTTTTTGTTCACACACAGAGCGTAGTCCCTCGCAGTTTTGCAGTGCAAGAAACAACACATGTGTGGTTTTTCCTTAGCAAAACTACACAGATGCTCAAAAGCAGGGTTTTGTACCAAGAGATCTAGAAATTCCACTTTATTCAAGGTATATAAGTTGTTGGCTTGCAAGGGAGTGCTTCATGACACTTGGATGGATGGTGAGAGATCCAATTTTGACGATTATTTGTCATGGTGACAAAATTAAGTGTAACACACATCAAGAGCAAACCATTTTGAAGAGAGAGTAAGTGTAATGATCATCACCAACAATAATAAAAGTTCCTAATTAGTTAAAAGACATCTAAATTCCATAAATACAACTTAGAGCATATTTATACATAGGGTTCACCTTCATTCATTTGGAGATTAATCATTCTTTTCATGGTGAAATATCTATTATATTTTAGATGCATCTTGTCTTATTTGTGTATACGTATTACAATTCCATATTACACAACACCATTTTGTTATTTTTTATCTATCACATTTGGTGTAAAGTGAGATGTACAACGATAATGAAATTAAATAAGAGAATATTGATAGATTTTATCATCATATTTAAAGATAAATTTTCAAACAAGAATAAATAGAAAAAAGAAAAAAACAACTTGAATCAAGACAATGGTTTAAAACTAAGCAATACATGGAAACCATTACTCGAAATCATAAAAAGCCAATAATCAACTCTCATAATATAGGTCCCTTGAAATAATTTAGGTTTCATATCATATCTTGTTCCAATAAATTAACTCCATTATTATGCATTTACACTCAATCATTTAATAAAATTTATATTAAATAATTTAATCCTAATTCATTGATGCAAGTATTGAATCAATCTAATAATCTCCATAACCTAAAAGGCATTCTTTTAATTTTATAAATTTTATAACAATCTTGATACCTCTAATAAACAACCCAATACAAGCTAATAGAAATTTTCACATACTATTTGCATATTATTAATTATAATCTTACATCCTCATAAGAAATCCATTGATATAAAATTAAAGATTGTAATAGGATTCATAATTTAAATAAATAAGAAACATAAAAGGAATATAAATATATATATATATATATATATCTCAAAACAACCCTAATAAATAACTAACCCTAATTTTATATTAAATCAATATATTACAAATATTAAATCTAACTAAAATATCATTTATAATAAAATCTCCATTTTTAATCAAGTCACTATAAGGATCTAATTAATATATTACTAAACTATTCAAGAATATGTAATTCCACCCATATTAACTAATAACTCTGGCTTACTTGATCATTTCATATTGATCCTCTCCATAAACTATATATTTACTTAAGATTAACTCTATGATACATCATTAATCTCCTCTTAAGCATTTGGTGTATCCCATGAGGATGGACTCACTTGGAAGTCCAAAATGTTGGGTTAAATAAACTTTACAAACAAATTATTGCTCTATTATCTATAAGAATATATTTATTAATTAATTATAAAAATACATATTATAGATGTCTTATTATGATCCTTTTGAATTAATAAATAAAATTGAAACATTAAAGAGATTTATTATTATCCTTTTGGAATATAAAGACAAAATTTAAAATAATAATGAAATTATTATTAATGAATAAAAGGAAGTTGAAATATTATAAAACATTTATTATTTTTAATTTTACAAATCAAAATTATTTTCCAAACATTGTAATTTTGGAAGAAAAAATGCTATTAAAATCACAATTAATACTAGTAATCTACATAATAATAAAAAAAATTATATTGTAAATATTAAAAATTATTTGAATATAGTGAAAATGAAAATAATAAATTTCTTTTAATTTGTATAGTTAACATGTGCATGCTCAATGCACTAGTATTTTCGTGGGATGTTATTACGGTGGGGAGGCAAGACTCTCAAGGCGGTCTTGGGGAAGCATTGGTGCATAAATTGGGATCTGAGGGTTAGCGGTCACTAGGGTTTATTGCATCTCTAGACAACATAGTGGTGTTCCTGGTGGGCGAACTCTCGCACTTGCATAGGTTTTTGGGTAAGTTTTGTTTTGTGGCTTGGTGTTTCTTTGTGTTTTGTTTCTATTCCAATTCTGGGAGCAAACCATTGGAGCGGGATTTATTTTTTTTCTCTGGTGGAGTGTGGTGAATTGAGCGTCATTAGGCCCAAGTTCTCAATTGTTTATAATTTTTGGGTGTGGTGCTGCAAGTATTAGGATTTTAGTGTTTGTTGAGGTTTGCGGTGGTGTGGAATGATGCCCTTGGAAAGCTAAGGGGATTATCATGTTTGACGGGAGGTGGTAGAGCTGGAGCACAGCCCTAGTGATGCAGGTTCCTGTGGGGAGTAGTATTATCAAGTCTTTGGTTGGGGACAAAAGGCTTGGGCTTAAATGGCATGAAGCTTGTTCTTGCACTTTAGTGAAATTCTTCTTCTAGGAGTCTGGTGTGTCTGTAGTAACACTCAGGAAATAGGATCACGCTCAGAGAGGGATGAGACCATGGGGCTAATTGGTGGGGTGTGGAGGAGTGGAGGCTGATGATGGGGGTGTGAGGGCCAAGTTCGAGGGGTAGGTGGCTCTGGACAGAGCCCCTTCCTCAAGCTTTCTGGACCAACCTCCTACTCTAGAACAGTTGGGCTCTTAAATGAGGTTTATTATGGAAATGTTGGAGGAAATGAGACAATGAATGAATGACGATTAGAATGAATTCATTGCCTTCCTAAATGACCTTCAATAGAACTAGTGGGATATCTTATAGATCGTTTGGGTTCCATAAAAAGGAGCCAATGATGTAGCAACGATTACCTAGATCAGATGGAGGGGTGTTTAGCCCATGTTGAGTTTCATGATCATGGCAATCCTCATCCTTCGAATGCACCTAATGCAAATCCTACACCTGATTTGTCTCACATCCCTTGATGGATATTGGTTGTCTTCTCATTCTCTTTGCTTTTTGGGCCTTATGGTCTCTCTACTTTTTGATATTTTGTCAATTTTCGTAGGTTGTTCTCAGGTTTATTTATGCTCTCCTAGCCAACAAATATGGTCAGAGTGAGGCCGGGAGAGCAAGGGCTATCATGTTTATCTTTTGTACTATTTTGATGAATTAATAGAACTTCTTTTATAAATACAAAAAAAGGAAGTATAGATATAGTTATAATCATTGTCATTATGATCATGATATTAATGTGTTTTTAATTAAATTTTCAATGCATTTTCACTCACACACACACACATATTAGGTTGAGTATATTGATATAAATTAAATATATTTTTGCAAATGAAATATAAATATAAATTTTGGTAATTTAATAATAAAATGAAAAATTGATATTTGATCTCAATGTTTTTTTTTTCTCTAATTAAAACCTAAAATAATTTATAATAAAAATTTGTACATGGTGGCATAACATTACATTCACCAAAATTACAAAATTTGGTGTATTGAGGCTTGTGAGATCCATCCTTTTCTCCCACATGATATCTAGCATAATACATAGAAAGAATTCGCTTATTTTATATATCTTCCACTATATACCCTCCAAAATAGCAGCAAAAGCCAACAAAATTTACATTTAATGATGATTAATTCTAAGTTTCAAGTGCCTCTTCCCTGAGCATCGATCCTAGCTCCAAGGAGAGGTCAAAAGTATTCAAATGAGGAGTATACATAGGATCTTGTGAGATCCATCATTTTCTCCTACATGATATCTAGCATAATACATAGAAATAATTCACCTATTCTGTATCTATTCCACTAATATACCCTCCAGAATAGCACCAAAATCCAACGAAATTTACATTTCATGATGATTAATTCTAATTTATAAGTGCCTCTTCCCTGAGCATAGAGCCTGGCTCTAGGGAGAGATCAAAAGTATTCAAATTAGAAATATACATGGGATTCAAAGAGACTAAGTTGCTAGAAGCCAAAGATGACTAAACTACATGCTCCTTTCCTTATATAATTTCTTCCTTTTGATATCATATATGTCCAATTTCATCCTTATCCTTACACAATAGGGTCCTCTATTCTACAAGTATCTCCATGGTTGTAGATTAACTATAAACTAATTGGTTATATCTAATTTGCAATTGCAACATTTCATCTTGTAGGTTCTGGAGGTCTTGATCAATTCTATTATGATAGTTTCTCCTAGGCATTATCCTAGCTAACTTCATACTCTAGTCAACAATAGTGATTTTTGATGTAGTGATTCAAACCAACCAAAGAGTACTTTCACTTCAAACTCCAAACCTACAACATCCCTGCGAACTTCCAACACACAAAAGAAGCTTCTTTGTTTCTTCCACACTCGCCATTGTAAATTCTAGGAATGATGGTCACGTATGATATCAAACCCTTGAAATTGTAAGACTTTCATTTAAATGAAGATAAATGTCCAAAAAAAAATCTTGATTGGAAAGGACAAGGGACATCCTACCCTAAAAAGGTGTCAAAATTCATTGCATCACTCTCACATCTTCTCCCATGTCTTATAATCATTTCCATATATGCCCCTAAATCCACACTCATCATTGCAATTGATTCTCATTTCAGGATGTCAACTCCCCATAAGGATTTGAGAATTGACATTAAACTAAGCTTCATCACCCCTTCTCCAATCCATCCGGGCCCAACATGGGAAAGGGTTGTAGATGTCATTTGAACATCACCCTAAGAGTGTGGAGGCACCAAAAGTGAATGCCATTTATTTGCATCGAAGGGGGGGCCTCAAATCCACCTTAAGCCAAATTAAACTAGCCATTATGTCTCCAAACCTGCCTACAATAGCCACCCTTGATAGGCACACACAAAGAATGACTTACCCATTTTAAATCCTTTGTGCATGAAACAACCACATGGCTTAAAAATTGAAAATTTAGCTTATCTAGAAAAGTGAATTATCTCACCCTTCCACCCCACTCCTACCACCCATATTGATTTAGTATTATAAAAATTTAACTTAAATACATAAATAAAAAATATATCTTTATCTTACCTTTTATAATAAAATTAAGGCTAAGATAGTAGAAAAAATTAAGGTTAAGATAATTCAATGGATTGGATTAATTAATTTAAATGGACTATTTAACACAGAGTTCATCACGAAATTTCCTATAATAATTTGGTAGAGGTTTCAGCAAATATAAACTCAATATAAACTTTATCATCTTTAAACATAATCACTATTATGTTTTATAGTTAAACTCAATATAAACTCTATCATCTTTAAACATAATCACTATTATGTTTTATAGTTAAATTACTCTCCATTTAAATGTTTGAGGGAATAGAAAAAATCTCGTAAAGTTTTCTGTCGGAAGCAAAAAAAAAACATATAAATAAAATAAATACATTATGAATAAACTACTCACGATGATTGACAGTTACATCAATTATAGTTATAATTATCAATGTTTCATAATTCGTAATGATCTCAACTAAAAACATTTGAATAAGATTTCCTGGATCTTTAATGCAAATCAACTTGTTTGAAGGTAACATTTACTCTACTTAGATATATTAAAATGGACTTTGTAAAACTCTTCGTTTAGCTTTAGCTTGGGCGGGTAATGAGAAAAGACGAGTGGGTAATTAAATATAATTATGATATTTAATATATGTTTTGGATTTTTTTGAATTTATATAGGAATTTGTTAAAATTAGTGAATTTTTTATAATGAAATTATTATAAGAGTTTTTAGTAATTTAGTAATTTATATATATATATATATATATATATATATATATAAATTTATTTTAAATAACAAAATATTATAATTTAACTAAAAATTATTTCATTGAATTTTAATATAAAATTCCAAAACATATATTAATTAAACAATGCATTAAAAAAATTTCAAATTCTTCAAATAAAGAAGATTGTTACATCATATATGCATTGAGGAGGCTACTATCATTTCCAGGATTGACCATTTTCATCATCGTAAATTTAGGGAGGCCTTAGCAATTGAAAAGAGACCTATTAATTTAAATAGAGATGATGGAGGCCTTAGAAATTGAAAAGCAACCTTTTAATTTAAACAGATATTGGTTGGAGTATCAGAGAAATTCCTGCGCTTTTTTCCTCAAAATTTTATTTATTTATTATTATTTTTTTCAAACTATTTTATTATTTCTTTTATTACGTGTTAATCCACCTATTAATTAATTTTAATCCACCTATTAATTAATTTATGACTCTCTAAAATTAATTTTATATTTGATGATATAATAGGATTCAACCATTAATATTAATAGTTTTATGAATAATATTTATTAATAGGGCACGATATAAAAAGTTTAATACAAATTAATTATTAATTCAACATATTATATCTTCTCATTTTATAATATTACTTTAATAAAAAAAATTCTAGATTCCTTTATTTTTTTGGTCAAATCCTTTACTAATTGTATCCCATTAACAATTCTTTTTTATTTTTTATTTTTTATTTTTTTAATCCCCTTTGTCCCTCTAGGCCCTCTAGAATTATTTTAATCTTATTAATTTTATGATATTCATTAACAGGGACTAAAATGGCTATATAAGTTTTAATTATTTTATTAATCCACTTATTATAACTTCTTAGTTTTTAATCATTTTTAATTAGTTAATTTAATCTAGTTAATTTTTGGGGATTTGAAATAGGACCAAACCATTAATATTGATATTTTATATAATTCATTAATGGTGTTATAAAGAGCTTTTATTAATCAACTTATTGTTAACTTATTAGTTTATAATATCAAAAATTATTTTTAATTTCTTAAGTTAGATTCCTTTATCTTTTTTGGTCAAAATCGTTTCTAATTTGGTCCCTTAGTCAAACTAGTTGTTAGCCCTAATGGCTAGTTGGGAGCCCTCTACATCTATTTATTGCATTGCCTGGATCTCTGTCCTCATCTTGTCCTGAAGATGAACCACACTAGTTCAAAACACGTCCTCATCTTGTCCTGAAGATGAACCACACTAGTTCAAAACACGTCGACAACAATTTTTCTTATGTGATTTTTGCCAAGATGCTAGTACAATTATTATGAATCACAGAAGTCTTAATTCAAAGATTCTTACATGTTGTCTCTGCCCAAATTCATACTCGCATACCCCAAATATTTTTTTAATTTTTTTAATATTTCATAAATTTTAATACTCTATAGTACAAACATTTAATAAAATTTTGTGCATTTTCAATACAAATCAACTTACTTAATAACAACATTTATTATAATTAAATCCATTAAAATGGACTTTGGAAAACTACAAGTTGAGCTCGGGGTGTGGTAATAAGAAAGGCAAGTGGGGCATCAAATTAATGGTCATACCTATGTAAAGAAAGTGTTAAGCAAATGGTATTGTTTCATGTTATCGTGGTAAAAAGTATTATAAACGTTTAAAATAAGTTTGATAATTATATATCTAATAATTAATTATAATTATTTTAGTTCGTTGATGTAATAGTTCATTTTTTTTAATTTAAATTTTTATTAGTAATATGATTAATTATAATATTTTAATAAATATTGTTGTAATGGTTTCATGTTTATGAATATTGTTATATTGATGTTGAGCATCATAAATTTTTAAATATAATTATAAAAAAATCACTATAATTCTTAAATTAAAAAGAAAATTAATTTTTTTTATTTTATATTTTTTTATAAAATAAATTTTCATATAAACTATTTTCAAATTTCCAATACAAATAAGAGATGAATTTTTAAATTTTATATTATTTTTGTTTCAAACAAAACAAACATTCATTTTAAGCATTAAATTTAAATATAAATAATATGTTATTTTTAAAATAATATGATTTACTTAAAACTATGTTAAAAAAAACTAATATACTTTACTCCTAACCTATATTAAAAATAGACATCAGCATATTGCAAATTAGGTATGCCTCAACAAAGGATATCATTCACATCAATTAAAACTTCCTAGTATCAACACTCCTTTTATCAAATTGATAATATTGAGAAAGATTAAAGAATTTAAAGCTTGCTCGTATTAACTAGATTGGCACCAACAATATTTAAAAATAAATATTATTTAATTAATTATATATTATAAAAAATAAATTGATGAAAAATTGATTATATTCCAACGAAAATGATTAGACATTTGTTTTAAAGAAAAATGCCACTTCACATTAGTGACCAACTTAAATAATCCACTTGAATTTACTTCATTTTTTGAATGCATATAAATATAATATATGACTATAGTAACATAAATTGATAATTAGCGATGGCACTAGGGGAGGGATTTTTTTCAATTTCGATGGAGAATAAGAAATCAAGTTTGAATGGAGACTAGGTTGATGATCGAATAATCTTGTTGAGATGTATGGTCTTTTTGTTGGCCTCCAGCTTACCAAAGAACACCCATCTCATCCATTGTCATTTGAGGGGACTCCCTCATCATAATTTGGCTCCTCCACTCGAGCTATCTTCCAAAGAACAATCTTCTCTCTTAGCTTCTTAGAAGAATCTACAACATTCTTGACACCTTCACAAATACGAGCTTCTTCCATATCCTCCACAATCAAAACCAAGAAGTCAACACTCAAGCAAATATTGATTGCCAATTGGATGAGGGCCAATATGAGGGTAATAACTCCCAAGGATGGAAGGCCTTTCCATGAAGGATAAATGTTGAAAATGTAGCAAGAAATGCCTAATTAATGTTTTCCTTAATTAAATTAGGAATTAAATTGTAATTCTAATTCTCATAGCAACTTGTAATAGTTAACTAAGTTAATTTGACTTAGTTGACTCAGTTAATTCAAGTTGGGAGTCTACCTAGAGTCATGAAGAGTGGTTCCTAAATTTCAGGGGTCCAGGTTGAGTTCGTTTGAGTTGTAATTATTTAATTCAGTTTAACTGAGTTAAATTCAGTTAAACTAGTTCCAACAGATGGAGGAATTAGTGGGAGATCCAGTAGTGGGGTGTAACCTGCAGTAATGGGGTGTAACCAGCACTACTCAACCAGTAAACTGAAGATTCACTCATAATTAACTCATGCATTTCAGATTAGAGAAATACCCAGTTGAGATTGGAGTTTAGGGACAATGTACTATCAGTTGTAAAATCATCTAAATTAAACTAATGGTGCATGCAATCAGAGGAAGACCTATGATGGATTGCGCAGTTATGGATAAGGAATTTCCCAATTAAATACAGGCTAATACCCTAGGAAACTGTAAAATGAAATAGGAGCTTGACATGTAGCAGATTTGGCTAAGCATTGGCTGGATCTTGTTTGTGAAGTAGTGAGATAGATTGAGATTGTGCAAAGGTTGCTTGGGCTTGAGAAAATCATTGTAATGTTCTCATATTTTCTAATTAATGAAATAAATAGATAACAAGGGTTTTTAGTTGTGGCTTTCCCCATAAAATTATTGTGTTATGTGTGATTGAATTCTTTCTCTTTTATGCTTCATGATTTCATCGATCATTTATTGTGTCCGTTGATGAGTAGAGTAGATTCAAGTCTTTTATTTTAGCATATTACTTAAGCAATTTGAATCTACAAGGAATTTCTACATGGTATTGGAGTAGGATTCACATTAGATCAGGAATTTTGAATTGTAGATTGATGGAGCTCTAGTTCAGGGCAGATCCAAAAGACCCTATGTGCAGACTTCTTAATGGAGCTAGAAGGTTGCTAGTGGGAAGATCAGTGAGCCAATGTTTAGTGACACAAAAAGGAGTTGTGATCATTGACATTGGTAGATTGAGGAGCAGAGAGATTTCCCACAGGGAGATCGAGACTCAAAGGGAGTCTAGTTTCAGAGGGAGCATCCCTATGGAAGCTAGTACTTCAGGATATGGGGAGATCAAACTCATTATTGCAGTAGTTGCAGCAGCAGTGCAAAAGCAACAATAGAGTAGTAGCAGCAACAATATGAGTATATCAGAGTTCGCTTTGCATGTAGTTATACCTCCTAGTGTGAGGTGGGGTGATGTGAAGCAATAGTCCCAACAGTTGCAGAAATTTGGGTAGGTTCCATTGAGGTGTTTTTTTGTCTCATGGATCATTACCTTGCTACGGGGGCCCAAAGTATTCAGTAGCAGGAGGATCAATGTTAGTCAAATATTGAGGAGCACAGAGTAGAGTTGACAACAGAGTAGGAGGTTCAATAGTAGAGTCAGCAACAACACAGTTTTCCCCGTAAATATTTGCAGATTGATTCAATGATTATTTTTTTATTCTCAGTTGCAGATGTTGCAATAGAAGCAGCAACAGTGAGAGGTGTTTCATGCAGTACATTCCAAAGATGTTGGATTGGGGTAGATGTGAATCCCTTTCTCACTGAGAGGGAGTGTTGAAAATGCAGCAAGAATTTGCTAAATTAATTTTGTCCTTAATTAAATTAGGAATTAATTTGTAATTCTAATTCTCATATCAACTTGTAATAGTTAACTAAGTTAATTTGACTTATTTGACTCAGCTAATTTGAGTTGGGAGTCTATCTAGAGTCATGTAGAGTGGTTCCTAAATTTTAGGGGCCCAGGTTGAGTTCTTTTGAGTTGTAATTATTTAATTTAGTTAAACTAGTTCCAACTTATGGAGGAATTAGTGGGAGATTTAGTAGTGGGGTGTAACCTGTAGTAGTGGGGTGTAACCAACATTGCTCAACCAATAAACTAAAAATTCACTCATAATTAACTCATGCATGTCAGATCAAAGAAAGACCTAGTTGAGATTGGAGTTTAAGGACAGTGTACTATCAATTGTAAAATCATCTAAATTAAACCGATGATACATGCAATCAAAGGAAGGCCTATGATGGATTACGCAGTTATGTATGAGGAATTTCCCAATTAAATATGGGCTAATTCCCTAAGAAACTGCACAAGGAATAGGAGCTTAGCAAGAAGCAGATTTGGCTAAGTACTCTCTAGAGCTTGTTTGTGAAGTACTGATATATATTAAGATTGTGCAGAGGTTGCTCGAGCTTGAGTAAGGCATTGAAATTTTCTCATATTTTATGATTAATGAAATATACAGATAGTAAGGTTTTTAGTTGTGTCTTTCCCTGGAAAATTATTGTGTTATGTGAGATTGAATTCTTTCTCTTTTATGCTTCATGATTTCATCAATTGTTTATTGTTTCCGCTAATGAGTAGAGTATATTCAAGTCTTTTGTTTTTAGCATATTACATAAGTAGTTTGAATCTACAAGGAATTTCTATAATAAAAACAAGTTAGGAAGTTCCCCAACAAACATTAGAAATCAAGATGAGAAACTCGACATGAACGCTCAAAACAAATATGCCAAAGGAAAAATCCCCTAAATCACTCCTCCGAAGTAGATTCCATTGAATGACATCGACATAATCTCCATGTGGTGTCACCTTATCGTCCTTCTCCATGAGGTTGAAATTCTCTTGATTGGAGGAAAACGCTGCATTTATGAGTTACATGTACCACAAGTTCAATATGGATTGAATCATCTCCTTTCTAATGAGCCATCGTACTAAGATAAAAATATAGAGTATGGTATAGGTGCATGAATATGGAGCTGGCACCACCTCTTGAAGCATGGGAACCCTAGGAAACTCTATCCGCTCTCATCCCTGCTAACATCAAGCTTAAGGCATATATAGTGGATCATAATTTCTCAGACAGGGACATTGGTGGCCATAAATATGCGAGGTGGGAAAATCAATTCCTTCATTTAAGTATTGGGTTCAATTCTTCAATCAATTTGAAGCCTTCCATGTCAGCTCATGTTAGGTCAGGGGCCTCCTTCCCTCCGCTTGCCTACGTTCCTCCTCTATCAGTTTAATTTGCAATTTCATCTTGACTCTACCAACACCCATGGGTTTCTTCCTTTCCAGACTAGAATTCTAGACAACTGGTGAGGCAATTTCAGTTGTTTCTATTATGAATAGCAAGTCCCATCCTCTTCAGTATAATCAACGTGAATTACATCTTAAAATAAGGATAGGCCCAAGGTAATGTAATTTGAACACTATAGGGTGCCAACAGATGTTATGTCAGATTCCTGGTCTAGTTAGCGAGAAAGGTGTTTTTCCATAGCTAGCTAGCCTCCGTGACATAATCATGCTCCTGTCTTCAAGTATTTTGGGTTCCTTTCACTACTAGTCCTTGGAATTCCTAATGGACTTGGATGGCCCACCTCCATGCAACCTTGGTCCACACCTCCTAGTGGATAATCAAATGGAAATTGAAGACCTCCTCCAACAGGTATCTCAACAAGCTGCATCAATTTTTCATTAACAAAAGTAATGCGAAGTCAGCAAGCTCAAATAAGACAACTGGAAGATGAGATGGACCAAGTGAGGTGCCAATTTTCTGATCTGCAAGACCATCGAAACAACGAGGATACAAGAGCCACTACCAGCAACATTCCAGACAATCCCATGGAAAATATGTCAATAGATCCTCCGTAGTAAGCCATAATTACTCCATGAAAATGTGTTTTCTCAATGATCAATATTGTAGAGATTATAGTTGCAATAGCTCGGGTTTTAGCTCTAAGAAGAAATGTAGCAAAAGTTGGGAAGAAAATTTTGGGATTCTCCTCTTAGACATTCTTGATATTTTGTATCTCTTGAAAATATGTAAATCTCTCGAGTATTCTGTTGCGACCAAGCACAGAGTTAATAGAAATCCCCTATCATTATTGTAAAAAAAAGACATAAATTGATAATTGATAATCGTAAGTATCACTAAAATGCTTAAAAAAAATCTAATTTTTCACACATGTTTTAATGGTTCACAAATCATTTTTAGTATTTTTTTCAATTACTCTTTCAATTGTAGTTAATTGTGTCAAGAGGTGCTTTCCATCCCAATATAGAAAAGATGTCGTAATGCAAACATAAACATTTTGATTTGACCAAATAAAAATAGAATTAATAATTTGTTGTGGGTTGTTTTTAAGCTCGAAGTTTTGCTTACCCGTTGTTTTTCCTATGATATTTGTTATAATAAATCATATTCAAAGACTTGAAGAAATCAATTATGAAATACAAGAATATCAACTTTGATTCATCTTAATTCCAAACTTGATTCCTCTTTACACTTAATAAATCTAAATTTAAAATGAACCCATTATTCATGATTTATCAAATCATCTGAAAAAAATAAAAGAAAAAAAAAATATATATATATATATATATATATATATATATATATATATATATATATAAACCTAATAATATATATATATATATAATAAATAAACCTAACAAGATTATAAATGAACCTGACATATCTTGCCACATTAGCACTACAATTTTTGTCACATCCATATTACATTTTTTGGTCATATAACTATGTATTATAAATGAACCAAGCCCTCGATTTTTTGTCATATCCATATTACAAATTTTGTCCTATCACTATGTATTGTCACATCCATATTACAATTTTTGTCGTATCACTACTACATAGTTATAATGGAACATTTAATGAAGGTTGACGCATTTTCTCAAGTTTGTTTTTCTATTGACACTGTTTTAAAAAGCCAAATCAAGTTTGTTTCTCTATTAATACTGTTTTAAAAAGCCAAATCAATATTTTAAATCAGATTAAAAAAAACAAAATGCAAAGTTATTTTTCAGCTCAACTATGTGACTAATATGAGTTGATTTTTTGGTCATTCAAAATTTTCTGATCTATTATTTATTTTTAAATGGGTAATAATACAAAATTAATGATTTTTAATTAATTATATAGAGAGATATAGTTAAATTTATAAACAAAATATTTTTTTTTTCAAGTAAAAATTTATAAATAGATTCAATGAAAACCTCTATAACACTTGAATTCTACAAACTAAACATCTTAAACTCAATTTCTTTAAAAAATTTACGAGAATCAAGATTTTAGTTAAAATTAAGTAGAAAAAAATGTTGTGAAAATATTATTTTATCTATAATTTAGAATATATATATATATATATATATATATATATATATATATATATATATATATATAATTTCAGAAGAATATAATTTTACAATGTTTAAATTCAAAATTAATTGAGAAAGCAAAAAGATAATTATATTTAGGTAAAAATAACAAATGGGAACAATAATATAGTAATATTATTTTTAACGTCACAATTCAGTTAGGCATCAAATTGATGTATGAGACTCATTTTTGTGTAGAACAAAGGACCCGATCACTAAATTGGCATATGAAATCTCTTATTTGTGGAATAAAGGACATGTTTCTACACAACAATTTGACTACTAAATCCTACAAAGATTCACATATTCTACTCCCTTTTGAATTTAAACTTATAACCTCTTAGAATAAAACATATACTCTTAACCATTAACCCACTCAAATTCTACCATGCTTGAACCCACAGTTAAATAAAAAAAGGTAGAAATAATAATCTCTTAGTTAGACTAGAAAACTAAAAAGTGGAAACAATAGTACCTTAATTTTAACATGTTTAAGGAGGTACCACTATGTTTAAGAAGGTACCATTGCTTCACTTCCTTTATAGGGATTAACTTGGAAATTGGTTTATGCTATAATATATCATATGGTGTTGTTGCTACAAAATTTTTAATGAATAATTTTAAAGAAGATGGGTATTTAAATTATAAAATTTAGATTCTTCAAATTAAAAAGAATATATTCTTTATTTTTTCATTTTATGTTTGAAAGATGATAGGCATTCTGAGGATAAGTAGAAGATAAAATAAGACAATACAAAAAATGTAGATTAAAAAAAAAACAATACAAAAAAAATAATAATGGTTCCAATTTAATTAGAAGACACATTTTTCATAAATATTTCTTGGGAGTGTTACTATACAAATTGTATGTAATGTTGAAATCCCTAATCCACAAGGTATAATCCAAGGGGATGCCTTTAGGAAGGTCATCATTGTCACCTCAACAATCTATCCTCTACACTTTAAGTTGGCTCTTCTCCAACTCAAGGGGGTATCCCTACTAGGATTACTAAGACCAAGTAGTGAAACCAAAGGTGACATTAATGGTAGCCTTAGTAAAACAAGGTTTGGAGTTTTTTTAGAATAAGTGATGCAAGGACATTAAGATTAGTGTCAAATCTAACTAGGGAGATGGAGTCAAGATGAATCAAGTGTCAATAAGGTCAAGAAGAAAACCCTCTAGGGAGTTAGCCTATTTCCTTCAATAATTAGGTTTTGAGACTAGCACCAAAGGTAGACTAATCACTTACCAATAAAGATTAATAATGAATTCAACATACACAAGAAGGTTCTTCAATGGAAGACAACTTTCAACATCCAAAATCAGGTATGACTTAATGAAAATACTTGATACTTCATCCAAGGAACCTGTAACACCCCTAGGATGACCCCTATGTGTGATGTACATATCATGTTTAGTCTATTGAGTTGAGGACCACTTTGGGATCAGTGTGCCCATGTACATATGTGTTTTAGGTAAGTGTGCCTATGTTTATATGTTCTTAGGCTAGAGGGCCTAGTTTTGTAATTATGAAATCACATGCATAATAATAAAATACACCATTGTTATAGACCAAGTCAGACAAGAGAGTATAGGGGAGATAAGACCACACAAGTGTGAAAGGATGGCTAAAGGAAGTGATTACAATATTAAGTCAAGATGGCTAAAATATTATTAAAATAAGCCTAAGTCAAAAAGTGCACATGTTTTATCCTAAGTCGATAAAAAATTTTTGGGGAGTGTCATGTGTCAAAAAGGGGACATGCACATAAAAGTGAGCGTGTTAGTTTCATTGGGTATTGGCATGACATCATTTCTATAATCGAGAAAGGATTATGGATCTCCTGAGAAGGGAAGTAGGGGCGACCCTTTGACATGATGGAACCTAGTAAAATCCTAGGGGATTTATGGAAAAGGGAATGGGTTTCCCTAGTATGAGGTAAGTGAGGTACCCAACAACCCTTGAGGGTAGTTGGAACCCTTGGAAACTTGAAAAGATCTAAAACACCGTACCCAGCTTAATTGGACACCTTGGAAGGGTAGTGGTGCAACTTGATAGACTACAAGTGTAGGGAAGGGAGTCTACTAACTAGGTTGTGGGGTTGATGGGGGATGTGACACTATTGGTAGGAGGTTGTTGGGTTTGGTAACTTGGCCTGATTATGATGGTACTAGTTATGTACATCACTTTGGGTAAGCCATTGTCCATGTTGAAAAGGTCCCATCTCTGACATGACTTATTCTAAGAGATCATGAGAAATGTGGTCTATGGTTGGCTGGAATGTCTAAGGTTTATAGCGAGTTGGTGCTTAATTCAAAAATATAAGTATCTAACTTTTATGTTTAAATGATTCTGGTGTAATTATACATGTACTTTTCACGTAATTTGTGTAAATATCAATGAATCGGGTGTTATTTTTCAATTACATCCCTATATATGAGTGTATTGCATAATAGAATGCATTAGCCATGTTTAAACAACTATTACAAAAAATGGAATAAAAGGAAGAATTGCAAAAAATCAAGTTGCAGGGGTATTGATACACCTCAAGAGGTGGTTGGGGCATTACAAAGTGGTATCAGAGCCCAAGGTACAACAGTTAGGCCATATGGATCCAACATTCCTTTCAGAGGAAAGGTCACATGTTACATGGAAATTAATTAATGAAATTTCATAGCAAATGGAGACCAGAGAAATACTCAATTTGGGATGAAATTCACTAAAAATGACAAATATACATTTTGAGTTGATAGTTATAGGCTCATAATTAGTGAAGCAAGGGGTCAATTACAGTAGCAGAGCTACCAATTTTGTGTAGATAGAAATTTTGGAAAATAAACCTTATTAATAGAAAATGAATTAAAAAATCTAAAAAATGTTCCATATTATGGCATTAGCAGTAAGGTGGTAATGTTAAGTGGTAACAAAAAGTGGTGGTTGAGTTGACAGGTAGAGGAGGACAAGTGGTAAACTAGTGGCATGGTTGAATACCATCAGAAGTTAATGGGTTGCTAAACCCCCTTACACCTTTAGATCTAATATTAATATAATTTTTTGATTTGGTCAAATGTTAGCCATTGAATCCATAAAAAGCATCTTTATTTTACATTGTGCACATTTCTGGATCCAATATGGATTTGTGTCATGGGATCAAGTGGATTGTAGCCATTTGATCCATCAGAGATGCAACTTTCTTTTAACCTTGGCTCATTTTGAACCCTTACACGTGACTTGGATGATTGGATGGAGTTGGTTGTAGCCATCTGATTCATTAGAGGGGTAACTTTCTTTTAACATTTTTTCATGTTGAAACCCAATATGGGATCTGGAATGTTGGATGGGAGTTTATCATAGTAATTTGATCTATCAAAAGTGCAACTTCTTATTAACCAACACACATGTTGAAACCCAATATGAGATTTAAACTATTCGATGTTGGTGGATCATAGCCATTTGATATATATGAACAACAACTTCATATTAACCAACACACATGTTAAAACCTAATATGAGATTTGGATCATTGGATGGGAGTGGATCGTTGTTGTTAGATCCATCAAAGGTGTAACATATTGGTAACCTTATCACATGTTAAAACCAAATATGGATTTAGATTGTTAAATAAGGGTAATCTTGATCATTGGATCCATCAAAAGTACAACTCACCATAAATTATTGCACATGTTGTGATCTATTATGAATTGTGGTCCATTTATATACTCCAAGACTAACCACTGGATTTGCAAGTGTGCAAGTCAAGCACTATGTGAGAAAGTGGGGAATGGACCCTATATCTAGTGACAACAAACAAATGATTGTCATGTGGAAAGGTGGTAGAGGAAGTGGGGCCCTCCCATTTTCGTGAATTTTAGTAAAGTTTCAATTTAAATCATGGGGCTTAGGTGGGGACTAAAAGTTAGAAAAGGTAGTTGAATGTGTGCTAAGTGTTTAAGGGAGGGTATGCAATCTTAGTTCGTGCCCTATGAGAATTGATGGATATATATATACATGTAGGTACTTGACAATAAGGGAAGATAACATAGACAATATCTATATAATGGTATAATAGTTAGAGGCCATAGTTAGAGGCAATTTTAATTAGTTTATAGTATCAAATAATAGAAAAATCAATATGTTTTCATAAAAAACTGCTAATTTTCAAGTTATCAACTTGTGGGGCAGTTTTAAGACCCTAAATGACATTATTGGGTAGCATAAATGATATGGGATCTTTACTTCATAAAACATGCCATGACTGTCTAAAAAATCGTACCCAAACTTGGTGTGTTCACTCATCTCATGAGTGCTCTCATAAATGGGTCCCCTCTCTGTCGATTGAATGAGTAAACGATAGTTTAAATATTTTAACATTGATGGGCAATGGAAAGTCCGTTGGAATTTTATTTAAATAACATGTATTAAAATATTGCATAGTTTAAACCATATGGTATATATGACATATGTTTCAGCCATATATATTATATATGGTATATATGTCAATACTTTGGTTCATTGGTTATATTTATGGTTTCCAAACAAACCATATAATATAGACCATGCTAACAATATTAATAATTGTTGGTTTTTTAACCAATAGATACCATACTATTGACCACGACCCACGGAAATTCTCCCACATGAATAATATGTGGTCCATTGTCATTGATTTGTCAGTTTAATGGTGCTTATATCGAGATGGTCGGTGGTTAGGCAAAGTTATCGGGGTCAACCCTATTGGACCCCCCATTTTTGGCTTGTGGTTATATCATAACATTTTAAATATAATTTTTCCACATACTTTTGTAATCACTTTATATGGCTCAATGGCTAAGTCATTGGGTAACCTTCGAAAGTTCGGGGTTTCAAACCTTGTGGCATCCAACAAATTGGTCTTCAACTCATTCTGACCACAGTCATTGTGCCACATGATGGGATCCCATTGGCCTACATCATGCCACCTCAACTATTTAGTGGACACCATGTCATTGCTGCCACATCGCCTCCAATCACCATGTGATAAGTCTGAGCTTGCCACATCATTCCCACACTGTGCCATGTCAGCAATATGGACTGCCAATTCAGCACCTTCCACGTCATCCTTTGACACTGACTTGGAATTTTTATTTGGTTTGGTCAAAATATTCAAATGGTCACAATTTTTCATAGAGACTTAGTTTGAGGTGTCGTTCACGTTGTTGGAAATGTCTCACCAGGATCTATGACTTGGTGTCACATTTTCTTAGATTTGAAGACTTTAATTTTTGAGATGTTTTGGATCCTCCTAGATCAATCCTCCCAACTAAAGGACTTTTAGACCCAAAAATAAATGTACATAGATCAAACATGTTTTCTATGATTTACAATAGAAACCGTCAACATTAACTTCGAGAAAGGGATAATATTTTATGCCACTTTGTGCGAGAGAGTTCGACCCTTTGAAGGGTGAAAAGTTGTGCCACTTTATGTGAGGGTCCAACCCCTTTAACTTGGAAAAAGGGAGAACAATTTATGCCACTTATTCGTGAGAGTTCATTCCTTTTTTATTATCGAAGGAGAATGTCTCTTTCTAGGAGAGACATTACCACATGAGTGCGAGTTCAATCCTTGTGTTGAAAAAGAGGAGCCTTATTAAATAGAAGGTAATGAAGTAGCTACACATTTAAGAAGAGCCTGAAAGCGTAGCTGTTATGCAACCAACTCACAAAATAGAAGAAAAGATAGATCAACGACTTCAAAATCAGCCTCTTCGAGAGGGCAACCTCCTTTACATTACATAAATGAAAAAAATTGGATGATAAAAATGACAAGACCTCCTTTCTCTATATAGGAGTCTAAGGGGTCACAATATATTCAGAGCCGACATAACAATTATAATTTAAGGGCACAACAATACCAATAGTGGGCTTCTATAGGGCACAATAATAACAATATGGGGACAACATGGGCACAACAATAACAATAAGGGGCTACAATGACAATAATAATAATGGAATACACTAGTATTATAGGGACCTAACATGCCCTTCTCCTTCAAAAAAGTGTTGTCCTCAATGATTGAGTAGTTATGGATGCTTCTATATAAAATTCTCATCCTCCCACGTGGAATCTTTAGCAGGTAACTTCTTCCACTTGATGAGATACTCTAAAATTGATTGATTTCATAGCTGTCGAGTTCTTGTTTCAGTGACTATTTCATGTTCCAATATGATTTTTCCTTCCTCATCAAGTTCTGGAAATATTGTTTAAACTGGGAGCTTGTCACCTATAACCTTCTTTAAGCTTGAAACATGGAAAACTAGGTGCACTCAGGAAGATGCAGGAAATTCCAATTTGTATGCCATAGTGCTAATCTTTTGGAACACCTTGTACAAACCATAATACTTTGGTGATAATTTATTATCCTTCTTAGCTTACTTGAGGGACATTTGTTTGTATGGTTATAGTCGTAGAAATACCCAGTCACCTACATCAAAACTTCTTTCGCAATGTTGATTTTCCTATTGTTTCATTCTATTCTGTACCAAAGTCAGGTTATCCTTTAAGAGTTGGAGAACTTTATGTTGATGCTCGATGTGATCTTCCACTGCTTGAAGCTTAGAATTTTCTCTTAAATATGATGTGATGGAGGGCGGATGATATCCATAAAGTGCCATAAATGGGGTCATTTTTGCTACAGTATGGAAGGAACTGTTTATGCCACCATTCATCCAGAGGAAACCATTTGACCCATTATGTATGTTTATCAAATACAAAGCAACAAAAATATCATTCCAAACATTTTTTCACTATCCCAGTTTTCCCATCAGATTGAGGATGATAAGATGAACTATGAGCTAACTGAGTACCGAGACAAGAAAATAACTCTCTCCAAAAATTTCTAGTGAAAATAAGGTCTCTGTCGCTTACAGTAATCCCTGGGTTTCCTTGTAGCTTTTGAATTGTTTCCATAAATGCAATAGCAACTGTATTGGCTTTACATGGATGAGATAATGCACAAAAGTGTGCATACTTGGTAAGTCTATCAACTACCACCATGATGAAACTCTTTCCTTCGGACTTGGGTAAACTTGTGATAAAATCCATTAAAACCTCCTCCCAATGTTGACTTGGAATGGATAAAGGTTGTAATAGACCTGGGGTCGTAATTTTCTCAACTTTATTTTGTTAGAAAGCTAAGAATTCTACCACAAACTTTTGAATATCATATTTAAGGCCATCTCAAAAAAATTCCTTCTTAACGTTGTGGTAAGTTTTTAAAAATCCTAAATGCCATCCTAAGGGACAGGTGTGCAATTCTAGAAGAATCTTTTGTTTGAGTTGGGAATTCTTACAGGTGTATAAGATATCTTTGTACCATATTGAATCATTTTTCCGGCTAAATGTATCAAATGTACTGGGATCTTGCTACAACTTTTGAATGAGTTCCCACACTTCTTCATCATTCTTCCATTCATCCCTTGCTTCGTTTATCTAATCTGGTTGGATAATAGAAATGGTACAAAGCAATGCTTCCACATCCTCATCCTTTCTTGAGAGTGCATCTGCAACAACATTTTGCTTTCCTTTTTGTATATGATTTCAAAGTCATAACCCAACATCTTTGTGACCAATTTTTGCTACTCTTTTGAAGATAATATTTTTTCTAAAAAGTATTTAAGACTATCTTGATCCGTTTTTACCTTGAAGTGTATTCTCATTAGGTAAGGTCGTCATTTCTTAAGTGCATGTAGTATTTCCAACATTTCCTTCTCATAAATAGCTTTCTGTAAATACTTTCCTTTGATTAGACGACTTTCAAAAGCAATGGGTCTTTATTCTTCCATTAAAACAACACCAATTCCATTTCCTTAGGCATCACATTCCATAATAAAGGATTTTGGGAACTCTGGCGTAGCCAATACCGGTGCTTGGAACATTTCCTCTTTAAGATGTTCAAAGGATTTCATTTCTTCTCGAGTCCAATAAAATGCATCTTTCTTCAGCAATTTTGTTAGAGGTGTTGTTATTCTCCCATAATTCTTAACAAACTTGCGATAATACCCTTTCAACCTGAGAAATCCTCGCAGAAGTTTTATGGATGTGGGGATTTTCCATTCCTTAATGGATTTAATTTTTCTAGGGTCTACCTTAACACCTTCATGAGATACAATATGACCCAAATATTCCACCTGTTTTACTCCAAAGAAACATTTGGAGGTTTTTGCATATAATTGTTTCTCCTCCAATAGTTTGAGCACTCTATCAAAATGTTGAACATGATCCTTCCAAGACTTGTTGTAAATTAATATATCATGAAAAATACTAACACAAATTTTATAAGGAAGGGTTTGAAAATGAAATTCATCAAACCTTGAAATGTAGAAGGTGAATTGGTAAGGCCAAAAGGCATGGCCAAAAATTCATAATGACCCTCATGAGTTCTAAATGTTGTTTTCAGAATGTCTTTAGTCTTCATTCTGATTTGATGATATCTTGAATGAAGGTCCAACTTGGTGAAATAAATTTCTCCATGCAATTCATCCAATAATTCATCAATGACAAGAATGGGAAATTTAACTTTAATAGTGAGCTTGTTGAGCTCCCTATAATCCAGACACATGTGCCATGATCCATCATTCTTGTGCACCAATACTACTAGAGCAAAGAAAGAACTTTGATTAGGTTGAATTACACCAGCCTCTAGCATTTATGTAACCATATGTTCAATTTCACTCTTTTGGGCACAGGGATATCTGTAAGTCCTGATGTCTCAAGGAACACTTCCTGGAATCAAATTAATAGCATGATCATGATCACAAATAGGTGGGAGGCCTTTGGGAGTCTCAAATACATTGGAATAATTGTCCAAGACTTTTTGGAGATCTAGAGAAATAGATAATTTCAAAGTGGGAACCTCTAGCGAACATAATTATGAAATTACTCCACGTTGTTCTTTCTTTATAAGCTTTGTGATGTCGTTAGAGAAGATTATGTTTCCCGGTTTCCCTGTGATACCCCATAATTCAACTTCCTTTCCTTCTAAAAAAATAAAAATTAAAATTAAAAAAAAAATAAAAAATTCAAGAAAATTTCTTGAAAATTAAAAGTTATCGTACCCAAAGATTGTATCCGTTGGACTCCTAGTACAACATCAGTACCACCCATTGGAATGGAAAGAATTGGACTATTCAACACATATTCTCCCATGGATAGCTTGATATTATGGCACTTTCTAGAGCAATTTATGGTTCCTCCATTTGCAACCATCACTTGACACTCTGGTTCTGGATATAGGAAGCAATTCAATTCCTTCACTATCTTACAATGAATAAAATTATGGGTAATACCTGAATCAATCAACACTATTACCTTTTTCTTCTTGATATGTCCTTCTATCTTGATAGTTTGAGGAGTGGTAATTCTGGCCAATGCATTACAATATATGGTCAGATTCATTTCTTCTTTATCTAGGGTTTGTTCATGGTGTGTATCCTCTTATTTTGATGTTTTTTGTTCCTTTTCTTCTTTCTCTTCACAATCTATGTAAAATAATTTCTTCTCAGCACACTTATGACCTTTAGTGTATTTGCTATCACAAATGTAACAAAGACCTTTTGCTCTTTTTAATTCAAATTTTTTGTGGTGTCAACCTTGTAGGTTGTGGAAGGCTAGGGGAAACAACAATTCCATCTTTATAGTTGTGATTGGTAGGCTTCCTTGTTGCCATAATTTTGCTTTCAGTTTTTCTTGCCAACCTGAATACCTTCTCCAATGAATCAGGTTCACAATGGAAAACCTCATGTTGGATGCTATCCCTTAAATTCCCTATGAAAACATCAATCCTATGCTCCTCTGCAGTAACTTTTACCTTTAGATTAAATTTTTGGAAGTCCTCAATGTGCTCCACCATTGAACCCTTCTGTTTGAGATTTATTAATTGGCTAGAAAGGTGTTGCTTTTTGTATCCTCATAATGTGCTACCACTTCTTCCGTAAAAGTTTCCCAACTGATAATTTGTTTATGAGAGCAAAGCCATGGATACCATACAAACTGATTGGGTTCTAAATATAAACTTGCAATGCATACCTTTTGTGTGTTTTTCACATTATGGTGGTGGATATGTGGAAAGGTGGAAAGGTGGTAGAGGAAGTGGGGCCCTCCCATTCTGGTGAATTTTAGTAAAGTTTCAATTTAAATCATGGGGCTTAGGTGGGGACTAAAAGTTAGAAAAGGTAGTTGAATGTGTGCTAAGTGGTTAAGGGAGGGCATGCAATCTTAGTTCATGCCCTATGAGAATTGATGGATATATCTATATATATATATATACATATACACATGTAGGTACTTGACAATAAGGCAAGATAACATAGATAATATCTATATAATGGAATAATAGTTAGAGGCAATTTTAATTAGTTTATAGTATTAAATAATAGAAAAATCAATATGCTTTCATAAAAAATTGCTAATTTTTAAGATATCAACTTGTGGGGCAGTTTTAAGGCCCTAAATGACATTATTGGGTAGCATAAATGATATGGGATCTTTACTTCATAAAACATGCCATGACTATCTAAAAAATCGCACCCAGACTTGGTGTCATCACTCCTCTCATGAGAGCTCTCATAAATGGGTCCCCTCTCTGTCAATTGAATGAGTAAACAATAGTTTAAATATTTTAACATTGATGGGCAATACAAAGTCCGTTGGGATTTTATTTGAATAACATGTATTACAATATTGAATAGTTTAAACCATATGGTATATATGACATATGTTTCAACCATATACATTATATATGGTATATATGTCAATACTTTGGTTCATTGGTTATATTTAACATTTCCAAACAAACCATATAATATAGACCATGCCAACAATATTAATAATTATTGGTTTTTTAACCAACAGATACCATACTATTGACCACAACCCATGAAAATTTTCCCACATGAATAATATGTGGTCCATTGTCATTGATTTTTCGGTTTAAAGGTGCTTATATCGAGATGCTCGGTGATTGGGAAAAGGTATCGGGGTCAACCCTGTTGGACCCCCCATTTTTGGCTTGTGGTTATAACATAATGTTTTAAATATTATTTTCCCACATACTTTGATAATCACTTTATATGGCCCAATGGCTAAGTCATTGGATGACCTCCGAAAGGTCAAGGGTTCAAACCTTGTGGCATCCAACAAATTGGTCTTCAACTCATTTTACCACACTCATGGTGCCACATGGAGGGATCCCATTTGCCTACATCATGCCACCTCAACTGTTTAGTGGACACCATGTCATTGCTGCCACATCGCCTTCGATCACCATGTGACATGTCTAAGCTTGCCACATCATTGCCACATTGTGCCATGTCAGTAATACGAACTGTAAATTCAACACCTTCCACATCATCCTTTGACACTGAATTGGAATTTTTATTTGGTTTGGTCAAAATATTCAAATGGCCATAATTTTTCATAGGGACTCAGCTTGAGGTATTGTTCATGTTGTTGGAAAGGTCTCACCAGGCTCTATGACTTGGTGTCACATTTTCTTAGATTTGAAGACTTTAATTTTTGAGACATTTCGGACCCTCCTAGATCAATCCTCCCAACTAAAGTACTTTTAGACCCAAAAAATTATGTATAGAGATCAAACATGTTTTCTTTGATTTACAACAGAACCCATCACCATTAACTTCGAGAAAGGGATAATAGTTTATGCCACTTTGTACGAGACAGTTCAACACCTTTGAATGGTGAAAATTTGTGCCACTTTATGTGAGAGTCCAACCCCTTTGACTTGGAAAAAGCGAGAACAGTTTATGCCACTTATTCGTGAGAGTTCATTCCTTTTTTATTATTGAAGGAGAACATCTCTTTGTAGGACAAACATTGCCACATGAGTGAGAGTTAAATCCTTGTGTTGAAAAAGAGGATTCTTATTAAATAGAAGGTAATGAAGTGACTACACATTTAATAAGAGCCCAAAGACATATTTGTTATGCAACCAACTCACAAAATAGAAGAAAAGATAGATCAACGACTTCAAAATCAGCCTCTTTGAGGGGGAAACTTCCTTTACATTACAAAAATGAACAATTTTTGGATAATACAAATGACAAGACCTCCTTTCTGTATATAGGAGTCTAAGAGGTCACAATATAATCAGAGATGACATAAAAATAATAATGTAAGGGCACAACAATAACAATAGTGCGCTTCTATGGGGCACAATAATAACAATATGGGGACAACATGGGCACAACAATAACAATAAGGGGCTACAATGATAATAATAATAAGGGAATACACTAGTATTATAAGGACCTAACATGCCCCTCTCCTTGAAAAAAGTGTTGTCCTCAATGCTTGAGTAGTTCTGGATGCTTCTATATAAAATTCTCATCCTCCCATGTGGAATCTTTAGCAGGTAAGTTCTTCCACTTGATGAGATACTCTGAAATTGATCAATTTCGTAGCTATCAAGTTCTTGTTTCAGTCACTGCTTCAGTTTCCAATATGATTTTTCCTTCCTCGTCAAGTTCTGGAAATATCGTTTGAACTGGGAGCTTGTCACCTATAACCTTCTTTAAGCATGAAACATGGAAAACTAGGTGCATTTGGGAAGATGCAGGAAGTTCGAATTTGTATGCCACAGTGTCAATCTTTTGCAACACCTTGTACGGACCATAATACTTTGGTGATAATTTATTATCCTTCTTGACTTGTCTGAGGGACATTTGTTTATATGGTTATAGTCATAGAAATACCTAGTCACCTACATCAAAACTTCTTTCGCTATGATGTTGATTTGCCTATTGTTTCATTCTATTCTGCACCAAAGTTAGGTTATCCTTTAAGAGTTGGAGAACTTTATGTTGATGCTCGATGTGATATTCCACTGGTTGAACCTTAGAATTTTCTCTTAAATATGATGTGATGGAGGGTGGAAGATATCCATAAAGTGCCATAAATGGGGTCAATTTTACTATAGTATGGAAGGAAGTGTTATACCAACATTCAGCCAGAGGAAACCATTTGACCCATTGTGTGTGTTTATCAAATACAAAGCAACAAAGATATCATTCCAAACATTTTTTTCACTACCTCAGTTTCCCATAAGATTGAGGATGATAAGATGAGATATGAGATAACTGAGTACTGAGACAAGAAAATAATTATGTCCAAAAATTTCCACTGAAAATAGGATCTTTATCGCTTACAATACTCCTTGGGTTTTCATGTAGCTTTTGAATTGTTTCCACAAATGCAGTAGCAACTATATTGGATTTAAATGGATGAGATAATGTACAAAAGTGTTCATACTTGGTAAGTCTATCAACTACCACCATGCTGACACTCTTTCCTTCGAACTTGGGTAAACCTATGATAAAATCCTTTGAAACCTCCTCCCAACGTTGACTTAGAATGGATAAAGGTTGTAATAGACCTAAGGTCTTAATTGTCTCAACCTTATTTTTTTGGCAAGCCAAACATTCCGCCACAAAATTTTGAATATCAGATTTAAGGCCATCCCAAAAGAAATCCTTCTTAACCCCGTGGTAAGTTTTTAAAAACCTTGAATGCCCTCCTAAGGGATAGGTGTCAATTCTAGAAGAATCTTTTGTTTTCTTCAGGAATTATTATAGATGTATAAGATATCTTTGTACCATAACGAATCTTTTTCCAGCTAAATGTATCAGATGTACTGGGATATTACTGCAATTTTTGAATGAATTCCCACACTTCTTCATCATTCCTCCATTCATCCCTTGCTTTGTTTATTCAATCTAGTTGGATAATAGAAATGGCACAAAGAAATGCTTCCACATCCTCATCCTTTCTTGAGAGTGCATATGCAACAACATTTTGCTTCCCTTTTTCTTCGATGATTTCAAAGTCATAACCCAACATATTTGTGACCCATTTTTGCTGCTCTTCTGAAGATAATATTTGTTCTAAAATGAATTTAAGACTATCATGATCTATTTTTACCTTGAAGTTTCTTCCCATTAGGTAAGGTCGTCATTTCTTAAGTGCATGTAGCATCTCCACCATTTCCTTCTTATAAATAACTTTGTGTAAATACTTTCCTTTGATTGGATGACTTTCGGAAGCAATGGGTCTTTCTTCTTGCATTAAAACAGCACCAATTCCATTTCCTAAGGCATCATATTCCACAATAAAGGTTTTTTTGAAGTCTGGCGTAGCTAAGACCAGTGCTTGGCACATTGCCTCTTTAAGATGTTCAAAGGCTTTCGTTGCTTTTGGAGTCCAAGAAAATGCATCTTTCTTCAATAATGTTGTTAGAGGTGTTGTTATTCTCCCATAATTCTTAACAAACTTGTGATAATACCTTGTCAACCCGAGAAATCCTTGCAGATGCTTTATGGATGTGGGGACTTTCATTCCTTAATGGATTTAATTTTGTTAGGGTCTACCTTAACACCTTCATGAGATACAATATGACCCAAATATTCCACCTCTTGTGCTCCAAAGAAACATTTGGAGGATTTTGCATATAATTATTTCTCCTCCAATAGTTTGAGCACTCTATAAACATGTTAAACATGACCCTTCCAAGACTTGTTGTAGATTAGTATATCGTAAAAAATTACCAACACAAATTTTCTAAGGAAGGTTTTGAAAACGGAATTCATCAAACCTTGAAATGTAGAAGGTGAATTGGTAAGACCAAAAGGCGTGACCAAAAATTCATAATGACCCTCATGAGTTCTAAATGTTGTTTTCACAATGTCTTCAGTCTTCATTCTAATTTGATGATAACTTGAACGAAGGTCCAACTTGGTGAAATAAATTTCTCCATGTAGTTCATCCAAAAATTCATCAATGATAGGAATGGGAAATTTATATTTAATAGTGAGCTTGTTGAGCTCCCTATAATCCAGACACATACACCATGATCCATCCTTCTTGTTCACCAATACTACTAGAGTAGAGAAAGAACTTTGACTAGGTTGAATTATACCAGCCTCTAGCATTTCTACAACCATACGTTCAATTTCGCTCTTTTGGGCATAAGGATATTTGTAAGGCTGATGTTTCGAGGAACACTTCCTGGAATCAAATGAATAGCATGATCATGATCGCAAATAGGTGGGATGCCTTTGGGTATCTCAAATACCTTGGAATGATTGTCGACGACATTTTGGAGATCTGGAAAAATAGATTATTTCAATGTGGGAACCTCTAGCAAACATATTGGTGCAATTACGCCACATTGTTATTCCTTTAGAAGCTTTGTCATGTTGTTGTAGTTGATTATCTTTCTCGGTTTCCCTACAATGCCCCTTAATTCAACTTCCTTTTCTTTTGAAAAAAATTCAAGAAAATTTCTTGAAAATTAAAAGTTATTGTACCCAAAGATTGTAGCCATTTGACTCCTAGTACAATATCAACACCACCCATTGGAATGGAAAGCATTGGACTATTCAACACATATTCTCCCATGGATAGTTTGATATTATGGCACTTTCCAAAGCATTTATGGTTCCTCCATTTACAACAATCACTTGACACTCTGGTGTTGGATATAGGAAGAAATTCAATTCCTTCGTTATCTTATAATGAATAAAATTATGGGTACTACCCGAATCAATCAACACTATTACCTTTTTCTTCTTGATATATCCTTCTATCTTGATATTTTTAGGAGTGGTAATTCTGGCCAATGCATTACAAGATATGGTTGGATTCATTTCTTCTTTCTCTAGGGTTTGTTCATGGTGTGTATCCTCTTCTTTTGATATTTCTTGTTCCTTTTATTCTTCCTCTTCACAATCTATGTAAAATAATTTCTTCTCAACACACTTATGACCTTTAGTGTATTTGCTATCACAACTGTAACAGAGCCCTTTTGCTCCATTTCTCCAAATTTTTGTGGTGTCAACCTTGTAGGTTGTGGAAGGCTAGGGGCAACAACACTTTCATCTTTATAGTTGTGATTGGTAGGCTTCCTTGTTGCCATAATTTTGCTTTCAATTTTTCTTGCCAATCTGAATGCCTTCTCCAATGAATCAGGTTCCCAAAGGTAAACCTCATGTTGGATGTTGTTCTTTAAAATCCCTATGAACACATCAATCCTATGCTCCTCTGCAATATTTGTTACCCTTAGATTTAATTTTTGGAAGTCCTCAATGTGCTTCACCATTGAACCCTTTTGTTTGAGATTTATCAATTAGCTAAAAAAGGTGTTGATTTTTGTATCCTCATAATGTGCTATCATTTCTTCTATAAAAATTGCCCACGTGATAATTTTTTTACAAGAGAAAAGCCAACGATACCATACAAACTGATTGGGTTCCAAATATAAAGTAACAATGTGTACCTTTTGTGTATTTTGCACATTATGGAGATCTAAATATTGCTCCATCTATAGTATCCATGTTACGGGATCCTTTCCATCAAACTTCCTCATATCGATCTTTGGAATATGGTGGGTATCCAATCCAATATTAGAGTTTATGAAATCATGAATAACATTTCTTTTGTTCTCACTATGACTTTCCTCTACTACCTTTTCTCCATTATGAAGCATTTCTTGTAGCAACTTTTCCAAACCTCCTTTCAAACCTTCAATGTCTTTCTTCAAATATTCAATGTTTAATTCTAAACCATCCATCTTAGCTTCCACGCCATTCATCTTAGCTTCCAAGCCTTTTCTTTAAACCATCCATCTTAGTTTCTGTTACTTTTTGTGAGAGTGAAATTTTTTGAACTTGCTCTGATAATTTTGATATATCATGTTGCATTTCTTCCTCTTCTTCATGATTCATTCTAAATATTTCATGTTGCTTACTAGGTGTTTCCATTTTCTTTCTTTGGGGCATCAATTAATGATAATTATGATTCACTATGCCCTTTGAATTCCTTCAAACTAATTTTTCAAACCAAACTTACACAAATTTTTAAAAATACTACACACCTTTTTTCACTTTGTAGGAGCTTGCTATTGAATCTATTGTATCTATGTACTTTCAGATCTCCAAGGTCTGAAATTGCGTCCTGCGGTAGCCCTATGAGTCCTATTTCCAACCCCACAAGTATGATGAAGATTGGATTCTCCAAAAAGAGTTATTCCAAATCTCCCATGATGACCTGATTATAGACTGGTTTAGTATAGAGAACTTGTACAAAGTGCCACGTGTCACTTTTTCGACCTTCGACCAAGAAATGATATACAGAAAACTAAATTCCATTTTCTTTCTATATCTTTTTACAAAATTTCAAGCAGCGAAACCCTAGAATCCAAAGCTCTGATACCAAATGTTATGCAACTAGCTCACAAAATAGAAGAAAATATAGATCAACAACTTCAAAATAAGCCTCTTCGAGGGGGAAATCTCCTTTACATTACACAAATGAATAATTCTTGGATGATATAAATGACAAGACCTCCTTTCTATGTATAGGTGTCTAAGGGGTCACAATATAATTAAAGCAGACATAACAATAATAATGTAATGGCACAACAATAACAATAGTGGGCTTCTATGGGGCATAATAATAACAATATGGGGACAAAATAGGCACAAAAATAACAATAAGGGGATACAATGATTATAATAATAAGGGAATACATTGGTATTATAGGGACCTAATAGTACCTCACATATTGTGGGTGAAATTCGTTATCAGTTATTGTGCATTTTGTCTATATTATCATTTTTCATGTATTTCTTCTTCATGTGTGTTGTAATTATGATTATTGCATGCTATTTATGTAGTTTGTTTTAAATTCATCGAAGTAAATATTCTATATTAAAAAATCCATGGTAACTATGTGTATTATTGATAAACATTGTGTTTATAGCTTAAATAAAATATCTTAGAGAGAACTTTCCAATGACATATTACAACTGCAAAATAGTGTAAATATGAGGGGGTTATGACTAAAAAAATATAGGAAAAAATAAGGTATAATTTCACTTATAGGAGGTGAAAATCCAGAACCAAAGCTCATATTGGGACAAAAAAGTAGCCAATAGAAATATCTTGCTCAAAAGAACACAACCATGGAGCTGGATTTCAAATTTGGCTGGAAAGAAATCTAGGAAACTAGTAGAAGATTTTTGTAGCAGAATAAGGAAAATTGGCCAAAAGTTTCACAAGCCATAACTTCAGCCTAGGAGTTGGGTTTGGGAAAACAAGTAATCAATAAAAAACTATTGAGGAGGAGAATAAACTTGTTAGCACAAAATTTTAGTTTGGGATAAGGAATTTCTCAAGAAATTAAAAGAAGGTTGTCATGACCTATAGGACCATACTTAACATGAGGACCAGAAGTATGGTAGATGCCCAGGGGTCCTATAGTTATGAAGAGGAGGTTAGAGGTATGAATGGTAGCATGGGTAATGTTAAGACAAATTTAAATGGACATGCTCATCTGCAAGGTTGATAATGAAAGGTTGATGAAGGAACAAAAGCAAATTAATACTTAGGTTTTACAAAGCTTACACGCTTTATAGAAGAGAATGGACAAGAATTTTGATTGAAGGCAAGTACAGGAACATGATTCACAAGTTTGGTAGAAGATGTTGGAAATTCAAGGCATTCTAGGAGTGTTGTTAGGCAACAACATCACTCACCAAGATATTCAACCAAGAGATCCTATGGTTCCTTAAAATCTAGGAGTAGTGTAAGCATATCACAAGTTAAACAAAAAATAAGGAAAAGTAACTTGGATGAGTTGTAAGGAGAGCTCAAGAATATTGAACCTCCTACATTTGATGGTGAGCATAAGAAGGGAGAGGAAGTTGAAGCTTTGTTATTAGAGATAAGAAAGTGCCTCTAATTATATAATTACTCATCCAACTTAGAAACAAAAATTGCAGCTTACCATCTGAAGGGAAAACAAACTTTGTTGTGAAATAACTCAAGGAATTCAAACACTTAGATGAGAAGAATATATCTTAGAGGAAATTTAAAAAATAATTTCAAAGGAAGTACTTTTTAGAACTTTATTATGAAAGGAAAATGCAAATTTTCTTTGAACTGGAGCTAGGGAGTATGAAAATGGAGGAATATGGAATAAAATTCATTTAAATATTGAGGTATGTTGCTTTTATGAAGGATGAAAAAATATAAATATAAATATTTGTAAGTGGGATTCCATCATTATACGACGAAAAAATTAAATTTGATGAGCCCAAGAAATTGGTTGAAACTATGAGGAAGGAAGAGTACATTTATGAGTAGGGTAAAAATAAACCAACCTTCTAGAAAACATGGGATGAAAAGAAGAGAGCCAAGATGGAGCAAAGGAAGAAGGGATATAAACCTTCATTTTTCAAGATAAATTCCCAATAAAATCAGCAAAATCGGCCAATCTAATGTGAACCAAGCGGATTTGATTCATTAGGCAGAAGATTAAGATTTTATCCCATCCAGTGTTGGGGTTGTGAAGGAGAAGACATGTACAAAGACTTCTTTCATAAAGGAGAAAAAATGAGGATTGTACACCACATTCAAGGAACTGATATAGTGGAGGACATGGAAAAATCATGCCCAAATTTTTTGCAGCATTAGACAATAGGCAAGTTGATTTCCAGGATCATATGATTGAATTCAAAGGTAAGATAAATAACCATGCCATTTCAAATTTAATTGATTTTGGAACTATTCATTGTTATCTTAATCCTAAGCTCATTGAAATTTTTAATTTAAAGAGAACCAAGCATGGTAGGACTTGGTTATTTCAATAGCTATAGGGGCTAAGAGAAGGATAATTGAACTAGTGAAGGAATTTCAAAATAACATGAAATGGTTGAGCACAATTTCATATTTGAACACCATGTCTTGGTATCATATGATTGTCTAATTGGTATGAATTGGTTTAAAAAACATTATGTAGTCCTAGATTGTTATAGTGAGGCATTCACTTGACTTGATGAATAATGGTAGCAAAGATAATTATAAGGGATTCCAAGGCCATTTTTTGCTAGAGAGATATCAACCATGAAATTGAAGAAAAAAATTAAGAAAGGGTGCCAAATTTATGTAGCTCACATGGAAGAGGAAACCAAGGACAAGGTATCGAGCATTGAAGATCATTGGGTACTTAAGGAATTTAAAGATGTATTTGCTGGAATAACTAGATTCACGACCTAAAAAGGACATTAACTTTTCATAGATGGATTTGACCCATTGTCTGAGACACCATACAAGATGACCAGAGCCTAATTTAAGGAGTTACAAATGAAGTTGGAAGAACATTTGAAGAAGGGGTACATACACCTAATTGTGTCACCTTATGGTGTCCCATTAATCATGTTAAAAGGAAATATGGTACACAAAGGTTGTGTATTGATTTGAAAAAACTAAATAAGGTAATAATGAAGAACAAGTATCAGTTTCCAAGGAAAGATGACTTATTTTATCAACTAAGTGGAGATAATGTGTTCTCTAAGATTGATTTGAGCTCAGGGTACATTCAGGTAAGGATTAAGGAGGAGGACATCAACAAGATGACAATCAAAAATTGATATGGACAATTAAGATTTTGTGGTGGCACCATTTGTATTATCTAATGCACTCGATGTTTTCATGTGCCCCACAAATCGGATTTTATAGAATTATTTGGATAAGTTTCCATTATCTTTTTGGAAGACATCCTCGTGTATTCCAAATATGAATATGAGCATGAGTATCATTTCAGAATGGTGTTGCAGGTACTTAGAGAACATCACCTATATGTCAAGATGAATAAATGTTTATTTTACCAAAATAATATTCATTATTTGGGTTATATCATCTCAAAGGAAAGGGTGGTAGTAGATAGATAGTATTAAGGCAATTAGGGAGTTGCCAACACCCAAAACTATGATAGAGGTAAGATCCTTTATGGGACTAGAAAGCTACTATAGGAGGTTTATTGAATAGTTCTCAAAAATAGTGCATGTTATCACTTATTTGCAAAATAAGGGTGTGAAATTTGAGTGGTCTCACAAATGTGAAGATATATTCCAACATTTAAAAATGTTAATAAAATGCACACCAATATTAAGGATAATTAATCCAAATGAATATTTCATTGTGTGCATTGATACATGTAAGGAGGGTCTTGGAGGATCCCTAATGCAAACTGGGCATGTAATATGTTATGAGCCAAGGAAGTTAAAGGAGCATGGGTAGAATTATGCCATTCATGATTTGGATTTAGAAGCGATTATACATACCTTGAAAATGTGGAGGCATTACCTCAGCGGGGGAATATTTGAATAAAGAGAAGATCACATTGGTTTGAAGCACTTGTTTGGACAACTAAATTTAAATGCCAAAAAAAATAGATGGTTGGAATCTATAACTAATTATGTCTTTGAAATAAATAATATGAAATGTAAGGAGAATAAGATGGTTGATGCACTCAGTAAAAGGGTGCATAAAATGCATCCTACAACCATAAATGTATGAAAATCTAATTTAAAAGTCATAATGTTAGAGGCTAAAAATTTCAAACAACAATACTTGAAAATAAAAGAAGAGCTAAAGAAAAATAATTAAATCAAAGTACAAGAATTATGAGCTAAAACAAGATGGAATTCTCATGTACAAAGGAAGAAATTATGAGCCAAATTCTTATGGGTTGAAAGGTATAGTGTTGAATAAGATGCACAAGGTACCTTATGTTGGACACCCAAGGTGCCAATTGATAATTTCAGAAGTCAAGTAACAATATTTTTGGCCAGGTTTGGAAACAGAGGTGGTTAATTGTATAGTCGGGCATTTAGGGTGCCACAACGTTAAGGTTGTGGATATACATCTAGTTAAATTACTATATCCAATACACATTCCTGAGTGTAAATGGGAAATTATCTTTATTGATCCTATTACATATCTTCCCAAGACTATGAGGTAGCATGATTCCATCATGGTTGTGGTGGATAATCTGACTAGGGTTTCCCATTTCATTCCAATGAAGTTAACACATAAGGCAATGAATGTTACTAAAATCTATATGAAAGAAATTACCAAGATAGAGGGTGTACCAAAGGCAATTATTTCATACAATGATGTGCAATTTACATCAAACTTTTGGACATGTTTATTCCTTCAATTCGTAGCCAACCTAAGTTTTAGTATAGCATACCATCTATATTCAAATGGAAAAATAAAAATATTCTATGAGGTGATTAAAGATATGTTAAGACTGTATGTGATGGTCACACCATCGAAATGAAAAGAATATTTACATTTGGTAGAGTTTGCATATAATAATGAGTACCAAACATATTTGAAGATGAATCCATTTGAGGCCTTGTATGGCAACAAATGCAACACACCTATGAGTTGGGACAACCCAATGGATAGGCCCATTGTTGGGCCAAACTTTCTCAAGGAAATGCAAGAGTACGTAGTAAAAATCAAGTAGAACTTGATGGATGCCCAATATAGATAGAAAACCTATGCAAATAAGAACATGATAAATAATGAATTTATAGTTGGTGGCCATTTCTTCTTGAGAGTGAAACCAAAGAAAATTTTGTTGAAATTGGGTGGCAATGCAAAGTTAGAAGCTAGATTTTGTGGACCATTTGAAATCCTAGAGAGGATTATCCCAATTTCATATAGGGTTGCATCACCAGCATCCATGCATTTTCATAATCTGTTTTATATTTCATTACTTAAAAAGTATGTTCTTAATGTTAATCGTGTAATTAACTAGAATATGACTTAGGTGGAACCTGAGGGAGACTTTTAGGTCTAGCCAATGGGAATTTTGGATTAGAAGGTTGATGTGTGCTAGATTTGAACCATCACCTTAGTAAAGTTGCAGTGGACAATTTTTGGTCCTAAGGATGCCACATGGGAGTATGAAGGTGTCACGAGGGAAAAGTACCCTCATATTTTTGAATAATTTTGTTTTTATATGCGTGTGTGTGTGTGTGTGCATTTAATTCACTGAGGACAATGCATAAATAATGGGTATGGGAATGTAGCATGCCTAGGATGACCCTTGTTTTTGATGTACATATCATGTTTAAGTTGGTGATACGAGGACTACTATAGGGCCAGTGTTCCCATATACATATGTGTTTTAGGAAAGTGTGTCTATGTTTATATGTTTTGAGGCCAAAGAACCTAGTTTTGTAAAAGTGAAACCACATGCATATTAGTAAGATAAACCACTACCATAGAACAAGTTAGACAAGAGAGTGTGGGGAGTATAAGACTCCAAAAGTGAAAAGGGTGGGGTAAAGGATAAATTATGAATGGTTTAAGCTTAGTGGCTAAGTTATTATTAAAGTAAGACTATGTTAAAAACTGCACATGTTTTATGCTAAGTCTATAGAGTGACTTCGGGGAGTGTCGTGTGTCAAAAGGGGGACATGCACATAAAGTGAGTGTTTTAGTTTCATCTATGGACATGACATTATTTTCATACTAGGGACAGGAGCGTGGGACTCCTTGGAAGGGAAGCAAGAATGACCCTGTGACATGATGGAACTTGGTAAAATCTTAGGAGATTTCTAGAAAATGGGATGGGTTTCCTTGATGAGAGTTTAGAGAGGTACCTTGTAACCCTTAAGGGCAATTAGAATTCCTGGGAAACCATAGGGATTTGAAACATCCCCAGTTGGCCAAATTGGAGACCATGGAAGGGTAGTGGCATAACCTAATGAACTATGGGTGCAAAGAAGAGGGTGTACTACCTAGGTTGTGGGGTTGATGGGGGATGTGAGACTCTTGGGAGGAGATTGTTGGGTTGGTACCTTGGTCTAGTTATGATGGTATTGGTTATGCACTTGGATTTAGCTATTTTCCATGTGGAGTAAATGCCCCAACTTGGGGGTGACCCATTATTGAGAGGTTATGAGAAATATTCTCTATGGCAAGGTGGAGTGTCTAAGGTTTTAGAGCTAGTCGTTGCTTCCTTTAAACAAATCTCTTCAATTTACCATTAACTTTTAATTCTATTTAACAAATTCCAACACTCATTTCTTTCAGAGAAATATTTATGTGTACATGATGATGGCTGGAATATCCCATTAAGGGAATTTTGAGGTCTAAAATGGGCCTCCTAAGGAAAATAATAAAATAAGAGATGATTTTTTAAAGGAAAAGAAATAAAACTATTTTTTTCTATTATATTTTCTACTTATCTCCTTATGGTTTTACTCAAATTTAAGTGTGGGAAATCGTTGGATGTGAAATAGATTCCACACTCAATGATATACATTCTACATATTCTTTAGTAGATCCACACTAAGAAAAATTGAAAATACATGGAAAAACATGTTTCTTGAAAAAAAATATTTTTTCATGTATTTTCCATTTTTCTTGGTGTAGGTCTACTCAAATAGCATGTATAGGGGATACTCATTGGGTGAGGAATTTAATTTTTCATCCAATAAGTTCCCACACTTGAAATTTGAGTAAATCCTATAAAGATATAAGTTGAAAACATGATTAAAAAAACTATTTTTCTTCTTTTGCCTCCAAAAATATATAACCCTGGGGATGAATTCATCATCTTGAATCTTATTGGTTCTTGAAATTTTGATTTTGTTAGAATATTTTTCATTTTGAGGCCCATTTTTAACCTCAAAATTCCCCTGGTGACCCAAAACCTCAGACATTCCCTATGATCTACACAATTATTTCCAAAAGAAATTTTTTCAGCAACATTTAATGTTTATGTTTAAATGATTCCACTATAATTATACATGTACTTGTCATGTGTTGTATGTGAATATCAATGAAATGGATGTTATTATGTGATTACATTCTTGTATATGAGTGCATTGTATGATAGAATGCACTAGCCATGTTTGACCAATTACTACAGAAAATGGAATGAAAGGAAACATTGTGGAAAAAATCAAGTTATAAGGGTGTCAAAAAACCATAACTAAGAAAAAATCATGGTATCAAATACTCACCAAATCAACAAAGGAAGAATGAGGACAAACCCTAAGATTTTTCCTCCCTAGTGATAAAGTTATTCCTTAATGGATTTACCTTGCAAGGTTTGTAAAGAACTTGAGCATTCCACATTTAATCTCCATGAACCAAACTAAAATCAGGTAGGAAAATATTCAAGCATTGACAACATTCATCCACAAAGAAATAACCCTTAACACCATAAATTTTCCAAGAAGATATATCAATTAAGCTCCAAATAGAAAGAGCCCTTCAAGATCCAACCATCAATACAAACGAGGAAGTGGATCTTCTTGTTACATAGAATTTTTCTAAACTTTTTTTACAATAAGATAATGACATATCATGTGCTTCCTTATATTTAGCCTAAAAAATCAAAATTACAACTAAGCACTTTATCACAACAATGAAATAAAAGTAGTCAAGCCACATGTACAATGAATAAGATGAAGCAAAGCCCGAAAAGAGATCCTCTACTCTAAGAAAGGTTCATGATTCCCTCAAGATGACATGTATAGCTCTCAAAAGCCTCCAAAACTTGTTTAGGTTCTCCACAAACTTTTCCAAAGATATAAATCAACTCCTCAAGGCATCACCCAAGTGGACACATGGGACACTAAGATAAATTTGTCCAAATTATGCATAATACCCTCCAAAAGGTGGAAATTCAGTGTAGAATTTTGATATTCCATTGAAGAAGGGTGGTCCAAGCCTCATAACATGGTGACGTGACCTCCCATATAAGAAATATCACAAACTTTATCCTCCAAGTGTTGAAAACCTCATGAAATGGACAAAAACGGCTCCAAAATGTGGTCAATCCCTCTAAATGTGGTCAAAGATCCTCATAAAGTGGCTCCATTGAGTAACCATGTATTCATTTCAAATTTAATATCCTCCATAAGTAAAATAAGACACCCCTACACATTAAATCATGCCACAGTGTAACACCTTTATGTTAACTCCTAATTTTGCAATGTTAAATAATGGCTACAATTGTGAATAAATTTTAATATTTTCTATGTATTGAAGAGTGGGGCAATAGATCCATAATATAAGGGAAAATAGTGAGTGGTGTTGGCTAGGACCACCTAACATCTAGCTCAAAATTATGGGTAGAGGAGATGCCCATGTTACCCGTTTCCATGACATGAAGGGGAGGGGAAGTGAATAGTTTTGTGGGGGCACAAAGAGCCAAAAGAAAAAGAGGTGGATGTGAGAAAAAACATAATTCATTTGAACAACATAATGCCAAACCAACAGTGTGTGCGAGAATAGGCAAGACAAACACAGTGTGAGAAAATACTGGAGAGAGAATGAGTTTTGCAGCACAAGAGAATGAATGTAGAGCACTAGAGGAATCTGATTGAGGTTAGTGTGATTTTTGGAAAATATAACTAGTTTTAGTCTTCATAATTATCATTTTACTCATTTCATTATGTATATCATATGTAACAAGTAAAATAAGAAATAAAAATATTATTTTCAAGCATGGGTTTCATGCTCCATTTGATTGACCAATTAGGTCAAGCATACATCTTATGCTTCTAAGGTTTTTCAAGTCAAAATAATACTTGTCATGAGTCAAGAGAGTCATTATTATATGTAAAAGACCCAATTGGGCAAGTTGTAACATATAAAATATATAATTTTTGTGTTTAGAAAGGTTATTTTGACCTCCAAGAACAAGTCAGCCCTACTAGTTAAATTCGGCCTAGTAGAGGCCTAATTCGACCTCATGAGAGGCATATATATATAATGGATTTTGACGTCATTACCATATATACATCAAAAAGTTCAAACTGCACAAGAAAGAGAAGAAAAGAAGAGCGAAAGTCAAAAAAGGAAGTCAAAGTCAAGGAAGAATCAAGAATTTGAGTTTTCGGCCTACTTCTCTCTCACACATGCAAAATGTTGAAATTGCAAGAAATTTGATACTGCTAATGAAATTGAACTGAAATCAAGAGACATAAATTTCTTCTACTATTGTGCAGAAAGGAAAATACATGATAGAAATGCATGCAATAACATGCAACCATTAAAACACAAGGAATGCAATTATTTTACAAGGGAACCCAACTGGGAATAACCCCTTCGCTGCTTTGCATTATTTCAGATGAGAATATGGATCAATTGCAATGATTGCTTCACACGTGAAGCACACCCTACACTGCAATTCTGATCTCCTACTAACTAACCTTCTCTGACCAACACTTTTCCAAAATAGGCCTTGACCTTCCTCCTATTTCCTTGTGAAAACCTTGAGCAAATTAGCCCCTAAAAAGTAGGATAACTCCCTATTTCCATGTGAAAATACTGAAGGAATTGATCACCTACTCCATACAATAATTGTACACTGGACTAGTATACAATTTATAATTACAATAATGTCCTTTCCTTCACTCAAACTAGGCAATTTCAATTCCATGCATGACTGGGACTATTTTTAGTAAATTGACTAGTTAATTGAGAGATTAGTGAGTTAACAACTATTATAACTACTCAACTAAACTCCTACTGACCCTAGTAATGCCTAGAGCTCATATAACTGAGTTTAACCAACAATAACTCCACTATATTGCTATATTTTAGCAATCAACCCATGCACAACTCTACTTCTAGCCTACAAACTTGAATTTAGTGATTTAACTAGGAGAAAAGGCCATGCCACTCTAGCTAATGTCAATCTAAGTCATCCTACTGATGTGGAAAATCGAATTTCTCCTTTTGACTAAGGAAAAATTAGGATTTTGGGGAAGTTGTTGTAGGGGCTAAGATTTTTGAAATCATTGCAGGTCCAAAATTCTGTGACTGGGGGCTGAAAATCTGAGTTTGGAGCAGATTTGATGGGTTTAACTTAAGTTGACTTTAACTCATTGAAAAATAATTTCTTGGAGGGTTGACTTCGTGGTTGGAGGAGGTTTTGGTCTTGTTTATTGAGTCTTAGATTTCTCATTTGAATTGATTCTATAAGAAGAGAAACATTTATTTCTGGGTTTTCCCCTTGGAGGGGTTTTTCCTTGGCTTGGAGCCTACATCTTGTGTTCATTATTTTCCGTGATCTTCATTATTTATGGTTTGGTAATTTTTTGATGAAAATAACATAATAAGAACAAGAATAATAATTTGATAATAAGAATAAGTTAATATAGCATCACAAGCAATTATCAAGTAAGATAAATCACCCTAAGTGTTTCCCTATTGATTTCTCAACATGGTATGAAAGTTAAGGTGAAGGAAGAGGCAGTTGGAAAATCACTCTTAAGAACATAAGAGGAAGACATTTGTTCTAGTAACCTTAGAAGAATATAAGAAAGGACGCAATCAAGGATACAAGGAAGAACATAATAAAGTTTATAAGGAAGGCTACTAAATTTGAAGGCTTTTAAGTACAAGAGAACATCTTGGGAAAGGACATTTTGAAGACCCTTAATTACAAGAAAGCATCTTGGGAAAGGGAATCAATCTCTCTTTCTATCTTGGAATATCTCCTTGTGAATATTGGAAGACATCTTTGAAGAAGTAACAAGTATCTTGGTACCATCTTTGAACTAAGCTTGAATAATTTTCAAAGCACCTTGGGAGTATCATTAAACCAAGCTTGAAAGGATACCATTGAAGAAATCTTGAGGGCATCAAGGAGATCTCATCTTCAAGTAAGTCTATATCTTTACAAGTGTCATATTGCTCTTCATGTCTCAAGCTACAAATCAAATGACTTCATTCTATAAGGAAAGAAACAAGCTTGAAGGGACATCAAACTTCCAAGAATTGAAGAAGAGGATAGACCTAATACTCATAGAGAATGATGTCATGGACTATGTTCAAGGAAAATTTGTAGAACTAGACAAAAGAAAAATCCAAGAATGGAACAAGTACTTTAAGGAAGAAATAAGGGCTCAAAGGATCCTCATTGAATCTATCAAGGATAATCTTATTCCATTTGTTGCATAAATGAGAAAATCAAAAGATATATGCCAAAGGTTGACAAAATTATATGCAGTTAGCACTTTAGGACAAAGATATCTTTGAGGAGTCGATTATACAAGATAAGACTATCATTTGATGAAGACATATTTTCATATCTTGTAAATATATCACAACTTAAGGATAAACTTGTATCTCTTGGTGAAGTTGTTTCAAATATAGAATTGATAACTTGTATACTTAATGTTCTACCCCTTGAATGGAGCAGTTTTATAACTAGCATTTACTCAAGGAAAGACACTCCAAGTTTCGATGAACTATGGTCTCAATGAATTCTAGAAGAGACTAGATTGAAGGCAAAGGATGATATCAAACCTATTGGAAATTCTCAAGCCTTTACTGATAAAGTAAAGAAGAAGAAGAAAGGGAAGTTTGAAAATTTGAACCTCGTCAAAAGGAAAAATTAGATATATCCAAAGTACAATGCTTTGGATGTAATGAGTATGGACATTTCAAAAGGGATTGTCCTAAAAGTCCTCAAAATAAGATGAAGAAAAGAAAGGAAAGGGATGGAGCTCACATGGAATAAGATAATAATGAACCTAATAATACGCCTAGGGATGAAGATCCCAAGGATCTCTATTATTGAGAAACTACATCTCTTTTAGGTTGTACTATTTGTTTTATTAGTAGAAGGTAGTTAGAGTAAATCATGCAGATACATTAGTAGAAGAAGTCTTGATTATGGCATCATAAGAAGCATATGGATTCAGTAGTGTTCAAATGTACATAATTCGGTTGCATTAAAATCAGTCATCTAACAAAGAAAAGGGTAGAAAATTTTGGACCTATTCATGAAACAACATTTTAACATCATGTCATGGCAAGAAAGGATCACAAAGATTCTCTACAAGAAAACAATTGTGAGGATATTCTTCAATATGTAGAAGAATATTCATTATAACATGGAAAGAGTACACTATACTCAAGGATTATGGAAGAAAGATTCCTAGAAGTTTGCTGGAGCAATTGAAGCATGAAGGAAATATTACCTACAAGATGAGAAGAAGTTTGTTCTAAAGGAATTGGATTGGATGACTGTTTGAAGAAAAAGGTATGCATGTTTTAGTTTTTCATTAGAAAAGTAAATACATGTTTTTAGAATTATTGTAGGAAGTGTTGGTTGTAGAAATATGCTTGGTAGCATGAGCATGGTATGTTTTGGATAAATTTTGGGACTCTTCTGGTAGAAGTCATGATAGATGAGAATGAAGATAGAGAACAACATTCGATATGGTCTCTTGAAGTATGAAAGACTAACAATTTCAAAGGAAGTTGTAGAAACTCTGATAGACATGACATTGAAACTTGTTTGGTTCATTATATGAAGAATTCTTGTTGATGAATGATTGAAAGACTAGAAGCATGGAAAATATTCTAGCATGAAGATGGACCATACTAAAGGATGTTGACATAAGAAAAAGAAACTAGAAGAAACATGGCATATTGAAAAAAGGCTATCATGACATGGTAACTTTGATATTGATCTAGTATTGATGGTTTGGTTGGGATATGACTTTTCTACCTGAAAATATATGTTACAGGAATACATATGATAGTTTGGAACTATTTTGCTTCAACTCAATTCGAAAAATACATGGATTAAGTGGATATGGCTTGAAAGAATATATAGCAGAAATGTGGTAAATGTACATAGCACATTGACAGGAAAAGTAGCAAGTCTCGAGATAGCCTGATGGTCATGTTTTAATGATGAAGAAGATCACTTTCCTGATGTTTAGAGGGAGCTATGTCTAAGATCTATGTTGATTAGTTTGAGAAGATAATATTGATGATCATCGATGATTTTAGGGAAGTGATTTGGAAATGGATAGCACGAACCCTGTCATAAAGATGAATTAAGAAAGGGGTTGGCTCCATGATATCTAGGAAGGTCGAAGTTCATATATGATAGAGTGACGTGAAAGGAGAAGCCATTGTAGCTAATACTATGATTTCCACAAGAAGAGAAAGTTGATGTTAAATGAAAACAAAGATGAAGATTATGGACATGACTCCCTAGTTGAGAAGGAGCTTGGATATATTCCCTATTTGAGAGGGAGTGAGTATCACTTGCCTGATTAAAGTGAAAGTGGTATAAGACATTGTATTCTCCATGTTTTATGCACTAGAACAAGACTTATGACTATAATTCTAGTGAAGGAACTAGGAAGGAGAATGGACGATTGGAAAAGCATTTGAGACCATGTTGATGGTGCTAGAACCACCAACATGTCAAGGGATATCCCTGGTCAGAAGTCCCAACTAGACCTCAGATCTTTTGGTGTAGGAGTCGTAGCAGTGGGTCATACGATATCGCCTTAACGCCATATGCACGTAGAGGAAAGTAAGATTTCCTTATTGGTAGCAAGGGTGTGACATGCTCAACAAGCCAAGGAAGGTGCATGAATGGTTCTAACACACAGAAGGTGGAATGAGTGCACCCCTTGGAAACCTGTGTAAGGACGAAGCTTGGAAGGGAACACATGATCAAAGATGCATCACCAACTGGAAGGTAGGTGAACCAACAATCCAAAGTGATGGTTAAACCAACAACACATCTCAGTAAGATTCATACATACATATACAGAAAGAGTCTATAAATAAATGCATAAGAAAATAGATACATATACCATTAGAGTAACCAAGATAACTGAAATACAATAACAACATATGCATGAAACTTGATGGCTCTCTTATATTAAGAAGTGAAAGTTCTAATCATATAGTACAACCATGACCAACCACTAGTCCCGATAACAGAACGTTACAATCATTGCCACCTACTCCTCCAAAGAGATGTACTAGCGCTACAGTGTGGGAATTCAAGGCTCATTACAATACTCTGCAAAATTTCTCTAAGATACTCCTATCGGAAGCTTAGCTTCCAAAAATCCCTTCCAATGAGTTATGAGGTTCTATAAATAGCAAAGGGTGGGGTGACGCTTGACATTCCCCTTTGTGACTCTTCACCTACTACTTGACTGTTACATTCAACTATCGACACTTGGGCTTTCACTTTACAAGACGTTACATACAATCTACACATGTACCCATGTGAGACCAAATAGGCTTGAGTGAGCCATGCAACCTATCACTAAGACTCGGATAGTTGTGGTAAGACCAACTCTTCGACATCCTTGTGATGATCGATGATGGCGAACTGATTCCAAGCTTGGTCCTCCATGATGGTGTCTGTGCGCTCAATGGTGACGTTTTGCTGAAAGCGAACTCTTGCCTCCGTTGCATCCAGGTACATTGATATGGATCCTTTGTCCAACTTGTCTAATAACATGCACATCATCATCTTGAGTGCAGCTGGACAAGCAACATAAGATGCATAGTGTCTGTGTTGTTCTCCAAGTGTGCGTTGGTGACCATATGCACCAACCTATCAAAATACATGTTCAGCTCCACCCAGACTTTCTTCTTGTCTTCACCTCGGTGAGTGTGCTGATGGTTGGGATTGCATGTGTGCGCATAATGACATCCATGCTTATGAACACCCTTGCATGTGATCAACAGTGCTACTCACCCTTCCTACTCCGTACCAATTGTTGGGTTGGGTCTATAACCTGTATGGGCATTGTTTCATCAGTCTGTGCATGTTGTGCCTCCTGCTATACCTGCTCCTGTTGTAACTCCTTCTCTTGTCTGTGCAGCTCATGTTCTTCCTTGATTTGTCGCTTCATCACCTGCAACTCCTTTTTTGTTTCTCTCTATCTTTGAGTGATCCTCTTGTCATGTCATCGCCTCATAGCCTCAATCTCCAAAGATACTTTCATCCCAAGTGGATCTGCTTGAAATTGCAACTTTGCTCCGCCTCTATGTTATCAACAACCTTCCTCTTGCATTTGTTTCATGTAGGTGTACTACCTTCTACTATTTTTGATGGTGATGCTCGTTTTGATTTCGCTACCATTTCATCTTGATATCATTTTCCATGAACAACTTGATGTCTTGATAGATAGGAAAGTTCATAGACACTTGATCGACTGCATCCCCAGTTGCGCTCTTAACAGTGTCTTTGACTTTTCTCTCCTGGAAGCCACTTTACCTGTGCTTCTGAGAGGATGACTAACACCTATGATACATGGAGACATAGCAACACTCATGGAAAGCAATCGGTCAGTTGAAAACCAAAATAAACTGAAGGACTGACATGCAACATACCTGTGTGACTATCTGTGAAGATTGCGCAATTTTCACGAGAGGCTGGGAGACATAGCAACACTCATGGAAAGCAATCGATCAGTTGAAAACCAAAATAAACTGAAGGACTGACATGCAACATACCTGTGTGACTGTCTGTGAAGATTGCGCAATTTTCACGAGAGGCTGGGAGACTGACTGCCAAAACTATGCAAGGCACTATTCGGGGTGCCATGAGGCTAACTAACTGCTAGAACTGTGCGATGCATTGTCTAGCCTAGCCTGCTAACGACTGAAACTTTGCAATGCACAATTTCATTCAATAGTGACATGCAAACCAACAAACTGCATTGCGCAATTTCTGGGGCTAGCAAGGCACTACCTCCCAAAATTGCACAATGCAAGCCTGGAGGTTAGTGTTGGGCTAGACTTGCACAATTCCTGGAGGGAAGGCAAAGCCTCCACATCCAGAAATGCGCAATGCTAGCCGGGCAAGGCAAGTTCAGGGCCAAGGCATCCTAGACCCGCCAATGGGCGACTAAAAACATGAGAAGCCTGAATGCATGGTGAAACTGAGTGTCAATAAGAATGAATGATCATGCATGCAAACATTAAGTGCAAGATTTAGAAAATGGGAAAACATGAATGTGTGTGAAGTAGGTCACCACAACGGGGACCATCAATGCAAAAACAATGTCATGCATGCGACAGTAGTGAGATGCAAATGAAAACTGAAACGATGCTTCTACAAGCTAACATACATTAAAATGACAACAAGGGCTCATTGAAATCAAGTAGAAAACACTTACACAAAGCAAAACACAAAAAGCGACAGAAACGCAATGCAAGACATGAGAAGCAGACTTACCCTAAAACAGCTAAGCTGAAAGTGTTAAAGACTCCTAGATGTGATGCGGGATGTTAGAGATGCAATATCGATGTGAGGAATGAGATCTGCAGTGTCCGACTCATAAGTTTTGACAAAATCGAGGTTATGACATGCATGCCACAAATTTAGGAAAAAGTGACACTTGGTGAGCGATTTCTAAAACAATCTATGCATATAACCTCCAGTTGCTAAAAATAGATCCCTCAAATCTAGGGATGCCTTTTTCATGTTGCCTTTACTATTTTGGGAAAATCAGCCCATGCATGCAAATCAGTTTTGTTTGGTCCCTGAGGGAACTAGTCAACCTAAAGGCACATGCATCAGTCTGCGAGCCTGGGATGAAAATTTGCGTAGTTTCTGGGTTGAGCAGAGCTGGTTGCTTGACAAGTATTACACAATTTCTAGGCTGAGCAGGTCACTGCCTCCCAGAATTATGTAATTTTTGGGCTGAGGCCCAGTGTAGGGTCAGATTGTGTACTTTTCTGAAGGAGGACTGCATGATTGTTCTGTGAAATTCTAGAGCCCAGCTAATTTGCGCGATTTTTGGAGGGAAGGAGGGTTCCCACGGAGTCACATAGGAACACAAGAATCGCTTTGCTGCCAGTGAGCCTGGTCAGTACCCCAGTGGAGTTATTTGTATCACCTCTCTAAGCAGGAAGCCTTTCTCTTCTTTTACCTTATTTCTTTTCATTTTTTTGAAATTTTTTCACATTTTCTTTTTTTCATTTTCATTTTCATAACTGTGCATAACACTTATTCATTTCAGAGGTGGAAGAGGGATCCTGACTTATTGAGAGCAGAAGAGGTTTTTCCTTCAAAGAAGTAGTTTTTATATTCCTCTGACGTTCTTTTTAAGGTTTCCCCCCTCACCTTACTATACTTGACTGAGCTGACAAGAGTTAACCCAAAACAACCAACTAGAGTAGGTGACACTAGTTACCACACAAGCGTTGTGTTTTCACCAAGGCTCACTTTGATCAAAACATATTTTCCATTGATGTATCATGGACTGAAGACAACAAGTTCTTCATACAGAGGCAGGACGACAGATAACCAAGTATTGATAACTGCACAAGTCCTCTTGTACTTTACCCATCTTGTTTCAAGAGTCGCACATAGTTTCATGTGAAACTAACCTACGAATGTAAACAAGCAAACAAACAACAAAACAAAGAAAAAGTAGAAGTAAATGCATAAGCAAAGCGAGTAAGAAAACAAGCAGGAAAACAAACAAACATGCAAAGTAAGAAGAAAACATGCATGCAAGTAAACAAACCAAAAGCAAACACTACTCCTACTCCTAAGCTAACAATGCATGGGTTTGCTCACATGACATGATACTTCTAATGCAGTCACCGATGCATTGGTCAACCCATGTTGGTGAAGGTATGTTTTGTGAACAGCACAACAGTGTGAACCAGCAAACATGAAAGATATAACAATGAAGAAAAACGCACTCTGGGCTTAAGTGTGTCCATAGAAAAGAAGTGAGTGAAAGTGCATGGCATGTACTCTATGGACTTGCCATGGTATTGTGATATATTGTGTGCAGATGTTAAGCATACACATTCTCCTGGCCGTGCCATGCAAGCAAACATGAGAAAGGTAGACCACTTACATTACTCAAGTATGCTTACTGTGTAAGATTCCTCTAATGCATGAGCAATGGGATCATGTAGTTCGAGTGGAGGAAATGAAATATGAGTTTTAAATGGATATTCAGTGCATACAGATGAGTGATGAGGAGCCTCGGGTGTTTGAAAATTTTCCTAATCGGAAGTCAAAGAAATCTCAGGATAGTGAGGGCCTGACATAACCATCAACTCAGGCTGAAGTGCCTCAACAGTCTGTGGGGTTTTGACTTCGTCGACAAATAGATCATCATATACCAGTGCCTTATACATATTCACAATGATTGAATCAACATCATGATTAGATGAAGAAGTAGAGAGATCATGACAACCAAGATCAGAAAATTCAAGATGTTTGTCAGCATCCGCATGATTTGATGAATCACACATAGGGGTAGATGAGAAGTAAGAATGCTCACCCTCTGTGTTTCCAGAAAAAGCAGATGAATAATTAAGTGGATGTTCAATGAATGATTTTTCCTCTCCGTTGTTGAATGATGGACTGTCATCTGGTGTGTTATGCTAATGATCAACAATAGGTGCATACACGAACAAAATCAGGGATGGCAGAATCACCAAAGATGTCAGGGAAAAGACGATGAGGTGCAGACAGAAGGGAATCATCATTTTTCATGGGTTGATGCTCAGGCTCCCATTCATACATTTCATGAATGACAATGCAGGCTGGTTATGCAACACCAACTGTGTCGATGGCTTGATCCTCGTTTACAATAGGTGTAGAGTCTAGAATGGAAGAACAAAAGACAGTGCAATCAGAGGATTAGCAGAACGCGAAGATAGAGGTTGAGGTAAGACATGCATGTGAAAACCCATGGGCTTCACAACCAAATTTGTGTGAAACTTGAGAGAAGTGATGTTGGGAGGATGTGACAGTTGAACAGATGTGTGTGCATGCCCTCCCACATCACTCTATGATGGTGAATCTATTTGATGAGGAGAAGATGGACAATCACTTGTGACAGCGACTGCATCTGTCTGTGATTGCGCAACTTCATCACCGAAGTATGTTGAGCGGGGTTTGAACTTCAACTTCATCTTGGGATGGATTGATTTGTTAACACAATATTCAAATTTGTCCATGAGATTCTGGAATTTCATCTTACTTTTTGGAGCTTCAAACATCAATAGATGAAAGTGCTCCGAAAAACCCATAGGTGATTCATGCAGGGCCTTCTGTTGTTTTAACAATATTTTATCAACTACTTTAGGATCAAAATGGTGAAAAACATATTCAATTAGATCGATGAACTACTTGAATGAGAGCACAGATTTATGAGGCAACGTGCCACACCATCGTAATGCATGGTCACAAAGTGTGTGTGCAAGCAACGAACATACCTTTGTTTCATTAAGATCTTCCACGTTCTCCATGAGTTGCACATGGAAGTCATCTAAGTGCTTAGGCCAGGCCACCTCACCTTCACCATCATACATGATTTGTGACAAGTGATCCCAGAACATCCTCTTGACGTGAAAGATGTGTCCATTGGACAGACACTTCAGAGGGTGAAATATAAAAAACTCCATGATAGATGTACGAAGATTGAAAATAGATTATGAGGACTTAGCTTTTCATCTAGACCTCCTTCTAGCACCAAAATTTTGATGGTGCTGGACCCGCCAACATGTCAATGAATCTCCCGAGTAAGAAGTCCCAACTAGACCTCAGACTATTTGGTGTAGGAGTACCAGCAGTGGGTCATACGGTATCGCCTTGACTGCAGATGCGCACAGAGGCAAGTAAGATGTCCTTGTTTGTAGCAAGGGTGTGACATGTGCAACAATCCAAGGGAGGTGCATGAATGGTTCTAAAACACAGAAGGTGGAATAAGTGCACCCCTTGGAAACCTGTGTAAACACACCTCTTAGAAGGGAACACATGAGCAAATACGTATCACAAACTAGAAGGTAGGTGAACCAACAATCCAAAGTGATGGTTAAGATTCATACATACATATACAGAAAGAATCAATACATACATGCGTAAGCAAATAGATACATATATCATTATCGTAACCAAGATAACTGAAATACAATAACAACATATGCATGAAACGTGATGGCTCTATAATATTAAGAAGTGAAAGTTCCAATCATACAATACAATCATGACCTACCACTAGTCCCGATAACGGAACATTATAGTCACTACTTCCTTCTCCTCCAAAGAGATGTACTAGCTCTGCACTATGTAGAAGTCACGGCTCGTTACAATACTCTCCAAGATTTCTCTAAGATACTCCTATCAGAAGCTTGGCTACCCAAAATCCCTTCCAATGAGTTATGAGGTTCTATAAATAGAAAAGTATGGGGTGACCCTTGACATTCCCTTTTGTGACTCTTCACCTAACCTCATGACTCTTCACCTACTACTTGACTGTTACATTCAACTATCGACACTTGGATTTTCACTTTACAAGGCGTTACATACAATCTACACATATTCCCATGTGAGACCAAATAGGCTTGAGCGAGCCATGCAAGCTATCACTAAGACTTGGACAGTTGTGGTAAGAACAAATCTTCGACATCCTTCCAATGATCGATGGTGGCGAACTGATGCCAAGCTTCGTCGTTCATGATTGTGTCCACGTGCTCAATGGTGACATCTTGCTGAAAGCGAACTCTTGCCTCCATTACATCTGGGTACACTGATATGGCTCCTCTGTCTAACTCATCTAATATCATGCGCATCATTGTCTTGAGTGTAGTTGGACCAACAACATATTGATGCAGAGTGTCTGTGTTGATCTCCAAGTGTGTGCTGGGGACCATGTGCACCAAGCTGTCGAAATACATGTTCAGCTCCAATCGGACTTGCTTCTTGTCTTCGCCTTAGTGAGTGTGCCAATGGTTGGTATCACATGTGTGCACATAATAACATCCATGCTCCTGAACACCCTTTCATGTGATTGGCGACACTACTCACCCAACCTTCTCCATACCAGTTGTTGGGCTAGTTCTATAACCTGCATGGGCGCAGTTTCATCAGTTTGTGCATGTTGCGCCTCCTACGATACCTACTCCTACTGCAACTCCTTCTCTCGTCTGTGCAACTCCTATTCTTCCTTGAGTTTCCGCTTCAGCACCTACAACTCCTTCTCTGTTTCTCTCTATGTCCTCGTGCAATCATCTTGTCACGTTGTCACCTCATAGCCTCAGTCTCCAAAAATGATTTCATCCCAAGTGGATTTTCTTGAACATGTAACTTTGCTCTACCTCTACGTTGTCAACAACCTTCCTTTTGCATTTGCCACACGCAGGTGTGCTACCTTCTATTACTATTTATGGTGTTTCTCACTGTGATGCCGCTGCAATTTCATCTTGATATCCTTGTCCATGAACAACTCGATGTCTTCATATATAGGAAATTTCATAAACACTTGACCGACTGCATCCCCAGTTGCACTCTCAATGGTGTCTTTGAATCTGCTCTGCTAGAAGCCATTGCACCTATGTTGCTGAGAGGAAGATGAACACTTGTGATACCTGGAGACATAGAAAACACTGATGGAAAGAAATTTGTCAATTGAAAACCAAAACAAATTGAAGGACTGACATGCAACATACCTATGTGACTGTCTATGAAGATTGCTTAATTTTCACGGGAGGTTGGGAGAATGACTGCCAAAACTGTGAAGGTGCAGTTCAGGCTATAAGGAGGCTGACTGACTGCTGGAACTATGTGATACACAATCCATCCTGGCCTATGGAGGACTGAAACTACGCAATGAGCAATTTCAGTTAGTAGTGACATCAAAATCAACAAACTGCATTGCGAAGTTTCTAGGGCCAGCAAGGCACTGTCTCCCAGAATTGCACAATGAAAGCCTAGAGGTCAGTGTTGGGCCAAACTTGCATAATTTCTAGAGCAAAGAGAGAGCCTTCACTTCCAGAAATGTGCAATGCTAGCTGGGCAAAGCAAGGTCCTAGCTAAGGCAGCCCAAACCTGCCGACAAGCAACTGAAAACATGAGAAGTTTGAATGCATAGTGAAAGTGAGTGTAAACAAGAGTGAATGATCATGCATGCAAACAACAAGTGCAGGATTCAGAAAAATGGAAAACATGCACATGTGTGAAGTCGGTCACCACAATGGCAATCGTCGGTGCAAAAATAGTGTCATGCATGCGACAGCAGTGAGATGCAAACAAAAATTGAAATAGTGCTTCTACAAGGTAACATACATTAAAATGATAGCAAGTGCTCATTGAAATCAAGTAGACAACACTTACACAAAGCAAAACACAAAAAGCAACAGAAACACAACGTAAGACATGAGAAGCAGACTTACCCTGAAACAACTAAGCTGAAAGTGCTGAAGACTCTTGGATGTGATGTGGGATGTTAGAGTTACAAGATCAATTTGAACAATGAGCTTTGTAGCATCTAGCTAGATTGTTTTGTCAAGATCGAGGTTATGATGCGCATGCCACAAATCTAGGAAAAAGCGACACTTGACGAGCAGTTTCTAAAACAATCTATGCATGTAACCTCCAGCTACTAAAAATAGATCCCTCAAATCTAGGGATGTCTTTTGCATGTTGCCTTTGCTTTTCGAGAAAAGCAGCCCATGCATGCAAATCAGTTTTTTCAGTCTCGGAGGGAACTAGAAAACCTGAAGGCACATGCATCAGTCTGCGAGCATGGGATGAAAATTTGCGAAGTTTCTGGGCTGAGTAGAGGTTGTTGCCTGATAGGCATTGCGTAATTTTTGGGCTGAGCATGTCATTGCCTCCCAAAATGCGCAATTTCTAGTCTGAGGCCCAGTGCTGGATCAGATTGCACAACTTTCTGAAGGAGGACTGCCTGACTGTTATGCCTAATTCTGGAGCATAGCAGGCTGCCCAACTAATTTGCGCAATTTCTAGAGGGAAGCCTAGCTCCCCTTCAGAATTGCGCAATTTTCTGGGGGAGTGTCTGAGCCAGAAAATAGCCTGTCTGGAATGTCGACCTGTGGGAGGGAGACAAACAAGTTGACATGCACAGGCCATTGAAACTCAGTTAAAGTCTATGTACTTGATAGTACAAGACATGCTGCTAGGGATGGTTGGTAGGGAGGCTCCAAAACAAAGCTAAGGAAAAATTTTGGAGGGTGGTTGTAAACGCTACAATAGACCGGTAATCCTTGAGGATTGGCAATCCAAGATAGGAAGTAGTCTCGTAAACCAACACTCTTTAAGGATTCGATAGAGTATCCAAGATAAGATTGGTTGAAGAGGATTAATATTCTTTGAGGATTGGGAATCGAAGATAAGAATAGTCCTAGAAGGACACACCTGATGAACAACTGAATGGGGTATGTGCCTGAGACGTAGTGTGGTATCTCACATAAAGCCTCCCAGCATTATGCTTTGATCTAGTGGAGAAGTAGAGCTTGTTAGTCAATTCCTTTCTATGTTTATATTTGTCAATGTTGGTTATGATGTTGATGCTTAAAGATGACTTATCAATCTGACTCTTCTTATGAGAACTTTTTAGTTTTAGAGTATCCTTGTACCGGTTGTACAATTATGAATACCTCCCTAGTTAAGAGGGAGTGTTTGAAAATGTAATAAGTTTTAGTCTTCATAATTGTTATTTTACTCATGTCATTATGTATATCTTATGTAACAAGCAAAAGAGGAAAAAAAAATATTATTTTCAAGCATGGGTTTCATGCTCCATTTGATTGGTCAATTAGGTCAAGCATACATTTTATGCTTCTAGGGTTTGTCAAGTCAAAACAATATTTGTCATGAGTCAAGGGAGTCATTATTATATGTATAAGAACCATTTGGGAAAATATGTAACATATAAAAGATATCATTTTTTTGTTTAGGAAGTCTATTTTGACCTCCAAGACCAATTGGTCCCTACTAGTGAAAGTTGGCCTAGAAGAGGCCTAATTAAACCTCATGAGAAGCATATATATAGAAGGAACTTTGACCTCATTAGCATATACGTATCAAAAAGTTTTATTTACACAAGAAAGAGAAGAAAAGAAGAGTGAAAGTCAAAGAAGGAAGTCAAAGTCAAGCAAGAAGCAAGAATTTGATTTTTTGGCCTACTTCTCTCTCACACATGCAAAAATAGGTTTATGGGAAGCTATTGTAGGGGCTGCAATTTCTGAAATCACTACAGATTCAAAATTATGTGACTAGGGGCGAAAAATCTGAGTTTGGAGTAAATTTGAAGGGCTTGACTTAAGTTGAATTTAACTCATCGAAGAAGAATTTCTTGGAGGGGTGACTTGGAGCTTGGAGGAGGTCTTGGTCTTATTTATTGGGCCTTGGATTTCTCATTTGAATTGATTATATAAGAAGAGAAGAATTTATTTCTGGGTTTTTTCCTTGGAGGGGATTTTCCTTGGCTTGGTTCTTACATCTTGTGTTTATTGTTTTCTGTGATCTTCATTGTTTATGGTTTAGTAATTGTTTGATGAGAAGAACATAATAAGAATGAGAAGAAGAAGTTCATAATAAGTAGTAGTTAATATAAGATTGCAAGAAATTATCAAGTAAGAGAAATTACCCTAAGTGTTTCCCTATCAATGATTTTGTGTGTTGATGTATTTAATCTATGGATTGTGTGTGTCCAACTTGGAATGATGAGTGGGAGGCTTAGAGGAGATTGGTGAGTGATGGGAGCTTGTTGTATGGATGATAAACCACTAGGCGGGGTAGCACTTCACTGGGTTGTTTGTTGAAATGGTTGATAAACCACTGAGTGTTTTCCAAGTGAGATGATAAACCACTTAGTTCTTTCCAAGTACGTCGATAAGCCACCCAAACTATGAGGTACATATTCCTGTAGTACTTTCCTTGAGGATGCAACTAATAAACCACCTAAAAAGTGATTCCATATTCCTAGAACTGAGCATTATTCCAACTCAATCTAATTAAAATCCCTTAGATCATGGATCTGGCTTAGGGTGGACAACTGTAAGAAATATTGTGGTGCAACTTGCCTATGGTAGGGTGGAGAGTTGAAGTCACACCTACAGTTTCCAACCATTTCTATCCATTTAGATAAGTGCAATCGCCTTTGTATTCTAGACTTAAATTAATTACCTAGACTGGTATGCTAATGAATAATGAATGGATATGTGTTATCTTGAATAGTTATTGGAAATTATTGCATGTCCTAGATAAGGAATAGGCGTTGATGTTATTTCGACTGAGTTGGAAATAATAGCTTTATGTGGATGTTATGAATGTTATTGAATATACATATATGAAAATGTGACTAGTTGCATGAGGAAAAGCAAATAACTATTGATAACATTACTTTGATGGTTGGCATGTTTATAAATTGTAAGATTCACTATTTTTTCTTAATATTCACTCTACTTATGCTCAATATTGATATGCCCTATGTACAGGAATCTTACAAGAGTATATCTCTAATATAGATAGATGCAAATAATTGTATTGTTAACTTTGTAGACATTCATCATTATATTGCATGATCTCTCTTTAGAGATAATATTCCTACCTAGTACTTATATCTTTGTTCGGGTATGGTGTGGATGCATCAATATTATAGAGCATGACTAGCTATGGTTTAGCTAAGTATGAATGCCAGATGGTAGGCATGTTATTGAGTTTATTTGATGTATTTTGAGCTTGAGTTAATATTTGAAAAGTTGGAATGAAGGAATGAATGAATTCAATTTGGTTGCAATAACAATGTTGAGTATTTATTGGAATCGAGAATGGCTTCAAGAAATCCCTCAAAGCATTAAGGCTTCTAAGCCTAGTTCCCATAGAGCAAGAAGGCTTGTGTACAGGCCAACCTAACGTCATTAAATTATAAACACCTTCAAATAAATTATAGAAGAGCAGAGGAAATTATGGTTTCTAATAGTCGTGAGCTAGTTGCAGTTAAATCCACCTAATATCATAGTTTAATGGTGGATTATGTGTTAAGCATGGACCCCCCCCACACCCCCCGTGAAAATTCATATAATGTGAAACTGTTGATTTACTCAGAGGGTCGGGACCCCGTGGGACCTAGGCTTGGGTTGAGGTGGATAGGCGATTTAATACCTACATGGCATGGCATATGGAAGATATAATTGGCCCTATTGGGTGGCTAAGTGACCAGTTTTGGAAGGACATGTGGCACCCTTGAGGGATACCACGTGGCATGGTGATGTAATCATGAAATTAGTGTGATGTCAGTTGGGCAGGTTGGTCATGAAGTAATAGAAGGTGTGACATTAATTTTTGGCATAAATATGGAGAAATATTTGTCATACCTTCTGTTTACTGCCAATGTTCCACTCTGGTGTTCTAAGGTAGTGAGCACACTTAACAAAAAACACATAATGAAGGATCCTTCCATCAATTAATGAGGGTCACACCTTTCATATGGTGTCAGACTCTGTTGTACCGTTCCTTGGTTTGGACAAGACGATATTGGCACATTGATGAGGGTAGTTGTGTGTTGATGTGGCGTGTAATGTGGAAGCACCACATATACCACTTGGTAGTCCACGTGGAGGGCTTGCTGATGTGGAAAGGGTGTTAAAAGGTTGATTATTAAATGATTGTAACTTTTTATCTAGGCATCATATCATGATAAAATATATATCGTCTAAAAGCCCTCGACAAGCCCAATCTAGTGGTGGTATCCAAATTTAATTTTGAGAACTTTTGGAATTAAGGTTTTTTTTGTAATCCCATCTTCATAATGATACCATGGAGATCAGGTTAATTTTGATGGAACACCTTCCACTACTCGAGAATAGCCCAAGGGTGTGGAAGGGTGTGTTACAAATTGGTATTAGAGCACGGTTCAATACTAGACCTGAAGAGGCTCACATGCACACACCCAGGATGAATATTTAATATGCTAGATTTTTTTCTAATCTCATATGTGTGTTTATTTTAAGTTACATCTAATATAACATTTGATTTGATATAATTACTTATTAATTATATTATCTTTTAATCTACATACTAACTGATATTTGATGTTTCATAAGGTTTCACCCCAACATACTTATTTTAAATAAGCCAAGGTGATGGGTAATTGTGTTTTTATTGCATTTTTGGTTGGCTAACAGTTATGTGTGTGTAAAAATAGATAAGTAGACATGAGGGAATAACAAGATTGAAAAATTATGAGTAAAAGGATGGAAAAATATGGAACAAATAGATCCTAGCATGATCAAGTAGAATATTTAGTTGGGAAAATGAAAGAAGAAGACTACACTAATTGGATGGACACTCTTAGAAGCCTAAGAGCTGAAATGAGAAGTTGCAAAGAAGGTAATGAAAACATTGTCAAAGAACAACAAAGGCAAGCAAAAGAAAATGTTATGATATTACAAAGCCTATCAGACCTACAAAGGAGGAAACAACAAGACCTTGGTTCTAGCTATCTAGATAGGTACATGTTCAAGCCTTGCTTGTCATAAGTCCAATGTAAGGTTTGGATACAAAAGGGGTAGGAGGAAGAAATTCAAGGAAGAGACAGACATGCAGAAGAAGGCACAGTTTTACTTAACACTCTAGAAAGAGAGTCAGGCAGCACTAACCAATCCTCAGATTTTGCAATCAAGAAACACCATTATCAGAGAAGAAGCAATACATTTTTAATGCTAGAGGATTTCAAGAAAGGAAAGGCCCCTACTTTAGATGAGAGGTAAATAAGGCTAAAGAGGTATAGGCTTGGCTATTGGGGATGAATAAGTACTTCAAGGTGCATGACTACTCTGAGAACATGAAGGTTAGAGTAGCTATTTTCAGTTTGAAAGGATAGTTTGACGTATGATGGGAAGATTTGAAGAATGTTAAAGAGATCAGGGAGAAAGAGTTGTCATGGAGAAGGTTCAATAAATATTCATGGGAGAAGTACCTATCTGAAAACTATTATGACACCAAGTCCAAATAATTATATGATCAAAAATTGGTGCAATTGATAACTAAAGAGTACACAAGCATATTCCTGGGGCTACTAAGGTATGTGCTTTACATTAAGGACAAGAAGACAAAAATCCATAAGTATCTTGGCGGATTACCACATGTTTACAAGGACATAATAAAGTTTGATGAACAAAAAATTTAGAGGAGGTCATTTGAAAGATGAGGTATTTATATTAACAGTCCAGACACAAGACTGAAGTTTGAACATATTGGAAGAAGAAAAATAAGGTAAGCTTGAAATGAAAAGGGTCTAATTCCTTGTGCTATAAGGAAGCAGGGAGAAATGGGAAGTTTGCTAATTTTTCTAGGAATGAATATTAGAAAAACTTCAGAAATATTAGTAGGAATGGGCCTCCAAAATAAGAAAAAGAAGAAGAATAAAGGTCTAGGAAAGGGCTTGTACAATGTTGAACTTATAGAGAAAACCATTTGCGAAGGAACTATCCTCAGTGACAATAGTCCAAGATGAAGTTATCCAATGTACAAGAAGCAACAACAATAAACAACATGGCTCAAAACATACCCTAAATTTATGTTGCACTAGAGAATAGGTAGGTAGCCCAACAAGTTGCAATAATCCAAATGGAAGGTATGGTCATCAACCAACATATTACAATTTTAATTAGACCAAGTTCTAATTTTAGTTATATAAAACCAAAGATTGTAGATAAGTGTAAACTAACAAAGAAATCTCCTAGAGAATCATGGTTGCTTCAACTGGCCACAAGAACAAAAACACAAGTGAAGGACATAGTGGAATCATAACCTGTGAAGATTGGTGGTATGACCCCCAGAACTACTCTAAATTTATTACCAATGGGATATTATGATGTTTTAATCAGCCTGGACTAGTTGGAAACACTCAAAACCAAGATTGAATGTTATAGCAAAGCGTTGAAATGCCTCAGTGACACTAGTGAGAAGAGAACGTGCAAGGGATAAAGAGACCAATCTCGCTCAGGAAAATAACCATGCTTCAAGTACAACGATGCAAGAGAAAGGGTTATGAATTGTATTCTATCCATGTGATTGAGGAGTTGGAATGTAGAAGGGATCAATTTGGAAGTCACCTAGTATTAAAACAATTTAGTGACATGTTCCCAGAAGAATTTCCGAGATTACCACCAAGAAGAGATATTGACTTATATATTGAATTAATTCTGAGAACAATGTCAATAACAAAGACCCCATACCACATGAGTATAACTAAACTCATGGAATTAAAGATACAACTGAAGGAGATGGTAGAAAAAGGATACATTCATCCCACCGTATCACCTTCGGGAACCCCAATGATGTTTGTCACAAAGAAGGATGGCACAATGCAACTATGTATAGACTATCGACAACTAAACAAAGCTACAATGAAAAATAAATAGCCGCTTCCCATATGTTGTGATCTATTCAACCAGTTGAGAGGGGTTGGGTGTTTACCAAAATAGATTTGAGGTTTGGATACCATCACGTCAGAATTAAAGATGAACATTCTCAAAACTTCCTTTAGGATTATATATGGCCACTATGAATTTGTAGTGGTTCAATTGAGCTTACAAATGCCCTAACCACATTTATGTGCTTGATGGATAATGATCTCATACCTTATTTGGATAAAATTGTATTGGTATTTGTAGATGATATGTTGGTATATTCAAAATTTAAAGAAGAGCATGAAGACCACCTGAGAATAATATTACAATTATTCAGAGAGCATAAGTTGTATGCAAAATTCAATAAGTGTGAATTCCTCCAAACCCAGGTTCACTACTTGGGGTATGTCATTTTGTAATAAGGAGTAGTTGTAGATCCAAAAAAGATCAAGGCTTTAATGGAGTTTCCCACCCCTTGGAATGTCACAGAGGTCAAATATTTCACAGGTCTAGTTAGATATTACTAAAGGATCATCTGAGACTTCTCAAGGACTAGGCATCCAATCACTATTTTGCAGAGAAAAGGAGTCAAATTTCAGTGGACACCAGAATGTTCAACCAATTTTGAGCAGTTAAATAAATTGCTCACTTGTGGGCCTATCTTAAGAATAATTGATCCAAATAAAGACTTTATGGTCTGCATGGATGCTTCCAAGGAAGTAATTGGTGGAGTCTTGATGCAAGAAGGATATGTGGTCTATTATGAATTGAGAAAGATAAATCAACATGAGGAAAACTATGTTACCCATAAGTTACAGCTCACAACAATAGTGCATGCTTTAAAAATGTAGAGGCATTACATATTAGGGAGAAATTTTGTATCTATGACAGACCATTAGGGACTGAGATATCCATTTTATCAACCTAATTTGAATTCCAGACAAGCAAGATGGTTGGTTGTAATCAATTAATTTCATTTTGAGATAAAAAAATCAAGGGAATTGAAAATAAAGTGGTAGATGCACTCATTAGGAGTCTACAAGAGGTTCATTTGGAATCCTTGAGTACTTGTGTAATTGACATCAAGGAAAGGATTAAATAGGCGTTGTCTCATGATGAACACTACCAGCATGTAAAGACATGTTTGTAGAAAGAGCTAGAAAAATCTATAAGCAAGAGCTACCAACTCATTGATTATGGCATGTTGTTGTTCAATAATATAAAATATGTGCCTGATGTAGTTGATTAAAGAAGCTCGTTGATTCAGGTGGGTATTGGTGGCCACTCTCCTATTCCACTTGGACCCCCAACATTGTCTCTTTCAGTTTTTCATTTTCCTTAATTGTAGCACTATTTACTATTTTTGGCAGTTTTTTGGGTCCTGAACTTCCAGAGTCGTTTTGAGGCCCTAAACAACATCTTTAGGGAAAACTGAGAGATCAAAAAAGTCCCAAATGTGTTTGCCCATTTGTTTTCAACCTACTCTTAGTGATCTTCGAAATGAGGTATTGTGATAGCCAAATGGAAATCGTATGCCAAAGTTACAACCCTAAGAAATTGATGTACCAATTTACCCAAACGGGGTCCACAGTTTTGGTGCTTCACCTCATTGGGTTAGGTTTCTAGATGTTTAGGTTTTTTCATTGTTCTCAATAATAAAGAGGCCTTGGAGCCTCATTTTAACATAGTTCAAAGGCATGTAGCCCCCACATATCTTCTCAGAGATAAGCTACCATCGCCCAAGCTAGTTTATTTCCATTCCGTTTGTAAGCATATTTCAGTATTCTGATATTAATGAAATGAAGTGTTATTTCTACTACACTTATGTATTTATGGTTATATATGTAATTTTTTGTGTTATTGTTTAAGTTTGGATCACTTATCATGGATGAATTCCATAAAATACCTTACTCAAGTCATCCTCATTATCAAAAGATGATAACAACCATAAAGAAAATATATTATTGTCCAAGATTGAAAAAGGATGTTGTTGAATATATTTCCAAGTGTCTGTAGTGTTTGCAAGTAGAATGTAGGCTTGCAACTAATCTCAATCCCTATGTGGAAGTGGGAATTGATATCCATTGACTTCATTATGGGATTTCCAAAGACATCTAAACAACATGATGCCATTATGGTGGTTGTGCACAACCTAAGTAAGGAAACTCACTTGGTCGAATAGTCCACTCAAAAAGCTATTGACAAAGCCCAGATATTCCCGAAGGATATATTTGACTGCATGGTGTGCCTAAGAATATTATATCAATTGAACATGCTAAGTTCACTTCTCATTTGAAAGACATTTTTTGTTGGTTTTGGAACCCAACTAGATTTTAGTACGCCTATCATCCTCAAAAATACAACCATACATAAATAATGAACAAAGTTTTGGAGGACATGTTGAGAATGCATGTCATGCGTAAACCAAATCAGTGGAAAGATTTCCCACCATTGGTGGAGTTTACATACAATGATGGATATTAGGAGTCATTAGGGATGAGCCCTTTTCAGACATTATACAGATGTAAATACAACACTCCTATCAGTTGGGATGACCTAGTAAATAGAGTAGTCCTTGGGCCTGATATGCTGAAGGAAATGGAGCAAGAGGGGTTAAGATCAAGTATAAATTAAAGGAAGCCTAGGATAGGAAAACTATTTATGGAAACCAGCAGAGGATGCACAAGGAATTCCAAGTGGGAGAGCATGTGTATATTTTCATCAAACCAAGGAGGGGCTCATTAAAAGTGGGTCCTCATGCCAAGTTGGCACCCATATTTTTTGGACCATTATAGATATTAAAAAGAGTGGGGCCAATGGCATATATATTTGCCTTGCCAGCCACAGTGAATGCACATAATGATTTTTACATTTCTTTGCTTATGAAATATACATATAAATTCTAATCAAATTATTGATTGGTTTGTGATATAGGTGGAACATGAGGGAGAGTTCCAACCAGAAGCACTATGCATCCTAGACTGGAGATAGACTGCACTCCTAAATCTAGTAATAGAGCATATCAAGGTGCAATGGAAGCACTTTCAACCTGATGAAGCCACTTAGGAGGTGGCGGAACAAATGAGCGTGTTATACCCATTTTGTTTGATGAATAAGCAAATGTAAGGGTTGTATATAAAGCTCAATTTTTTGGTTCTTTTTCTTTCTAGTTACAAAAAACACTAAGGACAATGTTCCATTTAAGGGGGTGGGGTTTGTAACACCATAGGATGTTAACCCTTGATTTTGTAATGTTAAATAATGACTGTGGTTGTAAATAAATTTTAATATTTTGGATGGCTTGAAGAGTGGACTGACAGATCCATGATCTAGGGGAAAACAGTGGGTGGTTTTGGATGACACCACCTAACACCTGGTCCATAATGATGTGTAGAGGATATGCCCACATTCCCCACTTCCATGATGTGAATGGAAGGGGAAGTGAATAATCTCATGGGAGCATGAAGAGATTGAAGAAAAATGTAATGAACAAAGTTCAGTTACACTTTGATGCCATTGTAACGACCAAAAGTTGTATACGCGACGGAAATCTTTAAAATACTTCAAAGTCGTAAATGTCCATTGTGACACATGTAACTGTATATTGAATATTGAATATTGTATATTGAATTGATGTAAGATATGAGATGATTACAAATGAGAATGAGGAATTGCTTATATACCCTAGGCATCTGCCCTTTCATGAATGGTCATGTCTCTAAGACATGCCTCTTCATTACTAACTAACTAACCAATAGTTAATTAATTATTATTTATTATACTTATATTTATTATTTATTATATGAATTATATTCATAACAAAAAAGAGAGGGATGCAAGAAAAAAATAGAATTCATTTGAATAATAGAATCCTAGACCAACAATGTATGAGAGAACAGGAAATACAAACACAACATGAGAAAACACTAGAGAGAGAACAATTTTTGCAAGGAAAGATATTGAATGTTGAGTGATGGAGATAGCTTACTGAGGTTGATGGTATCTGACTCCCTATGTTGATGTATTGAATTTGTGGACTGTGTGTGTCTAAGCTTCAAAGGATCGGTGGAAGGCTCAAAGGAGATTGTTGGGTGATGGGTGCTTGTTTTATGGCTGATAAACCACTTGGAAAGGTAGAAATTCACTAGGGTGCTTGTTGAAAGGGTTGATAAACAACTAAGTGCTTTCCAAGAGGGTCGATAAACCACTGATTTCTTTCTAAGTGAGTCAATAAACCACCTAGACTATGAGTTATAGGTTCCTTCCATTCTTTCCTTGGGGATACAACTAATAAACCACCTAAAAAGTGATCCCTTACTCTTGGAGATAAGCATTATTTTAGTTGAGTCTGATTTAAATCCCTCAGAATGTGGATCTAGCTCAGGATGGATAGTTGCAAGAAAGATTGTGGTGCAGTTGGCCTATGGTCACAAGGTTGGGTGGAGAGTTGAATTCCCACCTTTAGTTTCAAACCATCTCTAGCCATTTAGATAAGTGTCATAGCTTGTGTACAACAAACTTAGATTAATTACTTGGACTAGTATGTTAATGAATAATGAATGCCTTTGTGTTATCTTGAATGGTTATTGGAAATAGTCATATGTCCTTGATAGGAAATATGCCTTAATGTTATTTTGGATAAGTTGGAAATACTGGGTTTATGTGGATGTTATGAATATTCTTGAACATACATATATGCAAATGTGACTAGTTGCATGAGGACATGCAAATAACTATTAATAACAATGCTTTGATGGTTGGCATGTTTATACATCATAAGGTTTAATTTTCTTTCTTAATATGCACTCTACTTATATTCAGGATGGATATGCCTTATGTATAGGAATCTTGCAAGAGTATATAACTCTAAGATAAATAGATGCAAATAGTTGTATCCTTAACTATGTAGACAATCATCATTATATTGCATGATCTCTCTTTAGGTCTAATGTCCCTACTTGGGACTTATCTTTATGTTTGAGTATGTCGTGGCTACAAATTACAAAGCATGACTAGCTATGGTTTAGCCGAGTGCAGATGCTAGATGGTAGACATGTTATTGAGTTCATTTAATGTATTTCTAGCTTGAGTTAATATTTGAAAAGTTGGAATTTTAGAATGAAGGAATTCAATCTAGTTTAAATAGCAGTGTTGAGTATCACTTGGTATCAAGAATGGCTTTGAGAAACCTTCAAAGCCTTAAGGCTTCTAATATTGGTTGCCATAAAGTAGGAAGGATTATGTATAGGCCAAATAGGACTCATTAAGTTATAAAGGCCTTTAGAGAAATTACATAAGAACAGAGGAAATCGTGGCTTTTAACAATTGCGAGCTAATCACATGTTAAGCCACTTAATATCAGAGTTTAGAGGTGGATTATGTGTTAATCCTAGGATTGGCGACTAATAAAGCATCGTGCCCATCATCGAGCGATGAACTCATTGGAGTGTCGCTATAACAAAAGGCATGTGATAGGAATTTTTCTATCACATGATGGAGTGCAATTACCATCGTGTTGCGCCTAGCATGGGGCTTGGGCCTCCTTCATGTCCTGACATGGTGGCACAATGGTGCACTGATGTGGAGGCCTAATGAAAGGACAAGTGTGTATCCCCCATAAAATTCATGTAACATGAAACTGATGATTTACTTGGAGGATCGGGACCCCATGGGACACAAGCTTGGGTTGAGGTGGATAGGTGATGTGGATAGATTTTCGATGTGGTGTGACATGTAGCAGGAAGAATTGGCCATGTGGGGTGGCCAAGTGACTATTCTTGGGGGGTCACATAGCACCCTCAAAGGATGCCATATGGCACAATTATGTCATCATGACATTAGTGTGATGTTAGTAGGGTAGGTTGGGTGTGGAATAACAGAATGTGTAACGTCAATCTTTGGCATGGGCAGATTGAGAAATCTTTGTCATGCCTTTTCTATAGTGTCAGTAATCCACTATGGTGTTCTGGGGTAGTAAGCATGCTTAACAAAAATAAAATAACATAGGATCCTTTGGTGAATTAATGAGGGACATGTCTTTTGTATGGTGTCAGGCTCCATTGCGCCCTTCCTAGGTTTGGGCGTGATGGAACTAGCATGTTGACAAGGGTAGGTACACACTAATGTGGCATGTGGTGTGGAAATACCACTTTTCAATCCATGTGGAGGGCTTGCTGATGTGGAAAGGGAGTTAAAAGGATGATATTTAAATGATTGTAACTTTTAATTTGGGCATCAGTTTAAAATAAAATTTATATAGTCAGAAAGCTCTCAATGAGCCTAATCTAGTGGTGGTATCAAGATGTAATGATGAAAACTTTTGGAATTGAGTATTTTTTTATAACCCCATCTTCATAATGAGACTGTTGGGTCTTGAAAATGTCATTCATTTCTATTACAATTTCACTATTATGTCCATTATATCACCTCCATTTCACTACTATGTCACTACATTCATCCCACTTTCATTATCATTAGGCCACATTTATGTTTTTCCAAACTTTATTAATTCTTAGCATTTTTAAATGAATTTGTGGTTAAAAATTAGAAAATAATGTGCATATGCTTATACCTAACATGTGGTTGAGATTGTTGACATGTGTAGGTCAAAAGGAGGCTTCTAGAAGACCTTTATGTGGCACCCTAAGGCCAAATTCGAATTTGAGTGGATAGAATCATGGGATCATGAGGATATGTGTCACATCTCCTAATTGTATTGAAACTCTAAGAAGGCATGTATCTTATCAGTTCCTATTTTTGATTAGGACTCTAGAGGTAGAGGGAGAGATTCATGGACTCTCATTAATGTGATGGCTTCTCAGCTTTTTGTATAAATAGGAGATCTCTCTCATTCATTTGTTAGCTTAGCTTTTTAGTTCTTAAGCTTGTAGCTTTGTAGTTTTTTGGTAGCTCTTTAGCTTGGAGTTTGTAGTTCTTCCTTGATGGCTTTGGAAAGCTTTGGAGAGCTTTGTTTTACTTTGTAATTTTGAAAAATTTGAATAAAGCTTTGATGTTCTCAACATGGAAGGAGATGTGAAGTAGATGTCATGGAGCATATTAGAATGTAAGGTAGAGTAGATTTTATTTTGTAGTTTTTCTTTGATTTCATTTCAAGTATGTTATTTTATTGCTTTCAAGTTTGATAGATTAGAGTTTCCATTCATGCAATTTTAATTCATGCAAGTGTGTTCAACCAGTTGATTGTAGATTAGTTTTCTTTACATGTTTCTTGTATTTGCTTATTAGATTAGTCTCTCATGATATATGATGATATTTCTGGAGCCTTTAGCTTAACACCATTTTAGAAGTTAATTGACGAAATATTGTGATTATAGGTGAGATGATTGGCTTTGCTTTTCATTAGTGTGCAATTAGATAGTTTAGATGTCATTTCTTTCATGCTATATGATGATATTTTTGGAGCCTTTAGCTTAACATCATTTTAGAAGTTAATTGGCGAAATATTGTGATTATAGGTGAGATGATTGGCTTTGATTTTCATTAGTGTGCAATTAGATAGTTTAGATGTCATTTATTTTATGTTATATGATGATATTCATGAGCCTTTATCTTAACACCGTTTTAGAAGTTAATTGGCAAAATATTGTGATTATAGGTGAGATATTTGGCTTTTCTTTTCATTAATGTGAAATTAAATAATTTAGATGTCATTTCTTTCATGCCATATGATGATATTTCCGGAGCCTTTAGCTTAACACCGATTTAGAAGTTAATTAGCGAAATGTTGTGATTATGGATGAGATTATTGGCTAACCATTAAAAGCAGTTTCAAGTTTTTACTTTTTAATTGTAGTTGTTTTGTTTTTGTTTTCTTGGATTTCATTTAGTTGTTATCATTTTTGTTTTCATTTCATAGACATTTTTCCAGCTTAGATTAAACTTTTGATTTGTTTCATTTTCTCCTTTCTTTAGAAATTAGGTTCTAACATTATAAGTCATTAGATTTAATTGTCCATTAACATTTAGAGATTTCACCTAGAAGCATAGCTTTTCTTTCATAACTTAAGTATAAGAAACAAAACCCCCCAAAACAACAAAAAACTATAAAACAACGAAGTAAGAAAAAGGGATAACTAAGCATATATGGTGCACCACACTTCATCAGTTTACGATACCCGGATTGATAACTTATGTAAAGCAATTTAGGACACTAAATTGACTATACATTTTGGCGTTGTTGCCAGGGAAGTGTAATTAGGAGACCTTATTTCTTACATCTAAAAAATAATAATAATAATAATTTCTTGAGTATGCTTTCCTCCTGCACTTTGTGTGATCTGGAGGATCAGAAAAAGAATTTTTATGTTAAAAAAAGGGACAAAATAAACTTCATCATTTCATTTGATTCAATATAAAATAATAATAATAATAATAAAATCCAACTGCTTTGATAGGTTCAACTGTCCAAGATTGATTGGTTATGGTTTGTAGTGACTCTCAAAACACTGTATTCTATTTTAATAAGATTCTACAAATTAGCTGCGGAATGCAGCCTGATTCCGCAGCTAACTGTGAATTCCACAACTAATTCCAAGGTCTAGCAGGTTATAGGCATCCAATGAAGGAACTGACCACATGGGCATCTCCAGAATTGTCCTAAAATGGATCCTATCCTAGTCACCCAGCCCAGATTGATAAAAAATCAGCTTAAGACCTCTGTCAAAGTCCTGTTTTTAGCATATTTACCTTGAAGTCTTTGCTGCCTGAAATTGAAAATCATTAGTCATTTTTATAAAATTTCACAATTTAAGAGAAAAAAAAAGGAGACAACCAATGGCTATATCCAATCCTAGTTTCCACTGTGGCCTCAATAGAAAATTTGCATTCCTGTTTGAAGCTTTGGCCTTGAAACAAACCTGCAAGAACATTTAAATAAATAAATAAATCAATCAAATTGCATGGATTGTTGTGTTAAAATACAAACTCTGCATTTTTGGAATTTGGTTGGACTTCTGCTAATTTATTTTTCAAAGAAAAGGGTATGAAGGATTAGCTAGATATCTTGTAGAAAAGGCATTGACAACCCATTGCGTTGAAATATCAATAGAACTACCAATTCATTTGCAATAATATCAAGGTATCCAACTCTGGAGTTGAAGGTCACAGACATGCACCACATAGAGCACACGTGAATTATTGAATTTTCTCGAATTTTGTGATAATAGATATTTTAGAGGTTCACATGCAACAATTCCTTCCTATCTTGCAATTTGAGAAATGGTGGAGTGATCTATCAATTGGCAAGTCCAAGAGAACAAAATATTTGTTTGTTCTTAATTTTTGTTCTCAGGACTTTGGATCTTCACAAGAGGATAAAGAAACTTTTGTTTTCTTCAATCCAATATGTTAGTTAACAGAGCGGAGGTTCATTACAACGGAGTTATACAAAGAGTAGGAAGCAAAATACATGTTCATAACAAATGAAACAATGCCAATGTCCTTGAAAATTATAGCACTGTTCATCTACTATTCCCTGTGTTCAAATTGCAAATTAAATCAGAAAGCTGAATGCAGCAAAATGCAGAATAGTAAAAACGTTAATCCAGGAAAAATGTAGAACACTTAAAAATGTCAAACTTCAACTGCACAATTCAGACAAACAAAGACGAATTTTGGAAAAATAAAACATGGGTTTCTTTGGCAATAGGGTCAGTTAGATAACCCAGAAATCGTTTTAAGGAATTTGAAGCGGTTTGGGAGCTTTTCACATTTCTTTGTAGGCCGCGAGAGGAAAAAAAGGAATTTGAACTAATTAATTGGTAGTTTGATTTAATTCGACTACTTGGGGAGGGCAATTCCAATTTGGAATCAACAATGTGCTGACAAAAAATCATGATTACACGCCTCTTGTTTTTAATAACTCATCTCACACCTGTTTAGAAATGTAAGCTGATTGAATACGACTATTTTTAAATGATTAACCCCATTACATGAACCGGTTTGATACTGCTCTTCACAGCCAATTGATAGATGTGGCATGGAGCTTCTTGGCATTCGATGCAGAGGCCATTCAAAAACTCACTCATATTCTGTATCATGTATATTTCCCATGAGTTAAACCCAAAACTGCCTCTAATTAAATTGGTCGCCTGGAACTGCCAGAGAGGAAGAAGAAGTATCAAAGTGGAATGAATCCCATGTAGGTAGTTGTGTTGTTATTTTTTCATAATCATTGCCTTGATATTCCTGGGAGTTGTCTTAAACATGATTTATGGCTCAGTATATGCATGCCTGAACCAAAAACAACTAAACTCTATCAAAGGAAATGTAAAAGACCATGGCTATCCCATTCAGCAACTATGAAAATTTTTGAGAAATAGTTTCTTGAAAATTGTCAATTCCAAAACAAGTTCAAGTGTTGCAGTTGTTGGTTTGCAAAATAATCCTCTGTACATACAAAAAAAAAATCAAAACTAATGGTTGGTTGTCTTTTAGCTGCGGAATGCAGCTCTGTTCCGCAGCTAACTGGCAATTTCGCAGCCATTTTCATACTTTTGTAGGTTACAGGTGTCAAGAGATGAAACGAGCCACATGGGTAGCTGGGAAAATGTCAGTACATGGATGGTGTCCTATCCATTTGATCCAAGTCAATGAAAAAGACCCGGTCAAAGGGAAGTCAAGGTGTGTGTTATCACTAAGTCGCCACACTAAGTTGCCGCATGTCAAGGAAAAAAAAAAATTGAATCAATGAAATGAATAAGTTATTTACTCACTTTTCTGAAGGTATTGATTAATTTTGGACTGATGATGAAAAATGAATGGCTAAATTTTTATTCAAGATTTTTAGCTACAGATATTGTGCACATTCCGCAGCTAAAGTCATTCCGTAGCTAAATCCATTCCACAGATGAAAAATCTCATTGTTCAAATCAACCTAACTTTCTCATATGAAATTTGAGTGGAGAGAATCATGGGATCATGAGGATATGTGTCACATCTCGTAATTGTATTGAAACTCTAAGAAGACATGTGTCTTATCAGTTCCTATTTTGATTAGGACTCTAGAGGTAGAGGGAGAGATTCATGGACTCTCATTAATGAGATGGCTTCTCATCTATTTGTATAAATAGGAGATCTCTCTCCTTCATTTGTTAGCTTAGATTTTTAGTTCTTAAGCTTGTAGCTTTGTAGCTTTTTGGTAGCTCTTTAGCGTGGAGTTTGTAGTTCTTCCTTATGGCTTTGGAAAGATTTGGTGAGCTTTGTTGTACTTTTTAATTTTGAAGAATTTGAATAAAGCTTTGATGTTCTCAACATGGAAGGAGATGTGAAGTAGATGTCATGGAGCATATTAGAATGTAAGGTAGAGTAGATTTTATTTTGTAGTTTTGCTTTGATTTCATTTCAAGTATGTCATTTTATTGCTTTCAAGTTTGATAGATTAAAGTTTCCATTCATGCAATTTTAATTCATGTAAATGTGTTCAACCGGTTGATTGTAGATTAGTTTTCTTTACATGTTTCTTGTATTTGCTTATTAGATTAGTCTCTCATGCTATATGATGATATTTCTGGAGCCTTTAGCTTAACACCATTTTAGAAGTTAACTGGCGAAATGTTGTGATTATAGGTGAGATGATTGGCTTTGCTTTTCATTAGTGTGCAATTAGATAGTTTAGATGTCATTTCTTTCATGCTATATGATGATATTTCTGGAGCCTTTAGATTAACACCGTTTTAGAAGTTAATTGGCGAAATATTGTGATTATAGGTGAGATGATTGGGTTTGCTTTTCATTAGTGTGCAGTTAGATAGTTTAGATGTCATTTCTTTCATGCTATATGATGATATTTCCGGAGCCTTTATCTTAACACTGTTTTAGAAGTTAATTGGCGAAATATTGTGATTATAGGTGAGATAATTGGCTTTGCTTTTAATTAGTGTGAAATTAGATAATTTAGATGTCATTTCTTTCATGCCATATGACGATATTTCCGGAGCCTTTAGCTTAACACCAATTTAGAAGTTAATTAGCAAAATGTTGTGATTATGGATGAGATTATTGGCTAACCATTAAAAGCAGTTTCAAGTTTTTACTTTTTAATTGCAGTAATTTTATTTTTGCTTTCTTGGATTTCATTTAGCTGTTATCATTTTTGCTTTCATTTCATAGACATTTTGTCGGCTTAGATTAAAGTTTTGATTTGTTTCATTTTCTCCTTTATTTAGAAATTAGGTTCTAACATTAGAAGTCATTATATTTAATTGTCCATTAACATTTAGAGATTTCACCTAGAAGCATAGCTTTTCTTTATTAGATTAAGCATAAGAAACAAAACCCCCAAAAACAACAAAAAAATATAAAACAATGAAGTAAGAAAAAGGGTTAACTAAGCATATATGGTGCACCACACTTCATCAGTTTACGATACCCGGAATGATAATTTATGTAGAGCAATTTAGGACACTAAATTGACTAGACAGAGACCATGGATTTTGGTCTAATTTTGATGTAACACCTTCCACTACCTGAGAATAACCCAAGGTGGTGGGAGGGTGTGTTACACACACAATAACTCACCATTGACATGATGCCCACGTTTGTGAATCAACCATATAAACAAGTAAAAATCAAATCCAAAATAATGAAAAAGGGAGACCACTCAAGCATCCTCCATGTGGCATGTGTGGAGGATATCCATGCATGTGTAACTAGCTAAGAAATTCTTAAAGAGTTGTGACCCATACCTTGGGATATGTGAGCTCCCTTAAAAAGAATGAACATGCAAAACTAACTACTCAAGAAGTGAATGTTGTATCATCAAACCAACCTACTCATCATAATTGGACGTGAATACCTCTCCAAAAAGGAGGGGTAATAGAGAGTATATCTATACTTAGGTTTCACTTTCATTATTTCTTCTTAACTTATAGAGAGTATGTTATATCCTCTTCACTTATTTCAGTATAATTAGCACTACAATTTCTTATACATTGGTATCAAATTCATTGATTTAATAGAAACATGGCAAAGTACTTCACCACTTAACAAGCCTCCAATTAAATCATTCTACAAAAAACTACAAGCATGGATGAAATGTAAAAGAGTATAATGGAAAAAACATTATGTTTATGAAATTTCTAACATAAATGATATATCCTATGAAATCATCATATTTCTCCGAAGTGGCTAAATAAATCACCATTAAACATTTAATGCAGGAAAAAATGGAGGATGTGTTCCTTAAAGAAGCCACGAAATGGGTTATTAAGGATGAACCCAAGTTTTAATTTGTCAAGAAGGAAGTATATTCGAAGCCATCACCCATCATCAAAGCTCTAGAACCAAAGTGGGAGCTCTTGAAACCAATTCAGGATCTTAGTGAAGCCCCATTAAACATTGAAGATGATGTTGACAAAAAGAAAGATAAGGCTATTCATGTAGGTTTCATAGCTTAGAACAATGAGTATAAGCCTAAAAATTTATGGGAACCAAAGCATGGAATGGTAATGAATTCCCATGGGGTCTCCTTAAAAGCCTACCTAAACAAGAATAATTATAAAAAGAAGATAGAAAATTTCATAATATCATATTAAGTATACTAAAATTACATCCAAACACAAGTGGGAAAGTTTTTTCATAGATTTAATACAAGTGATGTTGTTTTGCAGCAAAGATGATGTCAATAATATTGTTAAATTGGTTCATGAATTGTGTATTGATGATTTCATATCTACATTTATGCGTAATTGTTTCAAGGAGATATCAAAATGCAATTTGTATATGCATGTCATGTTCATGCTTGATAATGTTAATCATAAGTACCACAATAATTTTAGGTTTGGGATTCTCCATCTCATAAACAAATATCACATACAATCTTAATCAGACAAACATGAATTATATTTATCCTGTTATGCCATATCTTCTCCTAGCCATGAAACACCAAAAAAACTAATTCATAGCTTTCACACCTTCTTAGATTACATACAATCTAAAGATAAAAACAACAATAATATCTGTAATATCAAATATTCTCATAGAGACACCAACAAGGGGGTGTTCAAGCATTTATGTATAAAGAAGTTTTCAGGAGTCACATGTTCCTCTAAGAGGCCATCATATATATCCTATAGATCTCAAAAGAAACTAAGGTTATCAAGGAACAAATTGAAAATGTTAGTGAGGAAGTTTTGTATTCTTTCATGATATAACAACCCTATGAGTCAATACAAGTAAGAAATGATATACAAGAATTGAAATCCATAAGAATAAAAAATATGGATTTCTTTATGAAAAAAAAGCTACATGAATTATTCAAGTGATTCTCATACAGTGAGGTTGAAGCATTTTGAAGAGAAAGGTAATGTAATGAATAATAATAATAATAATAATAATAATAATGGAATCAAACCCTTATTGAATGAACACTAAAGCTATGGAATCTGAGGTTCTAATGTGAAGGTATTTTCACGCTTAGTGAGCTATCAAATGTCCTTTTTGGTTACCATATTGGACCATGAAAAATGTACCTATAGGAGGATGATGTCACTTATAAAAAAATCCCATGGATACTAAGTCCATTTTCCATGTATGACGAACTAAAAGAAATTTTGGGGTTGTCAAGTTTAGGTGATAATTTGGTGGGTGAGCACTTGGCTAGGGTGCCAAAGGTTCCAAATCTAATGTCATTTCTCTATGTGAAACTCCGAGAGTAGAGAGTAAGATTATCAAAGAACCATTTTTCTTGAAGGATGCTTGTGAGGTAGTGGTTCAAGGAGGAATTTCTATGAATAAGGAGAAATAATCGATGTCTAAAATAGCAGGTGACAATAAAATATAAGAGAAAATTGTTGAGAAAGTCAAGTTTTTTCATTTATGATTGAGAAATTTAGTTTTAGTTATGGGGGAGAACATTTAGATGAGTGGATACTAAATGCAGAAATCATTATTTTTTATATTTTGTGGAAACTTGATTTCATAAACATCATTAAAAGGATGGCTAAGGGTAAATTGGAGATGTTGCTTGGTTACAATCATGTCTACCTTATCCTAGTAAGGAGTTGGATTAGTTTCATTTTTTCTTGCAAGGGATATGTGAATAAGGTGCTAAGTTTATATTGGAGGTGTGGACCATCTAGGTTGTTCTTAAGTAAGTGTAATATGTACTTTGACCCTAGAATGGAGCCTTGTTTTATTTATAAGTTCTGGGTGATCTTTCTTGGTCTACCTTAGCCTCTTTTAAAGGAAGGTTTCATGAGAAAGTTCAAGGATTTAATTAGGAATTTTATTTGTTTAGAAGATGAGTGGGATTAAAAGATTGACCATTGATGGGAATGGGTTATCATGGAAATAAACCTTACGGTAGGCATTCTAGTGGAAGTTTAGCTAATCTATGGTGAACATATCTTCATGTAGAAAATTGATTACTAGAAGGTGTTTTTCAAATTTTTTTACTACCATCACATCTAACATGTTAGTGCCCAGCGTAAACATGGTAACTCTCGTTCTTCCATACCTCCTAATGTTTATAATAATAAATTAAAGTGGGTTTGTTGGTTGATTCTCAGGAACTTTTGGGAGAATTTGGTCATTAAAATTCATCTCAGTTAAAGTTTCCATTGTTGAAATACTGCATGGCCCCATTTTATGAAGGTGAAAGCAACAACTAGCCTAGATCTTAATTATGGCAGGCCTTCTTCTAAATCCATTTCTCCATTTCTCTCTTTGGGACATGTGATCAAGAAGGACTTTGAAGCTAGGGCTCCCTCAGTGCTCCTAGTACTTGATATAAATGTTTTATTCTTCATATCTCCTTTGGTGGGGGATAGGGATAATGAAGACAATTTGATGGTGGATGAAATGGTGACCTCTTATTTTTCATCAATGTTAGTTTCAATGCCTCTAAAATCTTATAGGAAGCTATCATTTAAGTAGGTTTCTTTGTCAATGTTTAAGGAGGAGAAGAGTTCTAAGGGATTCTTGAATTTTATCTCAAAGAATTTGGAAAATTTAAAATATTTTAAAGGGTAGGTTCTATGCTTGTCAATATATGATCTGATCTAAATGAAAGGTAAAAGGTGGAATAGAATTTGCTAGGGGTCTAGCTTTGGAATAGAATCAAGATTTACACATTTGAAGGGACTCTCATATATCCCTAGATAAACAACATGAAATGGAGGCTATAGAAGGTAAGTGAGTAACCATTGATAGGGAACCTAAAGTAGTCCAAGCTTGTACAATGTTTTCCTTGTGATTTTGGTATCTTTCAATTATAGAGGGGTCAAGGGTGCCCAAAAACAATTATCCCTAAAAAAACTAATTAGGTTCTATAAAGTTGATATTGTTTTGATTCATGATATTTTTTTAGGAAGCAAGGCTATTGACTTTTTCTTTTCCCTTTTCTAGAGGATTGGTCTTTTTTATCATTGGGTGTAGATGGGATGTTGGGAGGCCTAGTTATAGGATAGGGGCATCTTGGGTGATCACATCCTTGTCTTTGTTTCACTCCAAGATCAAAGTAAAGATAAATGAAAAGGTGTTGGATAAAAGTTTAATGGCAATAAATATGTATGGGACCTATAGGGAAATAAGATCTTATTAGGAGTATTTGATTAGCAATGAAAAGATAGAAGGGTCAAATTTGATAATTGGGGGAGGAATAAACCTAATTGTCTCTCTTGGAGAAGTATGAAGGGCATATTCTTGACATGATTTTCTAAGAAACAAAATTTACTGACATTTTTTAGGACAAACATTTTGGTGGATATCGAAATATTTAAGTTGGTCCCTACTTGGAGCATTTCCATGCAATGTATTAAAGGTATCTCTAAACATATTAATAATTGTTGATATCTAAACCTCTTCTGTGGGAGATATTTTCATGTTTAATCATGGGTTGGATGAGGTGTCCTATCAGACCATCTTTTGACCCTATTGAATTTGGATAAAAAGGATTGACCTCCCCACCCATCCCTACAAGTTTAACCATTATTGGTTGTAGGAGGAAGATTTAAAGAAGTTGATTGTTTAGGTATGGAAGAATGTGGATCTTTCTTTTGAGAACTTAATGCTAAAGTAGGTAGTATATAATAATTCTAGGATCATTAAGGGTCCTATGAAAAAGAGGGTCGTGGGACATGAGAATAAATTCCAACTAGACTTGGTTGAGATGGAGGAAAATGAAGGAAATTTAATTGGAATCTTCTCATATCAAGATAAAAAAAAATGTGTGTGTGTGTGTGTATATATATATATATATATATATATAGATAGATAGATAGATAGATAGATAGATAGATATATTTTTGGAGTCTAAGATATCATCATTTCTTGAAAAGAAGGAAATAAAGTGGAGAGTAACGAGTTAAGTGTTGTGGATTCTTGAAGGAAACAACAATACAAATTTTTCGTATTTATGAAAGCATACCAATACAATTTGGGAAATGTTGAATGGCGATGGAAGAATGATGAATTCCTTTGCTAAGAAGGCTAAACTTGGTAAGTAACATTTCAAATCTTTGTTCTTCAAACCTAAGACTTGCCATATTGGAAAAATTATGAAAATATTACAATTGGTTTTGAGGCTTATATATGACGACATGAACAATTAGTTGGAGAATAGTATTACCTCTGAGGAGGTTCTTTCAATGTTATCTTATTTCAAGGAGGAGAAATGTCCAAGGTTAAATGGCCCTGTAATTACTATTTTGGGGACATTTTTCACTTAATAAAATATGATGTGGTTAAATTTGTCCAAGAATCAATGTCCTCAATGAAAGTATGGGAAGAACTTAATACTACATTCATAGTCCTAATTCCAAAAAAGAAAGACAGAATATATTTCGAATATTTTGGATTGATCTCCTTGTGTAATTTGATTTCTATTTTTTTTTGCAATTTGTTTAAAAGCCTTTATATTGGGAATTATTTTAGAAGAAAAATTTAGAATCCTATTTAATCATCAAATTCATGATGCCATGGCCATTTTTTAATAATAAATTCATTACATAAATATATCAAAGGTCCTCGTTTTCATTATAAATATCAATATCACATAATATTATAATAAGGTAAATTGGACTTTCATAAGGTTGATGTTGTTGCAGCTAGGAATGACTTTGCAATCAATAATTTGGATTATGGGATCTATACATTTGGTTTCCTTTGTTTTATTGCTCAATGACTCTCCTCGAGGTTTTTTTATGGCATCCCAAGGTTTGAGACAAGTATGTCCTCTATCTCTATTCCCTTTTTGGTTGGTAGCAGAGTGTTTAAGCTTGCTAAGAAAGGATGCTAGACATAGATGTGTATTAAAATGGGTTAAAGTTTCAAATTTATGTATATTACACATCTCTTGTTGGTCAATGATGGTTTCGATTAAAGGATGGGATATCACAAGAACTAATATGTTTAAGAACCCTTTTGGACCTTTATTCTAAGGCCATAAGCATGGAATTGAACTTAAGGAAGCCATGCCTGCCCTCGAATTGCATTCCATTGGATGTTTCAAATAAGATAAAGGGCATTATTCCAATCACTTACATTGAGTTTGAGTAAGGATTAAAGTACATTGAATTTTACCTGAAACCAAATATTATCCATTTTGAGGGCTAGCTATGGCTCTACAAGAATATTGAGGCATTAACTTCAATATGGGTAAAAATATGTTTGTCTTGAGGTGGTCATATTATGTTAATCAAAGAAATACTTGAGAATATATTGGTATATTAGATGTCCAATGTCAAGATGTTGACAAGCATGCTTTAAAAGGTTAGGAAAAAATTCTTTGAGTTCCTATGGTTAGGAAAAAAAGGATTGAAGGTATTGTTCTCATAAAATGTTCCACCCTTAAACTTGAGGGATGGGGTTTTAAAACTATTTACAGATTTATTAAATCCTTGGCAGCAAAATATATCTAACATCTAGTATATCATTATTCTTTTTGCTGGAAGGTAATCAAATCAAAATTTGTCGTGAGGTTAGACTATACGGGATTGGTTCAAAGCTAAACAAAATACTCTAAATTGTTGTTTGATTGTTTGTAAATCATTGTCTATGTTTCCCCATGGGTTGGTAAGGTATTAGCTTGGAAAATTGATAATGGCAAGGAATTATAGATAGGTGAAGACACATGGATCATAATTTTAAAAAATCATGTGTTATTGAATGATCTCTTAAACACCTTACATGAAAAGGGTATCTTGTGTTTATGTGATGTTACTAAGAAGGATAGAAATACTCCTAGAGCTAGGGTTGGTTAAAGGATGTCGATTTATAGTTGGCTAGTCCTCATGCAAAAGAATGGAAGAATTTCATAAAGCTACTAGATCTAGCTACAATTAATTACTATATAAGAAGATAGGTCAGTATGGTCGAGGAATACAAGGAATGAAGAGTTCATTGAAAAGTTAGGTTATGAATCATGCGTGGAGGATTAAAAAGTAGAGGGAAAATTTTGGTGGGTCTTGATATGGAAATTGGGAAGGCCATTGAAGGTTAACATCATTATTTGGATTGCTCCCTTGAATGATATTTTGACATGGGACAACAATTTAAAATGAGAATGGACCAATTCCAACAAGTGCTCTCTATGTAAATTGGATGAAAAATTAGTTTATCATTTGTTTATTATTGTGGTTAGTGATATCCTCAAGACTCCCATTAAATATTTATTCTCTAGAAGGTTGTTTATAGGAGTGGATGAAGAATGTTACTTTTATCTATATTAAATCCTTTCCTTGCCATCTCACTTATAATTTGCATTGGACACACAACCAAGCAATATTCAAGACATTGTCATGTCTATCAAGATGGTGTTGATAATTGAGAAAAATTCTTTATCAACTGGGGAAAAAGATACCTAATGGCAAGTCCCTATTAGACCTACTCTCATTTGGTATGATAACCAATAAGAGGGATTTTTTAACCACCTAAAGAAATAAGAATGTATACAAATTCTCTAAATGGGAGAAATTTTAATTCAATTTATTATTCAAAAGATCTCACACACACATGAAGAAATTTGCAACTCAATAACCTTGTGAACACATATGCCTAATTAGGTATCATAGATGCATTCATATATCTAACTCATGAGAAATTTATGAATCTAATCAAACTGTGGAAAGGAATTTCACATAATGATCAATAAATGAAAACCATACAACTCACAAAAATGTTGTCATATAATCATTCATGCATAGGACTAGATTCATCTAATAATAGATCTTGGTCTTCTAAAATTATATTCAAATCGATAATAGTATACAATATTGAGTAAAAAAATTTGCAACCATTAAAACTCATGAAAATCTCAATTATATAATAATTACAACTAAAAATAAGGCTTGTTTCCTTCTAACCTGCAACTGGCATTTAAAAATAGAAGTATGACTCTTCCCCGCTGTTATGTAATGATAATATTTCTTGATTGTGGTGGGTTCCTTGTTGTATCATTCCTCCAAGTTTGAATAACATAGAGAAAAATTGTTTAATAATTGAGAGATATGAGGAGGTCTTGGAATTTATATTCTACTCCAACTTGTATAACCTATAAGCAACTTGTACATGTTTTTTTCACTTTTCTCAGGAAAAAATTAATTGAATTTGATAATTCCTTGGGTTTGGAGATGAATTCTCAAACTAATTCATTGTCCCGTGCATGAAGATGAGTAATTTGTCCATTCTAACATCTATTTGCTTCTTTACATCCATCAAGATAGCTGGGTAATGGCTTTGTCTATCCTTGGGCATCTCATATTCTTCAATGATGTCTAAAGCTCCATCCCATAGATCTATACAATTTTTTTCTGTTTCTTTGATTATCTCTTGAGAATATTCACATTTTTCAAACCATGTGTCTAATGATACCTAGAAATTAAACCAACCTTCATCTAATGGATTTGGAATATTTTCAGGTAAATTCTTATTTTTGACTTCCCGTATCTTCATTTTGTCAAAACAAGCTTGAACTTATTTCTTATATTTTAGCTATGATTGTACTTGATTATAGAATTTGAACAACTTGAGAAACTTATAATAAAATCAACTCCAAATCTAAAAATAATATCACATGATTTTTTCTTTAATTATTAATTTTTTAGTTTTTAATAATTTATACTAATAAAATAAATTAAGAAAAACTTACAAATATTTCCTTTTTAAAGAGAAACATAAAAAAGTCATCTTCCTATTAAAAAAAAAAACCAAAAAAAAACAATTTTCCCATATATATATATATATATATATATATATATATATATACACATTTTCCCAAAACCCAAAAACACATTTCATATATATATATGAAATAATATAACATTTATCTTAAAAACCTCCCAAATACAAAAAAAAAAAAAAAAAAAAAAAAAAAAAAAACCTCAAAGTAGTAGCAGTAGTCATCCTCGAAGGACAATAGCCTAAGTGGTAGCTAGCAGGTTTAATTCCCCCTCTACATGGGTTCTATTCTTCGAAGACATGTTAGCTTGTGTGGAAAAAGTTTGAACAAGTTGAAAATCATGACTAGTAATGCATATAAGCTCGAAGGGGCAAGAAAATATGAATATTTTGATATTGAGAATAGTGGCACCCATTGTGATTTGATTTCAATCTTTAGTCTTACGAAAACAATCCTATAAAATTATTGATTCATTAATTACCATAATAATAATTATTATTATTAAGAAAAAAACTAAAATTAAAAATAATTACAAAAATATTAATATAATTTAATAATAAAAAAAATTAAAATTAATTTAAAAATCTCCCACAAGGTGTACCGCAGGGTGTTTTGTTAAGACGCTCTATGATGAAAAGGTCACCAGTTCGAAACACCATGGCCAAAAATCCAGCCATGATAAGGGCCAGTATGACCTAGGTCAAGTGTGATGTCGAGGTGATTTTGATGGCTTAGTTGCCCCTAGGTTGCGGTTACTCAAGCCACATATTAAGCGTGCTAATCATCTTAGGACTCAAATTACCTAGCAAATAAAATAAAATAAAATAAACATAGTAAACATAATATATATATGTATGTATGTATGTATGTATGCATGTATGTATGTATGTATAGTGAGGTAATGTGAGCCCTGAAATTAGTGACATGCCTAACCTGTAGTTTGAGTAGCCATGTCCCAAGGGTAACTAAGTTGTCAAAATACTCAGGAAATACACCAACCATTAACATTATTGGATTTTTTCTCATGGAGTTTTGAACTAGTGGCCTTTTCACCACAAAGTGTCTTAATAGAACACCATGTCATCATTTGCTCTATACTTGATGGACAAAAAATATTAAAAACTAAAAAAAAAAAAAAAACTAAACAAACACAACAAATAAAGAGTTTTACTCTTACATATTTTGTTTTAATTTTATTTATTAGTTATATTGTTTTTTAATATTTTTGTTTTCCAAGTTTTTTTTTAAATGTTTTTAAATATTTATTATATATATATATATATATATATATATTTCTTCCTGTTGTTTTTTCTTTTTTCTTAATTATTTTTTGTTTCCAATTTTTTTTCCAATTGTCTTGAAAGTTGGTTTTTCAATTTTTTTAATTTTATTTTTATTTTTATAAATTTTTCACTTTGAAAAAGGTGGGTTTTTAAACTATTTAATTTAATAGTTCAAAAGGCTTTTTTTTTTAATTATGTATTGTGTTTTTTAAGGCATTTTTTATTTTTTATTTTTTTACATTAATGTTGATTTTTATAAACTGCATTTAAAAAGTGTTATAAATTTTAATGTTTCATTGAAAATGGAGTTAAATGGTTTTAGGTTGAGATTACAAATGAGTTATAATTTAAACATTAAAAAAAACAAATTATTTTTGGCACAACCACTCTTTGACTTAGCTATTGATTTTTAATGTTTTTTGTACTCATGGTATTTAGCATTTAGTGCCATGGTTAAAAAATGTTGTAATTTTAACACTTTAAAAAAGAGGACTATGTTACATCACTACTTTTGTATTTCAAGGTGTTTTTCATGTTTTTCATGGTCATGATATTTGGTTGTTAACGCCATGGTTGAAAAATGTTGGAATTTTAACCCTTAAAGGAAAAAAAGAAGATGCTACATCACCGCTCTTGCATTTTGAGGTGTTTTTTTCATGTTTATGTAAAAATATGGGTTTCCAAGGCTTGAGTTCTCTTTTCCAAATCATAGTTCTCATTAAGTTGTTAAACTTTTTTTTGTTGCCCATAGTTTTGAAAAATATATATGTATCGCGCTAGTATTAGGAGAACAATGCTAAATCATTTATGGAAAAGGAGTCTTATAACAAATTACATCTATGAGAAATGCTTACATGAAAAAACCTGACACTACCTTAATGATGTTTCCTTAGGCTTTCTAATTATCTATTGTAAATTGGATGAAAGTATATCGGCCCAACTACACTTTGGTCCATTATGAATAACTTCATGAATGAAAGGAACCTATTCCAACTTAAATTGATGAGAATTATTATGTTTGTATAGTCTACAAATCATTCTAGCTAAAAATATTTGTGGTCTTTTAAGATGTGAATTGAGTATAATTTATCCACTCTAGTTTTAAAAGAGTGGAGATCGTACCACCAGTCCCTAATCAATTCAACCATTGAGGTTTTTTCTTCTACCTCTTTGTTAGCTACAAATTTGTCTATAAATTTCTTATTTAGACTTTACTTATGGGGGTCTAACTTATACATGTTTTTAACATCTTCTCATGTGAATGAGCCAACAACATAATGGGAATACTTGACTACCACATAGTTTTTAACATTAGAGTGAGAGATAACACATCATACCATGTCATAATGGGGTACAATGTTCAATCAAGCAGTGATTTTTTTTGTGTAGACTTGTCTTTCGAACATCCATGAAATTGTTTCCATCATCGTCATATTCAACATCAAAATTTCGCTCTTTCAAGTAATTATAGATTTTGCCCCATTCCTTGTAATTTTTCACTCTGATATTGTGTGAAGTATCTAAGATGAATATTGAATTGGAAATTTTATCCTCATCATCTTTGAATCTAACCTACTTTGCTTTTCCTTCATTAGTCATATTGGTTGTTATGAACTTGTATTTCAAAAAGGTTAACCAAAAGCACAAATTATGATAAAGCCATAAACAAAAACGAAAATAAAACATGTTGCATAGAAATAGGTAATACTGACCATAATTGCACACCACTAGACTACTATCTTAACCTGTAGAATGATGATTGGTAATTTGATTATTATTTTCTTAGAAAATCTAGAGCATAATGTGATGACTAGAATGAGAATAATACATCCCTAGGCTTGATGAGTGAACATTTAAAACTCAATTTGTGTGTTGGAGTCATAATTCAATTTGCACTTTATGAATTAATGATTAGGTTTTAATGTCTTAATGTGAGACATGAAAGTGTATCAATTTGAAAAAAATGAGGGAAATGCCTATTTTCTCATTTAATAAGTTTATAGGGTCAATGGGTGTTAGGTGTTTGACTTAACAAAACCATTATGTGTATAACACCCCACCCCATATTTACCCACTTTTATAAGCTCTCCAAGGTAAACATGAGCTGAGAGTTACTATCCATGACCCAACAACCAAGTTCCAGTTATGGAAGTGGGGCATATCTAACTTTACTGCAACAACCTTCATGACAACCTCTCAGTGATCTATCATCTAGATGATCATTACAACACTCATAATTCCGTGAGCTAAAAACTTCTATTTTAACCACTGTTAAGCACTAACACACAAGCCATCCTCCATGTGACATAGCTGAAAATACTTAGTTTTGTGCCTGCGGCCACAGATTTTGTGCTGTGATTTTATTTAGTTGTTGCTGCTGCTACACAGATTATGCCCTGAACTTATCCATAATCTACTCAATCTAAGTATTAATTCTAAAATCCATACCTACACTTAGGCTCAGATATTTCCCAAACATTCCAAACACATGATAAACCTTTAGACAAACATATGGTAAACATAGTTGTTACATGTCATGAATGCGCATTTTCTCACTATCTCATTAGTTTCACCATATAATCATCACGAAGGCTCACTTCCCTCTCAAGCTAGCTACATCAAACAATTGTTAGCTCATACATTCATGTAACCATTTAATAACTTATCAAATCATGAACAATATCGATAACAAGGGCACATCATTTAACCATGCCTATAACCATCATTTAAACAAAATGAAGCCATGAAAAACTAGTCATAAAATTAGCACAATAACCAATACATGTTCTCATTGATCTCAATAAGAAATAACACATACTAACATATGCATAAATCCAACCAAGTCAGGGACTTCCACATACCACTCGACCATATATTGGGTTGAACCAATTATCTCTTTCATCCAATCACCCTCGTGTCATATTCCAAGCATGAATGTGGGATCTCATGGGATAAACTAAATATAACCAAGCAGGGAATCCAAGGGTTAAACTACCTCCACCCTCAAGCCATAGTGATCTCACCTAAACTGGTATAGAGATCACAAAACCAACACAATCTTGGATGCCTTAGAATTTCTTCACCATACCCAGAGGAATTTTCTTATCTCCACCTGTCTATCAACGGTTTCCGGATAAAACCATCTCCACCCCCAACCCTTGGGATTTTCCTGAGACCACATCACCTAGATCCAAAATCTTTCAGAAATCCAAAGCTCGACAAAGAATGAATCCCATCACACCATGTCTATCCAGGAAATGGAAAGGCAAGGTTGTAACCACTATCAATCCAGGCAAATTCCATGCCAATGATATTAAAGTAATCATGTAAACAAATTGCATGCACCATGCATTCAAATCATAGTAAGGAAATCAAACATGCAACATGTTACTTGAAAATTCTTCCTATTCTAGTTGCTCTTCCAATCTCCTCATTGTGCTTCCTTGCCTTCCTTTGCTTGTCCTTTGCTTTCTTACTTGCTTGTGTCCAAGTTCTCTCCCTCTCCTCATAGAGTTCAATTTATTCCTAAGAAAAACTAAATTTTGCAAAAGTTGTCAATTGTTTCTCAGATGCCTTTTTATCGTTGATGTCTGGTGTCTCTTCCTTTCCCTTTCCTCTTTTCTGTCATTTTCCTTTATTTTCTATTTAATTTGCCTTAAATGCATATTATTGTCTCTTCATCTTCCTTTTCTCCTATTTTCCTTTAGTACTTGAATTAATTGCCATTTATTTGCCTTTTCCTTTTCTCCAATTCCAATGTTGATTTCCATAGCCATTAATTAACCACAAATTGTACCCACTTTAATTTTTTTCCCTCCATTCAGCTTGGAATACATTTCCTATGACCTCAGTCTTGTTTTTCCTTTATAATGTCCCTCCATTTACATGGAAAATCAACCTGAGGTTGTTACAAACCACTATCCTCAGTGTTCTATGACACTTATGACTAGCCAAAACTACTAAAAACAAAACATACTACTTATTGGAGCTTTATAACATAGTTTGTTGCAGTATTTACAATTCCAAATTGCTTAAGCACAACAAACATATTTCTTATTGGAGCTTTATAACACAACTCGATACAATATTTACAAGAAACACACACACACACACCAAAAACTCATTTGCTTCAACCAACAAATAAATAAGGATGTAATGCACGCATCTGATAAGTTGTCTCCCATGTAGCTTCATTGGACCCAAAGTGCTTCCACTACACTTTAACTTTCTCTACTTCTCGGTTCTGAAGCGTGAATTGTCTAAGCTACAGTATGCATTGTGGATCTAGCTGGAACTCTCCCTCTAGTTCCACCTATAATACAGAATAATCAATCGCATGATCAACACCTTGTGCATATCTCTTAAACAATGAAACATGGAAAACATCATGGAATTTCATTGATGGAGGCAGAGCAAGTCTGTATGACACTGGTCCAATCATCTCAAGGATCTCAAAAGGCCCACAATACTGAGGTTCCAACTTGGCACATGAACCAATCCTCAAAGAGTTCCTCTTAGGCTTGATGCGCAAGTACACATGCTCCCCAACCTGAAACTCCTTGAATGCTCTATGTTGATCTGCATTACTCTTCTACTTGTCTTGTGTTGCCTTCAAAATATTATTAATAACATGCATCTACCTACATATCTACTCCAATCAACACCCTATTCACTAGATCACTCTAACTGATAGGAGTATTACAACTCTTCTCATATAGAGCCTCAAATGGACTCATCTTCAAGGATTTTTGATGCCCGTTATTATAATAAACCTCCACCAGTGGAAGATACTCCTCCCACTTCCTCTATTGATGCATGATATACATCCTCAACATATCCTCAAGGATCATGTTAATCCTCTCTATATGTTTGTATGTTAATGATTGTACTGAAGTAATAACTTTGTCCCACTATCATCTACAATACAATTCCTCCTCAAAACCTAGATACCTTGGCATCTCTCTTTATTATATAATATCTCTTGGGAACTCCACACAACCTCATTATCTCCTTGATGAAGATCTGAGCCACTTCACTAGCTGAATTAGTAGTCTTTATGGTAATGAAGTGAGCTATCTTACTCAACCTGTCAACCACAACCATGATGGGGTCATGCTGCCTCATTGTCCTAGGAAACACTATAATGAAGTCCATGTAAATGACCTCCCATTTCCATTCTCGAATCAGAATGGGATTCAAAAAACCAACTAGATGCTTGCACTCATATTTAAACTATTGATATGCCAAACACTTTGCAACAAAATCAACCACCTATTTCTTTAGATTCAGCTAATAGTATAATTTAACAACTATAAAAGTCTTATGGTATCCTGGATGGCTTGAATATGGCTTGACATAAAACTCTCTCAAAATAAGCTTCTTCAAATCATTGATATATGGCACATAGATCCTTCTCCTCAATATGACCAAGCCATATGCTGTGAGGTGGTGCTCCTCATCCTAATCACCCTCACCCTATTATTGCAATCTTTGCTTTAGTTGCTATTAATTCTCATCATGATGCCCTACCTATAATATCCCCTCCTATAAATTTGTCCCATAAGATCTCACAACTGAAATATGACTAACTTACACTCTCCTACTGAGAGCATTCACAACCATGTTCTCCTTTCCCTTGATGTACCTGATCTCAAAATAAAACTCACTGGGAGTAGCTAACCATCTAGCTTTCCTTGCATTTAGACTGGGTTGATCAAACAAATACCTCATTCCACTATGATCACTCATCAAGACAAACCTCTTTCCAAGGAGATAATGCCTCCACATATTTAATACATGAATGATAGTTTCCAACTCAAGATCATGAGTCACATAGTTCTACTCATGTCCATTCAACTTCCTTCATTCATAGGAAATCACCTGCCTATCCTGCATCGGGATTCCACCAAGTCCTTTCTCACATGCATATGTACAAACTATAAACTCCTTATCAAGATCTGCAATCATCAAAACTTGTGCATTGTAAGAAAATGCTTCAACTAATCAAAGATAGATGCACACTCATCACTATATTCAAACTTCTTTCCTTTTTTTTGTAAATATGTAATAGGATAGTCAATCTTTGAAAAGTTTTTAATGAACCACTTGTAATAACATGCTAGTTCCATGAATGATATGACTTCATCCACATTCCTTGGAGCTATTATTCCATGATAGTTGTAATATTTTCTGGATCCATTGTTATCCCTTCCTTAGAAACAACATATCCCAAGTAATGAATTTGAGACTGAAAGAAACTGCATGTACTTAGCTTGGCATACAACTTATTCTCTCTCAACAATCTCAACACTATTGCCAAGTGCTCTGTGTGTTCCTCCTCATTCTTTGAATAGACCAACATATCATCAACAAAGACTATCATAAACCTATCTAGATAAGGGTGCAACACATTGTTCACCAAGTACATAAAGGTGGTTGGAGCATTATTAAGACCAAAAGGAACCACCACAAACTCAAAAATTCCCATACCTTGTACGAAATGTCGTCTTATAGTCTTCTTCTTCAATGTGCACCTGATGATATCCTTATCTCAGATCAATATTTGAAAATAATGTTTCTCCCTTCTGTTGATCAAATAAATCATCAATCTAAGGCAATGGATAATTGTTCTTGATAGTCACCTTGTTCAACTGCCCTCAATCAATGCACAATATGAGAGTACCATCCTTCTTTTTTACAAACAACACTGGTGCACCCCAAGGAGACACACTTGGAATTATGTATCCCTTAATGAGTATCCCTTTAAGCTACAACTTTAGTTCCACCAACTCACGTGTGATCATCCTATAAGGTGTATTAGATGTTGGTGTTACTATTAGTATTAACTCAGTACAGAAATCCACCTCTCTATGAGAAGGCAACTCTAGAATCTCTGTAGGAAACACATCGTAAAACTACTACAAAACGAAATACTTTCTCAGGACTTCATCATTCTTATCTTCCTTCCCTTTGTCACTAGAAACATGAACTGCAAAAAATACACACTCTTTCCTGTAGTTTCACTTAGCTTTCATAGTTGTAACCATTCACATTTATGTAGGCTTCTTCTTTCCCTACAAGGCTCTCTTTTCTCCATCATCATCCTGGCCCTCAATGGCCTTCTCATAACAATCTACCTTGGTCCTATGAGTAAACAACCAATCCATTTCCAAAGGCATGCCATTAAGCTCAAATGCACAATATCTCACCCAATGACGAACTCTTCGCATGGTCCCTATAGCCAAATGCAGCAACCAGATTTTGCATGTACTTATTTATTCAAACGAAACTGATCCACCAGGTTAGGATTAACATAACTATAATTACATCCAGGATCAATAAAAATGGAAATAGCTTGACCACAAAGCTTAACTTCCATCTCAATAATAGATGTCTGATGGTTTGTCTACCTATTATCAAGTGTTGCATAGATCTAGGGAATATTCTAACCAACATCCCCAACTATTTGTGCCTCCTAAGCACTATAGATATATGTCCTACCACCCTAGTACAATGTACAATCCTTCTTGCAATGGTCTTTACCACAAATCCAACACTTCAATGGTTCCCTACCATTGCCTTTATTCTATTTCTCTCCAAGCTTAGACCCATGTCCTTTCTCAACTACATTAAACTTCTTATGAGGAGCTACATTTTCCTTTTCACCTATACCCTAATATCTTCCTCACTTCTTAGACCATTTTCCTTTAGTCTTCTCATTACCTTTCCAATCATGCTTGAACTCAGGCTTGCACTTTGACTGCTCATAACAATGCTTTAACTTCCTGATGGATTCCTCCAATGGTTGAGGCTCATCAAATTCAATCTGGTCTTTGAATGATAATGGAAATCCATTGATGAAACTTTGTATCTTTTCTTTCTCATCCTTGAGATAGGGCACATATCTCAACAACTCTAGAAATATGGTTGTATACTCTTCATTTGTCATGGAACCCATCCCGAGCTCATAAAACTCCTTGGCCTTTCCATTATAATACCTCTCAGATATGTACTTATTCCTAAAGAGTTTTTCAAACTCATCCCAAGTTAGCTTCTCTTCTCTGATTCCTTTAACATTATTAATATCTTCCCACCAAATATTTGCTTTTCCTTTGAGACTGAAGGTGGCTATCTTAGCTTTCATGTTCTCTAAGTAATCATGCAATATGAAAATTTTCTTCATCCTAAGAAGCCATGCTTCTGTATCTTCTGATTTCTTCATTTCCCCATTAAACGTAGGAGGCTTAGCTTTCTTGAATTCCTCTGGAAAATATTCACTCCTCCTATGATGTTGGCAGTGATGGTGATGATGTCTCTTAGAAGAAGAGCTAGAATAAAACCCATGCATACCAGTCCTCTTCTCAGGTGTATCCAAGAGTTTTCCACTCTTCATTGTATCATAATTGTCCAAGTACCTTTTCTGAGACATGCTTCCATCTGCCCCATTAGTCTTTTCCTTCTACCTATCTCCTTGACTGATCCCTAATTATCCATGCTTCTGCAAACCTGAAAGACTTTGAAGAATCAATGCATTGACTTCAACTTACTTTTCCTAAGTTGTTGCAAGTTTTTCCTATGCCTCAATCAACCTGTCATTATCTTCTTTACAACTTCTAATCTATACCCTCAAAATCCTCAATGTATCTTGCAAGGTCAAGAAAATATTCCTCTCCTTTGTTTTCAACTGACTTCTCTGATTCCAATAATTTCACTTCGGGCCTGTACGAGGAATCATGTGAATTGTAATCCACCATTCCACTCTTAATCTTTTGGCCTTCTATTTTCTTCAAACATACCATATTAGATCAACCAAATAGAAGAAAATCAAAATCATACCTCAAAGTATCTCAAGGAAGGCTATTACATATGTACAAATGTTGAAAATAGCAACAAGAAATGTTAAAAATAGAATCCAGAAATTCCAATTTAATTTGTCCTTGAATTAAAATTGTAATTCTTTTCTCATAGCAACATGTAATAGTTAACTAAGTTAAGTTGACTTAGTTAACTTAGGAATTTAGAGTTGGAATTATTTTAGAAGTCGTGTATATGTTCTCCCAAAGTTTTAAGGGTCTAGAATGAGTTTATTTATGAGTTGTAATTAGATAACTCAGGTTACTAAGTTATATTCAGTTAAATTAGTTGTAGTTTTTTGTGGATCTAATAGAGCATTAGCAATCAGTTGGCTCATTGGTTCTTCCACAAGTGTTACTTTAGTTAGCTGAAGATTCCCTCATCAGAAACTCATGCATGTCAGTTCAGAGAAAGACCCAGTTGAGACTAGAGTGCAGGGATGATGTACTATCAATTGTATGATTTACTGAGTTGTAAATATCATGCATGGAATCAGAGAAGGACCTAATTTTGGATTGCGCAGTTATGGATGAATAATTTCCCTTTAAATGCATGCTAATTCTCTCAGGATTTGTGCAAAGAATTAGAAGCTTGGAGGCTTGGAAATTTGGCTAAGTATTGGCCAAAGGAAGTCATCAGGCGAAGCATAGGAAATACTTGTGTAGGTTAAGCTAAAGGTTGAGCATATCATATTGTATTCATCCAAATTCTTTGACCAAGGACGCAACTAAATAGGGGATTGGAGAGCAGCAGAAGAGGCTGAGGTTTGGCTTGAACTAGTTTGTGAGATGAGATAATGATTATACATGTGCAAGGATTGTTCTTGTGAGAACAAGCATTGTATTCTCATCTTGGATTTCTGATTAATGCAATATAGATAGTAGGGGTTTTTGTTTGTGGCTTTCCTCAGATACATATTGTGTTATGTGCCATTGATTTGTCTTCTTCTTGTTCATATTTTTTTCATCAAGCTATTGACTTCTGCTGGTTGAAAGTAGAAGTAGATTCATGTCCTGTGCTTTAATACATCGCATGAGCTTGTGAATCTAAAAGAAATTCTACAACAAAGTCAGTCTAGATTAACACAATATATAGTAATAGCAACAACATATCAACATCATGCATGAATCAAGATGACCATTCAAAACTAAAACAATAAATGCATGCATGATAACCATAACCATCAACATTTACCCTAAGGTCCAATACTATAAACCTCACTTTGATACTGCTCTATGATAATGGTACCAGAGGAAAATTTACAGCGAATGAAACTACTCTGATACCACCCTACAACACCCCACCCCACATTTACCCGCTTTTACAAGCTCTCTAGGGTAAACATGCACTGATAATTACTATGCATGACCCAAAAACCAAGTTCCAATTATGGAAATGGGGATTATTATCTTTAAACTTTACTACAACCTCCCAGGGACACCTGATCACCCAGATGTCATACAACACCCATTGGCGATCCTTCCCTGAGATGACACTTTCTTTTTGCCTAACTTTATAACCCAGTCACTTGCATGCCAAGCCTTTCGTGTGTCCATAAGGCTCCATTCACATGCACAAGCCATCCTTTATGTGACTACAACTGAAAATACTCAGTTCTATGTTTCCGGTCATGGATTCAGTGCCTAAATTTCAGGGCTAGCCTACAAGCCACTGCCCATAACTGCCTAGAACTTTCTAGAATCAATTCTAAGTTAATCACAACTATGCATAACCTGCACTTAGGCTTATATCTTGCCTAAACATGCCAAACACATGATAAACATTTAGACAAACAAATGGTAAACATAGTAGCTACAGGTCATAAATGTAGGTTTGTTAATTGTCTCATTAATTTAACTAGAGAATCATCAAAAGGGCTCACCACCCTCTCAAGCTAGCCGCTTCAAATAGTTGTCATCTCATACATTCATGTAACCATTCAATAAATTATTGAATCATGAACAATATCCATAACAAAGAGAATGACATTTAACCTTGCCTATAACCAACATTTAACCAAAATGAATCCATGACAAACCGGTCATAAAATTAACACAATAACCAATACATATGCTGATTGATCTCAACAATAAATAACACATAATAACATATGCATAAATCCAACCAAGTCCCGGACTTCCATGGACCACCGACCATAGATTGCATTGAACCAAATCTCTCGTTCAACCAATCACCCCTGTGCCATATTCTAAGAATGAAAGTGGGATCTCATGGGATAAACCAAATATAACCAAACATGGACTCCAGAATTTAAACCACCTCCACCCTCAAGCCACAATGATCTCCTGTAAACCAGTCCAAAGATCACCAAACCAACACAAGCTTAGATGCCTTAGAGTTTCTTGACCATACCTAGAGGAATTTTTCTATCTCCACCCACCTGTCAAGGGCTTCCTAGAGTAAACCATCTCCACCCCCAACCCTTGGGACTTTCATGGGACCACCTCACCCAGATCTAAAATCTTCTAGAAATCCAAATCTCAACCAAGAATAAATCCCATCACACCATGGTTATTCGAGAAATGAAAAAGGCAAGGTTGTAACCACAATCAATCTAGGAAAATCCCATTCTAATAACAACAAAGTAATAATGTAAACCAAATTCATGTACCATGCATTCAAATCCCAACAAGGAAATCACACATGCAACTTGTTACCTACAAAATCTTCCTACTATAGCTACTCTTCCAATCTTCTCCTTGTGCTCCCTTGCTTTCTTTTGATTTTCCTTTGCTTTTCCTTTGCTTGCTTGCTTGTGTCCAAGTGCTCCCCATCTCCTCTTGCAGTTCGATTTCTTCCTTACAAAAACTAAAGCTGTCAAAAGTTGAAAACTGATAAAAAGTTTCCAATTGTTTCTTAGATGACTTTTTATCCTTGTTTTATGGTGTCTCTTACGTTCCCTTTCCTCTTTTCTTTCATTTTTGTTTATTTTCTATTTAATTTCCCTTTCATGCATATTCTTGTCTCTTCATCTTCCTTTTCACCTATTTTCCTTTATTACTTGAATTATTTGTCTTTTATTGCCCTTTTCCTTTTGCCAATGCCAATGCCAATTTCCATAGCCATTAATTAACCACAAGTGATACCCACTTTAATGGTTTTCTCTCCATTCAGCTTGGAATATGTGTCCCATGACCTTGGTCTTAATTTTCCTTTATAATGTCCTTCCATTTACATCGAAAATCAACTCGGGGTTGTTACAATGTGATTTTCAGTTATTGATAGAACTTGATAGTTTCCATCAACTGACGGAAAAAAAATAACATGAATCATTCATTGATTTGTTGATTCATTGGTTTATCAAAATATAAGGATGTCAAGATACCAGGGTATTAGGTTATCTTTTATCAAGATATCATATTTTTCATATTATATAAGCCTTGACTTGTCTCTCAATAATTGATATATAAATCCTCGATGGGTGTGTACAACTAGGGGATCTAGTATCTTCGAGACATATGTTGGAACAAAACCTAGTTTTCAATCATGAGGTAGTGGATGGAGGTAGTTAATGTGGTTCCAGTTTATATGTGTGCCATTAATTGTATTAAAGGTTTCTCCTAAACGATGATTGTTTGTTGGTGTTGGCGTCAAGGGTACGAAGGCGAGGTTACCACCTTCGTCCTTTGGCTCTTGTCACTCCTTCACTCTGAGTTGGTGGGTAGTTTCTAGGTTTGTTGTAGTTCTAGTTAGCGGCAACATTGCTAGAGCTAAAAGGTGGTGCTTAAGTTTTGCTCCTCATTTTTTATTTCTTCACTTGGTGATCTTTACCTTGCGAACCTGTGTGCATCATTTTATTCTATGTTTCTTGTGGTGGATATTTTGGTTACATGTGAATTATCTCCTCATGGTCGTTTTTTATGCTCCTTTATTGTGGTCATTCTCAACTATATAGACTTATAGTCTCTATAGTGTTAACAACCTTATTTGGGTTTTTTCACTTCGTGTCAAGGGCTTTCTTTGTCTTGGTGCCATAGCTCAGTGGTCTGTGGCTCTACCTATGTGAAATTGTTTAGGTGGAGTTTTTGGTTGGTATTCTTGACTTGTAGTGAATTCCAAAACCTCTTGGGTTTGGGCCTATGTTGAGTGGTTTATTGCGGATGACCTCGATGTTTTTAGGTCAGGTCCCCAAAGTCTCCCTCTCTGTCCCTCGGTGTCTTTCATTGGACACTCTTTGTCCCCAGGTTGTCGCCATTATCTCTCTTATTTAGTGTTTATGGCTCCTAGGAAAAGAATGTCATGTTGTTAAGGGGGTAGCATTTTTGTTGGGCGAAAAAGGTTGCATCCCTTCTCTTATGACTCTATGGCCACCGCTTTCGACTCAATTCCTATGGAGGTCCACAGATAAATTTTATACTTGGAAGGTATGGAGAGTGGTGATCACCCTTGTGATCTAGACTCAGAATTAGTTTTTGATAAGGTGAAGTGGCTTCCAAACCTTGGTTCTTTTTGGAAGTGGAGGTTAAATTATTTAAGTTCTACTTTCTTCCATCTCTTGTTCAAGGAAAGACAGGTGGAGAATTACAACATTTTCTCCTCTCTAGAGGACATCAAGCGAATGGTAGAAATATATAGTTTTGTTTAAATAATGTGGATTCTCGTCTAGCAAGACTAGAGACTTTTTTGGTTAGTGATTCAGGTTCAGGAAACCTCACAGATCCTCTTTATCATAATGGGCACATTCATGTTTCAGTTTCTTTGGATCATGATTCGTCTTGAGCAGACAAGTGAAGGCACCTACTTGTTTTTGGTTACAAGTTTCTATGGCTCAAATTTTGGGTATATGTTGTTTTGATCTTGAACCTGGAGAAGATTGCTTGTGATTCATGTTGGTGGACATGTGTATATATCTCTCACATAGTTGGAACTATAACATGTTACTATTGCTACATTTATATCATGTCAATGTCTCTATATCTATATGGTGTTTCTTTGGCATTGTCAGTCACTACTACTATTTGTTTGGAATCAGTGTGATGATGTTTCTTTGTAATTTTTTTGTGACCCTAATGTTTTGGCGAGATAGTAATATAGTTTTTGTGCTAGCTTATGAAAGTGGGGATTTCGGTTGTGACATCTGGTGTACATGGTAATGGGAAGCGATATAAAATGTTGAATTATGTTGGACACCTAATCCTCTAAGGGTTATGGTGTGGAAGATAAATAGTCAAAGGGAATCCAAGAGACCTTGGAATATGGAATCCAATGGTCACTCCCATGTATTATAAATGCGTATCATTTGTTAATAGAAAATGTATTCACGCTTTACCTTATTTGGCTATCTACATTCCATGTGCATCTGACATGGTATCAGAGCTATAGGATAATTCTGGCCCTGCTCCAACTTGAGCCACTAGTTTTTGTGGCCTTTGTCAGTCCTACACCTGTTTCCTTTGTAAGAAACTGGTGTTTTTTCCTCAAACCTAGGTCCCAGGCCTTAATTTGGAATATTTTATATCCCATGTATCTCCTTTATCTAATAACTGTCTCTCTACCCATCTACTATGCCGATTATTTTCCTCCGAAGTTTATTCTAGGTGCATTGTAACCGATATATTGGTTGGGAGCATCACTACTATTCTCTGCATTGTGAGCCATTTTGCTCAAACTCTTGGTGTGTTAGTTCATTTACATTTGAGTCGCCTACTCTGGAAATTGAAGTGACTGTGTTGAACTTTGATACGATAGTTCCATGTCAAGAGGAAATCTTTTTTGCATGTAGTGTGCTAAATCTTTGTCTATGAGTTGTTTAATATTTGAATAGAGCACTCAGTCCATGGGTTGGAATAATACATGCGCATTTAATGTAGGTATCTCTAGCCAGTCCTTGATGCATTGAAAGTTGGTCGATTCTCTTTGTGGTGAAGTTTTTTACATGCGGTCATTGCTAGTCTACATTGAACATAGAATTATGTTGAATCTTGTTGAATGTTGAGAGTGTTGATTGAGTTCTTATGGTGCATTGGCTTATATATATATATATATATATATATATATACACTAGTGAATTGTTGAAGCATTCAAACTCTTGTATTTCTCTATGCACTAGTTTTGAAGTCTACATGTGCTTTGGAATGGAGACACCATGGACTATGAAGGACTCTGTTACATTAGTTTGAGAGTTGTATGACTTCTTTGCATTGTATTGGAAGAATGTGATGCTGCATCAGTTTTTTGCATTGATTTTATGCATTTAGATTTTATAATTGTTTAATATATATTGAAACTCTTATATATGCATTTTGTGGTTGTGAGTTATCTAAGGTTCAGATGTAATGATGGTATTTGATGTATATGGTTGCACCTATGTTGAATTTGTGTTGAACCTCCATTGAATCATCGATTAGAATTTGGTGTTGTATGAAGCAGTGAGTTATATTCATAAGGAATTATTCTTTTGAATTATATGTGGCGAATATTGACTGGCAGAATAGGTAGTGTACTATAAGGAAGGCAGTCTTGGAGCCATGTTATTTCCCTACCTCTTTCCAGTGGTGATTTCACCCACACCCATTTACTTTCGCAGGACTAGTGAATTGTGTGCGGCTCGAATGCCTATTAATATGTGTGAATCCATCATTGTCCTGTAATTATGTAGCTCATATCACTCGACTTCTTCTGGATTCATAGTTCCATAGTTCCAGTCACAACTGGTAAGAAAGATTCACATTTCTTGGGCAAGGATTTTTCATATGAATTTTTTTCAAATATTTTCAGTATCTGTGTTACAAATATGGGCAAGTCTTGATGTCAAACAAATGAAAAAAAAAAAAAAAAAGAAAAAAAAAAAGGATTGTGTAGTGTCTTTCATGCAATTTCTTGCAAACCCCAAAAGCTGGAAAATCCATTATGACTCGCAAAGATGAGATACAATTGTTGTACTTATGATTGCAAGGTGAGACAAAAATGTTGGTTGTGCCTGCGAATTCGACATTGTGGAGGTCTGAAGGGGAATTAGATTGACAGGTTAGCACATTGTCATTAGAAGTTAAAACTGCCTTTATTTGTTGCTCTGTTCAAAATCAAGTTTGTACTGGTGACTGCATGCAATAGCTTGATAAAAATCATTTTCCATTTTATAAAATACTTGAGGAATTTCGGTGGTCAAGACTATTATATGCTGAAAGAGTGATATATGGATTCCATGGGAGATGATGAAAATATGTTGAGCTATGGTGATGTTATGTGTTTTGGTTATCTGCTATGAGCTATTGATGAGCATTAATTTGTCATATTGTCCTGTTTGGCATGGGTTTCACTAAGCTCTAACAATACTATTTTGTTTAAGGGGAATTTAGCGATAGTGTTAACAGTATCTTGCTAGATACATCTAGCAACAAGTCCAAGGGCTGCAACATCCTCCACGACCATAACATTTATGGACTTGTTGTGATTTGTTAGTGTTTGGTGTGTACGTTGATTATGCAATATTAAAGCATTTACATTGTTGTCTTCTGCCTTGGTTATTGTATGTTGGTCCAACCTATATGATGAGAAGCGTTGAAGCTAGTACGTTGAAGTCTTGCTTTGTGGAGCACCCTTTATTTGATTTTGGGATTGCATTCAACAATATAAATTATTGGAAAATGACTGATGGAGTGTTGGAATTACTAAACAATTTAATACATTCTACTGTCAACAGTACAATCATGATTGATAAAGCCATTCCCAGAGACATTCAAACATGTATGCAAAATGCACATGACAAGATTGAATTTTTGCAACTTGAATTTCAGCTTCAGCAAGATGAGTAACAACATCATAAGCATCATGACACCCATCAGCAACCATCAAGTGGTCAAATTAGTAACATTGAGAGAAAATCGCATCAACAACAAATCAATAATGGTGATCTAGTACCCAATGAAGGAGCATATTTGCATGCAGATGCATAAATTCAGCATACACTTCCCAAGGCCATCATCAGACCTTGGGAAGAGCTTGTCCATAACAAGAATAGAATTGGCCTTAGATATGACAAGGATGTGTCCTTTCATATTCCAGATTACTCAAAATGCATCAAATTTTAAAGTGTTGGGTTTCTTCATGGTGGTTCACCTTCATCTATTCTAGATTCTGCTCCTCTTCCATAACAACAACAACAGATTGTGAAATTCCAACATTGTGAAAGAGTTGGCCATATGGAATATCATTGTTTTGATCTTCATCCATGTGAGAACTGTCATAAAACCACTCATTCTTCAAACATGTGCTTCAAAAACAAGCCTCCTGCAATGGGCATCAACAGCCAAGAAGATATTTCAGTCATATGTCAGAACTTGCTCTAGATTATTGAACAATATTGTAGCTTTCTCCATCATCTCACCTTGTATCTGACAAGGGGAGAGGTGATGGTCATCTACAATATTCAAAGCCACACCAAGTGAGCCTAAGCCACAACCTACCATACCAAATTCAGAGTTTTAGCCAGAGACAAAGATGCCCCTGAGCATGTCTACGATTGATGATCAACCTGAAACCATCTATGTGGGGTTGCAACATCTCTTCAAAGAATTGGGGACACTTCCTCTAGTAGAAGACTTCAGCTTCTTGCCATTTTTGGAAGAGTTCCAGGAATTACATTAAGCATTCCAAAGTTGGTGGTCATCCTTAAACCATCATAGGTTGAGACCTCCCTTTTTAGGTCGAGGTTCTCCTTTTTTATATGGGGTGAGACCTCCCTTTCAAGGTTGAAGGTTTCCCTCTTTAAAACATCGGGAGCACTTCCTCTAGCAGAATACCTCATATTCATGCTAGACTTGGAAGAGTTATGGGAACTGCACTAAGCATTCCAGTGTTGATGGTCATCCTTAAACCACCCCCTTATACCAACATTTCAGAGAACACATTCAACCTAGTGCTGGCATGCAATTTTTGCACATTTTGTATTACAGCTCTCTTCTTGGACACATACATACCCCTTCGGATTAAGGGGGGGAATGTTGGACACCTAATCATCTAAGGGTTATGGTGTGGAAGATAAATAATCAAAGGGAGTCCAAGAGACCTTAGAATATGGAATTCAATGGTCACACCCATGTATTATAAATGTGTATCATTTGTTATTAGAAAATGTATTCACACTTTACCTTATTTGGCTGTCCACATTCCATGTGCATCTGACACATTCCTTAGTTTGGTTTTCGCCAACTTTTTCCCTGTGCTTCTAATGTATATCTTCTTCATATAATGAGATATATTTCTACTTATTTACAACAACAACAAAAATTGATATATCAGGTTATTAGGTATTATGAATGAGGATATCAAGATAATAGGTGTCGGGCTATCAAGTATTGGGAATCAAGATATCGGGATATTGGGTGTCAATTTATTTGGCTATTGAAATACAAATGACATTGAATAATCTCTTAAAAAGTGTTCATGAACTAAGAACTTCTTTCCCATTAATTGTTATGAATTTTGTGTGTTACCAAGACTTCGCTTGTTGAGGTATCAAGCTATGAGATATTTATCTTTTCAATTTATTTGTTGAAAATGCAACGAGAAAATGTAGTTTTGACTTTGCCTTGGTCAAACTAGATTAAAATTCGAATTTCTATTTCAGCAGAATACTTGGAGGTAGTCAACTAAGGTGACATGGCTCTTGCCACTCAGTTACCTTAGTAAATTTGAGTTAGAGACATTTGAGTTCAGTTCTACATGATTGATTACTAATTTGTAACAATCTATTTCAGTTAATTTGATTTATTTTCAATTTAACTAGTTCTAACTATCAAAAGAACTAGTGGAGGTCAAGTTGTGGATGTGTAACTTCAACCACACTCAATGATCAACCAATTAACTAATCAATCAACCCAGAATAATTGTTGCATGCAGAGAATTCGAGTTACCCATTTGTTACGAAGATTCCAAGGCTGTGTACTATTAGTTGTAGCATATTCCCATGTGTATAGGTGGTGCATGCAGCTAGAGATTGACCTAAGGCTATTGCACAATTCCTTGGTGTGAAATTCCTAAAAAAATAGGGGAAATTTCCCAAGGGAACAATGCAAGGAAATAGGAGCTTGGGAAGGCTTTAAATTGGCTAAGTGTTGGGCCAAGTTCAATCAGTCAGGCAAAGGGATAGACTATACACTTACAGGGTGTGCTCAGGCTTAAGAAAGCATTGTATTTCTTCTCTATTCTTTGATTAATGCAATATAGATATTAAGGGGTTTTGAGCAGTTTCTTTCCCCTAGATAAATCTATGTGCATGTGTGATGTTTCCTTTTGCATGTCTATGATTCTTGTTTTAGATGGTGAATTAACTTCTGCAGATCAATAAAGTAGCTTCAAGTCTTGTGATTTAGTAAATTTCATGAGCAATATTGAATCTACACATTAATTTCTACATGGTATCAGAGTTGGAATCGTTGTAGAGTGGATATTTCAAAGTTGTCATTGCAGGAAATTTAAATTTGAAGATCAATGTTGCAGGTTTTCTTTAGGACTGAGAAGATGCTTTCAATGGACTCAGGCTCAAGTATGCCTTGGAAACCACCTCAAACATTTTTACATGGAAGGAGCACATGAAGGTTGTATTGGATGATGATGGGCTACTAGAATACATCAAGACAAATGCTGCAAAACCTAAGCATATGATGACCAAAATCTTGCTCAGTGGAAGAAGGATGTGGCCAAAGCAAGGGAAATCGTATTGGAGAGAGTTCGGGATCATATTGTCTTGAATCTCCATGGAAAAGAGACTATGTTCATGATGTGGAAAGCACTGACAGAAATATTCCAGAACAATAGTGACCACAGGAAGCTAGCACTCAAAGATCAGCTTTGAAGTATCAAGATGCAAAAGAATTACACAATTCCGCAGTACATGAGCAGGTTTACACAGTGTCATGATGAACTTGGTGGGGTCAGTGTTAGTGTCCCTGAAGAAGATTTGGTATCTCTAGCCCTTTTAGGCCTTCCCAAGAGTTGGCATAACTATCAATATTCAATAAATGGTAGAGAGAAACTATCAATTTGGGAGTGGTTATGGTCCAATATAGTGCAGGAAGAAATAAGGTGGAAAACCAGAGATGGGACCTCATCTAAGGCTGAGGATGAGGAGAATTATGCCTTGGCTGGAAAGGAAAAGAAAGGGAAAGGGAAGAAATCCCAATCCAAAGAAGATTCGAGTCAAGAGGGCAAGAAGAAAGATTTGTCCATAATCAAGTGCTTTCACTGTCATGAATTTGAGCACTATGCAACAAAGTGTCCACACAAGAAGGCAAGCAAGAATACTGTAGGAGGAGTAGCTGGTGAAGCTTTGGATTCACAATTCGAACTTGATTTTACCCTCTTTTCATGCATGGCAAGCACAATGATGGGTAATGTGTGGTATTTGGATAGTGGTGCTTCGTTCCACATGACGGGGAACACAAATTTTTTTAGTGACTTGGAGGAGAAGGATCTCCATATGCACATCAAGATGGGAAATGATGGAAGGTATAGCGTGACCAATATTAGTACAATTACTTTTCAGAGGGAGACTGGCTCCCCTCTCAAGCTTAAGGATGTGATGTTTATACCAAGTCTGAAAAAGAATCCAGTTTTCGTAGCTGTGTTGGAATACTGTGGCTATGATGTGATCTTTAACAAAGGGAAGGCTTTCCTAAGACACATCACCACGGGACAAGTGAAGAAGATCGGGGTTCGAGTGAAGAACCTCTGAAAATTAGATGTGGAAGATTGTGGAAAATTGAGCACAAAAGCAGAGAAGGTGCAAAGCTGAGATGTCGGTGAATTACGGCATAGAAGACTTGGCTATTTGCATCATGGCACTTTGAATATCATGCAACATATATCTACATGCCTCCCAAAGGAGCACTAGAGTAGCCAGATACATGAAAAGTGCATACATTGGAGATCCACCTTTAATGATCGGGACAACAAGGCGCATGCAGTCCTTGAAAGGATCCACTCTGATGTTTGTGGACCTTTCTTGACATCCTCCACTGCCAAGCATAATTATTATGTTATATTTGTAGATGATTTCTCACGGAAGGGTTGGATCTACTTCATGTAGAAGAAAGACCAGACATTCTCCAAATTTGTTGAATTCAAAGCACTTGTTGAGAAGAAACTAGCAAGAAAGTGAAGGCTCTCAAGAGCAATAATAGAGGTGAGTATGTGTTGAATGAGTTTAAATTTTTTTTTGCATTCGACAAGAGATGACAGCACCCCATAACCCACAACAAAATGGGGTGGCTGAGAGGAAGAACAAAAGTATTGTGGGAGAAGAAAGGGTGATGTTGTATAACAAAATCCCACCTCTACATTTGTGGGCTAAAGCATGCAACACATTAGTCTATTTGTAGAACAGGAGTCCTCACAGGATTCTTGGCATGAGTACACCAAAGGAAGCTTTTTCAAGGAAGAAATTGGATGTGTCACACTTAAGGATCTTTGGATCATCAGTTTATTGTCATGTTTCCAAGGAAGCAAGGAAAAAGCTAGAACCGACAGCAAAGTTGGGCATGTTTTTGGGGTACACAGATACACCTCACAACTATCATGTGTACTTTCCATATCTTAGGATGAAAGTGGTTAGAAGGGATGTGAAATTTGATTAGGAGAAGACAATGAATTGTTCTCTTGAGAGGGAGCTTTAGTTGTAGCTTGATCAGGAGCTTTTGGCTCCAAAAGAACCTCAGGAAGTTGTGGAGCAACCACAAGCAGAGGAGCAAAGAGTGGAGACATCCACTCAAGTAGAGACATCCAGAGAAGGAAGGAAGAGAACCAGGGAAGATGACAAATTGTTGCAAGATGCTAAAGAGAATGTGGGAGAACCCACATCACAGCGCAGGCGGAGGAGGTGACTAGATCAACACACTGGCCACATGGATCTGATGAGTGAGCTTGTAGAGACTGAACCATCGTGATTCAAGGAAGTTGTAGAGAAATCAGTATGGGTTGATGCTATGGTATAGGAATATGATTCTATCGTCAGAAACAATGTTTGGGAAGTGGTCCCAAGACCAACAAACAAATCAATGGTTGGTTTGAGATGTCTTTATGAGGTAAAGCATGCAATAAATATAAGCATAGAGAAACACAAGGTTAAATTTGTGGCCAAGGGGTTCTCTCAGGTTGAGGGAATTGACTATGAGGAGACCTTTTCTCCAATAGCAAGGTACTCATTCATTAGGTCAATTCTAGCACTGTTAGTGCAAATGGGGTGGAAGATCCACCAAATGGATGTGAAGACAACATTCCTCAATGGATTTATTGAGGAGGAGGTGTATATTGAGCAGCTAGAGGGGTTTGAGACCTTTGACAGAGAGTCACATGTGTGTAGACTCAAGTGAGCATTGTATGGACTCAAGCAAGCACCCCATGCTTGGTATACTAGGATCAATAGCTATCTCACCAGTTTGGGCTTCACCAAAAGTGAAGCAGATGCAAACCTTTATCACATTGTGATAGAAGGTAAATTATTGATTATTTTGCTATATGTTGATGACTTGATCCTTACTGGTTGTGAGCAGCTAATCAGATCTTGCAACAAGGACCTTTCAAGAGAGTTCGAGATAAAGGACATGGGCCTCATACACTATTTCCTTGGATTGGAAGTATGGCAAGGAGATGGGGAACTGTTTATCTTTTAGGGCTAGTATGCCAACAAGATACTTCAGAGGTTCTGCATGGACAAGCACAAACCCATGGAGACTCTTCTAGTAAGAAACTGGAGGAAAGAGGATGTCATCCAAATGGAAAGTGGCATCCACCCATGGTATTCATCCACCCATGGTATTTATCTTCCCATGGTATTGTATATGGAATCTATCCATGGTATTCATTCACCCATGGTGTTCATGCACACATGGAACTTACCCATGGTATTGTAAGTAGCATCCACCCATGGTATTCATCCACCCATGGTATTTATCAACCCATGGTAATTACGCATGGTATTGTAAGTGGCATCTACCCATGGTATTCATTCACCCATAGTATTCACCCACACATGGTATTGTAACTAAAAAATGCTATAAGTAACAAGTCACATTTTGTGAAAGGATAGATTGTCCGCCACAATGTAGCTCTTGCATTTATTCTCTGTTTTAATAAAAAGTTTCTTTGTGGTTTTGTTTACTGTGTGTTCTTCTCTTTTCTTCAGGCTTTTCAATTTTTTAGATATTGGGGGCCTCCCCCAAGATCTCGATCAGGATGTTACTTTAGGTGAAGTAGTGGAGGCTACCATTTATAGGAAGCTTGTGGGTTCACTTATGTACTTGGTGAACACATAACCGGACATGTGTTATAAAATTAACCATCTTAGTCAAGCAATGGTTAAGCCAACCAAACTACATTGGAAGGCATCAAAGCATGTGTTGAGATACCTCAAAGGCACTACTCAGTTTGGTCTTTTGGTAGAGTCCGACAAAGGGAGTGAAGCTGCAAGGCTTCATAGAATCAGATTTGGCAGGGAGTCCATCAGATAGAATGAGCACATCAGGAGGAATTTTTAGTGTTGGGTTAGCAATAATTTTTGTACACTAGGAAGCAGATATTTGTGGCACTCAACTCAACAAAAGTAGAGTAAATGGCTGCAAGTCAAGTAGCATGTGAGGTTATTTGGATGAGAAAGATTCTTGTTGGGCTATTTGGTTCGTTGATGGATCCTATGGTGATTTACTATGATAATCAGAGTTGTATCAAACTCTTTGAGAATCTTGTATTTCATGATCAATCCAATCACATCAACATCTAGTATCACCATCTACGAGATTGTGTGCAAGAAAGATTATGTTGTTGCAGTACATTCTAATAGAGGAACAAGATGTAGATATTTTAACAAAGGCCTTGTCAAGATGAAAATTTGAGTTCCATAGAAGCAGGATTAGGGTATCTGATAATCCCTTTCTTGTTGAGAGGGAGTGTTGAAAATGCAACAAGAAAATATAGTTTTGACTTTGCCTTGGTCAAACTAGATTAAAATTCGAATTTCTATTTCAGCATAATACTTGGAGATAGTTAACTGAGGTGACATGGCTCTTGTCACTTAATTAACTAAGTAAATTTGAGATGGAGACACTTGAGTTCAGTTCTACATGGTTAATTGCTAATTTGTAGCAATCTATTTTAGTTAATTTGAGTTATTGTCAGCTTAACTAGTTCTATCTATCAGAAGAACTAGTGGAGGTCAAGTTCTGGATGTGGAACTTCAACCACATTCAATGATTAACCAATTAACAGATCAATCAACCCAAAATAATTGTTGCATGCAGAGAATTAGAGTTACCCAGTTGAGAAGGAGATTCCAAGGCAATGTACTATTAGTTGCAGCATATTCCCATGTGTACAGGTGGTGCATGCAATCATAGATTGACCTAAGGCTATTGCACAATTCCTTGGCGTGAAACTCCTAAAAAATAGGGGCAATTTCCCAAGGGAACAATGAAAGGAAATAGGAGCTTGGGAAGGCTTGAAAATGGCTAAGTGTTGGGCTAGGTTTAGTCAAGCAGGCAGAGGGATATACTATACACTTTCAAGGTGTGCTCAAGCTTGAGCAAGCATTGTATTTCTTCTCTACTCTCTGATTAATTCAATATATATAGTAAGGGGTTTTGAGTAGTTTCTTTCCCCTAGATAAATATATGTGCATGTGTGATGTTTCCTTTTGCATGTCTATGATTCTTGTTTTAGATGGTGAATTAACTTTCACAATTAGTAGAGTAGCTTCAAGTCTTGTGATTTAGTAAGTTTCATGAGTAGTATTGAATCTACACATTAATTTCTAAATTATTCATGGATTGGAATATTTTTTGGTATTAAATCCATTTAATTTATATTCACTAACTAATGAACATTTTCCCAATTATAAACTATAGAATATGTTTGTTATCGAGACTTAAGAGTGTCAAGATGTCAAGAATTTGGACTTCGAGACTTATTATGGATAGAAATCCTAAGGATCATTTTTCAGGAATTTTTTTATGGCTTAAAGCCTTATTTATCTCCAAGTGTCATTATACAATATAACATGAAATTGAAACATAAGCACTTAAGACTCTACACAATAAAATATAAAAAAGGATAAATAATAAAAGAAAATCGAGAACACATATAAAGGAAACAATTTGTATGGACCCCATTATATTTATTGAATAAATATACAATAATGGGGGGTTATTGTACAAACCACAAGATGTGGCTACTTAGATAGTGTTAAAGTCCCTTATGGATTCCAAGGTTTGTCCAAAGCAATAGAGAAAAAAATACTTTGTGATGATGACTCCATAGGGGTTATTTGATGGAGCTAGTCAAGGCCATTCAATGAAAGGAGGAGTTGGAGTTGTTTTCTGTTTATACCAATTACATTGCTTCACGCGAAGTATGTAGTGGACAAAAGATCCAACAACAAGGAAGAATTTTTTGCTTTGTGTGCTCTTCTTTCTTTATCCAACCATATGGGATGCCAGAGAATATAGGTAATGGGTGACTCTAAACTTGTTATAAATTGGGATAATGATAAGATTCAAGTGGATAATTTAGGATTGGGGCCCATAAAAATAACATGTAGAGAGATGAAAGAAATTTTGAATGGATATCTAATGATGACATCAATCATGAAATGATTAAGTTAGCTCAGTCATTTAAAGCAAGTACTCATCCTTCAAGAAGGGACCTATGTTGACGAAGAATTTAATGAAGGAATGCTACTCTTCAACAACAAAGTATAGTACCCTTAGTCATCATTTTGCTCTTGGCTTTTTATCATGTTTGATTATGGTTTTGCAATTATATATTATAAATGTTGTCTAAACTTTTTGTTTGGATCTAAATAAAAGGATAAAATTAAAAAATGTATGAGAAACAAAATTTTGTTCTTTTAGGTTACAAAGATTAGTTGGTCAAAATTCCTTTTTGAAAGTAAAAGGACACTGAGAAAACACTCCTCTCTAGGCCTATAAGTCTATGTAATATGTATATTCATCTATAAATGTAATATTTTTTGTTTCCTTGGGAATAATAATAATAATAATATTCTTTAATTAATTAAAAGACACTCTTTTGATAAATATACTTTGGAGGATAATAATATTCTTTAATTAATTAAAAACACATCTTTTGATAAATATGCTTTAGAGGGTAATTATACATAGGGTTCAACTTCATTTGAGATCAAGCATTTATTAAATAATCAAATATATATTATGATTTACATACATTTTCTATTATTTGTGTATAATAATATCACAATTGTTTGTTACAAATAATGCGATATTATTTAATCTCAATTTGTCACATATTGTTACTATTGATTTTATTTTTTTAAATCATGGTGAATGAGCAACATTTTCCAATAACTTTAACATAACAAAATCCCCATTGAACCTAAATAGATAGGAGAACAAAGTGTATTCTTAACCACTTGAATTACCAAGCTAAAACTCTAAATATTGAAATTATTAATATTTTTTTTGTAAGCTCGACATATCCTTTCTATTTCATTTTCAAAAAACAGGCAGGTAGTACATAATATTATCCATGGTCAAATGGCCTCAACCTACCCATTGAGAAACTAGGTATGTTGGCCATCTGACAACATTATAAGCCATCCAAAATTTTAAGAGTCTGAGAATGTTTTGTAAAGCTAGATAAACTTGAGTGTTTTTAAGTCCCCTATAACTAAAAAACATAAACTACATACTAGTCATAGCTACATATCAAAATTAAACTTCTAAGCTATACTAAGAAAACTACTAGTCATCAAAAGATTCTATTGGCTTGGGTCATCGGCATTGGAACCTGACAGTTCAATTTGAGGAAGGCAAGGAAAGGAATATGCTTCTCGATGCGGTTGAGGCAAGCATTTTGTTGTTGTATCGGGCGCTAGATGATCTTGAATTCCCTTTGGATTTCCTGTATTTCAGTTGCTGGCCCCAAAATTCCTGCTAAGGTGTTCGGCATAGCTTTTTCCAAGATATTTTTCATCACCCAAGACATAAAAAGGGTATGCTAGAACTAGGTATATCAACCTCTAGTATGGCCTGAATACGGAATGAGATCCTCCCATTCATCAAACTCTAATTCACTTGTTTCTGGTTGTTGCTTCAATTCATTCTCCCAACCCAAAATTATATGGCGGGTCCGAGGGTGAGTATTCATCCGATAGGACTGAGCTTCTTCCAAGATTAAGTCCCCTGTGTTTCTATGACCTCAACTACTAGATGGGTGAGGCTAGGCTTGACTCCCACCACGACCATGACCCTATCCCTACCTGCTATCGTGACCTCCCTTGGTGTTTCCCCCTCGGTTTGAAGCTATAAGAGCCATCAAGTGACTTTGCAGTTTACAAGGATAGAAATGGCAATTACTGACAAACCCCAAGACTTCTGCCCCCAAAGACCTTGACCAGGTTGTAGGCCAACACACTGGAAGATGACCCCATGGGCGGTGCACATTAACTAGGACAAGACTCGAGCCTGCAAGTGTTAGAGCAGTACATGCAATCAAACATAGAATATCTGAGAGCAATGAAACCAAGTTTTCCCCACCCTCCAGACATAGGTTTGAGTGAAGAACCGACTCACAATGACCTAACTGGCATTATAAATCCACGAAAGACCACAATAAAAAGCCCAGGAATACCCCTTGCAAATCCTCCCCATCTCAAACCAAGCAGAGAGTTCTTCTGAGGACCAAAAGACATGACAAATACTCCCAAACAAAGGATTAAAACCATAAATAAAATCAAACTCCAAACTTTCTAATTGAGGACCATAAATTCCCATACAAGCTAGCAAAGAATAAATTCCCATACAAGCTAGCAAAGAGAAGTGGGTTTACTAATAGAAACATCAAACTTTCTAGTTGAGGACCATAAATTCCCATACAAGCTAGCAAAAAAGCTTCTTTGCTCACCATATATAACTATTAATAAAAAAATATTGAAATATTAAAAGGCCTAGGAAAAGTAATTTTATAATTTAAAATTCATTATTATTCTAAAAACAACAATAAAATCTTTAACAAAAAATAATATATTATAAAAAATTACCAATTTAAATTATTTTTCAAAAATAAAATAAATATTATTAAAATTAAAATCAAGAGTTAAAAAAATATTTCTATATTTATAAATAATAAATTTAAACTAGTCAGCTTTAAGTAAGACTTTTTGGAAAAAAAATTTAGTTTATTCAATAATTCTATTGGTCAGAATCCAACAAAAATTCAATGAAATGACAAATAAATTTTAATATTTTATAAATTTTGTTATTCTTATAAGCGTTTAAATAAGTTTTCAATTAAATTTTCAAATAACTTTGATTTCTTTTTAATAATTAGATGTTGAGTGAGGGGCCAGGGCCCTAGTGCCGGCGGGCGGCTGGGGGTTTTGACCAGAGGAAAGTGTAGGTCATGGTCAAAAAGCAGAGAATGGTGGTAAATAATAGATTTGGGGAAGAATTGACAGCCATAAAGTCCCGCGCGAATAACGTGGCGTCGGTGATGACAACTCGAATGTGGAGGGAGAACTTTCCTTTAACCGCCCAATTAACACGGCAGATATTTCCGCATAAGCCACGGGCGATTCACAGTTTACCTACTCTAAACGCCCCCATTAAATCCTTCAATTTTGGGGCCCTGTCAGAGAGTATATGAAAAGCCAGATTCGATCGATCCATTTCCCACTGCATTAAATACGATCACAGCCGTAACAGCAGCAGTCTCAGTGGCAGTGGCAGTGGCAGTGCGGGTGAGAATTCGAGGTGGTGATTTCAAACGGGATTCGTACGAACTGTTTCTCCGAACATAAAGTTACTGTTCAACTTCACCCTCTACTCAGACAGAAAGAGAGAGAGGGCAAAGAAAATGCCCCATGCCCATTAATTCTTGTGCGCTCACGAGCTAAAATCGTTGCAGGCCTGAGCTGTGAAGGAATATGGGAAGTGGGATTTGGGCCCGGCGGATGGCCCTCTTTTTGCTGGCCATTGCTTCTGTTATGGCTGCTCCCAGGGAAGATCTGGTCACCCGCCTGCCTGGCCAGCCTCTGGTTTCGTTCAAGCAGTATTCTGGGTATGTGACCGTGGATGAAGCTGTGGGCACCGCTCTCTTTTATTATTTTGTTGAAGCGGAGCGGAACGCCAGCTCCCTCCCTCTCGCCCTCTGGCTTAATGGAGGTACATGGTGGATTTTGGTAATTCGATTCAACTGTTAGATTAATGTCAGGTAGATTTTTTTTTTTTTGAAAATAACGGCGTTTGCTAATTAGTTTTTTTATCATTTGGATGGATATTTCACTCATCATTTTAATGGGTGAATAATAGTGCGGATATTTTAGTGGACACTCCACTCATGATCTGGGTGGATACTCTACTCATCATCTTGATCCCTGGCATGATGGTGGATTTTGGTAATTCAATTTAACTATTAGTTTAATTTTATAATAACTGTGTTTTAGAGTTTAGTTTTACATTTGGGTGGACACTCCCCTCATTGTTGTGATGGATTGAAGGTCTATTATAAATATTTCTGATATATAAAGTGCCTGCCCAAAATGTAGAACAAACTTCATTGATAAACACAATTTTTTTCCAAAAATTAAATTGATGAACACAAATTTTTTTACAAAAATTCATTTTGCACTATTACATGGTTTGAATTAAATGAATGAAATATTTCTTTTTGAAGCTGGATGCCCTCTGATTCAGTCGAGGCTCTCGATTCCTGGCAGAAAAAAATATCAACAGATTAAAGTTTCATTTATTTTTGTACGTTGAATGCATTTTCTCTGTTATTCAGTGACATTGAACCTGCAAGAATGTTGATTCAGAGAAAAAAATGTTTCTGGTAAGGTATGTCCGAGGAAGAAGTTAAGGTTTCTGTGTTTTTCTTACTATGAATCTTTTCCATTTTTAACTATTTTTGTGTTATATTTGATTGTAAAAACTGATCCATTTTTTTTTAACTATTTTTGTGTTATATTTGATTGTATAAACGGATCCATTTTTAACTATTTTTGTATATCTTTTCGTTGTAAGTGCTGATCCACAAGAGCATAAAAGTTTCAATGTACCATGATCTTGTGGCCTCTGCTTTTATAAATATTCTGATTATAAAAATTACACTACAGGGCTTCCCATGAATTTCTTACATTCAATCCAGTTGTTCGATTTCTCCCTGGAAAAAAATAATATGAAGAGACTGAAGTTTCATTTACTTTTGGGCACTTCACTCTGATAATATGTGGCATTCGAAAAAGAAGAAGGGATAAATTGTTTGAAAAATTATATAGGGACTAAGGAAAAATATTTCAAGCATAGGCGAAGTTTTCTGTGTTTTTCAAATTATAAATTTCTTCTTCTTTTATAGGTTAATTGAAGTTTATATGTCCCCGTGCTTTAGGGGTTGTTTATAGCATTAAATCTATATATGTAATTGAAAATATATTTTGGATAACAAAATATGAAGATTTAGCTTTAAAAAATGAAAATTTTGATTTTAGATTAAAAAAAAAAATTAATCCATTTTTTTTCGAACCCAAAAAATAAATTGGTATATTATGTTTAGATTTCATTGTCTCTAGAGGTGTGGGCGAAATTTTGTGGATCAATTGGCTCCGTTTTGCAGGACCGGGGTGTTCTTCCATAGGCGGCGGAGCATTTACAGAGCTAGGGCCGTTTTATCCCCGCGGTGGGGGCCGAATGGGGTTGAAGAGAAATCCGCATTCCTGGAATAAAGGTACGCACGCATTTTTTCGAAGCAGTGACCATTTGGTTTTCGGTCAAATCTTTTCGCTATGCTCTGAGTACTATTTTTGTTTTGGCAGTGGCAAATCTTCTTTTCCTGGATTCTCCCGCTGGAGTGGGGTGGTCTTATTCGAATGGCACATCACCCTACAATTACAACGACGAAAGAGTGGGTATGTATCTGTCCTCCACATTTGTTTTTGCCCTTTTGGAACTGGAACCATAATACGTCCGCCCGCTTTGTATCCATCAAACAGCGAATGAGACCTTGACATTTCTACTCAAATGGTACGAAAAGTTTCCAGAGTACAAGACCCGGGACCTGGTCATCACCGGAGAAAGCTACGCAGGTACCTCCCAATGTTTTGTTTTTATTTTTATTTTTATTTGGACCAGTTTTAATTGGTTGTTTGACTATATATGTTAAACATCGTAATTTTGAAATTACTAAGAAATCGCAATTTTTTTATACGGATAGTTGTATATTTGGTATTTTTTTTAAACTTAAATCTTTATCTTATAATTAAAAAAAGTTTTTAGAATTTTTTTATTAAAATTATTATGTAAATTAATACTAAATAATATCATGTAAAAAATGATGAGGACCAACATATATCAAGTACATTGGTTAATATAATTATGTTTTATAGGACATCTTTATGTTGAAGTGCAGATCTTGGATTTTGAGCATCATAAGAGGGATGGAATTATCCAGGAATCTTCACAGAAACATTTTTTTACCATTGGATTTTAGGATATTCTAGGATATTCCTCAAATCTACAGTATATATAGTAGCATGTTTTTTATATATAATTGAATAAAATTAATTTTGACAAGGCTGAAAATTATTGGCTTTACTAAAAGCAATAAATGGACGAGACTGTATATTCCCACTATTAAATTTTGGGTAAATATATACAATACAACCCCACACATTTACTGCTCATTAGCAAGGCATTTATTTATTGCCTTTTGACTATTCGATTTTTCATAAATTACTCACCAACCCATTCTTTTTCTGTCGCTTCTCAGGGCATTATATACCGCAACTAGCAGAAAAAATTCTGAGACACAACACGAATCGCGGTGGATATAAATTCAATCTCAGAGCCATCACGGTACGTCAACTTTCCACGACGGAATCTCTCCATTCTTCTAACATTTAATGCCGCGGCTAACATGAACTTCCGGGCTCCCTTTTGTTGCAGATTGGCAATCCTCTACTGAACTATGGCATCGATACGACCGCGACCTATTTTTTCCTGTGGTCGCATGGCCTTATTTCCGACAAAACCTACATGGCGTTACGTCGGCCTGCGACTTTAACAACGGTGTAGACGACGGCAACGGCGCGCGACGATGAGACACAGGTGGGCAGCTGCCAGTTTTTCGTCGGCGCAGCGCGCGACGAGGTCGGTGGTAACATCAACATGTACGACGTTACGCTGGATATCTGCCCCCCTCCCATTGCGCGACAGGCGTTGCTCCTGCGTAAGTTGGTAAGTAGTCTCATCCAGAGGTCTATATTCTGGAATTTAAGTATTTATTTAAAAACCATGTAATAACTGTAACAGTATGCAGTAAAATATAACATTTAAGTCGATAAGTATTATCATATTGCTGATATTGAATAGTGTAGATTAAACGAAGATATGGCAAAAAAAACTCAATTGATTTTTTTATTTTTTTAGTCCTAGATTTGTTATAATTTAGTTGTGGGATAGTTGTTGTACTGGTTATTTAGTAGTGGGATAGTTTTTGTCACTTTTATTTATAAAGGGATAGGTTTTTATTTTAGTTAAATGTTTTTGAGTTTTGCGTTATTATGTTGTTTTTAAAAAAAAAAAATTCATTCAATAAAAATGAAAATGATTTTTATAAAAATTTTATTGAAATATATATTTTAACGAAATAAAAATTGTTTTTGGATAATATTCCCTACTCAATTTTAATGAAATATAATTTAACTCTGATGAATTACCTAAAATTTTAAAAAATATATTATCAATATATCAAATTTCAAATTGATGAAAAAAATAAATAATTTTTTTAACTATCTGAACACTATGGTTATTATTGTACTTTTGTTTTTTGTATTTTGACAAATCCAAAACGAGAAGAAATCAAACGAATACAGTAACAGTTTAAAAAGTTGGAAATTCGAAACGGAATCTGAGTGTCTGCATGTATTCATTTAATGGTGAGCTACCATGTTTTGAGCAGATGACGCATAGGGTGGACGGGATCGACGTGTGTATCGACGATGAGATAACGTCCTATTTCAACCGGCGCCAAGTTCAAGAAGCTCTCCATGCAAACATTACACGCCTTCCATACTCGTGGGAAGCTTGCAGTGGGTACGCCTTCTGTATTCATTTTATGACAGAAAATGCAATTTATAAATAGATAACCATCAATGCTGGCAAACTTGGTGAAAAAGCTTGAAGCACAGAGAGATTTGTCATTAATGCCTGGTGTGAAGTACAAGTTTTAAGCAGAGAAAGAAGGATTACATCTCTGTGATTTGGAAGTTTAAGGTTTTTAAAATTCAAACATTTTTTTAATGCTAAAATTTAGAAAAAGGTAGATGGGCTTGATTTTTTTTGAATTACTTGTCTAGAAAAAAGGTAGATGGGCTTGATTTTTTTTGAATTACTTGTCTAGAAAAAAGGTAGATGGGTTAATTTTTTTGAATTATTTGTTATAAATTTGGGAGCTTTTCAGATATATTTTTGTCTTATTTGCATAGTATTAAAAAAATATTTGTTGGAATTATAAGTTTAATGTGTGAACTCTTCACAATTCTAGGGTTTTAGAGATTTTTCAAAGTGTTGAATCATTATATATATAGTAAAAACAATTTTAACAACAAAAAAAAGTTCACATGGTTCCTACCAAAAACTCTAATATAAATAATAATTAGACAACTACTCCAATACCTATAATAATTAGTTGTTATTATAAGTATTGGAGTAGTTGTCTAATTATTATATGTATTAGAGTTTTTGGTCCAAACCACTTGAATTTTTTATTACATTTTAATTTTTGTTGTTAAAATTGTTTTTGACTATATATAATTAAAACAATTAATTAATTATATTTTTTATATAAAATAAATTAATTAATACTAAATTTTTTAAAATTGAAATAAAACCCTAAAAATTTCAAAATCTCAATTTCAGTGTAATGATCCTACCCAATCTTTATGATTTTGAATCAATTTCAGTGTAATGATCCTACCCAATGTTTATGATTTTGAATCAATTTTGAAAATGATGTTTGTGTACAGTGTCCACTGCTCTATGAATCTGTGTAATGTACATAAAATAGAATTGTCCAAAAACACTATTATTTCTGAACTGTCTCTTTCACTGAAGAGTTGCTGTCAACTTTTTTGGCTCAAAATTCAGGACAATCTATACTGTAGGTGCCCTACAATGTACAATTTCATAATAATAATTTTGTGTCTATATGATGCCTAAGGTCCCCCATCAATGCTATTATAAACCCACTCAGATCACGAGCATCATTAATGCATATTCACAAATGTGTTGCTACTGGACGTGCCCTACACTCTACAATTTCATAATAATAATTTTGTGTCTATATGATGCCTAAGGTCCCCCATCAATGCTATTATAAACCCGCTCAGATCACGAGCATCATTAATGCATATTTGCTGCTGGACGTGCCTGTTAATTAATACAGGGCGCTCAGGGCTGCGTGATTATGGGTTAATTTTTCAATCGCCATTAACGGCTGGGCATCTGGCTTTGTCGCCGGAGCTTTTAAAGGCGCGCAACAAAATTTATAAAAACTTTTGGGCTTCTCGATTATGGTAAGCTTTTATTACAATGTCCTCCCATTGGCAGACGAGGGGCAAATCGCAATCATCTGCTCTCCTCCTTTATTTATTTTTTTGTGTACAATTCTGATAAAGTCTTTGCAGTGCCGTCCCCACCGTTGGCTTCCCTGCCTTTTCTCATACGCAAGCGGCCGTGTGCTCAAACTTTAATTGCGAGCAGACATAATTATATTGGCAGTCGACTTACAGCAGCTGCAGTCGTTGTCAATGGAAAGCTCTGTGCAATTTGAGCGCGGGCCAAGGTGGTCAATGGTCATGGCCAAGTTCATTCGGCTGGATAGAGTCTCCAGGAATATAAAATGAAAGCCTCCCTTTCTCCTTTGCAGAGCTGTTATACCATTTTCGAGGGCCTATCACTTGCTGCAAATAAATTCCTTAATTTATTGTCGCTTTCAAAGCCATGCACATTGTTTCTGCATGCGTGCCTGACATGCTTAATCAAATGCAACTGTATTCGCTTTCAAAAACGATACTTGTATATTTTCACAGGACCAACTTAGTTATTCTATACTAAATGCTGCTCCTGTGCTGTCTAATATAATATGTCCTTGAGAATTCAGGTGCTCGTTAGGTGGTTTAATATCTGCTGCATGATATTCCATATTAAAGGTATATTTGTGTCTTGATATAGGTATTAGGTATTATGTAGTAAGTTAATGGTTGGTTTACTGTTTTTGTTTTTACTTATGGTATAAGAATAATGTATTATCTAACCGATTAAATATAAAACCAATAAACTAATCATTGATTTACTACACGATACCTAGTTATTTAATAAGTTTATTATTTTTAGCCTTGGAAGAAGCCAATGCTCTTACCTCACTTGAGGAGGTTTTGAACTTTTTCTTAGGGCTCTTACATCACTTCAGCGGGTTTTGGACTTCACAAGTCAAGTGTTCATTGTAATTTGTTTCGAGAATCTTAAATATTTCAAAATATGCGATTAAGATACATTGGTAGTTGTTCTTAGGGAGTAAGAGATTTTTGACTTTATATTTGGTTTGAGTAAAGTCTAAATATTTTATCAAATAAAGTTTTTTTTCTAAATTTTTCATAACTTTTTTTTTTCCTCTAAAATCTTTTTTAAACTATGTTTTTTTAACTAAATTATACCATTCTAATTAAAATTGTTATTTTTCCATACTTTTATGCATTTTTAAATACATGACTTTTTTATTGCTTTCTTTTCAACCCACTAGAGTGGTTCATGATTTTTTTAAATTCCTTTTTTCCTATCCATTTTATCCCTAGAACATAAAAACAACCCTCTCAACCTTAATCATGAATTGTAATCACTACTTAGTGCTGTCCTCTAATATGTTTTGTTGATGATGAAGTGTTACAAAGAATCTTTGTTAAGAATAATTAATCGGTCTGTCTGATGATGTGTGATAAATTGTTGTTTCGCATATGTAATTAGGGTTGTTGATTACAAATTCGACGATCAATTGCAAAACATGCTTCCCATACTTTCCAACCTTTTGAAGCAGGGTTTACGTGTATGGATCTTCAGGTACTGTTCCCCCCTTCATGGAATCAATATTACTCTGACACTTACTATTCTGACTCTATGTTTAAGGCTATGTTAATTATTAACTTATTAAATGATGTTTAATATTTGTTTTTTCTTTACTGTGTAGAAATGTTACATTACTTTTTAATTCTAATACATGGAAATGAAAGTTTCAGTGGAGATCAAGATTCAGTGGTGCCATTAACCGGAACCAGAAGTCAGATGAGCAAGCTCGCTAAAGATTCGAACCTCCGACCTATAATGCCGTATAGTGCTTGGTATGCTCATGGACAGGTAAGAAACCCATTCTTTGGGAATATTACAGAACAGGAAGACTGAAAATTAAATATTTAGAAAGACTGTCTACAAAGGCAATACATTAGTTGCTGGATTTTTTGACTTTTGCAGGTGGGTGGATGGACTGAAGCATATGAACAGCTTGTTTATGCGACAGTGAGAGGTGCAGCGCACATGGTTCCCTATGCTCAGCCTGAAAGGGCATTGATTTTGTTTCGGAGGTTCTTATCTGGCAAGCAATTACCTCGACGCTTACCTTCTGTAAGCCATCATTTATAGCATAACGAGTCTCTAAAATCTACTCGAGCACATAGAGCAAATCTGTAAAACATTAAGAACATATTCAGAAATAAGTATTTTATATATATATATATATGATATGTGTTCGGTTCTTAATTGTATAAAAACCATTTAACTCTGGCTTTGACTCTAGAGTCTAAACAAGTGCCTTCAGCATGATTGGTGAACAAATAACTAATGAAATGTTATTCAAAAGAGTAACGATAAATTACTGCCATGTTGAGTGAATCCATCTTTCATTTAAGTCTGGAGACAATGTTATATATCTGACTTTGGCATGCTAAATTGGTGAGTTATGTTTTGTGGTATTCACCATGGTCTTAATATTATTTTGCCATGGCATTCATGTTATACTATTTTATTATTATTTACGTTTGGATTAGGTTTGAAATTATTTTTGATTATTATTATTATTATTTTATTTTATTTAGTTAATATAGATTTTAATATTTATATAATAATTATTATTTAGTTAGGCTGGATTTTAATATTTATATATAATAATAATAATAATAATTTAGTTAACATGGATTTTAATATTTATATTATAATAATAATTATTATAATTATGGTTGAAATTTCACAATTTATCTAATATTTTATAATATAATAATAGTTAATTAAATTATTTAAATGAGCAATCATATCATTATTTATTTATTAATAGTGGTGAATTTTATATGATCTATTAAAATGGTTAATTTTTATTAATATTGGTAAATGTTAATTGTTTTCATTTAATAAATTTATTAGAAATTTTATTTCTAAATATAAAATTATTTTTATTTTTTTTTTTTAAAGATATATTTATTTATCTAATTTGTTTTTAAATAATAAATAAGTAAAATAACTTTATTCTTATAAATGATCTCACTATACATACTCTCTAGAGTGCAATTGTTTTAATAAATATAAATAAAAGTCATTCTATCCAAAACATAATTTTTGAGTTCTGTGGAATGGGTAAGTTCATGATGACTCATTTAAGTGTACATTTGAGTTTTCTAGTTCTTTCATATTGAATATTTGTAAAAAAAATATGATGTTATTTGGATATTTAAGTGTACATCTGAGTTTTTAGTTCTTTCATATTGAATATTTGTAAAAAAATGATGTTAATTGGATAAGGTATGAGTTTATTTGGGGATTATTATTATAATTTATTTACATGATTTTTTTTTTAATTATTAAGATAATTAATTTACTTAAAGATGGATAGAATGGGGTGTTTTCTTTGATTTTATAGGTAACTAGAAAAGTTATCATGCTTAGTTTATAGGATAAGTGTTAGATAATGAAGTGAAATGAAGGCTTTAACAACCTTTTAATGAATCTTAATGACACCTCATAAGGAACAATACAATTTAATGATTGTGGTAGAAAACAATTTTACGATCCCTCATGAAAGTCTCTCATTCATCTTCCTCGTTAATTTCACATATTTTTGTCATTTCAAAATCATTTTGAATTTCTATACCTTTATCCCACTCATTCACATAAAAAAGTGTTATAACTTAGAAGTCAATTTACTATCAAATAGAGGAGTTTTAGAGCCACAAGATGTTCTTGTGATGATTTTTGAGAGTATACAACAATTTGTATACTCTCAAAAATATGCATGGGTAACCATCCCAATTGTTGGTCTAGTAGCATGCCCCTCCATGTACATGCTTCAATCAACAATCAATGAATCACAAATCTTCATATTGATGCATTTTAACTCTTACTACATAATCTTTAGTCATCATCCCGGGTTTTCTTTGGCTGGGCTATAACCATACTATGGCATTTCACCTATGGGATTTTGTGGATAACCATCCATCATCACACCTCAAATGGTTTTTACTTACCACGAAGAATAAAGCACATCAAATGCTTACTAACTAACCATGAACCATACATTACATCAGTGGTTTTGGATAACCAAGAATCTTCCTCTACAAAGTGGTTTTCATAGCACCATAAACTTTTTAACATAACATATTTTACAAGTATACATTATTATTAACTCATGTACATACAATTACAAACTCCCCTAATGGAGATACTAGGTACATACTCAAACATTCTCTAGGACCAATACATCAAGTCAAACATGATGCCACAGACTTGCATAATATAAATATGTGACTTCATCCATATGCTTCAATCAACAATCCTTGAATCACAAATCTTCATACTAATGCATTTAACTCCTACTACATCATCTTTAGTCATCATCCTAGGTTTTCTTTAGTTGGCCCATAACCATACTATGACATTTCACCTATAGGATTTTGTTGATAACCCTCCACTATCACACCTCAAATGGTTTTGCTTACCATGAAGAATAAATTACATCAAATGCTTACTAGCTAACCATGAACCATACATTACATCAGTGGTTTTGGATGACCAAGAATCTTCCTCTACAAAGTGGTTTTCATACCACCACAAACTTTTCAACATAACATATTTTACGGGTATACATTATTATTAACTCATGTACATACAATTACAAACCCCCCTGATGGAGATACTAGGTACATACTCAAACATTCTTTAGGACCAATACATCAAGTCAAACATGATGCCACATACTTGCTAATATATAATATGCGACTTCATGTACATGCTTCAATCAACAATCCTTGAATCTCAAATCTTCATATTGATGCATTTAACTCCTACTACATCATCTTTAGTCATCATTGTGGGTTTTCTTTGGCTGGCCCATAACCATATTATGACATTTCATCTATGGGTTTTGTGGATAACCCTCCACCATCACATCTCAAATGGTTTTTGCTTACCACAAAGAATAAATCACATCAAATGGTTACTGGCTAACCATGAAACATATATTGCATTAATTGTTTTGGATGACCATGAATTTTCCTCTACAAAGTGGTTTTCATAGCACCACAAGATTTTCAACATAACAAATTTTATGAGTATACATTATTAACTCATGTACATACAATTACAAACTCCACTCATGGAGATACTAGGTACATACTCAAACATTCTCTAGGACCAATACATCAAGTCAAACATGATGCCACAAAATTGCTAATATACAATATGTGACTCACATTACAATATGGTATCGAGTATGTTATTATTCCATACAACTCACAATATATACCTTGTTTTTCCTCCATAATTACTTTTCTTTTGATGTTGCCACATGAATTCCACATGCAGTGTCACCATCTTTTTCTTCTTTGTTGCATCCAAGATCACATCCATGTCCTTCCTATTCTTATTGCAATCTCCTCATTCCTACTTGGCCATGTTTTGGTTTTTCATTTGGATACATCATATTCACTTGGGCTTATCATTGAAATTTATGGTTCTTCCTTTTTATATCCGTATAAAATTGATTATTGATGACCATACACAAAGAAATCCATCTATCGAGATTCATGGGTGCCATTCACTATACTTGTTCTCTAAGAATTATTTTCACCTACATGGTTCACCAATATCTTAAACTCTCTTAATCACAACTTGATCCCAACCTTCTCATATTGTAAGATTATTCCATCTCACATTCGCCTTGTTAATCAATGACAACTTCTCCATTTTGCATCAAGCTAACATACAAGTACACCTCACCCTCTTACCTACCTAGTGGTTAATTCCATCACATGATGTCACATCCTCTCTATGTATATGAGGGATACATGCTACATGATTACATGTGCTACAACACTAATGCATGTAGGCCTAGATCAATATGGCTTAAAGAACACTTGGGAAATCAAAACTTTCACAACTTGGACCAAAAATTTTGGGTGATGGGTACAATAGATCACGCACCCTCTATAACACGTTTTCTCAATTAGAAAATTTCAACTCAAGTACAACAAATATTAAAAATGATTTACAAAAGTTACCATCATGCATTTGTAGCAATCATATACCCCAAATATAAATCCACTCACTTCCTCAACTATTTTTTAGCTCTCATTGCATTTCAATAAAGGCATATGCAAAATACCATTCACCCATGTGAATGTGACCACTAATACACAAATCAATCACAACTCTTTTAAAACTCCACTGTGCCATTCATTTTAACAAGACACCATTAATAAAATAATGAGCTCAACCTCCTCATTTTTCTCTTTGCATTTAATAGAACCACATGTTATAGAATAACTTATGCTCTTTACTGATTCTATTACTAAATCATTTCCGTATAAGTCAAAATATAAGGCCAAAATACATGTCACTTATGGAAAATTATGAACTAGGAAATTCATAATGTTGAAACAATAGATGCCTTTAATTTAATTAATATGTTGTGCATATCTCTAGTTGGCTTGTGAGTCACTTGTGATACAAGTGGCCTTCCTTCCACTTGACTATCTATATGATGCAAGTCTTGGATAGAAGGCCTATACCTCAAGCCCGCCTGATCACCTCTTAACTATCAGACACACAGACTTTGTACAACACTGGAATTTGCACCTCATTGGTTCGTTTGACAACATGATGCAGATTATTTTGCTTCCTTTCCCAACAACGAAGTTTTCCACTAATACATCCTTTACATGACTATTTATCTCACCAGTGAATCAACTAAAACTCTCTACACATGTCTTCTTTGAGGGATCTTCACAAGCCAATAGAGCTAAAAATAATATTTGATATTTAGTTAGGTGATTAGCCAACAATCTAGTTTAGCTCTCCTAACAAGGGAAACCAACAATCTAGTGCCAAAACTTCCATCATGCATGTTCTAATCTATGATCACCAAAAATTGGTTTTCCTCTATAGAAGGAAACTCTCCTCAGTCAATTACGAATCTAGATTTAAATATTCCAACACATATCTCACCTCAATAAATCACCTCACAATAGTAATTGAAAATTTGCATGGCTATTTACCTTACTGGTGGATTGGCTAAAACTCTACACACCGTGTCTTCTTTGAGGTATATTCGTAGGCCAATAGATTTGAAAATGAGATCTCACTTTTATTTAGATGATTGACCACCAATCTAGTTCAACTCTCTTAACAATGACAACCAATGTCAATGCTACTTTATCTTCCACAATAAGTGACTCCCCCCTTGGATGATCATGGATCTAGATCCGAATCTTCCAATGCATATCTCACCTCAATAAGTCACCTTCCACACAAAAAACATAAGAAGTTGATGGAAAACACTCTACTACAAACACATAGTAGTAATTCACTCTCAACAAATAAAATATTCTACTCTCCTACACTAATGGATGGTGCTATCCATAATATCGTATTTCTCTAGGCCCTCCCATAAGGGATTCAGACACATACCTGACTTGACCCTAGGTTAAAAATCCATGGAATAAAGTTAATAAAGGAAAAATAAGACCAAGGTCATGGGACATGTATTCCAAGCTAAATGTTGGGGAAAAACATCCTAGTGTGGGTGTTCATTTGGTTTATTATGGCTAAGGGAAATTGGCAAAGGCAATGACAAAGGCTTTGGAAAGGCAAAGAGGCATTAATTAACATTTTATTTATGAAAATAATGGAAATTAGGAGAAAATGAAGGTGAAAGGTCATATGTTGCATGTGAGGAGGAAAATGAAGGAAAAATGATGGAAAATGAAGAAAATCGAGGCCTCATTAATAAAAAGGATTTTGAGGATCAATTCACAACCTTTTTTGTCAGTTCAGTTTTGGAGCTCTCTCTCTATTCTCTCTACTCTCTCATACTCTCATACACTTAGAGTATTCTTAGAGCACTCTAGCATTGGAGGAAGGCAAAAGAAGGACAAGAAAACAAAGGGAAGCAAAGATCAAGCAAGGAAGAGTTGGATCAAGTGGCTACAACAGGATTACTTGCAAGTATCGAGTTACATGTATGATTTCCTTGCTAGTTTTGGCATGCATGGTACATGCATATGTGTATTTGGTTCTCTTGTTGTCATTAACATGGTTTTTTCCAGGTGTGACAATGGTTTTCAACCTTGCCTTTCCATTTCCAGATAGTCATGGTGTGATGGGGTTATTTTACCTGGTTGAGTTAAATTGTTGGATGGTTTCAAAACTGAGTGGGGTGGTCTCAAGGAAAATCACAAGGCATATGAATCCCTTGATTGGTAATGGTGGGATACATGGTAAAGCCTGGTTGTGAATACCCTCGTTGGGCCTAGGAATCCCTTGACCGGTAATGGAGGGATACATGGTAAATCCTAGTTGTGAATACCTTTGTTGGGCCTAGGAATCCCTTGACTGGTAATGGCAGGATACATGGTAAAACCTAGAGGGTGGAGATAGATAAATTCCTCACGGTTTAGGTGGAGAGATTTAGAGGCATCCAAGCTAATTTAGGGCCTAGTGATCCCTTAACTGGCATATGACAAGATTGAAATAAATCATGTAGTGTATGTTTATTATTTGGGCCTAGGAATCCCTTGGCGGGATACATGATAAACACTAAGGAAACCTTGATTGGTTCTGTTTGTGAGTCCTATATTCATGCTTGGAATATGGCAAGGGAGTGATTGGTTGAAAGAAGGATTTGGTTCAGCCCAATCTATGGTCGGGTGGTACGTGGAAGTCCCTGACTTGGTTGGAATTTTCATATGTTAATAACAACTCTTTCCTTCTTGTGTTCCATGTGTAAATATACTTTTTAATATGTGGTTTTAATGGCTTTTTTTATCATTGTTATATGTTGGTTATAAGCATGGTTTATTATAGACTTTGGTTATGGCTCTCATCATGTTTTGATTAGTAAATGAACTATTAATGAATGTATGATCTAATATATTATAATGCAGCTATTATGAAAGGGCATCAAACCTTCTTGATGAATCTCAAAAATGTATGAGGCCCTTATGTTCATATGGCCTGTACATTACATATTTATGATATGTTTGATGAAATGCCTGTCATGGCTGGAAGGAATCAGGTCAAGTCCTTGTTCAAGTGTTTTCATTAGTAGCCTTATTTCATTATTATTTATCATATCTAAACATTTCATTAAGTTCTAGGTAGAGGCTTGAGTCCTAGCCCTGAAAAAGTGGCTCACAATCTGGGTTTGCTGGCATAGAACTGCGTGAAAAGGGCCATAGTTGCATGGATGCCTTGCTGTGGGAGAAAATGATTTGAAATATTAGGCAAACTTGTTAATGCTATGCAAGCTCCCTCATTAGTTAAAATATGTTTAGGATCGTCTCATTTTAACCTGGTGTACAAGGGTTTAGGTGTCAAGTTTCATGTGTCTTTAGAGTATGATTTAATGATATAATTAGCTGATTAAAAAAAAATGTACAACAAATGAAATTGCAGACAAAATACATAGCAAAATCATACACACAACTAATAAAGGAGTTCACCCCATCCTCTTGGGCTACATCTCATTGGACCTCCTTCAATGGCTAAGCCCTCTTGGAATTATTTGGTCAAATGTCTAATTACAAGCATCTGCTACACTCCAATAGCTTTGCAAACTGTACTATTGGGTTCAGAGGACCCAAAAACCCAAAGAATGGCTATTATATCTCTTAAAACTAACTCTGGCTGATTTGGGCATGACCTCTTTCCTAGTGGCCCTAGGCTTCCTTGAACTTCCCTTTGGCAAAATCACATATAGAAGTCTTCTATTTCCTCTGCAACCTATTCTTTAGCTTCAAAACCTACAAAAATCATCCAAATTTGACTATTCATTTTCCAAAATTGGTCGAAATCTCAACAATCTATGGCTTTCTCCAGTTTGGTCTAGAAAACCTCCAATAAAACTGGAAGGACTCTAGTTAAGTTTTCCCAAAAATGGGGATAGTTCCACATTTGGCACACTCTGCAAAAATTCCACCAAACTAAGCACTGGATTAAATTAAATGATAAGCTGGATTAGTTTAATGGTTAAGCGCAATTAACTGCGCTAACCCAAAAATTTAACTGCGCATTAAATACAAAGCATATATTCAAATGCAATCCATTGTTTAACAAGACCCACATAGCTTGGCGTAGTGGTATGGTTGTTGGCTTGTGGAGGGTAGGTCGTGGGTTTGACCCTGACCTCCACCAAATTTTTTTTCCAAATGCATAAACCCTGTTCAGCCATTTGGGAGGTGCCACGTGGTGCCCTCCGGGCTTGCCATGTGGCGGTCTCTCATTGGCCCATCCAAAACCAACAGAATTGCGCCACATCACCCAATTGGAAATCAACCATAAGGTGACACTTGGCGAGCCCTCATTGGAAGTTTACCACCTTTTACCTGCTCAATCACCTGCCACGTCAGCAATATGGACTGCTGATTGGGCAGTACCTGCAATTTTTTTTAACTATTTGGTGAAATGGTCAATGAGCTCTAAATTCCTCATATGAACTCCATTTTTAACGAAACGAATTGTGTTTGGATTGTATTGCTAAGACAAACGTGGTAATTTAAGTTTTGTATGATTTCGAGCACTTTTATTTTTGAGCTATTTCTTGCCCCTAATCCAGATTCCGATCACTCCTTCCCACTGACGGGATTTTGGACCCACAAAAGTTGGTTATCTGATGAGAGCTAAATACTCTTCTCCTTCCCAAGTTCTATCAATTGATTCTACTTGAAAGATCTCCATGACAACCACTTGGGTACACTGACATGCCTTGCATTACAAATGGTTATGTCCCTCAACCACTGTTCTTCTTTTACTGCTGACCCAATCCAACACTTGTTGGCTGCTTGTTGACTGATTATACACCCTACTATACCAAAGTGATCCCTCGGTGCTTGGAAAACTGACTGATAGCCTTCCCACTGAGAATCATGTTCCTCCTTTGCAACACATGCATTTGATGCAAGCTTCTTCTTGGAAACCACTTTTCCAAGTTAAGCCCATCTGAGTGAACTACAACAATGAGTTCCAATATCAATAACAACAAGAAAAGAAATGACCATTCTTTTACCTCCACGGTTCCAAATTCCACATCTGGAAGAATGCATTTGCCATCTCTTTTTCTTCTTGGCGTCAACACAAAACAACGATCTTCCATGGCTACAAACTTTTTGGCATCTTTTCCACTGTCGCTTCTTGCCTCTATCATCCTCTAGTTCAACATGGTACTCATGTTTTGATTTGAGAATGAAGGCTAAGCATGAGCATCTTGCTCAAGAATGGACCTTCCAAAATCCTGCGACATCTTGTCACAAGAAACACCATTAAATGGAAAAACACATTATGCAAGAAATGCAAATCGACGACCTTTTCTTTTTCTCCTTCAAAGCAAAAATTGTCACAACATGTAACATCGCCATGTACTCTTGCATATTGGTGTACAAAATATCGACTCACACAATCGACAAAACATCATCAACTAAACATAAGTCAACAAGACATGCTTCTTCATACAACTAAATTTCAAGTCAAACCAAATGCATGTACAACAACTTGATGATTCTTTGCATAAACAACAAGAATTCCACATTCTCATGCAATAATTTGTCAATATCTCCCTTTCATCTTTCGAGACAAAATCAACTCTTCCAAGACGATATGACATACATGTGACAACAATCAACACAAGTCGACACTCATGCATGTGCAAATGATCAACATTCTCAACTTGGCAACATACATGTAACAAAGAAATCGACCAACACATGTCAACCACTCATGCATATTCAATTACAATGAAAATTCTCAATTTGTCAATCACTCATGCATGTTCAAGCACAATGAAAATTCTCAAGTTGTCAATCATACATGTTAACAAAGCAATCAACCAATACAGTTCAATCACTCATGCATGTTGCTAGTTTCATTGTTCACACACACACAAACTCTCATGTATGTGTACAATTCTTCAACTCCCTCACAAGTACAATAAGCCCAAAAACATGTATGGGTATATAAAGAGCGGAATTGAAAAATTTGCTGCAAATGAAGTGAGTAACATACTCAACTTTCACACACCTTCATGGAGAAAATATGCGGCATCAAGAATGAACAATGTAAACTTTGAAACGGGAACCCATACTGTTACCCGTTTGTAGAGATAGCAAAAAAGTGACCCGATTTCGAAAAGGGGTTATGCAGAACACGTGTTTTTTAAAGCTTAGTTTTTGGCACTATAAATTTTTTGTGTACATTGCGTTTTATAATGGTAGTGTTTTTTTGTTGATTTAAAAACGTGGTAATTCTGCACCAAACGCTTTTTTTAAAAGGTTTTTTTTTTTTTTTAACTTTTTTAATTTTCTAATGTATGAAATGTAAATAATTATTTTGTAAACTTAATAATTTTTGAAGCGGTCTTTTTCTTCATTTTTTTTTTTATTTTATTTTATTATTTTTTTTTGTAGTGAGATTTTTATTGTTTCGCATATTTAAAGAAGAAGGTTGATATTTTGAATTTTCGATATTCTACATATTTATACATTGTTAATTAATTTTTCAATCCACAAGAAATAATTGTTTCTAAAAAAAATATTTTCTAACAATTGACATAAAAATAGCCATTTTTAACATAAATATAATTAAAAAACTACACGTTTTGATAATTTTTTGCTACAATTGACATGCGAAAATCACAATTTTTATATGAAAATTTTAACTAAAAATAGTTAAATAATAGTTTTTTTTTTATGAATTTCATGTCAAAAAAATAATAATAATCACTTTTTTTTCAAAAAATAATGGTTAACTTAAAAATTAATGCGAAAATCACATATTACAAATATTGAACGCATAACAACCTTAATTGAGTGTATATTCTTCTCATAAAATGTCAAAGTCAAAACATTGCAAGTATAACTACTTAATAGTTACAAAAAATGAGCTTGATTTCCAAGCATAACTTAAATTTAATCAACAATGTCATGTAATCCAAACTCTTCGTCCTCCAAAGTTTCACCATTGTTTTCTTCTCAATATTTTCTACTTCCTTTTGCTCATTTTCGTCTTCTAATGGATCTTTCATGTCTGTCAATATCCCAATGTATGTCTTTCCAAACATCCCATGTAATGGTGGTTGAGGTTCCTTTGCCTTTTTTGCCACACGTGATTCACTAAAGTCCCCTTTCTTCAACCCAATTTCTTGCATTGCATCTGGAAGAAATTAAAGAGCATTAATTATTTGCTGAATGACATTGCATTGTAATGGATCTTTTTCAATTGCAATGCAATTTCTTCCTTTTTGAAGGCGACATGCTAGCGTTGTACCTAGTTATCAAGCACAAAAGAAATAATGAAGTAAATTAGTACAATGACATATTAATTAAAAAAATAACATATTGAAATTCAATTCTATATAATAAAACTTACATGAGCCAGAAAATAAATCCAGAATCCAATCTCCTTCATTTGAACATATGTCTATAAGATAGTTAATCAATAATTGTAGTTTTTGATAAATGTTAACTATCTCTCCTTTTGCTTCTTTGTCTTCATATGTTAGTTTTCTCACAACAACATCATAACTCAGTATTTGGCTATGACTCTTTCCGTCCACCCGGTTAAAAATCATAGACATACAGCTATCATATTTTGCCCAACTATCAATATGAATGAACTCACAATCATTTATAAATACTTGATCATCACGGTTAAGAAGATTTGACTTTTGCCTGTAACATGAATAGTAAAAGTTCAATCAACTTGTACATAGGTGAATTTTTCAACATTAATCAAATATGCATTTTAAATGTCTTACCATGTAAGCTGCATCCTTGAATTTGTTTTCCCTTTGAAGCTTGACAATATCATTGCCAATTGTGTGTCTGAATGAAATGTCACAAATCTCCATAATGGTGATGACATGACTTCTACAAATCCCGCAACCAGTTTAATAAAAGCTTGATAAGTATAAGGGTCACTATCATTGTCAATATTTGAATATTGAAACCATGGGGAATATCTGCAATAACTAGGGCATACTCCCTTTTAGGTATGAGTTTAGCAATGTCTTCACAGTTGCCTTGTATTACTTGATATTGAATAGTGTCTAGCCCATTCCAAATGAAATGAGTAAGAGTTGGATCAAGTTCAACATTCTTAACACGTTGCTTCCTTAGTCTTTCGGTCTTTATTTTTTCAATAAAGGTTCTGAAGCTAGTTGGCACTCCATTATCATCCTTCTTCATCTTTTATAAAATAAACAAATATATGTGTAAGTTATAAATTAAAAATAGTACACAGATGAATAAAAACAAATGTGTAAATCAAGATACCTTTTTAAATGCAAGATAAAAAGCTTTTAATGTTGATGTAGAACTTGAATCTGGATAGTTGCATACGACATCATCCCAACTATCTTCATTCAACAATCTAACCATTTGTTCTTGAATTTTCATGTAAACTTTGTGACTACATAGATAAAGTAACAAAAAGTCAATATAATGATATGTATAACAAATACTACCAAGAACAACATGTTTTATTTAAAAGAAAATTATAATCTAGAAATAAATAAAAATAATTCAACAAACTTACTTTTGAAATTCCTCGGACATTTCCTCCAATGATAATTCCCCTGACTTCACACGAGATAATATTGTTTTGACAATTTTTTCATCTTTCACTCCTTGCATTGCTCTCCAAGGTGTGATAGTCATATCTTCTGGAAGTTGCTTCAAGTCAGGACCTAATTTACTACCGCCACATATCAATGGCTTAGAATTTTTAACCTTCTAGTTTTTAATGCTAATGTTTTCCCACATGCTAAAATTCTCATCAATCAAGTTCGAAACATCTCCAGTTTTAAATGCCAATTGGAAAATGTTATCAACACCTCTAAATATATCACTAGGAAGGTTGTGTTTTCCACCTTTTGAATTGGGTTTCTCTTCAATTTCATAGCCTATTTCCATACAACATTCCCTTCGGAAATCTGCAGTAACATTTATCCTATCCCCACCACATTTTTCTTGAAATTCATTATGAATAAATCTAACCCTTTGGATGAAAGTCATAAACAATCTATATTCATTATCTGAATTATGATCCCATGCCACTAACTTTG